>OY744482.1:182305631-183778287 GCA_963556165.1 Tipula helvola
TCCATTACCCATTTGTTAGGGACAATTGAGAGCAATGCTTGTTGAAATATATATAATATTTCGTTACTTTTAAAACATTTATATCTCTCAACCACTTCTACACTTCTAAACAAATAAACAATTATTTTTTTCTCCACCAACCTAATTTTATCACAGGTTATTTACTTGTGAGTTATTTGAAACTAAATTCCGTTAGGCTTTACTTTAATTTGATCAAGTTATCTATAGTTCTCTCTCTATTACGTTGTATTCGGTAACGGGAATCCTTTTATTTTTTAAGTCATATTTTGGTCATAATCTAGCATTATATCGATCATAATGAGAATAATCTTTTAGATCTTACTCTATCACAATAGAGATATGTAATATATAGTATGTATATCTCACTCTATTTATACATAATAAATAGCTTCTTATTATTATTTTGCAATACACTTTAAATATTTTAATTTAAAATCTACCTTATGTGATTTGACTTTAAAAATAAAGGCAAGTTTGATAATATTCAGAAATAGTCCAATCTTTACAAGAAGGTTGGTAGCGTATATGGTAAAGGCGCATGAGCAAAAGCAATACATGAGGTTTGCAAAGAAGCTAGAGTTCGAATTGTTTGGGTAAGGTAAGTAAGTAAAAGTGGTAAGTAAAAATTTAATACAACAATTATAAATAAAAAATTAATTAAATTTCAGAGACTCTTGAATAAATCCATTAAAAAAAGCTATACAAAATGGCGGTACGCCCATCAAATAAATATCACAATTTAAAATTGTGTTTTTTTAAATTTTTTTTATAAGTCATAATGTAAAACAGTAAGACTGATTATACAACAATTAATAAAATATTACTTTTGTGATTGATCTTATATCGATCATTAGTTAGCCACAGTGAAACTTATAAAGTAGCCATATCTGATATCATAACAGCTACCGGTCATATAAAAGAATCACATTAAAGTTAATATGATTCTTATTGGATCGGTTTTTAGTCGTATACATATGTGGGTCCATTTCGGTCATACAAACATCATAATTTCATTTCGTTCATTAAAGTCCATTGTGTGTCCACCATTCTGTCTTGTCTCGTTTCTCTGACACATCAATAACATAGATAAACATAAATTTGGACATCTAAAAACTGCTACTGTCGACGAAATGGTTGATTGTGTACAAACATGATATGGTTATGGAAGATAGAAGACCAAACGGCGCAGTGGTTAAAGCTGCGGCGGTTGAATCGCGAGGTACCGGTTTCGAATCCCTATATATGGGTGGGATCGGTGATGACGATGAACACATCTATGACCCTTATGTTGAGAGTGCAGAATCCATGGGCCGACCCACTTTTCATGTCAGTACTATAGGCTGGCATGAAGCAATGCAATATGCAGGTAGTCTATTCAAAAACGGGTATATAGCCGTACTTCCTCGATCTGGCTAAATACTGCGTAAGGTAGGACATTATTAACGAACTGCGAAAGAGTTGGGAGTGCCATAGAAATTATTGCAAAGATAAAACACAAACAAACAAACAAGACAGATGACGGACTCTGAAAAGTGTTTTCACAAAAGCCCATCGACATTAAAACAAAGTTTTAACAAAATAGGGTTGAAAAATAGGGATACGAGCAGTATAAATTATTCGATCTGTTTTTGAATGGCTAACGAAACGATTTAAAATACGGATTATTAATAAATAAATTGTGCACAAAACTTAATCATCAAAATAATTTATTGTTCAGGAAAAATTTCTACGTTCATAAAAATTAATTTGCTTACTCAAAATTATACCTCACAAAAACAATAATTTTATTCCATTACATCGCAAAGTGATGTTTTTGTTTGAGATGTAGTCCGAAAAGTTAGTTTTCTCGGACAGTATTAATATTCACTGCGCTTGCTTGATGATATATCTGATGATGATGCATATTATATTGATAGCTGTTATTCACGAAGATGAAGTTTAACGACACGAGTCGATAGCAGCGGCGTAGGGAAGGGGGTTGCGGGGGGTTAACCCCCCCCCCCCCTGAGTTTAACAAATTATAAAATCATTACATGGTGATGTGTTGATCCACACAAAATAATTTATAATTCGAATAAGGGAAATGATCATTACCTATTATAGGTAGAATACATGTAACCTATTTTTGATTCTTCCCATAAAAGAAATGTATTCAAAGCGGCATTATATTAGCCGTGCCTCTTATAGGTCTGTGTATTGCTGTTTTCTAGATTAAGTCGAAATTAGATAACCTAAGCGAAGTTAATTAAAATATTTAAAAGACGGTCAGGTGTCTACCGGTTGAACGCTTCTACCTATAATAACAAAATTAGCACAAACTATTTGTCAGATTTTTACTAGTACTGTTAACCTGGATAATTTCTCCAATTGGAGAGTTCCTAGAAGTTCAGGCGCCTTAAGAATTACCTACGAAACACAATCGCTGGGGAAGCGACTAAATGGATTGGCATAATTAAATATTTTAATATTCACAGAGATGTGGTTATATAAATAGACTGTGCCCTCGATGAATTGGCCTTAGTGTCACGACAAATCAATATAAAACTATAAAAAACTAATAAAAAATTGAATTCAAATAAATTCGAATGCATTATTTCCTTATAGAAATTATTATTTTTTAAACCCCCCCTCGACGAATTTCTGGCTACGCCCTGGTCGATAGGCCAATATAATAGCCATTATATGCGAGTAGAATACGAAACTTTGTCCACAACTGATAATAGTTATTTACGTCACAAGGGCGGTAAATGAGTTGCACATTCTTGCTGTAACCAGATACTCCAGCTACATGTATATGTAGCTATTCCATACCTTTCAATTCGTCAAATAAAAAATCGTAATCATATTCCTATATCGAGGTCCATTTGCAGTAACAGCAACCCCAGATTCGTTTTCAAACAAATACGGTCCGATTACTCCATCAACCCAAAAACCACATCACTTTCTGTGGATGCATTGGATTTATAATATTACTCGTGGATTTTCTTCACCTCAGATTAAAATTTGCTTTGTCGCTAAAGATAATTTTGTTGAAAAAATTAGCATTTTCAAGTTTTTTTGTATGGCCCAATTAGCGAACTAACGACGTAATCCAAAGTTTGATGGCTTTATTTTTTGAGTTACCTTCAAATAAAGATTTTTGTGCAACATTCTGAATAAAGTGGTTGTTGGAAAGTGTAATTGATGTGAACGATGACAAATTAATGTTTTTGGACTCTCACCAGCAGCAATCTTTACGTTTGAACGACAACTACGATGGTAAATTTTGCCTTTTTCGTCCTTTTCAAAACCAGTTTCCAGAAATTTTGCAACAATTTTTGGAAGCACTAAATTGACGAACAATTTTCTCTTCCATATTCCGTACGAAAATTTCTTACAACTTCTGCATAACTTTCACTAATTTTAAAATAATGTTTAATAATAAATACTCGATGTAATCGTATATCGCTCCATTTTTAATAACCGGATAGTTTCTACTTATCATCTGTCAAATAACATATGGCACTCTACTAGTACTAAAAGTACAAAAACTATAAATGACTGCAAATGTAAAAATTAACCTCAAATTAGAACACATTTTTACATAAGTATATAACTACATTGGACGCATTCACTATTTATATGAACTCATACGAAATTTCAAGTCGACCTGTCAAATAGTTTTGTTCATACATGATTAAAGTAAACGTGTTTTTGTTTCCTTTTAAAATGGAAAAAATTGAACATCGTGCTGTCATTAAATTCTTTGTGAAAAAGGTTTAAAGGTTTTGAAAGGTTATAATGAAATGTTACATGTGTTAGCCGATGCTGTTTCTTCAAAATCAATGGGCTTCCGAATTTCAACGTGGTCGTACAACTGCTACACTACTACCGATGAAAAGATTGATTGTGTATACAAACATGATATGGTTACGGAAGACAGACGACGGACTAATTCAGTGTGTGTCATATTTTAATGAATGAGTTAGGTATGCGAAAGCTGTTGACAAGATGAGTACATAGCATATTTGTTAAATTCGGATGAAATTCGACTTCGATTCTGATTTTCTCAAATATTTGGATCGTTTTTGAAAGGACGAAATTAATTTCAAGCGATGATTGGATGCGACTTGGATTTACCACTATGATCCTAAATTGCAACAAGAAAATTTCAGAGTGGACTGAGCCCGGTACTTCTGCTCCGAAACAAAGAGGTCAAAATCAGTAAAGAAGGTTATGGCGTCAGTAATTTGGAATATAAAAGAAATTTTGTTGACTGATTACCTTCAAATACAGTAAAACAATAACTAGTCAGTATTATTTAAACCTTTTGTTTCAAATCAATCCCAAAAAATCAAGTTTTTTAATAATTATAACAAATTTTGGAAAGGTTGTTTTAATTCGTTGTATACTTTAAGGAGCCCCCGCTTTGACGATTTATTAAAATTTGAATATTAATAAAAATTAGCAGTTTTTCAAAATTTTGTTTCTTTAATGATTATTCACATACTAAAATAGAGGACTCCTAAAGCCGCTTAGCATTGGACCCTTTGCGCAATCATGAGCGGAAAACGTCAAAAATGTTAGCATTGGCAACAAAAATCAAATGGGGCCTTCTGGCTAAATTTATGTTTTTCTTAATTTTTTTTTTGGCATGTTGGTTGTTGAGAATACGAGGTGATCCCTGCAGGTAGGGTTCCCAATACCGATATCGATACTATCGGCCAGAAATTAGTTTATATAGTTTCGGAAAATCGATTGACAAATATCGATATTTCGATATTCGAATGTTTGTTATACGAATAATTTTATATACGGCAACAATGCATTTTGCTACAAAAATGTTTTATATGTCCCGCTGTAGATGTTTTTTTGTGTAGGTAGGTTTTTGCACCATGGGCTCTTCGTGGCACTGAGTGCGGAACCTCGGTTGGCTTCAATCAATTTTTAATAATTGTGTAGCTGAGACGTAAGAGTATATATTTTTCACACAATAGCATTTATATAAATGTATATGTAATAAAAGGAACGAGTTATCACCTCAATGTAAGCAATTTAAGCAACGCGATACGCTCTGCAATACTGGAGCAAGCGAGAAACAAAAATCATCTGCAATTGCGAGGTATTTAAATTTAAATGCCCACTCAGGTGAAAGCTTCTGAAATGTTAGTTTGCATCGTATACAATGCCTATTGAAAAATGCTTCGATATAGTTCAACAAAATCCGAATGTATTTGGTTTATCTCTGAACGCTGCTACATATATTGCTGCTATCGCCACAGATGGTGCCTCTGTAATTTCGAAAGTAGGACAATTAATAAATTATTTCCAACAAATTTGTTTGGCCCACGGCATCCGATTGGCTGTAGTAGAAGAGTTATACAAAAAGGCACAAATTGAAGTAAATATTCCTGAAATTCAAATCAGCGTTCCTGTAGAAAATGATAATGATCGGGACTATGCTAATACAGATGATGATATAAGTTATTTAAAGTTTCAAAAATTCCGTTAGAGAAGATTTGATTGATAACGAACTATGACTTAATGAAAATATCGGTCCATTAATTGACAAAATCTAAAAAGTCACCGACATTTTCCAACGATCTCCAACAAAATTTGATCGGTTTTTACAGAAACATGTAAAACAGGAACTTAAAAAGAGCTAAAGCTGCTACTATAGATTGTAAAACAAGGTGGAATAATATGTTAAGTATGTTGGATCGATTTTTTCAATTGAAATCATGCGTGCGAAAAGCTCTAATTGATGCGAGTCGTTTATTATGAATGCGGTGTAGTAAGTCCATTTTTCAAAAAAAAATCAAGCTAGCTGTTGTTTATAATTCTACGTTACCTTATCAATTTTAAGAACAATTTCAACGATATGTTAAGTGTTAACAGTGTGAAGTATTATTAGCTGCAATTTGACAACTAGCTTGTTATTCTTTTTTGGGGGGAAAAGGACTTACCACTTTCAAAATAAACTCGACTGAATTATTTTTTAAGGTTCTTGTAACTAATTGATAATTAAAGTGTTAGTAACGTATGAGGAATAAAATATGGACAAACAAAAAAAAGTAAAAAAAAAAATTATTTACTAATCAAACGATTTTAATCCATAATTTATTTAAAACTTTAATTCTTAGATAAAATTTACAGAAAAATTTGCGCTCCATATCGTTTCGCTTTCCTGATCCTTTCTGGCACTCTTTTCATAGCCGCCTGCGTTCCTGATGTATCGATCTTCTTTAAATCTCTTTTTATCTTTCTAATAAGACATTCAACATTTTTCGCACGATATCCATTGCTGTATACCATTCTCTTCAGATTTGCCCAAAAAGTTTCAATGGGCCTTAGTTGTGGAACATTTGGTGGGTTATAGTCTTTAGGGATAAATTCGATTATGCGTTGACGTAAATCAGATAACGTTGCGTTGGCATAATGTGAGGATGCCAAATCAGGCCAAAAAATCGTTTTATCATTTTTATGATATTTATTTATAAATTTCTGAAGCACAGGTAAACATTTGTTTGTGTATGTTTGCGCATTAACCGCTAAACCACTTTTGAAAAATACTGGGTCACTGACACCTCGTTCGCTAATAGCCAACCACAACATAACTTTACCTGGAAACTTGGTCTTATGAATAAACTTATCCTTTTCTGGTGCTTTGTGATCGGGAGACTCGTAGTAGTATTTTGGCTGCCATTCATTATCTTCAACAGTGAAATAACTTTCATCATCCATCACACATTTATAAGCTGAAGAAGCGGCGAAATATGTTTGGGAAAGCACTCTTAATCTAGATTTGATTGTAGCTAATTGTTTGTCTGTAGTTGCTGGTGCCGATTTTTTGGGTTTGCGTTGAATATTCATACTTTGTAAATATTTCTTGATAGTTTTTGGGGCAACTTGATATTTTTTACCCAGTTGTCTGTACGATTTTGCAGTTCGATCCACTGTTTCACCTTTCAATTTCATTCGAACTTTGCTATCTTGTAGTTGACATTTTTTACCAGAGCCGGGTTTTCTTTCCACGGTTTCATTATTCTCAAACAGTTTAATAATTGTTTTGTAGATAAAGGATTTTTTGAATCCAAGATCCTTGAAGTAGTGAAAAATCTCGTTCTTTTTTTGTCTGGATTTTCCTGACAAAATTTATAAATTAATTTACGACGATCTACTTCTAACAACGACATTTTTGTAACTAATCGTAAAATGACGCAGTTTTAATGTATTTTTTATAAAATATAAGGGAATCACCTTATTTAAAAACAAGGAAATTTTTATTTTTGGTTGTACAATACAAATACAAACACATTTTACATTTGTCCATATTTCATTCCTCATACGTTATCAGAAGATCGATACTATCGATTTTGAGATTTTTTTAATATCGAAATATCGAGATTGGAAAATGGGTCCGATATTGGAAACCCTACCTGCAGGTTGATGAAGCGATTACCAGGATCATATATTAAGAACTCTTAAAAATTTAATTTTATAAATTTTATGTTTTTATGAAGAGGATAAATTGTTAAGAGTTCTGCAATTCTCTTTCGATTTGACGAGGATTACAAAAAAATTAATTATTTTAGGCTATAGCTATATAGCCTGATGAGATGACTGAAAAATGATTAATTTTTCGTAATCCTCGGCCTGATCGAAACTGAATTACAGAACTCTTAACAATTTCTCCTCCTCATAAAAATGTATCTATCTGGAAAATACCAGAATAACTTAATGTTTGAATTATATACTTTATCTTGGATTGAATTTAACAATTGTGTTTCTGGATTTTTACGAAAAAGGTGCGCCAAATTATTTATTTTATTCACAAATGAAATTTCAACGTCATTCAGCAGTGCCGGCGAATGTACTACTTTTGTGCTTTTTCGAGTATGAAAATAGCGTGCGTTTTGGCCATATCACCATTTAGTAATATGTTTAAAACCTTCTTTGATATTGATGATACAGGTGTTAAAATGGCACTGATACTTCACTTCATAAATATTTGAAAATCGTAAGCATATAAATGATTAAAACTTTAAATTATTCTGGTGTATTCCAGCTCGCCCCTCCCACCGCACAACCGCCGATGGGAATAATAGTAGAGACTAATAATTAATTAAATTAAGGTTTTTCAGATCTTGCGGTTACAACAGGGGGGCGCTGTATTAGAAAAAATTGTGCTGTCTTGTGATTAACAAGTGTCAAAAAACAAAAAATACTAACAAATTTACTCTATATCGACAAAGGCTTTAGTGATGGTAGAGCTCGTCGTCAACCAATGAAGAAAACCTTACTAAAACCATGGAATTTTTACAGAGCAATCGCCGATTAAATATTAGAGACATTGTGGAATATCATTAAGATCAATTTAATTAACTTTGTAGAAAAATTTTAGGCTCGTCTTGTGTAACTTCCCATCTTATTCGGAAACACTGTTTTTTTCTTTTAATCTAACATCGTCTTATTGAAGTTGCTGAAGAGATGCTTTCTTTGGCCAATGATACTCTGAAATGCATAATTACTGGCGATGTACACGGATTTATGCTTATGACTCAGAAACAGCTTAGCAATTAAGCAAGTATCGAGCTAAAGATGAACTGAAGCCGAAAAAACACGTTTATCAACAAAGACTTTTTCCAAATAACTAAACAGTTAATAAAGGATATTATAGAAACGTAATGCATCATTTGAGTGAATCCAAAAAAAATACCTCCACCACCGCCAATAGTAATAGATGAAGTCAAAGGCTACGATTTACTCTACGAGAAACCAGAAAAAAGAATTGATGAACTGAATGCAAAAGGATTTAAGTCTACTGAAGCATCAATTAAGCTAAAACGGAGAGACAAAGTACCTCTCAACATGTTTATGTTGACCTTCGATAATGAAGAAGATATCGAAACAAATTATCAAATTAAGTATATCTTGGGGTGCAAAGTGGTTATTCAGCCTCTAAGACGATCTAAGCTTGTACAACAATGTAAACAATGTCAAGCCTATGGACATATACAAAAATATTGCAGCAGGGAATCCAGGTGTGTCAAATGTTTAGGTAAATATCGTACCAAAAATTGTGTAAAAGATATAAATGTTCAGCCTAAATGAAATGCGTTCACTGTGGAGGAAACCATCCGTTGCTATTGAACGGCAAAACATCAAAAATAGGTATGTGATTGCTAAAATCCAAGATTATTCAGGCAGCAGGCAGTTAAGATGAACCAACCCGAAGTAAATCGTTGAGCGTTGGGAACTACTCATGGACAATTGGGTAAAATGACTTATGCTCAAGTAACGATGAGTAACGGAAATCCAGTAAAAACTGGTCAACATGACTATATAAGTCAAACACTTAAATTAATTTTAAGCAGACTCAATACGTTTGATGAGCGATTACAGAAATTAGAGTACAACACTAAGGAAGCCATCCCTAAACAGAAAAATGGCCGGTGATCTTAGAATCTTATGTTGGAATGCCAATGGACTTATGCAAATCAACAAGAATTGCAGGTGGTCCTGGACACAGAAAAAATCGATGTATGCCTCATCACGGAAACACACTTCACTCATATGTATATGTATATCATACCATTCATCCGGAAAACAATGCTAAAGGAAGTAGTTTTATTATAATCAGAAATAGGATCCGTCACTATGAAGAGTTAAAATATGAAATAGAAGAAATACAAGCAACTGCTGTTAATGTCAAAGCCAAAAATGGTTCTATTTGTATTGCTGGTGTTTACTGCCCACCGAAGCACTCGTTGAAAGAAAAGGATTATCTCGCGTTCCTCAGCAAATTAGGAAAACGGTTTGAACTTGGAGGATACTTTAATGCAAAAAATGTCCACTGGGGCTCCAGATTAACAACAACTAAGGGTAAAGAACTCCTAAAAGCTGTTAGGAAATGCAGTTGTGAAGCCCTCTCAACTGGAAAACCAACCTACTGGCCTACTGATCCCATTAAAATACCAGATCTGATTGATTTCTTTATAATAAAGAACATATCTGTAAATTATGTACAAGTAGATGAAGGCCACAATTTAAACTCTGATCATTCACCGATACTTTTAACGTTAATTAAAAAAATTATTCAGAAAGAAAGGAACCCATTTCTAGTAAATAATCACACTAATTGGGAATGCTTTAGACTATCGCTAGAAGAAAAAATTAACTTAATGGTTCCATTAAAGACCGCGGAGCAATTAGACAAAGAAGTCCACAAATTTGTAAACGATATACAGCAATCAGCTTGGGAAAATACCCCTAAAGTTAAAAAGAAAATCAAGGGAAACAACTATCCTTTGGAAATTAAGGAACTCCTAGCTGAAAATAAAAGAGCGAGAAGAGTATGCCAACAAACAAGGACCCCCAAGATAAAACAATCTCGAAGAAAATTAAAATAGAAAATTAATTAATGATAGCAGTACTGATTTTTCTCTTTGGAAAGCAACCAAACGAATTAAAAGATCAATAATGCAGAATCCTCCAATAAGAGTAGCAGGTGAGAAATGGGCTAGGAATAATGAAGATGAAGCTCGAGAATTTGCTGAGCACCTTGAAAAAATATTCCAGCCACATCAAGATGAAACGTTAGAAAGCCGAGATAAAATCTGAACAAGCTGTGTAAGAAAGTAAAGAAATCCTACCGACAACACCAAAAGAAGTCGTGTGTGAGATAAAAGCTAATATGAATATGAAAAAAGCTCCTGGCTACGATCGTATTACTGCAGAAATCTTAAAAGATCTGCCAAGGAAAGCTCTGGTGAAGCTCACCAATCTTATAAATTCAGCATTTAGAATCAAATATGTACCAACTTGTAGAAAATTGCAGAAGTAATCATGATCCCAAAAGGGTTCGATCAAGTTCACAGAATAACCAGTATAATTGTGAAAGGACTAGAGGAGAAGTTCAACAATATTTCTAGATTGCTAAAATACTGGAATCTTACTTGAAAGATAGATTCTTCAGGATAAAGTTAGATGACACTTTCTGTGAATTGAAAGAAATCAACGCAGAAGTTCCACAAGGCAGTGTATTAGAGCCGGTTTTATACCTACTTACACTTATGATATTCCTGCATTAGAAAATAACATAGTGGCGATTTTTGCAGATGACACGGCGAGCTTAGCTGTTGGCACAAGCAACGAAGAGTCAACACAAAAGTTACAATCAGCAATAAGTAAAATTTATAAATGGACAAAAACATGGCGAATAAAACTAAATTAAACTAAATCAGTTCACATCAACTTTGCAAATAGGCGATTCGAACATATCTCGATTACCATAAATCAAGAAAACGTACCGTATGCGAACACAGCTCTCGCCATGACCCTGGATGCTCATGAAAGCACATGTCAAAAAGAAAAGTGAAGAACTAAGAATTAAATACAGAAAGATATATTAGCTGATGGGAAGGAACTCTTCTTTAGCAACATACAACAAGCTTTTACTTTATACGGTAAATAGAAACCGGTTTGGACGTATGGTATTCAACTTTGGGGTTGTACCAAACAGAGCAACGTAAATATCATCCAAAGATTTCAGAATATGGTATTAAGGAATTTCGTTGATGCACCTTGGTATGTCAGGAACAATGATCTCCATAGGGACCTTAAAGTGAACCTCATCGTAAATGAAATTCAGGAGATAGCGCGGAGAAATGAAGAGAGGCTCCGGCAACATGTAAACATTGAGGCAACTCAGCTTCTAAGCAACACGAATTAAATACGCAGACTTAAAAGAACCAAACCTTTTGAGTTGGTGTAACTATTAGCTTAAACAGCATTGTGCTGTGTAAAACCCACTACAAGATATGGTTTACTTCAATTTACCAGACTCTATGGAACGCCAATGGGAAGAAGCCATAGATTAATATTAAGTTAGTAAATTAAGTCAGAAACAAATTGCTCATTAGTCGATTACTAAAAAAATTTTTAATGACTGGAGAAAAGGTTGGAATAAAATGGAAAGAGACAAAATAAATTTGGATTACAAAAACTCGGTGTTTTATTTAAAATGTCATCTAACTTTTGATCATAATACATTGCGAAGGCGAAAATTTAAAGTGTAGTATAGAGCATTAGAGAGCCCTTTATTCCATTCTGAATACAGCTTCGAATTCTAAGTTCCGTTGACTTGATGTTATTAATCGGAGGTTATGGTCTTACCTCTTTTAAAATACTATACCTTAAAAGCTTTTAGAAAAATTAGGGAATTGTTCAAAATTTGGTAAGTCTCTAATTTTTCTTCCAGAACATAAACTATCTTCAGGAATTCGGCAACTCTTCCTAGCGGCATTAAATATTTTATTTGAAACTAGTAGGTAATTTTCTAATGTTAGATTGATTGTCGGTTGATACATGCAACTTTTAATTAAAACACATCGTTCGGAATATTCTTAAACGACCTTGAATTAACAACTAATTCATATTGCTATGCCTTAATAATTTATAACCATTGTATATGGAATCATTACAATGGTTCAAGGTTATCTTCTTGATTTAATTTAATGCGGAGCCTCTCTTTCTATTGTATAATTTGTCAAAAATCATTAATAACTGAATAGCAATTAAGAATTTTGAAATGAGAGCTTAACTTAATCAAAACAAGTAAAGTTTCATTCATAAAAATCGGACAAAACAGGTATTTCCCGTTTCCCAATATTTTCTATGTATTTTGGAGAATACCATGGTTCCAGTCCAACAGAGCATCAACATAATAATCAAAAAAAAAATTATAATCACGCTGTAGTTGAAAATGAATACACCAAAACAATAGAAAATCGCAGTCACGTGCTACAACAATCACATCAACGTTATCGATTTCTTATCTCGTGGGAATTTTTTATTCCCATATTTCCCTTGTAAACATTTTAACAATACATCAATTTGGTTTCGTTTAATTATTTTAAGTTTCCAATCCGTCGTACACACATGACAAATTCCCACCTGAATTTTTTATGTTTACCTCTATAACTTCCTATCCGCGGTACAAAGTGAAATACGATAAAAATGAATTTCGTAATAAATTTAGGTCAAAAACTTTATTTTATACCGATTGTAATTAAATTGACAAAAACAAACTAATTTCACAAATCGATAATTGTTTACAATATTCGTATGATGGCATTGACTATATAATTAATAAGCCGCATATTGTGTACTACAGGCCGCCGCACAATCATAAAGTTATCCTTGTAACGTTAAAATTACGAAAATAACCCAGCGAGTGCACAAAAATACAAATAAACAAAGCACTTTTTGGTTTGTTAATTTCTGTAATCGAAATAATAACTTCTCGCTTTGGCATATTATGTAACTTGCTTACATGCGCGACATTAAACCATAACGTCTCTTATAATTTGTTGTTTGTGTGTTGTTTTTGTTTATAAGTAAGTACACGGTACGTAAGTAAATAAATAATTTCCGGAAATGTAAAATACAATTAAAAAATACAAAATAACCAAGATTTGTCAAGTATATACATAGCTATGTATTTCGATAAATCGCGCGGTGATGAAAAGTGTCGAAAGTTTTTATTTTAGTTTTGAAATTTTATATTTATTGTTCGACGAGTTATTGTTCATCACTGTAATAATGTGTGTAGATACTATATTATGTACATGAATCTTAACGCGAGTGAAATAAAACTAGTTTGCCTTCTTTGCATTTTTTTGTAGCAGAAAGAAATTTCTTATATTGTTGCTTTATATCGCGCGTCGTTGCAAGAACAAGCTTTTAACTACTTAGTCGAATCGTGGTCGAAAATTGTGAAAATTATTTAAAATTCAGTACAATCCACGCCTTTAAAAACTAAAATCCGTTTTCGTAAAATATATAGTTCCTATTGCGAATTCAATAAAATAAATCCCAATACGTAACCAGCAAGGCCGTTTCATATTCAACATGCATCAGCAGTACAAACAACATTTTAAAACATTCTCTTTTTTATTTTAAGATAACGAAACAGCATAAGAAAAGTGTATACATACAATAAAAAGACAAACTTAATGCTTGTATGTACGAGTTATAATATCTGAACATAAGATTATATATAGAGTAAAAAAAATACACAATTATTAAACGGTACTAAAGAGACCGGTCGACATTGCAAGGTCATCAAATTAAGTGGATATACGAGAAAAGAAATGTAAAAAAAAAACATAAGAAATCAGAACATTATGGAGTCGATAACTTTCACAGCATGCAGTACACACACTTTCAGAACGGATTTGCGAGCAGCGAAAAAAAAATTTGCAATCTTGAGAAAATCTCAAAAGAAAATATTTTAAGATTGCGTAAATGTAAAAACAAAACACAACGTTATACAAGTAATAAAAATACATTAAAATACAATAGATGTGACCTTTAAGGTAATTAACAATTTTAACCACGTTAATTTTAACTACTTTACAATTTTTATTTTAATCTTTTTTTTTCCCCCATTTCCTTATATAGGAAGTACACATACACATTTTGATTATAATATTGCAATTGTTTCTAATCGCTAGAATGTTATTGTTCAATGAACCTTATCCAAAACAGGAAGAATTATACAATAGAAGTTGATAATACATAATTAAAAAAAAAAAAAAAATCGGAATTTCCTCCCCGTTCAAAACATATTTTGTTTTATGTAGGTTCAAAATATTGTAGATAATCACATAGACAACATGAAAAAAACAGCAAAACGAAAGATCAATTGCCAAACCTGATCCCAATTAAGAATTCAATTCACATCGACATACAAAAAAAATTCATGAGAATATTAAGTTCTTCATGTCTTCTTTTGCCTGGTCGTCATCGCTTTTTTTTTTGTTTTTAGTTTTGGTCATGAAATGATCAAAAAGAAAGAACGATCATAAAATCATGATGAAACGTGTTTGCGAGGTTGGTTTCTGGTTTGGTTATATCAAGTTCTATCTCATTTCCGATTTAGATTTAGATTGGAGATAATTTATGGGTGAATTTATTTTTAAAAGATATTGTGGTTATTTAGAATCAGTAGTGTACCGATGACTATGGTTGTTTTGTACCGAGTCAATAGTATGATGTTAGGCTATCGTTGAGTACTACCAGGTATAGCATAAGCCCATGTAGTAAATATAGGGCAATGAGTGTAAAAAGACGACTTTACCACTATAAAGGAAAAAGAGGACAATTTTTTAAAGTAGAAAATAAAATAAAAATTGAAAAAGTTTTTTGTATGTAATTTATTTAAAGCAAATTAACAATAAAATTAATTCAGTTCAAATGTTCAATGAAGTACGCGTTAATATAAACTATGAAATAACTTTTAATTAAATTTTAGGCTTTCAAGTATAACTAAGGTGACCATACCTACTACATTGTGTGGTAATGAATCACATTAAGAATGAACAGGCTTACCAACAGTATACATTTGATCCGTAGACTATAGGGTTTGATATAATTCTCTGGGGTCACGGGTTTAGTTGTGATTTTCTGGGGTTAAATTGAAAACCCATAAAACATTTATTTTTTGTGCAAACAACTCTTTTAGCCTTCACAATAAGATACTGATAAGTGATACAACGTGCATCAAGGGTTTCTCAATGGGAAATTAAAGTATGTATGATGTCGAAACATTGCTAAATAAAATTTACTCCGAATTTCCGTCCAGTTCAACCGGTGCAAGGGAATTAAAAGAATGTTTCAATTTCTTTAATCTAGAATATTCAGTTATAAACAATATATTTTGCAGCATGGTGAGGAGTCATTTGGAAATTTATACAATCTCAACAATTTGAAATGGAAGATGCTATAACCTCAATAACAATTCCGGAGATGTATTTATATTTTATTTCATATTTTTTAAGTTTAATGTATCGTTCGGTTGCAATACTGTAAGGGGAACCTGTTACGGCGACAGAGTTACAGGGAATAATGACTTCTCTAAGGGAACAACTAGAATGTAGAATTCACTACAGCAGAAAACAGCTTTATTAAATCTTAGCTCTAGAGAGCAAAACAAATTCATTGAACCTGCACTAGATGCATACACACGGGCTCTAAATTATATTTTGAAATATTACGACATTGAAAACAACCCAAACAAAGGCATTGTTGACAAGAATGCTTAAGAGTTAAGAGTTTTGAAACTAAATTTTAATTTGGGTAATACTGTCGGGAAAATAGAACTGGTGAAAGCCGAGGTTCCTAAACCGGTGTGAGGTTCTTAACAAAATTTGTTAAAACAAAAATTTATGCGAGTGTACAAAATATTTTTAACAGTGTATTCAACAAAAAATAAATTGAATGAATTTCTAGTTAGAATTCACAAAAATTTTATTTTGATATGCAATATTACACAAATTATCAAATCAAATGATTTTTATAACAATTTTCGAACGAAAACAATATCATAAATGATCCACGGCTTCATTCATAATGTTTTTACCTATCAATTTCATAGAATTAATTTTGTTGGGCCGATCTCAGAGATGTCCAAAGGGTTTCACTATATACATTAAATAGCTTGATTAATTAGCTATCGATATCATCTGGTCTGATTAACAGCTAATGAGAAGCACTATGAATTAACAAGCTTTCAATGTAAAAAATCGGACCTCAATCAATTTTTTTGACGTATATTTCATAGAATTAATTTTGTTGGGCCGATCTCAGAGATATTCAAAGGGTTTCACTATGTACATTAAATAGCTTGATTAATTAGCTATCGATATCATCTGGTCTGATTAACGGCTAATGAGAAGCACTATGAATTAACAAGCTTTCAATGTAAAAAATATAAAGGGCTGAAACCTCACTAGATGATCAGAACTTCGGTTTTTGGTGTTTTAAATGGGGATAGCGTGCACCGGTCACCTGTGTCATAAAGTTGGTATGACAGTTTTGACAGTACTGATTTCTATTTTAACCAACATATATTTACAGCCAAACAGGTCATAAGCTTCAGTAACATGAGTACAGGCATCCCATTTAACACGAAAAATCGTATTCTAGAACTTTATACCGAAAGTAGTATACAAAATTATACTGATATTTCTAACCGTGTAACTGACCATATTCCAGAACTTTAACCAAAAATCATTTTAGAATCTCATTTATAACACACATGTCAAATTTGATGATACCCGGTTGAGGAATAGCCAAGTTCCATCCTACTTGGCCATATTCCAGAATTTCATCCAAAACTCATTTTAGGATCCCATTTACAATACATACATCGAGTTTCATCATAATCGGTTGGGAAATGGGTAAGTTCTATCATACTTGGCCTGATTCCAGAACTTCATCCAAACAACATTTTAGAATCTCATATCCAATACACTTGTCGAATTTCATCATAATCGGTTGAGAAATGGGCAAGTTCCATCATATGGGCCATATTGCAGAACTTCATCCAAAACAATTTTAGAATCCCATTTCCAACGCACATGTGATGAGAAATAATCATATTTCATCCTACTTGGCCATATTCCAGAACATCATCCAAAACTCATTTTAGATTCCTATTTCCAACACACATGTCAAATTTCATAATAATAAGTTCCATAATATAAATAATTTGTTATCTACTCATTACATCCTAATCCAACCCCAACTCAACTCCAACTCAACTTCAACTCAACCCGCAAATTGGCCCCTAACTTAACCTTCAAATCAATTCCAAATTCAATTCCCAATTCAATAATCAAACCAGCATATATAAAAATATCGTAAATGTTTATAATACCAGGTATTTTGAGTCAATTCGTATGGCACGTACCCCACCCCGTTGACGTACAGTCTCCAAAAGCATTTCAAATCGCCCCTTGACCATAAAAACAGATTGTCGAAAAAAATCCCATTTGGACAAGCCGTTCTCGAGATACCATGGGTCCATCCAGACACAGACATCCAGACAGACGGATGGACATTTTTTTTTGCATTTTCAGACTCAGGGACTTTTAAAACGTCGAGAAAAGTGATTTTGGACCAACCAAATTTTTCGTCATTTTTGACAGGATTTCAATAGTTTGGTCTTTTTAGACCGAAGTAAATCGGACCTCAATCAATTTTTTTGATTTGAATTTCTTAGAAAAACATCATAAAATTTCTCCTTTATCAAATTTTGGGGTCATTTGATGGCCAGTAACAGGTAATAGTAGAGATAACTAAGTGAATTTGAGTATGCCGATTTATTGGGTGTATTTATAAGAATATTTGTGGTAAGACTCATTTTAGCGCAATCCTATGTATTATTCCAAATTGCTCGAATCGAAAGATTTGCTTATATAATGACTACATAATATGAGTTAAGAACATACATTGAGGAATTTTTAAATCACTCAGTGCCGTATTGATATGAGCTGTAAGGCACTTGCAAATTTTTTTTGAAAATTAACAAATGAACGAATTTCGCATTTACACCTTTCCGTGTACTCTTCGATCTCTGAGCGCCCAAGCTAATGGGATCCATACCATTTCACTCACGACAGAGAGCCCGTTTATAGGGGTGTCCTTTCATTCCCAAGAGAAACGAAACATCTGGTTTGCCAGACAGTTGGTTGACGGTTTCATCACCCCTACGGAGCCGTATAATTAATAATTATTAATTATTGATTATTAGTTTAATTATCAATTAATAATTTTGATCGATTTGTTAATTTTCAAAAAAAAATTTGCAGGATCCCTACGGTTCATATTAAAATGGCTTTGCGTGATATGAATTCTTCAATGCATTCCCTTTACAACCTTTATAGACACTATATGAGCCAATCGCTGAGATTTGGTATAATAGAGAACAAATTGTACGCAAATATTACTATTATTATACTTTGTCACGAGACCTCGGATATTGACAAAGTTCATCGCACGACTAACATATCATGTTGTATTTCCAATTTTTAAAAATGATACACATTATTGTACGTATGGAAATCCAATGCAAAAAAAAAAAAAAATTGTGTAAAATATGTCAAAGAAAAAAATGAGGTGTTGTCATACAAGACCTTCTTTTACGATTTATTCAGAAGTTAATTAAATTTAATACATAAAAGAAACAATTTTTGATTAAAATTATGGCCAGAAGGAAAAAAAAAATAAAAATCAAATATTAATTATGGGTAAATAAAAGAATAGTATTTCAATCTCTTATTAAACTAAAACGACAGGATTTACTCTTGCATCAAGTTTCGTTTCTAGCGGAATTGGAAGTAAATCGTCGTGAATTTCCCAAATTCCATTGATTCTTTTAATGTATGATTGGTAATGTCCTACTCCTAGCTTACTTGATGGTTTGATAAAATTGATGAAGGCCTTTAAAGTAAATGATTGATCAGTAACTTGAATCACCGCTTCTACCTCTTTTATTTGTATGTTGTAAAATATACTCGTATCAACATGCTGAACATCTACCACAATTATTCCATAGTTTGCCGAAATTAGCTTTACTTTTCTGCTGTGGCAAACATCGCAAGTTCTTTTACAGTCATTGTCGATTAGAGCCTGAATATTTTTTAATGCTCTTTGATTAACATCGAATATGTTCTTTAATGGTAAATAAAAAGTTGACTTTGTGTGTGGAGGATGATCATTAACACATTGGATGACTTCAGTAAGAGGTGCTGGTATAATTTTTTCTTGTATGTAACAGATATTACAGTTAGCCGATAATGTGACGGAAGTATCAGTTTCTACAAGTTCTTTGGAGTTTTGAAATATTTCCAATAACATTTTACTTCGTTTCTCCAAGTAATAAGCGCTGTTTTCCTTAAATTCGCCCAACTGTGAAATGAACTGAAAAAACCTATTATTTGAAGAAGCAAATAGGGTTCGAAAATTGCCATATTCTAAATACAAACATAAAAATATTTGGGCCGTGGAGTCAAAGGCACAAGTGTTATACACAAACATGCTTTTCTTATTTTCATTGGTATACGTATTATTATTATTATTATTATTAGTTGAGGGCCATGTGGGCGTTCAAGCCACCCCGCACTGCGACCTAAAAGATCTTTTGTGCATGGACCCTACTTAATGAGCCGTCCAGTCAATATTCAGGCTCTTAATGAACCTGACAATACTGCCGGCCGGTATATGGTGCATACCATCCGGGCTCATTACTCTCCCTCCTAGATGTTGTAACCTTTTGCAGAAAATGGCTGGGCAATGGCACAGAACATGTTCCGCTGATTCCGCTTCCATGTCACAGAAGCGACATCTATCCGTCGGACTTAGGCCCATTTTCTTAAGGTGATACCTTAAGGGGATGTGACCTGTGAGGAAGCCGGTAAGCAGCCTCAACTCAGGTTTCCTAAGTACGAGACATTCCTTGGCCCTGGCCGACGAAGGTGAAATAAATTCCTTCGCCTGTCGCAAACCTGGAATTCCGCGCCAGTAAGAGGACTTTTGCACATCCTCCCAGCGTTTAACTGCTGCCCTAAGGTGCCCCTTAGAGACGCCGCAGAAGGGCTCTGGTCCAATTAATGGAAAGGCAGATCCCTCGCGGGCGAGGACATCAGCTGCCTCGTTTCCCACAATTCCAGTGTGCCCTGGCACCCAAACAAGTGTTACCTTATTTGAGCTTGCCAGCGATTTAATAACCTTCAGACAATCCCATACCAGCCTTGACTCAATGGTAAAAGACCTAAGAGCCTTTAAGGCCGATTGGCTGTCTGATACGATATAAACCTTTGCGTCGTTTAGGCCTTTAGAAATGCCTATCCTAGCACAAAGTTCTATAGCATGCACTTCTGCTTGAAAGACGGTTGCATTGGTACCCAAGGACTTCGAGAGTGATACTCCACTCCCATGTATTCCTACCCCCGCCCCATCTTCCGTTTTTGATCCATCTGTATACCACACCAATGACCCTCGCTCAAAGGATGGTCCCCCTGTACTCCACTCCTCCCGGTCAGGTAATCTAACACAAAAGGGTTTGTGGAAATCCAGTTTGGCTGGCATACAGTCGGAAGGCATTCCTATAGTGGGATCTGTCTGAAACTCCTTAAGGATCTCCAGATGGCCCACCATATTGCCTGGTTTGATGTTACCCTCCGCCTGCATCTTAAGGGCCATATTAACAGCATCCTTTTTTACATGCAGATGCAATGGAGTTAGTCCTAGGAGTGTCTCCATTGCTGCGGTCGGACATGTTTTCATTGAGCCCGTAACCCCAATGCAGGCCATACGCTGAACCTTATTCAATAAAGTTTGCGCTGTCCTTTGTTGAGTTTTAGGCCACCACACTAACGATGCGTAAGTGATCATAGGCCTAATAATTGTTAGAAATGACCAGTAGATCATTTTTGGTTGTAGTCCCCAAGTACGTCCATAGAGTCTCTGACAGGCCCAAAAAGCCTTAGTGGCTCTATTATGAATTTTTTGTATATGTTGTTCCCAGTTCAGTTTATTATCCAGGATAACCCCTAGATATTTAACCTCTTTGGAAAAGGCAACAATAGTACCGTTTAACGAGGGAGCTACAAGCGAGAGCTTTCTCCTCCTCGTAAAAGGGACAATGACAGTTTTGTTTGGATTGACACTAAGTCCTTCCTTGTTACACCACTGCCATATCAAGTTGAGTGCATTTTGCATGAGATCAGAGATGATATCATCAAACCTGCCTCTAATCACGATAGCCACGTCATCCGCATAGCCCTGGACATCAAACCCATGGCTATTCAGGAGGACCAGCAGTCTATCAATAACCAATGACCATAAAAGAGGAGACAGTACACCTCCTTGGGGACAGCCCTTTACGGCCCTGATGGTTACTGACTCGCCACCTAGTGTGGCTGTAATATCGCGATATTTCAGCATGGAGCGGATCCACCTAGTTGTAGACGGCGGAACCCCCTTCTCCATAGCTGCCCTCTCTATTGAACCATAGGAGGTATTGTCAAATGCCCCCTCAATGTCCACAAAGGCACACAGGGCAATTTCCTTAAAAGCCACCGCTCTTTCAATCTTCGTGACTAGACCACTAAGAGCCATCACAGTGGATTTGCCAGCTTGATAAGCAAACTGGTTCCGATGCAGTGGGTTATTTACAAGGATTTCATTTCTTATTTGATTATCCAGGATTTTTTCCATCGTCTTCAATAGAAACGATGTTAGGCTAATTGGCCGATAAGCCTTGGGCTGGGTGTCCAGACGACCCCCTCCCTTTGGTATAAAGACCACATTTACTTTCCTCCATAGTTTCGGAATATAGTTAAAAGCATAACTTGCCCGAAACAACTGGACCAAGCTGGGGAGTATTTCCTCAATACCTCTTTGAAGTAAAGCCGGAAAGATACCATCCCCTCCAGCAGATTTGAACGGTTTGAAAGAGCCAATAGCCCATCTCACCTTGCTGGGTGTGAACATTTTTCCAGAGAGGCTCCAGATCCTACTGTGGGGTGAATAGTCTACCTCACTTGAAGGGTCATGCGGGTCCTCCTGGGTACCTACCACTATTGAGTCCGGAAAGTGGGTACCTAATAGTAACTCCAGGGTTTCCTTCCGGTTTTCAGTGAACATCCCGTTTTGCTTCTGAAGAAGCCCCAAACCATTTGAGTGATCTCTAGCAAGGACTTTCTGGAGACGAGCTGCAGAGGGTAATTCAATAATTCCCTCACAGAAGTTTCTCCAGGTAGCCCTTTTGGATCTTCTTAATTCCAGATTGTATTCCGTTAAGGCCATCCTATACTCGCCCCATTCCCCGGTGCGTTTAGCCTTATTGAACAACCTTCTAGATTTTTTCCTCAGCTTACTCAGCGCCCCGTTCCACCAAGGGACCAACTTAATGGACTCTCTTCGCTTAACTGGGCAGCTGTTTTCGTAAGCCGAGTGTATAGAATTATGCAGCTGGTTTGAACAGAATTCCAAGCCCTCTGGAGACTCTATGTTCCCCATTACCGAGGGCATTTCTGATTCGAGTGAGACTCTATAAGAGTCCCAATCGGTCAGTTTTGGAATTCTTATCTCCTGCCGCTGCATGGCCTCGGCCGCCAAATCGAATCTGATGTGCAAGTGATCCGATAAGGAGGCCTCTTCAGACACATGCCAATTTTTAACAAAATGACTAAAATGCGGACTAGCGAGGGTCAAATCTAGGACCTCCTGCCGAATCGCATTTATGAAAGTAGGTTTCCTTCCCCTATTGACAATATCTACATTATTAGTAATTATATACTCAAAAAGGTACTCACCCCTATTATTGATGTTTGTGCTGCCCCACACCGTGTGGTGCGCATTTGCATCGCATCCTATTAGGTAAGCCAGCCCATTGCGCTGGCAATGAGCTATGAGCCGCCTAACTTCAAGAGGAGGTATCGTTTCCGAGTCTCCAGGAAAGTAGGCGGAGGCCATTATAGCCTCCTGTTTCCCTCTTTCACCCAGAACCTCCACCATTACCGCCACTAAGTCCCTGGAGATGAACTCTGAAATGGGAATAAAATTAATTTGCGAGCTGGCCAAAATGGCCGCCCTTGGACTCTCAGTTCCATTACAATAAATCAACTTACCCATTTGTTTTGGTATACCTTTAATTTGGTTACCTATTACCCATGGCTCCTGTATTAGAGCCATGCCAATTTTCTGGCAGATAAACCTACGACAAAGGACGTCCGAAGACGCCTTTGCATGATGCAGGTTTATCTGTAGGCAGGTTAAGTGTGCCATCACTGCAGCGACGTCTGCTGAAGGCCTGCATTAGCCTCCTTGCTCGCACCGCCATTGCCAGATGGCGAATCCATGTCCTCCATCTTGCTGCTGCTGTCCACAGCTGACTGAGAGCCACCAGGCTTCACCAGTGGCTTGCGCGGGGTGACCCCTCGCGGGGCCATTCCCCGTACAACCGCTGACGCCTTCCTCTCCCTTTCCCTCCTTCTCCTCGCCTGTCTCCTGGAAAGGGCCGCCACACCAGTGGTTTTAACCACAGGTGTGGCCCCGATAGCCGCCACAGGTGCGGCCTCGATCGCCTTCACAGGTGCAGCCACGATGTCCTCCACAGGCTTGACCACTTGGGGCCCGCCCCTGGAACCTAGCTTTCCACCACCCTGGCCCCCCTTGGGGTGCAGTTGGACAATCCCAAACTTAAAATTGATTTTGAAGTCAATTTGTTTGAGCTTCTCAACCGATGAGTGGTCCATGGAGAACGTGCAAAAAGCTGAAGTGCCTTTCGCCTCTCTCCTGACCACTCTCCAGTTGATCGCCTGCATGCCCTCGTTTTGGCTTCTGATAAAACCCAGAAGCTTATCCGTGGGCAATTCGGCACTGTTTGGGAAGGTACCAAACACGATCCTAGCTCGAGGCAGGTTTCCCGCCTCAGCTACAATCAGCTCTGCACCTTCCCATGGCTTAATAGTGCCTATGGTCTCCCTGAGCCACTGTACAGTGGCCCGGTCGGCACAGGTCACTACCAGCCAACCAAGCCGAAGCTGACTGCCAAGGAACTTAGGTTTAAGCTCCTTGGCCTCCTGCTCCAGCACCTTATCCAAGATTCCCTCCTGGACAGCTTTAAGCTGCTCTCCAGTGAGGGCAACCTCAGGAAAGCCAGAGGGTAAGATCCCAATGCTCTCTGATTCCGCAGCCTGCCTGAAGGTAACTCCAGGCCGGACCGCAGAACCCGAGGCCACCAGGACATGTTCTTCCCCCCTGGCCTTTTTTTGTGCCGGTGAAGTGCCGTCCTCCGAGCGGTCCCTCTTTGGCGGTTGGTCCATCGTAGGAGCGCAAGTCTCCTTCCGTGGCCGCACCGCCAGAAGCCTTGTCTCGCTACCGGGCGCTTTGCCCTCAGCCAGAAGCTTCCTGTACCGCTTTTTCGCAGCCCCACACATTTTTTTTCACATGAGGAGCCGCAGCAGGTTTGATGATGTCAACCTGCTCCTTCCGACACTCCCCGACGTCCGCACTTTCCCCTGTTTTCACAGAGGAGATCCCCCCACTTACGGGGGCCAGTTCCTCATCTCCTGAGGTTACCATATCGGAATTGAGATTTAAGTTCTCAATCTCCGAACGGATTTCCCCATCCGATGTGTCAACCATTGAGGATTCCACAGCGGAGAGAGGACCTGAGCCCTCGAAAGCCACCGCAGAATCCTCGCTGGTCCGTGACGCTTTAGGAGCGTTACCATCCTTATCATAATTTTTTATTTTTTTAGGCATTTTATTCCCACGAGTATTTGGGAAATGAAGGTCACCTGTGGGACACCCAGCTACCACAGGAAGGCTAAATAAAACTGGAGGGCGCCTGGTATCCAGCGTCCGCATATTTGGGACTGATTAACCTATCAGTCATTCATCCATCGGCATATGCTGTTCCACCTTAGATTAGGGTTTTTTGTTAAGGTTTTCTCCTTTAGCGCCGTACTTTGGCCTGAGTCAACTAGAACAAAACTGTAATAGACGACATCAGTTACCGACGATTGCCACGTGGAGGCAGTACGTACACCTGCGAATTGTGGCAAGGTTACCCCTACCACAATCGTACTCATCCCGCCAGCTGCCTGAAACATGACCAGAACAGCTCACGTGAAGAGCACCCTACTGAAGGTTACGGAGCTGATCTAATCAGCTGATCCCCCCACCAGCAGACACCAAATCGTCATTGGTATACGTAAATCCATTTTCTAATATTAACGTCGTTTCTTCGGAGATTGTTGGGAGCTGCGGACTTTCACCTATTGGTTGGTTTGATTTTAAATAAGTTTTTTTGCCTACGCGAGTTAAAACTCTCTTTCCAAAATGTTTTGGTGAGTTTGAAAGCTTAATTTTTTTATTCCATCCTTCCTCACACGAAATTTCGGAATCAGATTCATACTCACTTCTACTTCTTTTTAAAATAGTTTTAGTAGGATGGGATGTTTGTATTGCTTTAAGCAATTTTTGATGTTTTTCATCCAACACAGTAATTAATCTGCCGATTCTAAAAGTTTTATGTTGAATGTAATGGTTCTTCACTATAGAAAACCAACTTTCGGCATTGGAGTTAGACGTCCTACCACTGATTCCCATGTTGGTTGAAAAACAACTTCCGCACAATGGTAAGTAGGAATAATATTTTTTAATAGAATTTATGTCAAAAAAATTGATTGAGGTCCGATTTTTTACATTGAAAGCTTGTTAATTCATAGTGCTTCTCATTAGCCGTTAATCAGACCAGATGATATCGATAGCTAATTAATCAAGCTATTTAATGTATATAGTGAAACCCTTTGGACATCTGTGAGATCGGCCCGACAAAATTATTTCTATGAAATTGTTTGGTAAAAACATTATGAATAAAGCCGTGGATAATTTATGATATTGTTTTCGTTCGAAAATTGTTATAAAAATCATTTGATTTGATAAGTTGTGTAATATTGCATATCAAAATAAAATTTTTGTGAATTAAGGCGGAAGATATTCTAACTAGAAATTCATTCAATTTATTTTTTGTTGAATACACTGTTAAAAATATTTTGTACACTCGCATAAATTTTTATTTTAACAAATTTTGTTAAGAACTTCACGCCGGTTCTCAAATGTGTAGTTATATGAGTTCAGATGTTGAAAAGTCTGAAGAAAAAAGTTATTTTGATAAGAATTACAGACACTATCAAGGATACGTACATATATTAATTCGTTAAGAACACAAAGAAATCGTCATTGAAAATTTTTTAGTGAAAATCTCAAAAACTACAAATACAATTATTTTAATTTCTTGCAAGCAAATAGATGCTATCGGGGAGTAGTACTTCCTGAAAAAATAATTTTGAAAAATTGTTACTCTGCCGAGTTATGGGCCAATAAAATCAAGATATGTAGCTTTACGTCAACAAATTTATTACTGAAAACTTACAGAGCATAATTTTCATTTATAGAGTCTAGGTAAATTTCATGAATACCAATTTACTACTAATCGGAAATTTTACGGTTATAGAGCGAATTTACATTTTGTGGTTTAGAGTTGACGTTTTGTTTTTTTGGTGATTGAATAAAAATTAAATTAAATTAAATAAATACGTGTATAATAAATTAATGGTGATAAAAATAATAAAAAAAAGTGATGTATTGTTTTGTGTTTGATATTAAAAGTGAAGGTAAAGTGGCAAATGTGGAAATTTCAAAAGAAAACAGAAAATTATTCTGTGTTGAAATAAAGAGAAAGAATAAAGATGGTAGATAAAATGGTGATGTGTGTTGTGAATTTTGGCTCTAATCATTTATTGTGTAATAATTTAGTTGTGGAAATGATATGTATATCTGGCATTATGTGTTGGATTTTAAAACGCCATGAGCTTAAAATGACATACACAAATTTTGGGTTTGTCGTTTGTTTGTTTGCTTGTCGTTTATTATATGACATTTGAAGAAGTCTTGTTGGGAGGATATTTGAAAATGTTGTGCCCTAGTTCGTGCATATTGCATTGAATTAAATTAAGATAAGTATTTTTGTTTTGTTTTCGTTCTATTTTATGATTACATATTTAGTAATGTTTTCTTTATTATATTATTAATAATATAACTAGTTTTTGGACGGGGATATCACAAATGACATTAAAATGTTTGTGGTAGTGTGAGTAATCACATTTGTTTAAATAAATTTGAATATATGATCGTGAGTGATATGAATGTATGTTGTGTTTATTATTGTGGTGTGTAAGGTGGAAGTTTGTAGGGAACGTGGTTGTTGGGTGAGGGATTGAATAAAGTGGGGGATGGTGGAGAGATTGTTTATTCTAGTGTAATAGAATGAATGGGTCTAGAATTGTTGGTGTACTGTGGTTCCTTTCCTTTGTCTGACAGGTGGAGTGGTGGTTTCATTCTGCATTATTGATGTAGTGTGGATGTGGTTGTATGCATAAAAGTTTGTTTTGAGAATGATGTGTTATTGACAACAGCTGTTGAATAGCAATAGTGTTAAATTCTAATTTTTGTCGTGTGAGTGCATGGGGAATTTTGTTAAAGAAACGAGCCAAATTCTCATATGGTTTTGTTTTTATTTATTTTAATAGGAATTTGATTCTTATAGGAAAACGTTAATATTTATAATATTGTTTTGGTATATGTAGTATGTATTAATAGCCGCATTTCTTGACGTTTCATCTGATCCAGATCAGATCATGTCTCATGAAACGACATTAAAATGTGTAAAACAAACAAACATCAAATTTCAATTTTCTGTCTCGTTTTGTTTTGAATCTTCCTCTTCATACTCGTACTGTATTCATCTTATTCTTTATCTCTTTACAAAATATTATTCAACTACATTTTAATAACTGAACTAATTTTTAAATCAATGTTGGATCAGATGTTGTTGTTGCTTCACATATAAATTTTGATCTGATCCGGATCACTATGCGTCAAGAAATGCAGCTAAGATTATAAAGTAAATGAAGAATATAGTGTGATGGGTGCATTTAATGTTTTGGTGATGTTGATTGATTGTGTTCAGGCCATGTTTATGCTATGTTTGAAAGGAAAAATTTGGGTGAGGTGGTATTGCAAATGTTGAATGGATGATGCTGGAAAAGGATTTCGATAAATATTATTGGTTTATTAATGGGTATGGAGTGGGTACGGAATATGTAGAAGAGGAAATGAGTGTTTACGATTATTATTATTATTATTATTACTTGAGGGCCATGTGGGGGCTCAAGCCACCCCGCACTGCGACCTAAAAGATCTTTTGTGCATAAGCCCTACTTAATTATCCGTCCAGCCAATATTCAGGCTCTTAATGAACCTGATAATACTGCCGACCGGTACGTGATACATACTATCTGGGCTCATTGCTCTCCCTCCTAGATATAATAATATTTACTTCTGCTAGAAGTGCGGTAGCATTGGGACTCAAGGACTTCGAGAGGGCAGACCCACTCCCGTATATTCCTATCCGTCTCTCGTCTACCGTTTTGAGTGTTTACGATAATACAGTTGATTACTTAATTTCAGCTTGTTTTGAGATGAGTATAGTACAGTTCAATATTATTATTTATTGATATTTTCTATCAATTACATAATAATTTATTGAATTTTTAAATACATTTTATGATATAAGATGTATGAATATGTAATAAATTGTTTGTGTTTTAGGAGGCGAAAATTAATGCATGGATATTTGGTGAATATGCATTATTGTAACATATCAATATGTATTAGAATTAAGTAGTTATAAAACTACATAGTGTTGATTTTAAATCTTTAAGTAAAATGTAATATGAGTATACTTAGTATGATTAATTTAAATTTTGAAGGAATGTTTTGGAAAATCCTTAGATTTCCGAAACTCAAAAAGAAGGGTTAAAGCGTTAAAGCATATTTTAAATTTAGGAAATTCTAGAGTGATTAATTTGCTGCCTTTTAATTTAGATGCTGAATTGAATTGAATTTATTTAAGTGTTAAGGGCTGATTTTAAATAAAGAAATAATGATGAAGTAAATTAGATTTTGGGTTTCACTGAATTTAGTGAAATTAAATTTTGATGTAATAGGATCATTAATTTCATAATGTTAGTTGTTGGTATTAATTGGTTAGTTAATATTGGTATTAATGTTAGTGTCATTTTAGTATTAGTATTGGTATTTATATTGATATTGGTGTTTATGCTGATCTTGGTGTTTATATTAAGATTTAGAAATTAAGAAATAATCCTTGATTTCAGTTTAGAAACACCTGATAAACTTGACCAAGCTGGCATTGGTTGAGGCTATAGCGAGATGGGTGGAGTGGTAGTTTGTGTAATTATTGGTTTACAAACTATTAATGTTAATTTATTTGTAGTACATAAAGAACAATTTAAATTTATTACAGAGAATTAAATTTAGTTACACTTAATTAGTTTAGAATAGTTATTATAAAGGATTAATGCAGATTTTTAATTTAGGAAATTTTTGTAGAACCTGAAACAACTTTCCAGGAACTTAAGCAGTAATCTTGAAATTGTGTTGTCTTGTGCAAAATAATCTACTAAAATATACTACTGACAAATTTACTAACTATCAACTACTTAGGTGTCTGGAACCGGGTTGATTCTTTGTTATTAACATACCTTTCCTTTCCTTCGGTTTTGTTATATGTAAAGGGTGTACGGAGGGCCCGGTGTCATCCGGGAGTCTTGCTTAGGCTTGGTCGTACATTCTGATCAATCAATCAATCAAATAGAGCGAATTTACATTTTGTGAATAGGGGCCTAAATTTCTTCAATATAAGTTCATTTAATTGTAAGTTTTTTTTCGTTGTTTTTTTCAATTAAAAAATAGTCACAGGACACTTAGAAGAAAATTATAAATAATAACTGCACCTTTTGATTATTTAAAAAAAAAATCGATATGAAATCGATACTGATCTATCTATTTGTTAAAATAAATTCAATCATAGATAAGTCAGTCACCAGCCGAAATCTCTTACATTTATTCGTTTTTGTATTGTAAATTCAATTGTAAGTGCATAGATAGTTTACCATCGACTCGCAAAACTCTTTGAATTTATTCTTTCGATTTAGTAAATTCAATTGTAGAAAGTTTACCGTTGAACCAATATTGTACCATATTTGAATGGCGCTACCTGCACTATTCAAATATGGTACATCAAAGGCAAGATGAGACAGGTTCCGTTGGTTCAACGGTAAACTATCTACAATTGAATTTACTAAATCGAAAGAATAAATTCAAAGAGTTTTGCGAGTCGATGGTAAACTATCTATGCACTTACAATTGAATTTACAATACAAAAACGAATAAATGTAAGAGATTTCGGCTGGTGACTGACTTATCTATGATTGAATTTATTTTAACAAATAGATAGGTCAGTATCGATTTCATCTTCGTGAAGAATAGACGCAAAATCGATATGCGCTTAATAAAATTAAATTAAAATAATCAAAAGGTGCAGTATTTGTTCTTTTTAATTATTTATAACCAAAGAAAAGATGATTTATGTGAATGAAAACAAAAATAATTAGCCTCAGTGCACAGAACTCATCGTCGACCAACAATATAAATTCTGATAGTGACCTACTTAGGTCAGGGTAATGTACAACAATTAGTGTAAAAGGGGTTGGACGGGTGTTTATCTGTTCATACTTCATACCAAACGAAAATGAAGCTTAAGATCTACGCAACTCGCTAGCAGAAGTAAAGGGACAAGGATGGAACAAGGGCGAACCAAATACCTCTCAGTAAGAGGTATTCCAGTTAAAAGATAGCAGCTCCAAAAGCTACAGCAGCTAATGTTAAGAACGAGAGCCGCCATCAATTTACTTAAGAGAGGCCTTAAATAATAAACTTGTGGAAAAATCAAGTCGCTTGCCGATTAAAAATTGCATATTACCTAACTCAAAAGGGGTAACTTAAACGAAGTGAAGATACATCCATTCAGATTAATGGGTTCAGAGCCTTAGTTAATCATGTTAACATAAGAGGAATTGAGAGCTATAGATGTAAGCGAAATACAGTCTGCTCTTAGTGAAAAAGGCTTTCATGCCAAATCTATTACGAATATTCTAACCAACGAAAAAAAACCTCAACCTGTTCTTCGCCTGGAACTAGAGTCAGATGCGGAAAAAGAGAAATGGCACGATTTACATAACCTAGAATATTTACTCTATCGCAAAATCACGGTCGAGGAACCCAAGAAGAGGACCGGACTAGTTCAGTGCGTGAATACGACCACACCAAATTAAACTGAACCTTGCACGAAGTTTGTGTTATATGTGGTAAATTTTACGATTGCAACAGTGCAACATGGTGAAAAACGATCCTATACAGTAAAACGTTGTAGTAACTGTGGTGAAAATCACACCGAAAATTGCAGAGGTTGCCCTGTATACTTGGATTTAAAGAGTAAAATCAATTCAAAATTGCGATATAAGCAAAGATTGGTCAAGAAAAAATTACAACCAAAGAACTTGGACGCCAAGAACTTCAACTGTTTAACAAACCGGAAATTTGGGGACAAATGCCAGCAGTTTAGCGCAACCTGGGTTCTCTTACGCAAGCATCCTGGAATATGCCGCTCACAAAGCAAAAGTTAATTTTATTGAAGAAGAAGTATCAATTCATGCAACTGTAAACAAACTAACCGAAACGATAAAAAGTTGCATGATGTTGATGGAGAAACAAACGAGCATGATGACGCAAAATATCAACATACTAATCCAAATTACCGTCAAAAACCAACAATGATTGTCTTCAAAATATCTATTTGGAATGCGAATGGTCTTTCACAGTACAAATCTGAGTTACAAGCCTTTCTAATCGAACACAATATAGATGTCAATCGAATATCAGAAACACGCTTCACGAATAAAACCATTTTTAAAATTAAGGGATATTCATTCAGTACACGACACCTAACACTCGGACGGAAAAGCACACGATGGCACTGCCATCTTTATCAAAAAGAGAATAAAGCATTAGGAAGACAGCAAGTATGAAAAAGAGCACATCCAAACAACTAATATTTGCCTAGAAGAATGGTCTGGATAATGTGTAATATCGACCGTTTACTGCCCTCCAAAACATGCAATTAAAAAGCAACAATTTATCGACTTAACCAGCTGGCCAATAAATTCCTTACGGGTAGCGATTACAAACCTAAACATGTGCAATAGGGATCGATATCGTCGACACCAAAAGGCAATCAACTTTACGAAACTATAGAGGGGCTGTCTCTGGATTATTTATCTGCTGGTCACCTAACTTACTCTCCCACGGATCAACAGAAAGTTCCTGATTTAATTGACTTCTCTGTAACTAAAGTCACTCCACGTACGTATGTGAAAGCAACCGATTGATATGATCTATCTACCTATTACCAGAGCCTACTGTATAAATAAGAGCCTCCAGTATCGACTGTATTTTTTACTAAGCTTAAAATAAGGTACAAACAATTTTTTCTTTACCATGAAACTATATGGGAAAACGCTTATTTTCATTGACAGATTTAGTATATTAGAAATGTGAGCTTTTGTTTTGTTTTTATATGAAAATGTTCATGAAACATGTAATATTATTTGATTGAAAAATCGAGTCTTGAAAATGTTTATTTCTAAGTGAAAATCGTCATGTAAAATAAGGTACTTTTGAAATTTAAAATATTGTTGTTTTTGTAATGTATACGTCACCAACATAACTAGAAATTTATAAACAAAACAATAATCATCTCTTTCATTGCCTCCATTCCAATTTGAATTCGAATATGTTTCTATAGTTATTTTGAATTTGCAAAGCATGCTAGATTGTTTTGATGTTTTGTTTTTTTCGCACTCATTGTATTGATTTAATTTATTCTGTTTGGCTCTTTTTGATTTTTTTTAAATTTTGATTGTTGAGCGGAGGCGTGTTGTCTTTTTTCTTACCATTGGGTTTAGATATGGACAAATGATGACGACATTAAACTGAATTTTCTTTTTTTAATACACATTGTTGTTGTTGTAGAATGTTTTTTAATTTAATTTGCCTTATTTTCTTTTGATTATTGCTGGAAAATAGGGAAATTTGAGAATCTGTGTTTTAAATGAGTAAGACATTGAGTTGTTTGTTAGCGATTACTTAAAAAATTATTTAACTGGGTTTAACTTTTAATTCATATTTTATCGTCAATCGAAATCGCGTTTTTTCATATAAACACTATGAAAATAAATGAATTTTTAGCAGTGATGAAAAACGTTATTTGTGTAACGTTACACATTATAACGTTATGTTATTAATTAAAATAATTTATTATAATTTTTTTTTAAATTTATTTTTTTTTATTTTTTTTTTATTTTTTATTTTTTCATGTCATAACGTTTTTGTGTCAAAACGTTACATAATTCGTCGGCTACACAAAAATATTAAAAATGTATAACGTTACACATAACGTTATGGTAACGTTACACATAACGTTATGTAGTGTGTTAAACGTAACGTTTTTCATCACTGGTTTCTATATCCCTTATTTTAAGTTCATTTTTCATATGCCGGCTCTATTCATATCAAGATGGTTCTGCTATTACTCACCGTTAATAATAACAGTAAGTAACGACGTCCTAAAGGCATTGCCGCATGCACAAACGGCAAACCGGTATTTCAAACCGTCAAATCAAATTATTGAGAAAATTCTTTGTCTTTCAATATGAAAATTATTAAAAAATAGTTTGAATCTCTAAGTTCAACCTTATTCGTGAACAAATTTATTAAAATTAATTTAATTTCATTCAAAAACTCCAATTTTATATTTTAACGGACGGAATTTTGCTTGACGGCCGGCAAAACATAAAATTAGGGCTTTTTGAATTAATTTTAATAAAATTTTCTTAGAATAACGTGGGACTTATAGATTAAGGACTTAGTAGGGGTAGTGAACCCCATGACAACTTTATGAAAATTTGCACATATATTGATCATACAATACACTAACCAAAAAACATTACGAGATCGATGGCTTATTCGGATAATTTACAGTTATTTTATCTAAGATGTTGAATGTATATTGAATAACGCTCTACATTTAGTATTGCTTAGCAGGGGTATTGGACACAGTAAATTTAGAATTGCTAGCCATTACATGGGTCAGTAATTTTTTTTAAACAAACTTCTAATTTTATATATCAACCTTACTAATTAGTCTGTTTTCAATTTTGAACACAACACACCATTTAGTTTTATTTAACCAAAAATGTGGATTAATTGAACATCCCAACAAAACGCTTAATGAAATTAAATAAAAGAAAATAGAATGATTGTTTTCTAAATTATCGAAACTAACATTTAAATTTGCAAGTTTAAATTTGTTAAATTTCTTTCTTGATGAAATTGCATTCGCTAGCTTAATCACAACTACCCCTGGATGTAGGCGTTTGAATAGCTGGTGCTTGGTGCAGCTAGTAAAATTTAATAAATTCTTCATTCGCGTTGAATTTAAAAAAATTAAATTTTTGGATATGTTTATTTTCAATTTTTTTTTTCTGGGATTTACAAAAAATTTACTGGGGTTTAGAAAAACATTCTACGCGTCTGATTACTTCAAGAGTTGGCAATACTGAATGAATGTACCACATTGTCAATTGTACCACATTTTGTCCCACAACTGAACCGAATATATCAAATGTACCACTTGTCATTCATCAATTTTCATGTATCAAATGTACCTACCACTTTTCATTCATAAAATTATAGTTTTACAAGTAAAACTTGAAACGATTCGAAGAATAGTTCAGGTTATTTTTCATTCGGAATACTGTGTCAGACATTAGCGTTGGGCATACTAGAGTTGGGTTTGGAAATGAAATCTAGTAACGAGTGGAATCGAGGTTTTGTTTTTTTTGGAAAATTTTCGGGAGTCGAAAAAAGAGAGTCTTAGAAAAAGGAAGTAAGAATAATATCAGTGTGTGTGCCCTAGCAAAAAAAAAACTAAAATTAACGATATTAAGTAGAACTTGAGAGGAAGTATTGCCTCTTCACTGCACATTGCAGAAAAAAATCTACATTAAATATACATTCAAATCTTTTATACAGTATATGTATCGTAAAGACACAAAAACAAAGGGGCATTTAAAAATATTAGTTAAAACCCTGGTAAAAAGAAAATAAGACTGAAATCAAGTGTGTGGTGTGAGTGGGTACCAGTGTATAACCACCATATTGGTACCAAACAAATAGAAAAAAAAAAAACCTTAATCAACGTCGGAAGTCTGACACCGGGACGAGTAACTAAAATAGTTACCCACAACTATACCAAAAAGAAGAAGCCAGACGGAGGGTCAACCACCTACCAGTGCACCACCGATAAGTTTATAAACATTTTTTATATATATATATATATATATATATATATATATATATATATATATATATATATATATATATATATATATATATATATATATTTATATATATATATATATATATATATTGTTGGGTTCGTTTTCTTTACCCCCTTTACCAATTCCGTTAAGTAATTGTTTTAAATAAAGCCATTGTAAATAATTTGTAAATATTCGTGTTGGATTTTTGGTTCTTAATTCAATGTGTGTGGTGATGAGCCAGTAAATTTCTAGATAAGGGGTGAGATCAGGATAAATGAAGGTAAAGTAATGTAAAGTGAAGTATATGTATTTATTTAGAGTATAGTCCGGCTAAATTAACGTTTCCAAACCTGTATCAATGTATATATTTTTTTTTTATTATGTGTATTTCCATATAGTTTTTTTTTTATGCGGTAAATTACAGATTTACGAAAACCTCTCAAACCCCACCCCAACCCTGAGTTTTAGTCGGCTAACAATTACCGCGAGAGGTCCCTTCGTAAATAATTTTTGTTCCACCAGAGCCAATTTCTATTTTGTTACTTATTTACATTTTTAAATTATTTAAACCCAACGCTCTGGTTACAAACTCTTCTCTCACTAAAATTATCCTGGAAAAAAGAGATTTTCATTCTAATTTTAAAACTAAATCTCCACTTTTCAGAATATTTTATAATTCTACTTTCCTTTTCCAGAAAAAAATTTGTAATCCGCTTCAATACATTAGTCGATTCTATTCTAACACAACGAATTAAGACAACCGGAAAACGACTTGAAACATCCAAGACTTTGGGGAGTTTTGTACTTTTCAACAGAGAGTGAAACCGAAACCGAACCGTTAACCGAAAACCGAAAAAAACCGAAATTTCTCATGAACCGAAAACCGGAACCGAAACGAAATGAATAAAAAATAGTGAACCGTAACCGGAACCGGAACAATATTTTCTTGCGGTTTATTTCGTTCTTTTTCGTTTCGGTTCAAGTATTTTTCACGAAAATTTTCGATATCTCATAAAAACGAAAAAAAAATATATAAAGTTCCAAATTGAATTCGGAATAAAAATTTATTGACAACAATGGCTGTGGACCAATACTCGGGTAAATGCCACTTTTACCTCAATTTTAACAGTGTATTGAGTAAATTGAAATACTGTACTAAAAAGCTGGGTAAAACACGATAGAATTGAGTAATTGAGTTGTCATTGCTGTTTGTTTGACGTTTTTGTTTTATAATGCAATAAGTTTCCAAATGTGTAAGTATACAAAATTAAAATAGTTTTTATGTAATTTACATTTATTTATATTTACATTTATTTATGGGAAAATTAGACAAAATAATTGTTAATAAATTTGTTATTATTGTTGCAGGATACAAGAGCTGTGAAATGAATTTAACTACGAAAAAAAAATACTCTGAGAGATGTAAGTTTTAATAATCTTTTCATAACTAATTTTTATTCGCATATATATATACATATATTTTATTATAGGGACTATCGAGGAAGAAAGAAAACTAATCCAAACCAGAATACTCTACGATTCGGATTTCCAGTCAACCCACACCATTCCCAGGCAATGTTGGGAGTAAGTATACAGTTAATATGACTGTTTTCTTTTTAATAATTCGTATGTAATGTCCGTCCTTATAGAAAAATTACAAAAGAAGCGGGGCTGTCAAAATCTTTGAAAAATGTCACACAGAAGTGGCAAAACCTGTTAAAGAAATATAAGGTAATACTAATTTGTGAGATTATAGAAATTTTATAATTCATTGTTTTGTTCTTGTTACAGAAAATGATTCAACCTCAGTCCGGTGTATCCACGGAAGGCGGGAAAATACTGCCCACACAGTGGGAGCTCTTTGATGAGTTGCATGATTTTTTAAAATCAAAACACGGACTGCATCCAACGTATCTAATTGATGCAGAACTAATTGATGCAGAACTAATTGATGCAGAACTAACGAATGATGATTTTGACGAGCCATCCACTTCGAGTGCCTCATCAAGATCATTCAGCTGTGTGCGCAGTATTTCCCCGTCCGATGTAATTGACACATCAGACGAAAATACGACATCTACTCCTGCAAAAAAACCACGGAGAGGACGACCCACCGAGGTTTTGATTGGCCATTTATCCGAAACGGCTCAAGACGTAGGGAAAAGCGTGAGGAACATAGAAAAATTGGTGACATTCATCACAAAAAAAATGTTCCCAGAAGGGGATTTTCCAGATTTGGAATAATTAACTGAAATGTAATTTTTTATACAATTAATGATGAAATGAATTAGTACATATTATTTAGTTTTAATTAATATTTATTTTTTATTGTTATGAAATGGTAAATAAATGGATTCCAAAATGTTAATTTGAATAATTTTTAATTTACATTTGCATGCTTAAATTGTCCCGAAATTGAATCGCATCTGCGTAATCTCTGACGTTTGGCTCATATTCGTTATTAATTACCTCTATGTTTTCCAAATTTACCAAATCGTCTGCCGAAACACAAATATTGTGCATTACACAGCATGCACAAACAACTTGCACACATCTTTTAATTTCCAGCTCCAATGTTTTAAAAAAAATTGCCCGCCACCTGGTTTTCAGCATCCCAAAAGTTTGCTCGATTGTGATACGAGCTTTTGAATGCGCATGATTAAATCGTGTTTCTCTTTCAGTTAGCACCGAACCCTTGTATGGCGTTAAAATTGCGATGGGGTGCATCATGCACTTATAGCCTGCATCACCCAATAGAAAATAACCATCCGGGGGAAAGGTCGCATTTCTATATAGGCTACTATTTATTAGCACACGCTGGTCGTGTACGGAGCCCGGGTATCCGACACACATGCTAATGATCTTATAATTTGGGTCGCAAACCGCTTGCATTTGAATTGAATAATCCATTTTCCGGTTAATGTATTGGTCTTTCTGGTTAGGGGGACATTTAACCTTAATGTGGCAACCATCAATTGCACCCACTGCTTTATTAAAGATACTAGACCGTGCCTTAAATAGAAAAAAATTAACATTAACATTAAATTATGGTTCTAGCGTACTGTAATACTTTCCTTATTTGCGAATTTGTCTCCAATGCCGAAATTGGTGGAAGCTTTTGAACCACTGTGGATGATAATTTTTCAAATATTTTTAAATATTTATGAATTATATTTTTTATTGTGGCTTTCGGCATTATCATCGCCTTCGACACCACACGGTAGCTGGTCCCGCATCCTAACCAAAACAAAAATACAATAACTTCCACATCTGTGCTCCAACCGTGAGTCTTCAGAGGGATTAATTGAACTATATTTCTGAAAGATGCGGGAGTAACTCGAATATTTGCTTTGGTCTCCGCGAAATCTCCACTCAATATGTTAACAATAATGGGTGGCTTGTGGTTTATACAGTAACTGATTCTTGTCTAAAAATTAAAATAAATTGTAGGTTAAATTATGAAGAATATGACAATCTCATTACCTCTCGTGATTGGTATAACTCTTTAAGAATTTCTTCTTGAAGAATTAAATATTTCTTTGCCAATTTGGCAACCTCACCACACAATACAATAATCATTGCTATTTGATTCCTGTCTTCCACGTCATTGGCAAATTCAAAGCGATTATTTAATTCCATTTTAACAAACAAAAAAAAATTAACACGCAAGAAATATAATTTTTTATTTTATGTCAAAGCTTTGACGTTTATTTGGTACCAATATACCAGCGAATTCGACCCTTCAAGCATATAAATTTTGCCCTTAAAACCATTTGTGACAAATATATTTACTAGAGAATTGACACGGTACATGAGGTAAATTTGTTCTAAAATTGTAATTTACTGTACTAAACGATTTACCCGAGTATTGGTCCACAGCCAATATTTCCGATAATTGGATTGATTGCTTGGGTACTGTTTAAATGATATCACTATGAGCGGTATATATCGTGAAATTAGTTCATACATTTTTTGCTAGTTTCCCTGGTCCGTGTACAAAAATGTTTGCTTTTTTTATATGTAGCTAAAACTAGCTATAATAAAATTGAGATAAATTAAATAAAAAATACCGCGATAGGCAGTTTATAAAGTAATAATAATAATTACAATTACAATATAGATATTAATAAGTATACATACATATGTATGCATTTTGAAAACTAAATAATCCATTAGCCTTTGTTTTAATATCCAGCAAAACGATAAACTAAAACAGCTAATTTTAGAGCTGATTGCCAACTGAACTTATTATTCAATTTATATTTTTCGATGCAACTTACCAATGTTCTCTTTATTTTCTATTTATGAATACAAAATATTGCACAAATTCCATATTTTGCTTGCTATTTCAATTTCAAAAATAAAGAATATAACCTCAAATATATGAATTATTTATTTTTATTTATCCTTTTTTTGATAACGGGTTATAGATTACTACCTTTTTAAAATACATGTGTTCTTAATAATTGTAAATTATTATTATTACTTACACTATTATTATTATTATTATTATTATATCTGGTTTTAGCAGAACTTCATATAAAAAAACGTAAACAAACGTTTTTGTACACGGACTAGCGAAACTAGGGAACGGTTTATGAACTATTTCGCAATCTATTACCGAAACTTTTGTGTATCAAATGAGAAAATAATTTTATTTACCTACTGGTAGGTGACTCTCAATCTATATTTAGAACTTTACTATGTATTTTTTTTTTTTGTTCAAAACGTCAAACCAGAAACAACGATTTTTATTTATTTGTTTGTCGAAAATAAGGAGTAAAAAATTAGTAATATTGGGGACAAAATATTATAGTAGTTATTCGTCTTAAATATCAAAGGCAACATAAACCTTTCTTTTGTGCAGTAAAAAAGTGTTTGTTAAACGTGTTTATAGAGGTTTGTTTGCATGAATTACATCATTTTTAAATGTAACCTAAAATAAAATTTGTTTGATTTTTACTGTTTAGAAAATGGGACGTAAAATTGAAAACCCAGTTCGGAAATATTTTAAAATCGACAAAATTAAAAATCAAGGAGTGTGCTTAATATCGAATTGTAGTGTCATGATAGCAGGCAATCACGCTGCAAATTTTCAAAGACATGTGGAAAGGAATCATCCTGAAGAATTTGTACTTCTACAAAACGAAAAAACGTTACAAGGGGAACCACCAAAAATAAAAAATTGTAGTAATAAAGATCAACGATCTTTATTAAGCATGAAATTTACCAGTAGCAGTAAAACTAATGTGCACGTGCACATGGATCAAGAAACCTTAATACAGGCCTGCGTTGAGCTGGTAACAAAAAACGGTTATCCTTTCAAAATTTTGGAAAGCTCAGGTTTTAAAAAAATTTTACAGCCACTGACTATGGGGCTTAATCCAAAATTAAAATTAAATGCTCACAACATAAGAGACAAGGTGACTGATCTTGCAGACAAAATTAAACAAAATATCAAAAACGATATTAACAGAAAAATGATTAGCATTAAGTTGGACATTGCTACTCGATGCGATAGATCCATTTTAGGTATCAACGCGCAGTATGTTATAGATGACAAAATTATTTTACGCACTTTGGCAATGACTGAAATGAAAGAAAGGCATACGGCTCAGTACATTAAAGAAATTTTACTAAACGTTTTGGCGAAATTTGGCATAGAATTAAAACAAATTTACACCATGACGACCGATAATGGGGCAAATATGGTGAAGAGCATGCAATTAATTTGCTCAGATTTAGAAAGCGAAATCGGCCAAAGTTCTGATTTTTCGGATGCAGAGCCTGATGATGATGAAGACTTTAACAATGGATGTGAGCTTAGCGACGACCATGGTCTAGTTGTCAACGAGGAAGAAATGCTGGCGGAATACGTAGTTGACGATAATTCCAATGATCAGATCGATATTGAGCTCGACAACGGATTATGTGTAATCACTTCTGTACGATGCGCTGCACATACGTTACAGTTGGCTATTTATGACATTACAAAAGATCAGATGATTGCAAGAAAAATCTCAAAATGCCGTTTTGTGTGCAAGAAACTGCGCACAATTAATATCTTGGCGCTCATTAAGGCAATGAACAAAAGGAAGCCAAAAATTGACTGTCCAATGCGTTGGAATTCTTCGTACGATATGATCAACCGACTGCTCGAGCTTAAAGATTTTTGCCTTCAGGTGATGGCAACTTATCCATGTCTAAAACTATCCGATAGAGATTGGCAGTTTGCGGAGGAATTTATCAACCTTTTCAATCCGTTGAAAATTGCAACACTGAAGCTTCTGAATGAGCAACTACTTCTTGGCGATTTTTTTGGAATATGGCTCGAAATTAAAATAGCACTTTCGGATATTAATACAAGTCTTAGCATTAAATTACAAGAAGCAATTAAACGACGAGAAAAAAATTTGCTTGAAAAAGAGTACGTATTAGCAGCTACATATTTGGATCCGCGATATAAGTTTTTACTGACATCAATGCAAAACGATATTGTGCGTGAATTTTTGATTAAAGTGGGCCGCTTTTACTTCACCAACTTTAATTCATCACCTATCCAAACATTGAGTGATTTGCCAAATCGCAACGACACAATTGACACTGAGGAAATGAAAAACCAGACTAACTTGGAAAAATTTCTCGCAGAAAAGGAAAACGAGATAAATTTAACCTTGAATATAAATTCCACTACGAACCGTGAGGGTCAACAACAAATTTCCAATTTGATAAATCAAATTAATTCGTTTAGTCCTACTCGAGAAACAATCATCAATACAGATATTTTAAAATATTGGAAAGAAAAAAGTAATTCCAGTTATGAATTGGCGAAACTAGTTGCTTTCCAATCGACCAACCGCAAGCACCCGCTAGTGAACCGCTAGTAGAATGGTTTTTGTCTTCGCTAAATTATCTATAGATAATTTAGCGAAGACAAAAACCATTCTACTAGCGGTTCACTAGCGGGTGCTTGCGGTTGGTCGATTGGGAAGCAACTATTGGCTAAAATAATTTTAGCTGTGCCCCGCAACGCAAGTAAGCGTAGAGCGGAATTTTTCGGCGTTGAAGCTTATACTGACCGACAAACGGACGAATCTGACAGAAAATAACCTTGAAAATATTTTAATGGTTAAATTAAATAATGAATTTTAAACAGGTTAATATTACAAAATTGAATTTTTTTATTAACATAATAAGTAGGCCGGATTCTGCCTTCCAAAATTTTATGTTTTGTTATGTTATTTTTGTTTTTTCAATAAAATAACATAACATGAATTTTATCGTTCCAGAATCGGTTTATATCCTAATGTTTATGTAATGTTATGAATTATGATTTTATAATTACAGTTCCTATATATTTATTTATGTGATACTATGTAACGAATACAGTATTTAATTTATTTTTTGTTATTTTTAATTTATATTTTTTTATATAAATAAAATCGAATAAAATTTGTGTTTTATTTTATCCACTTTTTTTTTTTGAACCGGTTTTGAACCGGTTTAAAACCCGAACCGAAACCAAACCAGAAAAAAATTAAAAAACCGAAACAGAACCGGAACGAAAAATTAAACTTGGGAACGTAACGTAACCCTAAACCGGAACGAAAAGAATTTCGGTTTCACTCTCTGCTTTTCAATAATTAAAAAACATACATTTTTGAAAAATGTTCAAATTTCTGTGGTTGTTGGAATCTCTACAAATTGTCAAAACGTCAGTTTTGAATGGTAGCCCCTGATTCAAACGTATAAAATGAATTAAAATAATATTTGAAAAATTTGATTTTTTTAAATTTCGGATTTTTTTTAAAGAGACATAATACAGAAAAGAAATTGGGTATAATTTCCATGGGGATGTAAACTTTTATTACTACTTAGGCTTTATTGCTTTTCGCAATTGGCATTAAAACCCACAACAAAAAGGTACTAAAGACTTTGAACTTTGTGCCATTTGAGAAACTTAATAACGCCAATAATTCCTAATTCCAAAGAAATGGAAATAAGGCTCGCGGGTGTCAATGCCACGGGCGTAATTTTCACTCCCATATTATACAAAATATTTCAATTTGATCGTGTTATGGAAACATTTCTACAATTTCTCAACCACCTTCCACCGAAACCGCGTTTTAGAATCATCTTGTAAAAGTACCGCGGTGTAGGCGGTTTACCACTATAGAAATTGGCTAAGATGCCCGTATTACACAAAATGCAATGTAATGATAATAATTAGCTTCTATGGTTATATTTTTACAGATTTGTTAGAGTCTTCAAACATTTGAATTTAAATAATTTTAGATTTCTGCAAAACTCGTTGGCTGACGAACCCCTGAAGAGCTTTTTGTTGGTAAAAATATAAACAAAGTTAATCGACATTTTTTTCGGTTTTTGTCTTCAGAATTAAGATTGAAGGAGGCAGTGAAACGGCGAATAAAATTTCTAACATGTAGATAATGTGATGATTATGGTCATCTTATAACGAGTTCCCATAATGAACAGCGAAAGCTCAGACAGTTGGCGCGTAGTATGAATATAAAGGTTGGTGGTGGTTCGATGCTCGTCGGTAGCTCAAGTTTTTATTATAATTATTTATTGTGGACAAACAAACATGTTTATACATCAATGCACAAATTCAAAATAATCTAGTAAAAACAAGAACGTCCGAGATGCGTTCAAAGGAATTCGTGGTTCCAGTGATTGAAGAATAAAATAAACAACAACACAAATAGATACACACCGCCCGTCGGCGATGATGAATAATGATGATTATGATAAGATGATTATGAGTCATAAATACCCAAGAATGAAGATGACAGGCAATAAAGGAAATTTCGAGAGCAGTATCAAGCTGGTTTGTAAACAGGACCGATGGCAAGCAGAGATCAGTTTTTGGTTTACTTTAAATCGTTAAACAAGGAAATAAATCTGTTGTGATAGCCCCACCAGTGGCAAGCGGACAGATTTAAATAGTGAAGTCAAAGCAAATGTCAAAGTGTATAAAAAGTTCAGTGAAATAAACTTAATTGAAGTGACATAAAAGTACACAGTGCGTTTTTAATTGCAAAATCCAGACGAATTCAGAAGCCCAGTTCGTAACAAATTGAATGAACATCGCTGAATTGAAACAGGCTCTCGCTGAAAGGGGGCCCCAGTTTCTGGAACGAGATCAGAATTACAATTGCGGCTCGAAACATTGATGCAGGTGGAGGAAACACGCAGAGAACTAAAGGCGCAAGCTTCTGCAGATCAAAAACCCCCAACATCGTAGCCAGCCAGACAATCAGATCTAGATACGCTATTTTTGGGGCTACAGCAAACGTTAACACCCTAAGAGCTCCAATAATCAATCAAATCAAAAATAACCGCGCTCGAGGACGATGTCATCAAGATATTGACACAGCTTCAAGATACGGTTTGGGCAACATGAACGAAGAACTTCAAACTTCAAAGTGAAGTAATGGAGCCTACAAAAAGGGAAGGATGCCCCTCTGGTGCAGCATAAAGAAGGTAGCGTACAGTCGAACCCATCAGATCAGCACCGAAACGGCAGCTCCAGCCACATGAAACCACCAGTATCCGATGGCGAGTATTCTTGGTCAAATTTCAAAGTGCAATTCACGGTAGCGGCCAAAACTAATAAATAGGACACGGAGAAGTTATCAAGTGGATTAATTTTGGCGTTAAGCAGCAGATAACGTTTAGAGTGTACCGGAATCGCAAAGGAACTACGAACAACTGAAGCTTACTCATGCGTGGATGGATATCCTGGATTCCTGGGAGGATGAAAGTGGGAATATTAGAGCCATTAATAGAGAACCGAACAAGCTAAACACCTAAAATCTGGTATCGTCCTCGGGAAGATCCAGTCTGCTGTTAGTATAGCCCAATGCGGTATCGAGACGTGCTCATAAGTATAAATGATGAGTGTGATGTTTATGCTAAAAAAAAATAACAAAATATTACACTGTAAGATAGCTGGACGTCTAGGGCCTTCGACTGTTTGGAGTTTCTTTTCAAAACCACTTCTCTCACCTGAAAATTCATATTCTTGGATCTAAGATTGTAAATATTTGTGGGAATACTTTTTATAGGCATCAGTCAGATTTGCTTGAACCTTGTCAAAAATGCGGCACATTTTAGCATGACGTTGTGTTGTTTCATTGTCATCCTCCTTGTCATTAACATCCTGATGCGGCACATTGTCAAAATTCATATTGTGGCCGAAATTCTCGTAATACGGAGAAAATTTCGTTGAGTCATGAATGAATGCCTGCAGAGCACATGCGATCTTACTTATACTGTCATCCCAACTTCTTTGATCGTCTCCCAGATAACTCCCTACGGCGGAAAGCACACTTCGGTTAACCCGCTCGGTCGGATTATTTTGGGGATGGTAAAATGAATTAGTCCAATATTTGGCTCCATATTGTTCCTTCCAAAAATATTTTAAAATGACGCGAGGTAAACTGCTTGCCGTTGTCAGTCACCACCACTCCGGCACCACCTCGGCCCGGCGTACCGGACGTAACATGACAAGTTTTGAAAAAATGTCTATGATGATAACTAACAAATTCTGGTTACCCGGTTTTGAACGCGGAAGAGATCCCATATAATCTATGGGAACCATCTGCCAAGGGGATGCGTAGGAGTTTTCGCTGATTCCATAGGCACTCGCCGGGAACTATATTTTCTGTACTTAACCACCTGACATCCTTTGCCATCCGAGACCAATAATATGTAATTTTCTTTCACTCGAAACAAAGTTTTAGCGAATACCATGTGCACAGCGAGCGGATCATCGTGACAACACCTAAGAACCTCTCTACGCGATCCAGCCGGGACGTTTTAACGCCGGACACTCTCGTAGCAGCCAAATCTGCTTTTCACTTGCACTTATTTGTACAGTTTCCCTTCCTTCACTTGAAAGTTTGAATACTTTTGGGGGTGGTTTTCGACGTCATTCCGCAGTTTCTCATAGACTAAATCTTGTGTTTCGGCTTGTACGTTAACCGTTTCAATCGCTCTTGATAACGCATCCGGCTTAACATTTAATTTCCCTTTTCGGTGGACCAGCTCAAATCTGTACTGTTGCTGCCTCATCGCCCATCTCGCCAACCGGGAAGCTGGGTATTTCAGATTTCTCAGCCACGGGTCCTTACGTTGTGTCATCGAAAGTTTTTGCCCCTCTCCTTGTGTGAGCACTGCCCTTAATCCAACATCTGAAGCGTCAGTTTGAATGGTGAGAGCTTGCTGGAAATTTGGGTTCGCCAATATTGGGGCTGCCACCAACCTCGACTTTAAATGTTATCGATGCTGTCACCGTAGAGACATCCGGTATGAATTGTCGGGGCTATCCTGCAAGTTCGATCAATCTCCTATGTCCTTTAATCGTTGTCGGAGTCTTGAATGCCATTATGCTACTGATTTTGGCAGGATCAACCGCAAGCCATACTCGTCCAAGATATAGCTCAGGTATTTAATTTGATCGGTAGTGAAATAGTCCACGACCAATACAACAACAATAAAAGCAGTTTTCGACTTAAATTCGGAGTGTAATTCTATTTGCCAAAAGGCGTCGCTCAATTCTATGCTCGAAAGTACTTTGTCCCATATTAAGCCGCCCGAGTATTCTGCTAATATACGGTAGAGGGTACGTGTCCTTTCCCTTGGCTTAATCGAGCTGTGGGGCGTCCAGGCAAAATATACGCTTCCCACTCTGTCGGCAATGTCTTTTCTATAACTCCCAGTTTGAGCATCCTGTTTATTTCTCTATCCATTTCGTCTTGCATAAAAGGTGATATGGTGTAGCTCTTGTCTTTATTCTTGGTGCGTCATCGGTGTTTACCCTATTTTGAATTAAGTGGGTACACCCTAACTTATCGGAGTCTGTCACCACCAAGAATTTGCCCTTGATTTCATTAAGCTGCTGATTCTGTCTCACATTCACGTCTTGTTTAATCAAGCCATTGTCCATTGGTTTCAGGTTGCACATGTCATCCTCCTCAATAAAAAAACACTCCTGTATTTTTGACTCATCTATCATGGGTTTAATTAATATAAAATAATTCCCAAAAATCTATTCCAAGGATCAAATCTCGGGGAAACGACGGAGCTACCAATGTCGATATTACATTAACCTGCTCGTTGAAGCTAAAAGGTAAATCAACTGTGTGCGTTATAGGGTGAGATGTGCCATCTGCTGTTCTAATCACTATTTTAACAGGTCGTAATTTGAAACACAGTTCCCTGATATTTGAGACAACATCTCCTCCACCTAATATTGTGCATCCTGCACCCACCCGAATCTAGTAAACCTATAATTTTGTAGCCTAACATATCTACTTCAATACTTCAATGCATGGCCTATTATCTCCCTTCAGCAGACTTATTCACCCCCCCCCCCCCTAACAGTTTTCCGATTTCGAAGCCATATTAACCTACTTATGGATTTCTTTGAAAGCTGCCTGATGTTTACCGGAGCATGCATCTGCCTTGACTACCGGCCGACCACAACACCAACAAAACGTTTTTCACTGGGCTGCGCACAATCCAAATGCTTGTAACCGTACCGATTACAATTCTAGAAAATGAAATAAGACGGCTTGCGCCTTTGTCCAAAACTGTTCACAAGTCAAAATTTTGGAAGAATTTGCCTATTATCTGCAGGGACTGCTTGTACCTCTGGTTTATTAACCTCGTAAAGCCTCTGCTCTGTCTTGTGGCATTTCGAACGTAGGTTCAAATGGATTTGGTATGGTAATGGAATTTATCTTGTATTGTCATCAAAGGGTAGACCAATTGGAAAAGCATCTCCATATTGATTATGTAAGAAGCGAATGTCTCTTTTGGTGCTTGCAATCGTGTGTGTATTTCGTGTCGTAATTTATTGGCAAGAACTTATGCTTCATAGCCGTTACCAATTCCAGATAAGTGCTGTAATATAAGTGATTCGCTATCACGCGACCTGTTAGCAGATGAAACATTGGGAGGAATAATGGTACCTGCGGCACCCATTCTGCATGTGAGTATAACAATTGTGAAAGTAAATCTGTGAGGATATTTCCTCTTCACCTCTATATGTGAGCTTTCACTTATGTATGGATACTTGTTTTTGCGACGCTCACTGCTCAGCTTCTATGAGAGCACTGCAGCTGGCCTAAGGCGAGATATTAGTGGACATCTCAATCTTCCCTAATCCACTGGTTGGTCCAAAGAAAACGCGTTCCAAAATGGCACGCATTTAAAAAAAATACCTGGGTGATTTTAAGCCAGTGTGTACCTTAAGAGTTAAATAGTGTGCAATTAGGTAACTAGTGACTAATTAAGATTGACGGAAGTTCTCCAGGACTTATTAACTTATTTTTAGGATGCCAAGGATTGTAAGCGGGTTTAATATTAATTTAATAAATACAAAACTATAAAAATATGAAAAATTGTGTTGTGCTAAGCAAATTATTATTGACCGCCAAGGTATCCGTAACCAGGGCGATCTCAATCATATTTAACAATCGTGTCCAAACTTGGAAGGGTTGACGTAACATCGCCTGTACGGTGGTTCTGGCGTTAATAATTCAATAATTACGTAGAGATCCTGCTTAATCCTTGGTTGTACACTCAAAATCAATCAATCAATCAATACAAAATTAGAATTTGCAAATTAAAATAACGTGCGGCGCGCACAGATGCTTATATTGATTTTAGTTACCTTTCTCCCAAGCAAAACAGTCCTCTTTGATTTATTGCACCAAAATTCGACATCTTTTATGAAGAGTTTACCTTTGTTTCGTTTTAAATCGTGTTCTATCTTGTACAACCAAGACTATTTAAGGGTGTATCATAACATAACCATGTCGACTTTCAAATAAAATAAAGTAAAATCTTAAAAAATTGAAATGAATTGAAAACAATATCCGTGTCTGTAAGCATTAATAACTCTATACACAGTAGATACAACTAAAAAAAAGGTCAATACATTCATTAAAAATGTATAGTCGTATAAATTATATCTAACAACCATGTATGTATGTATATATAGCAACAGTAACAACAACTACTTAATGTAGGTAAATATACAGAGCTTATAATTTCTTAATAATAGACTTTAAGACGAAAATAATGTTCTCATACATATTTAATTTAAATTTATTTAATTGATTTAAAACCAACCGTATCGTTTTTAATAGCCAAGCCAACAATATAACTCCTATATTAGTCTACAATCTAAATACAATTCCAATTTCTTTGAAACTTATAGACAATATTAAGCACCACGGTCGGGTGTATGCTTTACGATTATGTATTTAATAGGACAGATTAAATTATGTATAATTACTTATTTGTCCATAATATGCGTTTATGGATTTTTTAGAATATGTCACATTTCAATGAACAAAGGTGGGTGATTTTGTGCCGTTTAGGTCAAGCTCTAATTAAATAGTAAAATCGACATTTTCTTATATGTAATGGGTTGATCTGCTTATTTTTCTGTAAACAACTATTAGTTATTAATTGCAGAATCGTATGTTGGGTAAACAGAATGCAGACTAAAATCACTAAATATGGAAAAACACGTAACATCTGCTAGTTTCGATTCGAGGCAAAATCATTTTACAGAGGGAGGGTATAGCGACCGAGTGTTAAATTCTTTAACGCGATATATACCATAACATCTGTTATACAAATGAATATACACCATTATTATGCGATCGATTATAATTACAAATTTACAATTTTAACTTAGATGCTGGTTGTATAATGGCTATGGGGCTTTGTTATTCAACCATCATATGTCACAATGCAATTTATAAACGGTCGCGCGCGTCTTTTAAAATTAATCGACTTTTTATACGAGAAAACGACAATTTCTTATTTATTTATGGAGCACTACGGCCTTCTATGACCTTGCCTGTAGCTTATTCTTGTAAGAAAGAAACAAAACACACAATTTAACATAATTTAAAAAAGGTGTTTTTGTCTTTGTATTGGAATTTAAGTAAACAGAAATGTGATTGCCTCTTTCGCGTGAGAAGAGAAATATCGTTATTATCTACCTTAATATTTTTTTTGTTTTGCTTTTGTTTTTTATATAAGATGTTGTTTGTTATTTCTTTTTTTAAAATGATCGTTTTGATTTCGTAATTGATCAAAAAACCGGTTGAATTTGTATACACAAAGCTAAAAATACAATTGCATTTTTCTGCGTGTGATATTCAGTTTGCTGCGTGTTATGCTGGTTTGGTTGCGCCATTAGGGAATAAATAAATTGCGAAAAAATCCCTCCTGCAAAGTTCGCATAATTTCAACAAAATAAATTAAGAATTGTTGGCGAGACATATAACTGTGCTCTTGTGATTTCACGATTTAATAATCAGTGGCGTAGTTAATTGCTGCAATGGACTGGAACGAAGCTATGTTGGGCTATGCCATTTAATTTGAAGCAAACATTTCTCGAGGTAACTAAATCTGTTTTCAGATATAAATTGAGAAATAGGGTAGGACTTTGGTTGTGAAGATTTCTTCATGTTCGACACCAATTTATTTCGTAAAGGTACCAACTACCAATCTGACGACAATATCAGAAGATAAAACTTTAGAAATCCGCTAAGAAGTATTGTGAAAATAGCACAACAAAATATGGCACAACAACTTCATCAATCCATCAATATTTGATAGTTTAATACAAATTTGGGTGACTGACTGTATAAAGAAATAACACAAATCAGCAAACATAAATACCGCCAATTTAACTATAAGAATTCTAAGACAAACATTAAGGTTATCACAAATTGAGAAGAAAATGAATCATTATATATAATATCACAATACACGCCTCAGTGGATTGAGACGGAAAAATAGGGGAGATCTAAGTCAAGAAATGTTTGTGGAATTAACGAGAAGATAGTGGAATTTTTTTATTTCAGCCAAACGCTGAAACGCGTGATCCATTCCTAATTTATATTTTGCTAGGAAAGATTGATGATGAGACGCGACGTTCGAAAATCTGTTGTCATTTCTGAATGTCATTATGTGAAACCCTAGAGATTGGCGGGTGAACCAATAAAAGAATGACAACCGGACTAAGCGCAAAATCGTTTGTATCAACTCAGCCAAATCCAACATTTTATTGTGTAGTTGGCAGGCAGCAACACTCTATGTATATTCAAATGTCCTGAATTCAAAAATATGAATTAAGAGACAACATCAAAATTTGTCTCGGAAAATATTTTATGTGCCAATTGTTTGAAGAAGAGGTACACTAATGCTAAGTGCTTTTCCAGATCGTCATGCATCATTTGCAGAAACAGACATCGCACAGTGCAAAAAATGCATGTTTTCCACCAAGTGTCAACCAATCATGTTCGACGGCTCATATCTAAGAGGGCTGCTAGTATTTCGTTAGGTTTGCCAGACCTTATCTTCATCTAATATGCGCCTAGAACCGTCTTGGGGCGCCGTGAATGTTCTTATAATGACGGCATCTCGTAAGTAATATTTTTGATCTAGTCGAAGTAAAAAGTATGTCTTTTATTTACCCTGGCTTAAATGAAGAATTATCCAAGTCAATTTATTCAAACTATTTCATCTCAACCAACATTCTCGGAAACATGCAATGGTAAGATTTATTCGCCGCTCTTCTATACATTCTGTTACAGAGACCGAAGAAGCTCCAAGTAAAGGTGCAGGTTTCAATTTCTCTTAGCTACATATATAACACATACATTGTTCAACAGATGGCAAAGTCTATTAAGCTTGATAAAACGTAATTGCAACTAGTGCATCTGGCTACGTAACGCTGCAGCTATTATCACATTTGTCCTTGAGTTTCGAGTCCAATTATTAGGTGTACTGAATGAACAAATATACTTATATGTAATAATATTCCATTCTTATGCAACTTATAAATCTGATCAGTCGCCTAAAGTTCTGATGAACACACAAAGAAATCAGGTATATTAAAGATGAGGTACAAGGTTAAATCTCCGAAAACTTAATTATGTTAATCTACATGTTCTCTACGCAACAAAGTGGCTTGACTGAGGTGCAATCTGGAACACATCATTTTTGTCATTCTAATGTCTACTTCGTTTGTTATTTTATAATATAACTATTTAACTAAATGTTTCTTTTATCTACAACATATTTGTCGATCGTGATGGACCATACTTCGATGGTTTCGTAAAATATAATGCCGCAATGTTTGACGTTGGATAGGTTTTCGTCGCCATATTGTTCCATCTCCAGCTTTAAAAAAATCGGAAAAAACAGTTTCCTGATCGTTTTGAGTCTCATCGATTTCACGATCTTCATCATCACTAGATTCATCGTCATCGGACACATTGATATTCACATTGTCTGCGAATACATCATCTACATTGGAATCTTCATTATTGCCAAGATTTACTTGCTGTGCTGTTGGAAGCCACTCGTCATCTGAATCCTCATCGCCGTAATCATGCACGTACTCATCGTCATCTTCACATTTGTCTATCAAACTCCTGAGATATGATTGTTGATCCTCATACGATAAACTAAACGTAGAAAATAAAATAATAAAAATAACTAAGCGACCTAAACATACTAAACTTACCGTCTAAATTCTGCATTACTAAGTTCCATATTGCGTTCCGCCATTTTGAACACAAATTTAAAAATATATTATTTTATATAATGTGAACAACCACAACCTATTAGTAATAGTATGTATATGACGAATATTATCACCCCAATTCCCATAGTCGTATCACGTCATTTTTCATGACTCTAGTCACGTCACTTCAATTTTCCTATTCTCTTAGTCGTTTGTTACGTCTAAAGTCACATTATACGACAGATGTCACTTGAATTTTGTAAGTGACAGGCGACTACAACAAAATGGAAAGGCGAAATTTTAGTCTTAACATTTTTTTTTAAAGTTTTTAATTGTGTAATTTTGTTTACTTATTTAGATAAGTTGTTGTTTAAATTAATATTTTTTTGATCTAAAACGATTTTGTTTGTAATTTGGCCGACATTTTTTTAGTTACAGTCGTGTCACTTGAACCGACTTCAAGAATACCAATTTTTATACGACGTGACGTGACTTAATTCACGTCGCCTGAAATGACACGACTATGGGAATTGGGGTGTATATTACTAATTTTTTTCTCATTTGTGTTTTTTCGTTTCTCGTTTTCCACTTTCATAATAGGGGAATTCCCTTTATATATATTTTTCTCGTTTTTATACACCAAATTAAAAAAATTATAAAATAAATGCAACAACAAAGCGAAACCGGCAAAAAATCCTTTTTAAAGGAAGGAAAAACCGAAAAAATACACTTGGCTACCCAGGGTGGGTCGGGTGTGTACTATCGTAAAATTTTTCGGGTATACACACAAGGGTTTAATGAACACTTCTTTTAATTCAGTATTTTTAACCTTCCTGTTAACACGACACACCTGGGTGTGTATTTGTAGTTTTTCTAATAAAGTTAAATGAAATTTTCATTATGATATCGTTTCTATATTTAATGTTTATCCATCTTTGATGAAAAACTCTTGATTAAATTCATACACATCAGGGGTTGAACGTGTTGGTAAAAGTGGTTTTATTCTCGTGTTGACACGAAGGTTAATTCGTGGAGCCTGCATTTTTAACGTAAAATTATTTTGTTGGATTTAGCTTCACACTAGGACCGCAGAATAAATCTGGTAAATCAAATTAGATATGACTGTTTGGTGGTTCTTACCCACGATACCACTAGACAAAGTTCTTACAAACTAATTAAAAAAAAAAAAAAAAATTCTAATATAGCCATACTTTTAAAAATTTACAGTGACTCTCATAATTTATAACACCTAATAATTTTTATGGTAATTTATTATTGATATATGTGAGGACTTTAATTCCAAAACTGGACATCTGACATTACAAAAAAAAATTAGTTTGATGCGCAACCGACAAGAAAACTATAATAGCTTTACCCTAAAGTATCATATATTCCAAAACTATGTTGAATTGGTGTATACATTTCATCGAAATAATCGATTTCATTCCAAAACTCGCCAAAATGATATACAAAAATGTTTTTTTTTGGTTAATTGTTGTTCCATAACTTTCCTTTTTTTAATTATACAAAACTGTAAAACGCTGCAAATCTAACGGTTTTTTTTGCTTTCTTTTAATATGCATGTTAATGCATGTGATTTTTATTGTGAATTGAGTTTTTGAAGGGGTCGGATCGATTATCGTGTTAAATTAGTGATAATTATATTTTCGTGATTGAAAGTGGAAAGAAAAAGAATTGCCGATAAAGAAATGTGGAAGAAAAATATTGAAAAAGCGCGTACATCACGCCAGAAATCCCATTTTAGAAAACCCACGTTTTCTATATATAAATCGCACCATTGGGATTGTGCAATTTTGTGCCTGTGATTAGAAAATTTGTGCATAGCCTACTTTAGGAAACAGGGTGGGATTTCCCACGTGATTATCACACCAGAAATCCCATATTACCGTTTACGTAATAAAACATATTTTTCAGTTAACAATGATTGTGCAAAATGGTGCGTTACTAAACTTACCTTAAAAAAAGTTTATGTTGACCGGAATCGGCCATAGAACATCCACAATTTATCAAAATTGCGATTTTTCAAAGAGGTTGTATGGGTGATTTCCAGAAATCCCACCTTTTATTAACATTTGAATTGAAACATAGCGTAGTCAATATTCTGGCCAAGATTCACGTTTGTGCATATTATACTTTAGCCAGAATCGGCCATAGAACATCCACAATTTATCAAAATCGCGATTTTTCAAAGAGGTTGTATGGGTGATTTCCAGAAATCCCACATTTTATTAACAATTGAATTAAAACATAGCATAGTTAATATTCTGGCCAAGATTCACGTTTGTGCATATTATACTTTAGCCAGAATCGGCCATAGAATATCCACAACTATACTATGTTTTAATTTAAATGCTAATAAAAGGTGGGATTTCTGGAAATCACCCATACAACCTCTTTGAAAAATCGCAATTTTGATAAATTGTGGATGTTCTATGGCCGATTCTGGCTAAAGTATAATATGCACAAACGTGAATCTTGGCCAAAATATTACATATGTTATGTTTTAACTCAAATGCTAATAAAAGGTGGGATTTCTGGAAATCACCCATACAACCTCTTTGAAAAATCGCAATTTTGATAAATTGTGGATGTTCTATGGCCGATTCTGGCTAAAGTATAATATGCACAAACATGAATCTTGGCCAGAATATTGACTATACTATGTTTTAATTCAAATGCTAATAAAAGGTGGGATTTCTGGAAATCATCCATACAACCTCTTTGAAAAACCGCAATTTTGATAAATTGTGGATGTTCTATGGCCGATTCTGGCTAAAGTATAATATGCACAAACGTGAATCTTGGCCAGAATATTGACTATACTATGTTTTAATTCAAATTGTAACAAAAAGTTGGGATTTCTGGAAATCACCCATACAACCACTTTGAAAAATCGCGATTTTGATAAATTGTGGATGTTCTATGGCCGATTCTGGCTAAAGTATAATATGCACAAACGTGAATCTTGGCCAGAATATTAACTATGCTATGTTTTAATTCAAATGCTAATAAAAGGTGGGATTTCTGGAAATCACCCATACAACCTCTTTGAAAAATCGCAATTTTGATAAATTGTGGATGTTCTATGGCCGATGCTGGCTAAAGTATAATATGCACAAACGTGAATCTTAGCCTAAATATTACATATGCTATGTTTTAATTCAAATGTTAATAAAAGGTGGGATTTCTGGAAATCACCCATACAACATCTTTGAAAAATCGCAATTTTGATAAATTGTGGATTGATATTCATATTAAAAATATTTATATTGATTGTGGATTATTTCACTATTTATAATTATATTAAATAAATAAATTATGTTTTTAATTGTATTTATTAATTTTATTTTTTAGATTCCTTATTGTGAAATTTGATTTGATTTTTTTTTATCTTGCGATCAAGATCGATTTCGATATTAAAATATCATCGTCAGTTGGTAATTACTTTTTCTATACTACAAATATAACGGCTATTTTTTCTTCTTTATATACAGAAAAAACATTCATACTCCGTGTTTACGTTGATCAGAATTTTTGAAATAATACACTTTAGTTGAACAGCTTACATTGATTTACGAATTTTGTAGAATCAAATCGTATAACTTGTTGGTTGTGGTGTTAATTTTGGTATTCAATAAATATCTGTTGTTTTTGTTTTTGTAAATTTCGATTTCTTCCAAACGATCCATTGCATCCCCTTTTTTTAATCTAAACAATATTTCCATATTCGAATCCAAATTTATGTAGTTGTGTTGTGTTTCATTTATGTGCTGTGCGAAATTCGAATCGGTTCTGATCTTTCCTATACCTGTTATATGCTCTTTAAACCTTTGTTTAAACGATCTACCAGTTTGACCAATATAGAATGATGGGCAATCAGAACAAGTTAATTTATAAATACCGGTATCTAAAATTGTGTTGTCCTTAAGTTGAATTTTTTGTTCTAAAGAATTTCGGTTTTTGAACGCAATTTTATAGCCATAACTTTGGAATATTTTTTCATATCCTACGCTGATATACCTGGTATTCTGACCACCATCGCCGAAAATCAACGTGATTTTGAATACGGATACTTACAACAACAAGATAGAAGAATTCATAAGTAAAAACAACATACAGACACTTGATGAAGATCCTACTGAAAGATATAATAAAAGTATAAAAGACGTAATTACGAAATCCAAACACTTATTGAACAGCAGAGAGATACGATTGTCTAAGATGATTAAACCAACAGCACCAGTAATCCGAGGGATGCCAAAAATACACAAATCCGACATGCCTTTAAGACCAGTCGTGAATTTTACGTCGGCTCCGACGTACAAAATCGCGAAATTGGTAAACAAATGGATGTTTAGTAATATCAAAATCGATAACGACCACTCAGTAAAAAATAATATGGAACTGGTGAATAAAATAGAGGGAATACAAATACCAGCCAATGCTAAATTTGCCTCATTTGATATTACGAATATGTACTCCAATATACCAATTAACGAAACTTTGGAAATCACTAGAAAAATACTAGTAAACAACAATGTAGATGTTCGGATCATAGAAGAGTTAATCAAATTACTAGAAGAAATTACCAGTCAAAATTATTTCAAATTTCAGAATAAATTTTACATTCAGACTGATGGTCTCCCTATGGGTAGCCCTTTATCAGGTACTTTGGCCAATATTTATCTAAACCATTTCGAAAATAGTTACGTTTTAAACAACAAAAATAAGTTTTACAAAGATGTTAAATACTGGCACAGATATGTAGATGACATTCTGGTTTTATATTCAGGTACTTCCAGACAGTTGGATAATTTTCTAAATTTCTTAAATGGTGTTCATCAAAAAATTAAATTCACTTTGGAAATTGAGGAAAACAAAAATATAAATTTTTTGGATTTAAACATAGAAAATTCTTTCAATCAACATAAATTTAAAATTTATCGAAAACCTACGCAGACCAGTCATACCATCCATGCAAATTCCAATCACCCATATGCTCACAAAATTGCAGCTTATAACCATTTGATTCGAAGATTGAATAGTATTAAGATGTCCGAACAGGATTATAATGATGAACTGAGGGTTATCAGATTGATCGCTAGCCAGAACGGTTATCAACCTGATAAAATTGATAGCATGAATGCGGCATATCGGAGCAAAATTGAATACCAACAGTTTACCACGTTGATTTTCGGCGATGGTGGTCAGGATACCAGGTATATCAGCGTAGAATATGATCAAAATTCCAGTAAACATTTACAAAAAATATTCCAAAGTTATGGCTATAAAATTGCGTTCAAAAACCGAAATTCTTTAGAACAAAAAATTCAACTTAAGGACAACACAATTTTAGATACCGGTATTTATAAATTAACTTGTTCTGATTGCCCATCATTCTATATTGGTCAAACTGGTAGATCGTTTAAACAAAGGTTTAAAGAGCATATAACAGGTATAGGAAAGATCAGAACCGATTCGAATTTCGCACAGCACATAAATGAAACACAACACAACTACATAAATTTGGATTCGAATATGGAAATATTGTTTAGATTAAAAAAAGGGGATGCAATGGATCGTTTGGAAGAAATCGAAATTTACAAAAACAAAAACAACAGATATTTATTGAATACCAAAATTAACACCACAACCAACAAGTTATACGATTTGATTCTACAAAATTCGTAAATCAATGTAAGCTGTTCAACTAAAGTGTATTATTTCAAAAAATTCTGATCAACGTAAACACGGAGTATGAATGTTTTTTCTGTATATAAAGAAGAAAAAATAGCCGTTATATTTGTAGTATAGAAAAAGTAATTACCAACTGACGATGATATTTTAATATCGAAATCGATCTTGATCGCAAGATAAAAAAAAATCAAATCAAATTTCACAATAAGGAATCTAAAAAATAAAATTAATAAATACAATTAAAAACATAATTTATTTATTTAATATAAATTGTGGATGTTCTATGGCCGATTCTGGCTAAAGTATAATATGCACGAACGTGAATCTTGGCCAGAATATTGACTATACTATGTTTTAATTTAAATGCTAATAAAAGGTGGGATTTCTGGAAATCACCCATACAACCTCTTTGAAAAACCGCAATTTTGATAAATTGTGGATGTTCTATGGCCGATTCTGGCTAAAGTATAATATGCACAAACGTGAATCTTGGCCAGAATATTGACTATACTATGTTTTAATTTAAATGCTAATAAAAGGTGGGATTTCTGGAAATCACCCATACAACCTCTTTGAAAAACCGCAATTTTGATAAATTGTGGATGTTCTATGGCCGATTCTGGCTAAACTATAATATGCACGAACGTGAATCTTGGCCAGAATATTAAATATGCTATGTGTTAATTCAAATGTTAATAAAAGGTGGGATTTCTGGAAATCACCCATACAACCTCTTTGAAAAACCGCAATTTTGATAAATTGTGGATGTTCTATGGCCGATTCTGGCTAAAGTATAATATGCACAAACGTGAATCTTGGCCAGAATATTGACTATACTATGTTTTAATTTAAATGCTAATAAAAGGTGGGATTTCTGGAAATCACCCATACAACCTCTTTGAAAAACCGCAATTTTGATAAATTGTGGATGTTCTATGGCCGATTCTGGCTAAAGTATAATATGCACAAACGTGAATCTTGGCCAGAATATTGACTATACTATGTTTTAATTTAAATGCTAATAAAAGGTGGGATTTCTGGAAATCACCCATACAACCTCTTTGAAAAACCGCAATTTTGATAAATTGTGGATGTTCTATGGCCGATTCTGGCTAAACTATAATATGCACGAACGTGAATCTTGGCCAGAATATTAAATATGCTATGTGTTAATTCAAATGTTAATAAAAGGTGGGATTTCTGGAAATCACCCATACAACCTCTTTGAAAAACCGCAATTTTGATAAATTGTGGATGTTCTATGGCCGATTCTGGCTAAAGTATAATATGCACAAACGTGAATCTTGGCCAGAATATTGACTATACTATGTTTTAATTTAAATGCTAATAAAAGGTGGGATTTCTGGAAATCACCCATACAACCTCTTTGAAAAACCGCAATTTTGATAAATTGTGGATGTTCTATGGCCGATTCTGGCTAAACTATAATATGCACGAACGTGAATCTTGGCCAGAATATTAAATATGCTATGTTTTAATTCAAATGTTAATAAAAGGTGGGATTTCTGGAAATCACCCATACAACCTCTTTGAAAAACCGCAATTTTGATAAATTGTGGATGTTCTATGGCCGATTCTGGCTAAAGTATAATATGCACAAACGTGAATCTTGGCCAGAATATTAAATATGCTATGTTTTAATTCAAATGTTAATAAAAGGTGGGATTTCTGGAAATCACCCATACAACCTCTTTGAAAACCCGCAATTTTGATAAATTGTGGATGTTCTATGGCCGATTCTGGCTAAAGTATAATATGCACAAACGTGAATCTTGGCCAGAATATTGACTATACTATGTTTTAATTTAAATGCTAATAAAAGGTGGGATTTCTGGAAATCACCCATACAACCTCTTTGAAAAACCGCAATTTTGATAAATTGTGGATGTTCTATGGCCGATTCTGGCTAAAGTATAATATGCACAAACGTGAATCTTGGCCAGAATATTGACTATGCTATGTTTTAATTTAAATGCTAATAAAAGGTGGGATTTCTGGAAATCACCCATACAACCTCTTTGAAAAACCGCAATTTTGATAAATTGTGGATGTTCTATGGCCGATTCTGGCTAAACTATAATATGCACGAACGTGAATCTTGGCAAGAATATTGACTATACTATGTTTTAATTTAAATGCTAATAAAAGGTGGGATTTCTGGAAATCACCCATACAACCTCTTTGAAAAACCGCAATTTTGATAAATTGTGGATGTTCTATGGCCGATTCTGGCTAAAGTATAATATGCACGAACGTGAATCTTGGCCAGAATATTGACTATACTATGTTTTAATTTAAATGCTAATAAAAGGTGGGATTTCTGGAAATCACCCATACAACCTCTTTGAAAAACCGCAATTTTGATAAATTGTGGATGTTCTATGGCCGATTCTGGCTAAACTATAATATGCACGAACGTGAATCTTGGCCAGAATATTAAATATGCTATGTGTTAATTCAAATGTTAATAAAAGGTGGGATTTCTGGAAATCACCCATACAACCTCTTTGAAAAACCGCAATTTTGATAAATTGTTGATGTTCTATGGCCGATTCTGGCTAAAGTATAATATGCACGAACGTGAATCTTGGCCAGAATATTGACTATACTATGTTTTAATTTAAATGCTAATAAAAGGTGGGATTTCTGGAAATCACCCATACAACCTCTTTGAAAAACCGCAATTTTGATAAATTGTGGATGTTCTATGGCCGATTCTGGCTAAACTATAATATGCACGAACGTGAATCTTGGCCAGAATATTAAATATGCTATGTTTTAATTCAAATGTTAATAAAAGGTGGGATTTCTGGAAATCACCCATACAACCTCTTTGAAAAACCGCAATTTTGATAAATTGTGGATGTTCTATGGCCGATTCTGGCTAAAGTATAATATGCACAAACGTGAATCTTGGCCAGAATATTGACTATACTATGTTTTAATTTAAATGCTAATAAAAGGTGGGATTTCTGGAAATCACCCATACAACCTCTTTGAAAAACCGCAATTTTGATAAATTGTGGATGTTCTATGGCCGATTCTGGCTAAAGTATAATATGCACGAACGTGAATCTTGGCCAGAATATTGACTATACTATGTTTTAAGTTAAATGCTAATAAAAGGTGGGATTTCTGGAAATCACCCATACAACCTCTTTGAAAAACCGCAATTTTGATAAATTGTGGATGTTCTATGGCTGATGCTGGCTAAAGTATAATATGCACAAACGTGAATATTGGCCAAAATATTGACTATACTATGTTTTAATTCAAATTGTAATAAAAGGTGGGATTTCTGGAGATCACCCATACAACCTCTTTGAAAAACCACAATTTTGATAAATTGTGGATGTTCTATGGCCGATTCTGGCCAATATAAACTTTTTTAAAGGTAAGTTTAGTAACGCACAATTTTGCACAATCATTGTTAACTGAAAAATATGTTTTATTACGTAAACGGTATATATGGGATTTCTGGTGTTATAATCACGTGGGAAATCCCACCCTGTTTCCTAAAGTAGGCTATGCACAAATTTTCTAATCACAGGCACAAAATTGCACAATCCCAATGGTGCGAATTATATATAGAAAACGTGGGTTTTCTAAAATGGGATTTCTGGCGTGATGTACGCGAAAAGCAAAAAGGTTAGTATTCTGTTGGAATGTTTAATATGTATAATTATATACATATATGTATGTAGATGCAAGAGTGAATACTAGTTTAGAATATAATCGATTTTATTTTGCGTAGGCATAAGGCTGTACAATCTTTACTCCTTCCGACGTGTGGGCAAACAAATTTGCTTGCTCCAGCTTGACTAGAAGGGACATTCAACATTTTAATTTCGTTTTTTATAAAACGGCTAATAAAATAAACCAAGATAACCTTGTTTTGAAATATACGAAGGCCTTCTATACTAAAAGAAAAAATCTTATTGGAGCTGGATTACGAGAGAAAAAGGTTACTATAAAGTATTACGTTAAAAAAGGGTTAAAACAACCAGGTGAAAAATCTATTATCCCGGTATGTCGAAAAGCATTTTTAGGGATTCTCAACGTCTCAAAATTCCGAGTAAATATGGTCTGCAAGCGTCATATGGGTACTGGTGAACCAGCAATTGAGAATCGTGGTGGTGATACCAGAAGTAATAAATATGAAGGTAAAAAAAGATCAGTAAAACAATTCATTGAAAGTTTAACTATAACTGAGTCACATTATTGCCGTGAAAATTCGAAAAGGCAATACTTACCCAATGAATTAAATATCAGCAAGCTATGGCGAATGTATAACGAGTAGGTCGACCCCACTCAAAAAGTAACACATTTATATTTTAGAAAGACATTCAATACATCGTATAATATAGGGTTTGGAGCTGCGGCAACCGAAGCGGGAAAAATTGAAAACTGTCACGGACTCAATAGAAAAATCGAATTTAATGTGTGAATTAAGACTTCACAAACTACGAGCGAAAGCTTTTTTTGAGTTATTGAAAAGCCACCGAGACAAAGAAATCAGCTTAAGCTATGATTGCCAGAAAAATCTAGTTTTGCCGAAAGTTGCTGATCAGGCTGCTTACTACTCACGGCAATTGTATACTTACAGCTTTACAATTTGTGAGGGAACATCTAAATCTACCCAGACCAGTGAAAATGTTCATATATATTTATGGTTGGAGTCGGCAGGGCCAAAAGGATCCAATGAAATTGCCTCGGCAATTTACAACCAACTTAAGGAAATGAACCTAACGAATGTGGAAAAAATAAAACTATTTGCAGATGGCTGTGGGGGGCAGAATAAAAATCATATATGTAGTTATTTTCATGGTTTCTTACTGGCTAAGGAACGATGCACCAAACAACATTCGAGAGGTCGAATTAATATTTCCCATTGTGGGGCATTCTTACATTACGCCGGACCGTGTTTTTGGTAGAATTGAACAAGAGTTAAAAAAACGCTCTACAATAATTCATCCCAATGAATATTTGGAAATATTTGGTAAATACGGATCGGTTATTAAGTTAGGATTAGACTGCAAAATATATGATTGGAAACTTATGTCGAAGGACACTTTGAAGCTTCCAGCATCATGGCATTTTAAATTAAACCAAGCAAAAGGATTTCAATTAAAAAATCGAAGTCCAGCGTGAGCATCAAAGGAAAAACATCTTACCGAAGTGATTTTTCAATTCAAATTTGTAGACTTTTCTCTGTATAAATAAATAAATAAATTTGGGAGAATATCGAGGAATCCTCAAAAAAGGAAAGGTACTCCTAGGAATGCATAAGCAAGAAAGGAACTTGCAGAATTTCCACAACAAGCTGGAAAAACTAAATGACGTCTCTAAATTGTTGGCCAAACATTTTGGGGATAATTGGAAGGAAATGCCAACTCTAGCGTATTACCGAGATCTTATATCCGAATAGCACGATAATGATGACGCAGAAGTTCAAGAAGAATGCGAAGGCCACTGCGAACAAGATTTTTCTATCTAAAGTTCATTATTTTAATCCAAACAATGAAGTACAAATTACAATGAATTTAATTTAAATACGTAATATATTTTTCTTTCATCTTTCCAAAACTAGACATTTTTGTTTTATTTATTCCAAAACTAATCAAAAGACAATTTTTGTAGCAAAACTGGACAACTGATTTTTTTAAAATTAATTTATTTTAGAATAGTTAATTATAAATTATTCACTAGTTATACAACAAGAGGTTCGAAAATAATCGAATATACAGTTTATAGGACGAGTTGTGTTGCCTAGGAAACACAACGACACCGCAGGTGGAGTTGTGTTTCTTAGGTAACACATCGAGTCCGCAACTGTATATTCAGATGATTTTCGAAGCTCGAGTTGTATATGTTAAGACTATACAACTCATTGGAAAATAAACCAATCAGATAGTTGAATTTTCCTTAGTTACGCTGTATAATATCGGTTATTTGCGTTGCTAAGTAGTGTTTCGCGAAACACCACTAGTGGTGTTTCGGCCGCAAACAAATAAATCATATCTTCCATGAATATAAACAAACAATTAATATTTTTGATATTTGACATGGTTGATTCGTTGTATAGTCACTAGTTATACAACTCGAGCTTCGAAAATCATCTGGATATACAGTTGCGGACTCGATGTGTTACCTAAGAGACACCGCAGGTGGAGTTGTGTTTCCTAGGCAACACAACTCATCCTATAAACTGTATATTCGATTATTTTCGAACCTCTTGTTGTATAACTAGTGACTATACAACGAATCAACCATGTCAAATATCAAAAATATTAATTGTTTGTTTATATTCATGGAAGATATGATTTATTTGTTTGCGGCCGAAACACCACTAGTGGTGTTTCGCGAAACACTACTTAGCAACGCAAATAACCGATATTATACAGCGTAACTAAGGAAAATTCAACTATCTGATTGGTTTATTTTCCAATGAGTTGTATAGTCAGAGTTATTCACTAATTAATAAATCTAACTGTTTTAATATTAAGCTTTTAAGCAATTAATATTGGCAGTTTTATTGACTTCTGAGCTTAATTGTTAAATAACTCGAAACAGTACTATTGACTATGTCTATAGGTTGGGAATTAAACACCCCATGTGATGTTGAAAATGAATTGTTTTTTTAATTTGTTAAATAAATATTTAATAAACTGTTGAATTTAATAAGAAAAACTAGAAAATTTAATTTTATTTTGGTGTAATAAAATATTATCGTTTTATGAAATCGTGATCAATTATGAGAGTCACTGTATGTTGTATATAGCTAGTATTAGTTAAGCAAAAAATGTTTTGACTAATTTATCTTAATCCAATAATATTTCTATTTACAGATGAAGGACTAGCGCTTAGTTTAGTACTTCTGCCGTACATTCTTCCACGGAAAGAGGGATCACAAAGGAAATTCTCGCTGTTCTAAAAAAGAAATTCCAAATTCAATTATAACTATACCTATATAGGCTATATTTTAATTACTTCAAAAACTACAACCTATTTTTTCTACAGAAACTAGTTGAAGCGGTCGAAACGGAAGGAATTACTGAATTTCTCAAAATAATTTTTATACGTGAACCTTTAGAAATATGTAATTCATGTGTGAATTTTGCGGGAAAACGTACATGTTTACGAATGCTTTAGAACCATTAAATACTACCTTTAATTGTTTGGGTATAAATGCTAAATATCCAACATTTTGCGAACATATGTACATGGCTTTCATACAGAAAGCTATATAAAACGTCATCACAGTCACAGACAAGTTCAATGATTCCAGATGTATTTGATGATAATACTTCCTATTTTTCTAATGAATTACTAAATTCCTTAATTTTAAGTTTAGTTTAATAACTAATGAATTTGGCTCAAGATACTGGTTTTGTATGTGGCAGTTTAATGCTCGGTTTCACAAAAAACAGGCAAACTCCAATTAGTGAATAATTCATCTCTTTCTTTTTTTATGAAATTGTGATTTATTTCAATTTCTTAAACGCACGCTAATTTTATTTCGATTTACATGAACATTTTGACTGGAGAGCTAAATATTTAGCTGCCCAATTTCGTTCAGCTAATTATTTAGCTGAATGCTAAATATTTTTATGTAAAATAAAAATATAATTAACTTGCATTGAATTTTTATTGTGAAATAAGACGCAATTTTAAAAAGAAGGGAGGAAATATTATTTAACTAGAGATTGGTTATTTTTTTGTGAAACCGGAAATGAAACTAAGAAATCTGAAAATTTCACAGAAATATAAGTTTGCGCGACAAGAGAAATTGTTTAGCACTAATTTCATAGAATTCGGAAATATTATTCTAAAGAAAGTACCGGTAATCCACTTAAATGGTATTCTTAAATTTGGTTTTGTTAAATGGTTATTGAAATATAAAATTGTAAAATATATTTGGTGATTACACGAATTAAATATTTGATTCAAGTTAAAGTAGAAAAGAAACTTATTAAGAGAATTTGGCTGTGTTAGTATAATTCGTTAATACAACCTGCGCAGTTCATGCTGTATAATATAGAATGAAAATTGTGGTACAATCAGTCCAGTCGCCGCGGCCTAATAAGAAGATTGATTTTTCATAATCATAATCTGATCAGTTCGAACTTGGATTATATTCTATTACAATTTTCGGAACATATTAACTTCAAATAAATTAAAAATTAGAAATATAAAACGGTATATTTTAGTTGTGTTCAACATTTGGAAAATTTAGATTTCAATTATCATTATTACGGTTTTGAAATTGAATTTGTGGAGCAATTTTAAACAATCATATTACTAAAAGTTTTATGAAAATTTTTAAGAACTTATATACATATAAATAATGTTTCAAATAAAAATAAAAAATAATTTCGTTTAGACCTCTAATTTGGATATAATTATACTATGTGTACTGTGCGATAAATTAATTCATGAATTATAGAATATGTTTTGTTATTTATATAATACATATGGTATGATAGCTGCTATCACATCCCGCAGTATAATTCATTAATTGATACTATAACAACTATCACAGCATCTGATGGGCTTTATCATAACATACTAAATTCAATTAATTTATTGGTAACAACTATCATAATATCTGATTGTCTTTATCATCTCCAAATGATAAACTCAATTATATTATTGGTACGATCCATTACAATAGCGATATATGTAATCATGGATATGGTTAATTCAATAATATTTGCATAGTAACGTGAATTATTTATTAAATAGATACAATCATTATTATTAATTGTATCATGGTATGATTTTCTTAATTATTGCATCTAATCATAAATATGATGGTCACTTTTTATGATCAGCTCAATCATATTTTTTCTTTGAGTGCGTCTCTGCGGTTTGTCCTTAGTAATGCCCGGTATTCCTGCGATCCTCAATTTTAACTCTTGACGTAAGGAAAATGTCGTGTAACTTTTTGTAGGTGATCTCTTGCTAGGTGAATGTAGATGAGTTCCAAGCAGTTTTGGGCTGTTACTATTGAATTATTATTTTCATTAACAAATTTGCATTTTAGCAAAATTCGAGCATTTACTACCGCCTGTTCCAACATCCCGAAGAAAATTCTCACTGACCAGCGATTCTCCGTAAAAGCATGGCAAAGTTTATCGAACGCTTCTGTACCGCCCTTAATTTTGTTATAATGAGTAATTATTGCTGCTTTTCCGTTCGAGTCTATTCTTGTGACGAATGTATGAATGAAGAGGTTACCAGAGAAATTTTATTCTTTTGAGGCATATGCGCTACTAAAGTAATCGCCCCTATTATGATTGTCGAGTCGTTTTCGTTTTTTCATCGGATAAAAACAATACGAAAACAGAAAAGTCAACACAGCCGTGTCGAATGTCGATTGTTGATCGACAATCATTAAAAGGGTGAATGCTTGGTGAATACAGGTGTTGGATGAAGAATACAAATTCATGAAAGAAAAAAACAAGCTCTCTCGCACTATTATCCACACTATGCCAAAAAAAAAACGATAAAATAAAAGTTGAAATTATACATAAAATATACGTACTATGCACATGGGGTATTTCACACCCCAGAATTTCGAAACGTCAACTTCTCACCACTGCCAAGAGGAGACTAAAGCCGTGCGGGCAAAACTATGTATTGGATCTTGAAGTCGTGTAGATAGCAGCACAGGTCCTGATGTCCATTGTACGTATTATAAAAACGCGTTTGAAAATACACTGGGGTATCTCCTACCCCCCAGTGCACAATAAAGGTTAATCCAGGCTTGATTCAGTGGATTTATCTTCGTTTAAAAGTATGAAAGAGAGGATAAATTCGCCGATTTATCAGTATCCTTGTTTAAAATTACGGGCCTTAAGTATTGTTTTATTTATTAATTTTGTATATCACACAAAAACATGGTTTACATACATGTAACTTATATGTAACAATTCAGGGGTATACAACATACAACAATTGTTTTGTAAATGAAAGTCACAACTCTTAACTCTCGTTTTTCGTACAAAATTCTTGCTTAGAGGACAGCGTGGAGTTTGGTAGTGAAATAATACTTGAGAGTTTCGATTGTATTAACTTATTAGATGCCTACATTAAGTTTTATACTTGTTTAAGTAGAATAATAAAATATTCCAATTCACATCTTGATTACAGCCGTTTGTACAAGAAAATCTCAACTCTCAAGCCTCATTTCCGATCAAATTCGTATATTCGTTTTATTTTTTCTCGTCCTACTTTTCGTTGCCTTTTATATTTTAAATTTTGATAACCTGAAAATTTCTTTTCATTTTCGCCACTTCACAGTTTGATTCCTAATTATTCATGGGTACTGAATTTATTATTTAAATTTGAAAGTAGAACCTTATCTAAAAAAATGTATAGAATTTCATGGCAACAGTTTTAAATTTCTTGAATAATTTATTTAATTATTATTTAACATCTAAGGGTAACAGTTGGACGATGGTTCACGATTTCAAAGGTTTATTTAATAAAGCCATTCGAGAGGCTAGTTATGAATGTGAGTTGGGCTCTGAAAGGTACGATGATAATATGTAAAATTTCTATAAAATCGCGAGTGTTCATCTCATTTGATGCTTGATGTATAGCATGTAACATAGACATGGTCAATCGAAGGCAGAATACAGATGAATATTACATTATAAATAATAATGATGGAGAAACTGGATTCTTTACTCACGCTACAAATGGCAACTAAATTGTAAAGTAACCTCAAGCAGAGCTATAGTTATTACAATAGTTTTGTAAATAAAGACTAAACCAATTACCATGCAGGAGAAAAGCTGTAAGTACCTTTTAATATAATCAGTTTACCATCAATTGTAAGTTCATTATTTTATACTTTGTATACCCTTAAGAGACTGATAAGAAAATGTATTATTGACAGTAACCATATACATATTACAAGATTTCAAGTGGGTTTGAAATGGTAATCACCCTAAACTAACCCAAATAACATGCAACCTTAATATTTTGGTAAAGGTTATATAAGAGTACTACATTTCAAACCCACATATTCACAACTAACGACATCCAATATTTATTTATCTTTAAAATAAAATACTTTCTTCTCTTTAAGATCAACAATCAACATATTCATTAAAACTAAAGTAATTCGTTCCAGTGTGATAAGTTCAAACTAGTTACTTCATGAATATCATTTTGTAAAATTATAATGAATCCACTAATAAGTTTTAGCTTTACAACAATACAACAATAAAACAGCCCTCTCACTAAATTGTGATCATCATCATCATTTTTGCGTAAACCAAATAAAATTCTTTTGTTATATCATATAAAATACTATAGTACAAGACATACCATCAGCAATAGTTCGCAGTTCGCACTATAACATATTTTTACGATACTTTTTGTATGTAAGATTCGTTCCAGTTGGTCAGAATTCTGTTTTATGTATTATAGAAAATGAGTTCAAGCGAAAAATACAACGAAAATGTGAAATGTTTTGTATATTATGATCGATATCACCTGCTTTCTAGTTTTTATATTATATATAGAGTACGCGTATAATTCTTCAGATCCCATTATAAAAGGCCATCTCGAGAAGTTATTTTACATATCACATATGCATTTAATAAGGTAATTATTAAAAAGGCGTGTTTTTGAATTATTGAAATAATCATAAATTAAAATCTTTTAAGATCATTCTGACATAGATACGGGCAGATGTTGAAATGTTGTTCAAAAGGATATTTTCAATATAATCACTGAAATTTACGAGCAACAAATAGTAAACCAACCCCATATTTAGATATATGCGGTAAGCCATATACGATCAAATTAATATAAAAATGCTGTTTGTGTTGCAATCGTGGCTTAATGATCTCATTGCACGATCAAATCTGTTTTGTGATCAAGAGAATATTATAAATTATTGTGTTTATTTTTAAAATGTGTACATATACACGATGTAAAATATTGTTGCATGCATGTTGCAACTTGGATCGCATCGTTACATGTATAAAAATAAACAGAAACGACTATAAGAGAATTATGGAAAAGATCAATTGATAATCTTGTGTATACATGTATATGTAAAGATCATATGATCATTCTGTTTTTGTCGTGTGTTGTATACTAATGAATTTTCTTTTAACAGTAAAATAAGTCAGATAAGTCAGTAGCGCGGCGCCCATAGGAAATAAATGTTCATTCTAGTCTGATGCTGATTAAGAAAAAAATATAACTGACATTTTTATTTTATTTTTATTTAGCGAACAGGCAAAACAATTTTAGAAAACAAAAACTTAATCAAATACAATTACAATATTAACAATAATCTAGTAAAACAAAAATTAACAAAAGTGCATGTATATGCCTCCCCATAAAGCCAGTCAACCCTCAATAAGAAACAGTAGATCCAACTCATGTAAAAACCACACATACGCACATATATTGAGCATCCACCAAGAATTTAAGAACCAAACGCAGAAACAGTGCTGAGAATTTAAGAACCAAACGCAGAAACAGTGCTGAGAATCGCAGATCTAAACTGACTTAGTGAAAGCAAAAATAGATCCCAATCAAGGAAAAACTCATTATGATTTGACTGTAATCTTGATAAAGGGTTCGCAAAGCTGAGATTGGTTCTTGAAAAGGTCGGAATAAATAACATTGTGCTTCTAACTCTATGAAAGGTGCATATAAATTCAGACATGATAACGAGGACGCTTCGCACAAATTGTTAATTAATTTATAAAGGAATGTTTCATCAAGCAGAAACCTTCTGGTCCCAAGCGATCCTTCTGGTCTCAAGCGATTGAAGTTCAAATATTTTAAGCGTAACTTCATTGCAAGGTCGACTACTGAAAGGCATACACTTATACATTAAAAAATTGGTAAATTTCCGCTGTACCCTCTCAATTTGAGCCTTATAAGATTCGTAGTAAGGGCTCCAAATTTGACTTCAATACTTCAAACAACTACGCAATAAGCTTTTAAATAACGTAATAAAAACATTGGGATCACGAAAATCTTTACCACGTCTAAAAATAAACCCAAGTAATCTATGTGCTTTAGCACAGACGGCTGCTATATGGAGATTAAATTTGAGTTTAGATCAAATATTACACCAAGATCAGTGATTTCGGGAACCCTGACTATAAAACAGTATCATTAATGCTGTATGGAAAATTAATGTAGTTAAGTTTGCGCGTATAAGAAATTACAACACATTTACTGATATTAAGTTTTAGCTTATTAGCATTTGACCACAATGAAAGATTTTGCAAATCAGACTGAAGTCTAGAACAGTCAGCGGCGTCATTAACATTGGTGAAAATTTTTAGATGATCAGCGTAAAGTAAGCATCGTGTAAACAGAACGGTTGGCAAATCGTTGATAAAAATAAGTAATAAGAGGGGGCCAAGGGTGGAACCCTGAGGCATCCCTGACTTAACAACAATGGTCCGTGACCAAAAACCCATTGATTTTGACCTGTCGTGTATGTACGTTCCAAAAGATATGATTGCAACCAGCTCAGAATTTGCCCGGAGAGACCCATATCAGCACATTTCCTAATTAAAATTCGGTGGGATACTGTGTCAAAGGCCTTTTCAAAATCAGTATAAATACAGTCCACTTGTCCGCCCTTATCAACGTTAGTATAAATAAAATTAATATATAAAGTTTATTTAATAAATAAAATTAATAATATCAATTAAATTAGTAGTAGTAGAACGACCAGCAAAAAAACCATGTTGCAAAGGGTTAATCAAATGCTTAACATCATCAAAGATGATACAATAAACAATTTTCTCAAAAATTTTGCTGAAACTGTTTAATATAGATAGATATAGGTCTATAATTCATTACATTACTAGCATCAGATTTCTTATATATTGACACCAAGTAAGCCCTCTTCCAACGCGAAGGAAATACGCCCATTCTCAACGATAAATTAAAAAGTAATCCTAAAGGTTTGGTTAGCTGAGATTTCAATTAAAAAATGAAATAATTGGACAAATTATCAGAGCCAGCACCTTTTTTGATATCAAGTGAAGATATTACTTTTAAAACATCTTCTTCGGAAATTAAATCTGAAATATGAAAATTTGATGTTTCAACCAAAAACTCATCAACATAAATGGACTCAAAATGATCGGCAAACAGATTACGAATAAAATTTGCTTCGGTAGCTTCAACTGCACCTAGTTTCATACATGATGGGTACACAGATCTCGAAGTAAGAGACTGACTATAGTTCTAGATTAACTTAGGGTTCTGCTTAATATGACATTCAACATATTTCAAATAGTTTGAGGAACACTTGCGAATTTCATATTTAACACGCTTATGCAAATTAGAAAATTTAAATTTCCGATGTCGTTTTCGAAAATTCTCTTTCAGACGAATTAATTTAATCAATTGAGTACCAAATTGGAAATTTTAAATGAACACCAGAACGATTGCTGGGTTTAATAAAACCGTATAAAATTTCATAAAATTTATCAATGGCTTGTTCGACATTACAATTTTAAAAACATATGATTCCAATCAAGAGACTCAAGTTCGCGCACTATTGCACAATAGTCAAGTAATTTCAGATTGGGTGAATTTAGCTGTTTGAAACGTAAGCATTTCAATAAAGATTTTTCAATTCGTATTAAGAGTGGCGGATGGTAAAGATCAATTTTAGTAACCGGGTACATACACTGATTAACCATAATTGCCTTAGCATCGAGGTTAGACAACACAAGGTCAAGAACTCTATTAAGAGAATTCTTAACATGATTATGCTGTATTAGTTCATTAAATATCATTGTTTCGAGTAAGTGAGTAGCACATCGACCATGCGAAAATACCGGATATGTTACACCGCAATTACTGTTCCAAGTTTCACCCAATATTAAAAATTGATATCCAACCGGAGATTCTAACATTAAGTTATGTCTACAATAATGCCCAACTTCAATTCATTGAAGGCTGAGCTGGTCTGGGAGAGATGGTGTTGTATGGCGTTTATATACTTTGGCCGTTTTGACATCCACCACAAGCAAATGAATTTTCAAATAAAAAACATTCATGAACGAAAAATTATTCTTGGAATTCTTGGATTTATTTTAGAACATCACGCTTGATTTAAGGAAAATAAAAAAAAATATTTTGGGTTACTGTATCTCTGTTCACAGAGATTGCTAGACATATTGGTAGACGACACTAGCTTGGTAAGCCTATTGCCAAATTAAAACCTTTAGCCCATTATCAAACGATGATTTTCATCATTTTCAAAAAGTATTTTATAGAAGTTGGTTATGTATTGTACTTATCTTAATAACTTGCAAATATACATTCAAAAGAAAATTCTTGGTGTTAATCGGTGCTGATGTAGGATTATCGTCAATTAATTCATGGGGGATTATAATGTTTAGTTAAGTTATTGTACTCTGTGACCATGCCTGTTTGTTCGACTGCGGCGCTTTTATTTTGTTCCTATTGCAATAGAGGTGCAGTAGTACAATTAATCAGCAGTTTTAATGAAAATCATTGATTGAATCTCGGTCCAGGAATGTTATGTTAATGAGGTTTAATTTTTCACTTGGCAATAGACCTTTCAATCTGCTGTTTCAATATCTCTAGTGATATTTTTGGATAGTTATAATATTTTTTTTATATTTCAGAATTTTAATAGTGTTCATTAGGTTGAAACCGTCATTAAAATACATAGTTTAATTAACGTTAATTTATTTTCGGGATAGAATATGTTTTGCTTTATTATATTTTTCGTCGTGAGAAGAAACTTGGGCTTTGAGAAAGCAATAGGTATACAGGTTTTACAATTCAAATTGAACTTTTAGCAATTTATATGTATGGCCAATTAGGATGGAACTTATTTATTTCTTAACAGATTTTGGTGAAATTTGACATCCGCGATAGAAATGGGATTCTGAAATGATTTTTGGATGAAGTTCTGGAGTATGGCGAATTAGGATGGAACTTCGCCATATTCCAGCACTGCATCTACAAATTATTTTAGAATCCTATTTCGAAAGCACATGTCAAATTCCATCATAACTGGTTGAGAAATAGGCAAATTCCATCATACTAGGCCATATTTTAGAATTTTGTCTAAAAATCATTTTATAATCCCATTTCCTTCGCGTATGTCAAATTTCACTAAAATCCGTTAAGAAATAGCCAAGTTTGCCATACTTCATCTAAAAATTATTTTAGAATCCCATTTCCAACGCAAATGTCAAATTTCATCATAATCGGTTGAGAAATAGGCAAGTTTTATCATACTTAGTCATATCCAAGAACTTTATCCACAAATAATTTTAGGATGCCCATTTCCATCGCACATGTCAATTTTCATCATAATCGATTAAGAAATAGCCAAGTTCCTTCCTATTTGGCCATATTCCAGAACTTTCTTATTATATTTAGCCAGGAAACATTTTTTTTATAGAGTTTTTTCGGGATTTCGGTTATGTACACGATGGGAAATTGAGAAGTTAGGACGAAATTTTCATCCCGAAAAGTCTTTTTATCAAAATGTGTGTCTCGGCTAAAATTTATTTTTATTTTTTCCATCCCCAAAAAAAGTTTTAGAGAAATTGATTGAGATTTGACCGCATTATAGTAAAGTAAATATTTATTGAGCACAATCTATGTATATATCCCCCTGAAATGGCATGTAATTGATACCCGACTTCTTAATTCAAAGACAATTTAACCCGAACCTCATTAAGAAATCACGGGGTTTAAGGGGGAAATTAACCAAAACGCCTTACAATTGCTGCGTTCCATTTTCGCTAGCAAAGTACTCACAAGTACTTCCCACTGCTTTCAACTACTCTTGCTTTTGTATATGAGTAGTTTGCTGGCTTTTACTTTTTATTTTTGCGTTCCATTTACTATCTACTTTTTAGTACTTATGAGTACTTTACCAGCGAAAATGGAACGCAGCAAATACTTACAATAAATCACGCACATTTTCGAAATTACTTGCGCCGATTTCAGAAATTTCTCCATATTAAAGTGTTCCATTAAAAAGAAAGAGCCGCATGTTAAGTAAAATATGAAAACAAAATGTTGCCACATAATTTCTTGTCAGCGTTGCGCACCGAGGAGCAATAATAAGCGGCTTTAAGAAGTTTTTAGTTTTTAGAAAAATGTTCTAACTTCTATGATTGTTACAATTTCAAAAAATCATTACAGTGGGGTTTAGAGGTGGCAGCCCTATCCTCTAAGGCATAAAATAAATTAAAATATTATTTCAAGAATTCTTTATATTTAAAATACTTGATTTTTTGGAATTCTTTTTTTTTGTCATTGCCACCAACACAATTAGAAATGTGGTTTGGATGAAAATTATGAATTTGACTCCATTTTGATTTGTCCAAATATCTCAAAAAATATATTATTTAAGATTCAATTTGGTACTACCAGAGCCTACTGTATAAATAAGAGCCTCCAGTATCGACTGTATTTTTTACTAAGCTTAAAATAAGGTACAAACAATTTTTCCTTTACTATGAAACTATATGGGGAAACGGTTATTTTCATTTACAGTTTTAGTTTATTAAAAATGTGAGCTTTTGTTTTGTTTTTATATGAAAATGTTCATGAAACATGAGATATTATTTAATTGAAAAATCGAGTTTTGAAAATTTTATTTCTAAGTAAAAATCATCATGAAAAATAAGGTACTTTTGAAATTTTAAATATTGTTGTTTTTGTAATATACTACGTCATCAACATAACTCGTTTATAAAAAATTCAATAATCATCTCTTTCATTGCCTCCATTCAAATTTGAATTCGAATATGTTTCTATAGTTATTTTGAATTTGCAAAGCATGCTAGATTGTTTTGATTTTTTGTTTTCTTCGCACTCATTGTATCGATTTATTTATTTTTTTTTTTTGCTGTTGCTCTTTGTGATTTATTTTTATTTTGATTGTTGAACAGAGACGTGTTGTCTTTTTTCTTACCATTGGTTTTAGATGTGGAGATATGACGTCGTCATTAAACTGAATTTTCTCTTTTTAACACGTTAATCGCCATGTCAGTCGTATGTGTCTGACACTAAGAATTTCTCCATGGGCCATGTCAGTCATATATGTCTGACATACGGGATTTAGTACATAGAAGGCCACGTCAGTCACTCATATCCGACGCAAACGATAAATTTGCTTTATCTTTCAAAAGCTTAGCCGTCTTTGAGCAAAACCTGAAAATTGCTTGGCTTACTACGGAAAAATAAATATAATAGACTTAGTTATATAATGCTATATTGTTACACTTGAAAAATTACATTTCAATAATTTTTATTTTGATAAAAGAAATTACATTGACTTATAATGTTGCCCAAAACATTCTAAGCAAATAAAGTGGTTTTGTTTGTAGTCTGAGCAATAAGTTGAAACTTTTCTCCCCCTTTTTTTTGCTGCTTCTCGACCTTCTGCTTCTTTTTATTTGGGCATAACATCCAACGCACATTCTTCTGCTTTTCTTCTTTTTAGAATTATTGTGGCGATTAACGTGTTAATACACATTGTTGTTGTTGTAGAATATTTTTAATTTAATTTCCCTTATTTTCTTTTGATTATTGCTGGAAATATGGAAATTTGAGAATCTGTGTTTTAAATGAGTAAGACATTGAGTTGTTTGTTAGCGATTTCTTAAAAAATTATTTAACTGGGTTTAACTTTTAATTCATATTTTATCGTCAATCGACGATAAAGGAATAAAATAAAGGAATTTTTAGTGTTTCTATATCCCTTATTTTAAGTTCATTTTTCACATGCCGGCTCTATTCACTTCAAGATGGTTCTGGTACTACATACAGTCTAGAAACGTAGAGCTTGTAACGAAGTGGTGCTTCCCACTTAGGATTATGGAATCGAACTATGGAAGGTAGAAGAAAAAAAAAAACCGGTGCTATGGAACACTGTACTCAAAATGAAAAAAAAACTAAATAAATAGAATAAATTAGGAAAAATGTTGTGTCACCATAGTGGTACTGGAATAACTGTATACTATTGATATGTTTGGATGAGAGTGAGAAACAGCTTCGTGAACAGAAAAAATAATAATTACTAGATTTATTGCCCTTGGTCGGTCATTTTAGCGCGGCTAGAGCTCAGGAGTTGTGGGGTGGGCTTTCCAAGGGTTGAATCCAGTCTTGATAGACCGATGATGTTATTTGTTGATTTTAATTCTGACCAACCACAAAAATACATAGGTTACATTAAATAAGATGGGAAAGGAATCATCGTCAACCAGGTGGATAATAAAGAATCCCTATCAACACATCACTCACCTTAGCCTCACTATAGTTGGATTAACTTCTCAGACTCATACTGAATAATAACCCACGAGATTAATTTTAAATTTAGAAACTAATTTAATGTTTTATTAACTTCAAAAAAAATGGTGAACATAAATCGGAAAATTTAATTTTTATTAAATTTAACAAAACAATTTAATAGAAATTAATTATGTAGGAATTTTAAAATGTAGAACCACAAAAATATGCCAAAATTCAAATACGCATTGAAACCTATTCTACCCTATCTAACTTACACTACCTATTCTAAAATAGTAATTATGTATAAAAAAAAATAATCATTATATGTATAAAGAATTTGATAAATGTTAATAATAATATAAAAATTAATAATATAATATAAGAAAAATTATGAATGGTAAATAATATGTATATTAATGAAAATCTTATCTTGATAATTTATGATGTTGCATGATGATGTTGCATGATGAATGTTGATTGCAGATCCAAATAAATATTATATGTAGAGGTTTCCTTGGATATGGTAAACGATTTTGAAGGTGGAATGCACTAATATAACCTGATGACTATTTTCTTTATCGGTTATGAATGAATGGGAATTATTATTGTTTCAATTTTTTTAAATTTATCAATGGAATATTTATATTATGAGTAGTTTATTATATTCATTTAAATCGAAGTATTATTATAATTTTGTTATTAATTATAGATTATTATTTAACTTATTACTGAATTTGAGTGCTTACTAAAGAACTTCTCGATGAAATTGTTTCCCCATTCACTTTTCAGTTTACGTAGAAGATAACTGATCTTTATCGTTATTTTTAATCCCATTAATATTAGTCTTTCGATGAAGGACACTCAAATATCGAACCATTGGAAAATTCCGTTAAGCTCGATTTAACTCACAAAAATATAAATTTACGATTTATCAATTTTTGTGTCTTTTACACTTAACATTTATTAATTTTTCCGATTTATTTGTTACCATGCTAAATAGATTTATAGTCAAAACGATTTTTGTAATAGCCAGCACAGTAACTCACTTTACATAACGGTCATAAATGGCCTTGCGACCACACCTTTATTATTTAAACAATTTTACCACTATTTTTAAGTTTATAACAAATAATCACTAATTTGATTGTTCAATTAATGATTAACTTAATTAGTTTTACTTAACTAAAGATTTACACATAACTTATATTAAATTTTAAGATTACTATTTTGCATAATTGAACTTTGCATACAAAAGTAGTCAATCTTACACATTACATATTTTTTTCAAAATTCACCGAGATTGTTCTTTATAAAAATTAGTTACTTAAACACACCCGAGATACCATTTTAAAAATATTGATATACAACTATCACTATGCGGAGTTAATTAATTATCTCTTTAATTTTTTTTTTATAGATTTATAATAATTCATCCGCTCGAGCTTAAAGTAAAACACTTACTCCCTTTTCAAAAATATTCTCTACCCAAACATAAAACAATGGTACAGTCCCAATAAATCTGTAACCCAGTGGTGGACACCGCTACGTCACAAGCTTTACAACGTTTGTTTGTTCTTTTTTAGATTAGGTAGCGTACTTTTTTTAGCCGTCTGCGTTTTTATTGACATTGAGCTAGTTTAGACGATGACTCACTATGTCGCATAATTTCCTCGTTTCTTACTTCTTTGCCTACGAACTGATTTTGAAGTGGGGATTTTTTGCGCATTTTTTCACCAAAAAATTGTATTGCCTCACATTTGATGATACACTAATGCATTGAAAAAACAACGTATTTTTTAGGTTCGTATTTTTTGTTTTTGAATTCGCTGTTTATTCGTCATTCCGGTAAATTAAAAGTGTGATGTAGCAGGAAGCAAATAGGAAAATATTGTAGTCTTTGACAAGCATCACAATAATAATGAAAATAATTCTACACATACATAGGTAAATTGCAATTGTGATGACGGTTCGATATTTTACGTGTGAACGAAATAGTGTGGAATGATGTGATGTAGTGATGGATGCGTCTAAATACCCCCATTGAGTTCCAATTTTGTATGATGTTTTTAGGTTAGGTACATTCGTTGTGAAATGTTTTTGAATGGCATACTTGGCAGTTACCAACTACATATAATTTTTTAGTAAAATTTTAATTATGGAATCGCTTACATTGAAATATCAGGTATGTTTTTATGTGGAACTTTTTTTTAATTATAAAATTAATAAATTTGTGAATATTTCACTTTAAATTAATAAAATTCGATAATAACTCTTATCGCAATGTAGAGCAGACATTATTACAAAAACAAATCTGTCGTGTTGAAAAAAATAAAAGCTTATTTAATTTTGGTTTATAAACTTATAATAGTCAATAATAATATGAAAAAAAAAAATCAAAAAACCACAATAGACCCTGAATTTGTTACAATTTGTTACGGTATATAGTCTGGATTCTTTATTAGGCCACTTTTTCGAAAGTGCAACTGAAAATGAGCTTACAGTAAATGGTGAATTAAAACCAGGGGCCCTCTGAACCAGTTTCTGTGGGGTTTCGTCAAATGAAAATTCTACACTAGTAACAATCCCAAAATAATAACCGAGCTGCCGAAATTTCTGGTTATTTCGGATGATATAATTTGCCTTTTTAACAAACATAATCATAAATTATTATTTCAAATACCAATGAGTTCGACAGGTTTAGGAAAACAGTTTGAATAGCTGCAGGTTCATAACATAATAAGGACATTTATGATGCCTAAATGACAACCACACACGACACACTCAATAAAACTGATATATTTTATTTAGGTTCTTAAGCTATACATTTAAGATTTTGTAGTGCCAATTTGATCTTAGAAATTCTTCTTAATATAGTGTTTGGAATAAAACGAAGTAAAAATCGTCATTTTCGTTTAGCGCTAAAACCAATATTTTTCAAAAGACTTAATGAGCAGTTCAGACAAAAAAATACAAATGATATGCTCTAAAGCTCTAATTTAATGGCTATAATTGAATATGCAATTTCGAAAAGGGCACATCTGCAAGAGTTTTGACCTTTTACAAATTATTGTTATACATACTATTAGCAGTATCAATACAAGAGATGTGCCTTTCAAACAAAATAGGTGTGGGGATATATTTCCATCACATTTACGTTATAAAACGTTATTGTCAAAATATACGAGATGTGCCCTTTTCGAAATTGCATATTCCGTTAAAAGTAAGAGTTTTTAGAACTGGATGCTGCAAGCGGAATGTACATGCTATGCTGCAGCTGAAAGTACTATGATTTTTCGAATCCGTTCTTTCTCTGAGAAGTGAGAGTGCTTCAAATATTGAATTTTCTTAATTTTGATATATTATTTGGAAATTTCCAAAAATAGTATTTCCAGTATTAAAATAAAGATTGGTTTGTTTGCTATCAAATACATCTAGTATTGAACTTAAGTCTTCAAAATAAACGAAGTAAGTGCCAGTATTAGTAGCCAATGATATGTGACAGAGATGTTTCGAAAAGAGCATTTTAAGCAGAACAAGATGTGTTATCTTAAATTCTTTGGTAATTAGAAAATATGTAATGGGCAGAAGCCCCAGGGGTGATCAGAACTTCAGTCCGGCAAATTACGTACATACGTAAACCCATCTCAAGTCAACTCAATCTAACCACCAACTCAACTTAATTAATAACCAAATTAATCCTTAACTGAACCCCTTAATCCCTTATTAAATCCCAACTTACCTCAATCACCCACTCAACCTCCAACTCAATCGGCAACTCAACCTCCAACGCAATCATAACACATCAATATGGTTCAGAAACCGCGTGCTGATATGAACTAAACTTAATCCAACATCGAACTCAATGTTGTACCAAACACCAACATAAATTCCCAACAGAACCCCACACTCAACCGCAACAGAACTTTCAAATCAACCCTCACTTCAACCCCAATTTTAACGCTCCATTTAATCCCTAAATCAAAACGGTGACCGTTTTAATTATCAACTTCTAACTCACCGTAAAACTCAATTTTCAAATCAACATGGTCTGAAAACAACATACGCAATGAACTCAAACCAAGTCAAGCTAATTCTAATTCACCCCTCGATTTCGCCCCAAATAATCCCCAGCTGACCTACTCACTAAACGTTAACTCAACCCCAACTCAACTTTCAACTCAACCGTAAACTCAACTGCAAGTGCAACGCGAAACTCGATCTTAAAACCAGTATATATACAAAACTGATCAACTTGGTAAAGTACTTGGTAAACTGATCAACTTGGTAAAATTTTGATTTGGCAACGACCAAATAAAACTTGAACGATTGAAAATAAAAAAAAATAATAATTTCATACATAAAATAAATAACGTCAAAATAGGTTAAACAATTGCACATTTTTGGTACTTTACATACAATTCAAAGTATTGTAAGCCAAAATGTTGTTAAATTTCAAACCGCGTTTCATCCAATCACTAATGGTATTTTCGCTAACGTCATCACTGGAGACACTATCAGTGTCACTAGAATCTTCTGAATGATTCATCCCACCAGCTTCAACAAACTCATAGTTTTCCTCGTGATAACTTTCATCTTCATTCTCCTCTTCTAACTGGATGATCAATAATCCGCCAACTTTAGTTGGCTCACGATTTAAGACCCGAATAAACTTTTTATTTAATTTATCGTGTGGAATTTCGTTTCCAAACTGATCTATGCCGCAACATTCGAATGATCGTCTCACGATATCAGGTGAAATTTTCTTTACAGGACTTGTGACAAATTTTATTACGTCCTGATATGAGGGTTTTTTACGATATACTTTTACTGTGAACTCTTCTGGTGCATTAGACAACCAATCATCCCAAGCTAACCGCATTGCAATTTTAAATGGATAGTTCACAGAGAAGTCAAGTGATTGTAAAAAGGATATCGTTTTTGGTCGTATGTGCAAAACATCTGTATTGCATGTTTGCTTTAATTTGTCCTGAACTTCTTTACGAAAGTGAGATCCAAACAAATCCATTACCAGCAACGATTTTTCGTTTGCAAAACCACCACGTTTTGAAAAACAATTATTTATCTATCGAACCATCAGTTCAGTTGTCATAGAACCATACGTACTGACTGCAACATCAATATTTTTGGGAATATTTATCTTGGGCACATTTTTTAAACCTTTTAAATTGATGGGCGTTCGAACTACAAGCCCAGCCGCAGAAATACACAGAACTACTGTAAATCGTTTTTTAGAATGTCCGATATTCAACCCGTCAATATCTTTTATCCTTAAAAATGTAATATACGATTGTGTGACATGTCAAAATAACAAGGGGTTTCGTCCATATTATAAATTTGATGGCTGGCCAGACCTGCTGTTTTTTGATGAATCGCAATAATGTACTCGTTTACCTTATTCTGTAATAGTTCGGGTGTGCATTTGTTTTGCTTGCTTTGGTGAATAATTTTTCTACAAGTTATTATGAATGTTGCCAAAAAATAAGAAAACCCAAGAATATTGACGATTGTAAAAGTAGGAAAAACTCATATCGCGGTAAATGTTCCGCTACGTTGAATGCTTGTTATACCAATCGTCAATACTCAAAAAATAAAAACTGATGGGGAATCGGAATACAGTAAACACCAAAAATAGAAACTGTTATAAAAAAGATAAGAAAAAAGATTTATGTATGAATGTACGTGCAGTATAAAAATTATAGATTCCAAATACAGTACTATGGTATATTATTTGGCACTATAAGACAAATAAAGTACCAGTGATACACTATTTGTCATGGTATTATAATAGGCACTCTACGGTACTCATCGTCTCACAAAAATAAAAACAATGTCACTGGGCTACATAGATACTCGATACTCAGATAAGCAGATAAGCAGTTATTTTTTGCGAATTTGCTAGAAATGTTATACACTATATAACAACCCAATTTGTTTCTGAATTTCAGAAAATGAGATACTTTAATGCACTTTATCGTTTGGCTGAATACAAAAATTTATTTTACTTTGCTAAAATAATCGAGTAGCTTACGCAAGCAAATTTTCGATTAGCAAATCCGCCATATTTATCGATTTGCGAATTGCTAGAGTATCGTGTATCTGGCCCACTGACTCACTGGTTGAAGGCTGCATCCAATTCTGTTACTGAGGCTGCGGTCGAATTCTCGGGTAAATCATTTACTGCGGTAAATTTACATTTTTAATGTTCGTTTTATGTTAAATTACGCATTTTTTTCTATTTTTTACTCGTTCAATTCTTATAACAATAAAAAATAAAGTATTTAAACGTAAAAGATTTACCTTTTTTTATTTCCCTTACTCTCCAGCAAAAAAAGGTAAATGCATTTACCGAATTTTGCGGATTTATCCGAGAATTCAACTGCAGCCTGAGTAGTAGAAGTAAAATGCATCGTCATTTTAAAGTTTAACAGCTGTTCGATCATGCACTATTTTGACAACAGAATTTTCTTAGCATATTTTTAAGTGATACGATGATCGATTTTTGCACTTTATATAAATCTTTAGGTAGATTTTGCTGGATAATGATGCGACTATCCAAAGTGAATCCAGGAATATTTTCCAGCTTAGGACTTTTATTAACTTTAAAGTATCGATTCAATAAATTATTTTTCGTAAAAAGAAGTCTCAAATTTAGCAAAGAGAGAAGGACTCTATGTGTTAAAAGTTAGACGAAGATAATAATTTTATGTTTCATGAGGAGAGAGCTTGAAAATCGTCATCACATGGTCTCTATTTTGACATTTCCCAACATTTTTCGTTAGTTCTGCTTTATCTATATTTCTTACATGCATTAGTACACCAATCTTATTTAGAAAGTCTTTTTGACGTGAACCCCCTTTTTCCATTAAAATGTGTTCAAATACGATAATAATTTTGTTTAATGTTATTGCAATTCAAAAATGAACCTTGGGCTTAATTTAGAATTAATTTTTACATGTTATATACTTTTTTGATAAAACTGATAAGACGGGGTAAATTCATGTTACATATTTGAATGTTATCTACATAGTATGTATAAATACATAAGCAAGCGACTTGCCTTTGTTAGCGTTATCGTCATACCACAATGCCAAATTGTACCCGGTACGATTTCATCACAAATTATTTAGGTTCTTGTTTCGAAACAAGTTTAGCTTAAAACGGTAGTGGTTAAATATAACTTTATAAACCATTTATCATCTTACAATGATTAAGTTTGCAAAAATAAATTTATTTAATTAAGTTTTATAGTTTGTTAATTCTAAACAAATTTTGTTTAACTCGTTCATTGAATGGGACGTTTTCTAGTGCGGCAAATTAATTAATAATAAAAAAATTAATTAATTTTTTTTTATTTAATACTTTACAGGTAAAATATTAAAAATCTGGAATTTAGTGTAATTGTTGTTAATTAATTAAATTAATTTCCAGATACTTATTCATTTGGATAATACGTTACTGAAGCATAATAAAATCGAAATAAAATTCATTTTGATATAATATTCTCGTTTTACTCCTACGTCATCATCAATTTTTATAAATTAAAAGGTTTTCGTATAGTTAACAATTTTGGTGGAGCCCCACCCATTGCGATACAACATTACCTCAATCTTTATTGCGTCAATTCCAGTTTCAAGAACTTTTGAAATAATTATATTGCAATAGACATACCGTCGATATGCTTAATTATCTTGAAGGTATAGATTGTAGGGATAGTGGAAAATTGAAAACTACCAAAATTTGACTCAATAATGTTCAGTTCTGAAATGATTGAGTCTACTGCGAATTGTCTACACGTCAACGCTGAACGCGTAGTACACAACCACTGTGGATGATGATGATGCTTCGTTTTACAAGTGGCCTAATCAATGCTTATTGGTTTCTTCACTACATTTTTCAGCCAATTCCACGATCCTAATACACTCTAATGAGACGGTGGTGCTTCAGTAGTTGCATTTTTGCCAATAGCAAATCATTGAAATGCCTCCACTGCCTCCCCTCCCATGAATGATTATTAGAATTTTAATTCTGCGAATTATATTTTATTAGTTTATTTTCAGGAGTTCGTAATAAATATGACGTAGCGTTTACATGATGAGTTGTAGATTTACGCAATACGGCACGTCAAGTTTTGAAAAATATAATTTAGCTTTTTTATTTATATTTTACAAGACTTGATGGGGTTGTTTTACGAAATAACGACAATAATTATCCGGATAAATACCAACAAGTATAAGCGTAATTTACAAAATGATTTTAAATTGGGGAAAAATTAAATATTTTTATTAAATTTTTCTAAATGGTAAAACATAAAATATGGTAATGAATACTAAAGATAAAAATTGAATCGCATTTATTTTATAATATAGAAATTCCTTAATTGTTGTTGTGATTTGGATCAACTGCCTTTAGATTCTTTATTAAATTTCAATTTATAGCGCATTCTGATTAATTACAAACTATAGCCGTGATTATATATTTACAAATTTACATCCATCTACTAGATGGCTTGCATGAACGTAACTGTACATTTTTTAAGTCACATTGATGCAAATTATCTGGCTAATGAATGTTTTATCAGTATCTTCAGCGGTGATTTCGAAAATACAACTCATAACTGGATATGTTTCAATTTTCGAAGAACCCATTTACTAGAAGGCTTGCATAAAAGTAGCTGTAAATATTTTAAGTTACGTTTATGCAAACTATCTAGCGAATATGTCTTTTATCATATAAATATATAACTCATGTATCATCTGTTTCTGATTTAATTTAATTTATTTTTTTTTATTTGAAAATACCGTTTTTTATTACCCTGTCTTCCGTATATCGTTTTTTTCGACTTAATCAAAGACTAACTGTTCTGTAATTTCATGCACAATAATCAGGAATTTCCATAAAATTCATAATCCTCATAAATCTATTGCGTCATGGTCTCTAAAACCAGGACCAGATCGTCTTTATTTGAAGTTGGCCTGAAGTATTTCACCAGAACCATCTTAATGTAAATAGAGCCGGCATGTCAAAAATGAACTTAAAATAAGTGTTTGTATGAAAAAACGCGTTTTCGATTGAAGATAAAACATGAATTAAAACTTAAATCCAGTTAAATAACCTTTCCTCAAATCGCTAGCAAACAACTCAATGTCTTAGGTACTATTCACACCGAACGCGAATTGCGAATGCGAGTAAACAATTATTATAAATTTATGATACAAAAAACACTTATATTCAAAATGTTTATCTATTTATAAGATAAGTACGATGTTTCCAATTAAATTAAATTTAATTAGGCCCGAAAATTATTTCACAATAAGAGAAAAACGAAATTCGCGTGAAAAATGACAACCTTTACACGAATTTCATTTTTCTCTAATTTTGAAATAATTTTCGGGGTTAATTGAATTTAATTTGATTGGCAATATTATAGTAGTCTTATAAGTAGACAAACATTTTGGTTTTATCTGTTATTTATATGAAAATTTTATAAAAGTTGGTTACTCGCATTCGCAATTCGCGCTTGGTGTGAATAGTCCCTTACTCATTCTAAAACTTCCCTATTTTCCAGCAATTATCAAAAAAAATAAGGGAAATTAAATTATAAAACATTCTACAACAATAACAATGTGTATTAAAAAGAGAAAATTCAATATAATGACGTAATCATTCGTCCACACCTAAAACCAATGGTAAGAAAAAAGACAACACGTCTCCGTTAAACTATCAAAATTAAAATAAATTAAAAAGAGCCAAACAGAAAAAATTAAACAATACAATAAGTGCGAATGAAAAAAAAAATCAAAACAATCTAGCATGATTTGCAAATTCAAAATAACCATAGAAACATATTCGAATTCAAATTTGAATGGAGGCAATGAAAGAGATGATTATTGTATTGTTTATAAATTTCTGAATTTATGACGTATGTTACAAAAACAACAATGTTGTAAATTTCAAAAATACTTTATTTTTCATGACGATTTTCACTAAGAAATAAACATTTTCAAGACTCAATTTTTCAATCAAATAAATTTACATGTTTCATGAATATTTTCGTATAAAAACAAAACAAAAGTTCACATTTCTAATAAAGTAAAACTGTAAATGAAAATAAACGTTTCCTCATATAGCTGCATAATAAAGAAAAAATTGTATGTACCTTATTTTAAGCTTAGTAAAAAGTATAATAGTCGATAGTGGAGGCTCTTATTTATACAGTAGGCTCTGATTTCACTGTCGAACATCGGAGACAATTGCAAGAATTCCCTAAAGCTTGTTGTTAACTTTAATGCAACGTTGTGAGTATTATCAGAGCCTTCTAGAGTATAATCATTATGACGTATATTTTAGAAGCCTTTTAGTGGTATAACTTTTCACTGATTTCCATAGGAATCCATAGTAAAAATAGTGTTTTTTAGCTTCAAGTTTTTCAATGAAAAAAGTAAAAATGTTACAAAATGTTTATACAAAAGTGTTCTACATATCTTTAGCAGAAATATACAGGTAAAATAGTATTGGAATTAAGTAAATATTAATTGCAGAAATTTTAAAATTAAATTATTTCTAAAATATATTTTTCGAACTTTCATTTTGAAAAATACATCAAAGTTGGCTCTGACGAATTAAAATAATACTTGCCAAATTTATCTTTAGTTTTACTAGTGTACGTTAGATGTCTTTAATTGTTGGCAGAGAAATACGAAAAAAAGTTATTTAATCACAAAATTATGACACGTTCTTAATATTTTGTGAATTTGTTTTGCTTTTTCTACAATTTTTGAACTCAAATTTCCCCAGGTCGCAATTTTTCGTCCATTTTTCAAAATGTTTACTGCCCACTGCCATCTATGTATATTGACTTAATGCACACGATTTGTAGTAAGCTTTTCTTTTTAATTTGAACAGAAAGCTGTTGTTATGACCTTTTTTTTATATTTTGGTTTAAATAAATCAATTATTACAAGAAAATGAAAACGATTTACTTAAACGAGATTTATATATGTTGATATTCAAACATTTATGAAAATATTTCAGAAATCATAATTAAGGAATTGCAACGTTTTCATTTACAAATTTGCCTTAGGAAATTTTGGTTTTTTCTTCGTTTCTAATTCCCTTATAATAGCTTCGTTTTTTAGATTATGGCTTGTATAATCAAGGTTGCTTTGGTATTACACTGTTGTTGTATGTCGTCATGTAGATCTACGGTGCAGAGAAATAAAGTATTTATTTAAATCTCTGCATAGTTTGGTTGAATTTCTCGCAGAATAGATTCTCAATGTGCATATCCGCGGTCTGAATTTAAAGAGCTTTGTCTACAGTCTTTGATAATACTGAACATTATCTAATTAATGGTATTATGATATTGGCTTGAAAAAAGTGCAATAATAGTAAGCAATGGGTGAATATAGGATAGAACTAGTGAGGTAGAAAGAGACAACATTGTTTTATTTACAAAAGTCAAATAATTATGCCCCGGTGGCACAGTGGTTAGCATGCTTGCTTTAAGCTCCGGAGGTCCCGGGTTCGATTCCCGGCGAGTGATAAAAAAATCACGGCTGGTTAATGTAGGATCAATGAAGTAATCACTCATTATCCATTGATAAAAGGATTACGTAACTTCATCATGAAGCGGTCATATCCCTCTATGGGATGTAGCTCCAGCGAACAAAAAAATAATAATTATGCGGCCCATATACTCTAAGACTAGTTGTACAACTGAATCATACAACTCAGTTGGACTATTTACACAAACGCTCTAACTGCTGTTTCGTTGGTTGACGGGTTTCACAAAGTAAAGCGTAAATAAAGCGTAATTTAATTCAAAATTAAAATGGACAAAAAAAAATACTTGCATTAATAACACTACCCTGCAAAATTTTAAAAGTTAGGTGCCACTTGACAATGAATAGTTGTTCCCGAAGTCATTTTTTCCGCTTAATCCGAATCTGAGCTCAGAATTGCTCTATCACGTCAGGTTTATGAGATATTCTAACCTAAAAGTGCAAAAAACACTGTTTTTTGACATATTTGAGATTATCTAGCACCACGATTTTTTTTTTCTTCAAAAGTTCATGTGTGGGATCTTATAGTACAAGTCTTCTTCTTTCAAATGCCTTTGAGTTTGCTCAAATATGTTTTTTTTTCGCCGAGATATTGCATTTTCAAAATTGCATGTTCGTGAATTTGTCGGTATACTGTATAATACACTACCTTTTATACCTACGGTATATTATGCACTTTTAGGTTAGAATATCTCATAAACCTGACGTGGTCGAGCAATTCTGAGCCCAGATTCGGATTCAGCGTAAAAAATTACTTCGGAAAGAACTATTCATTGTCAAGAGTGGCACCAACATTTTTAAAATTTTACAGGGTAGTGTTTTTATACAGAAAAATTCACGAATATGCAAATTTGAAAATGCGATATCTCGGCGAAAAAAATGATATTTGAGCAAATTCCACGGTGTTTGAAAGAGGAAGGCTTGTACAATAAGATCCCATACTTGAGTTTTATAAAATGTAAAAACTGCATTGCTACATAACCTCAAATATGTCAAAAAAACAGTGTTTTTTGCACTTTTAGGTTAGAATATCTCAAAAACCTGACGTGATAGAGCAATTCTGAGCCCGGATTCGGATCCAGCGTGAAAAATTACTTCCGAAACAACTAATCATTGTCCAGGGTCAAAATTTTGCAGGGTAGTGTAATTATTGATCAGTATCTACAACAAGACGAGGAAATTGAGCGGAATCAAACGCCAAAAAAAAAAGATTTGGCAGAAAGAATGGCTAGGTGATAAAGAAAAATTCTCCAACCAACCACTTTTAAAAAAATTAAAAGAAGCAGAACCTGAAGACTACATAAACTTTATGCGAATGGATGAACACAGATTTAATCATTTATTGTCACACGTAAAACTAAAATTCAAAAACAAGACACATTATTGCGAGATGCGATTTCCCCCGAAGTTCGGTTAGGAATTACGTTGCGTTTTTTGGCAACGTTTCGGCTCAATCTATTGGGAAAATTGTCATCGAAACGTGTGAGACGATAATAAGTGCCTTAAATACATTTATAAAGTTGAAAAAATAACGTTTGGTTAGTTACTAGGTAGCTTTACAATTTTCTCATGCATATCTTTCTAGATGACGATATTAAGTGAAGATTGGAAAGAAGCGCCTACTTTATTTTGTTGCCTTACCACCACGGAGAGACACGTCACCGGCTAGCTCTGTTCGGTGAGGCCATTTTTGGTCGTGGGGTATGTTCTCTCGGTAAGACACCATTATATCTTTAGAGAGTCACGGCCATTCCCTTTTACCTCACAACGACTGGAATTACCCCTTTTCACCGCTCATTACTGGTACCTACCGTTTAGTGTCTGAATAAGAGCACATATGCCAGATACAATATAATTTAGGGAAATTAATAAATTTATAAAATTTATATAATGCAAAAAAATTATGTTTCAGAAATACCTTAATTATGACTTATTCTGCACACCAGGATACAGCACGATCCGATCCACCAGCAGCCCCAAAATTTATAATGATATCTTGTAGGATATCCTTCGTCCGGAATAACCTGCCACCACCACAATATACCCTTCCTTAATTTTCCTCTCTCCTCTGCAACCCCAATTCACTTTACCATCTGAACTACATTAACACCAATATATACAGTTTTCTTGTTTTTTTTTCAAAGTTTTATTTACAAATTTTTATTTTATTTTTTATTTCTATTTTTTTTTGTTGTTTATTATTTACATTATTTACAGACACAGTACATATATAGCTATTTTTCAGCAGGGTAGTTTATAATTAAGCTATGCTCTATGTACACACTATTCACCTTCCAAATAAGTTTAGTGTAATTGGCTATATGTTTTACATTTCATATACTTATAGTCAATCACCTAAATCACTAATTTGAGCACTTTCACGGTACGCATCAATAATGTTTTTTTTTTTATTTATCGTATAGATATTATTACCTTATGTAGGTATCTACGAATTTCTTTAATTAAATTCACAAGTACTTCAATTTTTATTCTTTTTTTATTTGTGGTATTTCTCGTTATACCAGTACTCTCTTACCGACTTTTTTTTCCCAACTCCCTTTTTTTTCCAAACCTTCACTTTTTTTCCAAAAAAAAAATCATCCTTCGATTCAAAATTTTTCAACCCGAACTACTTAATTTCTTGCATCAGAATTTTTCCCTTTGCCTACTGTCGATCTATTTTGCGGTCCCTAGTAACATCCAGTTGTTACAATTTGAGAGTGTTTCTGGTTTCCCTCATTGTATAGGCGCTCTGGATGGCAAACATCAGGGGCGCGCCAAGCGGGGGTGCTAAGAAGGGTGCACAGCACCCCGGCGCACGAAGTGCGAGGGCGCGCACTGGTAATTTTATATAAAAAAAATACAAACAATCAATAATTTTTTTTGTATCACGTTAACTAAATAAAAATATTCCGTTGCCGTTTAACCATCTCTCGTACAATAGTAGTAAAATAAACATAGAAAAAAATTTATAAGAAAAAAATAGAATATGTATTACATTGAGCCTGTTTAGACGTGTATTCATCACATCATATTCTTTAGCCGTTTGTTTCTTGTTTAGGGCCGGTACGCTCCTGAAGTGAAACGAAAGTTTTCATATTAATTAAATTGACACAAGCGAAAACGAAAATGAAAATTTCCCCGCTGAATTTCACTTTACGGTACGCAGTTTAGCTAGCGAAATGGAAGTTTATGGAAGTTTTCGTATTAAAATACAGATGTCTCTATTTTATCTCTACACATTTTTATCTTCCCGGACGATAAATGTGAGGATAAATTTGGCAATTTCATTTGTTTTTTGCATTTTAAGGATAATCAACTATCGAAGTGAATTTTATTGTATAAAATATGTTGTCAGAGACAACATGAAGTTATATGCACTAAAATATTTACGAAACTCGTCAAACTATCATAAATTTTCACGTCAGATTTATCTTAATACTTTTGGAGAACATAGTGAAAATTTCATTTCACTTGAACAGAGTACTAGGCTTTACCTATAAACTAACTTTAGTTTATACATATTTGTAAAGAAGCAGGAAACGAGGAACGAATGTGACTGATGCTACTCGTCTCAACAGTCACATTCACAATGAACATACAGGCGCAAGCCCAACTGCAAGAAGTACTAAACGAATCATGGTGAAACTATAATTTGGATATGATAATATTTTGATTGAAATGGATTGAGAACGACTACGACGTCCAAAACAAAGCGAAGAAAACGAATCGTAAGGTAGCTAATTTTTTTAAAACATATTTTTTGTGTTTTAAGCCTAATACGCTGAAGTGAAATGAAATTTTCACTGATCTCCAAAAATAGGAAGATAAATCTGACGTGAAAATTTAATTTGACGAGTATCGTAAATACTTTAGTGCGTATATATATATACCTATATATATATATGTAAGTTCATGTTGTTTCTGACTACATATTTTATACAATAAAATTCGCTTCGATAGTTGATTATCCTCAAAACGGTAAAACAAATGAAATTGTTAAAATTTATCGTCCGAGAAAATAAAAATGAAGTGAAAAATGTGTAGAGATAAAATAGAGACTTTTGTATTCTAATACGAAAACCCCCATTTCCCTAGCTAAACTGCGTACCGGAAAGTGAAATTCAGCGGGGAAATTTGCATTTTCGTTTTTGTTTGTGCCAATTTAATATGAAAAATTTCATTTCACTTCAGTAGCGTATCGGCCTTGAAGGTTTAAATAGATTTTTTTAAGCGAGGGGTGATTTAATCCCTAAATAAAGTTTGTTTGCCGATAAAAAAATGATTTCATTAATGTTTCACAGAGTACTCCAATTTTTTGAATTTGACAGTTCAAAATATTCCCTTGTTAGTCCTTTCAAACATCATTAATGAGTTTGCAATAAAAAAGCGACGAGAGTCAATTTTTTGTGATTACTCAATTTATACTAGGAGTATGTTTGTATAATTTTGAATTGAATTTAGTATTAAATTTAAATTAAATAATTTATTTAGTGTAAAACTATTATTTTGTGAAAAAAACTTATGTTTATTATTTCATTCTAAATAAAATGTTTCTTTTTTCTCGTTGATCGGCAAAAGTTCCTTACTTTCTTTGACTTACGCCGTCGCGTCCTGCATTGAATAATTTAATAATTTTTGTTTAATCAAATATGTGGGGGGCGGCAAAAATTATTCGCACCCCGGCAGCTAGTAGCCTTAGCGCGCCCCTGGCAAACATATCCATATAAAAAAGCCAGCACTTTCTGGTTCTTTTTATTTTAATTATAAAAAGACTTTCAGTGTTGTGCTACTTGCAGTAGTGAACGCCAACTATGAATTTTTGTATGCAGACGTTGGCACTAATGGTAACATTTCTGATGGAGGAGCGCTACTACAATCAAAATTTTATAATAAATTTAATAAAGGCCAAATAAACCTACATCCACCAGAGCCTGTATACCCTTGTGGAAAAAATTTGCCATATGTGTTTGTTGGAGACGACGCGTTTGGTTTGCGAGATGATTTATTAAAACCATAAGCCCACGCAAATTTATCGATAAATGAATAACATTTTAACCAACGTTTGAGTTCAGCACGAGTCAAAGTCGAAAACACATTTGGAATTATGGCATCACGTTTTCGGTTATTTCTAACACTTATGGAGCTTTGTCCCGAAAAAGCAGCAACAGTAACACAAAATTAGAAATGCACCAAGCCAGCCTCTCATGCCACTTGAAGCTACTATGTCACGAAATGTTTCCAACCAAGCAAAGAAGATCCGACAAGATTTTTGTGAAGCCAATTCTCAAATTTGGGAATAATTATTTAAAATAAAAATAAACGTTTCTTGTGTGTAATTCAGTTTTTTTATTAGTTTTATTTAATAATTTTGTTTATTATAAATGTCTGCGATATTCAAATATTCAATTTCATTTGTTGAGGACGTTTGTGGTGGCACTGGCACAGCAAACATTCCATTTGGCAATTGAAAAATATGCGAAATATTTTGTCCTGAAACTGAAGCCGGTGTTGATGGTCTTGTAAAAGATGCTCTGGAAATGGGTGTAGAGCTGCGTCACTGAATGGTACTTGTCGAATTGGAAGATTGGGGCGAAGATGAAACACAATTTAGTGTCAATTTTTCCAATTGTCCGAAAATTAATATTTCCTCAATGGTTTTTATCGCAAAATTTTTTTGTACATTAGATAATTTTCGCAACGAACACGCCCAAGACTTGGCATATATCTCCGCATCGTAAGGTTCTTTCTGAGAATTTATGAATTCTAAGTGCTCCACTGCTTTTTGTAAAAACTCGGATCGTTCTTTGGATAGATTGTTTTTTTTAACGCGGATATTTTCGTTTTGATGGTTCCTGTAATTAGAAAGTATGTAATTTAAATTTAGCGTTATAATCAGTTCAATATATCCAAAGTTCAAACTACAACCTGCAGGAGATTTACCGAAGTAACCAGCCCGTCTTCATCATATGCATCGACATCTAAACTGGTTATAGCTGTTGAAGGCGTCATTTCATCCTTTAAAAAGTGCAATACGTTGTAAAACCAAATCGACGGTTCATAGATTTCCGCTTTAGGTATTTGTTTTTATAATTTTCATTTGTTGATTGCCACAAAACCGGTATACTTTTGTACAATTCAAAAAAATTTCACCATTGTTCATTGTCCAAAACATTAACAACTCCACTATTTTTTTCCATATTCGGACAAAGTTTTCGGAAAACTATCATAGTTTTATTTGTAAATTAAATTTTCTTATTCTAAATATTCTATTATTGTATATACATACAATAAATTTATTTTAATATAGGAAAAACGATTAAGGGGTATATCCTCCAACAGGTCGCAAATAAACTATTTGCGCCTCAAAATCTGACTACTCGATTGATTTTAACATGAGTTTTTAAATTGTTTTTTGTAATTTATTTGCTTTTGCGACTGAGTAGTAAAAACAGTATAGAAAAGTTGCCACCGACTTTTTGACGATGCAAATAAAATCAAGTAAGTCAAGAAAATTAATACTACTCAGTCGCAAAAGCAAATGAAACACAAAAAAAAAGAAATTTCAATTGACGATTTTACTGATATAGATGTCGCGTAGGTTTAGTGCTATACTGCTATGTATAAATCAAATTTGACGTTTAGTGGATTATAATGTTTTAGTATGAAATGACTGGTAGATACAATTTTGTTTATTAAAATTAAATTATTATTCATTTGAATTCGTTTGTATATCATTTAAATGTTTATTTCACATACTAAATGAAACATCAAATTAATTGTATAGCACTAATGTTAGTTCATCATAGATGGCAACCCTTTCGAGGAAAATCGTCAATTGAAAAACTCATGTTAAAATCAATCGAGTAGTCAGATTTTGAGGCGCAAATAGTTTATTTGCGACCTGTTGGAGGATATACCCCTTAATTTCCTATTATTTATTGTAGCGCACGTAACACAAATAAGAATTTATGAAACAATATGCCTACTATATTTATTACGAAAACAATATTAACAAAATTCTGACAAACAGTTCCACACACACAGCGACTAGTTTGTGTGATTATTGACTCCGCCTCTAAAAATCCAATTTTTTTGATTTTTTGCGACTGCGAATCCAGACTGTCAAATAATTCTGCAGACTGCTCCACACACGGTACGATTTTATTACTACTCAACTCAGTTGTACAACTATTCGTAGCGTGTATGGGATGGGCCGCATTAGAGATTTTTAAAATGGCCCATTTTAAAAGCCCTGAAAAATACTGTCCCATGGTTATTTTTTGCTAGAATTGTATCAAGGATAACTGCTGTTAAAATGAGCTATTGATTTTTGCTTTATATTTGTCTGTACTATCCCTATACTGTGTATACACTTACTCACACGATATTTTTCTATACTTATTATTTCTTCCTTTTTCGCGATACTTTTCAGCGCGTAAAAAATCGCAAAAAAGCGAGTGTCATAATACCATAAGCCTACAAACTCGGTTAGCCGTTCTCCTATAGCAACGGTAACCGAATTACTCAGCTCCTCTCAACCAGAAATCACTACACGGAAATTTACAAATTTCATGCTTTTAAATTAATGCTCACTCTCTCTTTCCATTTGGCACACTTTTCTCTACATTTTGATTAGTTTTACTTTTTCCACTTTAACGAAGTTATATTGGATAAGTATTGAAATCACAAAACGAATTGTGTTCCAGATTTTCACATTTTCCGACTAATTAGATTACCGGGACTGCAAAACATTGATTAAAACAATGTCGAGTCCGCCCTTCCGTACTTCCAGTGACACATTTTTAATTCTTTTGTTCTACCTCCCTTTCTCACAAATATTGATAGTTTAGGTCGAAATTTTGTACGAAGATAGATTTTAGTAATAAGCAGTTTGTGTTAACTTTTGGATCTATTCGATCTTAAAATAGAGAGGGTTGCAGTGGAAGAGAAAACTGCAAAATAGATTTTGTTCAAGTCAATTGAAGCATTGGGTGGGATTCATTTATACGATTAATACACCGTATAAATAGGTTACCGTGTAATTCGGAATTATAAAATTTCTAAATTTACCTAAAATACTTACCAGCCGCCTGATTCTCTAAAAAATAAGATAATATGTAAATGAATAAAGCGACCGTTTACACATTATCACACTATTTTCCGATTCTCTAAAATTTGAAAATGCTAAGTTGTAAATATTCAAGTAAAATTTTCATCAAAAATGTACCCCAATTTTTAAACTTGGGAAATGTATTTTATGTCGCCCCAGTGGCACAGTTGTTGGCATGCTCGCTTTAAGCCCCGGAGGTCCCGGGTTCGATTCTCGGCGGGTGATGAAAAAATCACGGCTGGTTAATGTATAGGATCAATGAATTAATCACTCATTATCCGTTAAAAAAATGATTACGAAACTTCAATATGAAGCGGCCAAATCCCTCTATGGGATGTAGCGCCAGCGAAAAAAAAAAAAAAAAAAAAAAGGTATTTTATGTGCGTTGCTATAAAATACGAAAAAATCCGAAGTTATCGATGTTGTGGACTCTCGATGTGTGGCTCCATTGATATGCTGAAGATTAAGATGAATATTAAAGCGCGAGATACGAAATTAATTACAAGCAGTTTAGGTGATGATATACAACAAAGCAAGATAAAATACTGAGAGCAAATAATAAAATACGAACTCGATATAACTCACAATCACCGCAGAATTCATTTAAAGTACGATTTTAAAAGGGAATATGGTAGTGAACGGCTCGCGCACCTTTAAACAGATTCCTATAATTTTCTACCATTCATTCACAATAATATAAGCAAATATTGATGTATAACTTGTTGTTTACTAGGAAACAGTTAACCTTTAAAATGGTTAGAGCAAGCAAAATCAGTTGGTTCTTTAACGGTGTTTATATTATACATAAAACCTATTAACAGTAAAATGTTTGGAAATATTTGCAGCCTTATTCTCTAAAAAATAGGAATGTGAAAATAGGAAAATCTTTACAAGCTTTACACATCTAAAGTTTACAAATAAATTTATCTTATTTGACTAAAATCGCATTCTGTAAAAATATTATGTATATGTTCAGCGGTAAACTTTATCACTGAGCACGTCAGCACAAGTGTCAATTTTTCTTTTATGACATCTATGAGTTGTTTATCTATTTATGAATTGTTAAATTAAATCAATTTATAAGTTTTAATAAATAAATCTGGTGTTGAGGGTTTTTTGGTACTGAGTAGATGTTGCAAGTTGAATTAATATTGTAATGTTGGCAGCATTTTTTATATTCTTACTAATAAAGCAACCATGCAAATTTTCTTTGTCTTCCATTATGTTCAAGTACATATCCGTTTTTTATTTGATCCGTGCTCTATATAGTAAACTTTACAACAGTATTTCAACAGTATAAGATCTTAGAAAATATACAAGAAGTAAGTGTAGTGTTACTTTAGGTATTACTAATTTAATTATCTAATTAATGGAAAAAATAAATCTTCAAATTTATTTAGGTAATGTTACGATTTGTATTTATCGAAGATTAGGATGGGAGACGCCGTGTAAAAGAAGTGCGTATTATCCGACAAAACTGCGGGATACACAAAATGTGTTACCAGACTCTACTTTAATGAATTTTTATAGACTGCCTAAATTTTTGGTTCAGTCTTTAATAAACGACCTAGAACCTTGGATGCGTGTGGCCGTAGGAATACGTATATCCCGCATCATCTACAAGTTTTGGCATTTTTAAGTATCGTAGCTAATGGTAATTATCATTTATAAACTTATACATAATATTAGTTTTCGATATTATAATAAATAAACTGATTATTATTTTATTTTTTAGATGGTTATCAGAAAAATGTGGGGCACGATTTTCTTCTTGAGCTTTCGCAAACGTCGATATCAAGGTACATAGAGGAGAGCTTGTTAGCGTAGCCATCGATGAGATCCTTATACCGCGCTACATAAAATTTCCGCAAAAGGAACTCATGAGAACGTAGGTTCCTAGCTGGTGCCAATAGTCTGTTAAGTTATTTATAAATATGTGTTTCAATTTTATTTTCAAGTTTTACGATAAATTTGGAACTTCTTGCCAACGTTCTGGCAACCAATAAACCCCACGGTGGTAGAAGCTCGTTGGTTTTATATTTACGAATGTATGTATGTATGTATTCATTTTGGTACTTCGGTGAGATTGTTAAAATGCTGACCAGACAAACATATTGCATTGACCGAAACAGGTGGTAATCTGAAGGCGCAATGTCTGTCGAGTATGCAGTGTGTGGTAAAATTTCCCAGCATAGTTCATAGTTACAAAACTGTATTTTTTGTTTGTGCTGCCACATGCGGCCGTGCATTATCATATAAAAGAATGAACTTATTTCGTTTTGACGCATATTTTGCCCGCTTCGGTGTTAGAGTTTCTGCTATTTGTTTTAGTTGCAAGCTGTATAGATTCGCAGTGACTGTCAGACCTGGGCCCCTATTCCTGAATACGAATACGAACAAAAATTTGTACGAATTCGTGTCATTGGTACTTTTGAATATGAATACGTGTAATTCTTGCACGAATTCGTCTAATCATGATTCGTGACCAAATTTCCCATATTTCGCAATACGAATCCGAGCAGTTTTTGTACGTTCATGAACGGATTTTGGTTCGATAACATATTAGAATTAGTTAACGACATCAAAAAAAAAAACAAGCAAAAAATACAAAATGTATACACATGAAATTTATATTTTTACAAATTTTTTTTATTTTTAAAGAAATACATATTTTTAAAAATTGAAAGATAATTTTTTTAAAATGAAAATACTATTTATTTTGCAAAATTTTACATTTATAAATAATAGGCCGTATTCTGGGATTTACAATTTTATGTTATGTTATGTTATTTTTGTTTTTTAATTAAAAATTCATATAGGAAGCGGGGAAATTAGTTTGATATAAAATAGTACATATTTATCAAACATGGCGCGGATTCGTTTTTATTCACATAGCCAATTAAAAACTAAATTGATGTCAAAAATTTGTTATACATATTTACGTTTATTTTCAGCTTTACACTGTCATTTTAAGGATGTTTCACGCAAAGCAAAATGTCCCTTTGCCTACACTACAAAAATTAAAATATACTGTACGTTCGTATTCAGGAATACCAAAGCATTTACGGATCGAATTGAACTTTCGTTTCGTATACAGATTCGTATCGTATTCAGGAATAGGGCCCCTGGTTCTATCAATTCCTGGTACACTACGCCTTCTTGATCCCATCAGACACAAAGCAAAATTTTTTCTGTATAGATATTTTGCTTTGCAGTTGAGGTGGTTGGCTCTGCTGGACTTACTTAATGTTTTATCGATTTTTGGGTTATCGTAAATTACCCACTTTTCATCACCGGTAATGATTCGCTATAACAAACTCTTCCTTTTTTGTCTGACTAACAATGAAAGACAAATAACGAATATGAACTTTATCAGGATTCATTTCAAATCGTAAGCAACACAACGACTGAGAGAACGAAACCCAAAATGTTTAATACATAGCAAATGCGGATAAACACGGGATAAATCATGTACCCACCATAAAGAGCGCAATACAGAAACATCTTTTATAGTTATAAGCGCAGACTTAATCACACGAATTTATTCATAGATCTAACCCTAATAATTTACCCATGATGTTAATTTTTTGAGCAAGTTAATTATATATGCTGTGTTTTTTTATAAGTCTCGATAGATCTATTCAGATATTTGCCAAAAAAAATGGGAAATTGTAACTACTTCTATCATCAACTTAAAAATACTGTCACTCGCAGCACTAAGAATTTGTGTTTATTTTGACAACGCTACGTCATTTTTTCATTATTATTTTGTTTTACCAAAAGCATAAATACATGAGGAAACGTGCGAATACATTTTATCCATATAGAAAAATGAGACGGCCATACTAATGCCGTGTTTTTTATAAGATATTCTCTATTTTTGTGGTTAAACCACAGAAAAGAATGAACAGATATGGAAGTTCCATGTCAAGTATTTACATAGAAAGATTCAATCAAAAAAATGTATTCCTGCTCTAATCTAACCAGTTAAGACAGAGACAATATAATTAAATATTACATATTTCGCTTCTCTTCTTTGTATAAAAAACAAAAAAGAAGAGAAGCGAAACATATTATTGTATTATATTTTCCCTGTCTTAACTGGTTAGATTAGAGCAGGAATACATTTTTTAGATTGAATATTTCTATGTAAATACTTGACATGGAACTTCCATATCTGTTCATTCTTTTCTGTGGTTAAACTGCAATTGAATCAGTTTATTTGAATCAAGAATAACTTTTTATTCAACATTTTATCGTTTTTAATTCATTTCCTTGAATTACATAACTTATTAATTGTACATGAAAATCTTTCTTTTTATCCAGATATGCTATCGAGACTACAAATTTTCCCTTTTAAGAGTAAAGACACCCAATAAAAATTTGTATTTTAGCATGGAAGCATACCAAAGACAATTTTTAGTACATCTACCATACAATAGGAAACTAGTAGCTGATTTACATTTAATCTTTTGCTCTATTTTAAAAGACAGAAGATGTACGTTAAAAAAGTATTCATTTTATTATTACTTTCTTCCATTATGAAGAGGTATATTCAAAATATGTTATTTAATACTATTTACCGCAATCCACAAGTTTTTTTTTTGAGAAAAAAATGGAAAAACGAAAAATGAACCTGTTTATCATTTATCGTAAAAGTTGCTCAAAATTTAAAAGATCATAGTAACATTTTGAAAGAAAAAAAAAGTTTTTGTATGTCCGTCTCATTTTTTTATTTGCATAAAATGTATTCGCACTTTTCCTCATGTATTTTTACTTTTGGATAACAAAATATAATTAATACAATAATGACGTAGCGTTGTCAAAATAAACACAATTCTTAGTGCTGCGAGTGCCAGTATTTTTAAGTGGATGATAGAAGTAGCTACAATTTCCCTTTTTTTATTTGCAAATATCTGAATAGATCTATCGAGACTTATAAAAAACACAGCTTAAAACGTTTTTGATGTGAAAACATCTTTAGCGGCAAGAGTAAGTAAAAAATTGTATAGAAATCGGGTTACGGAAACAAAAAATGCCGAACACAAAATATTGCAGGTATGTGTGAATATTGACATGCAATATACAACATCATCCGGCATTTCAAAAACATCGTGAGCCGAATACAAAAAAAATTTAAAAATACCGCCTGCTTTAATTTATTTTGTTGTGAAAATATCTGCTATATATGGCCGCAGCAGCAAGTGTTTTTGAAAATGACATATGAGCAAAAGGATCACAAATTATGCTTGTGTAGTGTACATATGTGTAAACAAATTAAATGGAAAGAGCGAGCTGTGAAAATTGCACTTATACATTGATACATAATAGAATAATAATTTTAAAATTGTTTAATCGGTATGCTGTCTTATTAGTATTGCTCAATTGTTCATGCGGTTGGTGAGTTTGGTTATGGGGGGTTTCGCGCTACTGTCATTCCAATTGCAATGATTTTATAGTTAACATTGCGCCCAAATAGAACCGCTCTATTTAATTTGTTTTAAACTGATCAGTGATAAAGCGATACGACTTTGCTTTGTTCAGCGAGTTTGTCGTGACCATTTACTACTATGGAATCTTGAATAAGACTGCTGTGTATGATGAGTAATGGTGTATTTTAACATGGCAAGTTTAGGTGATTAATTTAACAGAACTGTACTTTGCTCATGCTCAATTAACGTTAGTAAAGTTCGTCCTCCAAATCTAAAATAGAATAACTTATTGACATTTTGAACCAAAAATGTAACTTTGTTTAAATACTGAGCGAACAACATTCGTCTTTATGGAGGGGTTTCTGAGCCTTATCGAATTGGAATGATTCAATAGATATTAATACAAAAAAGTTTTCACATAAATTTTTTGCGAGTTGAGGGTGAACTCGCTCGTTGTTTTTTTTTTCTTTCAAAATTTTACTATGATCTTTTTTAATTTTGAGCTACTTTTACGAAAAATGATAAACAGGTTCATTTTTCGATTTTTCCATTTTTTTCGCCAAAGAGAACTTTTGGATTATGGTAATTAGCATTAAATAACACATTTTGAATATGCCTCTTCATAATGGAAGGAAATAATAATAAAATGAATACTTTTAACGTACATCTTCTGTATTTTAAAATAGAGCAAAAGATTAAATGTAAATCAGCTACTAGTTACCTATTGTATGATAGATGTACTAAAAATTGACCTTGGTATGCTTCTATGCTAAAATACAAATTTTTATTGTGTGTCTTTACTCATAAAAGGGAAAATCTGTAGTCTCGATAGCATATCTGGATAAAAAGCAAGATTTTCATATACAATTAATAAGTTGTGTAATTCAAGGAAATGAATTAAAAACGATGAAATGTTGAATAAAAAGATATTCTTGATTCAAATAAACTGAATCAATTGCAGTTTAACCACAAAAATAGAGAATATCTGGATGCAATCTATTGAGATCTATCGAGACTTATAAAAAAACACGGCATAGTGTTCTGGATCAGGATCTGATTCCCGGAATTCGCCTTTAAGTTCCAAGTTGAGGAATTACTATGAGTTCACAAAGAAAAGTTGGTCCGTTCAGGTTTTTGGCTAATTTCAATATAGTTTTTTGGGGCGGAGTTAATGAGGGACTTTCCCAAAATCGATTTTAGTTCATTTGTCCCCACGCTTGGGCAGCGCTGATTACATTTTTTATTTTTTTATTTGCTAAAATAAGTAAAATCATGTTTACAAATACCAGTTTCTTGTCTAAATTAGTGAATGTCCCCGTACTTTTTTTTATGGTTAATAAAATTGAGTATGTTACGATTAATAATAAATATCAAATTTTAAAATTAATTTAGTCGAAATTAATAATTTAATGAAAAATTCAAACACAAGTTTGACCATATAAAACTACATACGAAATATTTTAGCTGCCAGTCAGCAAGCGTTGGAATTCTATTTGGGAAAATCCCTAATAGAATGATCCAAAAACTCAACATTGTTCTTTAGATGTAACCATCCCATAAATTTGCTTCACTTTATTATATTATGACCTACGTAAAATAATATGAAAAAATGATCACTGGAAGCCAGTGCTCAATGGCGTTAACAGTTTCGGTCAACTCAGTAAACGTTCAATACCAATCTATAAACAAATTAAAAACGCAAGAAATATATTTTCTGGAGAAATCAAAAAGGGCTTAAAATTAAACTAAGGCTTGAAAGTGTACCTATTCCGTTAGTCTGCGAGATATTTCAATAAATTGCAATGAAAGAAAACTCAATCAAAATGATTGTTATGTTTGGAGCTCTTTGTACACCAAGGGCTTAATCAATAAGTATATTTAGCAGCTGAAGCCACATCTATAGATTTACAGCTAATAAATTAGCAGTACAGTAAGAAACATATTGAGAACCATGCAGCACAGTCTTACCCCGGAGTGGCCCGGTATTTAGCGCCTACTTCAGTTTTCCAAACCCTACATTTGCCAAACCCAATTTAAAATATGTAATTTATTTTAATTATTTTATTAGGACGTTCCTTACTGCGCTTTGATACAAGCGTTTTCATCATGAAGAAATTTTAAAATCATGAAATCATTGAATCAAATAGAATAAAACAGTTTTGGAAAATTTAGAGATTATATTACCCAGTAAAACACTCAATTTTGAGAAAAAAAATAAAGAAGATTTTAAATTCAAAATTCCCGGAATTTATGATGAAAATCCCGGGAGTTGGGTTTAAGAAATTTACCTATTTTCCCGGGAATCCCCGGGAACAACCCTCTACTCACAGACATCCACACTGTTATACAAACATTCAGACATTTTTCAGTAATAGTGATTTTGGACTCCTCTTTAAATTAAAATATTTACATATTAGTTTTATTTCCGGACAATACACCGATACCGAAGATGGGTTAGTAATATAAATATTGAACATTAACCGTTGAATACAAACGTGTGATCTTTTACATTTAAAATTGAATGGTATCTTATCAATGTGAATTTGAATGGCTTTCGTGTAACATACGCATTAATACATATTTACATTATTAGATTTAGCAAAAAATTTCACGTTGTCAAAAAGGCTTGTGAATTATTAGCCAATCGAAAGTTTAGCAAAAAATTCCCTTACATATTTTTAATATTTTTTTATTAATTTTCATTTTTTGCTCAATTTTCATTAATATTTTATTCAGTTTTCCTTAATTTTTTCCTCATTTTTAATTCAATTTTTACTCAGTTTGTATTCAATTTTCCCTCTCTGTTCATTGAATTTTTACTCATTTTCACTATTTTTTGCAAATTTTTCAATATACATATTTGTTCTAGCTTTTCGTATACATTTGATATCTTACTCAGTTTTTATTTAATTAATGCTAACGTTCCCCCTTCATTCACTTTTCAATCAGTTTTTTCTCATTATTCGTTCAATTTTTACATGTTTACTTACATTTCAGATTTCATGATTTTATTTCACTTTCCATTCACTTTTAAATTTTAATCTAATTTTCACTCAATTCTTACTCAGTTTCTACTCAACTTTAAATCAGTTCATTTCATTTTCAAATCAATTTTCACTCACTCACCATTTTCATTTCACTCGCTTTTCTCCTTATTTTCGTTAATTTTAAATTTAGTTTTCACATAATTATTTATCACTAACTCATTCACCTATTTTTCAATTACCATTCACTCAGTTTTTTATTTTCATTTAATTTTGACTAAATTTTTACTCTATTCACTCAATTTTGTCCACTAACTTTTATTTTAATTTTCACTCAATTTTTCTCTTAATCTACATTTCAATCAATATTTCAATATATCAATAGTTTTCACTCAACTTTCGTTCAATTTTACTCACATTTTACTCGCTTTTAATTGACTTTTCATTCAGTTTTCACTAATTCTTTACTATTTTTCAATAAAATGTTCACTAACAATAAGTTTTGATCCAATTTTCACTCAATTTTACTCAGTTTTCACTTACTATTACTTAATTTTTACTCATTTTCTATTCACATTTGATTCATATTTCTCTCAATTTTCATTCCCTTTTCTTCCATAGTTCCCTCAATTTTCTCTTACGAGGCATCCTGTATATAATATATGATCTGCTAATCAAATTTAATATTTCAATTTCTTAGTACCGAACTTTATTGCTATTGAAAGGGCCAATGTTAATATCTTTGAATGCATGTTGTAAAATTTACTGGGGAACTGTGTAAATAACACATTTCAATTTTATTCAGCAGAATTTTGTGTTTGCTAGGTACTATACAAAGAATTTACGCTACATATTATTTACTTAACTTACCTTCAATATTTGTTTTGCCCTTTATTAAAAAATTTACAATTCTATAAAATGCAAATTAAATATGATTGATATTTATACAAATATTGCAAACCTAAAGTAAGAATAAATAAAAGTTATGCTACGCATAATATAATAATTGATAAGCTTAATCAATCTTATCAATCACCTTTTGCACCTAATTAGCACCACAAAAACTACTAATTTTTTGACAATGATTAATTAGAACGAATTTTTTATAAATATCGCAAATATTCAGCGTAAGAGAATCAACTAGTTTCCCAAAAATCTTTACTCGTTAAAGTTGTTAAATTTGCACATGAATTCGTAAATTCGTAGAGATATGATAATACAGAGATAGTAGCATAATTGCTCCATAACGGTAAGAAGCTACGGCAAAAAATTAGGGCAGTAGACCTCTTGAATTTATCCTGGAGGGCAGCAACGGTAATGTTTAAATAAATAAAGGTAAGTTAAACAATTTTAGAGTTACTGTTGTCGCCTCAATTCATTGTTTTCATTGCTCATGATTCGTAAAATGTCCCCTACCTGGTCAAACAATTAAGATGTGCGACTTAAAGTGAGTATAAGAACCTAAAATCTTGTATGAATTAAAAATCAATTCAACAAATTATTTCTACAGAATTTCTTACTTAAATGCGAGAAAAGGGTAAAATAGTTCACGCTGAAAGATTTGTTTAAAGAGGGATTATAAATATTCAATTTTAATTAACAAAGCCCATACGTTAATCCTCTATCTACGTATTCAAACAAGAATAACGTTTCAAATTGGATCCTTCACAAAAACGGGACACAAATATCCTTTTTTATTACAAACATGTTTCTGTTGTATACATTATATGTTGTGTGTCGGCTGTCGGAGATACGGGACTATGATTTTTTGTTATACAGAAATATTAAGTTTGTATAAATAAAAATGAAATGCAGCTGTTAAAACCGTAAAGGAGATAAAAACTATGTTTAAATTACAAAAAAAAAATAAAAAATCGGCCACCCTCAATCAATACTTGTGTTAGGCGGAACGAAAATTTAAGTTAAGTATGGCACGCTACCCAACAAAATATTTATAAAATATTTCTAGTTTTACCCCTATAAATACACACATACATAACAATTATGTACATATAATGCCAATATGAATTATGCTTATTGAAATTTTCGTTATGAAAATACATATCACCTGGAATTTATAATTAGTCGCCGAACCAAACGAATATTTTAGCATAAAATGTCTATAAAATCAAACATCTGTGTGTGGAATAATTCAACAACAAATAGTACGCGTGAATTCGATTAATCAATCAAAATGCAATCGTAATAATCAATTTAATTCAAATATCGGTATACTCTTAGAACATAAAGAGACGTCGAAGACCATATGGTAAAATGAACGGCAAATTGGTAAATAAAAATAAATTTAGTGAGACGGAATAAATAAAACCCCGAAATTTTAGTCTCCGGGACCCTTTTTGTAATTACCAATTTATTCTTTTGTTGTTATTCCGTACATTATTGTTATTGTTATTATTAGAAATGCACGTGTGCAATTGAAATCCGATAAGACGACGAAAGGCTTTTGTTGGAATAAACATATTCAAATTATAAAAATTTCCTTTGTCGAATCGTACGTTAGACTCAAATCCTTTTGAGCATTTATTCAAATTGGTTTTAATGAGATTTTTTTTTGAAATTCCAAACCGATTTTGATGGACAGAGAATTTCAATTTGGAATATGTTAATATTCTTGGAATTTTTATTTAAATATTTTTTTGTTACCTATTTTGGTTAAAGGTTAACTTTATTGTATATGGGAATAGCATTGGAATTTTGAATATGATACCAATAAAGGAATTGTTAACTGATTTAGTATCTATAGATTCTAGATACTCTGGCATATTGGATAGACAAACCTAATTTTCGTTTATAATTAAGATTAAATTAATTCTAACAACAACTATTTTCCGCTATGTTTTGACCACAATACAAATCTCCATTGTTAATATAAACATTACGTATTGCAGGCAAACCTTTTCGTAAATTAGTCGTGTTAATAAATCAAATTTTTTGTTTTGAATTTGAATTAAATTAGTAGGGGTTTCTTTAAGAATTTAATTTAATTTTTTTTTATTGACTTATTCTCACGCCCCCGTAATTGGTCGTATATTCATTTTGGTATACAGACAAGAAAACTAACCGATTTGAATAATAATTATCAAAAGAGAATCAAAAAATTTATAAAAATTAATTTCTTTGTTTAAATTTTAAAATAATAATAATTTATGTTTCTTGTTATAAAATGTTAAAATAACAACAATATTTATAAAGGCATCGCGAACAAAAGCTATGATTCCAAAATTGGAATAAATTTATGGATGACTAAAAAGAAGAAACATATTCAAATTGAATGTGACACGAATGATATCGATAATGATGTGGGCTGGAAATGTGAAACGCCACTGACGACGATTAATTTATTGTACATCCAAAGCAGGTAGCTGTAAAAAATTAGGTATCCAATACATATTTCTAAGTCAAAAACCGAGAAGTGCGCTTCAAAATAATGGGGTCATCTTGTGTAAACAATTACGTTGCCATTTGTCTAAATCAGTTAGACCACTTAGGCTGTAGTTTTACAATTGACTGCTAAATTAACAAACTTAATGTATGTATAATAAATAACACAGCGGGCAGCCTATCGAATATTCAGTGATCTCTGTGATACAGAGAATGGTTTGTTTTAATGTGAGTTTTATGGAGAAATGAAAATTTATGATTATCGCCAAATTAGCAGAATTTTAACTACTATCGTTAGTTTTGAATTTCTGACAAAAAACATTTAAGCTAACAAAGAGATACAAATCGACCAGCTTCATGCTAGGGAAGTTGTTATACTATTTTTTTACTAAGTGACGTAATTTGTAGATAGTACATTTTTAAAAAATCTTCACACGCCTATGTAAACCATGGAAGGTTTTACTGAAACTTTGTAAATTTTACTAACTATTTAAAAAGCGTATAAGTATTAGTTCGTAATTAAACTAAGGTAAACATTTAGGCGTTTTATCAGAGCCTTCTAGAGTATAGAGCCATAATCATTATGACGTATTTTTTTGAAGCTTTTTTAGTGGTATAACTTTTCACTAATTTCCATAGGAATCCATAGTAAAAATGGTGTTTTTTAGCTTCAAGTTTTTCATTGAAAAAAGCAAAAATGTTACAAAATTTTTATACAAAAGTGTTCTACATATCTTTAGCAACAATATACAGGAAGGGTTTATTGGTATTAAGTAAATATTAATTGCAGAAAAATTAAAATTAAATTATTTCAAAAATATATTTTTCGAACTTTCATTTTGAAAAATACATCAAAGTTGGCTCTGACGAATTAAAATAATACTTGCTACATTTATCTTTAGTTTTACTAGTGTACGTTAGATGTCTCAGATTTATACAGAAAAATACGAAAAAAATTGTTTAATCACAAAATTATGACACGTTCTTAATAATAAATTGAGAATTTGTTTTGCTTTTCCTACAATTTTTGAACTTAAATTTCCCCAAGTGGCGATTTTTGGTACGGTTTTTCAAAATGTTTACTGCCCACTGCCATCTATGTATATTGGCTTAATGCACACGATTTGTAGTAAGCTTTTCTTTTTAATTTGACCAGAATGCTGTTGTTATGAACTTTTTTTTATATTTTGGTTTAAATAAACCAATTATTAGAAGAAAATGAAAACGATTTACTTAAACGAGATTTATATATGTTGAAATTCAAACATTTATGAAAATATTTCAGAAATCATAATTAAGAATTTGCAACGTTTTCATTTACAAATTTGTCTTCGGAAAAAAAGTGATTTCCCATATGTTTTATGTGTTTTACTATGAAAATTTTGGTTTTTTTCTCGTTTCTAATTCCCTTATAAAAGCTTCGTTTTTTAGATTATGGCTTGTATAATCAAGGTTGCTTTGGTTTTACTATGGAAATTTTGGTTTTTTCCTCGTTTCTAATTCCCTTATAAAAACTTCGTTTTTTAGATTATGGCTTGTATAATCAAGGTTGCTTTGGTTTTATACAAAAATTAAAAATAAATAATGATACATTATAAAAATATTTAAGAAGATTTCAATTATTACTAAAAAACTTATGATATGTATCAATGAGTGGAGTGAATAAAAAAAAGTAAGTGCTGATAAGAATTTTTCCATAAAAGGTACTACTTTTAAGTAAAAGCTTTCGCTTATTTCGAAGTGAATAATAGCTATACCTTTTGCTTACAAGTACTTACTAAAAAAATTTAAGTAATACCTTTAAGTTTTTACTTATTGTTAGTACTTCTGATAATTTAATTCTAATTATTTATCTAAATAATTTGGTGCTTATTTTGTGCCAAATCAGTAAGAATTTTTTGTATTTAATCCTTAGTTATTTTTTGTTGACCTTAAATTCGTAGCTGTTCATCTTTATTCTCGCCTTCTCAATGTCTGGTAGGCTTCTTTATGGGGTTTCAAACTTATTCGCTGCCCCAAGCAAAGAAACAGAACCTGTAAACTGCACTAATTTTGCTTCTATATTTAGGCTTGAATATCCCCTTTTCTATTAATAAAATTGTCAATATTTCAAAGCTACAAAACCATTAAAGAAAATACATTACGAACAGTAGTTCTATATATTCACATATCCTTAACAAGACCACCTTTTTTTACTTTTCCAGTGGATTTAATTTCATTTGTCAGTCTTGTTTAGTAATTTGAATAATCGTGATGTGCATTGAACGTCAATTAAATTTATTAGTTTTCATTGTGAAATTAATTGTTTGTGAATTTGTGTAATTAAGAAATATATCGATCAAAAAAGGATCGATATGTGTATAGTTTAATAATAATATGTGTACTAAACAGTAATTTAATAGTTTGATGTTATTTGATTGGAATCACATAATTGCCATTAGAAATTGTAAGTATTTTGCGATTTTAATGTTTGAAGTTTGGATGTGATTTTAGAAACCACCTATTTGGGTTATCGTACAAAATCGTGTAAAAAATAAATTGAGGAAGGCGAAATTTTAAACTATTAAACTGGGCTTTTTTAGCCAATTTATTCGGCAATGTTTATTTATTCGTCTGCATAATAAGTAAAATACGTAAAATAGTTGGCCATTCTATGGAATCTGTATACGTTTCACGCGTTTCTCGTGCTATCGTTTGGAATTGAAATTAAATCCATTTCAAAGTTATTTTTCATAAATTCCAGAAAATTATTAATTTCTGCCTTTTTATAAATATTATATGTATATATCCCGTATAACGGGAAATAATATGTTATGCGTTGTAATGCAAATTAATGCATATGATGGAGTAAAATGTTATAGTGGCTATTACCATTTAAAATTTAATCGTACAAAATCAGACATTAGAAAAAAATTAAACACTCATATTGTATTTCTTATTCGCATAAGATTGTATATAAAACAAAAAATTTAACAAAATAATTCATAATAGGTACATATTGTGTATTTAGTTAAACAAAGCTTCAAAACACATTAATTAAATTCAAGTGGATCATTAGTCACTATTGGTGTCATCCAAAATTAAGTTCCATCGACGCCGATTCACTGAACGTGGTTGTTTGTTTTCTTTTTGGGCTTCTCTGCAATTGATTGATTCATTTTCAGTTTCAATAATATTATCTACTTCAGTATTAAATGTATATCTTTTCGAGTGATTTTCCTGGGTGAAAAGTTGCTTGTCAATAGTTTCTCATTGTTTGCTTTGAACTCTGCTGCATAAAGTTTAAAATATAGAGCAAGACATTCGTGAAAATTCCTTTTAAATTGCATAGAATGCTCCAATGATGAATCCTTATTTGGGAAAAATGTTTCTAATTGTTTAGCCAATGCAAGCCCTTCGTTGAGATGTTCTAATGTAAAATTTGTTCCTGCTTCTTGTGAAATGTCGTTTTCATGGTGGCTGTTTAAAGTTAAATCATCTACTAATTCCATAAGTTCTGATTCATCTAAACTTTTGTCATTATTAATGAATTCTGATATATCTTCCTCGTTCATATCACCTAATCCTTCCCCACCCAATAAATTGGCTAAAGTTATAATCCGGTCAGTATTTATGGAGTTCGAAGATAATTGATTTTCTGCACTAACTACCTCAGGTCAAATATTTTTCCAGTAAGCATTTAGAGTGGATTGCTTTTGGAAAAATCTTTCCATATTTCTGTTACTGTTTTACTTGGATTTGAATCAATTTTTGCTAAAATTTTTTCAAATGTTCGACGTATATAGTAAAATTTGAAGGTTTTGACCTTGATCTAATGGTTGTATAATTGACGTTGTATTAGGAGGTAAAAATTTTACATTAATATTTGGATGGTATAAGTCTGTTTGATGGTCAGGCGCATTATCAATGATTACTAAAGCTTTAAATCCCAAATTTTTTTCTTTCAAATAATTTTCTATATCCGGTCAATCAAAAAACCATTCCCCAAATATTGGTGCAGTTACCCATGCTTTTTCAGTTGCCTGCCAGTAAACAGGAAATGTAGATTTATCACACCCCTTCATCGCATGTGAATTTAACGACTTACTAATTAACAAAAGGTTCATTAGATAATTTCCAGATGCATTACTACATAAAAGAAGTGTTATCCGTTCTTTAGATGCTTTAAACCTAGGAGCAGATGTATCATTGTTCGAAATGAAGGTTCGCTGCGGCATATTTTTCCAATATAGACCAGTTTCGCCTACGTTAAAGATCTGACCAGCTGAACCTCCTTCTTCAAAAAATTTTAGAAATTCTTATTTAAATTTCTGGCCAGATTCTATGTCAGCAGATGCACGTTCTCCTTGCACTTTTATAGTATGCAATGAAAATAGTTTCCTAAATCTATCAAACCACCCTTTACTACCCTTAAAGTCATGTTTATGTGAAGGTCAGATGGAATTGTTGCTTTAAGCGAAGAAAAAATCATTTCTAATATAAAAAACGATACAAAATATTTTTCATAAAATCACTGAATTCGGTACAGTTCATGGTAACATTTGCTCGAGTACGCAGCCCCTTCAGCAGCTCCGGTTGCTTTCCGTTTCTTTCATCCATCCACATATTTTTAATTATGGTAAAAATTCTTTCGACATAAGCGTTGCTTATCGGTATGCTAAATACACGTTCTGCTAATTTTAATAAGTTATGACATTCGATCTTGGTTTTCTTGAGTAAATTTATCCATTTCAAGTCATCCTATTGATTAATATCGATTAATGGGAGGGCAGTTTTAAAATATTGCTTAATAAGTTCAACCAAAACTTTTTAAATTTACTAAAAAGCTTTCAAACAAGTTTTCTTCTTGCTGCAGACTAAAATCTTTAAATAATTTAACGGGATCATCGTCGCTAAAATCAAACCATTAATTTAAATAATTGAAACTTCGATCATAAACTTCCATTGCGTTTTATTTTTTTGCAATTTTATTTGTTTGCTGCTATTAAATTTTGGAAGAGCCTGTTTCACAACGAAACGAAAAAAGTTGTCATGTTTTCATTGTTCCAACTCTGTATATACTTTTAGCATACAGATGTAACCTTGCTTTACCAGAAATTATACCAACAATTAAACGATCCAACACAGACAGCAAACTTAACCAGCTAATTGGGATATGACGAAGTAAGGGTGAATAATCTTGTTCCCAAAATTCAAAAATATCTTTAAGCTCTTCTAATTGTTTTCTAAATGATGAAATTTCATTAAAAATTTAAATAACAAGAGTTTCAACTAAAACGTGGCAATTATAATTTGCTTTAATGATGTACTTGTTTTCGTCACAAAACTTCTGGTAAATTGAATTATGACATCCATATTTAACAGAGGCATTGTCCGCACTATACGATACTATATTCTCAATCATCAAATAATTGGACGTTAATTTATTCTCAATACGTTTTAATAACAGCCGTTCCTAGATTTCTTTCGTACATGGATGCATTTGTTGCCAATGAATACGGCTTATCATTAGTTAGCTAGTTTATTAAAATACCAACAGAAAATGATGACAAAACATTTTGTATTATTGCCGTTATTTTAGTTCTGCCGCAATGAAGTTACGAACTTTAACTTAAATCAGAAAATAACTTACATGCTAACTTAATTCCACATTTTTATGACAAAAAATTGTATAACCTCATGATGGTAGATTAAAGTAACCTCTGTTGCCAAAACTGCAAATTCTTAATCACTGCTTGGCTTAGTGTAATCGGGGGTAATTGTTTGGCTTGTGAGTTGCCGTATGCTTATATGCCGTATATTAATGTGTGCCGTATGCTTATTTAAATTTGAAATGCCTTCGTGCTTGATGGAGAAAATTAAACAACAATATTGACATTTAGATGAAATTCGACATGTATGATGGAAATGAGATTTTAAAATTACTTTTGGGCGAAATTCTGGAATATGGCTCTGATCAGAATGGAATTTAAATATTTTTTAACCAATTATGGCGAAGTTCAACTAATGCGATAGAAATGATATTGAAAAATGATTTTTTGATTTGGTTCTGGAAAGTGGCCAAATAGTTCTGAAGGCTTAACATAAAAATATTGGTGAGCGAAATCGATTCCACCTTTTTGGGTGGAACTACGATGGACAATAATTATTTGTATACCTGTAATTTGTATTGTATTGTAAATTAAATATGATATTTGGTTTAATGAAACACCAGTTATATATCATAGAAAATGTCAAAATTTGCGTGGATTTGGCCAAACATTTACGTAAAATAACGTGAATAATAATTTGGCTTTGAAAGTCGGAAAAAACCACAAGGGATTTAGTATGCATTTTAGTTTAATTTACAGGCAAAATTTAAAAGACCAAAGTAGAATAGGACCACAGTCGATAGCGGATGCTTTAAATAATTTCGCAAGGAAATTACAATACATTTTTTTTAATTTTAAATTAAATTTATTATTTGTATTTGCTGTTGTGTACAAAATTATTATTTATTGTGTTATAGTGAAATTATTTATGTTGTATAAAAAAAAAACAATTATTTGTGTAAGTGAGAATTAAGCTTTAAATTATTAATTTTTTTTTATTTAATTAACAAATTTTATACGTTTGGCCACAAATAATTTAATTTTTTACATTATTCATCCACGCTTGTTGGTTGTAAATGATTTAAAGAGAGTTGCAAAAAAATTTTAAAATATTTTTTGCAAAATATCCTTATTTTTTCCTCCAAAGTATGGAGGTCATTTTATTAAGACGAATTTAGTAAAAGCTTAGTCAAGGTATAAAAACGTTTGTTAGATTAATAATTAAATAAAAGAGCTCTAAGGTGTTTAGATATTTCAATCGTCCTCCATTGTACATTAAAACAAATTTTTAGAGTTAACTTGTGTAAATTAGAGGCCAAACTATACTGAACCACTTGAAAGCTCTGATTCAATGCTTCATTTTTTGACATATTTATTATACATTTAAAATGGGGGGTCGAGTAGACAAGGGAGAAGAGATGCAACAACTTCAACAACGATGTCAAGTAACATTTGCTACGGTTAGTACAAATTTGGGTGACCACTTGGGAACATGATGATGGAACGAAATCTCGCCCCTCCCACCGCCCAACCACTGATGGGAAATATAGTGAAGATACAAATAATTAATTAAATTAAGGATTTTCAGATCTTGCGGTTACAGCAGAGCATAGAAATAGAACATAGAGAACAGAAACTAAACTAAAATAGTGAAGCAAATTCAAAAACCAAGATGGCCGACAAATTCATGATGGCCGACAAATTCTTTTATTTTTTTTTCCAGTGGCGTTGCATAGTTTTTTTTTTGAAGGTTTTATATTTACATTTATGTACTTTAAATATATCTATTCAACATAAACAAAAATATTTTATGTTACAAATACAAGTTGAAATTTAGTTAAATTTAAATGTTCATAAAAACTTATAAAATTCAGTGAAACAATTTCCACCTTATTTATTTTTAATTTCAATATGTCCATTTTTTATTCAAATTAAATTCGTTCAAACTTGTTGGCGTTGTCTAAATTTGGCGCAGCACAAACTTAATCCTCGTCGGTCACAGTGTAATTTCGATACTTCCGCGGTCACACGTCGAAAACGTCCACGTACAGTTTTAAATATGTTAAATCGCTTTAACTTCGGTTTTAAATTCATGAACACTCTTGAATCTTTCTAGAATCAGTCTATAAAAATTTAAGTACAAAAATAATTATATATTTTTACAATAAATCGGTATCTGAGCGAAAACGGTAGGAAAACATGTCTTGGAGTAAATTTCAACAATAAAAAAATGCGTAATAGTAAAAATTAAATGACCATGGATTCTCTTAATGGACACCCTAATGTTCAAGAAAAATCGGGGTTTGACCGTTTCTGCCGAAAAAAGTATAATTATTTGGTCACTTGAAAATTCATAATTTCAACAAGAAGGAAATCGAGGATTTTTATGAAAAATACACCGATGATCATTTTCACTGCAAAATATGATTACGACATTTTGTATATAAACTAGTACAAAGAATATATGGTGAATATGCTCAAATATCAATCGGCGTTAGTAGTCTGTGTGATATACACAATTAGCCTGTTCACACCAGGTATACAATGCATGGCAACACTTCCTCGTTTCATATCTCTTTGCTTACAAACTTTCATTTATTTGTCAAAGTTTGTAGGCAAAGAGGTATGAAACGAGGATGTGTTGCGATGTGCTGTATATACATGGTGTGAACAGGCTAATTGGGTAGTGCAAGTGATAAAGGACTAAATTTAATTTTTTAATATGGTTTTTCGTATTGGCTAATGCACCTAAAGGTTGATATTATATGTGTATGGTTATCAGCAAAATAAGCAGGGTGTCTAGAGAGAAATTTAACAGATTTTGACATAAAAATCACCCCACTCTTGAATTTGAACTTAAACTTTCACTCCGGTCGCACTGGGATGTTTTCATCCGATCAACCATTTTATCCCGCTGTTGCTTAGGAGCTAACTGGTGGGTAGCAGGCAAACGACGGTTGTAGGACCAGACCTGTACTAAGAGTTTTTAGAGAGGGGAGCCCGGTTTTACTCCTTTTCCGTTTTTCGGGAATTCCCAAGTGAAATTTCGCTTAGGACGAAATCGTTCCAGTACGACCGCGGAGGGTTAACTAAGTATATATATATATATGTCATATACTGTAGATGAAGCTCTTCTAATACAAACATCCATTTCTCGAGGAATTCACACTGGCCATGCAGACATTAAAGAGAAATCATTCACCTGCGGCATAGAGTTATAACGTCTCATTGGCAGTATAAAACCAAAACAAACACATATTTCTTCTTTTCACCTAGTAATTTTTGTATTTAAAATTTTTTTATTATTTTCATAAGTTTTACAAAAAAAATGTAATTCTAGTTCTATCAATTTTATCTTTTTTACCGCAAGTACGATAGTTCCTTTTTTCCAACAGTAATATTAAAAAACAATGAAAAATTATACATTGATGTTCATAATTAAATAATGATTTCATTGAAATTTTATTAATCTAATTGATAGTTTTTCTATTATAATATAGTATTTTTAATATTTTTATATCTATTGACATTATACATTTAAATATATATAAAACATTCCAATAATTTCTGAAAATTTTAAGATCTTACATTCCTCGAAAATGGGTCAGTTTATGGTAAAGACGCCTGATTGATAATTGCTTATTCTGTTTTTTACTAATATAAAAAAATTTTATATTAATATATTTTTCGATAATGCATTTTACTAATAAACTGAAATGTTCTAAATGATCCTCTAAACTATTAAAAATATCTTTTTCTAACAACTTATTTTGTACTCTAATTAAAATTATTTGAAAATTCTTTTTGGTTAATATAGTTGAAGAGGAATGTTGCAGTAGATAATTACGAATTTCTAATTCAGTTAATTTGCAAATCGTAAGTACATCCTTTGAAGGCAACTTTAAACCTCCTCTATTCTTAAAATATATTAAAGACTTATAATTAACAGAAACAGTTTCTAAAACATTTAAACATATTTCACATTTTAAATTTTTATTTAAGTGCTTAACTATAAAACCAGCCATGTATTCTACGACATTATCAGCATATTCCGAGATATTTGAATCAAAAATAAAATGGTTTTCTACTAAATCCTCGTCAGTTATTTCGACAAAATTATTACGGTGGTCAAACATTTTATTTCCTGCGATTGTGCTGTTGATAATATCGTCAGAACTTACATTGTGGCAACTTAATACATTAATTTCCTCTAGAGGGATGCAATTCCCAATACCTGACTGTTTAAGTTGGCAATGAACCAAAAGTCGCTTGTAAGCCGCAATAAACTGTCTGACAGTCGGATTATCATTCCTTCCTAAACGGGAACGGATTAAGCCAAAAAAAAATTCTATGTGGTCCTGATTGAGCTTGTATAATGAAATACATTTCAGTATTCCAGTTATAATAAAACGTTCATATAAAACTTCGATATTTTGAAGGGCCATAATTAGTCCCATAAAACCCGTTTTTCTTCGCGATTCGATTACTAATTCCCCATTTGCAAATCTAAGTTGACTTACATATTGGATTGCCAATTTGCCATATTCACGAATTTCAATATAATTTGATTCACAAAGGCACTTTTTAAAACATGATTTTCGTAAACTTCGTGAATTTAAAATATCAAAAATTCGATTCATATGTCTCAAAAAGGTTATAGTACCGTCACAATTTTCAAAACTTTTAAGATTTAAACCAGTTTTGCAAAATTGTAGAGCATCACAAACAGAATCACTGAAACATTGGGTAGCTAATTTTACCTTCATTTTCTGTCTGTGAAAGAATATATGTGTTTTTGTTAGCTTGTTTCCTAAATGCATCCCCTCTTCATCCTGAAGCACTTGTAATTGTTTAAGATATTTCCAGTCAATGATATTTCCTGATAAGTCGACTAACGGTCCTTTTTCTGCTAAAGTATTTCTTACTAATTTGACCATGTGACAAGGATCTAGTAAGAAGCAAAATTTTGTGTTATTATTTTCTAATTGAAACGTTGGGTTTAAATTTGGGAATTGTATGTTACAACCAAGCAACATGGCTAGCGTGCAGTTAGTAGAAATCCCATCAGAGGTTATTCCAACTATTTCAATGTCTATTGATAATAAAAGTTCCATGCACATAGTCACCAAATTTTTTTTTTGAATGCCGGAAAGAGACACAATAGGAAACCATCCTACTGGTAATTTCCAAGAAGTGTTGACTCCAACAACCATTAACACAAACACTTGTGTAGCCAAAATGTCGCTTGGCATTCCATTTCCGATATCGACGTTCCCGTATGATTGTTTTCCGTCCCACTCTTGTTGAGGTCGAATTGCCATCTCATCAAAAACTAAATTGACAATAATCTTCATATTTGATGATTTCGACATTTTTTCCAAAGTCAAAAATGCTTCTTTAGAAAAACCGGGTTGAGAATCGATATTCTTATACCAATTACTTATAGTTTTCTCATGTGGAAGGCATGAATTAAAAACAGCTCTTACGTAATTGTAAGCTTTTGGAGAATAAAAATTTAAATTCATGGCAAAAGCTTTTAATTCCGGATTATATTTTCTTGGCAAAGCAATACCTTTCTGCTTCATGATTTGCCGACTTAGTGCAGACTTTTGAGGACCTGATATGCTCATTAGTTCATTGAAGTGATCGTCTGTCACTAAATTTTTAGCTTTCAATTCTTTCATCATACCTTCCAGATTAGAAATTTTTTTTGATTTTCTCCTGACTCGTTGGTTTGCGGTTTTTAATTTATTAGACTGAATTTTATAAGACCGACGAAGTTTGGTGAGTTTTTCCTTTCTCATTAGCAATTTTTTAACTGGAGACGTTTCAGAAGAATCGGTTGTTGTTTTAATTGCAAATTTTAAGCTAACTTGTTTTGGGTTCTGTAGAGGACTAGGCGCTTGTAGATTTTTAGAACAGCATGGTACGTTTTCCTATAATTATCACCAAATCAGTTAATTTAGAAAGATAAAATTAAGCGTTCTTAAACTAATTAGCTTACCGTATTGGTTTCTATAGATATTGTAGATGAACAAGATTCGATTTGTATCTGTTCAATTTTATGATGTTCTGTTATTTGTTCAATATTATCGTAACTATTGGAACTACTTAATGGATCATCTTCAGCAATTGGATGCATCTTTTTAGAAATTTGAATAATTGAAGATTGGCGCCCTTTAACATGTTTCTGAAAATATGAACCGAAGAATATTAGTTTATTGAAAATTTTGCGTTTTGATTCAAACATACAAAATGACATCAAAATCGCAAAACACAGTAAGTTGAATAGTAAATTAACTCTAAACGAAAAATTGAATAGTTTTTATAATTAGCAGTTAACATTACTTAAGTAATGTTAAATAAATCATGAAATATGAAGATAAAATTTCAAACCAACTAACTAATTGATTAAATGCTTAGGATAGGTAGTGAATATCGTTGGCACAGCAATTTCTCTTAGCCGTACTACGTATTGCGAGCTACGGTCAAAACAAGGTTCCTCAAAATGTACCGAACAAATTACATCAGTTTTTGTTGGAGACCAATTTTCCGACCTCAAAGCAGCTAACCATTTTGACCTTTGTTCTTCGTTTTTAGGGAATCTAAAAAAGTAGAAAATTTTGGTACACATTTATAAAGTACAATACAAAATATTTAAAATGATCGTTGAATGTATATTATCAAAATATAATTAGATAAACACCTCTTTTTATCATCTAGTACAAATTTATTTGGTTAACGCGATGTAGAGTATACCTAGCGGTTTCAAATATTTATGATGAAGACTAGGCAAACTAGCTTGTCTAAGATTCGTCACAAATATTCGGAATTTTAGCTCAACATAACGCATTACCACATATATATGTATATACATATATATATATATATATATATATATATATATATTAGGGTGGAGTGAAAAAATTTTTTTTTTACAATTTTGGTACGGGGGCCTTTCAGAAAGTTACTTTATAGTGTCGTTAATGACTGGTTAAAATATTTTTAAAATTCATTAAAATTTAGCGGTGGTATTTTCCAATTGAAATTTTTCTTTTTAGCCGAATTAAACTAGACTTTCATTATACAAAAAATCCTGAAGTACATGATTCTTTAGAAACCGATAGAATACCGTTTAATAATTGAAATTACTAATGTCTCGAATGTCACTCCTGTGATAAACGCCCACTATCCACTTTTAGGGAGAAGAAACAACATTTTGGCCAATCACTTTTTACTTTCTTTTGCGTAAGTAAAATAAAGTACAGAAATCATGAAAATGTTGAACCTTGACATTATTGGTAATTTATCGATTTTGGGGTCCTGCGAGTCCGAAAAATTAGGTTTCGAAGTGGTTTTTGTCGGTTTTTAAGTTAAAAATCTGCAATAAGTTGAAAAAACATACTTTAAATGGAAAATACCATCGGTAAATATTAATGAATTTTAAAAATATTTTAACCAGGTGGTTTTGGCACTAAAAGGTAACTTTTGGGGGGCCCCCCTAATTTTTGTTTTTTTTCACTCCACCCTAATATATATATATATATATATATATATATATATATATATATATATATATATATATATATATATATATATATATATATATATATATTATATATATAAATATATTAGGGTGGCCCTTATTTTCGGCAATATTTTTAAAACTTAGCAGCACCTCCTAGAAATTTAATGATGAACAAAAAAATAAGATCACCAAAATTTGGAGTGTCTAGCTTGATGGGAACACGTGCCACCAAGCCATTAAAAAACGGAAAAAACGTTTTTTCTTATTTAATCAGTTTACACAGCTTCGCAAAATATTTTTAAAATCACAATGATCCAATCATATTCTTTGCCTAATACGCAACACAATTTTCTTTAAAACAAGGCAATAATTAAAAATTGGCCGACAAATTAAGGTTTCATTATCAAAAAACCGTTTAGAAGGGAACGAGAAGTTTATTTTATGAGTTTTCTGCTTTTATTTACATAAATATGGAATTAAATAGGTTTTTTCAAAAATTCAAAGTTCTATAAAGTAATAAAGTCGAAGAAATTAAACATGTAAGATATTTAGAGATTATCTTTGATTAGCAAATATTATAAAGAAGTCGTCCAGCCGCATGTAACGACCTGTCAGCTTTTAGCACGAAATAAATTGTAACCCAACGTATGGTTAATTTTTCTTTTTTCTCCACTTTAATGGCGATCGTTTTCACAAATAAAGGGATTCTTATAAAGGCACATCAAGCTGCGGGTAACAGTTTCGGCCTTATTAAAATTCATCCATCCGTTTTCGAGGAATACGTAACGAGAAAACAAAGCAGGATGACTAAAAGTAGGCCAAAATCCCGCTCATTTTTGAGTCGTTATCAGGTTTAAGCGCAACAGGCCAGAACCGTTCATATGTTTTCTGAATCTCTACTCTTCCTTCTACTTTGTGGTGTACATATAATGCGTCTGTTCACTAATTCTTTCCATTTCATAACAATAACGGCGAAATGGGCTGTACACATGTACCGAAGCTAGAGGTGAAAAATGTTCTGCTGGTTGTTTACTAATTAAAACTTAATTGTTCGGCCTATTTTCATAATTATTGCCTTTTTTTTTAAAGAAAATTGTGTTGCGTAATAGGCAAAGTATATGATTCAATCATTGGGATTTTAAAAATATTTTCCGAAGCTGTGTAAAGTGATTAAATAAGAGAAAAACGTTTGTTTTTTTGTTTTTTAATCGCTTGGTGGCACGTTATGATCTTATTTTTTTGTTCATCATCAAATTTCTAGGGGGTGCTGCTAAGTTTTAAAAGTATTACTCAAAATAACAGCCACCCTAATATATATAAAACCGAATCCAGTCAGTTAGTGGATGAACCTCGCCACAAAATAAAACAAAACCGCCTGACAGATGATGTCTTAGCACATTTTCAATTTTTGACAAAATTGATATATCTACAATCACAAAATTATTAAAAATTATGTCGAATTTATGAAAGCTATTATAACATTAAAAAAAACTTGTTAAACTTTCAAAATTTTCTTTAAAGAAATACATTTTAATCTTTTGTCGGCTGACAAATAAAAATTCGGCAGACAAAATATATAGAAATGCATTTTTTAAATAAAAATTCATTTAAATTGTTTTTCTATGTTCCACTAACTTTTAAAAATTTCATTTTTTTTAATAATTTTGTCATTGTACAAATAATTAATAATTTTGTACAACATTGGAAATGTCAGCCTTAAAATTTGATCAGTTGTTTAGCAAATTAAGTCGCTTTAATGTGTTTTCGCATATATTTTTTTGCAAACTCCTAAAATATACTTGTACAGTGAAAAAAATTCCTTCAAGATATAATATTCAATACAAACGGAAAAGGGATAGAAAAAATTACAATTACATAACGTAAAACTATAAAATTATTAATACTATGTATATTAAATAACATAAGCTGCGGTCGAATTCTCAGGTAAATTATTTACTACGGTAAATGTACATTTTTTGTCCCCGTTTTTTGTTAAATTACGCGTTTTTTCCTATTCTATACTCGTTCAAATAAAAAATAAAGTATCTAAACGTACATTTACCTATTTTTATTTCATTTACCCTCCATAAAAAAAGTTAATTGCATTTACCGTATTTAGTGTACTCATAATTTTTACCAATTGTCTTCAAAATTATATCTCGAAAGGAGTTTTTTTTAGATATTTTCATATTCTGTGTGTTAAACAGAAAATCAAGAAGCAATAAAAATAGTTTTTAAATATTCTTTGGTAAAGGTTTTATGTAAATAGTAATGAAATGGCGTATGGTAAATATATTAAAAGAGCATAATTAATATAAAAAAAAGTTATTGGTATAAGTGTACCTACATAAGTATTATTATTATAATGATTTACAGTTATACAACAACAATTGGAACATTTCACATACATATATGATTTCGTTCATTATACTCCCCTAATATTGAATATAATGGGACGCCTATGAGTTTTTTTTTTGCTTTCGTCATGTTGCCATGACGATTCATATGAGTTATCAAAATAAGATTTTTGTTTGAATGAAACTTGAAATTTTTACTTTAATTACAATTTTATGAAATAAATTTTTTTTAATTTTGTATTTTGAACATTTTAAAACATAGTGAATTTAGTGATGTGTACAAAATAAGTGTAAAAAATTCGAAAATATTTAAAATGAATGTGTACAAGTGTTATAAATATTTGTAAACAAATAAAAATTTACTTACCGGTGAAATGTAATCCCTTTTTTCTCAATTTTTTCTTTATATCTTGTGTTTTTACACTGATACACACAACACTTATGCATGATTTTAATAACTAAATTTATTTTTTCAAAGAACACTTTTAATTTTCATTCAAGATTTACTTTGCGAACTTTAAGAATCTAAAAACTCAAATGACAAAATTTCTCTAACCAATATGGCGTTGGTGAATTTAGAAAGAGAAAAAACAAAAAAACTGGCTTCACTTGTATTTATGAATCTATATGGGATTTTTTTTTATCTTCTATCCTTTTGTTTATTATCTGTGCAGCAGAGAGAGAGGCGCTGTATTACCAAAAATTATGTTGTCTTGTAATTAACAAATGTCAAAAAAAAAAAAATAGTAACAAATTTACTAACTATCGACTACTTAGGTGTCTGGAACCGGGTCAAGTCTTTAATGCTAACATACCTTTCCTTTCCTTCGGTCTTGTTAGGTGGAAAGGGTGTACGGATGGCGCGTTGTCATCTGGGAGTCTTGCTTAGGCTTTGGTCGTACATTCTGATCAATCAATCAATCAATTTCCAGTGGATTTAATTTCATTTAAAGGAAAAGCTAGTAACACTATATTTATAACACCATTCAATTTCTTCTTACCATCGCCTAGATCCATCTGGAATTAAAAACAAAAAAAAAAACAAAATAGAACCAGGAAACCTTAAGTCGCCAAAGCTTTACTTACTGTATACCGAGGCCGACAAGCCTTGATACCAAGGATCACTAAGTAGCGTAAAAAAAATAAAAATTTTCAACATAGCTTCCATTCCATTTTTGGTGGAAAAATTACGGGTAATTTGAATACTTGTGAAACGTTGGGTTATTCCTGGTATAACCAACTGTTCACAAAGTTTTTGTAAAAATCTGTGCCGGGAATTAGTTGCAGTTTTGAAAAACGTATTATTTTTTCTTAAATGCCGCTAATGCTGCTACATCCAGTATGTTATAAAAAAATGTTTGCGGCCATCGGTTTCTTCTTCTTCTACATGAATATTCTCCTCCATTTTATCCATATTATCGACTCCGCCCTTGTCCTAATTTAATCTATAATCCAACAACATAGTTGGTTTATTTGCCGAGCCTTGGTTTTCTTTGGTGTAATGCTTAGTTGATAAAAGAATTACAGCTTTGTTCTTGTTTGGAAAGTAGGATCACATTATGATATTGCTGCTGAATCCAAACACAGATGATGGTCGAGGTTGACCTTTCACAATAAGGAAATTTGTAGGTATAAAATGACGTCTTTTATTAACCGTACCTAGTATTGATAGGTTAATAAAACTAAAAGCTAGAATATAAATGGTGAAGAAATTATCGCATGTTATGTTTCGACCACTTCCATGAAACAGGTTGCAGTCAAGGCTGAGCAAATTACATTACACTGAGTAATTAAAATACTTTTACAAATTACAGCAAAATAAGTAATTAAAATACAAATTACAATTACTTTCAAGTGGATTAATTAAAATACAATTTTGCATTTATTGTTTCTCTATTCCTTCATTTTCTCGTTTCAACAAAATCTGGACTTGCCCCACTTTCAAAATAAACGGCTCATTTATAAACTGAAGAAGGAGTTATCTCCAAAATTAATTTTTATAATAACTAAACTTAAATATTATCACAATAAGGAACTGTAATAAAATTCAAAAATCCTAACAAAATACAAAGTTTTTTTTTATTTGATTATATAAATAAATTTACTCGTATATATAATATGTTTCAAGCATTACAATCAAAAATATTTACGTCATTTTCCGCTTCAGAAAATTCTTCCAATTATCCTCACAATACCTTCAATCTTAACAACCTGGGATCTTTCGGACAAGTATGAGCAAAACCAAAGCAAAGTGACCCCACGAAACCCAGCATAAAAAAGCTTTTTCAAAAAAACTTTGTGGTTAACCATATCGAATGCCTTCGTAAGATCAATAAAAATAGAGGCAACCGCATTTCTCTGATCAAGTCTTCATATAAAAAGTCAGTGAATTCTAATAGAGCATTTTGAGTGCCCCTGAATTTTCTGAAGCCAAACTGGCTGTCATGCAAAAAACTGGTACTGTCCAAAAAGCTAGTAACCCTTGAATGGAAGAGCTTCTCAATAATTTTACCAAACACAGAGAGCAATGAGATTGGTCTGTAGTTTGAAATATCTTTTCTATCGCTATTTTTTTTAAAAATTGGAATAACAACAGCTTCTTTTAATCTAGAAAGGAAAACACCGGTAGAAAAACTTAAATTTACTATGTGTGAAAAACATCAGCAACATAAATGGAGATTTTTTGACGAGGAAGTTGCTACATAGATCATTTCCAGACGAATGCGATAATTTAAGCTCCGATATTACATTTAGAATTTCAAGCGGGAAAGTTTCTAAGATTGGCGCAGGATCCAACAGCACAGTTAATATATTGTTTCAAATTTGCAACAGCATTTACGAAGTGATTGTTAAACAAATCAGTCAATTCACATGGATCGGTTACTGAAGCATTTTCATCAACAGATATTTCTTCAATTTGAGCGTTTGACCTTTCTCTGTTTAAAATCTCATCGACAAATTTCCAGCTTTGTTTAATGTTACCATCGACAGCTTGAAATTTATTATTAAAATAATTGGATTTGGCCAAGCTTATTTCCTGCTTAACATCTTTAATTAATGCCTTAGCTTGGTTTGTGAAGTCTGGATCATTTAAATTATTATTAAGTTTTTCGAAAATTTATTTTTGTAGCTAATTTTCCTGAGAAGGGCAGACTTTGTCCAAGGCTTAATAATTCTATCTTTCACTTTAACCTCAACCAACGAAGTATTTCCCTTAACATACAATTTTAAAAGATTTATATGAAATTGCTATAAGCGCTTGTCACATCAGTTTGAGAGTAGACATAAGACCAACTTTCTTCATTTAAAACTTTAAATAAATTCGAATAGTTAATAATTTTGATATTCCGTTTGAATTTGGGGTGGGTAAAAATTGACTCGTAAATAGGTATAAATTCAAACTGGTCATACAATGATCAGTGATAATAATTTAAATTTCGAATGTCAGCTTCGTAGCTAACTTAAACGTCAGTGAATGTCTGAAAAACAAATGATCATTGCAGCACCAAAAAAAAAGCTTCAAAGCTTTCTTTTATTAGTTTGCAATTTTTCGATTTTATTTAAAGTAGTAATCAAATCGAAAAACTGGGAATTCGTTAGAGTAGGCCTCGTTTTTTGCAGGTTTACACATTTATCCATTATCTTATTTTTTAGAGAATCCGGGTGAGGTGGAGGAACTGCATGTAATACAGGTTGGCTTATTTAGCACTGATTTAAGGCCGTGAGAGACCATAATGAGCATGTAATCTGTAATCAACTGAGGATGGTAGAAATTCAAAAATATTTAAGTTCATTTCACTAATAACCATTAAATTTTTGGATTTGATCTCTTGTAAAATATTATTAAGTTCCTCAATGAAAACCGATGTGCGGACAGAATGTAACCTATAAATACATAATCTGAAAACAAAACAGACTTATATTCAAAATTCGCCTGTAAAAGGTCAGCACTACTAGCATCAATACGAATCACATTTTTTTCATTAAAATAATCCCTCAGATAAGCAACAACACCTCCGGCTCTAAACATAGAATTGCAATTACCAAAAATTGCAAAACCCGGTACCTTATAGCTCTCTAGTTCATGATGTTCAATCCAGACTCCAGAGAGTAGAATGCTTTGTGGCAACAGCTCGAGTGTAGCAATGTTAGCTAAAAATGAATCAATATTTTTACGTAAACTTCTAATATTTTGATGAATAATAAATAAATATGGTAGCAAGACTGATGGTGATTCGGCTTTATAATTGAATGACATGGCAGGGTTACAGACGGGCTAAGCACTTAACACTCGATTAACACTCCATTAGGCCAAGTTTCAGCAGACATAATTTTGGTATAATACGAAACAGGAACGCTGATTTTAAATGATGAGTAAGGCCTATTGTGATCCGTAGCATTTTTTGGGAGAACCCGAAATCATTTACGTGGTTCGACTGTATCCAAATTATTCAGGTTGTTTCCTTACCCAATCAAAACATTACGCCGAGACGGTTTCTGAACGGGCTGATTTGGAACGTCAATTAAGCAACTCAGAAGCTGTCTACAGTATACAGGTATCGCTTGGTTGTCATGTTTGGTAGTACCGTTCATTTAAAATAATTAAAGAGTTTATCGTGCAGTTGAATTTGTTAAACTATACCACTGGATAGAATTGTGAGGGTTGCTTATGTGTGGGTATGGGATGATTTTATCGATATGGCTTTTAGGTGTGGGTGTTGGTTTGGCTATATGTGAATATGTAGATATAGGCCTGGTTGTCAATGTGAGGTAGGATGTGGTTGTGGGTAAAGTTATGGGCGAGATGGGCTGTGTGTGGCCCTAAAGAGAGAGTATTTAATTGGGAGTTTGTGTTTGAGTTGGTGTTATTATGGGTAGTTGTTGGAAGGCTAATGGATATGTATGTAGCTTTGGGTGTGGCTGGGACTACGGGAGAGATCGTGGATATTGATGTGATAGTGAGTGAGTATGATTGTGTATACGAGTACCGGGTACGCATATGGGTAGGGCTGGATGCTAATAGTAAAAATGTATGCAAACACGTCATGGAAGTCTTGGAGAAACCGCGATTTTCAATTAACAATGCTACATAGCCAGCTTAAAGAATGCTTGATTTAATTTTTCTTGTTCAAGCGAAGAATTGGTCAGATGTACTGGTATCGACATGGTAAAAGAAAATTTTTTTTACATTACTTCCACGTTTAGAAAAATTAGCGCCAAGTTTTAATGTCATTTTGCATCAGTAGATTTCCGATGCCATCATGTTGGGAGACCTGAACGCACCAGTGTGCATTTTTTGTATAATTTTAGGAAATGAACAAACTACATAGTGCTGAGGCTCCTGTGCCCTGGCAAAATTCGTGCAAACTTCAACAACCCACTTTTTTGTTCTATTCAATTCCTCCCTTGCAGTTTTTCTACACTTATATGTCCCACACTCTCTCTGTCTCTAACGGAGTGCCTTCGGTTGATCTCTCGCATTTGAAATCAAAGTCAATGACTCGCAATTGCTGCGGGCTAGTTTACGCATCTCTAATCTTTTCATTTCTAACTGAAAGTCCATCTGCTCTTTGGCAGCCTCACTTAGCCTTTCTTATGTTCTTTCATTTGCTACATTGGTGGATGTCAGCTACTGTGGAAACCGGCCTTCGGCGCCAAAACAGATTGGGGTATACAGCCTTTGTTGAAATTGGAATATAGTCAAACCTGTTTTTGTGCGGTCTTTTTTATGCGATTTTTTTTATGCGGCCTAATTCATATACCGCATAAAAATATCGCATAAAAAAAACCGCACAAAAACAGGTTTGACTGTATTATATACATCTTCCAGGACCAGACAGAGCATTCACATTCACTATTTGTTTTCACTTCTCTCACTCTCACTGAAAAAGGGCGTTATTTGGATTAACAGAGAAACAAGGTCCGCAGTGCCAGTTATGGGTATAGCATTGTAAGACTTTGTCACCTGATTCTCAGAGCTCGCTTACTGCCAACTAATTTTGTACCTTAATATAACGCTTTAGCATACTGCGAATCTTAGAGAAACCTGCAAGTGTACACTCATCTATAAGATTACGGAGCTGCCCGTTCACTACATAGCTTTGGATTTAATCTAAGTAAACATATGTATATAATCCATTTAACCTGTGCTATACATATTTGGTTCCAGCGCGTAGTGGCTGCAGGTAACCAATAATAAAAGAGGCAAGTAGTTGTTTTGTTCTTTCAAAAATTGTAGGTGTCGACTAGCTACTGGACCATCAAGTTTCACTTCCCTTAGCCTCTCACCTCTACCATAGCGAAATAATTGATGGAATATTATGTAGGAAGTTATTGAAATGCTTGTAGACATAATATAGTATGTACGTGTTATTTTGCCAACTCCTACTTAAATTCCATTAATCATATGCGTTCATTTGTTGCGTGCCCATTTGCTGTTCTGCTATATACGAGTATTTTATTTGCAATATGCTGGTCTATAGAAATAGAAAAAAAAATGTAAAACTCAACATTTATTCTGTTTTAAAATCATATTATGGAATTAATTATAAATGGATGAAGTATTTTTCGTAGATTTAAAAACATTTTGGTTTCATATTATAAGGGTGCTCATACTACCATGGAAAGATCAAGTTCAACAAAATGAAAGATCGATAACATCAAAAAGGCGTAGTAGGTAAGCGTTTATTTTACGAAAATAGTTGTATCCAAGATTTCTGTTTTATTGTTTTTCGTTTTTTTTTTTTAATCGATGACATATTTCATTTTTGGTGATTGGAATTTGCTTGTGAAACAGTGAAAATACCAAATATTGACACCATGAAGTATTACACCATCGATGAGGTGGTAATCCATAAACATAAACATGATTTTTGGCTGGTGATAAATCGGGTCGTGTACAATTTGACCAAATTATTTTTTGATCGCAGGGACACGCTCAATGATAGTTTACGTCTGCTAGCGGCATACGGTGGGAAAGATTTAAGTGTTTATTTTACAAAAAATAACTGCCCAAATGCAACAATACCGGTTTTTTGTGGTGATGTGCCATACTATTTTCGGCCGGCCATTGAATGTTCGTATTCGGATTTGTGTAAAACAAGGGGTTATCCATGGTGGCATGATGAATTCTATATGATAGGAATGATTACGGAACGTGAGCGATATATTCGAATTTATAATACGATGACGACAAGTGTGCAACCAATGAAGGTTTGTTCAGAAGATTCGATTAAGGAGATTTTAGAAAAATATCGTAGCCGATATAATTCACATGCGGCTAGCTACAGTTGGCGTAAATTCGTTGGAGGGAAATCTTACAGTTTTGATTTTAATAAAACTCTTGACGAGAATGGTTTAAGTCATAAACAGGATCCAGTATCGTTGTGGGCTTACTATACAGATGATTTCACGGTTGCGTAAAATGTAATACCGTTTCATTCACAATTTTTTTTTTGTTATCTAAAAATAGAATCGAGAATCAAAATCAATACAAAAGGAGAATATATGCGCGTTCTAAATATAAAACATGAAGAGGGGTTCAAATAAATTATGTTGTGTACATGTTGTTATGTATGTTATATGTAGGTAGACGAAATATATATAGAAATAGAACATAAACTTTTTTTTAATATTATCCCGATGGAATTTCTTATTTACTTATTTAAGGAAATATATTAAAAATTAAAAAGGAATTGTAGGTGTTATTCCAAATGCCTTACAATAATAATCATTTCCTGTTTTAATCATTTTCTAATCGTTTGCTTTCTTCTCTTTGGTGATGCGTTCTTATTATCATTGTTGGATGTTTATAAAGATAACAACAAACACTTAAATTGCAAATAAACTTCGTTTTTATGATTCTTCTGTCGTTACGGAATGTGGATATGAAATTTTTACAAGATAATTGTTTTTGTATATAGGCGCCTTTCTTGATTAACGGTTTCGAGGACAATTGAACACTTTCGTTAATTTATTTTTATTGAACTTTGTTGTATAGTTGACGTTTATTGTGATGGTATAATTTTCTTTTTATTTTATTGTCTGAATTTTCTATATTAGGTATATTCTTCCATTCATCTTAGTAATTTATTTGAGATAAGACAAGTGGAATTCATTCGCCGAGGTATATACATACATACATATATATTATAAAATTGGAGATCATTTTATTAACTTTATACGTTGGCTGCTAATCACGTCAAAACACAAAATCTAGAATAAAGAAGGTGATTTAACTGCTTGCAAGTAAATTGGTTAAACTAAAACCACCCGCATGAAATCAATGCCTCACTGGAACAGTTTATTGATAAGCATACAAATTGTATGATTACATTAGTCACCTTTTCACTATTTATTTCTCTAGTATAGAGCATGGTTCAAAAGGTCAGTGTAAAATAAACGAAACTTTGTATTTGGGGCCAAATATTATTTAGAAATAACTACCTTGACCCATTGCGAAGAACAAGCAATCAGTGCATCTGGTGATCGGCTGGATATAAAAGGTAGTTTTCAGGCAAAACTGAAGTTGTATCATCGGCAAGCCATCGGAGAGGTCTACGTTGCAAACTCAGATTTGAATGTTTTTGGCAGCGATTGGATGGAGCTGCTAAAGCTTTTCGATGTACCTTTATCAGTAGTCTGCAATAGTGTTCACGCTGAGGGTACAATACCTTTGGTAAAAGAGGTTGAAGCGAAGTTTCCCTCTGTGTTTGCGGATACGCTTGGGTTGTGTAACAAGATGAAAGTGTCACTTAAACTGAAACCAGAGGCGAAGCCGACCTTCTGCGGTCAGCGCCCAGTACCTTACACAGCCGCACAAGCAATACAAGACGAGTTGCAAAGGTTACAGTTCTTAGGAGTGATTCAGTCAATTAAAGGAGTAAAGGTTGGTCAATTAAAGGAGTAAAGGACCTGCGAGGGCCATTGGATGAATTGTTGCGGGATGACGTTACATACGAATGGACAGCGGCTCCCGAGGAATCATTCGTCAAATTAAAAGAAGTTCTGGCAGCAGATCTCGCTTTGGTGCATTACGACCCAACGAAGGAAATCATTGTCGTTGCCGATGCCTCAAGCTACGTAATGGGGGCGGTACTGCTGCACAAATTCGAAGATAGTTCTGAACGCCCCATTTTGTACGCAGCATCCTCATTTAGCACGGCCGAAAAGAATTATGTGCAGAACCAGCGAGAAGCCCTTGCCCTAGTGGTTGCGCTTAAAAAAGTTTCATCGTTATATCTATGGCCGGAAGTTCGAGCTACGTACCGATCACCAACCATTGCTAGCAGTGTTTGGATTAAAAAAAAGGAGTCCCTGTCTACTCTGTCAATCGTCTGCAACGCTATGCTCTTATCGTAATTGCCTATGATTTTGATATCAAATACATCAGCACGAAGAGTTTTTCGTACGCAGATTTTGTTTCAAGAGTCATTAACACGCAACCAAAGCCAGAACCGGAAGATGTCATCATTTCAACAATTCGCATCGACACCCACGCAGATTGTTTTGCAATCGAATCGGTAAATCGCTGCCTGTCAAGTTCGCAATGATCCAGGATGAAACTGAGATGTGTGGGATTCTGAAAGAAGTCGCTAATCTCATCAAACATGGTTGGCCAGAAAAAAGGAGCCAAATCAGGAGCGAAGGGGCAGTGGTATATTTCCAACTCCGTACGTCGCTTCCATTGGCAGAAGAAGAGTGTGTTTTTTATGGTGAACGAATTGTAATGCTACTTAGGCTGCTTGGTGCTATTCTAGAAGAACTGCATTCGGGCCACCCAGGGACAGCATGCATGAAGCTGAGACGCACGTCAAAAGATGCGGCATTTGTGAAATAAATTCGAAGGCAGCCAGAAAATGCACGCTTCAAGCGTGGCCGATGCCGAAGGGCCCATGGACCCGCATTCACATCGATTATGCTGGGCCCGTCAATGGGTTCTACTATATTTAGTTATCGTGGATGCATTTAGCAATTGGCCAGAACTCTTCAAGATGAATAGTATAACATCCGAAAAAACCATTGAAAACCTGCAGCATTCGCTCGCCATGGATTTTGTGACAGCATCGTTAGTGACAACGGCCCACAGTTCATTTCCGACCGGTTCAAGAAGATGTGTAATAAAAATGGCATCGAATATATTACTACGGCGCCATACAACCCACAGTCGAACGGACGGGTCGAGCGTTTCGTCGACCTGTTAAAGACATTCCTCGAGAAGTGGAAGGGGGAAGGAAACGTTGATAGTATTTTACGCAAATTCCTGATGTGCTAGCTATACACGCCTTCGTATGCGCTAGGAATGAAGTCACCGTATAAACTGATGACAGGACATGAAATGAAGATGAAATGGGATCTAATCAAGGCACCCGCAGAACGAGGTGGTTTGCGTAACGCAAGAATGGAAGAACAGTTCAACGACCATCAAGAGGTCAAGTGGAAGGAGTTCAATGTAGGAGACGCCATTTACATCAAATCCATGCATCACAGCAATAGGATTGAATGGCGGCCGGAAAATCGAGAGCCGTGGAGGAGCTGTTAACTACGTGGTAATAGTCGAACGGCAAAACAATCGCGTCGTTCGAGAAATTATGCTCCGATTTCGATGATTGATACCTCTATCAATAGGTGTTGAGACCTGTAATTGGACGCCAACGGGTATTTAGATTGCTAGAATATTTCTACACATTTTGTGGAAAATTTGATTTTATTAAAAATCAACTGAACAATAGCCCACAAATTCAGAGCTTTAAAAATCGAAAATCTGCAATTATGCTCCGATTTCGATGATTGATACCTCTATCAATATGTGTTGAGACCTGTAATTGTGACGCCAACGGGTATGTAGATTGCTCGAATATTTCTACACATTTTGTGGAAAATTTAATTTTATTAAAAATCAACTGAACAATAGCCCACAAATTCAGAGCTTTAAAAATCGAAAATCTGCAATTATGCTCCGATTTCGATGATTGATACCTCTATCAATAGGTGTTGAGACCTGTAATTGTGACGCCAACGGGTATTTAGATTGCTAGAATATTTCTACACATTTTGTGGAAAATTTAATTTTATTAAAAATCAACTGAGCAGTAGCCCACAAATTCAGAGCTTTAAAAATCGAAAATCTGCAATTATGCTCCGATTTCGATGATTGATACCTCTATCAATAGGTGTTGAGACCTGTAATTGTGATGCCAACGGGTATTTAGATTACTCGAATATTTCTACACATTTTGTGGAAAATTTAATTTTATTAAAAATCAACTGAACAATAGCCCACAAATTCCGAGCTTTAAAAATCGAAAATCTGCAATTATGCTCCGATTTCGATGATTGATACCTCTACCAATAGGTGTTGAGACCTGTAATTGTGACGCCAACGGGTATTTAGATTGCTAGAATATTTCTACACATTTTGTGGAAAATTTAATTTTATTAAAAATCAACTGAACAATAGCCCACAAATTCCGAGCTTTAAAAATCGAAAATCTGCAATTATGCTCCGATTTCGATGATTGATACCTCTATCAATAGGTGTTGAGACCTGTAATTGTGACGCCAACGGGTATTTAGATTGCTAGAATATTTCTACACATTTTGTGGAAAATTTGATTTTATTAAAAATCAACTGAACAATAGCCCACAAATTCAGAGCTTTAAAAATCGAAAATCTGCAATTATGCTCCGATTTCGATGATTGATACCTCTATCAATATGTGTTGAGACCTGTAATTGTGACGCCAACGGGTATGTAGATTGCTCGAATATTTCTACACATTTTGTGGAAAATTTAATTTTATTAAAAATCAACTGAACAATAGCCCACAAATTTAGAGCTTTAAAAATCGAAAATCTGCAATTATGCTCCGATTTCGATGATTGATACCTCTATCAATAGGTGTTGAGACCTGTAATTGTGACGCCAACGGGTATGTAGATTGCTCGAATAATTCTACACATTTTGTGGAAAATTTAATTTTATTAAAAATCAACTGAACAATAGCCCACAAATTCAGAGCTTTAAAAATCGAAAATCTGCAATTATGCTCCGATTTCGATGACTGATACCTCTATCAATAGGTGTTGAGACCTGTAATTGTGACGCCAACGGGTATGTAGATTGCTCGAATAATTCTACACATTTTGTGGAAAATTTAATTTTATTAAAAATCAACTGAACAATAGCCCACAAATTCAGAGCTTTAAAAATCGAAAATCTGCAATTATGCTCCGATTTCGATGATTGATACCTCTATCAATAGGTGTTGAGACCTGTAATTGTGACGCCAACGGGTATTTAGATTGCTAGAATATTTCTACACATTTTGTGGAAAATTTAATTTTATTAAAAATCAACTGAACAAAAGCCCACAAATTCCGAGCTTTAAAAATCGAAAATCTGCAATTATGCTCCGATTTCGATGATTGATACCTCTATCAATAGGTGTTGAGACCTGTAATTGTGACGCCAACGGGTATTTAGATTGCTAGAATATTTCTACACATTTTGTGGAAAATTTGATTTTATTAAAAATCAACTGAACAATAGCCCACAAATTCAGAGCTTTAAAAATCGAAAATCTGCAATTATGCTCCGATTTCGATGATTGATACCTCTATCAATAGGTGTTGAGACCTGTAATTGTGACGCCAACGGGTATTTAGATTACTCGAATATTTCTACATATTTTGTGGAAAATTTAATTTTATTAAAAATCAACTGAACAATAGCCCACAAATTCCGAGCTTTAAAAATCGAAAATCTGCAATTATGCTCCGATTTCGATGATTGATACCTCTATCAATAGGTGTTGAGACCTGTAATTGTGATGCCAACGGGTATTTAGATTACTCGAATATTTCTACACATTTTGTGGAAAATTTAATTTTATTAAAAATCAACTGAGCAGTAGCCCACAAATTCCGAGCTTTAAAAATCGAAAATCTGCAATTATGCTCCGATTTCGATGATTGATACCTCTACCAATAGGTGTTGAGACCTGTAATTGTGACGCCAACGGGTATTTAGATTGCTAGAATATTTCTACACATTTTGTGGAAAATTTAATTTTATTAAAAATCAACTGAACAATAGCCCACAAATTCCGAGCTTTAAAAATCGAAAATCTGCAATTATGCTCCGATTTCGATGATTGATACCTCTATCAATAGGTGTTGAGACCTGTAATTGTGACGCCAACGGGTATTTAGATTGCTAGAATATTTCTACACATTTTGTGGAAAATTTGATTTTATTAAAAATCAACTGAACAATAGCCCACAAATTCAGAGCTTTAAAAATCGAAAATCTGCAATTATGCTCCGATTTCGATGATTGATACCTCTATCAATATGTGTTGAGACCTGTAATTGTGACGCCAACGGGTATGTAGATTGCTCGAATATTTCTACACATTTTGTGGAAAATTTAATTTTATTAAAAATCAACTGAACAATAGCCCACAAATTTAGAGCTTTAAAAATCGAAAATCTGCAATTATGCTCCGATTTCGATGATTGATACCTCTATCAATAGGTGTTGAGACCTGTAATTGTGACGCCAACGGGTATGTAGATTGCTCGAATAATTCTACACATTTTGTGGAAAATTTAATTTTATTAAAAATCAACTGAACAATAGCCCACAAATTCAGAGCTTTAAAAATCGAAAATCTGCAATTATGCTCCGATTTCGATGACTGATACCTCTATCAATAGGTGTTGAGACCTGTAATTGTGACGCCAACGGGTATGTAGATTGCTCGAATAATTCTACACATTTTGTGGAAAATTTAATTTTATTAAAAATCAACTGAACAATAGCCCACAAATTCAGAGCTTTAAAAATCGAAAATCTGCAATTATGCTCCGATTTCGATGATTGATACCTCTATCAATAGGTGTTGAGACCTGTAATTGTGACGCCAACGGGTATTTAGATTGCTAGAATATTTCTACACATTTTGTGGAAATTTAATTTTATTAAAAATCAACTGAACAAAAGCCCACAAATTCCGAGCTTTAAAAATCGAAAATCTGCAATTATGCTCCGATTTCGATGATTGATACCTCTATCAATAGGTGTTGAGACCTGTAATTGTGACGCCAACGGGTATTTAGATTGCTAGAATATTTCTACACATTTTGTGGAAAATTTGATTTTATTAAAAATCAACTGAACAATAGCCCACAAATTCAGAGCTTTAAAAATCGAAAATCTGCAATTATGCTCCGATTTCGATGATTGATACCTCTATCAATAGGTGTTGAGACCTGTAATTGTGACGCCAACGGGTATTTAGATTACTCGAATATTTCTACACATTTTGTGGAAAATTTAATTTTATTAAAAATCAACTGAACAATAGCCCATAAATTCCGAGCTTTAAAAATCGAAAATCTGCAATTATGCTCCGATTTCGATGACTGATACCTCTATCAATAGGTGTTGAGACCTGTAATTGTGACGCCAACGGGTATTTAGATTGCTAGAATATTTCTACACATTTTGTGGAAAATTTAATTTTATTAAAAATCAACTGAACAGAAGCCCACAAATTCCGAGCTTTAAAAATCGAAAATCTGCAATTATGCTCCGATTTCGATGACTGATACCTCTATCAATAGGTGTTGAGACCTGTAATTGTGACGCCAACGGGTATGTAGATTGCTCGAATAATTCTACACATTTTGTGGAAAATTTAATTTTATTAAAAATCAACTGAACAATAGCCCACAAATTCAGAGCTTTAAAAATCGAAAATCTGCAATTATGCTCCGATTTCGATGATTGATACCTCTATCAATAGGTGTTGAGACCTGTAATTGTGACGCCAACGGGTATTTAGATTGCTAGAATATTTCTACACATTTTGTGGAAAATTTAATTTTATTAAAAATCAACTGAACAATAGCCCACAAATTCAGAGCTTTAAAAATCGAAAATCTGCAATTATGCTCCGATTTCGATGATTGATACCTCTATCAATAGGTGTTGAGACCTGTAATTGTGACGCCAACGGGTATGTAGATTGCTCGAATATTTCTACACATTTTGTGGAAAATTTAATTTTATTAAAAATCAACTGAACAAAAGCCCACAAATTCCGAGCTTTAAAAATCGAAAATCTGCAATTATGCTCCGATTTCGATGATTGATACCTCTATCAATAGGTGTTGAGACCTGTAATTGTGACGCCAACGGGTATTTAGATTGCTAGAATATTTCTACACATTTTGTGGAAAATTTGATTTTATTAAAAATCAACTGAACAATAGCCCACAAATTAAGAGCTTTAAAAATCGAAAATCTGCAATTATGCTCCGATTTCGATGATTGATACCTCTATCAATAGGTGTTGAGACCTGTAATTGTGACGCCAACGGGTATGTAGATTACTCGAATATTTCTACACATTTTGTGGAAAATTTAATTTTATTAAAAATCAACTGAACAAAAGCCCACAAATTCAGTGCTTTAAAAATCGAAAATCTGCAATTATGCTCCGATTTCGATGATTGATACCTCTATCAATAGGTGTTGAGACCTGTAATTGTGACGCCAACGGGTATTTAGATTGCTAGAATATTTCTACACATTTTGTGGAAAATTTAATTTTATTAAAAATCAACTGAACAAAAGCCCACAAATTCAGTGCTTTAAAAATCGAAAATCTGCAATTATGCTCCGATTTCGATGATTGATACCTCTATCAATAGGTGTTGAGACCTGTAATTGTGACGCCAACGGGTATTTAGATTGCTAGAATATTTCTACACATTTTGTGGAAAATTTAATTTTATTAAAAATCAACTGAACAATAGCCCACAAATTCAGAGCTTTAAAAATCGATAATCTGCAATTATGCTCCGATTTCGATGATTGATACCTCTATCAATAGGTGTTGAGACCTGTAATTGTGACGCCAACGGGTATTTAGATTGCTAGAATATTTCTACACATTTTGTGGAAAATTTAATTTTATTAAAAATCAACTGAACAATAGCCCACAAATTCCGAGCTTTAAAAATCGAAAATCTGCAATTATGCTCCGATTTCGATGATTGATACCTCTATCAATAGGTGTTGAGACCTGTAATTGTGACGCCAACGGGTATGTAGATTGCTCGAATATTTCTACACATTTTGTGGAAAATTTAATTTTATTAAAAATCAACTGAACAAAAGCCCACAAATTCCGAGCTTTAAAAATCGAAAATCTGCAATTATGCTCCGATTTCGATGATTGATACCTCTATCAATAGGTGTTGAGACCTGTAATTGTGACGCCAACGGGTATTTAGATTGCTAGAATATTTCTACACATTTTGTGGAAAATTTAATTTTATTAAAAATCAACTGAACAAAAGCCCACAAATTCCGAGCTTTAAAAATCGAAAATTTGCAATTATGCTCCGATTTCGATGACTGATACCTCTATCAATAGGTGTTGAGACCTGTAATTGTAACGCCAACGGGTATTTAGATTGCTAGAATATTTCTACACATTTTGTGGAAAATTTAATTTTATTAAAAATCAACTGAACAATAGCCCATAAATTCCGAGCTTTAAAAATCGAAAATCTGCAATTATGCTCCGATTTCGATGATTGATACCTCTATCAATAGGTGTTGAGACCTGTAATTGTGACGCCAACGGGTATTTAGATTGCTAGAATATTTCTACACATTTTGTGGAAAATTTAATTTTATTAAAAATCATCTGAACAATAGCCCATTAATTCAGAGCTTTAAAAATCGAAAATCTGCAATTATGCTCCGATTTCGATGATTGTAACGCCAACGGGTATTTAGATTGATAGAATATTTCTACACATTTTGTGGAAAATTTAATTTTATTAAAAATCAACTGAACAATAGCCCACAAATTCAGAGCTTTAAAAATCGAAAATCTGCAATTATGCTCCGATTTCGATGAATGATACCTCTATCAATAGGTGTTGAGACCTGTAATTGTAACGCCAACGGGTATTTAGATTGCTAGAATATTTCTACACATTTTGTGGAAAAGTTAATTTTATTAAAAATCAACTGAACAATAGCCCACAAATTCAGAGCTTTAAAAATCGAAAATCTGCAATTATGCTCCGATTTCGATGATTGATACCTCTATCAATATGTGTTGAGACCTGTAATTGTGACGCCAACGGGTATGTAGATTGCTCGAAGATTTCTACACATTTTGTGGAAAATTTAATTTTATTAAAAATCAACTGAACAATAGCCCACAAATTCAGAGCTTTAAAAATCGAAAATCTGCAATTATGCTCCGATTTCGATGAATGATACCTCTATCAATAGGTGTTGAGACCTGTAATTGTGACGCCAACGGGTGTTTAGATTGCTAGAATATTTCTACACATTTAGTGGAAAATTTGATTTTATGAAAAATCAACTGAACAATAGCCCACAAATTCCGAGCTTTAAAAATCGAAAATCTGCAATTATGCTCCGATTTCGATGATTGATACCTCTATCAATAGGTATTGAGACCTGTAATTGTGATGCCAACGGGTATGTAGATTGCTCGAATATTTCTACACATTTTGTGGAAAATTTAATTTTATTAAAAATCAACTGAACAATAGCCCACAAATTCAGAGCTTTAAAAATCGAAAATTGCAATTATGCTCCGATTTCGATGATTGATACCTCTATCAATAGGTGTTGAGACCTGTAATTGTGACGCCAATGGGTGTTTAGATTGATAGAATATTTCTACACATTTTGTGGAAAATTTGATTTTATGAAAAATCAACTGAACAATAGCCCACAAATTCCGAGCTTTAAAAATCGAAAATCTGCAATTATGCTCCGATTTCGATGATTGATACCTCTATCAATAGGTATTGAGACCTGTAATTGTGATGCCAACGGGTATTTAGATTGCTAGAATATTTCTACACATTTTGTGGAAAATTTAATTTTATTAAAAATCAACTGAACAATAGCCCACAAATTCAGAGCTTTAAAAATCGAAAATCTGCAATTATGCTCCGATTTCGATGATTGATACCTCAACCAATAGGTGTTGAGACCTGTAATTGTGACGCCAACGGGTATTTAGATTGCTAGAATATTTCTACACATTTTGTGGAAATGTTAATTTTATTAAAAATCAACTGAACAATAGCCCACAAATTCCGAGCTTTAAAAATCGAAAATCTGCAATTATGCTCCGATTGTGATTATTGATACCTCTATCAATAGGTGTTGAGACCTGTAATTGTAACGCCAATGGGTGTTTAGATTGCTAGAATATTTCTACACATTTTGTGGAAAATTTAATTTTATTAAAAATCAACTGAACAATAGCCCACAAATTCCGAGCATTAAAAATTTAAAATCTGCAATTATGCTCCGATTTCGATGATTGATACCTCTATCAATAGGTATTGAGACCTGTAATTGTGACGCCAACGGGTATTTAGATTGCTAGAATATTTCTACACATTTTGTGGAAAATTTAATTTTATTAAAAATCAACTGAACAATAGCCCACAAATTCAGAGCTTTAAAAATCGAAAATCTGCAATTATGCTCCGATTTCGATGATTGATACCTCTATCAATAGGTGTTGAGACCGGCAATTGTGACGCCAACGGATATTAAGATTGCTAGAATATTTCTACACATTTTGTGGAAAATTTAATTTTATTAAAAATCAACTGAACAATAGCCCACAAATTCAGAGCTTTAAAAATCGAAAATCTGCAATTATGCTCCGATTTCGATGATTGATACCTCAACCAATAGGTGTTGAGACCTGTAATTGTGACGCCAACGGGTATTTAGATTGCTAGACTATTTCTACACATTTTGTGGAAATGTTAATTTTATTAAAAATCAACTGAACAATAGCCCACAAATTCCGAGCTTTAAAAATCGAAAATCTGCAATTATGCTCCGATTGTGATTATTGATACCTCTATGAATAGGTGTTGAGACCTGTAATTGTAACGCCAATGGGTGTTTAGATTGCTAGAATATTTCTACACATTTTGTGGAAAATTTAATTTTATTAAAAATCAACTGAACAATAGCCCACAAATTCCGAGCATTAAAAATTTAAAATCTGCAATTATGCTCCGATTTCGATGATTGATACCTCTATCAATAGGTGTTGAGACCTGTAATTGTGACGCCAACGGGTATTTAGATTGCTAGAATATTTCTACACATTTTGTGGAAAATTTAATTTTATTAAAAGTCAACTGAACAATAGCCCACAAATTCAGAGCTTTAAAAATCGAAAATCTGCAATTATGCTCCGATTTCGATGATTGATACATCTATCAATAGGTGTTGAGACCTGTAATTGTGACGCCAACGGGTATTTAGATTGCTAGAATATTTCTACACATTTTGTGGAAAATTTAATTTTATTAAAAGTCAACTGAACAATAGCCCACAAATTCAGAGCTTTAAAAATCGAAAATCTGCAATTATGCTCCGATTTCGATGATTGATACCTCTATCAATAGGTGTTGAGACCTGTAATTGTGACGCCAACGGGTATTTAGATTGCTCGAATATTTCAACACATTTTGTGGAAAATTTGATTTTATTAAAAATCAACTGAACAATAGCCCACAAATTCAGAGCTTTAAAAATCGAAAATCTGCAATTATGCTCCGATTTCGATGATTGATAAATCTATCAATAGGTATTGAGACCTGTAATTGTGATGCCAACGGGTATTTAGATTGCTCGAATATTTCTACAGATTTTGTGGAAAATTTAATTTTATTAAAAATCAACTGACCAATAGCCCACAAATTCAGAGCTTTAAAAATCGAAAATCTGCAATTATGCTCCGATTTCGATGATTGATACCTCAATCAATAGGTGTTGAGACCTGTAATTGTGATGCCAACGGGTATTTAGATTGCTCGAATATTTCTACACATTTTGTGGAAAATTTAATTTTATTAAAAATCAACTGAACAATAGCCCACAAATTCAGAGCTTTAAAAATCGAAAATCTGCAATTATGCTCCGATTTCGATTATTGATACCTCTATCAATAGGTGTTGAGACCTGTAATTGTGACGCCAACGGGTATTTAGATTGCTAGAATATTTCTACACATTTTGTGGAAAATTTGATTTTATTAAAAATCAACTGAACAATAGCCCACAAATTCAGAGCTTTAAAAATCGAAAATCTGCAATTATGCTCCGATTCGATGATTGATACCTCTATCAATAGGTGTTGAGACCTGTAATTGTGACGCCAACGGGTATTTAGATTGCTAGAATATTTCTACACATTTTGTGGAAAATTTAATTTTATTAAAAATCAACTGAGCCCACAAATTCAGAGCTTTAAAAATCGAAAATCTGCAATTATGCTCCGATTTCGATGATTGATACCTCTGTCAATAGGTGTTGAGACCTGTAATTGTAACGCCAACGGGTATTTAGATTGCTAGAATATTTCTACACATTTTGTGGAAAATTTAATTTTATTAAAAATCAACTGAGCCCACAAATTCAGAGCTTTAAAAATCGAAAATCTGCAATTATGCTCCGATTTCGATGATTGATACCTCTGTCAATAGGTGTTGAGACCTGTAATTATGATGCCAACGGGTATGTAGATTGCTCGAATATTTCTACACATTTTGTGGAAAATTTGATTTTGTTAAAAATCAACTGAACAATAGCCCATAAATTCCGAGCTTTAAAAATCGAAAATCTGCAATTATGCTCCGATTTCGATGATTGATACCTCTATCAATAGGTGTTGAGACCTGTAATTGTAACGCCAACGGGTGTTTAGATTGCTAGAATATGTCTACACATTTTGTGGAAAATTTGATTTTATTAAAAATCAACTGAACAATAGCCCACAAATTCAGAGCTTTAAAAATCGAAAATCTGCAATTATGCTCCGATTTCGATGATTGATACCTCTATCAATAGGTGTTGAGACCTGTAATTGTGACGCCAACGGGTATTTAGATTGCTAGAATATTTCTACACATTTTGTGGAAAATTTAATTTTATTAAAAATCAACTGAACAATAGCCCACAAATTCAGAGCTTTAAAAATCGAAAATCTGCAATTATGCTCCGATTTCGATGATTGATACCTCTATCAATAGGTGTTGAGACCTGTAATTGTAACGCCAACGGGTATTTAGATTGCTAGAATATTTCTACACATTTTGTGGAAAATTTAATTTTATTAAAAATCAACTGAGCCCACAAATTCAGAGCTTTAAAAATCGAAAATCTGCAATTATGCTCCGATTTCGATGATTGATACCTCTGTCAATAGGTGTTGAGACCTGTAATTATGATGCCAACGGGTATTTAGATTACTCGAATATTTCTACACATTTTGTGGAAAATTTGATTTTGTTAAAAATCAACTGAACAATAGCCCATAAATTCCGAGCTTTAAAAATCGAAAATCTGCAATTATGCTCCGATTTCGATGATTGATACCTCTATCAATAGGTGTTGAGACCTGTAATTGTAACGCCAACGGGTGTTTAGATTGCTAGAATATGTCTACACATTTTGTGGAAAATTTGATTTTATTAAAAATCAACTGAACAATAGCCCACAAATTCAGAGCTTTAAAAATCGAAAATCTGCAATTATGCTCCGATTTCGATGATTGATACCTCTATCAATAGGTGTTGAGACCTGTAATTGTGACGCCAACGGGTATTTAGATTGCTAGAATATTTCTACACATTTTGTGGAAAATTTAATTTTATTAAAAATCAACTGAACAATAGCCCACAAATTCAGAGCTTTAAAAATCGAAAATCTGCAATTATGCTCCGATTTCGATGATTGATATCTCAACCAATAGGTGTTGAGACCTGTAATTGTGACGCCAACGGGTATTTAGATTGCTAGAATATTTCTACACATTTTGTGGAAAATTTGATTTTATTAAAAATCAACTGAACAATAGCCCACAAATTCAGAGCTTTAAAAATCGAAAATCTGCAATTATGCTCCGATTTCGATGATTGATACCTCTATCAATAGGTGTTGAGACCTGTAATTGTGACGTCAACGGGTATTTAGATTGCTAGAATATTTCTACACATTTTGTGGAAAAGTTAATTTTATTAAAAATCAACTGAACAATAGCCCACAAATTCCGAGCTTTAAAAATCGAAAATCTGCAATTATGCTCCGATTTCGATGATTGATACCCCTCAATCAATAGGTGTTGAGACCTGTAATTGTGACGCCAACGGGTATTTAGATTGCTAGAATATGTCTACACATTTTGTGGAAAATTTGATTTTATTAAAAATCAACTGAACAATAGCCCACAAATTCAGAGCTTTAAAAATCGAAAATCTGCAATTATGCTCCGATTTCGATGATTGATACCTCTATCAATAGGTGTTGAGACCTGTAATTGTGACGCCAACGGGTATTTAGATTGCTAGAATATTTCTACACATTTTGTGGAAAATTTAATTTTATTAAAAATCAACTGAACAATAGCCCACAAATTCAGAGCTTTAAAAATCGAAAATTTGCAATTATGGTCCGATTTCGATGATTGATACCTCTATCAATAGGTGTTGAGACCTGTAATTGTGACGCGAACGGGTATTTAGATTGCTAGAATATTTCTACACATTTTGTGGAAAAGTTAATTTTATTAAAAATCAACTGAACAATAGCCCACAAATTCAGAGCTTTAAAAATCGAAAATCTGCAATTATGCTCCGATTTCGATGATTGATACCTCTATCAATAGGTGTTGAGACCTGTAATTGTAACGCCAACGGGTATTTAGATTGCTAGAATATTTCTACACATTTTGTGGAAAATTTAATTTTATTAAAAATCAACTGAACAATAGCCCACAAATTCCGAGCTTTAAAAATCGAAAATCTGCAATTATGCTCCGATTTCGATGATTGATACCTCTATCAATAGGTGTTGAGACCTGTAATTGTGACGCCAACGGGTATTTAGATTGCTAGAATATTTCTACACATTTTGTGGAAAATTTAATTTTATTAAAAATCATCTGAACAATAGCCCATTAATTCAGAGCTTTAAAAATCGAAAATCTGCAATTATGCTCCGATTTCGATGATTGTAACGCCAACGGGTATTTAGATTGATAGAATATTTCTACACATTTTGTGGAAAATTTAATTTTATTAAAAATCAACTGAACAATAGCCCACAAATTCAGAGCTTTAAAAATCGAAAATCTGCAATTATGCTCCGATTTCGATGAATGATACCTCTATCAATAGGTGTTGAGACCTGTAATTGTAACGCCAACGGGTATTTAGATTGCTAGAATATTTCTACACATTTTGTGGAAAATTTAATTTTATTAAAAATCAACTGAACAATAGCCCACAAATTCAGAGCTTTAAAAATCGAAAATCTGCAATTATGCTCCGATTTCGATGATTGATACCTCTATCAATATGTGTTGAGACCTGTAATTGTGACGCCAACGGGTATGTAGATTGCTCGAAGATTTCTACACATTTTGTGGAAAATTTAATTTTATTAAAAATCAACTGAACAATAGCCCACAAATTCAGAGCTTTAAAAATCGAAAATCTGCAATTATGCTCCGAATTCGATGAATGATACCTCTATCAATAGGTGTTGAGACCTGTAATTGTGACGCCAACGGGTGTTTAGATTGCTAGAATATTTCTACACATTTAGTGGAAAATTTGATTTTATGAAAAATCAACTGAACAATAGCCCACAAATTCCGAGCTTTAAAAATCGAAAATCTGCAATTATGCTCCGATTTCGATGATTGATACCTCTATCAATAGGTATTGAGACCTGTAATTGTGATGCCAACGGGTATGTAGATTGCTCGAATATTTCTACACATTTTGTGGAAAATTTAATTTTATTAAAAATCAACTGAACAATAGCCCACAAATTCAGAGCTTTAAAAATCGAAAATCTGCAATTATGCTCCGATTTCGATGATTGATACCTCAATCAATAGGTATTGAGACCTGTAATTGTGACGCCAATGGGTGTTTAGATTGATAGAATATTTCTACACATTTTGTGGAAAATTTGATTTTATGAAAAATCAACTGAACAATAGCCCACAAATTCCGAGCTTTAAAAATCGAAAATCTGCAATTATGCTCCGATTTCGATGATTGATACCTCAACCAATAGGTGTTGAGACCTGTAATTGTGACGCCAACGGGTATTTAGATTGCTAGAATATTTCTACACATTTTGTGGAAATGTTAATTTTATTAAAAATCAACTGAACAATAGCCCACAAATTCCGAGCTTTAAAAATCGAAAATCTGCAATTATGCTCCGATTGTGATTATTGATACCTCTATCAATAGGTGTTGAGACCTGTAATTGTAACGCCAATGGGTGTTTAGATTGCTAGAATATTTCTACACATTTTGTGGAAAATTTAATTTTATTAAAAATCAACTGAACAATAGCCCACAAATTCCGAGCATTAAAAATTTAAAATCTGCAATTATGCTCCGATTTCGATGATTGATACCTCTATCAATAGGTATTGAGACCTGTAATTGTGACGCCAACGGGTATTTAGATTGCTAGAATATTTCTACACATTTTGTGGAAAATTTGATTTTATTAAAAATCAACTGAACAATAGCCCACAAATTCAGAGCTTTAAAAATCGAAAATCTGCAATTATGCTCCGATTTCGATGATTGATAAATCTATCAATAGGTGTTGAGACCTGTAATTGTGACGCCAACGGGTATTAAGATTGCTAGAATATTTCTACACATTTTGTGGAAAATTTAATTTTATTAAAAGTCAACTGAACAATAGAGCTTTAAAAATCGAAAATCTGCAATTATGCTCCGATTTCGATGATTGATACCTCAACCAATAGGTGTTGAGACCTGTAATTGTGACGCCAACGGGTATTTAGATTGCTAGAATATTTCTACACATTTTGTGGAAATGTTAATTTTATTAAAAATCAACTGAACAATAGCCCACAAATTCCGAGCATTAAAAATTTAAAATCTGCAATTATGCTCCGATTTCGATGATTGATACCTCTATCAATAGGTATTGAGACCTGTAATTGTGACGCCAACGGGTATTTAGATTGCTAGAATATTTCTACACATTTTGTGGAAAATTTGATTTTATTAAAAATCAACTGAACAATAGCCCACAAATTCAGAGCTTTAAAAATCGAAAATCTGCAATTATGCTCCGATTTCGATGATTGATAAATCTATCAATAGGTGTTGAGACCTGTAATTGTGACGCCAACGGGTATTAAGATTGCTAGAATATTTCTACACATTTTGTGGAAAATTTAATTTTATTAAAAGTCAACTGAACAATAGCCCACAAATTCAGAGCTTTAAAAATCGAAAATCTGCAATTATGCTCCGATTTCGATGATTGATACCTCTATCAATAGGTGTTGAGACCTGTAATTGTGACGCCAACGGGTATTTAGATTGCTCGAATATTTCTACACATTTTGTGGAAAATTTGATTTTATTAAAAATCAACTGAACAATAGCCCAAAAATTCAGAGCTTTAAAAATCGAAAATCTGCAATTATGCTCCGATTTCGATGATTGATAAATCTATCAATAGGTATTGAGACCTGTAATTGTGATGCCAACGGGTATTTAGATTGCTCGAATATTTCTACAGATTTTGTGGAAAATTTAATTTTATTAAAAATCAACTGACCAATAGCCCACAAATTCAGAGCTTTAAAAATCGAAAATCTGCAATTATGCTCCGATTTCGATGATTGATACCTCAATCAATAGGTGTTGAGACCTGTAATTGTGATGCCAACGGGTATTTAGATTGCTCGAATATTTCTACACATTTTGTGGAAAATTTAATTTTATTAAAAATCAACTGAACAATAGCCCACAAATTCAGAGCTTTAAAAATCGAAAATCTGCAATTATGCTCCGATTTCGATTATTGATACCTCTATCAATAGGTGTTGAGACCTGTAATTGTGACGCCAACGGGTATTTAGATTGCTAGAATATTTCTACACATTTTGTGGAAAATTTGATTTTATTAAAAATCAACTGAACAATAGCCCACAAATTCAGAGCTTTAAAAATCGAAAATCTGCAATTATGCTCCGATTTCGATGATTGATACCTCTATCAATAGGTGTTGAGACCTGTAATTGTAACGCCAACGGGTGTTTAGATTGCTAGAATATGTCTACACATTTTGTGGAAAATTTGATTTTATTAAAAATCAACTGAACAATAGCCCACAAATTCAGAGCTTTAAAAATCGAAAATCTGCAATTATGCTCCGATTTCGATTATTGATACCTCTATCAATAGGTGTTGAGACCTGTAATTGTGACGCCAACGGGTATTTAGATTGCTAGAATATTTCTACACATTTTGTGGAAAATTTAATTTTATTAAAAATCAACTGAGCCCACAAATTCAGAGCTTTAAAAATCGAAAATCTGCAATTATGCTCCGATTTCGATGATTGATACCTCTGTCAATAGGTGTTGAGACCTGTAATTGTAACGCCAACGGGTATTTAGATTGCTAGAATATTTCTACACATTTTGTGGAAATTTAATTTTATTAAAAATCAACTGAGCCCACAAATTCAGAGCTTTAAAAATCGAAAATCTGCAATTATGCTCCGATTTCGATGATTGATACCTCTGTCAATAGGTGTTGAGACCTGTAATTATGATGCCAACGGGTATTTAGATTGCTCGAATATTTCTACACATTTTGTGGAAAATTTGATTTTGTTAAAAATCAACTGAACAATAGCCCACAAATTCAGAGCTTTAAAAATCGAAAATCTGCAATTATGCTCCGATTTCGATGATTGATACCTCTATCAATAGGTATTGAGACCTGTAATTGTGACGCCAACGGGTATTTAGATTGCTAGAATATTTTTATACATTTTGTGGAAAATTTGATTTTATTAAAAATCAACTGAACAATAGCCCACAAATTCCGAGCTTTAAAAATCGAAAATTTGCAATTATGCTCCGATTTCGATGATTGATACCTCTATCAATAGGTGTTGAGACCTGTAATTGTGACGCCAAGGGGTATTTAGATTGCTAGAATATTTCTACACATTTTGTGGAAAATTTAATTTTATTAAAAATCATCTGAACAATAGCCCATTAATTCAGAGCTTTAAAAATCGAAAATCTGCAATTATGCTCCGATTTCGATGATTGATACCTCTATCAATAGGTATTGAGACCTGTAATTGTGACGCCAAGGGGTATTTAGATTGCTAGAATATTTCTACACATTTTGTGGAAAATTTAATTTTATTAAAAATCAACTGAACAATAGCCCACAAATTCCGAGCTTTAAAAATCGAAAATCTGCAATTATGCTCCGATTTCGATGATTGATACCTCTGTCAATAGGTGTTGAGACCTGTAATTGTAACGCCAACGGGTATTTAGATTGCTAGAATATTTCTACACATTTTGTGGAAAATTTAATTTTATTAAAAATCAACTGAACAATAGCCCACAAATTCAGAGCTTTAAAAATCGAAAATCTGCAATTATGCTCCGATTTCGATGAATGATACCTCTATCAATAGGTGTTGAGACCTGTAATTGTAACGCCAACGGGTATTTAGATTGCTAGAATATTTCTACACATTTTGTGGAAAATTTAATTTTATTAAAAATCAACTGAACAATAGCCCACAAATTCCGAGCTTTAAAAATCGAAAATCTGCAATTATGCTCCGATTTCGATGATTGATACCTCTATCAATAGGTATTGAGACCTGTAATTGTGATGCCAACGGGTATTTAGATTGCTCGAATATTTCTACACATTTTGTGGAAAATTTAATTTTATTAAAAATCAACTGAACAATAGCCCACAAATTCAGAGCTTTAAAAATCGAAAATCTGCAATTATGCTCCGATTTCGATGATTGATACCTCTATCAATAGGTGTTGAGACCTGTAATTGTGACGCCAATGGGTGTTTAGATTGATAGAATATTTCTACACATTTTGTGGAAAATTTGATTTTATGAAAAATCAACTGAACAATAGCCCACAAATTCCGAGCTTGAAAAATCGAAAATCTGCAATTATGCTCCGATTTCGATGATTGATACCTCTATCAATAGGTATTGAGACCTGTAATTGTGATGCCAACGGGTATTTAGATTGCTAGAATATTTCTACACATTTTGTGGAAAATTTAATTTTATTAAAAATCAACTGAGCCCACAAATTCAGAGCTTTAAAAATCGAAAATCTGCAATTATGCTCCGATTTCGATGATTGATACCTCTGTCAATAGGTGTTGAGACCTGTAATTGTAACGCCAACGGGTATTTAGATTGCTAGAATATTTCTACACATTTTGTGGAAATTTAATTTTATTAAAAATCAACTGAGCCCACAAATTCAGAGCTTTAAAAATCGAAAATCTGCAATTATGCTCCGATTTCGATGATTGATACCTCTGTCAATAGGTGTTGAGACCTGTAATTATGATGCCAACGGGTATTTAGATTGCTCGAATATTTCTACACATTTTGTGGAAAATTTGATTTTGTTAAAAATCAACTGAACAATAGCCCATAAATTCCGAGCTTTAAAAATCGAAAATCTGCAATTATGCTCCGATTTCGATGATTGATACCTCTATCAATAGGTGTTGAGACCTGTAATTGTAACGCCAACGGGTGTTTAGATTGCTAGAATATGTCTACACATTTTGTGGAAAATTTGATTTTATTAAAAATCAACTGAACAATAGCCCACAAATTCAGAGCTTTAAAAATCGAAAATCTGCAATTATGCTCCGATTTCGATGATTGATACCTCTATCAATAGGTATTGAGACCTGTAATTGTGACGCCAACGGGTATTTAGATTGCTAGAATATTTTTATACATTTTGTGGAAAATTTGATTTTATTAAAAATCAACTGAACAATAGCCCACAAATTCCGAGCTTTAAAAATCGAAAATCTGCAATTATGCTCCGATTTCGATGATTGATACCTCTATCAATAGGTGTTGAGACCTGTAATTGTGACGCCAACGGGTATTTAGATTGCTAGAATATTTCTACACATTTTGTGGAAAATTTAATTTTATTAAAAATCATCTGAACAATAGCCCATTAATTCAGAGCTTTAAAATCGAAAATCTGCAATTATGCTCCGATTTCGATGATTGTAACGCCAACGGGTATTTAGATTGATAGAATATTTCTACACATTTTGTGGAAAATTTAATTTTATTAAAAATCAACTGAACAATAGCCCACAAATTCAGAGCTTTAAAAATCGAAAATCTGCAATTATGCTCCGATTTCGATGAATGATACCTCTATCAATAGGTGTTGAGACCTGTAATTGTAACGCCAACGGGTATTTAGATTGCTAGAATATTTCTACACATTTTGTGGAAAATTTAATTTTATTAAAAATCAACTGAACAATAGCCCACAAATTCAGAGCTTTAAAAATCGAAAATCTGCAATTATGCTCCGATTTCGATGATTGATACCTCTATCAATATGTGTTGAGACCTGTAATTGTGACGCCAACGGGTATGTAGATTGCTCAAAGATTTCTACACATTTTGTGGAAAATTTAATTTTATTAAAAATCAACTGAACAATAGCCCACAAATTCAGAGCTTTAAAAATCGAAAATCTGCAATTATGCTCCGATTTCGATGAATGATACCTCTATCAATAGGTGTTGAGACCTGTAATTGTGACGCCAACGGGTGTTTAGATTGCTAGAATATTTCTACACATTTAGTGGAAAGTTTGTTTTTATGAAAAATCAACTGAACAATAGCCCACAAATTCCGAGCTTTAAAAATCGAAAATCTGCAATTATGCTCCGATTTCGATGATTGATACCTCTATCAATAGGTATTGAGACCTGTAATTGTGATGCCAACGGGTATGTAGATTGCTCGAATATTTCTACACATTTTGTGGAAAATTTAATTTTATTAAAAATCAACTGAACAATAGCCCACAAATTCAGAGCTTTAAAAATCGAAAATCTGCAATTATGCTCCGATTTCGATGATTGATACCTCTATCAATAGGTGTTGAGACCTGTAATTGTAACGCCAACGGGTGTTTAGATTGCTAGAATATGTCTACACATTTTGTGGAAAATTTGATTTTATTAAAAATCAACTGAACAATAGCCCACAAATTCAGAGCTTTAAAAATCGAAAATTTGCAATTATGCTCCGATTTCGATGATTGATACCTCTATCAATAGGTATTGAGACCTGTAATTGTGACGCCAACGGGTATTTAGATTGCTAGAATATTTTTATACATTTTGTGGAAAATTTGATTTTATTAAAAATCAACTGAACAATAGCCCACAAATTCAGAGCTTTAAAAATCGAAAATCTGCAATTATGCTCCGATTTCGATGATTGATACCTCTATCAATATGTGTTGAGACCTGTAATTGTGACGCCAACGGGTATGTAGATTGCTCGAAGATTTCTACACATTTTGTGGAAAATTTAATTTTATTAAAAATCAACTGAACAATAGCCCACAAATTCAGAGCTTTAAAAATCGAAAATCTGCAATTATGCTCCGATTTCGATGATTGATACCTCTATCAATAGGTGTTGAGACCTGTAATTGTGACGCCAATGGGTGTTTAGATTGATAGAATATTTCTACACATTTTGTGGAAAATTTGATTTTATGAAAAATCAACTGAACAATAGCCCACAAATTCCGAGCTTGAAAAATCGAAAATCTGCAATTATGCTCCGATTTCGATGATTGATACCTCTATCAATAGGTATTGAGACCTGTAATTGTGATGCCAACGGGTATTTAGATTGCTAGAATATTTCTACACATTTTGTGGAAAATTTAATTTTATTAAAAATCAACTGAACAATAGCCCACAAATTCAGAGCTTTAAAAATCGAAAATCTGCAATTATGCTCCGATTTCGATGATTGATATCTCAACCAATAGGTGTTGAGACCTGTAATTGTGACGCCAACGGGTATTTAGATTGCTAGAATATTTCTACACATTTTGTGGAAAATTTAATTTTATTAAAAATCAACTGAGCCCACAAATTCAGAGCTTTAAAAATCGAAAATCTGCAATTATGCTCCGATTTCGATGATTGATACCTCTGTCAATAGGTGTTGAGACCTGTAATTGTAACGCCAACGGGTATTTAGATTGCTAGAATATTTCTACACATTTTGTGGAAATTTAATTTTATTAAAAATCAACTGAGCCCACAAATTCAGAGCTTTAAAAATCGAAAATCTGCAATTATGCTCCGATTTCGATGATTGATACCTCTATCAATAGGTGTTGAGACCTGTAATTATGATGCCAACGGGTATTTAGATTGCTCGAATATTTCTACACATTTTGTGGAAAATTTGATTTTGTTAAAAATCAACTGAACAATAGCCCATAAATTCCGAGCTTTAAAAATCGAAAATCTGCAATTATGCTCCGATTTCGATGATTGATACCTCTATCAATAGGTGTTGAGACCTGTAATTGTGACGCCAACGGGTGTTTAGATTGCTAGAATATGTCTACACATTTTGTGGAAAATTTGATTTTATTAAAAATCAACTGAACAATAGCCCACAAATTCAGAGCTTTAAAAATCGAAAATCTGCAATTATGCTCCGATTTCGATGATTGATATCTCAACCAATAGGTGTTGAGACCTGTAATTGTGACGCCAACGGGTATTTAGATTGCTAGAATATTTCTACACATTTTGTGGAAAATTTAATTTTATTAAAAATCAACTGAGCCCACAAATTCAGAGCTTTAAAAATCGAAAATCTGCAATTATGCTCCGATTTCGATGATTGATACCTCTGTCAATAGGTGTTGAGACCTGTAATTGTAACGCCAACGGGTATTTAGATTGCTAGAATATTTCTACACATTTTGTGGAAATTTAATTTTATTAAAAATCAACTGAGCCCACAAATTCAGAGCTTTAAAAATCGAAAATCTGCAATTATGCTCCGATTTCGATGATTGATACCTCTGTCAATAGGTGTTGAGACCTGTAATTATGATGCCAACGGGTATTTAGATTGCTCGAATATTTCTACACATTTTGTGGAAAATTTGATTTTGTTAAAAATCAACTGAACAATAGCCCATAAATTCCGAGCTTTAAAAATCGAAAATCTGCAATTATGCTCCGATTTCGATGATTGATACCTCTATCAATAGGTGTTGAGACCTGTAATTGTGACGCCAACGGGTGTTTAGATTGCTAGAATATGTCTACACATTTTGTGGAAAATTTGATTTTATTAAAAATCAACTGAACAATAGCCCACAAATTCAGAGCTTTAAAAATCGAAAATCTGCAATTATGCTCCGATTTCGATGATTGATACCTCTATCAATAGGTATTGAGACCTGTAATTGTGACGCCAACGGGTATTTAGATTGCTAGAATATTTCTACACATTTTGTGGAAAATTTAATTTTATTAAAAATCAACTGAACAATAGCCCACAAATTCAGAGCTTTAAAAATCGAAAATCTGCAATTATGCTCCGATTTCGATGATTGATACCTCTATCAATATGTGTTGAGACCTGTAATTGTGACGCCAACGGGTATGTAGATTGCTCAAAGATTTCTACACATTTTGTGGAAAATTTAATTTTATTAAAAATCAACTGAACAATAGCCCACAAATTCAGAGCTTTAAAAATCGAAAATCTGCAATTATGCTCCGATTTCGATGAATGATACCTCTATCAATAGGTGTTGAGACCTGTAATTGTGACGCCAACGGGTGTTTAGATTGCTAGAATATTTCTACACATTTAGTGGAAAATTTGTTTTTATGAAAAATCAACTGAACAATAGCCCACAAATTCCGAGCTTTAAAAATCGAAAATCTGCAATTATGCTCCGATTTCGATGATTGATACCTCTATCAATAGGTATTGAGACCTGTAATTGTGATGCCAACGGGTATGTAGATTGCTCGAATATTTCTACACATTTTGTGGAAAATTTAATTTTATTAAAAATCAACTGAACAATAGCCCACAAATTCAGAGCTTTAAAAATCGAAAATCTGCAATTATGCTCCGATTTCGATGATTGATACCTCTATCAATAGGTGTTGAGACCTGTAATTGTAACGCCAACGGGTGTTTAGATTGCTAGAATATGTCTACACATTTTGTGGAAAATTTGATTTTATTAAAAATCAACTGAACAATAGCCCACAAATTCAGAGCTTTAAAAATCGAAAATTTGCAATTATGCTCCGATTTCGATGATTGATACCTCTATCAATAGGTATTGAGACCTGTAATTGTGACGCCAACGGGTATTTAGATTGCTAGAATATTTTTATACATTTTGTGGAAAATTTGATTTTATTAAAAATCAACTGAACAATAGCCCACAAATTCCGAGCTTTAAAAATCGAAAATTTGCAATTATGCTCCGATTTCGATGATTGATACCTCTATCAATAGGTGTTGAGACCTGTAATTGTGACGCCAACGGGTATTTAGATTGCTAGAATATTTCTACACATTTTGTGGAAAATTTAATTTTATTAAAAATCATCTGAACAATAGCCCATTAATTCAGAGCTTTAAAAATCGAAAATCTGCAATTATGCTCCGATTTCGATGATTGTAACGCCAACGGGTATTTAGATTGATAGAATATTTCTACACATTTTGTGGAAAATTTAATTTTATTAAAAATCAACTGAACAATAGCCCACAAATTCAGAGCTTTAAAAATCGAAAATCTGCAATTATGCTCCGATTTCGATGAATGATACCTCTATCAATAGGTGTTGAGACCTGTAATTGTAACGCCAACGGGTATTTAGATTGCTAGAATATTTCTACACATTTTGTGGAAAATTTGATTTTATGAAAAATCAACTGAACAATAGCCCACAAATTCAGAGCTTTAAAAATCGAAAATCTGCAATTATGCTCCGATTTCGATGATTGATACCTCTATCAATATGTGTTGAGACCTGTAATTGTGACGCCAACGGGTATGTAGATTGCTCGAAGATTTCTACACATTTTGTGGAAAATTTAATTTTATTAAAAATCAACTGAACAATAGCCCACAAATTCAGAGCTTTAAAAATCGAAAATCTGCAATTATGCTCCGATTTCGATGATTGATACCTCTATCAATAGGTGTTGAGACCTGTAATTGTGACGCCAATGGGTGTTTAGATTGATAGAATATTTCTACACATTTTGTGGAAAATTTGATTTTATGAAAAATCAACTGAACAATAGCCCACAAATTCCGAGCTTGAAAAATCGAAAATCTGCAATTATGCTCCGATTTCGATGATTGATACCTCTATCAATAGGTATTGAGACCTGTAATTGTGATGCCAACGGGTATTTAGATTGCTAGAATATTTCTACACATTTTGTGGAAAATTTAATTTTATTAAAAATCAACTGAACAATAGCCCACAAATTCAGAGCTTTAAAAATCGAAAATCTGCAATTATGCTCCGATTTCGATGATTGATATCTCAACCAATAGGTGTTGAGACCTGTAATTGTGACGCCAACGGGTATTTAGATTGCTAGAATATTTCTACACATTTTGTGGAAAATTTAATTTTATTAAAAATCAACTGAGCCCACAAATTCAGAGCTTTAAAAATCGAAAATCTGCAATTATGCTCCGATTTCGATGATTGATACCTCTGTCAATAGGTGTTGAGACCTGTAATTGTAACGCCAACGGGTATTTAGATTGCTAGAATATTTCTACACATTTTGTGGAAATTTAATTTTATTAAAAATCAACTGAGCCCACAAATTCAGAGCTTTAAAAATCGAAAATCTGCAATTATGCTCCGATTTCGATGATTGATACCTCTGTCAATAGGTGTTGAGACCTGTAATTATGATGCCAACGGGTATTTAGATTGCTCGAATATTTCTACACATTTTGTGGAAAATTTGATTTTGTTAAAAATCAACTGAACAATAGCCCATAAATTCCGAGCTTTAAAAATCGAAAATCTGCAATTATGCTCCGATTTCGATGATTGATACCTCTATCAATAGGTGTTGAGACCTGTAATTGTGACGCCAACGGGTGTTTAGATTGCTAGAATATGTCTACACATTTTGTGGAAAATTTGATTTTATTAAAAATCAACTGAACAATAGCCCACAAATTCAGAGCTTTAAAAATCGAAAATCTGCAATTATGCTCCGATTTCGATGATTGATACCTCTATCAATAGGTATTGAGACCTGTAATTGTGACGCCAACGGGTATTTAGATTGCTAGAATATTTTTATACATTTTGTGGAAAATTTGATTTTATTAAAAATCAACTGAACAATAGCCCACAAATTCCGAGCTTTAAAAATCGAAAATTTGCAATTATGCTCCGATTTCGATGATTGATACCTCTATCAATAGGTGTTGAGACCTGTAATTGTGACGCCAACGGGTATTTAGATTGCTAGAATATTTCTACACATTTTGTGGAAAATTTAATTTTATTAAAAATCATCTGAACAATAGCCCATTAATTCAGAGCTTTAAAAATCGAAAATCTGCAATTATGCTCCGATTTCGATGATTGTAACGCCAACGGGTATTTAGATTGATAGAATATTTCTACACATTTTGTGGAAAATTTAATTTTATTAAAAATCAACTGAACAATAGCCCACAAATTCAGAGCTTTAAAAATCGAAAATCTGCAATTATGCTCCGATTTCGATGAATGATACCTCTATCAATAGGTGTTGAGACCTGTAATTGTAACGCCAACGGGTATTTAGATTGCTAGAATATTTCTACACATTTTGTGGAAAATTTAATTTTATTAAAAATCAACTGAACAATAGCCCACAAATTCAGAGCTTTAAAAATCGAAAATCTGCAATTATGCTCCGATTTCGATGATTGATACCTCTATCAATATGTGTTGAGACCTGTAATTGTGACGCCAACGGGTATGTAGATTGCTCGAAGATTTCTACACATTTTGTGGAAAATTTAATTTTATTAAAAATCAACTGAACAATAGCCCACAAATTCAGAGCTTTAAAAATCGAAAATCTGCAATTATGCTCCGATTTCGATGAATGATACCTCTATCAATAGGTGTTGAGACCTGTAATTGTGACGCCAACGGGTGTTTAGATTGCTAGAATATTTCTACACATTTAGTGGAAAATTTGATTTTATGAAAAATCAACTGAACAATAGCCCACAAATTCCGAGCTTTAAAAATCGAAAATCTGCAATTATGCTCCGATTTCGATGATTGATACCTCTATCAATAGGTATTGAGACCTGTAATTGTGATGCCAACGGGTATGTAGATTGCTCGAATATTTCTACACATTTTGTGGAAAATTTAATTTTATTAAAAATCAACTGAACAATAGCCCACAAATTCAGAGCTTTAAAAATCGAAAATCTGCAATTATGCTCCGATTTCGATGATTGATACCTCTATCAATAGGTGTTGAGACCTGTAATTGTGACGCCAATGGGTGTTTAGATTGATAGAATATTTCTACACATTTTGTGGAAAATTTGATTTTATGAAAAATCAACTGAACAATAGCCCACAAATTCCGAGCTTGAAAAATCGAAAATCTGCAATTATGCTCCGATTTCGATGATTGATACCTCTATCAATAGGTATTGAGACCTGTAATTGTGATGCCAACGGGTATTTAGATTGCTAGAATATTTCTACACATTTTGTGGAAAATTTAATTTTATTAAAAATCAACTGAACAATAGCCCACAAATTCAGAGCTTTAAAAATCGAAAATCTGCAATTATGCTCCGATTTCGATGATTGATACCTCTATCAATAGGTATTGAGACCTGTAATTGTGACGCCAACGGGTATTTAGATTGCTAGAATATTTTTATACATTTTGTGGAAAATTTGATTTTATTAAAAATCAACTGAACAATAGCCCACAAATTCAGAGCTTTAAAAATCGAAAATCTGCAATTATGCTCCGATTTCGATGAATGATACCTCTATCAATAGGTGTTGAGACCTGTAATTGTAACGCCAACGGGTATTTAGATTGCTAGAATATTTCTACACATTTTGTGGAAAATTTAATTTTATTAAAAATCAACTGAACAATAGCCCACAAATTCAGAGCTTTAAAAATCGAAAATCTGCAATTATGCTCCGATTTCGATGATTGATACCTCTATCAATAGGTATTGAGACCTGTAATTGTGACGCCAACGGGTATTTAGATTGCTAGAATATTTTTATACATTTTGTGGAAAATTTGATTTTATTAAAAATCAACTGAACAATAGCCCACAAATTCAGAGCTTTAAAAATCGAAAATCTGCAATTATGCTCCGATTTCGATGATTGATACCTCTATCAATATGTGTTGAGACCTGTAATTGTGATGCCAACGGGTATGTAGATTGCTCGAAGATTTCTACACATTTTGTGGAAAATTTAATTTTATTAAAAATCAACTGAACAATAGCCCACAAATTCAGAGCTTTAAAAATCGAAAATCTGCAATTATGCTCCGATTTCGATGAATGATACCTCTATCAATAGGTGTTGAGACCTGTAATTGTGACGCCAACGGGTGTTTAGATTGCTAGAATATTTCTACACATTTAGTGGAAAATTTGATTTTATGAAAAATCAACTGAACAATAGCCCACAAATTCCGAGCTTTAAAAATCGAAAATCTGCAATTATGCTCCGATTTCGATGATTGATACCTCTATCAATAGGTATTGAGACCTGTAATTGTGATGCCAACGGGTATGTAGATTGCTCGAATATTTCTACACATTTTGTGGAAAATTTAATTTTATTAAAAATCAACTGAACAATAGCCCACAAATTCAGAGCTTTAAAAATCGAAAATCTGCAATTATGCTCCGATTTCGATGATTGATACCTCTATCAATAGGTGTTGAGACCTGTAATTGTGACGCCAATGGGTGTTTAGATTGATAGAATATTTCTACACATTTTGTGGAAAATTTGATTTTATGAAAAATCAACTGAACAATAGCCCACAAATTCCGAGCTTGAAAAATCGAAAATCTGCAATTATGCTCCGATTTCGATGATTGATACCTCTATCAATAGGTATTGAGACCTGTAATTGTGATGCCAACGGGTATTTAGATTGCTAGAATATTTCTACACATTTTGTGGAAAATTTAATTTTATTAAAAATCAACTGAACAATAGCCCACAAATTCAGAGCTTTAAAAATCGAAAATCTGCAATTATGCTCCGATTTCGATGATTGATATCTCAACCAATAGGTGTTGAGACCTGTAATTGTGACGCCAACGGGTATTTAGATTGCTAGAATATTTCTACACATTTTGTGGAAAATTTAATTTTATTAAAAATCAACTGAGCCCACAAATTCAGAGCTTTAAAAATCGAAAATCTGCAATTATGCTCCGATTTCGATGATTGATACCTCTGTCAATAGGTGTTGAGACCTGTAATTGTAACGCCAACGGGTATTTAGATTGCTAGAATATTTCTACACATTTTGTGGAAATTTAATTTTATTAAAAATCAACTGAGCCCACAAATTCAGAGCTTTAAAAATCGAAAATCTGCAATTATGCTCCGATTTCGATGATTGATACCTCTGTCAATAGGTGTTGAGACCTGTAATTATGATGCCAACGGGTATTTAGATTGCTCGAATATTTCTACACATTTTGTGGAAAATTTGATTTTGTTAAAAATCAACTGAACAATAGCCCATAAATTCCGAGCTTTAAAAATCGAAAATCTGCAATTATGCTCCGATTTCGATGATTGATACCTCTATCAATAGGTGTTGAGACCTGTAATTGTAACGCCAACGGGTGTTTAGATTGCTAGAATATGTCTACACATTTTGTGGAAAATTTGATTTTATTAAAAATCAACTGAACAATAGCCCACAAATTCAGAGCTTTAAAAATCGAAAATCTGCAATTATGCTCCGATTTCGATGATTGATACCTCTATCAATAGGTATTGAGACCTGTAATTGTGACGCCAACGGGTATTTAGATTGCTAGAATATTTTTATACATTTTGTGGAAAATTTGATTTTATTAAAAATCAACTGAACAATAGCCCACAAATTCCGAGCTTTAAAAATCGAAAATTTGCAATTATGCTCCGATTTCGATGATTGATACCTCTATCAATAGGTGTTGAGACCTGTAATTGTGACGCCAACGGGTATTTAGATTGCTAGAATATTTCTACACATTTTGTGGAAAATTTAATTTTATTAAAAATCATCTGAACAATAGCCCATTAATTCAGAGCTTTAAAAATCGAAAATCTGCAATTATGCTCCGATTTCGATGATTGTAACGCCAACGGGTATTTAGATTGATAGAATATTTCTACACATTTTGTGGAAAATTTAATTTTATTAAAAATCAACTGAACAATAGCCCACAAATTCAGAGCTTTAAAAATCGAAAATCTGCAATTATGCTCCGATTTCGATGAATGATACCTCTATCAATAGGTGTTGAGACCTGTAATTGTAACGCCAACGGGTATTTAGATTGCTAGAATATTTCTACACATTTTGTGGAAAATTTAATTTTATTAAAAATCAACTGAACAATAGCCCACAAATTCAGAGCTTTAAAAATCGAAAATCTGCAATTATGCTCCGATTTCGATGATTGATACCTCTATCAATATGTGTTGAGACCTGTAATTGTGACGCCAACGGGTATGTAGATTGCTCGAAGATTTCTACACATTTTGTGGAAAATTTAATTTTATTAAAAATCAACTGAACAATAGCCCACAAATTCAGAGCTTTAAAAATCGAAAATCTGCAATTATGCTCCGATTTCGATGAATGATACCTCTATCAATAGGTGTTGAGACCTGTAATTGTGACGCCAACGGGTGTTTAGATTGCTAGAATATTTCTACACATTTAGTGGAAAATTTGATTTTATGAAAAATCAACTGAACAATAGCCCACAAATTCCGAGCTTTAAAAATCGAAAATCTGCAATTATGCTCCGATTTCGATGATTGATACCTCTATCAATAGGTATTGAGACCTGTAATTGTGATGCCAACGGGTATGTAGATTGCTCGAATATTTCTACACATTTTGTGGAAAATTTAATTTTATTAAAAATCAACTGAACAATAGCCCACAAATTCAGAGCTTTAAAAATCGAAAATCTGCAATTATGCTCCGATTTCGATGATTGATACCTCTATCAATAGGTGTTGAGACCTGTAATTGTGACGCCAATGGGTGTTTAGATTGATAGAATATTTCTACACATTTTGTGGAAAATTTGATTTTATGAAAAATCAACTGAACAATAGCCCACAAATTCCGAGCTTGAAAAATCGAAAATCTGCAATTATGCTCCGATTTCGATGATTGATACCTCTATCAATAGGTATTGAGACCTGTAATTGTGATGCCAACGGGTATTTAGATTGCTAGAATATTTCTACACATTTTGTGGAAAATTTAATTTTATTAAAAATCAACTGAACAATAGCCCACAAATTCAGAGCTTTAAAAATCGAAAATCTGCAATTATGCTCCGATTTCGATGATTGATACCTCTATCAATAGGTGTTGAGACCGGTAATTGTGACGCCAACGGGTATTAAGATTGCTAGAATATTTCTACACATTTTGTGGAAAATTTAATTTTATTAAAAGTCAACTGAACAATAGCCCACAAATTCAGAGCTTTAAAAATCGAAAATCTGCAATTATGCTCCGATTTCGATGATTGATACATCTATCAATAGGTGTTGAGACCTGTAATTGTGACGCCAACGGGTATTTAGATTGCTAGAATATTTCTACACATTTTGTGGAAAATTTAATTTTATTAAAAGTCAACTGAACAATAGCCCACAAATTCAGAGCTTTAAAAATCGAAAATCTGCAATTATGCTCCGATTTCGATGATTGATACCTCTATCAATAGGTGTTGAGACCTGTAATTGTGACGCCAACGGGTATTTAGATTGCTCGAATATTTCTACACATTTTGTGGAAAATTTGATTTTATTAAAAATCAACTGAACAATAGCCCACAAATTCAGAGCTTTAAAAATCGAAAATCTGCAATTATGCTCCGATTTCGATGATTGATAAATCTATCAATAGGTATTGAGACCTGTAATTGTGATGCCAACGGGTATTTAGATTGCTCGAATATTTCTACAGATTTTGTGGAAAATTTAATTTTATTAAAAATCAACTGAACAATAGCCCACAAATTCAGAGCTTTAAAAATCGAAAATCTGCAATTATGCTCCGATTTCGATGATTGATACCTCAATCAATAGGTGTTGAGACCTGTAATTGTGATGCCAACGGGTATTTAGATTGCTCGAATATTTCTACACATTTTGTGGAAAATTTAATTTTATTAAAAATCAACTGAACAATAGCCCACAAATTCCGAGCTTTAAAAATCGAAAATCTGCAATTATGCTCCGATTGTGATTATTGATACCTCTATCAATAGGTGTTGAGACCTGTAATTGTAACGCCAATGGGTGTTTAGATTGCTAGAATATTTCTACACATTTTGTGGAAAATTTAATTTTATTAAAAATCAACTGAACAATAGCCCACAAATTCCGAGCATTAAAAATTTAAAATCTGCAATTATGCTCCGATTTCGATGATTGATACCTCTATCAATAGGTATTGAGACCTGTAATTGTGACGCCAACGGGTATTTAGATTGCTAGAATATTTCTACACATTTTGTGGAAAATTTAATTTTATTAAAAATCAACTGAACAATAGCCCACAAATTCAGAGCTTTAAAAATCGAAAATCTGCAATTATGCTCCGATTTCGATGATTGATACCTCTATCAATAGGTGTTGAGACCGGTAATTGTGACGCCAACGGGTATTAAGATTGCTAGAATATTTCTACACATTTTGTGGAAAATTTAATTTTATTAAAAGTCAACTGAACAATAGCCCACAAATTCAGAGCTTTAAAAATCGAAAATTTGCAATTATGCTCCGATTTCGATGATTGATACATCTATCAATAGGTGTTGAGACCTGTAATTGTGACGCCAACGGGTATTTAGATTGCTAGAATATTTCTACACATTTTGTGGAAAATTTAATTTTATTAAAAGTCAACTGAACAATAGCCCACAAATTCAGAGCTTTAAAAATCGAAAATCTGCAATTATGCTCCGATTTCGATGATTGATACCTCTATCAATAGGTGTTGAGACCTGTAATTGTGACGCCAACGGGTATTTAGATTGCTCGAATATTTCTACACATTTTGTGGAAAATTTGATTTTATTAAAAATCAACTGAACAATAGCCCACAAATTCAGAGCTTTAAAAATCGAAAATCTGCAATTATGCTCCGATTTCGATGATTGATAAATCTATCAATAGGTATTGAGACCTGTAATTGTGATGCCAACGGGTATTTAGATTGCTCGAATATTTCTACAGATTTTGTGGAAAATTTAATTTTATTAAAAATCAACTGAACAATAGCCCACAAATTCAGAGCTTTAAAAATCGAAAATCTGCAATTATGCTCCGATTTCGATGATTGATACCTCAATCAATAGGTGTTGAGACCTGTAATTGTGATGCCAACGGGTATTTAGATTGCTCGAATATTTCTACACATTTTGTGGAAAATTTAATTTTATTAAAAATCAACTGAACAATAGCCCACAAATTCCGAGCTTTAAAAATCGAAAATCTGCAATTATGCTCCGATTGTGATTATTGATACCTCTATCAATAGGTGTTGAGACCTGTAATTGTAACGCCAATGGGTGTTTAGATTGCTAGAATATTTCTACACATTTTGTGGAAAATTTAATTTTATTAAAAATCAACTGAACAATAGCCCACAAATTCAGAGCTTTAAAAATCGAAAATCTGCAATTATGCTCCGATTTCGATGATTGATACCTCTATCAATAGGTGTTGAGACCGGTAATTGTGACGCCAACGGGTATTAAGATTGCTAGAATATTTCTACACATTTTGTGGAAAATTTAATTTTATTAAAAGTCAACTGAACAATAGCCCACAAATTCAGAGCTTTAAAAATCGAAAATCTGCAATTATGCTCCGATTTCGATGATTGATACATCTATCAATAGGTGTTGAGACCTGTAATTGTGACGCCAACGGGTATTTAGATTGCTAGAATATTTCTACACATTTTGTGGAAAATTTAATTTTATTAAAAGTCAACTGAACAATAGCCCACAAATTCAGAGCTTTAAAAATCGAAAATCTGCAATTATGCTCCGATTTCGATGATTGATACCTCTATCAATAGGTGTTGAGACCTGTAATTGTGACGCCAACGGGTATTTAGATTGCTCGAATATTTCTACACATTTTGTGGAAAATTTGATTTTATTAAAAATCAACTGAACAATAGCCCACAAATTCAGAGCTTTAAAAATCGAAAATCTGCAATTATGCTCCGATTTCGATGATTGATAAATCTATCAATAGGTATTGAGACCTGTAATTGTGATGCCAACGGGTATTTAGATTGCTCGAATATTTCTACAGATTTTGTGGAAAATTTAATTTTATTAAAAATCAACTGACCAATAGCCCACAAATTCAGAGCTTTAAAAATCGAAAATCTGCAATTATGCTCCGATTTCGATGATTGATACCTCTATCAATAGGTGTTGAGACCTGTAATTGTGATGCCAACGGGTATTTAGATTGCTCGAATATTTCTACACATTTTGTGGAAAATTTAATTTTATTAAAAATCAACTGAACAATAGCCCACAAATTCAGAGCTTTAAAAATCGAAAATCTGCAATTATGCTCCGATTTCGATTATTGATACCTCTATCAATAGGTGTTGAGACCTGTAATTGTGACGCCAACGGGTATTTAGATTGCTAGAATATTTCTACACATTTTGTGGAAAATTTGATTTTATTAAAAATCAACTGAACAATAGCCCACAAATTCAGAGCTTTAAAAATCGAAAATCTGCAATTATGCTCCGATTTCGATGATTGATACCTCTATCAATAGGTGTTGAGACCTGTAATTGTAACGCCAACGGGTGTTTAGATTGCTAGAATATGTCTACACATTTTGTGGAAAATTTGATTTTATTAAAAATCAACTGAACAATAGCCCACAAATTCAGAGCTTTAAAAATCGAAAATCTGCAATTATGCTCCGATTTCGATTATTGATACCTCTATCAATGGGTGTTGAGACCTGTAATTGTGACGCCAACGGGTATTTAGATTGCTAGAATATTTCTACACATTTTGTGGAAAATTTAATTTTATTAAAAATCAACTGAGCCCACAAATTCAGAGCTTTAAAAATCGAAAATCTGCAATTATGCTCCGATTTCGATGATTGATACCTCTGTCAATAGGTGTTGAGACCTGTAATTGTAACGCCAACGGGTATTTAGATTGCTAGAATATTTCTACACATTTTGTGGAAATTTAATTTTATTAAAAATCAACTGAGCCCACAAATTCAGAGCTTTAAAAATCGAAAATCTGCAATTATGCTCCGATTTCGATGATTGATACCTCTGTCAATAGGTGTTGAGACCTGTAATTATGATGCCAACGGGTATTTAGATTGCTCGAATATTTCTACACATTTTGTGGAAAATTTGATTTTGTTAAAAATCAACTGAACAATAGCCCATAAATTCCGAGCTTTAAAAATCGAAAATCTGCAATTATGCTCCGATTTCGATGATTGATACCTCTATCAATAGGTGTTGAGACCTGTAATTGTAACGCCAACGGGTGTTTAGATTGCTAGAATATGTCTACACATTTTGTGGAAAATTTGATTTTATTAAAAATCAACTGAACAATAGCCCACAAATTCAGAGCTTTAAAAATCGAAAATCTGCAATTATGCTCCGATTTCGATGATTGATACCTCTATCAATAGGTATTGAGACCTGTAATTGTGACGCCAACGGGTATTTAGATTGCTAGAATATTTTTATACATTTTGTGGAAAATTTGATTTTATTAAAAATCAACTGAACAATAGCCCACAAATTCCGAGCTTTAAAAATCGAAAATTTGCAATTATGCTCCGATTTCGATGATTGATACCTCTATCAATAGGTGTTGAGACCTGTAATTGTGACGCCAACGGGTATTTAGATTGCTAGAATATTTCTACACATTTTGTGGAAAATTTAATTTTATTAAAAATCATCTGAACAATAGCCCATTAATTCAGAGCTTTAAAAATCGAAAATCTGCAATTATGCTCCGATTTCGATGATTGTAACGCCAACGGGTATTTAGATTGATAGAATATTTCTACACATTTTGTGGAAAATTTAATTTTATTAAAAATCAACTGAACAATAGCCCACAAATTCAGAGCTTTAAAAATCGAAAATCTGCAATTATGCTCCGATTTTGATGAATGATACCTCTATCAATAGGTGTTGAGACCTGTAATTGTAACGCCAACGGGTATTTAGATTGCTAGAATATTTCTACACATTTTGTGGAAAATTTAATTTTATTAAAAATCAACTGAACAATAGCCCACAAATTCAGAGCTTTAAAAATCGAAAATCTGCAATTATGCTCCGATTTCGATGATTGATACCTCTATCAATATGTGTTGAGACCTGTAATTGTGACGCCAACGGGTATGTAGATTGCTCGAAGATTTCTACACATTTTGTGGAAAATTTAATTTTATTAAAAATCAACTGAACAATAGCCCACAAATTCAGAGCTTTAAAAATCGAAAATCTGCAATTATGCTCCGATTTCGATGAATGATACCTCTATCAATAGGTGTTGAGACCTGTAATTGTGACGCAAACGGGTGTTTAGATTGCTAGAATATTTCTACACATTTAGTGGAAAATTTGATTTTATGAAAAATCAACTGAACAATAGCCCACAAATTCCGAGCTTTAAAAATCGAAAATCTGCAATTATGCTCCGATTTCGATGATTGATACCTCTATCAATAGGTATTGAGACCTGTAATTGTGATGCCAACGGGTATGTAGATTGCTCGAATATTTCTACACATTTTGTGGAAAATTTAATTTTATTAAAAATCAACTGAACAATAGCCCACAAATTCAGAGCTTTAAAAATCGAAAATCTGCAATTATGCTCCGATTTCGATGATTGATACCTCTATCAATAGGTGTTGAGACCTGTAATTGTGACGCCAATGGGTGTTTAGATTGATAGAATATTTCTACACATTTTGTGGAAAATTTGATTTTATGAAAAATCAACTGAACAATAGCCCACAAATTCCGAGCTTGAAAAATCGAAAATCTGCAATTATGCTCCGATTTCGATGATTGATACCTCTATCAATAGGTATTGAGACCTGTAATTGTGATGCCAACGGGTATTTAGATTGCTAGAATATTTCTACACATTTTGTGGAAAATTTAATTTTATTAAAAATCAACTGAACAATAGCCCACAAATTCAGAGCTTTAAAAATCGAAAATCTGCAATTATGCTCCGATTTCGATGATTGATACCTCAACCAATAGGTGTTGAGACCTGTAATTGTGACGCCAACGGGTATTTAGATTGCTAGAATATTTCTACACATTTTGTGGAAATGTTAATTTTATTAAAAATCAACTGAACAATAGCCCACAAATTCCGAGCTTTAAAAATCGAAAATCTGCAATTATGCTCCGATTGTGATTATTGATACCTCTATCAATAGGTGTTGAGACCTGTAATTGTAACGCCAATGGGTGTTTAGATTGCTAGAATATTTCTACACATTTTGTGGAAAATTTAATTTTATTAAAAATCAACTGAACAATAGCCCACAAATTCAGAGCTTTAAAAATCGAAAATCTGCAATTATGCTCCGATTTCGATGATTGATACCTCTATCAATAGGTGTTGAGACCGGTAATTGTGACGCCAACGGGTATTAAGATTGCTAGAATATTTCTACACATTTTGTGGAAAATTTAATTTTATTAAAAGTCAACTGAACAATAGCCCACAAATTCAGAGCTTTAAAAATCGAAAATCTGCAATTATGCTCCGATTTCGATGATTGATACATCTATCAATAGGTGTTGAGACCTGTAATTGTGACGCCAACGGGTATTTAGATTGCTAGAATATTTCTACACATTTTGTGGAAAATTTAATTTTATTAAAAGTCAACTGAACAATAGCCCACAAATTCAGAGCTTTAAAAATCGAAAATCTGCAATTATGCTCCGATTTCGATGATTGATACCTCTATCAATAGGTGTTGAGACCTGTAATTGTGACGCCAACGGGTATTTAGATTGCTCGAATATTTCTACACATTTTGTGGAAAATTTGATTTTATTAAAAATCAACTGAACAATAGCCCACAAATTCAGAGCTTTAAAAATCGAAAATCTGCAATTATGCTCCGATTTCGATGATTGATAAATCTATCAATAGGTATTGAGACCTGTAATTGTGATGCCAACGGGTATTTAGATTGCTCGAATATTTCTACAGATTTTGTGGAAAATTTAATTTTATTAAAAATCAACTGAACAATAGCCCACAAATTCAGAGCTTTAAAAATCGAAAATCTGCAATTATGCTCCGATTTCGATGATTGATACCTCAATCAATAGGTGTTGAGACCTGTAATTGTGATGCCAACGGGTATTTAGATTGCTCGAATATTTCTACACATTTTGTGGAAAATTTAATTTTATTAAAAATCAACTGAACAATAGCCCACAAATTCAGAGCTTTAAAAATCGAAAATCTGCAATTATGCTCCGATTTCGATTATTGATACCTCTATCAATAGGTGTTGAGACCTGTAATTGTGACGCCAACGGGTATTTAGATTGCTAGAATATTTCTACACATTTTGTGGAAAATTTGATTTTATTAAAAATCAACTGAACAATAGCCCACAAATTCAGAGCTTTAAAAATCGAAAATCTGCAATTATGCTCCGATTTCGATGATTGATACCTCTGTCAATAGGTGTTGAGACCTGTAATTGTAACGCCAACGGGTATTTAGATTGCTAGAATATTTCTACACATTTTGTGGAAAATTTAATTTTATTAAAAATCAACTGAGCCCACAAATTCAGAGCTTTAAAAATCGAAAATCTGCAATTATGCTCCGATTTCGATGATTGATACCTCTGTCAATAGGTGTTGAGACCTGTAATTATGATGCCAACGGGTATTTAGATTGCTCGAATATTTCTACACATTTTGTGGAAAATTTGATTTTGTTAAAAATCAACTGAACAATAGCCCATAAATTCCGAGCTTTAAAAATCGAAAATCTGCAATTATGCTCCGATTTCGATGATTGATACCTCTGTCAATAGGTGTTGAGACCTGTAATTGTAACGCCAACGGGTATTTAGATTGCTAGAATATTTCTACACATTTTGTGGAAAATTTAATTTTATTAAAAATCAACTGAGCCCACAAATTCAGAGCTTTAAAAATCGAAAATCTGCAATTATGCTCCGATTTCGATGATTGATACCTCTGTCAATAGGTGTTGAGACCTGTAATTATGATGCCAACGGGTATTTAGATTGCTCGAATATTTCTACACATTTTGTGGAAAATTTGATTTTGTTAAAAATCAACTGAACAATAGCCCATAAATTCCGAGCTTTAAAAATCGAAAATCTGCAATTATGCTCCGATTTCGATGATTGATACCTCTATCAATAGGTGTTGAGACCTGTAATTGTAACGCCAACGGGTGTTTAGATTGCTAGAATATGTCTACACATTTTGTGGAAAATTTGATTTTATTAAAAATCAACTGAACAATAGCCCACAAATTCAGAGCTTTAAAAATCGAAAATCTGCAATTATGCTCCGATTTCGATGATTGATACCTCTATCAATAGGTGTTGAGACCTGTAATTGTAACGCCAACGGGTATTTAGATTGCTAGAATATTTCTACACATTTTGTGGAAAATTTAATTTTATTAAAAATCAACTGAGCCCACAAATTCAGAGCTTTAAAAATCGAAAATCTGCAATTATGCTCCGATTTCGATGATTGATACCTCTGTCAATAGGTGTTGAGACCTGTAATTATGATGCCAACGGGTATTTAGATTACTCGAATATTTCTACACATTTTGTGGAAAATTTGATTTTGTTAAAAATCAACTGAACAATAGCCCATAAATTCCGAGCTTTAAAAATCGAAAATCTGCAATTATGCTCCGATTTCGATGATTGATACCTCTATCAATAGGTGTTGAGACCTGTAATTGTAACGCCAACGGGTGTTTAGATTGCCCACAAATTCAGAGCTTTAAAAATCGAAAATCTGCAATTATGCTCCGATTTCGATGATTGATACCTCTATCAATAGGTGTTGAGACCTGTAATTGTGACGCCAACGGGTATTTAGATTGCTAGAATATTTCTACACATTTTGTGGAAAATTTAATTTTATTAAAAATCAACTGAACAATAGCCCACAAATTCAGAGCTTTAAAAATCGAAAATCTGCAATTATGCTCCGATTTCGATGATTGATATCTCAACCAATAGGTGTTGAGACCTGTAATTGTGACGCCAACGGGTATTTAGATTGCTAGAATATTTCTACACATTTTGTGGAAAAGTTAATTTTATTAAAAATCAACTGAACAATAGCCCACAAATTCAGAGCTTTAAAAATCGAAAATCTGCAATTATGCTCCGATTTCGATGATTGATACCTCTATCAATAGGTGTTGAGACCTGTAATTGTGACGCCAACGGGTATTTAGATTGCTAGAATATTTCTACACATTTTGTGGAAAAGTTAATTTTATTAAAAATCAACTGAACAATAGCCCACAAATTCCGAGCTTTAAAAATCGAAAATCTGCAATTATGCTCCGATTTCGATGATTGATACCCCTCTATCAATAGGTGTTGAGACCTGTAATTGTGACGCCAACGGGTATTTAGATTGCTAGAATATTTCTACACATTTTGTGGAAAATTTGATTTTATTAAAAATCAACTAAACAATAGCCCACAAATTCAGAGCTTTAAAAATCGAAAATCTGCAATTATGGTCCGATTTCGATGATTGATACCTCTATCAATAGGTGTTGAGACCTGTAATTGTGACGCGAACGGGTATTTAGATTGCTAGAATATTTCTACACATTTTGTGGAAAAGTTAATTTTATTAAAAATCAACTGAACAATAGCCCACAAATTCAGAGCTTTAAAAATCGAAAATCTGCAATTATGCTCCGATTTCGATGATTGATATCTCAACCAATAGGTGTTGAGACCTGTAATTGTGATGCCAACAGGTATTTAGATTGCTAGAATATTTCTACACATTTTGTGGAAAATTTAATTTTATTAAAAATCAACTGAACAATAGCCCACAAATTCATAGCTTGAAAAATCGAAAATCTGCAATTATGCTCCGATTTCGATGATTGATACCTCTATCAATAGGTGTTGAGACCTGTAATTGTGATGCCAATGGGTATTTAGATTGCTAGAATATTTCTACACATTTTGTGGAAAATTTAATTTTATTAAAAATCAACTGAACAATAGCCCACAAATTCGGAGCTTTAAAAATCGAAAATCTGCAATTATGCTCCGATTTCGATGATTGATATCTCAACCAATAGGTGTTGAGACCTGTAATTGTGACGCCAACGGGTATTTAGATTGCTAGAATATTTCTACACATTTTGTGGAAAAGTTAATTTTATTAAAAATCAACTGAACAATAGCCCACAAATTCAGAGCTTTAAAAATCGAAAATCTGCAATTATGCTCCGATTTCGATGATTGATACCCCTCTATCAATAGGTGTTGAGACCTGTAATTGTGACGCCAACGGGTATTTAGATTGCTAGAATATTTCTACACATTTTGTGGAAAATTTAATTTTATTAAAAATCAACTGAACAATAGCCCACAAATTCATAGCTTGAAAAATCGAAAATCTGCAATTATGCTCCGATTTCGATGATTGATACCTCTATCAATAGGTGTTGAGACCTGTAATTGTGATGCCAATGGGTATTTAGATTGCTAGAATATTTCTACACATTTTGTGGAAAATTTAATTTTATTAAAAATCAACTGAACAATAGCCCACAAATTCATAGCTTGAAAAATCGAAAATCTGCAATTATGCTCCGATTTCGATGATTGATACCTCTATCAATAGGTGTTGAGACCTGTAATTGTGATGCCAATGGGTATTAAGATTGCTCGAATATTTCTACACATTTTGTGGAAAATTTAATTTTATTAAAAATCAACTGAACAATAGCCCACAAATTCCGAGCTTTAAAAATCGAAAATCTGCAATTATGCTCCGATTTCGATGATTGATACCCCTCTATCAATAGGTGTTGAGACCTGTAATTGTGACGCCAACGGGTATTTAGATTGCTAGAATATTTCTACACATTTTGTGGAAAATTTGATTTTATGAAAAATCAACTGAACAATAGCCCACAAATTCAGAGCTTTAAAAATGGAAAATCTGCAATTATGCTCCGATTTCGATGATTGATACCTCTATCAATAGGTGTTGAGACCTGTAATTGTGATGCCAACGGGTATTTAGATTGCTAGAATATTTTTGCACATTTTGTGGAAAATTTGATTTTATGAAAAATCAACTGAACAATAGCCCACAAATTCAGAGCTTTAAAAATGGAAAATCTGCAATTATGCTCCGATTTCGATGATTGATACCTCTATCAATAGGTGTTGAGACCTGTAATTGTGATGCCAATGGGTATTAAGATTGCTCGAATATTTCTACACATTTTGTGGAAAATTTAATTTTATTAAAAATCAACTGACCAATAGCCCACAAATTCCGAGCTTTAAAAATCGAAAATCTGCAATTATGCTCCGATTTCGATGATTGATACCTCTATCAATAGGTGTTGAGACCTGTAATTGTGACGCCAACGGGTATTTAGATTGCTAGAATATTTCTACACATTTTGTGGAAAATTTGATTTTATTAAAAATCAACTGAACAATAGCCCACAAATTCAGAGCTTTAAAAATCGAAAATCTGCAATTATGCTCCGATTTCGAAGATTGATACCTCTATCAATAGGTGTTGAGACCTGTAATTGTGACGCCAACGGGTATTTAGATTGCTAGAATATTTCTACACATTTTGTGGAAAATTTGATTTTATGAAAAATCAACTGAACAATAGCCCACAAATTCCGAGCTTTAAAAATCGAAAATCTGCAATTATGCTCCGATTTCGATTATTGATACCTCTATCAATAGGTGTTGAGACCTGTAATTGTGACGCCAACGGGTATTTAGATTGCTAGAATATTTCTACACATTTTATGGAAAATTTAATTTTATTAAAAATCAACTGAACAATAGCCCACAAATTCAGAGCTTTAAAAATCGAAAATCTGCAATTATGCTCCGATTTCGATGATTGATACCTCTATCAATAGGTGTTGAGACCTGTAATTGTGATGCCAACGGGTATTTAGATTGCTAGAATATTTCTACACATTTTGTGGAAAATTTAATTTTATTAAAAATCAACTGACCAATAGCCCACAAATTCAGAGCTACGCTAATCAGCTGAAGTGCCGGTATGCCAAGACAGTTGATGAGAACTTGTTGATGGACATGCTCAAGCTAACGCCGTTACAAGTGGTTGTCGAACCGATGATCATGCCGCAGGAACAGCTTGCTGGCCTGGATGAACCAATCGAAGCCGAGGAGGTCAATGAAGCCATTCAGGATGACGTGCCGGACCCAACGCCCTCCCGGACGGAGGTCAATGATGCTATTCAGGATGCCTTGCATGAGCCAACAACCCGATGGATGTCACGAGCTACTGCCGGTTAGATGCCCGGCCGCCTTGAGGATTTCGACATCAGTCAAAGTTGAGAAAAATTAAAGTTCAGAAAGATGTATTGGCTTATAGGTAGAGGCTTTGAGCTTACAATTCACAATAAGCTACTGCTATATCGCCAAATTCTGAAGCTGATATGGGCCTACGGTATACAACTCTGAGATGTACCAAGCAAACAAACGCCAAAATACTACAGACGTTTCAAAACAAGGTTCTTCGTTCTTTCTCGTCAATGCTCCGTGGTACACAAGAAATAAAGACCTTCACAGGGACCTCCAGATGGAATACATCAAAGATGAAATAAAAATGCATGTCCCAAAACACGAAATAAGGCTCCAGGAACATGGAAACCCCTATATTCCCTTTCCCTTCCCTGAGATAACCATGTCGTTAAAAGCTGACCCCAAAGAACGGGGCGACTTGACCTAGGGAACTTGCCAAATTAAAATTAATAAATAGGTTTAATTGATTATGGGACTAACCAGTGTGTTACACCCCAACAAAAGTCAATTTTACTACAAATTAAAAAAAAAATTATTTGAAAGAAAGGCTTGAAACCTCACGACGTGACTTCGGTCTTTGGGGTATCTTCAGTAAGGATAGCATTCACCTGTGTCATAAAGTTGGAAAGTTTGTGTGACAGTTTTGACAGTATTGATTTCTATTTTAACCAACATATATTTACTTATACAACAACAGCCAAACAGGTCAAAAGCTTCAGTAACATGGGTACAGACATCAAATTTAACCCGAAAAATCGTATTCTAGAATTTTATATCGAAAGTATTATACAAAATTATGCTGATATTTCTAACCGTGCATCTGACTATATTCCAGAGCTTTATCCAAAAATCATTTTATATTCCCATTTCCAATACACATGTCGAATTTCATCATAATTGGTTGAGAAATGGGCAAGTTCCATCCTACTTGGCCATATTCCGGAACTTCATCCAAAACTCATTTTAGAATCCCATTTCAAACACACATGTCGAATTTCATTATAATCAGTTGAGAAATAACCAAGTTCCATCATAGTTGGCTATATTCCAGAGCGTCATCCAAACAACATTTTAGAGTCCCATTTCCAGTGCACATGCCGAATTTCATCTTAATCGGTTGATTGAAAAATAGACAAGTTCCATCATATAAACAATTTCTTAACTACTCACTATATCCTAATGCAACCCCAACTCAACTCCAATTCAACTTCAACTCAACCCACAAATTGACCCCTAACTTAACCTTCAAATCAATTCCAAATTCAATGCCCAATTCAATAATCAAACCATCATAATATAAAAAAATCGTAAATATTTATAAAACCAGGTATTTTGGGTCAATTCGTATGGCAGGTACCCCACCATCTTTGCGTATAGTCTCCAAAAGCTTTTCAAATCTCCGCCTTGACCATAGAAACAGATTGGTGGAAAAAAAATCCAAATCGGACAAGCCGTCCTCGAGATACCATGGGTCCAGACATTCAGATGTCCAGACAGACATTTTTTTTTTGCTTTTTCAGACTCAGGGACTTTCAAAACGTCGAGAAAAATGATTTTGGACCAACCAAATTTTTCGTCATATTTGACAGGATTTCAATACTTTGGTCTTTTTAGACCGAAGTAATATACATAAGTACCGAAAAGTAAAATAAAATCCAATAAAAAAGAACAATAATCACAAGGAAGGTGAATGGACAGTGGTACATGAAAGTATTGATAAATTAATTCCATTAATGATAATAACGTGATAATAATAAACGTGACAATACATATTAACAGAGTGGTCATGAAAATATGTACGAGTGATCTGTGATGCTTGTGCATGCCTGCTAAAATTGTGTGTGTTAAAATACTCAAATATGGATTTTATTTATTTTCGCTAAGTTGATTCTAATTCCGAGAATGTTGTAATTTCGCAAGTTGTGTCGTTGAATGATGAGGTTAGTATAGGCTGCCAAATTCTGTAGGTAAGTATTCTCCGTCTGCTATTCCTTCTTTATCCATTTCCTTTTCTAAATCAAGCGAATTAAATTCTTTTTGGTGAAGAATTGGTGCATCCTCCAAGACCATACCGACCCCAGCTTTGAATAGAATAAATTACTTCGGTCTAAAAAGACCAAAGTATTGAAATCCTGTCAAAAATGACGAAAAATTTGGTTGGTCCAAAACCACTTTTCTCGACGTTTTGAAAGTCCCTGAGTCTGAAAATGCAAAAAAAAAAAAATGTCCGTCCGTCTGTCTGGACGTCTGGATGTCTGGATGTCTGGATGTCTGGATGTCTGGATGTCTGGACCCATGGTATCTCGAGAACGGCTTGTCCGATTTGAATTTTTTTTTCGCCAATCTGTTTCTATGGTCAAGGCGGAAATTTGAAAAGCTTTTGGAGACTGTACGTCAAGGGGGTGGGGTACCTGCCATACGAATTGACCCAAAATACATGGTTTTACAAATATTTACGATTTTTTATATATGCTTATTTGATTATTGGATTGAGCATTGAATTGGGATTTGATTTGAAGGTTAAATTAGGGGTCAAATGGCGCGTTGAATTTAAGTTGAGGTTGGATTTGGACGTTGTGAATAGTTAACACATTTTTTATATAATGGAACTTCCCTATTTATCAACCGATTATTATGAAATTTGACATGTGTGTTGGAAATGGAATTCTAAAACGAGTCTTGGATGAAGTTCTAGAATATGGCCAAGAATGATGGAACTTGACTATTTCTCATCACATGTGCGTTGAAAATGGGATTCCAAAACTGTTTTGGATGAAGTTCAGCAATATGGCCAAGTATGATGGAACTTGTCTATTTCTCAACCGATTATTATGAAATTTAGTGTGTGTGTTAGAAATGGGATTCTAAAATGAGTTTTGGACGAAGTTCTGGAATATGGCCAAGTAGGATGGAACTTGCCCATTTCTCCACCGATTATGTTGAAATTCGACATTTGTATTGGAAATGGGATTCTATGTTTTTTGGATGAAGTTTTGGGATTTTAAAACGATTTCTGGATGAAGTTCTGGAATATGGCCAAGTATAATGGAACTTGACTATTTCTCAACCGATTATTATGAAATTTAGTACCTATGTGTGTTAGAAATGTGATTCTAAAATGAGTTTTGGACGAAGTTCTGGAATATGGCCAAGTAGGATGGAACTTGCCCATTTCTTAACCGATTACGTTGAAATTCGACATTTGTATTGGAAATGGGATTCTATATGTTTTTTGGGTGAAGTTTTGGGATTTTAAAACGATTTCTGGATGAAGTTCTGGAATATGGCCAAGCAGGATGGAACTTGCCCATTTATCCACCGATTACTTTGAAATTCGACATTTGTATTGGAAATGGGAATCTAAAATGAGTTTTGGATGAAGTTCTGGTATATGGCCAAGTATGACGGAACTTGCATATTTGTCAACCCATTACGTTGAAATTCGACAAGAGTGTTGGAAATGGGATTTTAACATGTTTTTTGGATGAAGTTCTGGAATATGGCCAAGCATGATGGAACTTGCTCATTTCTCAACCGAATATAATGAAATTCGACATGTGTTGGAAATGGGGTTCTAAAACGATTTTTGGACGATGTTCAGGAATATGGCCAATTATGATGAAACTTGGCTATTTCTAAACCGATTACAGTCAAACCTGTTTTTGTGCGGTCGTTTTTTATGCGATTTTTTGTTTATGCGATATTTTTTGTGCGATTTTTTTTAAGCGGTATATGAATTATGGCGCATTAAACAAATCGCACAAAAAAAATCGCATAGAAAATAATCGGGTAGAAAAAAAATCGCATAAAAATAGACCGCACAAAAACAGGTTTGACTGTATAATGAAATTTGATATGTGTATGGAAATGGGAATATTTGATATGTGTGGAATATTGCCAAGTAGGATGGAACTTGGCTATGCCTTAACCGATTATGATGAATTTTGATATGTGTGTTGGAAATGGGATTGTAAAATGAGTTTTTGGGTAAATTTCTGGAATATGCTCAGTTATACTACTTTCGGTATAAAGTTATAGAATACGATTTTTCGTTTTAAATTGGATGCCTGTACTCATGTTACTGAAGCTTTTGACCTGTTTGGCTGTTGTTGTATAAGTAAATATATGTTGGTTAAAATAGAAATCAATAATGTCAAAACTGTCACACCAACTTTATGATATTATTGAAGATACCAAAGGCCGAAGTTCTGATCCCCTCGTGGGGTTTCAGCCCTTTATATTTTCTAATTTTAATTCCGGCAGATATACAGAGGAGCAATAATTGTTATTTGTCATCCGACAACAATCTATACCACGCCGGTAACACCAGTTACGCGTTTTAATGGGTTTAAGAAATCCTCAGCCATAACAACAGGTTACTATAATACATATTTAATGTAATAATTTATGTTGCAGATCCGAGTTTTTTTTTTTTGGCTGTGTGTTTGTTAATTTTTGTTTTTGTATGTTTGCTTACCGATTGTATATTTACTGTAGGTTAATAAATAAATCGTAACCTTCATAGGTATTTGATTAGCTGAACCGATTTGCAGGGCAGAACATGATATGTATGAAATTCGTTGTTCATTGTAATTATAATAAATAATTAAATTAATAAAAATAAAACACCGATAATTAATGACAAAAAAATGTTTGCTTTTTTTTCATAATTTTTAAGAATTAAAGATTTTCTTTATTAATTTTTTTTGCTGTTCAATTTTTTATTATTTAAAATTTTATTTTAAAATTTTCACATGTTTTTAAATACATATATAGGTATAATATGTATGTATATTTGTATGTATATAATATATTTCTAAATCTTATTTTTTTTTTGTTTTCATCAAAAATAAAATAATAATAATTTTAATTATAATAATATATATTTATATATAATTTAATGATTATGATAACATATTTTATATATTCATTTTTATTTATTTTTTTTTTTTTTTGTTTTAATTTCATTATTATTATTAATAATAAGTATATATATATATATTTTAAATATTTTATATAAATATAAAGATTTATTTTAATGTTTCTGTTTATTTCTTTTACACAACATTTATTTTTATTTTTAAAACACAAATTTTTAGTGTTTAAATTTATTTATTTTTAGTTTTAATTAAATTTTTATTTATTTTAAATTATGTATGTTGTGGCAAAGTCTGATATTTTTTTTTTATTTTATTTATTTATAATAAATATATAGTATTTTTTATTTATTTGTTTTTTTTTTAAGGAAATATATGCACATTTATACACAAAAATATATATATATTTTTTTATCTTTAATTTATAATTTATTTTATAATAATAATAAATATGTATATATTTTAATTGTCATTTTTAAATATTATTTTTAACAATATTTGAATATAAGCAGAAAAAATATTTTATTTTTAGTGTGCTTGTGGCATTGTTATTTATTTAGTTTATTTATTTTTATAATTTTGTATTTGTAGTTTGGAGACTGTTTAAAAATAATTTATATAGTTTGCTAATATTAATTAACATTTTTTTTTTAATTATTCAGTCTATTCGTTAAATTAAAAAATTATAGAAAATATTATAGGGGATTTTTGTGCAGATAACAAATCAATTAATTTATTTAATGTTGGTTGTCTTTATGCTTTGGAAGAAGAATAATTAAATAATTCATAAATTTAGCTGGCTAATTATTTTTTGGTTGTGACATTTGATTTGTTAGATGAAAAACCAAAAACAAAATAAGTACCTAGTTTAACATTACAAGGTGGAGTGAATATAAAAAATAGAAAATGCTTAAGTTTTCTCAAGAATTTTATTTGTTAGCAGGTGCATGTATTCAAGAACTTACTTGTTACATACACGAAGGTCAAATTACTGCTCAAAAAATATCATTTAATTTTCTTTAATCAGTTCAGCCTATTATGTTAAATGCGATGGTGAATTTGGCAGAACACTATCTTGCCAGTGGTTTACATCAAACAAATCAAATAATTAACGATTCATAATTAGTTCGCCACTATATCTAACTAATTTAAATTGATTAACAAATTGGTATAAGTATATACAATATACATACAATTGTATTATGTATAACAAGCCATTAAGTTGCTAAACAGGCTGGCGTTTAGAACCTTTTTGTAATATGGCATAAAGAAATTAAATATTTGTTTTAAGGGCCGCCAATTAATTTAATTCCAATTTTTAGATGTTTATTTTAAACAAAACAATACAAATTAAGAAGTAAGAATTGTAATTGAGTAAAGGTAAGTAATAAATTCGTTGAAGATTTCAAAATCAAAAAGCTCTGTTGCGTATTGTACTGTACAACGATATGTGTCTTAATCAATCGACCAGAGAGTATTCGAAGTAAAAATATAAAACATTAAAAATAATTGGAAAAATGTATGATAGTTAAGGTTGATGGTTTTGCGGCCCGCGATTTATATATCCGATTATAATTGACTTAAATTTTTTGTTTTTTGGTTAGGTTATAAGGTTGTTTTATATTTTCACTTCGAAAAAGCATACCGCGTGCGCTTTTCTGTCCAAATTCAAATTTAAGGCTGGAATTAAATTTCAATTTGGAGAGACATTTTTAAGAGAGTTTTGATTTATTTCTCTTTTGGTTTATTATTTTGATTATTGTTTGATTCGTCTTCTCCTTTCTCTTTGATTTCTTTCTCCAAATCTCGTTTTTCGGTAGATTGTTGTGTATTGGCCGGGAGTGCTTTTAAAATTGCGTGCACCTCTTCGGCCACCGCCATTAGTACAAATTCAAATTGGGGTCGTGTTTCAACTAGGCCGGCTCGCTGATCGCGTAAATGTTCTAATGTGGCGGCAATATCAATTTCGCGTGCTCCTTTATTCATGCGCGCCAAAACTAGATCCAATAGTATGTAAGCACCTGTTCGTCCCGCACCATTGCCACTGTGTACGACAATTGGGCAGGACCGTCCACGGTATGATTTGTTTACTTTGCGTCGAAATTCGAGTAGTGCTTTGGCCGAGGCTGGAACACCACTTTGAGGCCACGACAAGAAATGGAATTGGGTGACAGTGCGGGTTTCTCCAGTTCGTAAGTTTTTCAAATAGAACGAACGCACCAAGTAATCATCACACCAAATATGTTCACTAACTAAATGCACTTCGTATATGTGGTAGACGTCGGAACCTTCTTCAGGCCAGTATCTGGCACATGATACTTGCCCATTTTCTTGTAGGCGACACAAAGCCACAATAACGACGGCACCCTGTTCCCAAATCATTTGCCAGAAATGTGCCAAAGTAGATGGAATTGGTCCTGAAGCTGCTACATATGCGGGAGCTCGTGGGTCGTGGTCGGTGATTGTCGACGCATTAATATAATCTAATCCTTCGGCGTTACTCAAATGATTTAGAACAACGCGTGAATGGTCATACGGCAATGGTGCACCAGAACGATTTAACGGTGCACATTGTGGTTGAAGAGCTGCCTCACGTGCACTAGGCTCTGCCTCGTAACGGCAAAGGGCTTCCCATTCCCGATGTAATCGTCCCTTATTTTTTAAATGATCTTCCATATACGAGAGTACCATGTGTCCAGTTGAAATATCCATGTTCGTTAATGTAGGCTCCTCACTCCATGATGACGTACTCGACCGCGATGATGGTGGTCGTGCTTCTGCCTCTTTTGTTAACGAGGCAATACGTCCAGATGTATTTGATTCGGTCGAGTTCCCTTTGCCCGCCATCCGAGCGCGACACAATTCTTGATAGTCTTTCGTACATGTCTCCGCACCCACAATCCCTGACTGAAGACCTCCAAGTTTATCCCGCTTTCTATCATGTCTTTTGATCAACAGTAGAATTACACCAAACACAATAATAGAAGCAGCACCGGCACCCGCAAGCAGATATGCAATTATGTACGTAAAATCAACACCATCAGCATTTTCGTCCACCTTTTCAGAATGCACCGAAGAGTTTAAATCTTTCGTCTGTAATTGTTTAAAATATAACTGGATTAGTTTTACGCCTTAGATATTTTGACATAGATTTAGGCAAGAAAATAACAACTCTAATATAAAACGTATACCATTAATATATAGTGAAAATTTAGTACAGTAAAGATTATGGTGAAATACTTGTGCAATCAAACGCAGCCCTTACTGTGCATAGGTGTGATTTGCAATTTTGTTTTGTGGAAATCATGCAAAATCTAAAATTTCTGATTAATTTTCAAAAGCAGTGGAAAAAGCAGCACTTACATCACTTACCTTGTCACCAACACCCGCTCGAATCACAGTCACACCTAAACGGCGTGATAAATTAGTTTTGAATCGAGTGTCGTTTATATATTTGGCCACATCAGATGCGGTTTTCTTCTCGGCATTTGGTTCGATCCGGAATGAAACCTCATGGCGATCAACACGTATATGCGTTAATTTTAGATTTAGCATTTCACTAATTGCGTTCACAATCCGGGAGCCAGACTGCCAACTATCAATTCTAAAAAACAAAATTGTAAAAAATGCAATCAATTATTTTGGTTAACGGATGGGTAACTCGTGTGAACTCACGGATTTTTCAAAATCACGTGTGTATACTCCGTATCGACCGTATGAGGTGCATGGTCCTCATCATCTTGATGATCAGTGACCAGTTTTTTGATTTTTTGTGTCTCGGTTTCCGTTGAAATGGTCGATGGTCTTAAGTGTTCAGGAAGAATTTCTTTATTATAATGTGGCTGCTGATGTTGTGGTTGCTCCAATTGTGCTGCATGCGCCGGCATTTTTAAATCTTCCAAGATGGGCGTCTCATTCGGTTTCAAATGTGGCTGTGGTGGTGAGGCAGGTGGTCCGGGTTTTTTGACATCTAGACGCTCGTGTCGTGTAAATCCCATTATGTCACGCAATAAATTACGGGCATCAGTATTTAGCTCAATCTTAGATTCTTCACCTTCGGGTACATACACTAAACCACCCTCGGTATAAACACCGGATTCTGATGATGGTGGTAACACATTATTTTTCATGTAATCAACATGTTCGGCAGCAGTCACAGGCTTATTGGTTAAAGCTCGATTTGTGTTATGTCGCCTCTGAAGATTAAACATATTATCGTTAGCTTCAGCCGGTTCATACAGCGCGGACATTTCACGAATCGGAATATGTTGATCTCGCGAGATTTCACGGAATGCGGTAACCGGTTTCTCCTTTTTAGCTTTATTTAAGTTTTCAATTAAATTCAAAAGCTCCTCTTGCCGTTCCTCGAACTTACTTTCAGCTTCAGTATTTAAAGGATATTTCGGTACACGAACGCGGCCAAAATTTTCAGGGTCATTTTCCTCGATATATTGGCGCACATCATTATTTTCCGGATCGAAGTCATCATTGTCGCCCAAATAGAGTCGGTCATCAAATGCTTTTTTCGATTCGGGCGGATAATAAACTTCATCCGCAAAATCATCATTGGGTGGTGTGAAACGTACAAAAGCTAGAGGGCTTTGTGGTCCCAATATTTCTGGATCCGGTGCCAAATTCGCACATAAATTATTCGGCATTGGTGATTGGTTCCGAATTGAATAAAGGGCTCCTTGCATGCGACACTGTACAAACGAATGCTCCCAATCAAGTCCGGCGCCCTGTAATTCCTCTAGCATGGTGGCTAGAAAACTGGTTTGATCTTCTGATAGTGGTTCACGCAATAAGTCTTCAGGCACAAGTCCATATTGGGGGAGACATTTACCAAACGCATAATCATCATGACACCACTCCTCGTGCTCAGTGCATAATGATTCCGCAAATAGGCATCCTAGAATTAGTTCAAAAATGAGGTTTAGAAATGAATTGTAATGAAATTCTACTCTATAATGTACATACCAATTCGTCCTTCAGCCTTGCTGACATCAATTCGGTCGCTTAGGCACACCAATGTAACCAGAAATATCTTCCAAATACTCCATATTTTGTCAGTGACTGACATTATACTGTGTGAAAATCAAGCCGTCACCTACGTAACACAAAAGAAAAAGAAAAAAGCAAAAATTATCCTTTGACGTCATCATATTACAAGAATTTTTTGTTTGCGTGGGTTGACTTGAATGAAATAAAAAAGAAAACAACAAAAACTTGCAAAATATTTCCCTTATCATATTGGGCGGTACACTACAGTATATACACGTCGATGTAACTGTTAATGGGGAGGAGGGGGGGGGGGGGTTGAGGTTGTTTTAGAATTGTACATTATCAAGATGTTATGTTTGGGTGGATATGTATTTATAGAAAACGAAATATTTATGGATATGCGTGGTATGAACGGTACGGCATATCATGATGAAGCTGGAAAAACTGAAAATACAATTAGAAATGGTTACGTCTGTGAAAACTCGGTACATTACACGTACATCATTATATAAAACAACAGTACCAACAAAAATGTTCGGAAATAGATGAAAATCACAGCGTGGATGAGAAATGTTTACAAACTTTTAAGGTTTATTCGCCTACGATTCGATTAAGAGGATTCATTTTCTGTTCTACACCGAGTTGGTTGAATTGCTTTTGTGTTTTGATATAATTTATGGGTTTTATATACCTACATGTATACGTATATGATACCAATTAGCCTGTTGAATAAATATGGTTTAAGGTGCGGGTTTGGTTAATTTGACTAAATTGTGACGCAGTAGAGCAAGGTGTAGCATTTACTTTTACGTTTTGTAAAATGCGTTGATATACGAAATGTGCGGTACAACAGGAGACAAGCAGAAATCTATATTAGTCCATAATGGAATCAATTTATTACAAGTTCTGATAAAATTTGTATTTCTGAATTGTAGGCGGCTTCTACTGAAATACAATTTATCAGGATTATCAACTTTTTCCGAAAAAAAAATGTCGCAACGTCCTACGCAAGTTTGCGTAGGACGGCAAGTTTTTATTTTTATCTCGTTCGGGCGAGTCATTTCAGTTCAGTATTACCAACAAACAATAATGAATGTGACGAATTGCCATGAAAAATATGTGAGCCGTCGCAAAAGTGAACTTTAAGTTATTGTAAGGTTATACAAAGACAAGAGTTCAAAAGTTTCTCCGAATTGGAGATTTGTGAGTGGTTTTATTTTTAATCACACATGTGATTAAGCGAATTTTCTTGAGAACAATTAATTTGAATTATTTTGAAAACCAAGTTCGATTTAATCCATTTTGAAAAATAGTCAACCATTCTACTACATATATGAAAAAACATGTAGTGGCCGCTATTATTAATTCGAATAAGATTGAAATAAATTGAAACGTTTTTGCTCAAACAATGGCTCAGTTTGGATTTGAGTTCAGTGATGGTGGCTCAATTTCAGTTCAATGACAACTAAAAAAAAAGAGTAAAATTGGACTTGAACTGAAATCGGCATTATAGTTTAGTTAGATTCTTTCTTGTGTTCGTGGTGAACAGTCGCTTTGATCTTGTAAGAATTATAAACATTAAAAGTAATTTAAAAAGAAAAGTGAAAGTTGTTTTATTATACCAAATCACTATTTTTTGAACAAGAAGAAGTAAAGAAATACAGTCCACTCCTGCAATTGAAAATACAGCGTAAATAACAAAATAAATTTGGTCCTTGAGAGCCGGATGAGTTAGTTACAAAAGACATTTTGTGGCTCTTTCAACGATTCCAACGTGGAACTAAATTCATCAAAAGCCATTTTGTGGCGCTTTCAACAATTCCAACGTGGACTTAATTTCATCAAAAGCCATTTTGTGGCGCTTTCAACAATTCCAACGTGGAATTAAATTCAACAAAAGCCATTTTGTGGCGCTTTCAACGATTCCAACGGGGAACTAAATTCATCAAAAGCTATTTTGTGACGCTTTCAATAATTCCAACGTGGAATTAATTCCAACAAAAGCCATTTTGTGGCTCTTCAACGATTCCAACGTGGAACTAAATTCATCAAAAGCCATTTTGTGGCGCTTTCAATAATTCCAACGTGGAATTAATTCCAACAAAAGCCATTTTGTGGCGCTTTCAACGATTCCAACGCGGAACTAAATACATCAAAAGCTATTTGGTGGCGCTTATAACAATACCAACGTGGAATTAATTAAATCAAAAGCCATTTTGTGGAGCTTTCAATAATTCCAACGTGAATTAATTCCAACAAAAGTCATTTTGTGGCTCTTTCAACGATTCCAACGTAGAACTAAATTCATCAAAAGCCATTTTGTGGTAATTTCAACAATTCCAACATGGACTTAATTTCATCAAAAGACATTTTGTGGCTCTTTCAACGATTCCAACGTGGAACTAAATTCATCAAAAGCCAATTTGTGACGCTTTCAATAATTCCAACGTGGTCTTAATTTCATCAAAAGCTATTTTGTGACGCTTTCAACAATTCCATCGTGGAATTAATTTCATCAAAAGCCATTTTGTGGTGCTTTCAACAATTCCAAAGTGTACTTAATTTCATCAAAAGCCATTTTGTGGCTCTTTCAACGATTCCAACGTGGAACTAAATTCATCAAAAGCCATTTTGTGGCGCTTTCAACAATCCCAACATGGAATTAAATTCAACAAAAGCCATTTTGTGGCGCTTTCAACAATTCCAACGGGGAACTAAATTCATCAAAAGCTATTTTGTGACGCTTTCAATAATTCCAACGTGGAATTAATTCCAACAAAAGCCATTTTGTGGCTCTTTCAACGATTCCAACGTGGAACTAAATTCATCAAAAGCCATTTTGTGGCGCTTTCAATAATTCCAACGTGGAATTAATTCCCACAAAAGCCATTTTGTGGCTCTTTCAACGATTACAACGTGGAACTAAATTCATCAAAAGCTATTTTGTGGCGCTTTCAATAATTCCAACGTGGAATTAATTCCAACAAAAGCCATTTTGTGGCGCTTTCAACGATTCCAACGCGGAACTAAATACATCAAAAGCTATTTGGTGGCGCTTATAACAATTCCAACGTGGAATTAATTAAATCAAAAGTCATTTTGTGGAGCTTTCAATAATTCCAACGTGAATTAATTCCAACAAAAGTCATTTTGTGGCTCTTTCAACGATTCCAACGTAGAACTAAATTCATCAAAAGCCATTTTGTGGTGATTTCAACAATTCCAACATGGACTTAATTTCATCAAAAGACATTTTGTGGCTCTTTCAACGATTCCAACGTGGAACTAAATTCAACAAAAGCCAATTTGTGACGCTTTCAATAATTCCAACGTGGTCTTAATTTCATCAAAAGCTATTTTGTGACGCTTTCAACAATTCCAACGTGGAATTAAATTCAACAAAAGCCATTTTGTGGCGCTTTCAACAATTCCAACGGGGAACTAAATTCATCAAAAGCTATTTTGTGACGCTTTCAATAATTCCAACGTGGAATTAATTCCAACAAAAGCCATTTTGTGGCTCTTTCAACGATTCCAACGTGGAACTAAATTCATCAAAAGCCATTTTGTGGCGCTTTCAATAATTCCAACGTGGAATTAATTCCCACAAAAGCCATTTTGTGGCTCTTTCAACGATTACAACGTGGAACTAAATTCATCAAAAGCTATTTTGTGGCGCTTTCAATAATTCCAACGTGGAATTAATTCCAACAAAAGCCATTTTGTGGCGCTTTCAACGATTCCAACGCGGAACTAAATACATCAAAAGCTATTTGGTGGCGCTTATAACAATACCAACGTGGAATTAATTAAATCAAAAGCCATTTTGTGGAGCTTTCAATAATTCCAACGTGAATTAATTCCAACAAAAGTCATTTTGTGGCTCTTTCAACGATTCCAACGTAGAACTAAATTCATCAAAAGCCATTTTGTGGTGATTTCAACAATTCCAACATGGACTTAATTTCATCAAAAGACATTTTGTGGCTCTTTCAACGATTCCAACGTGGAACTAAATTCATCAAAAGCCAATTTGTGACGCTTTCAATAATTCCAACGTGGTCTTAATTTCATCAAAAGCTATTTTGTGACGCTTTCAACAATTCCAACGTGGAATTAAATTCAACAAAAGCCATTTTGTGGCGCTTTCAATAATCCCAACGTGGACTTAATTTCATCAAAAGCCATTTTGTGGCGCTTTCAACAATTCCAACGTGGAATTAAATTCAACAAAAGCCTTTTTGTGGCGCTTTCAACAATTCCAACGGGGAACTAAATTCATCAAAAGCTATTTTGTGACGCTTTCAATAATTCCAACGTGGAATTAATTCCAACAAAAGCCATTTTGTGGCTCTTTCAACGATTCCAACGTGGAACTAAATTCATCAAAAGCCATTTTGTGGCGCTTTCAATAATTCCAACGTGGAATTAATTCCCACAAAAGCCATTTTGTGGCTCTTTCAACGATTACAACGTGGAACTAAATTCATCAAAAGCTATTTTGTGGCGCTTTCAATAATTCCAACGTGGAATTAATTCCAACAAAAGCCATTTTGTGGCGCTTTCAACGATTCCAACGCGGAACTAAATACATCAAAAGCTATTTGGTGGCGCTTATAACAATACCAACGTGGAATTAATTAAATCAAAAGCCATTTTGTGGAGCTTTCAATAATTCCAACGTGAATTAATTCCAACAAAAGTCATTTTGTGGCTCTTTCAACGATTCCAACGTGGAACTAAATTCATCAAAAGCCATTTTGTGGCGCTTTCAACAATCCCAACGTGGACTTAATTTCATCAAAAGCCATTTTGTGGCGCTTTCAACAATTCCAACATGGAATTAAATTCAACAAAAGCCATTTTGTGGCGCTTTCAACAATTCCAACGGGGAACTAAATTCATCAAAAGCTATTTTGTGACGCTTTCAATAATTCCAACGTGGAATTAATTCCAACAAAAGCCATTTTGTGGCTCTTTCAACGATTCCAACGTGGAACTAAATTCATCAAAAGCTATTTTGTGGCGCTTTCAATAATTCCAACGTGGAATTAATTCCAACAAAAGCCATTTTGTGGCGCTTTCAACGATTCCAACGCGGAACTAAATACATCAAAAGCTATTTGGTGGCGCTTATAACAATACCAACGTGGAATTAATTAAATCAAAAGCCATTTTGTGGAGCTTTCAATAATTCCAACGTGAATTAATTCCAACAAAAGTCATTTTGTGGCTCTTTCAACGATTCCAACGTAGAACTAAATTCATCAAAAGCCATTTTGTGGTGATTTCAACAATTCCAACGTGGTCTTAATTTCATCAAAAGACATTTTGTGGCTCTTTCAACGATTCCAACGTGGAACTAAATTCATCAAAAGCCAATTTGTGACGCTTTCAATAATTCCAACGTGGTCTTAATTTCATCAAAAGCTATTTTGTGACGCTTTCAACAATTCCAACGTGGAATTAAATTCAACAAAAGCCATTTTGTGGCGCTTTCAACAATCCCAACGTGGACTTAATTTCATCAAAAGCCATTTTGTGGCGCTTTCAACAATTCCAACGTGGAATTAAATTCAACAAAAGCCTTTTTGTGGCGCTTTCAACAATTCCAACGGGGAACTAAATTCATCAAAAGCTATTTTGTGACGCTTTCAATAATTCCAACGTGGAATTAATTCCAACAAAAGCCATTTTGTGGCTCTTTCAACGATTCCAACGTGGAACTAAATTCATCAAAAGCCATTTTGTGGCGCTTTCAATAATTCCAACGTGGAATTAATTCCCACAAAAGCCATTTTGTGGCTCTTTCAACGATTACAACGTGGAACTAAATTCATCAAAAGCTATTTTGTGGCGCTTTCAATAATTCCAACGTGGAATTAATTCCAACAAAAGCCATTTTGTGGGGCTTTCAACGATTCCAACGCGGAACTAAATACATCAAAAGCTATTTGGTGGCGCTTATAACAATACCAACGTGGAATTAATTAAATCAAAAGCCATTTTGTGGAGCTTTCAATAATTCCAACGTGAATTAATTCCAACAAAAGTCATTTTGTGGCTCTTTCAACGATTCCAACGTGGAACTAAATTCATCAAAAGCCATTTTGTGGCGCTTTCAACAATCCCAACGTGGACTTAATTTCATCAAAAGCCATTTTGTGGCGCTTTCAACAATTCCAACATGGAATTAAATTCAACAAAAGCCATTTTGTGGCGCTTTCAACAATTCCAACGGGGAACTAAATTCATCAAAAGCTATTTTGTGACGCTTTCAATAATTCCAACGTGGAATTAATTCCAACAAAAGCCATTTTGTGGCTCTTTCAACGATTCCAACGTGGAACTAAATTCATCAAAAGCTATTTTGTGGCGCTTTCAATAATTCCAACGTGGAATTAATTCCAACAAAAGCCATTTTGTGGCGCTTTCAACGATTCCAACGCGGAACTAAATACATCAAAAGCTATTTGGTGGCGCTTATAACAATACCAACGTGGAATTAATTAAATCAAAAGCCATTTTGTGGAGCTTTCAACAATTCCAACGTGGAATTAAATTCAACAAAAGCCATTTTGTGGCGCTTTCAACAATTCCAACGGGGAACTAAATTCATCAAAAGCTATTTTGTGACGCTTTCAATAATTCCAACGTGGAATTAATTCCAACAAAAGCCATTTTGTGGCTCTTTCAACGATTCCAACGTGGAACTAAATTCATCAAAAGCCATTTTGTGGCGCTTTCAATAATTCCAACGTGGAATTAATTCCCACAAAAGCCATTTTGTGGCTCTTTCAACGATTACAACGTGGAACTAAATTCATCAAAAGCTATTTTGTGGCGCTTTCAATAATTCCAACGTGGAATTAATTCCAACAAAAGCCATTTTGTGGCGCTTTCAACGATTCCAACGCGGAACTAAATACATCAAAAGCTATTTGGTGGCGCTTATAACAATACCAACGTGGAATTAATTAAATCAAAAGCCATTTTGTGGAGCTTTCAATAATTCCAACGTGAATTAATTCCAACAAAAGTCATTTTGTGGCTCTTTCAACGATTCCAACGTAGAACTAAATTCATCAAAAGCCATTTTGTGGTGATTTCAACAATTCCAACATGGACTTAATTTCATCAAAAGACATTTTGTGGCTCTTTCAACGATTCCAACGTGGAACTAAATTCATCAAAAGCCAATTTGTGACGCTTTCAATAATTCCAACGTGGTCTTAATTTCATCAAAAGCTATTTTGTGACGCTTTCAACAATTCCAACGTGGAATTAAATTCAACAAAAGCCATTTTGTGGCGCTTTCAACAATCCCAACGTGGACTTAATTTCATCAAAAGCCATTTTGTGGCGCTTTCAACAATTCCAACGTGGAATTAAATTCAACAAAAGCCATTTTGTGGCGCTTTCAACAATTCCAACGGGGAACTAAATTCATCAAAAGCTATTTTGTGACGCTTTCAATAATTCCAACGTGGTCTTAATTTCATCAAAAGCTATTTTGTGACGCTTTTAACAATTCCAACATGGAATTAATTCCAACAAAAGCCATTTTGTGGCTCTTTCAACGATTCCAACGTGGAACTAAATTCATCAAAAGCCATTTTGTGGCGCTTTCAATAATTCCAACGTGGAATTAATTCCCACAAAAGCCATTTTGTGGCTCTTTCAACGATTACAACGTGGAACTAAATTCATCAAAAGCTATTTTGTGGCGCTTTCAATAATTCCAACGTGGAATTAATTCCAACAAAAGCCATTTTGTGGCGCTTTCAACGATTCCAACGCGGAACTAAATACATCAAAAGCTATTTGGTGGCGCTTATAACAATACCAACGTGGAATTAATTAAATCAAAAGCCATTTTGTGGAGCTTTCAACAATTTCAACGTGGAATTAAATTCAACAAAAGCCATTTTGTGGCGCTTTCAACAATTCCAACGGGGAACTAAATTCATCAAAAGCTATTTTGTGACGCTTTCAATAATTCCAACGTGGAATTAATTCCAACAAAAGCCATTTTGTGGCTCTTTCAACGATTCCAACGTGGAACTAAATTCATCAAAAGCCATTTTGTGGCGCTTTCAATAATTCCAACGTGGAATTAATTCCCACAAAAGCCATTTTGTGGCTCTTTCAACGATTACAACGTGGAACTAAATTCATCAAAAGCTATTTTGTGGCGCTTTCAATAATTCCAACGTGGAATTAATTCCAACAAAAGCCATTTTGTGGCGCTTTCAACGATTCCAACGCGGAACTAAATACATCAAAAGCTATTTGGTGGCGCTTATAACAATACCAACGTGGAATTAATTAAATCAAAAGCCATTTTGTGGAGCTTTCAATAATTCCAACGTGAATTAATTCCAACAAAAGTCATTTTGTGGCTCTTTCAACGATTCCAACGTAGAACTAAATTCATCAAAAGCCATTTTGTGGTGATTTCAACAATTCCAACATGGACTTAATTTCATCAAAAGACATTTTGTGGCTCTTTCAACGATTCCAACGTGGAACTAAATTCATCAAAAGCCAATTTGTGACGCTTTCAATAATTCCAACGTGGTCTTAATTTCATCAAAAGCTATTTTGTGACGCTTTCAACAATTCCAACGTGGAATTAAATTCAACAAAAGCCATTTTGTGGCGCTTTCAACAATCCCAACGTGGACTTAATTTCATCAAAAGCCATTTTGTGGCGCTTTCAACAATTCCAACGTGGAATTAAATTCAACAAAAGCCATTTTGTGGCGCTTTCAACAATTCCAACGGGGAACTAAATTCATCAAAAGCTATTTTGTGACGCTTTCAATAATTCCAACGTGGAATTAATTCCAACAAAAGCCATTTTGTGGCTCTTTCAACGATTCCAACGTGGAACTAAATTCATCAAAAGCCATTTTGTGGCGCTTTCAATAATTCCAACGTGGAATTAATTCCCACAAAAGCCATTTTGTGGTTTTTTCAACGATTACAACGTGGAACTAAATTCATCAAAAGCTATTTTGTGGCGCTTTCAATAATTCCAACGTGGAATTAATTCCAACAAAAGCCATTTTGTGGCGCTTTCAACGATTCCAACGCGGAACTAAATACATCAAAAGCTATTTGGTGGCGCTTATAACAATACCAACGTGGAATTAATTAAATCAAAAGCCATTTTGTGGAGCTTTCAATAATTCCAACGTGAATTAATTCCAACAAAAGTCATTTTGTGGCTCGTTCAACGATTCCAACGTAGAACTAAATTCATCAAAAGCCATTTTGTGGTGATTTCAACAATTCCAACATGGACTTAATTTCATCAAAAGACATTTTGTGGCTCTTTCAACGATTCCAACGTGGAACTAAATTCATCAAAAGCCAATTTGTGACGCTTTCAATAATTCCAACGTGGTCTTAATTTCATCAAAAGCTATTTTGTGACGCTTTCAATAATTCCAACGTGGTCTTAATTTCATCAAAAGCTATTTTGTGACGCTTTCAACAATTCCAACGTGGAATTAAATTCAACAAAAGCCATTTTGTGGCGCTTTCAACAATTCCAACGGGGAACTAAATTCATCAAAAGCTATTTTGTGACGCTTTCAATAATTCCAACGTGGTCTTAATTTCATCAAAAGCTATTTTGTGACGCTTTCAACAATTCCAACATGGAATTAATTCCAACAAAAGCCATTTTGTGGCTCTTTCAACGATTCCAACGTGGAACTAAATTCATCAAAAGCCATTTTGTGGCGCTTTCAATAATTCCAACGTGGAATTAATTCCAACGTGGAATTAATTCCAACAAAAGCCATTTTGTGGCGCTTTCAACGATTCCAACGCGGAACTAAATACATCAAAAGCTATTTGGTGGCGCTTATAACAATACCAACGTGGAATTAATTAAATCAAAAGCCATTTTGTGGAGCTTTCAATAATTCCAACGTGAATTAATTCCAACAAAAGTCATTTTGTGGCTCTTTCAACGATTCCAACGTAGAACTAAATTCATCAAAAGCCATTTTGTGGTGATTTCAACAATTCCAACATGGACTTAATTTCATCAAAAGACATTTTGTGGCTCTTTCAACGATTCCAACGTGGAACTAAATTCATCAAAAGCCAATTTGTGACGCTTTCAATAATTCCAACGTGGTCTTAATTTCATCAAAAGCTATTTTGTGACGCTTTCAACAATTCCAACGTGGAATTAAATTCAACAAAAGCCATTTTGTGGCGCTTTCAACAATTCCAACGGGGAACTAAATTCATCAAAAGCTATTTTGTGACGCTTTCAATAATTCCAACGTGGAATTAATTCCAACAAAAGCCATTTTGTGGCTCTTTCAACGATTCCAACGTGGAACTAAATTCATCAAAAGCCATTTTGTGGCGCTTTCAATAATTCCAACGTGGAATTAATTCCAACAAAAGCCATTTTGTGGCGCTTTCAACGATTCCAACGCGGAACTAAATACATCAAAAGCTATTTGGTGGCGCTTATAACAATACCAACGTGGAATTAATTAAATCAAAAGCCATTTTGTGGAGCTTTCAATAATTCCAACGTGAATTAATTCCAACAAAAGTCATTTTGTGGCTCTTTCAACGATTCCAACGTAGAACTAAATTCATCAAAAGCCATTTTGTGGTGATTTCAACAATTCCAACATGGACTTAATTTCATCAAAAGACATTTTGTGGCTCTTTCAACGATTCCAACGTGGAACTAAATTCATCAAAAGCCAATTTGTGACGCTTTCAATAATTCCAACGTGGTCTTAATTTCATCAAAAGCTATTTTGTGACGCTTTCAACAATTCCAACGTGGAATTAAATTCAACAAAAGCCATTTTGTGGCGCTTTCAACAATCCCAACGTGGACTTAATTTCATCGAAAGCCATTTTGTGGCGCTTTCAACAATTCCAACGTGGAATTAAATTCATCAAAAGCTATTTTGTGACGCTTTCAATAATTCCAACGTGGAATTAATTCCAACAAAAGCCATTTTGTGGCTCTTTCAACGATTCCAACGTGGAACTAAATTCATCAAAAGCCATTTTGTGGCGCTTTCAATAATTCCAACGTGGAATTAATTCCCACAAAAGCCATTTTGTGGCTCTTTCAACGATTACAACGTGGAACTAAATTCATCAAAAGCTATTTTGTGGCGCTTTCAATAATTCCAACGTGGAATTAATTCCAACAAAAGCCATTTTGTGGCGCTTTCAACGATTCCAACGCGGAACTAAATACATCAAAAGCTATTTGGTGGCGCTTATAACAATACCAACGTGGAATTAATTAAATCAAAAGCCATTTTGTGGAGCTTTCAATAATTCCAACGTGAATTAATTCCAACAAAAGTCATTTTGTGGCTCTTTCAACGATTCCAACGTAGAACTAAATTCATCAAAAGCCATTTTGTGGTGATTTCAACAATTCCAACATGGACTTAATTTCATCAAAAGACATTTTGTGGCTCTTTCAACGATTCCAACGTGGAACTAAATTCATCAAAAGCCAATTTGTGACGCTTTCAATAATTCCAACGTGGTCTTAATTTCATCAAAAGCTATTTTGTGACGCTTTCAATAATTCCAACGTGGTCTTAATTTCATCAAAAGCCATTTTGTGGTGCTTTCAACAATTCCAAAGTGTACTTAATTTCATCAAAAGCCATTTTGTGGCTCTTTCAACGATTCCAACGTGGAACTAAATTCATCAAAAGCCATTTTGTGGCGCTTTCAACAATCCCAACGTGGACTTAATTTCATCAAAAGCCATTTTGTGGCGCTTTCAACAATTCCAACATGGAATTAAATTCAACAAAAGCCATTTTGTGGCGCTTTCAACAATTCCAACGGGGAACTAAATTCATCAAAAGCTATTTTGTGACGCTTTCAATAATTCCAACGTGGAATTAATTCCAACAAAAGCCATTTTGTGGCTCTTTCAACGATTCCAACGTGGAACTAAATTCATCAAAAGCCATTTTGTGGCGCTTTCAATAATTCCAACGTGGAATTAATTCCCACAAAAGCCATTTTGTGGCTCTTTCAACGATTACAACGTGGAACTAAATTCATCAAAAGCTATTTTGTGGCGCTTTCAATAATTCCAACGTGGAATTAATTCCAACAAAAGCCATTTTGCGGTGCTTTCAACAATTCCAACGTGGAATTAATTTCAACAAAAACCATTTTGTGGCTCTTTCAACAATTCCATGGTGAAATTAATTTCACCAAAATCCATTTTGTGGCGCTTTCAACGATTCCAACGTGGAATTAATTTAATTAAAAGCCATTTTGTGGCGCTTTCAATAATTCCAACTTGAATTAATTCCAACAAAAATCATTTTGTGGCTCTTTCAACAATTCCAACGTGGAACTAATTTCATCAAAAGCCATTTTGTAGCGCTTTCAACAATTCCAACGTGGTCTTAATTTCATCAAAAGCCATTTTGTGGTGCTTTCAACAATTCCAACGTAAATTAATTCCAACAAAAGCCATTTTGTGGCTCTTTCAACGATTCCAACGTGGAACTAAATTCATCAAAAGCTATTTTATAGCGCTTTCAACAATTCCAAGGTGGACTTTATTTAATCAAAAGTCATTTTGTGGCGCTTTCAACAATTCCTAACGTGGAATTAATTTCATCAAAAGCCATTTTGTGGCTCTTTCAACGATTCCAACGTGGAACTAAATTCATCAAAAGCCATTTTGTGGCTCTTTCAACAATTCCAACGTGGAATTAAATTTAAGCAAAAAGCTTTTTTGTAGCATATTCAACAATTTCATCAATCATCAAGCACATTGCCAAGTTTGAGGTTATAATCATCATACACATTGGCAAAATTTACAACCTGCATCATTATTCAACAGTAACAATACATCGGGGGTTTCTGGATAATACATGGAAACTATCATACATAATTTAAACCAGGTTAAATTACTAAACTTTTTTAACATTTTCATTATAAGATTAGGATTAAGTTTTATTTTTGTTTTTAAATTCAATTTAGTCTTGGTTGTTTCCTATTCAAAATCTCTGTTGAGGGAGTCAAGTGTCGATATTTGATTACCAGTATAACTAACCGTGTAAAGTATTACAGTGATCAATTGGGTTTCAGATGAGTCAGAATTAACTAAGGGTGAACTTGAGTTGACTTGTTGAATCTCGTTTACGGAATGGTTTGGATAACTTAAATAGTAAAAGTATAAAGTCCGTCGATCTTATATCGGTAAGCTATATCAATGATTATAAACGTTGTTCTTTTCCTTTGTCTGAGATACCTCTTCCAAAGTTCGACGGAACTTTTTTATCATGGGTCGGGTTTCGCCAAACATTTGTACAACGGGTATACATAACGAAACCAGAGTTGATATAAATCTCCAGTTTTCTTACTTGGAGAGTTGCCTCAGAGGAGGTTTAGCTTACCATTTTATTGAATCAATCCCAAATTCCGATGCGAACTATGAACAAGTTTGGAATTCCGTTTTCAAACACTATGAAAATCATTCAAGAATAAAAACATTGCATATGCGATCATTGTACAATTTAGAACCAGTTCGAAAAGAAAATAGTGCAAAGATAGTGATTCGTTTAGTGTTGCGGAGGATCATAATGTTTCCCGGGTAATGTCAGAGATTTTAACGAAATTTATTATAACGGTTCCAAATGTAATTCTGCAAGCAAATCGAAATTAATCAGTTAGGTAATGTAGATGAATGCGACCATATACTTAAATCAAATTGTTAATAGGGTAAGAATTGAAAAAATTTAAGCTACAAATTGGGGTACTCTTGGTTCCTATATTAAAGGAGAATGGGAATATAAGGATATGTGCCGAGTATAAAGTGACTTTGAATAAATATTTGAAGGATACAAATTGTAGGTTGCCTAATATTGAGGATATGTTATTGTATAAAACTTGCGGAGTGCAAGAGTTTTTTTATTTTTTATTAGATTTACAATTACCTAGATAGCAGTAGTTAGACCCATTCTTCTGTAAGGGGTAACAGTCTGGTGGCTTGCTTGGACAAAACTGTCTACCAAAAGTTTAGACAACAATCTATCTGTGGATTAGTGGTGCACTGAGGAGCACATCCACACAGGCACTGGAGACTCTGCTGTTTTTGACTCTTCTAGATATCTTGGGAAAACAGTGGGCAGCTTGCACTGCCATATGAAATCCACGTTAATGACGTTAATCATCTATACTTTGTAACAAAGGGCTTCCCAAGAACACCGACTATACTGTCCCGTCACTATCTTTTGATAGAAAGTTCCGGACTATTATCCCATCCAGAGAGGACTGGATGTTGGATGCAGTTTTGGAACCAGGAATTTTAAACTTTTTCACTGATGGTTCAAAACGGGATGGAAGAGTAGGGGCTGGGGTATTCTGCGAGGAACTCATGTTAAACCTCTCCTTTTGTCTCCCTGACTACTGTAGCATTTTTCAAGCTGAGGTAACTGCGATAAAGGAAGCCGTGGACTGGTTGAGGTATAATGTAATATCGACTTGTAATATTCGCATATATACGAACAGTCAGGCTGCCATTAAAGCGCTTCAATCAAACCTCCTTACATCTAAAGTAGTCCAGAACTGTCTCTCATCTCTTAACGAGATGACAGATCAGTTCAACATCCATATCATATGGGTGCCAGGACATTTCGTTAGCACGGGGAATATAAAAGCCGATTAACTGGCTCGACGTGGTACAACGGACCACAATTCAAACAGCAAAAAGGATATTGAAATGCCTCTTGCGGTATGTAAACTGCTGCTTCAGGAGGAAGCCAGTAAGTTGACGAATGACAGATGGTCAAATAGTACCACATGCGTAATAACTCGGCAGGTCTAGCCAAAGTTGAACTTAGCGAGATCCAAATAGCTGATCTCACTTCAGCGGAGTCAGATCAGTGTGGTTGTTGGAGTGATTACGGGGCACTGTCTCATAGGCAGACATGCGAGTAAACTTGGTTTCTTCTCACATGACTACTGTCATAGTTGTGAGGACTAAGAGGAGGAAGAGACAGTACTTCATCTTCTTTGCACCTGTCCTAGTCTAGCGCGAAACAGACTGAATTTTCTAGGGGCACTCCTTTTCAACGACCTGACGGAGCTCAGCGGGAGGGACGTCAGGAGTATCCAGCTCTTCATAGCAAGCTCAAAGTGGTTTCAATGAGTTGGAGGAAAATTTTTAAATTGTGGTATGGCTATACGGACCTTTTTGTGTCTATGCCTGGTCCTGGTGGACCGCCACTCAAACCTAACCTAACCTAACCTTCAGTTAGATAAGACTGATAGGGGCCGAAAGATTTGGTTTCATGGAGTATGCATATTGTGTAATTTTAGAATGAATCGTTTGTCTATTGGTAGATGTTAAACTGGTTCCTGGAATTTTCCGCAAATAGAAGTTTAGATAAAGTTATAAAAAAGTTATTTGATTCTTAGAGTTAATGCATCGAAATGTGAATTTGGCAAGAATATAATTGAGTATTTAGTATAGAGACTTTCCAATTCCAAAATACATCATGGAAATTAGATCGTTTTGTGGTCTAGTGAATTATTTTGGTAAATGTATATACAAAGTTTGTCCACAAAACTGTACCCAATTTACGATTTATTGAAACAGGGCGATGGTTTGGATGGAGGGAGGAATGTGAAGAGGCCATTCAGGAGGTTAAGGATGCATTTATGTCAGACAGAGTGTTAGGCAAGTATATCTTGAGCAGGAATTAGTACTTATACTTGTGATGCTTTCAACGTTGATATAGAGGCGGTTCTTTTCCACAGATATGAAAATAAATTTGAAAGAAATATTGAGTTTGCGTCGAGAACCCTGTATAATGGTGAGGTTAATTACGGAGTTATCGAAAAGAGGCACTTGCAGTTGTGTTGATAGGTTTGATAGGAAGGCATTTTGTATTAGTAACGGATCATAAGCCACTTATAGTCATTTTTGGGAAGCATCGTGGGATTTCTCAAATGTCGATTGCAGCGATAGGTTCCATCTTTCTGCCTTTAAATAAACAATTGAATACGTAAGGTCAATGCAGAACTGTACGAATGATTTTTTTTGGTTTCCAGCTAAGGTGTTCTTGCATTCTTGCAAGAGCAGTTATGAGTAGTTAAATTTACCGAAAGACACAAACCTTGAGGTGGTCGACTGGAAAGCAACTATTTACCTTTGTATATCTAGTACCTACAAGAAAATCGCAACTCTCAAGACACGTTTTTCGAACAAAATCCTTGCTCTAATTACAATAAGCTAAATAAAAGTAATTGTTTTGATGATTTGGATAAGAAGAAGAAAGATGAGTTAGTTATGGAAGAGATAGTGTTAATGTGAACTCTAAAACAGGAGCTATTGCATTACATATATTATTATTTCTTATCACCAATTTATTATACACTGGTTACATTTATCAAAATTATACACATACAATAATTCAAATACAAATATAAATCAAATAAAAAATATAAAATTTACCAATGATCTAAAAGATACTTCGACATCATTAAATGTATCAAACTAACAACATCGATAAGGTGATGGAGGCCTTAACAAAGAAATGTGAGAATTGCATAAATGTAATGTCTGATCCTCCGAAAACGCTAGTTATATCTTGGACACGCCGGGATTCATATAGATTTTGCGGGCCCCATGTGTAAAAGGTGTTTCATAGTTATATTAGATGTTTTTAGTAAGTGGATTGAAGTTTCTTACACTTCAAGTCCAATCACAGAATTCACAATTCGTTATTTGTCGAATGTATTTGCACTATTTGGTTTACCGAAACAGCTTGTAAGTGACAACAGGTCACAGATTATATAGGAGATTATTTAGGGATATACCCAAAGAACACCGAGATTCAAAATTTCGTAGACACAGAAAGCTCCGTAAAAGTTTGTAACGAGCGGCTCGTTATTTTTGTTGTACCATATTGTATTTTTTTTTTGTTTTTCGATCATTTGTCTTTCGATATTGTTACTCGACGCGCTGTTGATTTGTGTTTTGCGTACAGCGTGATTTCCATGAGAAAATCTTACTGACCAGTATTCAGTACTGAAAAACACAGAGGAGTAAAGACAACCAAAAATTCCATTAGAGTGACAAGGACAGTAATTTTTTTATAGCAAAACTAAATGGTTGTATTTTGACAGATTTTTGTTAACATAACCAATAAATTTCATAATTTTTCAATAAACAATGTAATGTTATAACAATAAGTATTTATTTTTATATATTTATTTTATGATTAAATTTATTTCTTGTTTAAAACTCGAATTTAACACCAAACGTCACTTTATATTTACTATATACTATAAAAATGTCGGATGGGGTGAAGTTTTTTTTTTTATAGTTAGTGCTTCGGTGTGCGAGAAAAATTTGCTATCCTTACACAATCTGTATGTAGATGTATTGTAAAGTACTGAAAAAATATACTTCGCTTCATATTTTTCTTCAGTAAATTATGGTTATACACCAGTAAATTATGGTTAAATAGTACAGTAAAAACAATTTTTTTCGAGTACTGAAAAAAAAAATTCCCTCTCACACTCAAGTAAAACTATATTTTTATCTCGCTTTATTTTTACTGGTCAGTAAGATTTTCTCATGGAAATCACGCTTAAATTGTTGTTTGGGTTAATGCCTCAATTCCATTGTGAAAAATTGACTGACAAGGGATGATCCCGAACCCGAAAATTCAAAAAATTATTAAACTTTGGGAACATGTACATCTCATATAGGTATGTACTACGGAATTTTTTTTTCTGCGGAAAAACACTCTGACTGGGTGAAATGGATTTTTGAAAATTGGAAATTTTCCATTCTGCCTCTGCGCATAACTCGTGTAACTCGTTAACGGTAAGAGGTACAGAAAAAATTTTTGCTTGCTTAAGACAGCATGACGGTGAATATGAAAGTAAATAAGATTTTAGAAATGTCAGTTTTTTATCTTCATTAATGAAGAACACAAAAAATATTTGTAGTTTTAGATCGATTTTTCACGAATAACTCGAAAATATTACGTTTTATCAAAAAACTTATTAAAACCCAAACTAAAGCTTATTAAATAACAAATCGATCGTCTAATTTTTATTTCTATAGGTGCAATACGAACCGAGTTGTGGCTCGTTGAAGGTGACTGATTGTTCGCCGAAAACTAAGTTCGAACCTTTCAACGATAAATAACAGAAAAACGACAAATTTTTGGAGAACAACTTGTTATGTTTTATTAAATTACTTGAAAATACCTTCAAAATGAGCTTTAGTAAAAGTCGTTAGCATAAAAACTTACGGAGTTATGATAAAAATAAATGGTTGTCTCTTTCTTTCGGAGAAAAAACCAGCAATGAAACAAATGGCTTAACCGCAAGAATTGAAATTAAACATATGTACTCCAGTTACAATATAATGTACTTTATTTAGGATTTTCGAAATTTTTGGAAACAATTTCATTTTTCCACAATAACTCAAAAACTAAAGAAGATACGTACAAAATTCAAAAGTACAAAAATTAAGATTTTCTTGCAGATTTCTCTGGGATAAAAATTAATTGAGATATCACCGTTTTAAATTTGCATTTGAGTGCTAGGACCACCTTAATCGAGCCCTTTAAACACAAAAAACTCAAAAACGAAGTTGAACCCTTCAAAGGAAGGTTCAACTTTATATGCCTTATAGCCCTTGAAATTCCCTGCAAATTGGATTTTGGAGCGATTAGAAATCTTAAAAATTGAAATTATCGTTAAAAATTAATCGCGTTTTTCGGTGTAATTTCCGGATTGCTCTCAAACGCATTTTTTAGATGAAAAATTAACATTTTTAATCGCGAATAACTCGCAAAACATTGATTTAGCGAAAAACTTAATAAAACATTTTTTGCTTAGAATTCATTCCTCTATCGATTTCTGTGGTTATTTTGAGTGTACTAATTTCCACCCCCAAGAATGGGTGGCATTCGCCCCAGGGTAAAACCACACATCGGCACTATATAACTTTTGTTCCTTGATCCATTCTCTACTTATTGTCCAAATTTCACGTCAATCGGTCTTGTCCGTAAGAATTCTGAGCGAGAAACCGTCAATGACTGGACTATTAATAAAACTCATACATACAAATATTTTTTGTGTTCTTCATTAATGAAGATAAAAACCTGACATTTCTAAAATCTTATTTACTTCCATATTCACCGTCATGCTGTCTTAAGCAAGCAAAAATTTTTTCTCTACCTCTTACCGTTAACGAGTTACACGAGTTATGCGCAGAGGCAGAATGGAAAATTTCCAATTTTCAAAAATCCATTTCACCCAGTAAGAGTGTTTTTCCGCAGAAAAAAAAATTCCGTAGTACATACCTATATGAGATGTACATGTTCCCAAAGTTTCATAATTTTTTGAATTTTCGGGCTCGGGATCATCCCTTGTGAGCTGACTTCAGTTGGAAAAAGACAAAAAAAAATAATCCAGCAGCGTGACAAAGGCAAAGTATGTTGTTATTGTTTTTTTTATAGCAAAATTTGATTGACACATTTTGACAGCAAACAAAAACATAACCAAAAATTATTAAACAAAATTAGGTATTAGTGTAAATTCTATTATTTTCACGTTTCAAAATAATCTAAAAAATTAATTATCATTATTACCCACATCAGAATTATTTTTTTCGAAGATTATCCGTCATAAAATACAAAACTAAAAAAATCTTTCCCGTAACAATGCCACACTATTATTTATTAGTATTTTGACAGCAAACAAACACATAACCTACAATTAATTAACAAATTAAGTATTATGTGTTAATTCAATTATTTCAAGTTTCAAAATTATCTAAAAAATTAATTATTATTATTACTCATATCAGAATTATTATTTTTCGAATATTTTCGTCTTAAAACACAAAATTAAAAAAAATCTTTCCCATAAAAGTGCCATACTATTAAAATTAATAATGTGTGCGAGAAATATTTTTCATCGGTACACAATATTTATGTCCTTGTATTAGTTGGAGTGCCATAAAATATTCTCGATTTGAACTTTTTTTAAATTTTGATATCAGTCCACTAACACAGACACACCTTTTTTGTAAGTAAAATTTTGACTGACTCCGTTGGGCATCTCGTTCAAACAACCACCGATTTTATATTTTTATCTCAAGTTATTTTGACTGACAAACTTTGTTTCACAATGGAATTGAGGCTTAAGGCGGTGAGAGTGTTTATATAGGTGGCGGAGAGACATAGTTCATCGTTCATTCACTGGATTTGAAGTGGGGTATATATCTGCGTGCGGATAACGTGATGACAATCGATAACAATTGGGAATGAAAAAAAATTCTTTCTTTTCTGGCGAGGCAGCAACCGTGTACACATCAAGAAACAAAAAAAAAACAATTGCGATTAAAAATAAAACTAAAATATAAATTTAATTGGGAACTTTGAGAAAACCACACAGAACAAAATCAAGGTAAACTCAAAATAAAAATTGTATAAAAAACAAAAACGTGTTGCTACATTGTGGACAGCATAGAAGTACCCCATTAGTGTTTGTGAAAGTACAAAGGGACAATACATTACAACAGTAGTCACAATAGAACGAAAACGTCAGAGTACCTCATTCAGGATAGGGAAACAATTGGATATTGCTGTTAAAATATAATTATAAAGTGAGACCGGGAAGAAACCTTCAATCTTAGCACGAGGAAACATTTCAGTGTATTATTCGCCCGGGAGGACATTGATGTTGGACAGCAGCCATTTTACATGAGACACCACAACTCGGTATACAGTTTTTTTTTGTTTAACTTTATTATTTATATACATATAACCAAATTAGTTTGTTCTTTAAGTGTAAAGTCAGTGGTGCGTAACCTGAAAGAAGAGTGTCGGTGGTTACTGTGGGTAGGATTGCGATTGAATTATAGTACTAATAATTGTGCGCCACAAGGCGATTTTTTTTCTTTGTTTTTTTTTTGTTTCATTGCAGTTTTCCATCAGGGCCAACGGTGAGCTCAGCGGTGGCGCTGGAAGGAATCGAATCTCGTCGAGAGGACGACTGTTTTTTTTGTTATTGCTACAATAAGACTGTGCAATCTGATTTACATTCGCGTTATAGGCGTATTAAAGTGTGTCGTGCTAAATAAGAGCGACTCAGAATTGTCTTTTTTCTCGTTAATCAGTCACTGTTTTTCTTTAATTATCTAAATCCCTTCAGGAAACAAAAACAAACTAAAAATTAAATTAAATAAATAAATTATGTTTTTAATTGTATTTATTAATTTTATTTTTAGATTCCTTATTGTGAAATTTGATTTGATTTTTTTATCTTGCGATACTTATATTTGTAGTATAGAAAAAGTAATTACCAACTGACGATGATATTTTAATATCGAAATCGATCTTGATCGCAAGATAAAAAAATCAAATCAAATTTCACAATAAGGAATCTAAAAATAAAATTAATAAATACAATTAAAAACATAATTTATTTATTTAATATAATTATAAATAGTGAAATAATCCACAATCAATATAAATATTTTTAATATGAATATCAATAAAAATTAAATTTTAACTTGCTTCGTAAGTAAAGTTAGCGCTTTATTTGTTTTGGTAAAGAATCACATTTGTAATGTATGATATAATTTTTTGTGGGTGGTTCTACTATATAGTAATTATATTCTAAATTAATTTTGTAATTTTTAAGAAAGATTTAAATGCAAATTTTGTTACAACTGAGATGCTGTGTTAAAATTAATTATTTGTAGATAAAAATGTATATCTTTTAAGTCCATTTTCCAGGAGATAATGACGTAGCGGCAGACGTGGTGATATGCGGGTGTGTGTGTGATTTCCATTTTCTTTTGATTTTTTTTTTCGCATGGTAATTTAATGCAGCTCTTCAAGCATCCGGATGGGCCCTCTATAAACCCATACCCCACTGAGCGTTAGCTGGCAATTGCTACAAGATGGGACTCCGGATGATTCCTGTTCATTACGATAAAGGAAACTACAAAACAGATATAATCGGTTTTAGTGGTGAAGTCGCGGATGATCTAACTCCCGTATAATGAATGCGGGAATGTGTATCAGGTGTTTCTCGCGCGTCGTGAACGTTTAGTTCAAGCAAAGTGTCTTTAAGTTTATCTACTGTATCGCAACAAGTTTTAGGCATAGGTGGGAGCCTAAACCAGATTGTTTTTCATTGAATTCAAGACTCTCTACTATGTATAACTAAGGTCACTAAAAGAATTATCCTATCCGATGCAGCAAGGGTGTTTGAACAATGAAAATATTATTTCAGTCTTTAAGGAGAGTAAACATTGCTGAAAAATGGAAACATGTTCGAAATGAGCTGCATTATGTTAAAAATATCAAAATACCATGAGCATTAACCACAGTTAAGCAAGTCGATACCATCTACGAAACCCATGGCTTTTGTGATTCATCCGAAAACGTGAATAATTTCAGCGAAAATAAAGGCAGTGTTAGTGATGCCTAAAAAATAATTGCACAAAGTATCAACTTCAAAATATTTAATGCGAAAATTGTACACTTATCTGAAACCAAAGCTGATCATGGCAGTATACATATATAAAATTATTCCTTTTGGCTTTAAAAAATTTAAGAAATTGTTATTCTGTCATTTTGACACAATAATAATATTATTGTTTTTTTTTTTTTGATTATTTGTAAACAAGTACCAACCTTTTAAATTAAAATTATTTAGCATTGTAAAAGAATTATAGTAAAACAAGTACCAACACATTATAACAGTTAATTATGTAAAATGCTAGATGGCATTAGCTTCGTATAACTTTTTGAATTAATTTTGTATAACAGTTTTTTGATATATAAATAGGAAACGAAATATTCTAGAAACACTTCTAATAAAAACTTTACAAGTAAAATACAGCGAATAAACCATGTTTGTGAATAAAAAAATATAAAAAATAAATAAACAGTGATTTTATTTAATCGGAATATAATTGGACACGAGATCTGCCGCCACGATATTTTTTTTAAAGAAAAGACGCTATACCTCCTCATCTAATTTGGACCTACGCAAATCTTTTGGAAACGACAAAGCAGCATTGAACAATTTGAACCTACGCACATCATTTGAAAACGACAAAGCAGCATTGGATAATTTAGACCCCGCATTTCTACTGGGCAAGGCAAGTTTGATCAATTTATTGACGTTTACGATCTGTTCGAGCAATTATGATATTTTTAAACAGTGTATTGCACTTTGTTATTGAACTTTGAACGGTGAATTGTGCTGGTACAATGGAAAGCTAACCTGCTGAACACAAAGATCCAGCGAAGTACATTGCCAACTGTACAGGCAGCTCCCATGAAAATTATATCTATACTGAGACTTGAGCTGCACAATTATTACCCAACCGATTTCATCATCATAGGATCTCTAATTTCGAAAAATCAACATATTTGCATGGTATAACAGCAAAGCAGCATTAAGAAGATTGTCTCGACATCCTAAAGATTGGAGACTCTCATAGAACAGTAGAAGCCTCATAAAAGCTCAAAGAACATCACAGATTTTAGAACATTTATCTCGAAACTATTAGAATTATAGTAAACCAGCGAAAAATCGGGCATATCCAGACGTCTAGAGATTTAACCCCAAAAAGTTAACGTAGTTTGGGTAAAAAGGGTCATCGCAAAAATGTATTTGTAATTAAAAGAAAACTCTTCACAATTATGATGCATATCTTATTTGCTTAGGTATGAAAATTATGCCCGGTAAATGGCCGTCTTTAGCATTGAAGCTTCGGCTTGTTTTTAAGCATTTTCCATTACATGGCGCAGTATTTTAGAATGAGCAAAAAATTGTGGATGGATTGATACAACTTGCTTTTCATATAGCCCCACAAAAAAAAAAAAAAAATCTGTCGTTGTCAAATCTGGTAATCTGGGCCAAAACGATACCGCCGAATTGACATGTGGGTCATCCTGTTGAAAGTAAAGGCCTTCCACACCAAATTCGTCTAGTCCTTGTGGCAAAAAATCGATATGCTCTTTGGGTGCAAATAACAAAAGATTTCTTTTCATAAAACAATTTAAGTATTTCTGTTCGCTTTCGCGTTTTCGCATATTGCTCCATTAGAAATTGTACTCGTCGATCACTCAATTATGGAATACTCCATACTTGAGGTTCAGTTAGGGTTCAGTTCATACAGGGTTGAGCGAGAGGTTCAGTTGGTTATTTATTTGGGAGTTGAGTAGAGGTTTGAATTGGAGTCTAGGCTATTAGTTAGATTTTCGAACCGTGTTGATTTAGGGATTGAATTGAGTGTTGAGTTTGTGGTTGAGTTGAAGGTTAAGTTTGTATTGATTTGTGGTTGAGTTTTGGTTTGGTTTGAGGGTTGAATTGGGAAGTGTGGGGTTGAAAAAGGGTCTAGTTGAAAGTGAGTTAGAGTTGACTGAGGGGTTCGGTTTGACAAATGTTCAAAATAAATAGAGCAATAAAACTCATGTTACATACGGAACAGTTACAAAATATAGACAAATAATTTCCCGAATAACGCTTTATTTATTTGAATAACTTTTATTTTGAATAATTGCTTCGGAAATTTGTCGATAATACTCATTTTGCTTGGGCACCAATGGTTTAGAAGGTTGAAATTTAGCTTCAGCCGGAATTGAGTTGGAGTCAAGTTAGATTGAGATGGAGCTGAGTGAGGGGTTCAGTTGGGGAATTATTTTTGGGGTAGTTTAAAGGTTAGAGGTGTTGAAATGCTCATTGGGAAATGATCAGACCAATTTAATATTGAATCAACTCATGCTAATATCTAAACGTCAAACTCATATTGTTTTTTTTCTTCACTTCTTTGTAATACAGCTAATAAAGCAGTTATACTTTTATATTATTAAAGCATTTCGGTTTCTTTATATTTTACTTAAACTAATTACAGCTGGCAAATAGATTACGAAGTTAAAGCAAATCTATAGTTTCTACAGGTTATGGGCCCAGTAAATATCGTTTGCCGAAAGGTGAAAATAAAGAAACCAAATAAAGTTAAAGTTTAAAAAAAAAAATGGCAAATCCAGAAATAAAATAAGCTACGATGTGCATCCATTGAACGGTGAAAATTACTTCGACTGGAAGTATGAAATGGAGCATTTCTTGAAAGGAATCAAATGTTGATCGATTTTGACGGAAGCAAAACCGTTCGCTACTGAAACCAGTGCAAAAGAGGCTGAAATCAAGGAATGGGAAGAAAGCGATCAAAAGGCTCATGCAAAAATTGTTTTGAACACATCGCGGCCACTTCACAGTATCACTCGATCGGCGAAAACGGCAGCTGAAGCTTGGAAAGCATTGGGAGACCATTTCCAAGGTAGGACACTCGAAAATCGAATTACAATTATACGGCGCATTTGCAAGAAAAGGATGGCTGACGGCGGCAATGTTGAAACGCACATAAATGATATGAACGATTTGTTTCAACAATTGGTCGAGCATGGTGAGACGGTGATGGAAGCATGGCGAGTGGCGATGCTTTTGAGCAGTTTGCCAACCAGCTATGATGCATTGATTACAGCGCTTGAATCAAGGGACAAAGCTGATTTGACGATGATATTTGTCAAAGCCAAGTTGATTGCGGAATATCATCGACGCATCGAAAATTCAGGCGAAACTAAGGAATCGATTTTAAAGACGACTACCAGCCATTTGGAGTGCTATTTTTGTAAATCTAAAGGTCATCTAAAGCGAGACTGCAGAAAATACGCACAGTGGAAAAAGAACAATCCAGAAAAGGGTTCCAAACATAAAGCGAATACAGTAAAGCAAAATGGCGACGAATTCTTGTTCACTACATCGACCAGTGACATCAACACTTGGGTGATCGACAGCGCCGCAACAAGTCACGTGAGTGGCAATAAAGGTTTCTTTGTTGAGTTGGGTGCGGCCGGCAGCACTTGACTGTTGCAAACGGTGAAAGGGTTCACGTCGAAGGAAAAGGTGAATGCAAAATCGAATTTGTCAACAGCGATGGGCAAATCAATGCAGCTACACTTACGGACGTTTTGTATGTGCCAGGAATTAAGGGAAATCTAATTTCGGTCAAGAAATTAGCAGCAAAAGGTTTTAAGGTAATCTTCTACGACAAAATGTGCGAAATCATCAAGGGAAACGTGCAAATCGCAATCGCAGACGAAATCAATAAAGTTGAATAAAGTCAACGCAGTTGTTCAAAGGCTTGAGCACAAAGCGAATTGTATTCACAATTTGCATCGAATTTTTGGTCATCGTGATCCAGAAGCAATCAGGGAAATGTGTTCGAAGCAAATGGTTGATGGTATCGAAATCGTTGATTGCGGTATGAAGGAAAAGTGCGAAGTTTGTTTACAGGCAAAACAGACTCGGTCGCCGATTCCAAAACAGTCAATAAGCAAATCAAAGAATATTTTGGATTTGGCTCACACGGACGTGTGTGGGCCAATGCAAACGAAATCGCCGAGTGGACGACGCTACTTGTTGACGATGATCGATGATTTTTCGAAATATACAGTCGTATATCTATTAAAGGAAAAGTCGGAAGTATTCGAAAAGCTGCAACAGTACGTGGCAATGGTTCACAACAAGTTCGGTCGAAAGCCAGTTATTCTCCGATCGGATCGAGAAGGAGAATACACCAGCGCTGCGGTAAAGAAATTTTTACAGGACAAGGGTATTCAGATGCAATACACAGCACCGTACTCAAGTTTTCAAAATGGCGTTGCTGAACGTAAGAATCGCACGTTGATTGAAATGGCTCGATGCATGTTGGTGGATGCTAATTTGCCAAACATGTTTTGGGCTGAGGCGGTGAATAAGTCAAATTATTTGCAAAATTTTTTACCATCAAGAACGATCGAAACTACACCATTCAAGCTATGGAACAACAAAAAACCAGGTATGAAGCATTGCGTTACGTTTGGTTCTAAATGTTTCGTTCATATTCCATCAGAAAAGCGACGAAAATTGGACAATACGGCAGCGCAAATGGTTTTTGTTGGTTATGATGAAAACTCGAAAGCATACAGATGTTTTGATCCAGTAAATCAAAAGGTTGTCATAAGCCGTGACGTTGATTCGTCGATGGCAAAGGGGAAATCATTCCATCGACGGTATCAGTCGAAATCCGAGAAGACGAATTTAATGAAGACGTCGAAAGGCCAGAAGATGAATCGACACCAGCAATTGAAGAGAACGCAGCAATCGACGAAAACGAAGAAGGGTCCGAAGGCAATTTGGCTGTTGGGGGACAACAACAGCAACGGCGCGTTTCACAGCGATCAAATAAAGGTGTTCCACCAAAGCGATTAATTGAAGAGATTCACATGGTAGAACAAGACATCATCGAACCGAAGATGTTATCACAGGCGCTAAAAAGTAAAGAATGCGAACAATGGAAGCTCGCAATGGAAGAAGAAATGAAGTCATTGCATAAAAATGGCACGTGGCAATTGTGCGTATTGCCAGATGGTCGTGAAGCAGTCGGATGCAAATGGGTTTTCAAATTGAAAACAGATGCTGATGGTCGTGTTACTCGTTTCAAAGCACGACTGGTGGCTCAAGGTTTTTCGCAGAAGTTCGGCACCGACTACGATCAAGTGTTCGCTCCAGTGGGAAAGCAGACGACATTTAGAGTATTGTTGGCATTGGCATCCAGAAACAATTACATCGTTCGTCACATCGATGCCAAAACAGCATTTCTAAATAGAAATTTAAAGGAAACAATCTACATGAAGCAACCTCCAGGCTTTGAAAGGGGCGAAAATAAGGTTTGTTGGTTGAAGAAAAGTCTCTACGGGTTGAAGCAAGCAGCTAGGTCATGGAATGAGGCAATCCATGCGGTCTTCGTCGATGCAAGTTTTGAATGCAGCACAACAGATCGATGTTTGTACCGAAGAAACATCAACGGTGAATGGTGTTTTTTGTTGCTTTACGTCGATGACGGTATTGAAATCGAACAGCGGTTATGTATTCATCGTCAATGGCGCAACAGTCAGTTGGGCGTGCCGAAAGCAAAAATGTGTGGCACTCTCATCGACAGAATCTGAGTTCGTAGCATTATCGGAAGCGTGTCAGGAGGCTTTTTGGCTCAGGCATTTGCTAGAGGATATGCAGCAACCGATAGCGTCAGCGGTAGTGATACATGAAGACAATCAAAGTTGCCTAAGTTTGATTGAAGAGGAAAAGTTGTCAAACAGAACAAAGCACATCGATACGCGACGAAACTTTGTTAAAGACTATATCGAAAAGGGAATCATAAGGTGTACGTACTGTCCAACAGATGAAATGCTGGCGGATATCATGACAAAGCCGTTGCCAACATCAAAACACGTGAAGTTCGTCGAGCAATTACAACTATTAAATTGAGGAGGAGTGTTGAAATGCTCATTGGGAAATGATCAGACCAATTTAATATTGAATCAACTCATGCTAATATCTAAACGTCAGACTCATATTGTTTTTTCTTCAATTCTTTGTAATACAGCTAATAAAACAGTTATACTTTTATATTATTAAAGCATTTCGGTTTCTTTATATTTTACTTAAACTAATTACAGCTGGCAAATAGATTACGAAGTTAAAGCAAATCTATAGTTTCTACAAGAGGAGCCTGCTGATTTGAAGAATGACTTGGGCCTTGAGTTCAGGATTGAGTTGAGAGTTAAAATTGGGGTTAAGCTGCAGTTGAGTTGGTTTGAATTGATTACAAGCATGCATGTATATTTTCAGACCGTGTTAATTTTGAGATTGAGTTGGGGTTGAGTAAGTTCTGTTCACCTCGTTCTTTATATTTTCTAAGTACTCTTATCCTAAGTGGCGAATGATTGGTTTGTTAGGAGCACCCAATTCAATGCACTCTAGTGGTTTGCGATTGATCTTTGTGTTTCTCTTTATTTTCACATTTTGAATGAATCGTAGACAATATATTCTAACAAGGAGTAATCTTTTACGTCTCTTCGTATTCGATTGAAGGAAAGTGAACTTCTATCGCTTCGACTTGGCCAAATCTACATTATCGAAAAATTTGTTAGGTGAGGATTATTCCATTTGAGTTAAAAATAGTAGTGCATACGATTTGCTACCTATAGAAAGCAGCACATAACAAAAAGGCGCAAATGCTATTTTTGATTCGTCAGCAAATTTACACATTTCTGCAAAACTATAGTGTTCTTTGAAATATCATCAGAATGAAATTGTTGATGTAAGTCAATCCAGAATTTTACTCAGCCATATTATTTTGCATAATAATTTTGGCAGTAATAATGGTGCTACTAGCCCTAAGGGCTCAACATGCTTTGCAATACAAGACAAAAATACCTTTCAGTGAGTAGAGAATCACAATTGAATGAACCTGACTGATCGTGAACCTTTTCACGATGTTCAAGAGAAAAATTTCGCTCGCCACCAGTTATATTTTAACAATTACACAAGTTGACTTTGAATTTTCAATGCTGCGTCAATATCATTACTTGGTACTTTCTGTTAACTATCACCAATTTCTGAAGCAAATCTGATTTTAGCACAAATGAATTTAAGTTTTGATTTCATCATTTAGCGCAGTGTGTTCCAAGGTTATTGCATTTCTTGTTGCAAACTGAGCACTATGGGTGGATCTCTACATTAAAACTTCTGTGGTTGGGTCGCAAACAAATTATGCATATAATCAAGGATTTCACTTTTAAAATTTTTCTTTTGGTGTCAATTTTAAAAATTGAAAACATAAATTAATTAAATTATCTTTAGCACAAACATGATAACTTTTTGTCACCTGAGACAAGGCATTTTGAATTGAATATATATGTCGGATTTGATAATTTTGCCCTTTGAAGTAGTGTACGCATATTTTCCTTTTAAAGAATATTTCTTTTTATAGTTATGAGAATAGTGACTGTTCCTTTCGATTTTTTTACGTGGCGGCATGATTTCTCTTCGGATTTGTCTGTCACCCTCGTCGTGTTTTGTTAAGTTGTTTCACGGCGGCTTGCTTGATTTGGAGTTGTGTTATTCTTATTACCGTTTAAAGATGACTGCAAACGCCTGCAACACTCTTTGATCTGACTTCCCCTAACGTTGTAAGTGATTTTAATCTATCGTTACGCAGTATACCTGGCTTCTGCCGATATCTTTTGAGTAGGTATATTTTGCGTGGGAACCTATTTTGCAAATAGATACTAGGTATATGTACTACATATCTGCAAAAAAGGAAGCGATTACATAACTTCTAAAGATCCCAATTTTTAAAGTTTTTATTTATTTAGTCAATCTAAATAAATGTTTAATAAATATTTTTAGGAACAAGTTTTGAAGAATAATCCGAAAAAAGTTAGCTGCCCAGGAAAGAATATCCAAACATTATTTTATTTCATATAATTAAGAACAACCATTTTTTTTAAATCGCTCAAAATCTTTAAATATTTACTTAATAATAATTAAATATTATGGTATTAGTAAGAATTCTTCAAGATTACTCCTTCGCTATACATAATGTAAAATAAAACCAATTTCGATAGATGATTAAAAGACCCTCCAGCCCCATTTTAGAGAAGAAGGTAAGTCAAAGCATAAAGTCAAAAGCATTAAATTAATTTTTCCTCAACTCAACCAAATGAGCAAACACACGAGATGAAATACCTCAAAGAAAATACGAAAATTAACAACTTTTTTTTTTCGTTATAGAGACTTATTATACATACAGACGTATTCGACAACCAAACCACCTTTATAATATTCCTTCAACGTTACTTCTAAATGCAAAATTTTTCAACAACAAAAATTTATCATCCTCATCATTTTCATGGTTATCTATTTTTTTTTTTGTTTTGTTATTTTAGATGGAAAATGGTGGAAAAAGATAGGCGTGTTTTGAACGATATACAACAGAGACAGCAAATTAAATATTTTTTTTATTTTTTTGCTTTAGGTTATTTTTCCGGAGAAACGCAATTTGCCGACAATATGATTACACCTTTATTATACGAAAGAAAAATTTCTAATTAGACAAAATACTCGTTTCTCGAGAAAAATTATTAATTTTCGTGAACCACACCGCATACTATTGTAGTTATAATCTTTATTTAACCATAATAGCCTTAGCAACCAAGAATCCTACACGACTGTACACACATTAGGATCATAAAGAACTTCTTATAGGTGCCACTGACATTTTGTATCAGATCAATTTGTAACGTGAACATTTTCTACTCCTACACTCGAAACGCATAAAGAAAAACAAAACAAAAAAAAAAATCGACAGAATTGATGATGATGATGTTGATAAAAAAAAACTTGTTATTAGCTTTTAAGTTCGAGTCTGCTGCCGACGATAAACACAAAGTCATAATTGTATTCAAAATATAAATATTTTTTTTTTTTTTTTGGGATGGGTGGAGGAGAGCTGGAGCCTATTTTGGGATTTTAATTTCATATTAAAAATGTTTGAACAACAATTTATTTTGTGAAATTTGAGATTTATATCTACATATTTTACAATTGAAATTATTTTGATGCGTTTAATTGTTAAAAAATGTATTGATTTCGAGCTTGCTGTAGATAAAGCTTTGTTGTATTTTTATTTTTTATTTTGGCAATATAATTCCCAATTGCGTATTTGTAGATGATGATTTTGGTGTTTATTGTCTTCATGTAGAGACAAAAATCAATATTTTCGCTTTCGCAACTGCGATGATACATTTTGGGTGCTTTATGGGATCTTTTTTTGTAATATTTAATAGTCTTGAACAGAAACGTTAACGTCTTTAATAGAAACGTGAATGTTGTTTAACCGAAAGAGAAATCGTTGACACAAACAAAGGCTTTTGTGAGAGATGCTTTGTGAACGAGAGCACTATGCTTGTATTTAAAAGATTTCTCTGTAAATGTAAATTATACACCTAGTATTATAGCGAGAAAGTAAGCTAAAAAACTTAAATTGAGTTGTATTCAACTTTTCTTAGCAAGATACAATGAACTTGGTTGTAGAACATGTGACTTGGGCATTTGTATTACAAAGATTGAAATAAAACCATAAAAATTGATGTGCGTCAAAAAAGTTTAAGCTCTTAAATTCTAAAGAAAATTGTGTGATATAACTCTGGAAATTGTGACGAACATAATTGTTAAAGGGGTAGTTTTGTTTTTTATTTAACTATATAAAAGTTATTAGCCATATAAATTAACAGCCTAAATCTTCAATAGGTAATTATACCATCGTAATGAACAAGCTCAGCTGCAAATAAGACAAATCACGGTGTGCTGGAAATCAGTTTTAATGAAAAATTCTGTCACAAAAAAAAATCATAGTGAAATTTGTTGAAGGGAGTGTGGAGGGTAAGAACATAGGTAAGAACGGAATGATTTAGCGAATTATGTTGACCAAATCTAGAATGGTATTAAAAATAATATATGAATAAATAAAGCCGAACAAATCATGTTAAGACGGGACTAGACGTTGCGAGAATTGACAAATATATTGGGGCATATGTATTTGTACAAGTTTTACACATGTCAAATGTACCCTACAGACACACGATACATCCAATTACAATTTTGGAATGAAGCAATTGTATACCAACATATGGGCTGTTATTAAATTTTTTGGTGTATTCCAAATTAAAAATATATTTTTTTGTTCAGGTTCATTTTTATATTATTAAAGGCGGCACCAGACGATGCGACAATTGAGAAATGTTTGTGATATGTATATCGTATGGCATGTCGTGTGGACAGTATTCACATCACCAATGTGAATTTGTCGAACGACAGATGTTGGTATTCATCCACACGATATAAAAATATTTCTGTACAAATATTTATGAATTTAGTACGTTTCCTACTAATTTTAAAGTGCACGTAAAACAATTTGATTGGATTTATCGTTATTTAATTATTTTCTAATAATTTAGTCGTCCGTATCTATTTAAAAAATAATAATAATAAGTAAAAAATTAATAATTTGACAATTACAGGCTTTTTAATATTATTAAAAATGTGTTTGTTAAAAAAATATATTTTAAGTTTGGAATATGCCATAAAATGTACATCAGCCCATATGTTGGTATACAATCGCTTCATTTTAAAATTGTCATTGGACGCATCGTGTGTAGGGTACATTTGCCAAGTGCTAACCTTGCACAAATTATATGCGCCAATATATTTGTCAATTTTCGCATCGTCGGGTGCCGCCTTTGTAGGGTACTTATGCCAAACATAGGAACATTGTGTTCATTTGTCCACATCATATACATATGCTCCAATGTTGGTCGACCGACATTGGTCGATTTCCACTTCGTCTGGTCCCACCTTAAACCGTATTAGTGAGACCTTAAAGGCGGCACCAGACGATGCGAGAATTTGCAAATGTCGGTCGACGAACGTTGGAGCATATGATTTGTACAAATGTACATATGGCATACGTACCCTACACACGACATGTGCAATATTCGTCCAACGTAAATTTAAGCGAATGTTTACCAAGTACATATTTACAAATGTTTCAAATAGTACATTTTAAATTTTTTAAATATCTTTCTGTTCATAATTTGAAATTACTTCGTTGTTTTATTATTTTGACTTTTTTAATTTTTATGACCGGATTTATGTTGATTGATTGATTGATTGATTTAGTGTGTACGACCAAGCCTAAGGCAAGTTTCCCGGATACGCCGGGTCCACCGTACACCCTCTTACGAATAACAAAATCGAGGGAAAGGAACGGTATGTTAGTAACAGAGAATCAACCCGGTTCCAGACACCATGGCGATTGATAGTTAGTAAATAAGACAACACAAGACAACACAATTTCTAAACTACATGATTGTTAACTGCTTGTTGTTCCTGGAGCGTTGAGTCCGGCTATACCTTTGTTACTGAAAATTAGGATTAAATTTAATCCCTTTAAGAATGATTAATTCTGGAGCAATCTTAAATTCTGAAACAAATTAAATTATTCATCCGTATACTTAAAATAAACCCCTCTAAACACCTATGATTTTATTAATTTAAGTATACTTAAAATTACATCCGCATCAATCCTAGGCCACCTAAATAATTCAATAAATAATTTAAAAAATCCTCTAGTTCCGTGGTTCCCAACCACCGGTCCGCGGACCGCTGCCGGTCCGCGGCAATATTACAACGGTCCGCAAAATTTTTCCTATATTTTCCTACTAATACTAGCGAAAATATGTGTTATATTTATTATTTATAATATTAACTAATCATACAATATTATATAAAATATTATACAAAATATAAAATATTAACTTATTTTTATTAAAAAATATTTGTGTACGAGTAAGACAAAAAATAATGTTGAATAACAAACTAAAAGGATAATACGAGAACATATAACAACAGTAAAACAGTGTATAAAAATTTAGTTTTTTTGGTGTATTTTTTGTGTTACATAAGAATTGTTTTATAGCTTAATTTTATAATTTGGTTATTCCCCGTAATTCTGTGAATTGTGTGATAAAAACGTGATTATTTTTCCAATATTATCAATCAAGTGCATAGTGTGTTTTTGAATATATTTGAATACTGAAAAAGTGAGTGCAAAAATAATTGAATAACCGTAAAAATGAGTAAAAAACAAATTCAAGGAACTTTATTAAACTTTTTTCGTAAGCCGATTTCAGAATCAAATAATAGTAGCTCAAGTCAATTACCTCCGATTTCTGAACCAACTGCTGGTTGTTCAAGTCAATCAAGTTTGATGCAAAGTACATCAACTTTAAAAATTAGTAATGATGCAAGTTTAAATAATAGTGATGCAGAACTTCACTCTCCGCCTTCGAAAAAGAAAAAAAATGTTTCATTCGTCGATACAATGCGGATTATTTGAAGTTTGGGTTTATTGAACTAGCAAAAGGTGAAGTTGATTCTCCAAGACCTCAATGTGTTATATGTGGGGATATTTTGTCGAACGAAAGTATGAAGCCTGCTAAACTTATTCGTCATATTAAAACAAAACACCCAGAGATAGAAACAAAACCAATTGATTTTTTTCAACGTAAAAAACTTGAGTTTAAAATTCAAAAAAGATCTTTTACTGACAGTTTTTCTGTTGATAAATCTCTAGTGAAAGCGTCCTATTTAGTAGCATTACGCATTGCCAAATGCAAAAAGCCATTCACAATTGCAGAAGATTTAATTAAACCCTGTTTAATTGATGTATGTGAGGAAATTTTAGGTGCTGCAGCTCGGGATAAAATAAAGGGCTTGCCTCTGTCTAATAACACAATTACACGCAGAATTGCTGATTTATCTGCTGATATTGAAGATCAGATAATTCAAAACGTAAGAGACTCTGTTTATTTCGCAATACAATTAGACGAATCTACTGATGTGTCGAACAAAGCCATACTGTTATGCTTCGTTCGATATATTGATTACAAAGTAAAAGATATAAAAGAAGAATTTTTTTTGCTGCATTGAGTTACCTTCTCATACGACGAGTTCTGAAATCTTTAAGATCATCGATGATTATATTAAAATCAATTCTCTTGAATGAAAGTACTGTGTTGGGTTATGTACAGATGGAGCAGCCAGTATGACCGGTAGGCATTCGGGAGTTGCGAAGAGAATTAAAGAACTAGCCGCTATCAAAATGGTATTTATTCACTGCATGATACATCGTGAACATTTAGCAGCAAAACAAATGTCATCGCAATTAAATGATGTTCTTCAGGAATCAGTGAAGATTGTTAACTTTATTAAGAATAATGCACTCAATTCAAGATTGTTCACGATTTTGTGTCAGGAAATGGGATCTGACCATGAACATTTATTACTGCATGCAGAGGTTCGATGGCTTTCCAGGGGAAAGGTCCTCAAAAGGTTATTTGAATTGAGAAAAGAGGCTGAAGTAATTTTAAAACAAAAAGGAAATCAGTTCGCTAATGTTATGTCTGACAAAAATTGGCTAGCTAAATTCGCATATCTTTCAGATATATTTGCACTCGTCAATGAGTTAAATTTAAGCCTGCAAGGAAATATGACCACTATTTTCAATTTATATAATAAAATTGACGCATTCAAAAAAAAAAAAACTTAATATTTGGCAAAATAGAGTAAATGAGAATAATTTTTAAATGTTTACCTCTCTCAGTGAATTCATTTTGACTGAAAATCTTGCCACTGCAGTCATTAAACATATTATTGCGGAGCACTTAGCATCTCTAGTGGATGCGTTTGATACATATTATCCGGCAGAAGAAGACAAACGCTCAGGAAATTTGAGGATTGCTAATCCTTTCGTGGAACACCAAGCCAATAAACTGACATATGAAGAAGAAATACAGCTCATTGAACTCAGTTCAGATTTAATCTTAAAATCGTTATTTGCAACAATGAGTTTAGCTCAGTTTTGGATACAAGTAAAGGAAGAATATCCAGCATTATTCCAAAAGGCTATAAAATTAATACTTCCATTTGCAACGACATATTTATGTGAATCGGCATTTTCTGCTATGACTGTCATAAAAACTAAGCAACGCAATCGTTTGCTTATTAATCAAACCTTGCGTGTTGCTGTTACCAACATAAATCCTCGAATTACCAAATTAGTAAAGGAAAAAGAACAACAACAGTCACATTAATATAATTAAAATTATTTTTAAATTCACTTATTTAATCTTAGAATTATTGTTATATTTTTTGTATGAATATTTATGAAGTTGAAATAAAAAAGTATGAAATTTTACATAACGTGTACTTAATATATATATATTTATTTAAAATATTCACGATGCGAAATTCACCGGTCCGCGGTCATGTTTGGGTTGGGAATCACTGTTGGCACCCCTACAAATTTTAACAATTAATTAATTTCATCAGCTTACAAAATTAACACAATTTTTAATTTCAGCTTCTTCACTCCTTGTTGATCCTGGAAGGTTGATTTAAGCTGGAATTTAATTCTGAAACACGGGATTAATTTAATCCCTAATAATTATTAATTCTGAAACTATAATCTATACTTGAAATTAGCTTCTTTATTAGAAAGGATTAATTTTAATCCCTCTAATAATGATTAATTCTGGAACTGACTAATATTCTGAAAATTAACTTATTAATCAGTGAACTAAGAAAGGAACTCCTTTAGATACTATTCACATATTAACAAAAATAACTGATAAACAAAATCAATAGGGTGCCAGCCCTTCCCGGAATCCCAATTTCACCAATCCGATCCAAAAAACTACAGTTTAACTCAAAACTACTATTATAAATGAACCATTTTCGTGAACCTGCCACTTAAAGTATAGAAGTTTCATCTGTGATGACTTTTCTGGAATGAATTACAATTAATATCACCAGTACCCAAAATTAAAGTTATAAGAACTAATTAGTTTCTAAAGTATGAATTCAGTTTAGGAATTCCGTGCAGTTCAGTAAAATTAACTACCCCGTATTAAAAATAATCATGCTTAAATAAACAAAAATTTTTATATGAACAGTGAAATCTCGAAACAGCGCAGCCAAAGGGACCGGAGAAATGTATATAATTATTTAATAATTTAATTTAGTTGTGTATTTACATATGCAAAGTTTTATTATTTTACCTCCTTATTAACCATATATTTTCACATAAACACTTATCACTTCGGCGAATAAAATTTCCTTGCGAAATTACAATTTCCTTAAATCAGTATTCACTATAACGAGACTTCACTGTATTACATACTATAGTTTCTGGTTCAACTCAAATTTACTCGATAATACAAAGTAAACAAATCCCATTAGAATCGAACACAAGAAACTTTTAATTCTAATTAAATTTCCAATTCAACTCAAAATTACTCGATTATACGTGGTATAAGAATCTTATTTGAATTGAATACATGAAAATTTTGCGTTGTGTAGTTCACTGTATATAAAGAGCACTATAAACACAAAGAATACAACAACGCCAAGTAAAAATAATAAAATCGTATTAAGGCGGCACCAGACGATGCGATAATTGACAAATGTTTGTGATATGTATATAGTATGACATTTCGTGTGGACAGTTTTCATATCACCAATGTGACATTTGGTACATTGGTATATACGTTCGCTCAATAGGCGGTAAATCAATACACATCAAAAGAAACTACCAACGTTGATTGATATACTGGTGATGCCGTCCAGATGGTGTGGCATGGTTTGCTTTAATTTATTTAGAAATTTAGTGCATTTCATATTAATTTTAAAAAGTTCGTAAATACGATTGGGTATATGAAATTATAATTAAGAAGTCAAATTGATTTATTTCTTAACGGCAATGAAGTTTGCTTTCTTTTTTAACTTAGACAATTGTTTTCAAAAGCAATTTTAGGTTTACGTGTCTGTCAATACATATGTATGATAAGAAAACTTTTTTTTTTTTTCGCTGGCGCTACATCCCATAGAGGGATTTGGCTGCTTCATATAGAAGTTTCGTAATCATTTTTCACGAATATGAGTGATTAATTTATTGATCCTACATTAACCAGCCGTGATTTTTTCATCACCCGCCGGGAATCGAAACCCGGGACCTCCGGGGCTTAAAGCAATCATGCTAACAGCTGTGCCACAGGGGCGGCTAGGAAACTTTCCTTTATATTTATTTAATAAAAGCTGTTATTGAAATTTAAATTGAAATTGAAATTGAAATTTAAAATTTATTTTTGTTATTTTGGAAAAAATTTACTGAAATTACCTTGCCCATACAAAGTGTTAAAATATATAAAATTCAATATCGAAAAAATTCAAACACGCATTTTCATGGATAATAAATCGCGTTTCATTTAAAACATTTTTGTTAATTTAATTCGATATAAAGTGAAATTTTGGTCACATAAATCCGGTCATAAAAATTACAAATGTCAAAATAATAAAAACAACGAAGTAATTTCAAATTATGGACAGAAAGATATTTTTAAAATTTAGGATGTACTATTTCAAACATTTGTAAATATGTACTTGGTACACATTCGCTTAAATTTACATTCGACGAACATTGGACATGTCGTGTATAGGGTACGTATGCCATGTGTGCATTTGTCCACATCATATGCTCCAACGTTGGTCGACCGACATTTGTCAATTCCCGCATCGTCTGGTGCCGCCTTTAGTGAGAGCTTAACACATACTTTTTATTAAGAAACAGTGATGATTTTTTCAGTACAATCAATTTTCAAAAAGTACAGGTTGCGGTTGAAAAGTATTGAAGGCAAAAATGAAAGAATGTGAATTTATTAATGAAATCATTTTTTTTATTCAATATAATCTCCCTCCGCTTCAATACACTTATTCCAATGATCCTCCAATAATTTTACACCATTGTTCCACGGCTGCAAATGCAATAGCTTCTTCATTCGACGAAAAACGCTTTCCACGAAGGAATTGTTTCAGGTTTCTGAAGAGATATAGAGCGAATACGGTGGGTGTTCAAGCAATTCGTACTTTAATTCGTTCAACTTAACCATCGTTAAAAGACTCGTGTGAACACAGGGGCGCACTAAGCGGGGGTGCACGGAACCCCGGCGCACGAAGTGCGAGGGCGTGCGCGGGTAATTTTATACAAAAAAATTCTGTGATGTAATGTTAAGCCATCGCAGTAAAATAAAAATAGAAAAGGATTTAAAAGCAAAAAAGAGAACATAACATTCAGTCTGTTTAGTCGTGTATTTACTCATCATATTTTCTCGCCGTTTGTTTCTTGTTTCCCTATAAACTAACTTTAGTACACAGGCGCAAAAATAAAATACAGGCGCAAGCGTAACCGCAAGAAATACTAAACAAATCATGATGACACGAAATTCAAAACATAATGAAGAAAACGAATCGTAAAGGAGCTAAATTTCTTAAAAATGGTTTTTGTTTTAAGATTTAAATGTACATCTTTTTAAGCGAAGAGTGATTTTAACCCCCCAAAAAAGGCTTGTTTGCGGGCAAAAACATGGTTTCATTAATGTCTCACAGAGTACTACAGCTTTAGAACAGTTTTTATAATTTTTTGAATTTGGCATTTCCCTTGTTAAACCTTTCAAAAATCATTAATGATTTTGAAATAAAAAAGCCGTGAGAGTCAATTTTTTGTGATTACTCAATTTATATCTAATATACATATAATTACCCAATTCATTCACCGACTCCGGAGCGCTTTTCTTATATTTCTTATTTACATGCGAGCTTTGAATAACTGAGTAGCCTAGTTAACAATAAATTTCGAAACGAAAATATTTCGATATAGAAATGAAAACATTTCTCGTATTAATCTTATTGGCGAGTTTTTTTATTACATCGGAGAGACCAGAGAGATCAGACAGAAAATTTATCTGAAATATCCGATAATGTTTAATCTGAGAAGACCTTTTTCGGATTTTAAACGCTTAACTATTTAAATTAGCTAACCACTGTTTTGTAACACATTATGGCCAAGAAAATTGTTTTCCTAAGCATAATTAATTCATAAACATAAAATTAAACATTAATGATTAATGAACAAGAAACCGTTCAAATTATTTACAATAGACTTTAAAAAATTTATTTTGCATTGTTGTTATCTCAGTCTATAGTGTTCACCATTTTGAACGTCAAAATATGTAATTCTTTGTACTATCTGAAATAAATTTCAGATCGAAAAACAGCAATCTGTGATTTTTCGGAATTAATAAAAAAACGCTAAAAAAATTATCGGATCGATCCGAGAAAATAAAAAAACGCAAAAGGTTTTTTTTATATCTCTCTGGTCTCTCCGATGTAATAAAAAAACACGCCATATGTTATTTTTATTTCATAACAGCATTTCATTGTTTCAATACGGATTGAAAAGTCTAAAATTTTGTATGTATTGTAAAACAATGGGCCCGATTCTGGAATGATAAAATCCATGTTATGTTATTTTATTTTCCCGCTTCCTACATGATTTTGTATTGAAAAAACAAAAATAACATAACATAACATGAAATTTTGGAAGGCAGAATCGGGCATCTTACATTTTGTGAAACTGGTAGTCAACATTTAGGCTAATTATTTTATTTGATATTTAGGCTGTGTTTCAAACGAAGAGAAAACCGCATAAAAAGTAAAAAAGTTAAATTTTTGGCATTTTATTCACCACAAAAATTTTAACTGGTCACAGACCAGTTAAAAATTTGTAGCCTTTGTTTTGTTTTTCTCTACGCAAAACAAAAATAAAAAACCTAAACGTCACAATTTTAACCAGTTTCATTTGAAACATCAAAACGATTAAAAAGTGAGGAAAATTTAATATTTTTTTACCACAGTTAAAAAATTTAACTTTTTACCCGATTGAAACACAGATTGAATTATTTCAAATAAACTTTCGGGTTCGATTCTCACCAAGTTAGTTTTGCATTAATTATTTATTTTTATTTTATAACGGCATTTCATTGCGGCATAACGAATTGAAAAATATATATAATTTGTCCAATGGGTAATCCACATTTAGGCAGTTACAGCCTAAAGCACGAAGAAGACAGCATTGGACAATTAACGTTTTTTTAAAAAAAAAAATTTCTATGGAAACCATAATGTAAACAAAAGCAACCAACACGAATAAAAATGACAACTAAGTAGACATAATTTCTTTGAATTATTTAAGAGCTTAAAGATTTCTCTGGAATGATTGGAATATATAATAATAATAATAAACGTAAGGAAAGCCTAGACTTTGTTTGTCAGTCTGTAATGTACCAAAATAACAGTGAAAATTAAATTTGATTTCATTTATTGTTAGGGTTTTAGTGGTAACGCACTGAACTAAGGTTACAAAGGTGGTCGTTCGATACTCCTTAAAGTTTTGTCTTTCCAATTTTTTAGATTTTTAAATTTTATTGTTATTTTTTTTATTATTTATGTCGTGACCAAATATTTGACTTTAAATTAAATACTGCGCTTTATAGTTATTACAGTAATTACACAAAAAAAAAATCGTGGTAAGCGTTTATGATGCGCCTAAATGTAAGCAAAAATTAAATCAACTTTGTTACCTGGGTTGTGGCTTGGTAGTGGAGCGGCTAGGGTCTGAAGTTCGTTTCTGCTCAAAGCATGTTAGTTTTGTTTTTTCAATAAATTTTTATTTTAATAAAATCCCGGACTCTGCTAGTTTGTTGGTCTGTAACGTTTCTGTGTTATGCTACAACTTATGTAAAATTATCCTTAAAAGCCCTTACTTTTTGGTTTAAGGTCTATTTAAGGTATAATCATCCTTTAAAGCCTTTAATCTCGACCTACTTCTACTCGACTAAAAAATAGCGGCTAAACAAAAATAACAAATAGTCAATTGCTGATCGTATCAGCGAGCGCAGAACATCACATTAGGTGTAATATCTTTACCAAAACATTACATCACTAAAGTTATTCACAAAATTGTATCCGTCCTAGGATTGGATGTACCACCTTCTAGTGTTTATATAATTTTGAATTGAATTTAGTATTAAATTTAAATTATTTAATTTATTTGGGGTAAAACTATTATTATATTTTACTTTTTCAAACAATCAACATGTAAAAATATTTATTTTGTGAATTAAACTTATGTTTATTATTTCATTTCCTTTTTTCTCATTGACCAGCAAAAATTTTTTACTTTCTTTGAATGAATTAAAATAATAGTTTTTTTAAGCAAATATGTAGGGGGCGGTAAAAGTTACTCGCACCCCGGCGGCGGCTAGTAGTCTTGATGAAAAATAATTTTTTTCGGAAAGTTTCAAAAGGTTGCAATAATATTCAGAATAACTGTTTTACTTTTTTTAAGATAATCAATCAACAAAATCCCTTTTGCACCCCAAAACTGATGCCATGATCGTTTTTGCCGATCGTTCTGACTTCACCTGTTTTGGAGCTGAACAACCAGCTTCAGTCCACTGTAAACATTCTTGTTTCAGTTTAGGATCATAGTGGTAGATCTAATGTCGTTTTCGATTTACCAAAAAAATTCAATCTGTGACGCAATCGATTGATTTTTCTGCTGTCAGGTTGTTCGATTCTTCTGCTGTCATTTTGTTATTGTTCTTAATCCAAATAAATAATATTTTCAAGCCGTCAAAAACACACAAACACATAAAAAAAGCAGGCAATTCGATTTTCCTGTTCGATTCACGGATTGATTTTCGAAAGAGGTGGAAAAAGCGAATCAAAAACGACATAAGTCTCTCATCCAAGGTTTTATTCTGCTTAAAACTTTCAAATTACGCTGAGAAATTTGTTTTCGATTCAGTTTTTGTTGAATTGTTAACGAATTCGACACCAGTTATCCACGCAGCTTTTTCATACACGAATTAAAATGTAAAATATGGAGTACTCGTTCGTCCGAGATGCCTATGATGTCAGCAATTTCACGATTAGTCAAACTTGGATCTTCACAAACAACATTATACAGTTGCTTAATGATTTCTGGTGTTGTTCTTACCATTTTTATATGAATTTTTGTTGCTGATAAGCCTTCAAAAACAAAGAATTTTATTCCATTGTAATCGAATACACTGACACGTCAACTTCTAATGACTTGTAAACAAAGAATGAATTGCCAGATCGAAATAAAAATTTTAATGTGTTCAAATGAAACATATACATTTTGATTCCTCTACTGGTTAATACGTATCGCTTTCAATGCTTTTCAACCAGCCTGTACATTAGTACACTTTTAAGCCAAATTCAGTGCAATTCAAGCGAAATTCAGTTTTACCTACAGAACACTAAAAAAATATCGGATATTAAAAAAAAAAATGCTATCATCCTTTGGAACTCAATTTTTAATACATATCTCTAAATATCTAAATGAAGAACACTTCATTTTTCACGTATCTTTTCCGTACAAAATTTAATAAAAACGAAATGCCGAAATCGACTTTACGGTGGTACGTGTTCATCTTTAATACAATCGAAAGATTTGATTAAGAATGAGTTTTGTCATAGCTTTAAAATTCCAAACCATTTTTTTAAAACCAGCCTCATTAATGAAGAACAAAATGAGGATGTATTATTAGATTAATTGATTATAGCTTAAGTAAAATGGTCCGCTTCCAAGGGTATAAGGATTGCGATCTTTTATTTATATTCCTCTAATATTGAAAACAGAATTAGTTTATTATAATTTTGTAGCATAGCTAATTTTAAATGAATATATATAATTTTTATTTCAAAACAAAATGATCTTTTTCAAACAAAAAATTAATTACAATTCAATATTATTTACTTTAATTATTTAGTACAATTTTAAATTCCAAATATCAACACTGTTGAGAAACATAAAATGCCTTTCAAATAAGCCCAGAACCATTACGAAAAGGACCAAAGTACACAGAATAAATTACTGGGGTCACAACCATCGTCGTGGTCTAAACAATATTCTAAGCACAGCTCAGAAGGGAGGGGGACCGGCAATGAATGGGAAAATCTTCTGCCTCATCGACATGAGCTGAAGAAGGCAGCTAAAGGACTTTAAACTTTTCACGAATCCGAATCTAGTGACCTATTCGAAACCCAAGACGGAGAAGAAGTAACCACAACATAATTTGGATAAAATAAACTTAGCATTCACTTCATTTGCATTCTATAGTCATGATATTAAGATACAAATAAATAAATTACTACATATATACTTGCATCCTTTCCAGTATTTCACACTTACTTCAATCAAATTACCAAATTTTAAACAATAAAGTTTAATACAATCCTGAAAACTGTTTGTTCAATGAATAGCTTTTAACAATATCGGCAAACTGAATTATTCATTAAGTATTTTTGGTCTCAACCAAAATTTCCTCAATTCAGCCGCTAAGCGATTCATTGAGTCGTACCCCCACCACAGCATCACACCCCGCAACTAATAAAATAACTGGTCCTACTATCTTTGAAAGATCAACATACATTTTTCTGCTCTTTTCGGAACTTCAATAGCTCTTATTGTATGTAGTGTAGTTTTGGAGTTTATAACTTTTAAATTCTTGGAAGTTCCTATTACTTCACATTTTCCTCTAGTAAACATAACTTCATCAAATCAGGATTCTAGGACTGTGATCATAAAACACCACGATTAGGACATAAAACCATTAGGACCCACCTAAAACTAGAAAAGAAAAGGAGAAGGAGAAATAAAGATAGAGTACTGCGTAATGCTTCGTTGTCAGTGTTAATTACTAATTGATTTGTATAATCACCATCACCATCGTCATTACCATCTCTATCACCATTTTAGTTGTCATCATCATCATCAACATCTTCAACACCATCCTCATCACCACCACGATCACCGTTAAAAAAATAATGTTAATAAGGTTAAATTTCGTCATAAAAAAATAATGATACACCTGTCGATTTATTTTTGATTTTGCACTAAATATTCAAAAATCAGCTCAATCGGTGAATTTTTAGAAATTCCTCCATGGTAAATTTGGACCTGATTATCACCCCATAAGAAAGGGGTTGAGGCGGGAGATATTGACAGTGACGGTCTTAAGGTCTTAAACAATAATTGTGTGCAGTTTAGATCAAATCGGTCAACGCATGTAGATTTGTGTAACAATCACACAAACAAACAATCACTTTTAACCCGTCGCGGCGTTGCCGGGGGTAAATAAAATATTTTTATTTTAGCAGAGAGCACCAAAATTTTTTTTTTTTTTTAAATTAACTTATATAGTTTTTCCAATGTACTCTACAAAAGGTGGTAAAACATATTTTAACCCCCTTAATCAAGGAAACCCGGTGGCACAGTGGTTAGCATACTTGCTTTACGCTCCGGAGGTCCCGGGTTCGATTCCCGGCGAGTGATGGAAAAAAATCACGGCTGGTAAGGGTAGGATCAATGAATTAATCACTCATTATCCGTTAACAAAAATGATTACGAAACTTCAAAATGAAGCGGCCAAATCCCTCTATGGGATGTAGCGCCAGCGAAAAAAAAAAAATCAAGGAAAGCGCTCCTTCGGATAAGAGTATATGAATAATTTCATTTAACCATTTATCTAAACTCAGTCCTGTATTTTTTTTTAATTGAAATTTTAAAAAAATTATTGGAGGCACCTAGACTAAGGGGCTAGCCCGTTTCGAAAATACTACGAAAATCTGCTAATTTTCCTGTGAAACAACTACGCAAAATTTAAATCTGGTATGATGAATAGTATGGAAACTTGTGAAAAGCATTTTCATATTTATTACTATAGATAGAGAAATAATTTGTATATCCCTCCCCTATTGCAATAATGTACTATTAACAAAATTTGATCTACATGATTTAACGTGGTTAAAAAACTTAATTATATCAATTGCATTGGTGTAAACTTTGAAAATGAAAAAAATTCAGTTTCAAATTAACAGTTAAAAATTTGAATTTCGATTAATATTCGAAATTGATATTTCGATTCAAGAACGAAAGTCCAAACAAAATATTTAAAGTCGTGAACCATTAATTTTTCACAAATACATTGCCGTAAAAGTTGGAATTTAAAGATGCACCAATCATAACAGCAACGAAGCAAAATGGAGCGCTTAAGATTTGTGATGATTTTAAAGTGACAACTAATCTGCAACTCATCGTGCTTTGACATCCGGTACCCATAAGATAGAAAAACTATTTCATATAAGTAATGCGAGATGCTTAAATTCAGTAGATTAAAAGCAGGTTTAAAATTCAATTGGTGTACTTCAACAGGTGTTTTTAATTTAAATATAATTGAAAATACAGCAAGGCGCACTTGAATACAATTTCTCAAGTGAATTGAATAAAATCAAAACAAAAATAATTTGTCGGGTTCACCGCAATGCTTGCTTGTAACCCACATTGTTTGATTTTGCTCTCGGAGGTAAACACAAATTTTTAAAAGTTCCCACTCTCGGAATGAAGGTGCGTTCTCTGTACCCAATGAGAAGGATCGAGTTCTGTCAATCTGTTGGCTATAGGTCTGCCTACGATGCCATGTTGTCACTGTTAATTTCTAATTATTTGTAGGAGGTTGCGTCTCTGGGAACTAAATATTGAATGTGAGCATGTGAGACAGAACTTGCATACCATAAGACCCTCATGATTCAGATAATTGAGTTCTATGCGTTAAATTCGTTCAAGTTCTTCAATGTGCTTACATTCTTGCTTTACTTAATCGATGAAGTTGGCGTATCACTCGATGAGTCGTAGATTTACAGATGAACTCGCGTGTTGTCATTGAAATATGCTTGACATGCCTCCAAAGACAGATTTTGCGAATGATACCGTTACCATTAATAATCATACAATTATAACATCATACTATCGTACTATCATACAACCATACCATATTATCATCATACCATTATACCACAACACCATATCATAATACAGTTAGATCATTGTGCCATCACACCATTGGCCCGTCTTACCGACATAACAAACCATTACACCACCATATCATCACACCACCATAACATAATAATATCATACCAGCTTACCATCGTACCATCACACAATTTCACCATGTTACAATCGTACCTTGAAACAATCATACCTTTATACCATGAAAATCAAAACACCATCACACAAATATACTATGAAACCATCATACCATCAAACCATCTCACCATCACGATACTATCAAACCATCATACCACCACACCATCCTTCCATCATACCATCAGCCAGTGTATCATGTTACCATATCATACCTCCATTTTATCATACCATCCTTCCTTTGTACCATCATAACAATATACCATAATAATCACAATCAAAATTACCATCACCATCATCATCACCATCATAATCCCACATTACGATCAACATGACTATCAACATTACCATCACCGTTAAAAAATATTGAAACACGTGGTGATTTTTATTTTACTTTGCAGTGAACATGCAAATCAACTCAATCGGTGAAGTTTTAGAAATACCTCTTGTAAATGGCGTCTCACTGGAGAGAGCATTGGTAAGGGGAACATTTTCGATCACTAAAACAACGCTATATTTCTTCTAGACTGCTACAAAGTATTCGTGCAAAGACGCAAAGGAAGCAATCGCCCGAGTCGATCAAGTATAACATGCTTTTCTTCTTTATATACATATATATATAGAAGAAGACAGATTCATCATACCATCAAGCCATCTTACTATCATACCTTTATATCAATATGCCATTATATCATCAAACCATCATACTATCAAACCATCATTCCATTAAACCATCACACAATTGTTTCATGTTGATATCATACCTTCATATCATCATACCATCCTACCTGCATACCATCACCATCATCATCACCATCACCATCACAAACACAATCATCATCATCACCATCACAATCAAAATCAACATCATCATCAAAATCATCAACCTCATCAAACTCATCATCATCATCATCATCATCATCATCATCAACCTTACCATCAACACCACCATCACCATCACCGTTAAAAAAATAATGATACACGTGTCGATTTATTTTTGTTTTGCACAAAATATCCAAAAATTAGCTCAATCGATGAAGTTTTAAAAATCCCTCTTGTAAATGGCACCTCACAGGGGAGCATGAGGAACGGGTACCAATTTTTGAAAACTAACCCCCCTATGTTTTTTCTCAACTGCTAAAAAGTATTCGTACAAAATTTGGAAACAATCGCTCGAGTGGACCAAGAGCTTTTGTGGAACATACATACATACATACTTTTCTTCTTTATATATATAGATATATAGATAGATAGATAGATGTTGTGAAAAATAATTGAATATTTACAGTTAATGGAAATTTTTCCTAATAATTTTTATAGACAATAGACAAATGATTAAAAATAGTGCAAACCTTGAAATAATTTAGCTACATTTTGACTGAGGGCTGCAGATCTGAAATTTATTGATTTTTCAGTTTTTAACTGCAATAAACCAATGAGTCACATGAATGCAATATGTACAGAACACCAATTTACATTCCTTTTCTTCCAAATCACGCCCATTTTAATTCTTGCCCCTTTAGTACAATATAATAGATCATTATTTAAATTTGTGATCAGATATCTATTTTTAGGACTAAAATACGTTTGAATTTTGTTTTGAAGTTTTTATAGAATATAACACCCCTTCTGAATATTATTCTTCAGAAATCTACACATAAAGTCATCTTAAACTACTACATCATTAAAAAAAAACTGATACAGTGTCTACATGTTCACACAACAAATTTTGGCTTGCACAAATCATGAAAAATTTGGCATGAGCTAAATCAAAGAAGTTTGATAAAAACCGTATAAATAGTGCAAGCAAATGAAAATGTAGTAAGTAAAAATGTCACAATAAATCATTTAAACGTTATTGTGCTTGCTCAAATGGCATTATTACTAACCAAATTAAACTGCAGCAGTCGAACAAAAAATCGCTTGCCTACACAAGGTTTGAGCATGTAGGCCCACCATAAGACAAATTGTGAATATAGAATTCAAAATAGAATTTATGATTTTTAGTTAGGTTAGGTTTCGGTGGCGGTCCACCAGGACCAGGCATAGACACAAAAAGGTCCGTAGCCATATGATTTTTAGTTCCTCGTGCAAAAGTTCATAAAGGGCTTTAAATTAGGACCCTGAAAGCAGAAGGACTGAGTCACTTGAAAGAACGCCAAAGCGGAGAGAGTTGAGCTCACTTTTTTGGTTAAATACAATTTTCTTTAAAAAATTAGCTCAATATGAAATTTGATTTAAAAAAAGCCAAGAAGAGGTAATACAATCGCCACATCAAATTCGTCACATTTTAAAAGAAACCAAGCTGCACATAAACTAAATTTATTTGCAGCTAGGTCAAGTAGTGTCAAGGAAGGAATTAGGAAAACAAAACCACCCATTTATATTTTGCAAAACTACATGACTTGGAATCGAGAAACGTCTTTTTTAGCGACGAGAAAAAATTTAAAATAGTTGGTTCAGATGAAATTCGATACTATTGGCGCGATCTAACTAAGCAAAAGAAGAATCTGAGGGCAGTCGAAATTTTGGAGGAGACACAGTAATAGTTTGCGGGCTTTTGGGTATAATAGTACCACACCAATTTGCTGGATAACAGCAACACTGAGCTCATCCAAATACATATCAATGCTAAACGCCAATCTTATAGCATAAGCTGATGAAATTAATGGTGAAACTTCATTTTTCAGCAAGTTTATGCCGTCATACATGAATCACATGATTCAAGAACACCAAAAAGGTACTGTCGTCTAGCAACGAGGTAATGAAGCGGCCTGCTAAGCTAAGGCCCTCCCCTATCGACAATCTATGAGGGTGGCCATTTTGTTACGTTCGAGCGCTTTAAAACCCAAATTTGTAAAGTTTAGGACGAATTTTTCTTAGATTAAAAACTAAGTGACAACAGAAGAATGTCAATATCAATTTTTGATTTAATTGATTATTTCATCAATTCTTTTATTTGGATTTCCGTTCACTTACTAATAATGACTTTTGTAATTAATTACATAAACCATTAGAAACTTTATGAATAATTTATTCATAATTTCTTTAAATAGTTTTGTTATTTTCGATTTTTCGAATTGTTTTATTTATTTATATATATTTCCAGATGCAAAGGGTCTTTTTTGTGCTTTATCACGCTTTAGTACTTGTTTATAGTCTGTCTCCAAGCATACATATACTTTATTAAATAATTTTTCTGCTAGAAGCCGAATTCCAGAATAAGAAAAAATTGAAATTAATTTTCCAAAACGATTATGAAAGGTTTGGAATTTTCTGTTGTTTGTAAAGGATTCCAACATTTTACACTAGTAATTAATTTCAGCAAAACTCAATTATTCTTCCTAGCTAGCAGCGAATCTTTAAAAATATCATCATTTAGAAGCAATAGAATTTGTATAAGTCCATTTCCTCAGCCAGCGTATGTTCACTGTCCTTTGATTTCATGGACAAGATCAGGAATTCTCATAAAATTTCTAATCGATTGATTGTACAGAAGTAGATATGTGTGACCTTAAATCGAACATACCATGGGAAAAACTCCATTGAAGCAGTAAAACAAAATTTAAATTTATCAATATTAAAATTTTCATTTGTTACCTATGTATAGGGGCCGAACAGCTTTCAAATGACACCTGATTCAGCCATGTACCTTGTCGTTTTTTTAACAACCATATATACAATTTTGATGTCCATTTTGAAAAACAACGTCATCGAAATAACTTTTTTTACTTTTATGTTTCAGTTCAAATTTGAATTAACTTTTGAATAATGTAATGTGTAGCCGTGTACCGTCGTTGTTTCTAGGCAAACTTTTCAGATATTTCCCAAAATTCATGATTTTTTTGGTTTCTAGTCGAGAAATTTTGCGATTATAGGTAATCCTAGCTGTCTTCTACTTATTACTTTGGTTATTATTTAAATTCCAAACAAAATGTTCAACTAACGTTTTAATTTTCTTTGGGCGGTTATGAAAAATTTCATTTCTATATCTTCGGTTAATAACCTACACCTTTCTCCAGAGGCTAAATTAACCACGCATGACTTGACTAATCGCATTATTCCATAAACTGTTTTTCATGTTTTATGTTTGTTTAATCGATTAAATGTTGATACACCAATGAATAAATAAACGAAATACAGAATTATTATGTTTCCTTATACACCCCCAGTTTAAATATGCTATAGCGCTTGGTGGAGGGGTGTTAATTTGATTTATGTAATTGCGTCATAACTCGAACATGATTGATTTGAATACATTTGGTGTTATTCGGGTTTATATCGTACCTCTTCTTTTGTTGAAATCCTTTTAGAAATAATAGTTTGAGCAACAACAAACATATCCCAGTTTGAATTAATTAGTTTGCCTCATGCGAGTCGTCCATCCACCTCTGTTAACGACGATTTTTTTTTGTGACCGTTTTGAGGAGTCTTTGTCAAGCAATTCATCGTAAACGGCTGGATTTGTGAGCAAACAATTCATGGATTTTTCACCACGATGATGCGCCGTCACATTCCAGTCTGATTGGGACTGAACTTTTTGCCAAACACGAAACAAAAGTCTACGCTCAGCCACCGCACTTGCCAGATTTGGCTCCCTGTGACTTATCCTGTTTCCGAAACTCAAATATCCACTCCGGGAATGCGCCATGAGCCATAAAAAGAAATTCGCTGAAGGAATTAAAGGGCATCCCGGCCGAGGCCTATAAGATGAGTATGGGAAAATGGATTATCCGTTGGCATGCTTTTTTTATAAGTCAATCATAATACATATTTGATTTCATCATCATAAATATAGAGATAAACTAGACCGATTTACAAGAGGCCTATTTACTAATTTCATTTTAAGAATTTAGATCCTCTTCATGTAATAAAATGTAACTGTGACCACGATACTTTATCAATGAATTCCGCAATTGAGAAATGGATGAAGAAGATCCAGAATTTAAATAAATTGACATCTTCAGATCAGGTTGTATCTGAAATCTCACCCAACCTACAAAATATTCTAGAGTTCACACATACAGGTCGTACTATATTATGTCTAAAAACCAAAGCGCTAATTTATTTTTACAAAAACAATCAGTTAATATAATCATTCATCTGGAGTGAAACTCAGCTACCAAGGGAGTCGACAGGTAGCGGATAGACGACCGGCCTCCAAATATGGAGGCTAGCTACGAATCTATTCAATAAGTATCTCCCGACCAGAGTCGGCATGGAATGAGGGTCTAGGAGACATGGAGGTTGTGCCCCAGTATCGTTAAAAAACCTAGCAATGGCGAGTCATGGCGCCATTCATAAACCACTATTGCTCCGAAGCGTCCGTTCACCGATCGTGCGGCTTCAAACAACGTCTGTTCCCCAGGTTTGAGCCGGCTGATTACAGCGTATTTTTACAATTGAGCCGCAACAACGGAGGAAATGTCGGCGGTGAATAAAATTGGGCGAGTGGGCTCCACGTCTTCTTTACCGTTGGACCACAATGGACCGTTTATTTTAGCGAAACTATGGACGTCTAATGTTATTTCCACCGTGGTGGATGAGAACAGCAAAAAGAGCGGCAGTTGGAAACAATAAACAAATCAAACCAAGAAATGAAACAACAGTTGGGCGAGATTAAGCAGTCAAACCGGAAAATTGCCAAAAGCCAAAAGCAAATGGACAAGAAAATTCTTGAATTGTCCACAAATGTTCATGGTGAAATAGAGACACCGATAGAGTAAACCGATGTCAAGGCAAGTGGAACAACAATGCAAGTCGTTCAAACCGTTCAACCGATCAAGCTAAAACCACCAACATTCGAGGCAACAACATCTTTCGGCATTTTCAAATTTCAATTTGATACGGCGACCAAACAAAATCAATGGAACTATGAACATCTTGTTGCAGCTCTAATAGTGGCCCTTAAAGGAGAAGCAGCGGAGGCTATACAAACCATTCCGGAGAAAGAGCGCAGCAGTTATCTCGAAATTATGAAGGCACTGGATCGGAAGTACGGTAATGAATATACAAGAGGGAAATCTATCGCATGGAACTGAAAAGCTGCTACCAAAAGGGAGGAGAATCGCTACAACAATTTTGCGGTGATGTTGTCACCTAAAACAAACTTCGCGGAAACCATAGCTTGTGCGATGATAAAAGAGACTCTACGGGCCATTACAAGATCGACATTATTTAGGTGCCAAACGGATTTATATACCAATGGGTACATCGAGCGGACGGTATCAAAATTGGGAAGCGGAAGGCCTAGGTGTTGGGAATGTGACAAGCTGGGTCCCATCTCAAGAGACTGTCGGAAAATAATACAAGGAGGGAGAAGATCGCCACTTTTCATGCGGGCGAACGTCGAACGGTCGAGAAAAAGTCCTAGAGGCAGCGAGCTAAAATGCTAGGTATGTAATAAATTTGGCCACATATCACGAGATTGTTGGAAAGCAAGAGACAAACAGCAAGGATCGGCAACTTTTGTGGAAAGAGCACTAAGAAGAGAATCGGATGAACAAATGGAAACAGTCGAGAAGGTGGAAAGATTACAAGTCAGTTTGGGTTGAGCATGAGGCGGTAGCACCGTAACAATCAAGGGCGATGTCGTTGGGAGAAAGTGTACCATTACGCTGGATATTGGAGCAACTCATACAATTGTCCGGGAAGGCTTGATCGGCGGAGATTTTCACCTAGCTAATGAGTTAGAATTAAAAGTGACAAATAGAGATAGTGCGGTGATAAGAGGGGAAAAGTTCGAGAACATAACGATCGGTGAAACTCATCTCCCATACGAAGTTCTGGTCGCAGGTATTAAGGGCAAAGTCATTTTGGTAATGGACTTTATAAGGGTGAAATGTGAATGGATTCGTGTTGGATATTGAGCGAGGAGTTAACGCGCGTGCGAATGCCACCAAATCCGAGACGAGACTGACCGCTGATGTGTTTGATCTTTGATTATTGATTTTTTTTATTTGTTTGTTTGTGTTTTATTTTGTCGGTCAGTTGGTATAACTGAGTCAGTAATAGGTGTATTGTCTTTTTGAATGTGTGTTCGCGTTGGAACTGTTTTTGTGGTGGCGAACGCATAATTTTAGGCGCACGACAAAATGCGTGAACCGCCACAATACTATCATCCAGAATTTTCACACTCAGTGTCAGGTAGAAGGTTTGAGCAAATCTTAAGGTGTTTTACTGCCAACCTCATGCAGGGAGAAACACATAAGTCAAATGTAGCACATCTAATCAAATTAAATAATCAGAGCGCTTTGAAACTGCATAGAAACCTTCTGAACAATTTGCGATCGATGAATCGCTATTACTCCACAAATGCAGACTATCATACCGGCAATACATCAAATCCAAATAACCCGATTTGGAATTAAATTTTTTAGCTGTGCCTTACACAAAGGCAAACAAGCCCATCCAACCAGAGTCTAAAATCGAAGCAATAGCCCATCGCCTGATAGGACCATATGGGTACCACTTACACATGGACAATTATTACAATAGTATCACACTACTATGGAATGAGTTATTGCTAATGCAAACACACATGACTTTGAGGAGCAACCGCAAAGGTAACCCAATTGAAGTTGTCAATTAAAAATTGAATAAAGGTGTGGAAGAGACAGGGCAGGCATGTACATATATCAAAGTGGCATGACAAATGGAATGTTCTGTGAATCACCGATTGAGATTTTCAACTAAAACAAATATATGAGTAGAGTTGACCGAACGGATCAGACGGTATCGCATTATTCCAGCACGAGGAATACATGGGAAATCACATTTTTTTCTAAGACAAATTTTTAAATGAAAACATTACAAATTTTTAATTAGAATCTCTTAGATATTTTCATAAATGTTTGAATTTCAGCATGATCATCGGTTAAGAAAATCGTTTTTATTTTGTTGTAATAATTTGTTTGTTTAAACGAAAATTTATAAAATTTTCATAACAACTGCATTCTGATCAAATTGAAATAAATCGTGTGGTCGAACTTAACACTGAAAATCTTACCTTTGCCAAACCAAGGTTAAAAATATGTGTCGACGTTTTTCCAAATGAAAACCGCGTTATGTCGCTTCTGGGTGTTCTGGGTAATATTTTAAAAGGAAAAACTGAAATTTGGAGTATGCCGGCCTCTTTTTTATATAGAGTTTTCACATCAACTTAACGTTTATTCAAACAAAAGTAACGTTTTTTAAAATCAAAATAAAGATTTTTCATTTCACCTTAAATTTTTTTATATTTCAAATTAACCTTTTTTACACTTTTATAAAAATATGCGTAAAAATTAATTTTTACTATTAGTGAACATCAAATTAACATCAAAGACACGAAAATTATAAGAAGCAATTAGAAATTAAAGTTTTGTATTTATTATAAGATTTATAGGAAAAAAAATTAACTTAAAGTTTACATTTTTGTATAAAAACCTTAAAGATTACATTATAGGCTGGTACAATGAAGCTTGATCGTTTCAATTCTACATCCACAATTGTTTTTATTCCATAAAATATGATACATTTATAACAAGTACATTTATAAAAGGTAGATAAAGTTGAATTTCAATGAATCAATGCAATGGGTATCCTGCTCAGCCATTGTCATGTCAACGTAATAATTATTACAATCGGCAGAGGTAACGCTTGCCAAAGATTCTTTAATAACATCAACTAAATTTAAACTATTTTCTGAGTCAGCCAACAAATTTCTTGCAGCCAATTTAGTTTTCGAGAAAATTTTTCCTATTGGATTAAGCATCGGTGAGTATGGGGAAAGGAACATTAGTTGGTGAGTGGTCTCTCTAATCCTATCTTGTATTATCCGAATCTTGTGATATTAGCTTCTGCCAATTTATTAAATAACTCATCTAAAATCACCAGAAAAATGTTTGCATTTACAGTTGAGTTTGATATTATTTTATTATGTTTTATTCCATGAAAATGAATGGCTGCAATGACCGTCACATTTCGTCCTCTGAAAGTTGAAAGTATGACATGAGTTGCAGTATTCTTTTTTGAGCGAGATTTAGCTCTCCGAAGGTGACAGTTGAATCCAGATTCATCAATAAATACAATTTTCTCACATAGTTGTGGGGCGTTTTACAAAAACTGGATAGCATAATTTTTACGTGTTCTATGGTACTTTCAGAGTTAAAACGATCAATGTTAAAAGTAGCTAGTTTTAGCGTTATCTTTAAACATTTCAATGCATTAAAGATTGTTCTTGTGCTTAGGTTTACATTTTTACTTTCAAAAACCTTAATCTTAATATTTTTTATAGTAATAGCCGCATTACCATATTATGTTCTATTATCTCTTCAATTAAATTTAAAATTTCCTTAGTCAACTTGAATTGCGTTTTACCACCACGATTTCTGATCACAACCGCACACCCATCATTTTTGTAGCTTCTTAATATAGATGTAGCCGTACTTTTATTAATACCAGCTAGTTCTGCTGATTCAACTATTGTATTACCTTCTTCATAAAATTTTATTAATAATTCGTTTTTTCCAAGCTTTCCTTATTATTGGTTGCTAAATTACGATTCTTCTCTGACGAACAACTAAATTCGGCATATTTTCATCGCCACTACTATCTGAATCCTCTCTTACTTCCATAATTATGTGATAATGAGCCAACAGAATAGAATTATTAGAGGAACTGTTACTCAATTCAATATTAGATATGGTATTGTTCATTTTTTCGCTGACTGAAATTTAAAGGGTCTAATTAAACTCAAATTATAATTTTTAATTTTTTTAAAATTACGCTCGATAATTAACTACCCAATTATTGTTTAAGTAATGATTTTTTGTTTCTTTTAATTTATAACATATTATTAAAAAACCTAAACAATTGAGTTACGCAATAAAAGTAATCAGACTACTGAGTTGGTTCTTTATTTTAGCAAGTGTTCGTCTATAGATGAAGCTTGAAAAAACCAATTTGAATTTAAAAAATTGAAGTTGAAATGAAAAATCTTTAAGTTGAAATAAAAAATCTTTATTTTGATTTTAAGAAACGTTACTTTGTTTTGAATAAACTTTACTTTGGTTTGAAAAAACATTAAGTTGACCTGAAAAACCTATATAAGGATAAAATGTATTTGCACTTTTATTCCTTTGGAATAGAACGAAAAAATGTAAATCAGCTGCTAAGTATCAAGCCAAAAGTAATTTAGGCAATAAATTTTAAAAGCATCATTTCAACTTAAAAAATTGAATTTTTGAATTAGAAAACGATATTAACACATTTAGGTTAGGTTAAGGTGGTGGTCCAGTGAGACCGGCATAGACACAAAACTGATCCGTTGCCATACCACAGTTTATTGTTTATCCACCAACTCATTAAACGCGGATGCTACTGAAGTCCATCAGGTTATTTAAAAGGCGTGCCCCTAGAAACTTTAGCCTGTTTCGGGCCAGACGAGGATAGGTGCAAAAAAAGATTAGGCCCATATTTTAGTTTCGATTATTCCAGAATTGAAAACTTTAATTCCGAAATTATGGAAATTCTATTTCTCACACTAATTTAAGTAGTTTCAACATAATTTTATGTAATTATAGCATTTCTTGTACGAGAAAACTGTGGAATCTCTAAAGTGACCACTCAAGAGTCGCAGAAATATTGATCACTTTTTGGAGGTGGTCAGTTTAAGGAATAAAGCAGTCCAATAATTTGAAAATTAAAAGTCTTGCCTGATAGAAAAATTTTCTTCAATTGCAGCAAATTATTTTGTAACAAATGTTATAGATATCCCAGGGACTTACAAAAAGTGGTCAATTTAGAAAGCTGTTCAAAATTGGTTATTTTTGATGTTTTACTGTGTTTTTCTTTTGCGTTCACTAGGATATGATGACACCTAATAAACGAATCACGAAATAATAAATGCTAGTCTCATCCCTAAAATACACCTGTCAAATAAGTGTTGTATTTGTATTGCTTATTAGTTTTCAAAAATACCAAAAGGTACTTTTTGTACGTAATAATCACGCAGCGCCATATATAACCCGGTTGAGAACATTATACTTAGTGGGAAAGGTGCTCATTCCAAATTCAGAAAGTTTCTCTTCGTTACAACTCCGGTATAAATTTAATGAGAACAATTCAAACCCCGACAGTGATGATTTATCTGAACAATTCAATAATTTTGAACCTTGGTCCAGAATGCTGATTGCTGGAATGTTGTTTCAACACAAAATATATGATTTGATTAGTTCTTCAAAAACGAAAAAAATAAACAAATCGCAAAAGTATATCTACAAAATTCCTTAAAATTGTTTTATTTATTTACCGCTAAGAAAACTAGTGCTTGCTAGTCTTTTAAATTAAATTTGTGACAACAAAAGTTTAAAAGTGAAAAATATTCATTGTTGTTAGTTGATTTTACTGGCGTCTGCTGGTGGGGGGATCAGCTGATTAGATCAGCTCCGTAACCTTCAGTAGGGTGCTCTTCACGTGAGCTGTTCTGGTCATGTTTCAGGCAGCTGGCGGGATGAGTACGATTGTGGTAGGGGTAACCTTGCCACAATTCGCAGGTGTACGTACTGCCTCCACGTGGCAATCGTCGGTAACTGATGTCGTCTATTACAGTTTTGTTCTAGTTGACTCAGGCCAAAGTACGGCGCTAAAGGAGAAAACCTTAACAAAAAACCCTAATCTAAGGTGGAACAGCATATGCCGATGGATGAATGACTGATAGGTTAATCAGTCCCAAATATGCGGACTCTGGATACCAGGCGCCCTCCAGTTTTATTTAGCCTTCCTGTGGTAGCTGGGTGTCCCACAGGTGACCTTCATTTCCCAAATACTCGTGGGAATAAAATGCCTAAAAAAATAAAAAATTATGATAAGGATGGTAACGCTCCTAAAGCGTCACGGACCAGCGAGGATTCTGCGGTGGCTTTCGAGGGCTCAGGTCCTCTCTCCGCTGTGGAATCCTCAACGGTTGACACATCGGATGGGGAAATCCGTTCGGAGATTGAGAACTTAAATCTCAATTCCGATATGGTAACCTCAGGAGATGAGGAACTGGCCCCCGTAAGTGGGGGGATCTCCTCTGTGAAAACAGGGGAAAGTGCGGACGTCGGGGAGTGTCGGAAGGAGCAGGTTGACATCATCAAACCTGCTGCGGCTCCTCATGTGAAAAAAATGTGTGGGGCTGCGAAAAAGCGGTACAGGAAGCTTCTGGCTGAGGGCAAAGCGCCCGGTAGCGAGACAAGGCTTCTGGCGGTGCGGCCACGGAAGGAGACTTGCGCTCCTACGATGGACCAACCGCCAAAGAGGGACCGCTCGGAGGACGGCACTTCACCGGCACAAAAAAAGGCCAGGGGGGAAGAACATGTCCTGGTGGCCTCGGGTTCTGCGGTCCGGCCTGGAGTTACCTTCAGGCAGGCTGCGGAATCAGAGAGCATTGGGATCTTACCCTCTGGCTTTCCTGAGGTTGCCCTCACTGGAGAGCAGCTTAAAGCTGTCCAGGAGGGAATCTTGGATAAGGTGCTGGAGCAGGAGGCCAAGGAGCTTAAACCTAAGTTCCTTGGCAGTCAGCTTCGGCTTGGTTGGCTGGTAGTGACCTGTGCCGACCGGGCCACTGTACAGTGGCTCAGGGAGACCATAGGCACTATTAAGCCATGGGAAGGTGCAGAGCTGATTGTAGCTGAGGCGGGAAACCTGCCTCGAGCTAGGATCGTGTTTGGTACCTTCCCAAACAGTGCCGAATTGCCCACGGATAAGCTTCTGGGTTTTATCAGAAGCCAAAACGAGGGCATGCAGGCGATCAACTGGAGAGTGGTCAGGAGAGAGGCGAAAGGCACTTCAGCTTTTTGCACGTTCTCCATGGACCACTCATCGGTTGAGAAGCTCAAACAAATTGACTTCAAAATCAATTTTAAGTTTGGGATTGTCCAACTGCACCCCAAGGGGGGCCAGGGTGGTGGAAAGCTAGGTTCCAGGGGCGGGCCCCAAGTGGTCAAGCCTGTGGAGGACATCGTGGCTGCACCTGTGAAGGCGATCGAGGCCGCACCTGTGGCGGCTATCGGGGCCACACCTGTGGTTAAAACCACTGGTGTGGCGGCCCTTTCCAGGAGACAGGCGAGGAGAAGGAGGGAAAGGGAGAGGAAGGCGTCAGCGGTTGTACGGGGAATGGCCCCGCGAGGGGTCACCCCGCGCAAGCCACTGGTGAAGCCTGGTGGCTCTCAGTCAGCTGTGGACAGCAGCAGCAAGATGGAGGACATGGATTCGCCATCTGGCAATGGCGGTGCGAGCAAGGAGGCTAATGCAGGCCTTCAGCAGACGTCGCTGCAGTGATGGCACACTTAACCTGCCTACAGATAAACCTGCATCATGCAAAGGCGTCTTCGGACGTCCTTTGTCGTAGGTTTATCTGCCAGAAAATTGGCATGGCTCTAATACAGGAGCCATGGGTAATAGGTAACCAAATTAAAGGTATACCAAAACAAATGGGTAAGTTGATTTATTGTAATGGAACTGAGAGTCCAAGGGCGGCCATTTTGGCCAGCTCGCAAATTAATTTTATTCCCATTTCAGAGTTCATCTCCAGGGACTTAGTGGCGGTAATGGTGGAGGTTCTGGGTGAAAGAGGGAAACAGGAGGCTATAATGGCCTCCGCCTACTTTCCTGGAGACTCGGAAACGATACCTCCTCTTGAAGTTAGGCGGCTCATAGCTCATTGCCAGCGCAATGGGCTGGCTTACCTAATAGGATGCGATGCAAATGCGCACCACACGGTGTGGGGCAGCACAAACATCAATAATAGGGGTGAGTACCTTTTTGAGTATATAATTACTAATAATGTAGATATTGTCAATAGGGGAAGGAAACCTACTTTCATAAATGCGATTCGGCAGGAGGTCCTAGATTTGACCCTCGCTAGTCCGCATTTTAGTCATTTTGTTAAAAATTGGCATGTGTCTGAAGAGTCCTCCTTATCGGATCACTTGCACATCAGATTCGATTTGGCGGCCGAGGCCATGCAGCGGCAGGAGATAAGAATTCCAAAACTGACCGATTGGGACTCTTATAGAGTCTCACTCGAATCAGAAATGCCCTCGGTAATGGGGAACATAGAGTCTCCAGAGGGCTTGGAATTCTGTTCAAACCAGCTGCATAATTCTATACACTCGGCTTACGAAAACAGCTGCCCAGTTAAGCGAAGAGAGTCCATTAAGTTGGTCCCTTGGTGGAACGGGGCGCTGAGTAAGCTGAGGAAAAAATCTAGAAGGTTGTTTAATAAGGCTAAACGCACCGGGGAATGGGGCGAGTATAGGATGGCCTTAACGGAATACAATCTGGAATTAAGAAGATCCAAAAGGGCTACCTGGAGAAACTTCTGTGAGGGAATTATTGAATTACCCTCTGCAGCTCGTCTCCAGAAAGTCCTTGCTAGAGATCACTCAAATGGTTTGGGGCTTCTTCAGAAGCAAAACGGGATGTTCACTGAAAACCGGAAGGAAACCCTGGAGTTACTATTAGGTACCCACTTTCCGGACTCAATAGTGGTAGGTACCCAGGAGGACCCGCATGACCCTTCAAGTGAGGTAGACTATTCACCCCACAGTAGGATCTGGAGCCTCTCTGGAAAAATGTTCACACCCAGCAAGGTGAGATGGGCTATTGGCTCTTTCAAACCGTTCAAATCTGCTGGAGGGGATGGTATCTTTCCGGCTTTACTTCAAAGAGGTATTGAGGAAATACTCCCCAGCTTGGTCCAGTTGTTTCGGGCAAGTTATGCTTTTAACTATATTCCGAAACTATGGAGGAAAGTAAATGTGGTCTTTATACCAAAGGGAGGGGGTCGTCTGGACACCCAGCCCAAGGCTTATCGGCCAATTAGCCTAACATCGTTTCTATTGAAGACGATGGAAAAAATCCTGGATAATCAAATAAGAAATGAAATCCTTGTAAATAACCCACTGCATCGGAACCAGTTTGCTTATCAAGCTGGCAAATCCACTGTGATGGCTCTTAGTGGTCTAGTCACGAAGATTGAAAGAGCGGTGGCTTTTAAGGAAATTGCCCTGTGTGCCTTTGTGGACATTGAGGGGGCATTTGACAATACCTCCTATGGTTCAATAGAGAGGGCAGCTATGGAGAAGGGGGTTCCGCCGTCTACAACTAGGTGGATCCGCTCCATGCTGAAATATCGCGATATTACAGCCACACTAGGTGGCGAGTCAGTAACCATCAGGGCCGTAAAGGGCTGTCCCCAAGGAGGTGTACTGTCTCCTCTTTTATGGTCATTGGTTATTGATAGACTGCTGGTCCTCCTGAATAGCCATGGGTTTGATGTTCAGGGCTATGCGGATGACGTGGCTATCGTGATTAGAGGCAGGTTTGATGATATCATCTCTGATCTCATGCAAAATGCACTCAACTTGATATGGCAGTGGTGTAACAAGGAAGGACTTAGTGTCAATCCAAACAAAACTGTCATTGTCCCTTTTACGAGGAGGAGAAAGCTCTCGCTTGTAGCTCCCTCGTTAAACGGTACTATTGTTGCCTTTTCCAAAGAGGTTAAATATCTAGGGGTTATCCTGGATAATAAACTGAACTGGGAACAACATATACAAAAAATTCATAATAGAGCCACTAAGGCTTTTTGGGCCTGTCAGAGACTCTATGGACGTACTTGGGGACTACAACCAAAAATGATCTACTGGTCATTTCTAACAATTATTAGGCCTATGATCACTTACGCATCGTTAGTGTAGTGGCCTAAAACTCAACAAAGGACAGCGCAAACTTTATTGAATAAGGTTCAGCGTATGGCCTGCATTGGGGTTACGGGCTCAATGAAAACATGTCCGACCGCAGCAATGGAGACACTCCTAGGACTAACTCCATTGCATCTGCATGTAAAAGAGGATGCTGTTAATATGGCCCTTAAGATGCAGGCGGAGGGTAACATCAAACCAGGCAATATGGTGGGCCATCTGGAGATCCTTAAGGAGTTTCAGACAGATCCCACTATAGGAATGCCTTCCGACTGTATGCCAGCCAAACTGGATTTCCACAAACCCTTTTGTGTTAGATTACCTGACCGGGAGGAGTGGAGTACAGGGGGACCATCCTTTGAGCGAGGGTCATTGGTGTGGTATACAGATGGATCAAAAACGGAAGATGGGGCGGGGGTAGGAATACATGGGAGTGGAGTATCACTCTCGAAGTCCTTGGGTACCAATGCAACCGTCTTTCAAGCAGAAGTGCATGCTATAGAACTTTGTGCTAGGATAGGCATTTCTAAAGGCCTAAACGACGCAAAGGTTTATATCGTATCAGACAGCCAATCGGCCTTAAAGGCTCTTAGGTCTTTTACCATTGAGTCAAGGCTGGTATGGGATTGTCTGAAGGTTATTAAATCGCTGGCAAGCTCAAATAAGGTAACACTTGTTTGGGTGCCAGGGCACACTGGAATTGTGGGAAACGAGGCAGCTGATGTCCTCGCCCGCGAGGGATCTGCCTTTCCATTAATTGGACCAGAGCCCTTCTGCGGCGTCTCTAAGGGGCACCTTAGGGCAGCAGTTAAACGCTGGGAGGATGTGCAAAAGTCCTCTTACTGGCGCGGAATTCCAGGTTTGCGACAGGCGAAGGAATTTATTTCACCTTCGTCGGCCAGGGCCAAGGAATGTCTCGTACTTAGGAAACCTGAGTTGAGGCTGCTTACCGGCTTCCTCACAGGTCACATCCCCTTAAGGTATCACCTTAAGAAAATGGGCCTAAGTCCGACGGATAGATGTCGCTTCTGTGACATGGAAGCGGAATCAGCGGAACATGTTCTGTGCCATTGCCCAGCCATTTTCTGCAAAAGGTTACAACATCTAGGAGGGAGAGTAATGAGCCCGGATGGTATGCACCATATACCGGCCGGCAGTATTGTCAGGTTCATTAAGAGCCTGAATATTGACTGGACGGCTCATTAAGTAGGGTCCATGCACAAAAGATCTTTTAGGTCGCAGTGCGGGGTGGCTTGAACGCCCACATGGCCCTCAACTAATAATAATAATAATAATGAGAACAATTCAAACCCCGACAGTGATGATTTATCTGAACAATTCAATAATTTTGAACCTTGGTCCAGAATGCTGATTGCTGGAATGTTGTTTCAACACAAAATATATGATTTGATTAGTTCTTCAAAAACGAAAAAAATAAACAAATCGCAAAAGTATATCTACAAAATTCCTTAAAATTGTTTTATTTATTTACCGCTAAGAAAACTAGTGCTTGCTAGTCTTTTAAATTAAATTTGTGACAACAAAAGTTTAAAAGTGAAAAATATTCATTGTTGTTAGTTGATTTTACTGTTTCTGCTATGGCAAATTCGCATAATGCTTAAAGTACACCAACAACAAGGCACAAGTTCAGATCATTCTCAAATAGATTGCTTGTTCTGCAAAAAGAAGGGGCACGTAAAAAGTGATTGTCACAAATTCGCATTATGGAAAAAGAAGAAGGAAGCAGGCAACCAAGGGCAAATACAGTTCAAAATAAAGGTGATACAGTGGATGCGTGGAAGTCATTTTTCAAATGTTTGACCAAATCCACGATGAATTCGGTTACATTCGCCGATTTCAGCCACAAAATTCAGATTAATGGACGTATAGTTCGTGCCTGGACTTAAGTGTAATCTACTGTCAGTTAGTAAGCTGGCTAAAAGCGGCTGAACAAGAACGAGGAAACTCTATTTGTTCTTAAATCCAGAAACGATGTCTACAACATGGAACATCAAGTACTTAACATAACTCAACCAGCATAATCGAAATGCATTCATGAATGGCATAACGTTCTTGGCCATCGCAACTTAATCGTAATCAGGAAAATGGTGGAATGTGTACCAATATGAAGATAGCAAAGTGCGATCTAAATGATATTTGTGAAATCTGTCTCCAATGTAAGAAAACCAGAGATTCATTTCCACAACAATCGTACACAAAGACAACGGGTAAATTGGATTTAATACACTCCGACATATGCGGACCGATACAAATACCAACACCAAGGGGTAATAGATATATTATTATTCTTATTGATGACCAAACAAAATATTCGCATATATATTTGTTGAAACAAAAATCAGACGTTTGCGGAAACATTATGGAATTTGTCGAAATGATGAAAATGCAATACGGCGTAACACCCAAAGTAATCAGATAAGACAGGGGTGGTGAATATATGGACAATGTGCTGTGGAACTATTTAAAACAAAACGGAATTAAAACCCACCCAGTCCACAGTACCGAACCCGCCACAACAAAATGGAGTTGCCGAACGGTGAATGTTAGCAAGCTCCGGTTTACATAAACAATATTGGGGCGAAGCAGTGACTACAACAAATCATATAATCAATCGTCTACCAACTAAGAGTGTAAAAACCACTCCGTATGAGCTCTGGAACGATAAATCACCGGACTTAAGTTACTTACATATATTCGGAGCACCTGTATATGCCCACGTACCGAAAGAACAGCGTAAAAAGTTGGACGACACAGGCGAAAAATTATTCTTCGTGGGATACGAACTTGTTACAAAAGGTTATAGACTTCTGGTTGTTAACACACATAAAATAAAGATCTGCTGTGATGTCAACTTTATGAAAGCCGAAATAAAAACCAATCAACCATTGATATCTCAAGCGATCACCGAACGGAATCAGCTGACAACGATAATCAAACGGAAACAGCATTGAAGCAGTACCGCAAAACGAAAATGATCCAGATTCAGAAGGGCGAGAAGAACAACCAGCGCGACGTTCTACAAGACCAAATAAGGGAGTGCCACCACAACGATTAATAATGGAAATAAATAAGGCAACAAACGAAATAAATCCAGATCCTGCTACATATAAAGAAGCGGTAAATGGTCCAAATTCAGAAAATTGGATAACGGCTATGAAAGAAGAGATGGATTCGCTCCATAATTTTGGAATTTGAGAAATAACAAAATTACCTCCTGGAAAAAATGCAATTGGTTCCAAATGGGTGTATAAGACGAAAACCGATCAAGACGGTAACATCGTCAGATTCAAAGCCCGTTTGGTAGCGCAAGGATTTTCACAAAAATTCGGTCGAGATTACGATGAAGTTTTTGCACCAGTACCGAAACCAACAACGTTGAAGATTCTTTTGACAGTAGCGGGAGAAAGGAAGATGGAAGTTAAACATTTCTACATTCAAACTGCATACCTAAATAGAGATCTATCACATACCGTTTACATGAACGTTGACCGTACGCAGGTATGTGAACTTAAAAAAATTTGTATGATCTCAAATAGGGTACAAAAGAATGGAATAAGAAATTTGACACTGTCGTGAATAAGAACAGGTACGAGAAAAGCGATAATGACCTATGTTTATACATAAAGAAAGTCGACCAACACGTTATATACATATCCAACCATGTTGATGATATTGTTGTAGCCTCAACTAATATCAAACTAATTGATGATTTCGAAATATGTATTAATGAATAACAATTTTATCATCAAAAATCTTGGAAACCAGGAACAGTTCGAGTCACATGAAGTTTATCGGAGTGCAATCGGATCTTTACTCTACCTATCTACCAACACTAGGCAGAATATTTCCATTGCGACGTCAATATTAGCAAGACGTGTGAGTGACTCAAAGCAATGCGACTGGAATGAGGTAAAGAGAGTTTTCAGATACTTAAAAGCCACCAAATCTCTTAAACTTAAATTGGGAAAAGACGAAAACGACCTAAGTTTCAAATGCTTCGTTGGCGCTGACTGCGGGCAGGATACCATATAGACAGGAAATCAAGCACCGGTTATTGTTTTATCTTCAACGGAGCGTTGATCTCGTGGGTCAGTCGAAAACAAATTTCTGTCTCTTTGTCTTCGACAGAAGCTGAATTTATCGCATTTGCCGAAGCTGTACGCGATCTCATCTGGATAGAGCGCATTTTCAACGACTAGGGCAAGACAATCGGAACTCAAATCAAAATATTCGAGGACAATCAAGGATGCAAATAAAAATAAAATACAAATCCGTACACAGATTTATAACTTCAAACAAGATAACAGTCATTTATTGTCCAACCGACAATATGACTGCAGATATGCTGACGAAACCACTAGATGGACCAAAATTGGTTAAACACACTAGAGCAATTGGTTTAATTTAACGCTACTACATGTTGAGAAGGGGTGTTAGTTTGTGCAACATCTAGTACTTTTGAATAAAACGTCAAGTTTAGTCTTACGCACTTATTAGTTTATGGCGCATTGTATTTTTATTTGTTCCATCTCCAAATTCTTTAATTCTCAATTATCGGTCATAATTAACACGCTCGAGGCTCTATTCATCACAATTTCTATGAAAATTTACCATCAATCAGCATCGAGCCTGAAAGAGCATATTTCGCAGTAGGAAATATTGCCACTAAAACTCTAGCCTATACACCGAGAGAAATGGAATTGTGGACTACGGTTGCGATAAACGAGTAAAGGTTGAAGAAACAAAAATACAATTAAAAAAACAGTACTACTATTGTTGAAAATGCATGGCGGTTACAACCATTAAATGTCAGGTGACATGACTAATTACGAGCTTGTTGGAATATCAGTAATATATTTATTCAGTTGTACATATAATTTTTAACTTTCCGGTTCTTCTTAACGAACGTGTTTTTGATACAGTTGCAACGATTGACATTTCACATTTAGCATGACTGATTATGGCAGTTGTACTAACATATTCTCAACATAAAGTTATATTCGGTTGAGGTAATCGCCGCTGTGATTAGAATGACCATAATTCTGATAACCAAGCATTTTAATTTCAATATTAATCATCTCAACTGAATATTAAGTAATACTCGGTTGTTGCGATCGACTTAGCGATTCTACAAAGCGTGTTCCTGTTATTAAAATTTCTGTATTTCAATGTCGACTATGGTAACTGAATAAAGTTACGTTCGGTTGCAACAACCATCTATACTGTTGAAACAAAATTCTCTCTGTTAATGAAACCAAATAAAAATGAGAATCAGTTACCACAACCGAATAGTTAGTTACGGAGAGAGCAAATAGAGAGCAAGAAACCACAAATACGAATTCGATTTTGACAATAAAATTTATTTAGCAAATCATTTAGACACCAATATTGGACAAGGTATGTTTATTTACTTTTATAATACGCATATTAAGTGTAAATTAAGTTTTTAAAATAATTGTTACATTTGTTCATAATTTTTAACTTAATAAGAAAAACTCTAAAAAAATAAATATTTTTCGTGTTACTAAAAGGTATAATTATAGTGTTTCACGCGGGCGGCATAACGGTTTTTTTTGCAAAATGTTTTTTTTGTTACAATGTTGTACAAAAATCTTAGCGGTATCGTAAAAATTGTAAACACACAAGAAAATATTTCGGCTGCTGATTTTCATATTTCGGGTACATCTACATTCCAATTTGATGTGTACTCATATTTTTTAATATAATTTTATAGCTAAAGAATTATTCAAAATTGACGGAAATGTTCAATTTGTTGATACGAAAACCACGTGTTATATTTGTGACGATGTGTTAATTGAATACACGAAACAATTCCAAAATTCGCCGGGTTGGTCGTTGAGTGTGTCAAATGAATCAGGTGCAGTTTTTTTTTTGTTCTTAATTTAAATATATTCCTTGATCAAAGGAGAAAGCTAATTTTTGGAAATAAATTTTGATTAATTTAAACTGATAAAATTTAAGATTAATTTAAACTGACCCTGAACTTCCTAATATTATAATACCTGATGCTTCATCGAATTTGGGAAATCTAAAACCTACGACAATAATACAATTGAAAAAATTGAGGAAGAAGCAGATCTTCACACAGTAGCAGTACCGTATACTTCTCTTTCTTGCACTGGAAACGACAATTTCTCAAAACACTCAAGTCCACACAATAGTAAGAACGCTCATAACTGTAGAGGTAAACTATATTTAATTTATATCTATGTTTATGTAATCTTAAACTTAATAAATCATAATGTTTTACTTTCTATTTACAGATATTAAAATGTTTTTCTGATATGGATTATAAAATATTATACGCCAATTATCAGAAAGAGCAAACATTTTCCAATACTGAAAGAACTAAATTGGCAAAAATACTATTGAAGAAGTTATTGGAATCTGATAATAATTTAGAGTAAGCTTGAAAGTTTGATTAATTTTAGTTATTCCATTATTTTTTTATTTTACTATTACTATCGTGCATCTAGATTAAACAAACCAGATTTGCTTTATTTATCCGATATCATCAGCCAAGTTTTCCCAGGTGAAATTAAAGAGCTATATTACACCGCTGCGGTTTTTGCGCAGAAACCTTCTGGAAAGTATATGATGCGTACAGCAATTATCGAAGATTCTTAAGTTCTGCGGGATTGATTATAAGAAGAACATTTTCAATACAAATTGCCCAAGCAGATTCTTCGTTACCAGGTTCGATTTTGTTTAATTATATTTATATTAATTAATTAACAGGATGAATTAATTTTCAATCTTGACACAACTAGAACGTACCTACAAACAATGCTCAATAGGTGCAGAAATCATGTTTCAATCCTATTGTGATATTAACCAAATTTTTGTTGACAATTCAAAACAAATAAAATTTTCTACCGTTTTGATATTAAAGTTTAGTTGCATATTTTCGGAACAAGCGCAATTTCAAAATTTAGGTTTCATGGATTTCACTCGAGCTATTTTATTTTTAATTAATAGAACAATTGAAAAATCTATGTTTTTTCTATGAAATTTAAATTTTGAAATTGCTCTTGTTGGAAAATATGCGACTGATTTCTAAAGTTTACAAAATGTATAAATGTGTGTATTAGTGACAACACTAATGTTACTTTAATAACACAAATAATAACGTGTTGTAGACTTTCTTATAGGCATGTTATGAGTGACCATTCGTATAAAAATGTAATTGATTTGTAAGACTTAAACTTTTATTTGAGTAATGATTAAATAGTATTCTAATAATCTAGTAAATTTTGAAAACTAAATTTAATAAAAGCAAATAGCCACTCTTCATGCAACACCCTGTATATTTTTCTTCATATGGTTTTTAATTTTTTTTTTTCGTTTTTAATTATCAAAACTTTAGATGCTGATCCGGATGAACTGTTCGACTTAGAGTATGTTAAGAAAAATGAAGAGCCTAGTGATGTCTTAATTGAAAAATGGAATAATTGTTTTGCACAACGATATAAAATTCTTGAGGATAATAAGATTTCAACACATGATTATATTTCAATGTTTCCAATATTTAATTCAAACAATCATTTTGTCTTTAACCTGGTAAAAACAATTACTGATTACGTTTTTATTACATTCTCAATCTTACAGTTTATAGCTGATGCCAAAAAACGATATCCACTTATTCAAGACATTCATATTGTATGGAATGATATTTATATTAGAATTTTGGAAAAATCTACAAAGTTAACGGATCCTTTAGTCAAACAGTGGATTAAATTAACTGCAAACTCTAATGAAAGAATGATCAAAATTAATAAATTCTGCAGCAGCACTGATTTATACATTCTAATTAATTTTAGATACAAAAAAAGCGACTGCTTTTTTAATGTTACCATACTTTTTCCCAGCAACTAATATCAAAGTGAAATCTAAAAAAACTTTCAAACCCTCCAAGGTGGAGATACAAGAAAAGTTCGTGGCATATTTTAAGGTAAATATGTTATAAATAATAATAAATAATATGGTTTATTTTAATCGACAACTTATTTTTATAATTTATTTAGACTTTAGAGGAAGCCGATAACCAAGAACAGCAAATATTATCTTCGCAGAGTCAGAGTGCTTTACAACCAAGAATTGTCTTTGTTGGAGAAATCGACAATTTAGTAGCATATGTCAGTTTAATCGACAAGAAATATAATTTTAAAGATCCAATTAAAGCTGTAGAAATAGGATTTATTCTGTATTGGGCTTTGAATATTAAGTATCCAGAAGAAAGCACAATAATTTGGAACTTTATACAAAAATATATTTTTGGAGTTTATACGGTTTATGATTTGAATAAACCTTCAATTAAGGCTGTTTATCAAAGATTGATGGATAATTAGGTACATATTTATAATCTATATATAAGTATAAATAGTTTAACTTTTTCTATAATTTAAAAAATATTTGTTAATAACCTTTAATTTTTTAATTAAACAAAAATGAATTTAATCTGCGTTCACTGTAAAAATACTTTTACATATTTCAATTAAATTATATTCAGATCATTCCAAACATTTTCATTCTGAAATTAAACGTTTTGTTTGTGCAAATATTAAGTGTCAAAGAGTGTTTTCTAATTTACGAAAACATATATTACCAGAGCCTTCTAGAGTATAGAGCCATAATCATTATGACGTATTTTTTAGAAGCTTTTTTAGTGGAATAACTTTTCACTGATTTCCATAGGAATCCATAGTAAAAATGGTGTTTTTTAGCTTCAAGTTTTATAATGAAAAAAGCAGAAATGTTACAAAATATTTATACAAAAGTGTTCTACATATCTTAAGCAGCAATATACAAGAAGGGTATATTGATATTAAGTAAATATTAGTTGCAGAAATATTAAAATTAAATTATTTCTAAAATATATTTTTCGAACTTTCATTTTGAAAAATACATCAAAGTTGGCTCTGACGAATTAAAATAATACTTGCTAAATTTATCTTTAGTTTTACTAGTGTACGTTAGATGTCTCAGATTTATACAGAAAATACGAAAAAGATTGTTTAATCACAAAATTATGACACGTTCTTAAATATATTGTGAATTTGTTTTGCTTTTCCTACAACTTTTGAACTCAAATTTCCCCAAGTAGCAATTTTTGGTACGTTTTTTCAAAATGTTTACTACCCACTGACATCTATGTATATTGATTTAATGCACACGATTTATAGTAAGCTTTTCTTTTTAATTTGACCAGAATGCCGTTGTTATGAACTTTTTTTATATTTTGGTTTAAATAAATCAATTATTACAAGAAAATGAAAACAATTTACTTAAACGAGATTTATATATGTTGAAATTCAAACATTTATGAAAATATTTCAGAAATCATAATTAAGAATTTGCAACGTTTTCATTTACAAATTTGTCTTAGAAAAAAAAGTGATTTCCCATATGTTTTATGTGTTTTACTATGAAAAGTTTGGTTTTTTCCTCTTTTCTAATTCCCTTATAAAAGCTTCGTTTTTTAGATTATGGCTTGTATAATCAAGGTTGCTTTGATATTACCAAAGCAACCTTGATTATACAAGCCATAATCTAAAAAACGAAGCTTTTTTAAGGGAATTAGAAACGAGGAAAAAACCAAAATTTCCATAGTAAAACACACAAAACATATGGGAAATCACATTTTTTCCTAAGACAAATTTGTAAATGAAAACGTTGCAAATTCTTAATTAAGATTTCTGAAATATTTTCATAAATGTTTGAATTTAAACATACATAAATCTCGTTTAAGTAAATCGTTTTCATTTTCTTGTAATAACTGATTTATTTAAACCAAAATATAAAAAAAAGTTCATAACAACAGATTTCTGGTCAAATTAAAATAGAAAAGCTTACTACAAAACGTGTGCGTTAAGCCAATATACATAGATGGCAGTGGGTAGCAAACATTTTGAAAAATCGTAACAAAAATTGCGACCTGACCCCCTGGTCAAAATCTTCTCATATGAAAACAACTTTCTCACCGATTATTTTGATCGTGGGAATATAAATGAATATGGATTCAGTTTTATAACACCTAAATTTGCAATTTAAATGTTAAATATGCAACCAAAATATAATACTAGTCACTTAAAACTAATTTATAAGCAAATTTATTAAACAAATTTCAATTCATTTAAGAAAAATCCCTAAATAATTAGTTTCGTTTAGTTTAAATAAAATTTGGCCATTTTAGTAATTTATTTTATATTTTGACAAGCAATGACGAAAACTGGTTTAACTCTCTATTTACCTCTCTTTGAGAGAGTGATTAAATCTAATTACAAATTATAATCTCTTTTATCATTTATTTAGCTATTATTTGCACCATTTACCTAGCGCACCTAGCGGAAATATATATGAAACTTGATAAAATATGTTTGCTGTGTAGTATTCAGTGTATTTTCAGCGTTCTTTTTCATTTGGACAACGAGAATCGCATATTGCTGTTGCGTGAAAAGATACTAATGAGAAAGACGTGATGGAAACTAAATGGAAAGATTTTTTTCATCCCATTTTTTCATAGAACGAGAATTGACCCCCTGGGGAAATTTGAGTTCAAAAATTGTAGGAAAAGCAAAACAAATTCAGAAAATATTAAGAACGTGTCTTAATTGTGTGATTAAATAATTTTTTTTCGTATTTCTCTGCTAACAATTATAGACATCTAACGTACACTAGTAAAACTAAAGATAAATTTAGCAAGTATTATTTTAATTTGTCAGAGCCAACTTTGATATATTTTTCAAAATGAAATTTCGAAAAATATATTTCAGAAATAATTTTATTTTAATATTTCTGCAATTAATATTTATTTAATACTAATATACCCTTCTTGTATATTGCTGCTAAAGATATGTAAAACACTTTTGTATAAATATTTTGTAACATTTTTGCTGTTTTCATTGAAAAACTTGAAGCTAAAAAACACCGTTTTTACTATGGATTCCTATGGAAATCAGTGAAAAGTTATACCACTAAAAAAGCTTCTAAAAAATACGTCATAATGATTATGGCTCTATACTCTAGAAGGCTCTGATATTACACATAAAAAGGAACAGTTGTTTTAGTACAATTAAAAAAATAAAAATTGTACTGCTACTGCTTCTTCAAATGGAGAAAATTTATTTCAAATGGAAATTGCTTCTTTTAAAATTGACTCAGAAAATGAACTAGAAACAGATTTTTACAATGATATTATGAAAATTGTTCTTAAAACTATTTCTGATGATAGGATTCCAAGGTCAGTCGCGATGAAAATATTTCGTAATTTATTTTCTATTTACGAAAAACATATCAAATTTGCGTTAAACTCATTAAGTAATGATGTAAAAAATCAAAACCCACAAATATCTTCAATTTTAGAACTGCTAGTAGCTCCAAAATATTGTACTTCTGCATATTTGGTATTGAAACAATTGAAAAATATGAATATTTTAATCAACATCAAAAATGTGAAATTAGGATCGCAAAGTACTTTATTGTATTCTAATTTGAATTCAATTGTAAACAAAACATTCGACTTTTCATTACAAATGGTTGATCTGAATAGTTTATTTACTGCCTTATTTTCTAAAACTTCATTATTAGATCAAATAATTGAATTTATGAGAATTTATGATAAACCAAGTTCAAATACACTGCGCCAATTAAAAAATGGAACAGAAATTTTCTTCGAAAAAATACCCAGATTTGAACGCTTGTATCTTGGTGAAATAACACGTTTCAAAAAAAAATTTTTGTTTCTAGATGAAGGAAATTTTGTTTTCTTTTCGATACTGAAAAAAGTTTTATTTTATTTTGTTTTTTTATGACTTTTTTGAGTAAAACAAAAGTTGTCTAAAAAAAAAAAAATTTGCTGCTGTTTGAAACTGTAGACGAACTTGCTCGATATTTCATTCAAAAATCCAGATCGGCCAATTTATAGAGAATTTAGAAACCTTGCAAAATGATACTAGAAAAATTTCTGTGCGGCCACTCCTTGTCGAGTTATTGAATTTTGAGAGAAAACGTATCAAAAAGCGTAGAAGTAAATTTTTTTTTTCTTGTAAACTTAGCACTCTACGATAAAATGTTAAGTCACTTTAACACTAGAACTTTAACACACTAAAACTTCAATAACTAGACAAGGAGTGGCCGCACAGAAATTTTCCTAGTATCATTTTGCAAGGTTTCTAAATTCTCTATAAATTGGCCGATCTGGATTTTTGAATGAAATATCGAGCAAGTTCGTCTACAGTTTCAAACAGAAGCAAATTTTTTTTTTTTTAGACAACTTTTGTTTTACTCAAAAAAGTCATAAAAAAACAAAATAAAATAAAATTTTTTTCAGTATCGAAAAAAAAACAAAATTTTTTCAACTAGAAACAAAAATTTTCTTTTGAAAGGTGTTATTTCACCAAGATACAAGCGTTCAAATCTGGGTATTTTTTCGAAGAAAATTTCTGTTCCGTTTTTTAATTGGCGCAGTGTATAACGAATATAGTCCAAGCGCCGATGGAAACAGAAAATATTTAAATTCAATCCTAAAAATTTAAAAATTTAGAAAATATTTTATTATTACCAATTTCAATTTATTCCGATGATTTTGAATATCTTAATCCTTTGGGTTCTCATAGTTGTATTCAAAAACTTGGTGCAGTTTATCTTAAAATATTAAATATACCGGATTATATTTCATCAAAATTATCACATATATTTTTGGCAATGCTGTTTTTCACTGAGGACTGGAAACAGTTTGGGAATACTGCAGTGTTTAATCCATTAATAGAGCAACTGAATAGTTTGCAAAATAATGGAATCATTGTAAAACATAAAAATTATTCCGTTGTCAAATTAATTTCTTGTGTAATTATTGGAGACAATTTGGGAGTTAATTCCATATTAGGATTTACATAATCTTTTAATTCTTTGCATTATTGTAGGTTTTGCAATTGTCATAAGAACGATATGAAATACTTGATTAAGGCCAACAGTGATAATCTCAGAAATATATTAAATTATAAACAAAATATCAAGTTAAATGATCCAAAGGAAACTGGAGTTAACGAATTTTCTATTTGGAATTCCATAAAAAACTTTCATGTAACAGAAAATTTTAGCGTTGACTGTATGCACGATATTTTAGAAGGAGTGGCTCATTATGATTTAAATATTATTCTTCACTATTGTATTACAAAAAATAAATATTTCTCGATACAACAATTAAATCGAAGAATAGAATTATTTAATTTCGGGCCTTCTACTAAAAAACCACCACTATTTAATAAAGATTGCCTCATAAAAAGTAAGTTCAAATTTTCTTCTTCCGAAATGAAAACAATTATAACCTTTTTACCTTTAATAATAAGAGATTTGGTCCCTTTAGAGGTAGAGGAATGGTACCTATTAATATATTTAAGGGAAGTGTTATTATTATTATTTAGGAAAGTGCATCACAAAACATCCACAAAGTATTTAGAAAGCTTGGTAGAAACACACAATTCTTTGTATATTCATTTATGTAAGTAAAAGTTACTTGAAACCCAAATTTCATTTTTTATTGCACTATGCAAGAATAATAAAAAATATTGGACCTGTTGTTTTAATAAATTCTATGCGTTTCGAAGCTAAGCACCAACCCTTTAAAAAAGTTGGTTACAATTCGTGTAACCGCATCAATATTTTGAAAACATTACACATAAAAAATCAATTTCAAATTGCAAATATAATCTTGAACTACAAAGAAATTTGTGATAGACCCGTCTACCATCCAATCGCAAATAAGAAGGTAGATAATAAAAGTTTGATAGAACTAGGCTTTCAACTTAGTGACATCGAAAAATCAAATTTTTCAGAAATACCTTGGGTAAATTTTTACGGTACACTACTAAAAAAAGATATATGTAGTTATATGTGTTGGCTCAAACATTAATGCTGTGCTCGAGAATTAAAAGGGCTTAAGTCGATTTTTATAAAAAAAACTCCGCGCATTATCTGTTTAATTTTCTATTAATATATTTTAATTTTTCCAATTTTTAAGGTAATATCAAAGAGAGTAAGATTTTTGCTCTATTTGATATAACCTTATAAATTGGAATGAAAACGTATTAATAGGAAATTAAACAGAAAATTCGCAGAGTTTTTTTTATAAAAATCGACTTAAGCCCTTTTAATTCTCGAGCACAGGCCATGAACCTATTTTGGCACTTATATTAGCAATAATAATATGTGAAAAAAACGTGTTTTTAAGTTTACGATTAATTAACACTTTATTTTTTAATAAACATTTTTTTGCTTTTGAAGTAGAAGTATCGGATTTAAATATTGTAAAAGATTTAAAAAGTGTTGTATGTAATTACACTTCTTATATATGTAAAAATGCAACAAATCAAAAATTTGTAATTTGGGATTATTAAAAAAAATAAATAAATAATTAAATAAAATTATAAATGTTTCTTTGGTCAAACTAACCGAATGGGAATTTCTGACAACTGTAATAACTTGAATAAAACGATTCTGACAACCGAACATATCAGGCAGGACAAACGATTGATTTTTTCACTCGATTTTATAGACTGAAATAGCGATTCCCTTAAAATTTTAATTATTACCACTCGATCGGATCAATCGTATTTACATTCATGATAACAATACTTCTTGTTAAAGCAACCCTTTTATTGCGTTGTGCCAACTGAACGGACAGCTATGATACCAAATTATCCGATCGCTACAATTGACAGTTAGTAAATCAAATCAAATTAGTGATCATCACAATCTTTTTCTTACTTGAGGTAACAGATTAATGGGTTGCTGTAACTTATTTATAGTTACTGTTATTAATAAATCAGGTTGGTTCAATCTTTTTTTGTTTGGTGTTATCAACTGATGAAGTTGCTACAACTTGATATCGTTTACCCTTATTAATACATTAGGTTGTCAAAATCGAATTTAACAAACACAATGACAACCGACATATTATGACGGTTGGGCACTTTTAAGATTGTGACAACCGAATTTATTCTCTCGGTGTACCTATGACACAACTCTCGGTGCGTTAGGTTTAATGAGACGCAGAAAAATAGGAAAAATTTGATTTTTCAATCAGTATTAGATCTAAAGAAACTGGAATTGGAAACAACGGGTATTGTTTTTGATTCAAAAATGGAAAATGTTAAAAGTTCTCTTATTGCAATTTGCGCAGACAATTTAGGTGCACAACAGATAGGGGGTTTTTTAGAAAACTTTAGTAAATCGGAATATTTTTGCAGATTTTGTCAAATAACTCTAGAAGAATTTAAGGAAAATGTTTGCACAACAAGCCAATTAAGATCTCCTGCTTCTTATAATGCAGACGTCGAAAATTTAGGATCACAAATTAGTTTTCATGGAATTAAAGGAAACTCTTGTTTCAATAAATTGCAGTATTTCCATGTCAGCAATCCTGGGCTCCCACCATGCATCGCTCATAATTTGTATGAAGGTGTGATAGCGTTTGATATTTGTTTAGCTATTTATTATTTTTTATATCATATTTTATTAAGCTTTTTTGAAATATTAAAACAAATTTATTTGGTATTTAGTTAATTTTTTTTTTTATTAATTTATTGTCGACGTTTCAACGGCTTTATTCCGTCATCCTCAGGACAATTTTTTTTAAAAATTACAAATAAAAAAACATACAAATTTCAAACAAAACAACAAGTCCTTACAAATGTTACATACTACTTGATTTGAAAAAACCCGTTGGTCAAAAGTGTAAATTAATTTAGAATAACATTGTCGTAGTAATTTAACAAGAATTTGGAAATTTCCTGGACATTTAACAAATTTGGACCCCGCATTTTCTTAATATAAATATTTTCCAAAAATAAACGCATTTCCAAATTACTTTCCTTCTCCAAAATTGTAGCATCCTCTAAAGATAATACGTGGCCACTGTCCCGTAAATGGTTTGTTATTGCACTATGTGAATTTTGGAAGTTGAAAATTGAGTCATGAACATGTTGGTAAACACGCTTCTTTAAGTACTGTTTTGTCTGTCCAACGTATTCCTTTCCACATGAGCAATTTAGTTTATACACCAAATTTGATTGTAGTTCTAAAGGAATTTCGTCTTTTAACTTAGTAAACAAAAGCTTATCTAAACTTTTTACTGGTCTACCCACAACTTTCATCTCAAAATTTTGACAAGTTGATTTTTTCAAAAAGAACTTTTATGTATGGAATCGATATAAAGATTTTCCTAGTATTTTCCACCTCTAACTCCTGTGAATTGGATGGAGTTTCCAAGCGATTATTTTTGTCAATAGCTTTCCTTATGTTTCGGCGTATCGTATTCTTTGGATAACCATTTTTTAATAACACATTTCTTAATTTTGAAAAATTATCCGAATGAAAATATTCATCTGATAATTTTAAAATCTTTTCAGCTAACAGAAATACTGTATTATTCTTATATGATAATGGAAGCCATGAATTATAATTTAGGTAGCGGCCTGACCAAGACATTAAGTGTGTTCCCGGCTAATATTTGGAGGGATTTTTTTCAAAATTCTAAAATTCGATATGATGCAATTCTTCAAGAAACGAAAAAGAAACATTTGAAAAAATTTAACCAATTAATCGGCCTTGAAATACCTACAACATCTGAAAGAGAAGCATCTATATTGAACATGGAGGAGAACGAAATTGCCAACCGGGTGGTTAAAAATTTTGGAAATTGTGGCAATAACTGGATTATTAATTTGACAAGGTTGGAAATTCCGAGTGATGTGGCAGAAATTCTAAAGTTAGGTAATAAATTTTATTTACCATTCAGAAAAGATATTGTTCCATATCCCAGAATTGTAGCTGATTTAGAAAGTGGTATTTCTAAATTAGACGAGACTGATCAGACTGCTATTCGGAATAGAATGGTAAACATTTTAACAAATTTCAAGACTAACAATAACATGTCACGGACTTTTTTAGGAAGTAATTAACTACAACAAATTCAACAAGCCAAAAAGGCTAAAGTATTTCTAACCAATAATCCAGATATATATGTTGTAAAGGCTGATAAGGGCAATGTTACTGTTCTTATGTCAAAAATAGCATACGTTGTAAAAATGGAATTGCTCTTGTCAGACAATAACACGTATATAGAAATTAGGAAAGTTGGTATCGCGACGATACAGACGAATTCAAATTTAATTATTTCTTCTTGGGAACGTTTCGGCAAAATAACTAAATCGATTGGAAAGGATCTACGTAGCTACAATGGTACAACTCCGAGAATGTACGGTCTGCCAAAACTACATAAAGACGGTATTCAATAAAAACCAATTGTGAGCTACGTGGGTTCACCTTTGTATAATTTCTCTAAATTTTTGTCTGATATTTTGAATTGTTATGTTGGTCGTAATTTTTCGGCAATAAGAAATGCGGGGGATTTCAAACTAAAAATTCAAAATTTTGTTCTTCCACCAAATTATATTTTAGTTTCGCTTGACGTGGTTTCGTTGTTCACTAACGTGGATTCAAAATTGGTTCTAAATTTAGTTAAAAAAGTATGGAATGATTTAAAATTAAACAGTGGGACAAATTTGGATTTGAACAATTACGTGGAGGCATTAAAATTCGTCCTGGATCATACTGAGTTTAGTTTCAATGGAAGATTTTTTAAACAAGTATTTGGTTCACCAATGGGTTCGCCAGTCAGTCTCGCAATAGCAAATTTACTGATGGAACATATTGAAACCGAAGTATTGAAATTATCTTCTGTTAAACCAATACTCTTTTTCAGATATGTAGATGATATTATTGCGGCTATTACAAATTCTGAAGTTACCACATTCCTTAGTGATTTCAAGAAGTTTACGCCGCGTATTAAAATTACGGTAGAAATAGAAAATAAAAATCGGTTGACTTTTTTGGATGTGTTGGTTATACGGAATGATAATGGAAGTTTGAGTACAAATTGGTATCAAAAAATGTCTTGGTCAGGCCACTACCTAAATTATAATTCATGGCTTCCATTATCATATAAGAATAATACAGTATTTTTGTTAGCTGAAAAGATATTAAAATTATCAGATGAATGTTTTCATTCGGATAATTTTTCAAAATTAAGAAATGTGTTATTAAAAAATGGTTATCCAAAGAATACGATACGCCGAAACATAAGGAAAGCTATTGACAAAAATAATCGCTTGGAAACTCCATCCAATTCACAGGATTTAGAGGTGGAAAATACTAGGAAAATCTTTATATCGATTCCATACATAAAAGTTCTTTTTGAAAAAATTAAATCAACTTGTCAAAATTTTGAGATGAAAGTTGTGGGTAGACCAGTAAAAGGTTTAGATAAGCTTTTGTTTACTAAGTTAAAAGACAAAATTCCTTTAGAACTACAATCAAATTTGGTGTATAAACCAAATTGCTCATGTGGAAAGGAATACGTTGGACAGACAAAACAGTACTTAAAGAAGCGTGTTTACCAACATGTTCATGACTCAATTTTCAACTTCCAAAATTCACATAGTGCAATAACAAACCATTTACGGGACAGTGGCCACGTATTATCTTTAGAGGATGCTACAATTTTGGAGAAAGAAAGTAATTTGGAAAAGCGTTTATTTTTGGATAATATTTATATTAAGAAAATGCGGGGTTCAAATTTGTTAAATGTCCAGGAAATTTCCAAATTCTTGTTAAATTACTACGACAATGTTATTCTAAATTAATTTACACTTTTGACCAACGGGTTTTTTTCAAATCAAGTAGTATGTAACATTTGTAAGGACTTGTTGTTTTGTTTGAAATTTGTATGTTTTTTTATTAGTAATTTTTAAAAAAAATTGTCCTGAGGATGACGGAATAAAGCCGTTGAAACGTCGACAGTAAATTAATAAAAAAAAAAAAATAATAAGCTAAATACCAAATAAATTTGTTTTAATATTCATTATTTTGTTAATAATCATTGGTTTTCTTATGATTATCTAAAACTTCATTTATACCGTCTACAAAAATTTTTAAAATATAATGTGAGTTTCCCTGAATTTAGTTATAATAATAAAAAACTAGGTGGTCATGCACTTCGAAGCTACTATTTCCTTATATTATTACCACTAGCGATAATTCAAAAAATTATAAATCCTAACGACAGTGTTTTAGAAATGGTTACTCACCTTCTATAAATATCTTAGATTGTTTCGTCACATATAATCACACTTACTCAGGTTCATATTCTAGTGCGTCTGATTAATAAATATCTTGAATTGCGGATATTGCTTTTTCTGAGTGTCCCACTTAGGCCTAAGCATCATTACTTACAGCATTACTCAGAACTAATAAAGCTATTCGGTCCTTTAATTAAATTTTCGACCGTCGTTTCGAAAGTAAACACAAATATTTCAAACAAATTGCATTAAAATCGAGAAATTATATTAATTTATTAAAAACATTTGCCGAGAGGCACCAAATGCTTCAATTATCTCTAACCGGAAAACGGTTTTGTATTACAAAACAAAAATTAAACAGGCTAGAATCTGAAAAATTTTCAATTTCAATTCCACAAATGTTTATTTATCAAACAAAGAGATTCACACAAGAAAATATAGAATATTTTACTGGGCAAGCATTAACAATTTCTAATATTGACAACGGATATGTTACTTGCTTTACAATAAAAACTATATTAGTTGATTCGACAGCATCTGAATTAGCATGAATACGAAATTATTTTCGAATAATATTTAATTATAAACTCGGAATATTTCAAATTACAGACAGTGATAATTTGCTAAATATCATTTCCATAAAGAATGTTTCCTCCCCTTTCCCCTTTATTCCTTTTAACGTTGGACCAACAACTTATGCCACATTACAATCAGCTATACCAATTTATTGGTATGTTCTGTTTTGAAGAAGCTAAATTAATATTGTACTTATAAAACTAATGAAAATTTACTGATTTCATTACATATAAAAGACTTTGGATCAATATGTCATCTCAACAACGACTTTTTGTCAAAATATGGGACCGGGATCGCCTAGTAAAAAAAAGTTATTTTGGTAGCTCTATTGAGAGCTTAATAAAAAAAGGTTAGTTATTTTGTCCTTAAATAGAAAATTATGATTTATTACTTTTCAATTATTATATAATTTTCTTTTTAGCAAATGATGCAGGTATCCAAGGATCAAAACTGGTGTTCGAGTCTGATGGGACAGAGGTGGGTGACATCGATGTTCTGGAATATTTTATTCAGAAGAATGAAGTTTTCCAGTTACTTGAAAATACGTCTCCCTGGGTACCATCACCATAAAATTCATCATCTGCATTATTAATTAATAAGCATCAACAATATGTTTGCGAGGATAACCTTTCTACCAATCAATTTTCAAATGTAAATTCAAACAATGTAGCTACATATGGATACAAGGCAATATTGCTTGTGCAACGGAGATTCAATCACCAGATAGTCCTTTAAGCTCAACGAAATCTTTGTCGAGTGGCCGAATTACGGCCGTCAATTCGGATTTTTCTTGCAAATCAGATATTGGCATAAAACAAGCTGAACAGCTTTTCGCGAGTTATGAGTTTCCTATCAACAAAATGTCAAAAGAAATAATTGAGTTGCTTAATCAAGAAAAAGAACTGGGACATTTATACTCTGACTTTATCCGAGCCATATCTGCTCGGTTTATAAAGTTTTATCCAAAAAGCTTATCCGTTGTTGATAGTACCCGTAATCCGATTTGCGACGAACCAATTACACTGGCCACGAAATTATGTAACCATAACAATTATCTTAATAGATTGTCGGAGAGCGGACCGAAGTTATTGAAAAGAAAATCTAATTTGTCGGACGGCGTACCTAATTTTTTCGAAAAATCAAATAACAGACCGCGAAGCTAGCACAAAACGACTATGGCTTAAAGAAAACTACGAACATAATTTGGATATTGCGATTGAAGAGGCTTATTTTAAAGAAACGTTTACACATCAAAGGAAATTTTTAAATGAAAATCCTACGATCAATCATGTAAAAGAACAATGGCCTCATTTGTTAACGGAAACATTTTTATTATGTCATTTTTATGAGCTCATAGATATAAAAGTACACACATTTTTAAAAATTTTTAAAAACACTTGTTAAATATTTCGCAAAATTACAAAAGGTTTAAAAAATCACTCGATCGATTTCGGCTTATTAGGCCATCATCAGGAGTATCTACTAAACTGTAAAAAATAAAAATGTAGTTAGATATATATAGTTGGAAAAAGCAAAAAGTGAAACCAAAATATACCAATAAAAAAATGTGGGAGTGGTAAAAATAAAATTGGTGACAGCAATAAACATTAAAAATTAAAAATTAAAAAAGGGGTGAGTTAAACACAGGTAAAATTTGTGAGAGCAATAAACATTAAAAAATAAAAATTAAAAGGGGGTGAGTTAAACTCAGGTATATGATTATTGATTAGTCAATGGTCGAATAACAAAATTCCAGATGTTGATTTTTTTTTTTTTTTTTTTATAACCCGACGAATTAGTAATTTTATGGTATGGAATGAGCATGTGAATAAAACAATGCGGGGTCGGTAATTGGTGAGAAACGGATTTCTCTCTGTTCGTTGAGGATATTTTTTTTGGTTAAGAAATATAGCTTTTCGGATTTCGTAAGATTCTAAGTTGTCTAAACGTCTGCTTTTTGGTTGTACATGCAATATTTCTAAATTGTTTAAACTGGATATGTGATTTTCTAACGTTAAATGATTATAAAGGGATGATTCATGGCTACCAGATAAATGTTCTTTAACTCTAACTTCAAAATTGCGCCCAGTCTGTCCGATATAAGAGGAACTACAATCATTGCAATTGATCTTATAAACGCCAGACTTGGAAAGGCGATCAATTCTTGGTTTGTTGTTAAAAATCATTTTCTTAATTGTATTATTGTTATAAAAAGCAAAGCTAATATCTGTATATTGTGTCACGATGTTACTAATCCGTTGACTAGTTTTTCCTATATACTCTAAGCGGCGCCAATTTTTCGGCATTGGACTATCAGGTGGATAAATGTTAGCTAAAGCTTTATGTTTCAGTTTTCTGTTTAATAGCTTTAATATAGTCTTAGCTGCATAACCGTTATTCGCTGCTATTTCTAAAATTATATTAAGCTCTTTGTTATAATTGGATTTGGTTAAAGGAATGTTTGACATGTGAAAGCTGACATTTTAATATTATGGGGATAGTTTGAAGAGTTAGGTATAATGGCGTCTGTATACATGGGTTTTCGATAAATTTTGAACTCTAATGAAGAATTAATTCTGGTTATTGTTATATCTAGAAAGTTAATAGATTTGTTTTCTTCTTTTTCTACCGTAAAATTAATGGTGGGATATTGAGAATTTAACCAAGTGAGAAAAGAGGTTAATAGCCTATCAGTTCCATTCCATAGACATAGTATGTCATCAACATATCTGTACCAAAAGATCATATGACGGAAATAAGGATTATTGCTTGATACAATCGTTTGTTCGAAGAAATTCATGAAAATTTCTGCTAACAAAGGTGACAGAGGGGAGCCCATCGGTAGACCATCAGTGAATCTGAAATACTTATTATCAAAGCAAAAATAATTTTGTTTAATACAAGTTTCAAATATCAGCTTCAGTTCATTCCGAAGGCTTCCATCTGCAACATCCCTATCTAAGTAAGTATACACTATTTGAGACAAAATGTTAATTGGAATAGAAGTGAAAAGACTAGCAACGTCAAACGAAACTAATTTTGAGTGTAGTGGAATATCAACATCTTGAATTTTGCTAATCAATTCTACCGAGTTCTTAACCGAGAAAGCCGAAACGAAATTGGTATGACTGTTGAAAAAGTTTATGAAACCCTTACATAGCTTGTAGGCAGGTGCATTGCAATACGCTACTATTGGTCTAATTGGAATGCCTTCTTTATGGATTTTAGGTAAACCATAAAGAATTGGGGCAGATGGATTCATAACCGTGTACCTCCAACCAGTGCCATCAAAGACCTTTGGGCATTGGTTGATACACTTACTGACCAAAGTCTTAAATGACCTAGTAGGATCTCTATTGAGCTCTAATGCGTTGCTTTCTGTAATGAAATCAGAAATTTTATTGTAATAATCGATTCTTGTGACAAATGGAACTCTATTAAAAGCATCATTCTAAAACTTGGGGACCGACTTAAAAATACATCTATCCAAATTGAAGTCGACGAAGATCTGAAAGTATTATTAATTATAATTACACATTTTAAGGGAAACTCAGATCAACCCATTAAAAAAGATCCTGTGAGTAATTCTATTATCGTAAATTATTAATTAAATGATGAATAAACTTGTGATTATTTTTCAGTTTGGGACGTCATAAAATGAAATAAAATTCGAAGGTACACCATTCTTTGCTGTAATCGATAATTAAGTAAAATTTTAATAAAACATTCACATGAAATATATTTAAATTATTTATAAGCTTCTTTTAATAATAAAATGATTATCTGGATTTCAGCTTAATATTTTAATAATGTTTTATTAAATTTGAAAAAATAAAAAACCGCACACGTTTTGACGGTATATTCCGTCGTTCTCAATGGCAACATTTAAACAATTTCGTGAATGACAAAGTATATCGGTGAAACTTTGGATTTTTTATTTAGAAAGTTACCGTCAGATGGGGCTACTTTGTGCAGGATTTTACAGTTTTTGAACTTTGAGATGTAAAAAAACTATATTAATGTACACATTAGTACAATTTATCGTTATTATATTAATATCTGGACTCAGACGAGTAAGTTAGATCAATACTGACATTTTTTGTATGTAATATTTACAAATTATAAATCAAAACATACATTGCACAAAGTAGCCCCCACGTGGGGCTACTTTGTGCAGTGATAGAAATTTTGCATAATAATCATGTTTTTAGTAAAATATTGATATACATTTGTCAAAATAGTTGATTGTTGACTTTTTAATATAAAAAACCTCAAGATAAATAAAAATTCTTGTTTGAGAATAGTTTTCAGCGTTAAAAAAAATTTTTTTACCACAATTATGATATTTTTTTAAAAAGAATGTTTATTTCAAACGATTGAGTTTAAACAAAAGAAACCATACACATTTTTGAACAATGAAATAAATCAAAGTTTAGAAATAATTATTACATTATTAACATTTATAACATTTATAAATATGAACAACATAAGATACATCGTTGCGAATCTGGAGTTTTTATGTCCCCCAGAGTGATTCGATCTCTTTAACTCGAGACAGACCACGTTTATTAATAGCTTTTGGTTCGCTAATCTTTCGTACAATTTCCTCAAGTTTGTACGTATCAGACTTTTCAGTTTCCTTCCACTTCCAACTTATTAAAGTTTTGGTCATTGTCAGCACTTCAAAATTGTTCTTATTACGTTTGGCGCTAACAATTTTTCCTAGAAAATATTCACCTTCATAAGTGACAATCACGTAATCACCCTTCTTCAAATCTTTGGCACTGAAAGCAGCTTTCTGAATCTCTTCTTCGTCTTTTTTCATCATCATCTTCATCTTCTTCTTCTTCAATATTTGAATTTTTGCGAATTTTAGCGCGCCAGGCTGTTTTCTTTGGTCCGAAGAATGCCACATCTAGTGATTGTAACAAATGTGTTGAATTAGGAGCGAGGAAAATAAGTTTGATATCATTTTCTTGACACATTTGCACAACTCGAACTGAAAATATGACTCGAAACGTTGTCGCCAATTAGAATTTTCTTCCCTGGAATTCTTTGTGTGTGAACTAAAAAGTGCGTTTCGAACCAATCTTCGAATGTTTTTAAATCAAACCAACCGCTTTCTAAAGGTTAGAATCGGCTCTTCTTCGGTCCACCAAGAACCTAATTGTTATAGAGCTGTGTTGATTTGTACACTGTGTACGGAGGCAATATGTATCCCGACGCACTTCCACAAAACATTATTGAAATGCAGCTCCTCGAAAAATTCATCACCCGTTCAGTACGCCTGCATGAACGTTTCGATATCGCTTTCTTTATTCCGGGATTGTCGGACAGATTCGTCTCGCCATAGTTAAATATGTTTGAAGCTGGAACAGATTGCAGTTCTTCAGATCGACATTTCTTGTGTTTTTTGTAAATTTTGTTTGAGATAGTATTTCTGTGGATTTTATACTTTCGAGAAGCTTGTGCAATCGACATACCACCATCAACTTCTTGCAAACATTTTTCCAGCTTTTCTAAAGTGTAGTCACGGTAATTTCTCGTTCCAGGTACTTTTTTGTAACGTTTGACCATTTTTCTACCAAAAAAAAAAACGAATGAAACTTTGCACAAAGTAGCCCCACAGTGCATTTTTTTTTCATTTTAAATTTATTTGTTATTAATTTTCACATTTTTTTTAAACTAACAAGATAGCATTGTTTATTTACATATAAATAAATAAATTTGCACTTACAACAATTTTTTTGTAAACAATTTTGTATTTCATAGACGCAAGTTTCCACGCGCACTTTGCGACGCCCTACGTTATCGAAAAGTTGTTGAAATTGAATAACCAAAACACACATTGAGATTGTTTTAAAATTCCAGAAAATGTTTGTAGTAATAGAGGAGACCTCTACCTATGTATGTGTATATATCACAAATAGGTACCATAAAAAAAAAAAAAATTAAAACTGGTTTTCAAATTTGCACAAAGTAGCCCCACATGACGGTAGTAAACAATTTTAAAATATTAATTAAAAATCCAAATAATCGTTTTTTAATCCAATTAATTTAATTACAGATCAAGCAGAAAATAATGAAATAATTCATTTTTTTGTTGAGGGAATCTTATTGGACATAAAATGCAGTTTTATCAATGGGTGTGAAGTTTTTCCCACTTTTTCCCCCCGATATCCCAATATGCAAAGTTATCGCAAGTGTGACAAAAGAGGTATAATTCCGCACTAATTTCCGTAATCCAAAATTTGTAAAACAAATACATTTAAACACATTGAGTATATTTTTACGTTATATTTTGTATCCCTTTCCGGTTTTATTGAATTTTTTGTTTTTATTTTTCTCCCTCGCTTTTTGTTACGATCGTACGTCGTACGTAATACTTCGGAGTATTACGAATATTCGATTTTTTTTTATTTTCAAGATCGCGTAGTTTGATCAATATTGTTGTTGAAATCGTTGGTTTTCATTATATTGTTTTTATTCAGTTATTTATTTGGTATTGGTTTTATTTTTAAATCACAGTTTTAATATTAATCTAATAATTGTTGTTGAGCTTGGTAAGTTATAGTAAATAAATTAGTTTAATTATCCTATTTAAAGTAAGCTTAATCGTGTAAAAATTTACAAGAGAAATAAAAACGTAAAATTAAATAAGAAAATGGCGTCACCTATTTCACACGGAATTCCTCGTATATTCTTCTATGTAATTTCACACGGAATTCCGTGTATATTCATAACAGTTTTGTATTGTTGTCCTTACACCTTTTTACTAATATTTGTTAATATGTTTCTCATATAAAAGTTTTATTAAAAATAATTTCAAACTTACATAATATATTTGTTGTTGTTATATTATTGATAGATAGAGACAAAATTCGATATGTCGAAACGACATTTTTATCGAAAGATCAAGAATGAAATGGATCTTTTATTTTCATTTGGCCAACCTATCGAAATGGACAGTAATATAACTCAGCCAAAATCTGATGGTGATAAAACTCAACCGCCTGTGTTAGTTGAACAAATCCCGAATTCGATTGATGAAGATAATTTTGATTCCTTAAGTGAAGATAATTTTTCGACTCGAGTGAAAACGATTTTGATGAAAGCACAGAATCGTCACTAAACTTAGAAAACAATCTAGCTGATTGGTGTATAAAATACTGCCCTACAAACGAAGCGGCAAACTCGTTATTAATGATTTTAAGAGAATATCATCCGACTCTACCAAGAGACGTACGCACTTTGAAGCATACACCAAAATGCACAAATGTATTGCCAATGGGAAGTTGTTCATACGTCCATTTTGGTCTCAAGGAAGGTGTGGAGAAAATATTGGAAAATTACCCAACAAATCCTAAAATATTAAATATTGATATTGGTATTGATGGCCTTCCATTGGCGAAGAGTTCAAATAGCCAATTGTGGCCAATTCTAGGCTATATAAATGGAACTAAAGATGTTTTTGTAGTAGGAGCCTATCATGGTTACAAAAAGCCATTTTGTTCTGATAAATATTTAGAAAAATTTGTTGAAGAATTTAAAATTATTCAAAAAGATGGCATTTTGTTCAACAACAAATCATACATTATTAATATTCGTGCGATAATATGTGATGCACCAGCAAAAGCAATGGCGCTAAGTGTAAAAAATCATTCGGGATATTATGGATGCACCAAATGTAAAGTAAAAGGAGATTACATTCAAAATCGTGTAGTATTTTTGGATATGAATGCACCACTACGAACCAATGAATGATGATTTCGCACTAGGGAACAGCCCGAACACCATCTGAAAATGTCAGAAATAAGCCTGGAAAAAATAAACATAAATTGTGTAACACAATTCCCCGTGGATTATATGCATTGTGCATTGCAACCATATTCTTTCAATAAATTGCAAATACAACTCATCAACAAAAGGTTGCAACAAGTAAAATATGGGATTACGTCAGAATTTACAAGGAAACCGCGCCAATTATGCGAAGTTGAAAGATGGAAAGCTACTGAATTCCGCCTTTTCTTATTATACACTGGTGCTTTTGTATTAAAATATATTTTACCTGACATATATTATGAACATTTTTTATTACTAGTATGTGCAATTAGAATTCTCTGCAATCGTGAAGAATGTATGAAAAATAATCAATGTGCTACAAATTTGCTACATAAATATGTAATAGTTATTTACGTCACAAGGGCGGTAAATGAGTTATTACAGTACGAGTTCGACGTTTATGGACGAGGCGACGAAGGAGCCGAGTCCAGAATTTTGAACGAGTACTGTAACGATCATTTAACGTACGTGTAACGTACAACGTTTTATTTCATACTACATGGGACATTAATTCGATTTTTTCATTTAAAATTAAATTTTCAAGTAAAAACATGAATTTGAAATTTAGAGAAAATCAATCCAAATGATTTTTAAATTATCAAGTTACCCTGGTTATTTTTTTTTTTTTTTTGGTTTTACAGTCTACTCTACTGTAATAGCTCGTTTTCCGGACACTTTTGTTCTCTGACGTAATGATTCATTTCCCGGGCTGAAATCAATCACGTAAACATTGATTTTCGGTATAGTATGAAATAAAGGATTTTTCTGAATTATATGGTACTAGTTCCGTTGGATACAATATTCATAATTTAAACCATTTGGCCACAGATGTTAAAACTTTAGGAAGCCTGGACAATTACAGTGCATTTAAATTTGAGAATGCTATGCAACATCTGAAAAGAAAAAGAAAAAAAAAATGCTCAACCTCTTCAGCAACTAAGTAACAGAATTGCCGAATCGAGTAACATGAAAAAAAAAAACTGTTTCCGCTGAAATACTACCATTTGTTGAGTTAGATTACAATATGGGTGGAAATTTTTACAGAGATATGAATTATAATAATCTAAAATACTCAATACTATGTCCAAATAATTATTGTATTATAAACTGTAAAATTTTTAAAATAGTTCAAATAGTAAAAAAAAATGATCTTGACGTTTATATCAGAGGCCACAGCGTAATTAATATTCAGCCTTTCTTTAAGACACCATTATTATCAACCCACTTAAAAATATTTTCCTGTTCCAAAGAAGAGCTCCATGAAAAATTAGAAGAATTCAATATTTGTCTAATAAAATCAAAGATAATAAAACTAGAAATTAATGAAAACTGTTTTTATTCCATCTTATTATAGATAAATTATATTTTTTTAAACAACATGGCAACTGAGGAGTTTCCATTCAATTCAACAGGTAAGTAATTTAATAAGAAATATATAATCGAATGAACTTGATTCCAGAACAATACAATTTTTTAATTCAGAATTATTTTTATTTACCTTTATTTAGAATTGGATTCGAGTCCTACATGGACCAACGAAGAAATGGGGTTCCAAAACTTTCTTCTGACAAAACAAAAACTTCCTGAGACATCTACCCAAATTATGTTGGAAAATACCGAAAACGAAGAGTTAACAAACGACCAAACTTGTAAGTAAACTAATTCATAAGGTAGTTAACATTTTTTAATTCGAGTATATTAATGTTGTTTTTTTAAACAAGTATTACAAAAGATTGAATCTTTGGAACAACGCCAGATGAAAATCGAAAACATAGTCGAGAGCAACCAAAGAAACATTCGGACGATGATAAGAGAATTAGTGTTAATAAGAACCGCATTAAAGAACAACGTAAACAAAAACTTGGAAAAGGAAACGATACCAAATATGAAATTACCAACAACAACCGTAGCGTAATATAGATAGATTGGGAATTTAATCAGCTATTTCGTGAAGTATCACAACTTGAGTCCAAATCTCTGGCAATGGCCGTTAATATCCCTTAATCAAATTCGTGCAAAACCGCAATTTGAAGTTTAAAATTCGTAGCACATTTATTTCTCTGGTTAGGGAATAACTTCTTAGCTCAATAGGTTGGGAATTTAATCAGCTATTTCGTGAAGTATCACAACTTGAGTCCAAATCTCTGGCAAAGGCCTTTAATGGCCCTAAATCAAATTTCTGCATAACCGCAATTTGAAGTTTAAAATTCGTAGCACATTTATTTCTGTGGCTAAGGAACACTTTTTTAGCTCTATGGATGGACAATTTAATCAGCTATTTCGTAAAGTATCACAACTTGAATCCAAATCTCTGGCAATGGCCGTTAATGGCCCTTAATCAAATTCGTGCAAAACCGAAATTTGAAGTTTAAAATTCGAAGCACATTTATTTCTCTAGTTAGGGAATACCTTCTTAGCTCTATGGATGGGAAATTTTATCAGCTATTTCGTGAAGTATCACAACTTGAGTCCCAATCTCTGGCAATGGCCGTTAATGTCCCTAAATCAAATTTCTGCATAACCGCAATTTGAAGTTTAAAATTCGTAGCACATTTACTTCTCTAGTAAGGGAATAACTTCTTAGCTCAATAGATTGGGAATTTAATCAGATATTTCGTGAAGTACCACAACTTTAGTCCAAATATCTGGCAATGGCCGTTAATGGCACTTAATCTAATTCTCGCATAATCGCAATTTGAAGTTTAAAATTCGTAGCACATTTATTTCTCTTATTTCCGCTATTAGCGGCCATTGCCAGAGATTTGGACTCAAGTTGTGATACTTTACGAAATAGCTGATTAAATTCCCCATCAATAAAGCTAATAAGGTATTCCCTAACCACAGAAATAAATGTGCTACGAATTTTAAACTTCAAATTGTGGTTTTGCACGAATTTGATTAAGGGCCATTTACGGCCATTGCCAGAGATTTGGACTCAAGTTGTGATACTTCACGAAATACCTGATAGAGCTAAAAAGGTATTCCCTTACCAGAGAAATAAATGTGCTACAAATTTTAAAACTCAAATTGTGGTTTCGCTATCCCCCGAAATAAATTTCTTTTATATTTTAATCTCCTAATCACAATTTTAGCAGTAATACTAAAGGATCATTTATTTAGTTAATTAATTATCTGACTAAATTTTTTGCACGCCGACCCTAAATAATATTCCCTTCCAGAAATAATTTTTATTCGAATGATCTTTTCGATTTTATAATAAAGTTACATTTTTAGTACTAAATTTTTCAATAGGAATCCCGATTTTTTCCAATTTGAATTCAATTTAACATTGTGAAACTAATCCATATAAAAAATGGGATTTTTGGGAAAACTTCACACCCATGTTTTATCAAGACTGCAGTGCTTATAACAATGGCTGCCTATTTTGTATTTAATATACAATATCCAAACGAACTGAAATTTCTAATTTCATTGGCTTTGACTTTCACGTCACTAGACGTGTTTCGCAGCAAAATTAATTTTTATAAATATTTTTTTATTTTCTAAATTTTAATTTACCAGCAAATGTTCAATCCAGGAGATATTATCTTGTGTAAATAATATTTCAGCAAGTGTCACAAGTAATTTGGATGCTCGAATCTAAAAATTGTATTAGATTATATGGGGTTATGAAAGTTCATCCGATTGTATCAGTGAAGGATCGAGTAAACCAATTAAAAAAAAAACTGGTATTTCATGTGCCTAGCAAAGATCCATATAATGTTGCAGGATTGACGATGATACTGGCTGGATAAGCTGCTGTTTCTCGACGATTTTTGGCGCCCCCCATTATGAATGAGCTGATGCTCAAAATGGAGTGTACCGAAAGCTTAATATGCAAATTATTATGTCAAAATAAAAATAAAAATAAAAATAAAGAACTGTCCCAGTCACTAGAAGTGGTACAAAAATCATCTTTTGATATACAAGTCAACTTCGCTCGCTCTAAGAAGAATAAGAAGAATTATAAAGCAAAGGTATTAATTTTTAAAAAGAAATATTACAATAATTTATTCTATAATAATTTTTGTTTAATTTACCAATAATTGAAATAATGTACCTAATTGATAAATGATTTATATAAAACAAATTTAGATGTTATATTCGCTGATTCGAAATGAAAAATGAATTACATTTCAATTAATTTACTAATTGAAATTAAAAAGAAATGTTCCAATAATTTTAATATATTACTGAATTTTTAAAAATTATTATGAATTGAAATAATTGCCGTGACAAACTATGGTTCGGTTTGGAAAAAAAAAACGATAGTCATTATAGGATCAATTTTTATACGGGAAACAAACACAAAATATCGATATTTGGTTGTTGATTTATATGTAAAAAATCATCTGATTAATTTAAGATGCATTTAAACAGTTAAGATATAAACTGTGATAATTGAATTGAAAATAATAAATTTAAATTTAAACAATACTAATTTAATTTAATTTTTAAGAATTTAAGTAAACAAATTGAAGATTATAAATGTAAGAATTATCATTTGACTGAAAAATAATTACAAAAACAGAAAATTGATTTTTATTTGAATAATTAAAATTTTATGTTTAATGTTTTAACGAGAAAATTCAATAAAAATGCATAATATCCAGAAAATACTTAAAATGAAAAATTTTATCCCGCATTTAATTCCTTTCAGTGGATTTATTAAATTTATCCAATAATTCATGTAAATTTTTATGTGATTTATGAAGTATAAATACTACTATTATGTAAAATAAACATTTTTTAATGCAAAACAATGCAGAAGTTTTCTCGTAATAAATTTAAATTCTTGGTAAATTACAATTTTTTTCACGTAAATTGGTACAAGACTTTTCTGTTAAATTTGTGGTTTAATAAATTGAGTATTACATAATTATGTATTTTTCACAAGTAATGTTATTTTACGTGAAAACTTTAGGCAAATTTGCCCACTTGAAAATTCTAGTAATTTTCAATGGAAATTTTTTATGTGTATGTGCCAGCAAATAACCCTATCCTATGTACTTTGTGATTCAATAAATAAAATGACAATCTAAAGACTAAAAACTGTATTTTCTATTTAATTCAAATCTTGCGTTAATTTTGGGCCACCCTATAGTAACACATTTAAATGGTAACTTATTAAAAATAAATTTTACGTCAGTTTTTAAAAAGCACTATGATTTTAAAGTGACCACTTTTAAATCAAAATTTTTCGTTTTTGGCCGGAAATGATGTTTGAAATTTTTTGAATTAAAACGTTTTTTTTTAATTTCAAATTGTTTTTTCTCTGAGTGATATGACATATGTACATACATACTTGACCTTTATAGAGTTAGCTGTTTTTTGGTTTGTTTTAATGGCGTTATAAATAAAATGTGCTTAAAAATAAAGAATGCCCTGGATTACTTTGTAATTTTCAGAAAACAACAAAAAACATAACATGTAGGTGTGTAACATACTTTTATTAGTATAAAATAGTAACCACATACTAATGTAACTACTTGTTGGTTTTTCACCCCCTGCAAAACCGGATAAATTCAATTAATTCCTCGCAGATTTTCACATAATCACATCCTTTGCTGCATATTACACATACACATACATACAAAAGAATATACATTTTCCATTTTCATTCACAATATATGAGCAACAAGTACTTTTTACACATACATGTATACAAATACATAATTTTCTCCACCCTTCTCTATGTATTTTATATACATATTTACAAAGTCGTATTATGTACAAACAAGAAAATCAATAATTTCATTACTGAGTACCCTGCACCACATACCTCACACAAATCTGTAGCGCACATCGCTCCAAAATTTATCTTGATTTTTTTTTTGTAAACTGAATTGATTTATTACTAAACGAATTGGTTTAATTATATTTTAACTAGAGATCTCTCTCGCTTATAATCAGCAGATTTGGGATTGATATGAATGATGGTAATTTATCTATGTTTATAAACGCGGAAAATAACAACTGAATTGAAATTATTTGTTTTCTTATAATAAAATTAGATTATGACTTCATTTTCAATTCGTTTACAGAATTTTATCATACATTTATTCAAATTTTCGAATGTAGAATATTTGAATTTATACGATATAAATGTTCTTCTATATGGTGATATGTGACATCCACAGAATAATAGAAAAGTCACGTATTAGATATATAATTTAGATTTCACATTGTGTTATGTATTGTAGAAAAGTTTTTACATTAACAAGGAAAAATTTCAAACGCCTACGCCTAAGTTAATTTTTTCCCATGGCCGAACAAAATATTTTTTTTTTCCGTTTTTCCAAATAATAAATTTAAAAATAAATGTCCGATACAATTGTTAATTTTTTTATTTTATATTTTATTGATTTTCCTTTTGATAGAAAATGCGTGTTTACAAAATATAGAAGTTGAAAATCTATATCGAAAAACAATTTTAGAGTACTTACTATTTTTATTGTTTATTGTAGTATGATAAGAAAGGAAAAGGCGTGTTGTTGTTCGATATTCTATATTACTTGCTTAAACCGCACATTCAAGATCGAATAAATTTAAATAATTTAGGAAAATACTTATCGAAGGCATGGGAAGAAGGTCGCAATTATTGTGGGAATTCTCCATATTCTATAGCTTACAATAACTATTTAGTTTGTTTTAAATAATTATGGTGATAAGAAATTTAAAAACCTCAGAATTCAGATAACACAAAATTATTATTTAAACTATTTCACTACGTAGGTGTAAAATAATAATCAACCCTTTACATCTTCTGTTGCACGAGTCTTCGTGGTTAGCCTAATCCATTTTCCCATATTGTATCGATATTTTTCTTATACATACAAATTTTTTTCAAGATCCATAATCTTTAGACGGAATAATAAAAGTAAATAAAAATAAATACAATTACAAAGTCAACAGGTCGCTTATAATTTATTTTTATCGTATTCCTATATTAAATGTAATCTGTGCAGCCATATTGCTTTCTTAAGACAAATAAATTTCTATAATTATTTATGAAAATTTGCTAGTCAATTTAAAACAATACTCGTAAACTATTCAGAAAATTACAATTTTTTTTTGGTTTATACTTTTGTTTTTGTGTGATAAGAAATGAATTATTTATTGGGTAAAGAAATTTATAAAAAAAAACGTAGCTAAAACCTAGCTAAAAAAACTATTTTGCATAATATATTTGTACCACATACATACGTACTACAATGTCTTAAGAGGTCAGCCATTTTTTTTTTCTTTGTATATAGATTTTGTAAATTTTATATAAACGAACGTTTTTTTATTTTTATTTTTTTTTTTTTGATTTGGAAACGTACCTTTTTGTGATCACGGCTTAAAAAACCTTAATCCATAATTTCACACACTTAATTAAAATAAAATCAAAAATAAAAATAAAACCAAACAAAAAAAAAAAAAATTAAACAAAATAAAAATTTAAAAGTTCACAGTTCTTAACACCAAACTGGAAAAAATCACTTTGAGCTTTTTTATATCAAGCGCACAACACACGACAGGATTTTTGCTTATTTTCCGCTCCACAACTAAACATAAATCGAGAAAAATAAAAAAAAAAAAATTCAACACAACAACAATTTTCACTGAGTTAAATTAAAAAAAGGAAAATAAATAAAACCAACAATATAATTTTCCAGCTTTTCTTTTTTTTTCTTCTTTTTTTATGTTGCCTTATATTATGTTTTATGCGCTCTAACTCGCACACAATGTTTTTAAACCGTTTTGCATGAAAGTTCAAGTAAAACTACGAGCGTGGGTGACATTTATGTTTTTGTGTATACCCACATAAATATATGGAATTAGCTCTTCAGCTCTCCTCTGACGTTACTGCTGATAACGTCTATATATATGCCGAATATAAGTATATAGATGGTGCTGCTATTTACATTTTGGAAAAATCAATGGAATTTCTTTTCGGTTTTTTCGTTTGCGATGTGCGAAGTGGTTATGTTATCCCTCTTTTTCACAGTGAACATGTACTTATGGTGGAATGGAAAAGCAAAGTAAATAGAATTTTCAAAAAAAAAAAAAATCCGAAATCTCTGAACATGCGCGCGGATTTCGTTTACTTTATTTTTTTATTTTTTAGTTGTTTATCAATTAACTTGTACTGTTGACGTAGGTTTTGTATACTTGTTTGTATTCCTGTTGTTTTTTTTTCTTGACTATGCCGCATATGTGTATGTGTGTTGATAGTTTAATATTGATGTATTTACATGCGATGCGTTCTTATGAAAATCGAGGGGTGTAGGGTACAATATTTTATCGCGTTCCTGGCTGTACGTTTTTTTTTTTAATTTCTGAAAGCTGAAACGTAAATTTAATTATTTAATGTTTATAAGAATAAAAATTTATAAGTATATGAAGGTTTATAGTTCTTCGGCAACCAGTATTTGATGCCTGATGTTTTGAAATTTTGAAATGACAAATCCTAACTATTTCATTATTGTCGCTTCATCAAATTTTTAATTTTTAGATATTGTTTCATTTTCTTTTGTTTCTTACCTCAACTCAATAATTGTTTTCTCTTTCCACCTTTTGGGGAACCAAAGACGTCAGTACAGTCTAAGCAATCTATTTGGCTACCTAAATAATTTAACCCTTAGTTGCCATACTTCGCTCCCGTAACATAGCGTCCACACTGGGGTGATTTTTTACCCCAGTCAAAAATATCAGTCTAGAAAGACAAAATTAAAATAGTGAGACTCCAAAAAATTCATGGACATTCTGAAACATGTTTTTCAATTTCTAATATTGTTTACAAGAGCCAATATCAAGATAATTTAACAAAAAAAAAATTGTATATGCGCAATCGCAAAGTCAGGAAAAGTGACTTTTCTAGAAAAAAAAATCATTACTCGGTCAATATTGAATTTAACTATCCTACCTTCCGAAATTCATCGTTTACACTATAGTGCTACTAATAATTTTTTCTTCCGTCTATTTACCATGTAAGTAACCTACATTCCTCGACAACCTATGATGTCGCGAAAAGTATGATTTTCGTAGTTTTTGATAACTTAAATTAAGATTGATTTGGCCTGGGGTACATATTCACCCCTAGTGGCTGCTAAGGGTTAAAATTTAACATTGATTCACGCCTCCCCCAAAATCGAGGTCTGCCTTATTTTTTATTTTTAGAATTGAAGGGTTGTGTGAATATCGGTTGGTAAAAGCTGATGGCTGCTATTAATAAACGTCTTTCTTCTTCATTAAAAGGGCTACTCCTCCAGATACGATACCATTCCATTCGAACTAACATATTGCCTACGATCATTAAAATAAGAATGTAGTAACCTAATTGAAGTAAGATCGAAATTATAGAATAACATTAGCTTCTGCAAAAGCAGTTTATGATTGAGCATATCGAACGCCTTGGAAAAATCTATCAAAATTAGAAGAACAAACGAATTGGTTTTATCTAGGACTCGACTTATGTCATCTGCAACGTTTATCAGAGCTGTTTGTGAACTGAATTTTTTTCGAAACCGAATTGATAACTGCTTAGAAATTCATTTAAATCAATGCACCTATTTCGTGATTTGCTCAAAGAGGACTTTCTCAAGAACTTTTGATAAAACCGACAATATCCTTATAGGTCTTAGATTTTGTATAGATGAAACGTCTGTTTTCTTATGAATTGGTAAAACCGAAGCTATTTTCCACAATGTGGGAAATGTCGAGGATACAATTGAAAAATTAACTATGTGTGTGAGATATTTTAGAAAGTATTCCAAAAACATTTTAATAAATTTATTGTTGATTCCATCATGGCCAACTGAGTTAGATCTGATGTAATGTATGGCTAAAGCCGAATCCGTTCAATATGGCATATTTCAAAACGGAATATTTCAAAATGGAATATGAAAATATGACATATGGTACCCTATGGCATATTTTAAAATGGCATATTTAAAAACAGCATATGGTACACTACGGCATAAGCTACACTACGGCATATTTCCAAACGGCATATTTCAAACCGGCATATGGTATGCTACGGCATATTTCCATATAGCAAACTTGGCTATTTCTTAGCCGAGTAGGATGAAATTTGGCAAGTGCAATGAAAATGGAATACTAAACCGGATCTTAGACGAAGTTCTGTAATATGGCCAATTATAGGGTGGAACTTACCTATTAATTAACCGAATATGATAAAATTCAACATATACGTTAGAAATGGTCTTCTAAAAAGAATTTTAGATGAATTTCGAGAACATGGCCAACCATGATGGAACTTGGGTATTTCTTAAACGATTGAAATTCGATAAGTATGATGGAAATGGGATCCTAAAACGAGTTTTAGTATAAGTTCGGGAATATGGTTAATTTTGATAGAATTTGTCTATTTGTTGGCCGATTATGATGAAATTCGGAAGGAGTGATGGAAATGGGATTGTTAAATGGTTTCTAGATAAAGTTTTGAGATATGGCAATTTTTATGCAATTTGGCTTTTTCATAACTGATTATGATGAAATTCGACAAATATGATCGAAATAGGATTATAAAATGAGTTTTAAATAAAGTTCTGAAATATGGCCAGTTCAAATGAAAATCGGCTATTTTTTAACCAATTATTATGAAATTCGACAAATGCGATGGAAATGGGATCTTAACCCTGCGTGTGTACACTATAGTTTTTGAGACACGGTGTGTAATTTGGGTCTTTTAGGGAACAGTTGGGTTTTTAAGTTTTCTAAGCTTGCAAAAAATCTGAACAAATTCTGGGTTACTTTTGAAAGTGTCTACTATATGGCCCAGAAGTTGCCAAAATCCAAAGTTTAAAACCGTTGGTAATAAAAATTGAAGAATAGTCGAAAAAGCGGAAAAAATCGAATTTTGTTACAAAATTCGTAACTACACTAAACAAATATACAGAAAAAAACGGTTATAGGCTTTTGTAGCTTAGACTTTGAGCTTCCAATAAAGTATAGTGTATTTGGCGTGGGTTCCAAAAGGTTGAATTATTTAAGCACCTGAAAGTGGGGAATAGTTTACGGATTCATTTTTGTTGCAAATACAAAAATTATAAAATACTAATAATAATTAGTGACAAAAAAGGAATTTACAGTGCGCAATTGTGGTAAAAGTGCGTTCGATGATTGAAACCGGCGCGCGGCGTTTTGAACGATGCACAAGAATACGTTGTTTTTTGTTTTCTTTCCAACTGCAAACGAATTAGGTTTTATAAATTAATTCATAGTATAAACACATATAGTACTACCACCGTCGCTTCACCGGTGAAGTGTTAGATGGCGATACCAATATCGTTTTTAATTTTTCAACAAATTCTTATTTTCACATTCGCCTAACTTATAGTCATAATCGTCTAAATGTCATTTATTATTTCTAATCTTTGATTGTAATTGCGTCGACATTTTCTGTTTTCGTTCAACCAACGCAAAAACCATATTTCTTTCCTTTGTTCGCGGATTATTCTAAAAAAAAAAAAAGAATAAAACCATAATATGTTTATCAATGGGCGTATCCAGCACACAGCTATCTACTTTTGAGATAATCTCAAATGTAGAATAGTTAGTCTCAATATAGACTGCCAAATGTGCTGGACGTAAAATCTACATATTAGTTTTGGTTTGTGTCTTAGATTCAATTTTTCAATCTTGTAATGATCCATTATTATTTATTTTCTAATTTCAATTTAATTAAATTGATTCGAAAGATTTCAAATGTGCATAATGTGCCGTTGTCTTTTTAATATGTACTCGTAGAACAAAATTTTCCATTAAAAATGTCAAAAAAAAGAGCAGATACAGACCAAGAAATATCTACTCAAATGTAGATTAAATTTTTTTGCCTCACTAAATAGTGAGAATATCTACATTTTTCTAGTGAGATATTTTGCATCCAGCACGTAAGATGTGAGATATCTACTTTTTTTAGTGAGAAATCTATGTGCTGGATGCGCCCATTGAACAAAACAAATACATCCATAACGAATGAATGAAAAATAAAAATGTTTTATTTTGGCTGCGGTCGAATTCTCGGGTAAATCATTTACTGCGGTAAATTTAGATTTTTAATGTTCGTTTTCTGTTAAATTACGCACAAATTACGCACTTATCCTTGACAATTTCACATACCATAAAAGGCAGTGATACTGTTAAAGAAAAGTGGTAAATGCTGGAAAATCCTGATAAATCGTCACAAGTATCGACAATATAACTTCTTGATCCAACGACAAAAATACCTGTGCAGCGATTTTGGTCGCAAAATGAGGATTGAGGATTGAGAATTTTGTATATGTACACAACGTATAATATACATTTTGCTATTGTGTGCCGTAAATTTTTTTTTATTGTATTAGTGTATTTTCTCATGCGTTTCCTCGTGGTAAGTATCAAAAATAAACGAATCGGGTGAATCGGTTCAAATTTTTGGTGCTTACGCTCGCCTTGAGTTATTTTTCCCTTTCTTCTGACATGGAGAATTCATAAATATTTTTGTGTCTATTGTTGTTTATTAACGTTCAAGTTTGCTTTAATAATTATTGTTGTTTATTGTTCAAGCAGATTGTGATAATTGTGATATAATATAATTTCTAATTTTTCTTTTAATTAATTATTTATTGATTTTCATAAAAAAAAATTATAACTAATAACAATTTAGGTATAATTTAATTAAATTGGCCCCTTACATTAAGTTACCAACAATTAATTCTAACGACAAAAATTAATTAATTTCGCGCAATTTTTACCGTGAAATTAATTAATTTTTAATAAAGGATTAATTTTGCTACCTCAATTTTTTTAAAATCAATTAATTAATTAAAATTTTAATTATGAATTAATTCAGAATTAATTGTGAAATATTTAATTATTAGTGAAAAGTAATTAATTACGCCACAAAAAAAATTTCGGTCCTCAATTTCGGTTAACAATATAAATAAAGGATTTTTAATTTATACATTCTTCTTATTGAATTTACATTACATCTCGCTTTTTTATTTGCTGTGTATATGCTACAATAAAATTTCTCCATCCTAAGACATAACATCGTATAGCATAGCAACCGACCATCATGAGTTGCAACACAATACTAAATTACTAAACCAAATAAGCAAAATCATTTTGTTTTCTAACTTTTTTGTTTTTTTTTGGTTAATATTTTTTATTTTGCGTCTCGCTTCGTAGGTAATATTTTTAATTTTTTTTTATTTCGAAATTTGTTGTTCTATCTCAGTCCCCTCACTATTTAATACATCAATCGTTCTCTTCTGAGCTTATTCCTCTTATTTGTATCATGTTATCCCTATTACTCGCGTCATTTTATCTCTCTTATTTGCATCATATTAAACGAAAAATTGAAAGAAAAAATGCACATTCAACACCAATACAATTTACCAATACTATTGCCTTCCGGTAATCCTCAAACGAATCCTCATATTGCGACCAAAATCGCTGTACAGGACCAAAACATTCCCTCATTTTTTCTTAACTTCCACACATTGTTTGAGACCCCTCGAAAATAATCCGGTCATGAAGTTATCATACTTCGCATTCAAGTTCAACGGAGTTAAAAAATCATCAACTCGAAGCCAATTAACATTTGGTAAGTTGAAATCACCAAATAAACATAAACGATCCTCTCTGGTTGCAAAATGGGTGCTATGCTGAACTTGATAATATCAATGGATTTATCATACACTCCAAAGTTAGGCTTGCATGGAATATATACAAACAATTAGTGAAAACGAGTGATACCTACACTCAGAGAAAAAATATGATAAATGAATGATTGCAATTATTGTATTATGATCCAGGAAATCATATTCAACTAAACTTGATATATCCTAATATATTATAATAGTAAATATCATTTATCTGATAAGTAGAATTATGTATGATAGATTTTATTAAATTATGATAATTGCAATAATTTTCAACTTTAATGATTGCAACAATCATGCGATATGATTTAATATGATCCCCTCAATCATAGTAGGTATGGTTTTATAATATGATCAGTAAAATTTAAGTATGATAAAAGCAATCATAATTCAATTGGGTCTATCATATTGGAATTAAGTTTACCATATAACATAATTACGGTTTATTGGAATACATGTATATCTCCTCGTGTTTGCTACGATCATATCGAATTGAATTTTTTTTCTACAAGGTGCAATTATTATAATCTCCTGAGATATTTTAAATAAAAATATTTTAACAATTTAAAAATAAATAATTTTATTGAATTACTCTTAATTAAAGTAAGTAGTTATAAAGTGTTTGTGGTATCAGGATTTTAAAACCTAGTTCTAGCGTGACTTTTTAGTGGATAAATACTAATAAAACCTTATAAGTGGGTAATTTTTCTCGCAATGGAAAACTGAACACGTAAGTACATTTTATTTTATACTACAGAGTAATTTATTTTTAATTATTAAAATAAAGGGTATTTCCAATTATTTGATACGTGTAGATATAAAAAAATCAAGGAAATAATACAAAAATATTTTTCGAAAGTTACTGTAATAACTGTAATGAATTGAATTTGTTCTTAACATTTTTGTCTCAGTTGTTATTTTTTACACGCTTGTTAAGTAAAATACCCATAATTGGGAACCCACAAGAACTACACTGAAAAAAATATTGTGCATTTTATTTACGAATGGTATTCGTTAACCATAATTCGTACTATTAACGTAAAAGTTTCTTCTATTCGTACTATTAACACTGAGTACTATACACTGAGTACTCAGTGCTATTAATGTAAAAATATAAAATTTTGAAAAGATTCATAAAAATGTGTGCGTTAATATTACGAATCACCGTTCATAAACTTAAAAATGGTTAGTTTATTGTAACACATTGACATGTTGTTTGCGTATTAGTACAACTTGCATGATTTTATTAAAAAAATGAAAATTATGAAGAATTCATAATATTTGTGAATATATGTTATAAATTAAGATTATGTTTATAATAGAAATTAAGATAGATTGGATGAATCTATTCGTAGCACGAATGAAAATTCGTTAAGTCTACAATTTCATTCGTGCCATGTACGAATAATTTCACTTTAATCATTTTCGGGACAACGAAAGTAAATAAATTGCATACTTCAATTTAAGCGTCCGGCGTGGAAATTTAGAAGAAAGTTAATTTGAATTTAAATAAAATAAATTAAATTTAAACAAAATAATAAATTTGTGTGTATTGAAATCAGGTAAGTATGGTGTTTTAAACAAAGAAATAACAAAAAATATTGTATATCGATGGGATAATTTGCAATTACGCAAGGGTCACCTACTTTTCTGCCTACAAAAAAAATCGTAAGGAATTTCAATAATCTACCAGTATTTAATGAATCAAATTTAGAAAACTTTTTTCTGCTTTTTTAGCGGCAAGAAAACTGGGTAACACAAAGGTAATTGCAAAAAAAAGATCGTTTTAAAGTTGTGCCTGTTTTTTCACCATTGATATACATATATATAATTCAGAAACGAACGCTTCCTTTAAAGGAATTAACCCGGATCGTATTTTACAACTTATGAGTTATTTTATAATCAAATTTTGTTTAATTATTTATTTTCTTTTTATTTAATTATAATTATGTTGCCTACACGGATTTTTAGTAGTCATCCAAATAATTGTGAAGAAGGACAACGCGGGTAAAAAGACAACCACAAAGTCACAATAAAAGACTTGCAAGATGCCATGGGGAAATGTCCAACATATTTATAACCGCATCGATAAGATATTCTTCTCTCTTTGATAGAAATTTAAAAATTGGAAAAATGAAAGTGTTTTAATAGAAAATTAAACAGAAAATGTGCAAAGTTGATTAGGGCATTATTCGACTTGTCCCTTTCTCATTTTTGTGCACAGATTTGTTTCAACTGTTTTTTTTTAATTTAAAATATCCCAACGAGGAAAAGCTTTTTTGGCATTTTGTCGAAAATTATGTTTATAATACCAGTTTTAAAATAAAAAAAAATTCATCTAAACTGAGTTTTATGCTCAAAGAGCTAATAATCCAGCCAATTTAAATTAATAATTATAATTAGTATATCTAATATATCGATAAGTACAATAAATAAAATAATTCAAAAATAAAATTTAAAGTTTTTTATTTCTTCATCACTGCATCTGTATGTATATATTCTTAAAATATGGTATATATTTGTAACAACCGCTTGTGGTTGTTATGATCTGTTTAATTTAAATCTGTAATTACGGTTGAAAATCCCAACAAGGTTGCATGTTTATCCACTGCGCTGCATAAAATCTCTTCCACTACACGTCATTCTTTCTTTGGCTTAATTTGTAATAGAAAATATTTTTTTTTTTTTTTGGTAGAGTGTACCATTTAGCATTTTATACTTCTCCGTATTTTGGTCGGTTACTCGATTCGTTTTATCATTTTTTGTTTGATGGTATGTAATGACGTGTAGTGGTTGGCGTGTTGCTTCATCTGTTTTGTTTTGGTTAGCGCGTGGATTTTCCATGTAAATGGAATATTCCAGAAAATTGGTTAATTAGTGTTGGTGTGTGCGAATCGATTTTGGGTGATGTCGTATGTGTACGTCACCCGAAATTTATCGGTCGGGTTTTTTTTATATGAGTAAATAATTTTGGGTGGGGGAAAAAAATATTTTTTGTACGGGTCGGTATTATTTTTTTATGGGGATAGTCTAGTTTTGAGTTTTGAGTCGATGGGTCTCGTTTTGACAATTAAAACAAAAAAAGTCAATTTTTGGAATTTAGAGTGAAATTGTGTTAATGTTTTTTTTTTTTGATATATATATCCACATAAATGGTTGATGTCCATTTTTTTTTTTTTTTAAGAAAATTTATATAAAGTTAGTTATTGTAAAAGAAAATAATTCTGTTGTTGAGAAAAAAAAAAAAGTTGTAAATTTCTTTTTGTGAAGGATAAACAAAATGTATCTCCTTACAGACAATTAAGAAAAAAAAACTCGAAAAAAAAAAAATTTTTGTTTCGGGCGAGAGGCCATGTTTTATTGGTGATGTTTGTAAATTTTTTTTTTGTTTTTTTTAAACTGCATTGCCGTGTGGCATGTTAATTTTTTTCATTACAATTAGACAGTTTGGTTGAAATTAATAAATTAGATACAAATAAATAAAAAAAAAAAACAAAAATAAAAAGAAAATCCAAAATAAATATATATAATTAATTTTAATAAAAGTATTGTGATGTAAAAGAATGGCGGGGAAAAAAAAACTGATGCAGTTCTGTTATTGAAGTTATTTTTGATTTTTGTTTGAAAATAAATAAAAAAAAAATAAAATTAAATAAAAAGAAAACTCTTTAAATTTTCACCTTGTGAGTGTATACCAACTTTATGGATAACCAATAAATCAAAACAGTTTAGCATTCCAACAAATATTTTTTTTTTGTTGGTTGTATATCAAATTGGGAACAAAGAGGAAAAAGTATTCTTATCAGTGTGGTTCAAAAGTAGCGGAAAGATAATCTTGGAAGATACCATTATCTTGTGTCTGTGGCGGATTGATATTTTTGGTGTTCGATATCACAGAGTGTTACAACGGCTGTTTATGCTACACTTTCAAGTAGAGTACTCAATACGTTGTGATTTTGAGTTTGTTTGGTTTTCAAATTGGCGGCTGAAGTATTTGGTGGTAATTGTGTTTGTGGCAGCAACTCTGCCAACCAAGCGGAGTGTAGTCGGTGAGTGAGGGGGCTGCTGCGACTGTATCCTGCGTCGGCGCTGTTTTTGTTGGTCGGACGGGCTTACAATTTTTTTGTTGAGAATCAGGTAAGGTGACAAGGGAAAAATATACAAGAACCCGAAGTCACCGCGTGGATTTTTTTTATTTTAATTATTGGTGTAATCCAAAATTTGACTTAGGTTTGTGTTTTATTATTATATTTTTATTAAATTTCATAAATTTTTGCGGTTTCAGGTTTCGGGTGGCGTCACATGTGACATCACCCCATAATCGATTCGCACCACATTTTCTTTGATTTTTTTTTTTCTTTCCTCTCTTTGATAACGTGTTTTTTTTCCCTAAATTCATTATTTTTAACGGTTGTATTTCAATTTTTTCTTTTCCAAATTTTTTTTCTCATTCCATTTTCCGTTTCTTTTCCTCGATTTGGGTTTTTCCGGTACTTACAGATTTTGTTTTTATGATTTTCTGCTCTCTTTTGATTTGAAAGTGATGTGTGAATAAATAATTCTGTGTGATCGCGTGAGGATGGGCGGCCTTATGCTGACCTAGGCCTTGAACAGGGTCGCCGGAGTGGCACCGGCGTCCCTGTCGAACGCAGATTTTGTTTTTATAATTATCTACCACTGTGGTCGTGGCACAGTAGAATAATTTTCTTGTCCCCTTCGTTTTATCTCTATGCGGTTTTCAAGCATAGTAATATGTCTGGTAACCCCCACGCCTAGCGGCGAGCTTCAGCCAGTGCAATACCGCAACCAGACCTCTATTGCTATGTTCTGTTTAACAAAATCCCTTTTGGGGGATTTTGTTACAGTGGCGCCCAAGAATGGGGGCGTATTAGAATACCATTTTAGTATCCATTGCTTGTCGTAAGAGGCGACTAAACGGTTGGAGGTCGGACTAACAACCACCTCCGTAAAAATTAGACATGTTTTCCATAGTTTTCTTAAATCTTCTTAATTTTTTTTTCTTTTTGCTGATGTAATTGTTTATTTTGTTAGATCCGTTTCATTTTTTTTTCCCTGTTCTTGAGGTACCGATTCTGGCACTCACTTCTACATCCGCTTTTTGCGTTCGAATTAGGGTGAGAGGTCAAATCGATTCTTTCAAGTTCAGGCAGTAAAGTTCAAATATCTTGTTTTCAATTTTTTATTTTTTTTATCTGTCTTTGAGAGTGGTGATTCCGGGATCCACTTCTACTTCTGCCTTTGGGGTATTCGACTTTAGAGTGCGATTTCGGATCATCAATCTTGAAAATGGATTTAGAACTTGTTTGTTTTCCTTTCTTCCGTGATGAATCAGTTACACCAGCGCAAAGATTTCGTTTATTCCGAAAACTTTTATTTTTCTAAAATTTTTTTTAATTTCTTTCATTTTTTTTTTTTTTGTTTGTAAATATTCAGACTGCCAGTGGTCGGGGCAAAACCACGATTAGAATACCACCACAGTAACCATTGCTTGTCGTAAGAGGCGACTAAACGGTTGGAGGTCGGATTAACAAACCGCCTCCGTAAAATTTTGACATGTTTTCAATAGTTTATTTTCTAATTCAAAAATTTTCATTAAATCCTTTTGCTGGTTTCATTGTTCCTTTAATTAAATCAGTTTTATATTCTTTTGTTGTCTCTGGTCTTTAAGTGCCGATTCTGACATTCATTCCTACATCCGCTTGTTGCGTTGAATTAGTGTGTAAGGTCAAATAGGTTCCCTGAAGTCAGAAAGTCGAGTTCAAGTGGTTTCTTTTATTTCTCCTTCTGTTTTTGGGAGTGGTGTCCGTAATCCACTACTACTTCTGCCTTTGTGGTATTTGACTTTAGAGTGAGATTTCGGCTCATCATTCTTGAAGGCAGACGTAAAGCTCAACTTTGTTTTCTCTTTCCGTTTTGGGACAATTGCATCAGTAACTTGTCATTATTTCATTTCAAATATTTTTTTTTTCTTCTTCTCAGTTCAATTTCATTCTTTAGTTTTATTGGTAGTTATAGTTTTAGTTTATAGTTTAGTGCAGTGTTGCCATACAATTTCTAAGAAAATTATTTTGAGTGCAGTGTTGCCATATAGTTTAAAGTTTATTTCTTTATTTTATTTTTTTTGGGATTTAGTTTTAGCTTTTTCAGTTATTTTTATTATTAATTAGTTTTCCTAGTTCAACTTAGGTATTTAAGTGAAATTTTTATGTATTTAATTTTACGTTAATGGGTAGGTTCAAATGAACTCCATTTATTACCAAATATTCCATATAAGACGAAAATTCTCTATAAAATCAAATTTTTCTATACGACACAATCCCTATAAGACAAATGATCTTTCATTTTTTTTTTTGTTACTGAAATTTGGAACGATACAGAGAAGGTTAGCATGGCTCCTGTGCAAGGATGACACGCAAGGTCGTGAAGCGTTCCACATTTTTGTTCTTTAGATAATGTTTTTATTTAGTTTTAGGTGTCTGTTACTTTAGTTTGTAGGTTTATGGTTAGTACCATTTATTTAAAAATAAATTATACAACATTTTCTCTATTAGACGCAATTTCCTGATATGACAAAATTTCCCTATATGAACAAAATTTTCTTATTATGACATAGTCTATATAATACAAATTAAACTTGTAAATATTTTTTTCTTTTCTTTATTTTTTTTATTATTACTATTAGTTAATATTTTCTTTCATTCATAAATTTTTGGGTAATGAATTTTCTTATAATTAATTAGTAATTTAATTGGGGTTACTATTTAGATATATTTTTTATTCTCTTTCTTTTATATTAATTTTTTTGATTACTTTAATATTTGGTTTTGTTAGTTTTATATATATTTTGAAATTTAAATTTTTTTCTTCCGCCACTTAAATTTTTTCTCTTCAATTGTTAATTCTCCTGTTATACAAGAAAATGTGTCCAGTTTAAATTCTTCAAGTGACAACTCGGTTCTACATATTGATCTTAACTCTTCAGCTTTTCAGGACGATGAATATGTACAACAGATCAATCGAGTACAACTATTAAAAGATTGCGATCACAACTTCAAAATTCGTGATAATAAACTCTTGATCTTACCTTCCTACGCTTCTCGTTATACGTCCACTGATTTGTCTGAATGGAAGTTAGTAGTTCCGTTGTCCTTGACTGCAAACTTAATTGAACTGGCTCATTCTTCTCCTACTTCTGCTCATATGGGTATTAAAAAAACTGTAGAACGACTTCAACGGCAATTTTTCTGGTTTGGTATGACTAAACAAATCAAACTTTTCATCTCTAATTGTTTACAATGCAAGATGAATAAGCCTGTAAATTTTAGCACTCAACCTTTGATGGGTTCTCAAACTGAGTCTACCAGACCTTTTGAAAAATTGTTCGTTGATTTCCTTGGACCTTATCCTCGCTCCAAACGAGGTAATACCTGTATCGCTATAGTGTTGGATCATTATTCAAAGTTTGTTCTAGTCAAGCCTTTGCGAGAAGCTTCCGCCTCTTCTCTGTGTAGCTTTTTGGAAAATGAGGTGTTTTTACTTTTCTCTGTGCCTGCAGTGATTACTTCTGATAATGGCAAACAATTCATATCTAACTTATTTAAAGATCTCTTAAAAAAATATAATGTTGATCATATACGTACTCCTATTTACTCTCCTCAAAGCAACGCTTCTGAGAGAGTTAATCGGACGTTACTGTCTAGTATTCGTTCTTATCTTGATGATCATGCACATAATGAATGGGATTGCCATCTTTCTGAAATCACTGCAGCATTGCGAAATGTTAAACACGACGTCACGAATTTTTCTCCTCACTATTTGGTCTTCGGTCAACACATGTCATTAAACGGTTCAGATTATGCTTTACGTAAACTTTTATCTCCTCAGGATGATAACGAAATACATGTGTTGTCCAAGTCTAATAGATTAAATCTTATTCGTGATCAAATAACTCATTACCTGAAAGTTGCACATGAGAAATCCGCTGCTCGTTATAATTTACGAAGTACCAATAGGAATTTCCTGCCTGATCAACCTGTGTTTGTCCGATCCTTCGCACAAAGTAGTGCTCCTGATAGATTTTCTGCAAAGTTAGCTGCTAAGTTTATTCCTGCTTTTATCACTGATAAAATCGGAACAGTCTCTTATAATATCAGAAATCTTGATGGAAAACCTTTGGGAGTTTATCATGCCAAGGATATACGATTGTGACAAATTATTAGTGAAATTTTTTTTCTCCTTCCCTCTTACTTTCATGCCTGGCTTTGAGATCTTTTCTCGGGTGTGAGTCGTCCCCACGCTGTAACAACCGCTTGTGGTTGTTATGATCTGTTTAATTTAAATCTGTAATTACGGTTGAAAATCCCAACAAGGTTGCATGTTTATCCACTGCGCTGCATAAAATCTCTTCCACTACACGTCATTCTTTCTTTGGCTTAATTTGTAATAGAAAATATTTTTTTTTTTTTTTGGTAGAGTGTACCATTTAGCATTTTATACTTCTCCGTATTTTGGTCGGTTACTCGATTCGTTTTATCATTTTTTGTTTGATGGTATGTAATGACGTGTAGTGGTTGGCGTGTTGCTTCATCTGTTTTGTTTTGGTTAGCGCGTGGATTTTCCATGTAAATGGAATATTCCAGAAAATTGGTTAATTAGTGTTGGTGTGTGCGAATCGATTTTGGGTGATGTCGTATGTGTACGTCACCCGAAATTTATCGGTCGGGTTTTTTTTATATGAGTAAATAATTTTGGGTGGGGGAAAAAAATATTTTTTGTACGGGTCGGTATTATTTTTTTATGGGGATAGTCTAGTTTTGAGTTTTGAGTCGATGGGTCTCGTTTTGACAATTAAAACAAAAAAAGTCAATTTTTGGAATTTAGAGTGAAATTGTGTTAATGTTTTTTTTTTTTGATATATATATCCACATAAATGGTTGATGTCCATTTTTTTTTTTTTTTAAGAAAATTTATATAAAGTTAGTTATTGTAAAAGAAAATAATTCTGTTGTTGAGAAAAAAAAAAAAGTTGTAAATTTCTTTTTGTGAAGGATAAACAAAATGTATCTCCTTACAGACAATTAAGAAAAAAAAACTCGAAAAAAAAAAAATTTTTGTTTCGGGCGAGAGGCCATGTTTTATTGGTGATGTTTGTAAATTTTTTTTTTTGTTTTTTTTAAACTGCATTGCCGTGTGGCATGTTAATTTTTTTCATTACAATTAGACAGTTTGGTTGAAATTAATAAATTAGATACAAATAAATAAAAAAAAAAAACAAAAATAAAAAGAAAATCCAAAATAAATATATATAATTAATTTTAATAAAAGTATTGTGATGTAAAAGAATGGCGGGGAAAAAAAAACTGATGCAGTTCTGTTATTGAAGTTATTTTTGATTTTTGTTTGAAAATAAATAAAAAAAAAATAAAATTAAATAAAAAGAAAACTCTTTAAATTTTCACCTTGTGAGTGTATACCAACTTTATGGATAACCAATAAATCAAAACAGTTTAGCATTCCAACAAATATTTTTTTTTTGTTGGTTGTATATCAAATTGGGAACAAAGAGGAAAAAGTATTCTTATCAGTGTGGTTCAAAAGTAGCGGAAAGATAATCTTGGAAGATACCATTATCTTGTGTCTGTGGCGGATTGATATTTTTGGTGTTCGATATCACAGAGTGTTACAACGGCTGTTTATGCTACACTTTCAAGTAGAGTACTCAATACGTTGTGATTTTGAGTTTGTTTGGTTTTCAAATTGGCGGCTGAAGTATTTGGTGGTAATTGTGTTTGTGGCAGCAACTCTGCCAACCAAGCGGAGTGTAGTCGGTGAGTGAGGGGGCTGCTGCGACTGTATCCTGCGTCGGCGCTGTTTTTGTTGGTCGGACGGGCTTACAATTTTTTTGTTGAGAATCAGGTAAGGTGACAAGGGAAAAATATACAAGAACCCGAAGTCACCGCGTGGATTTTTTTTATTTTAATTATTGGTGTAATCCAAAATTTGACTTAGGTTTGTGTTTTATTATTATATTTTTATTAAATTTCATAAATTTTTGCGGTTTCAGGTTTCGGGTGGCGTCACATGTGACATCACCCCATAATCGATTCGCACCACATTTTCTTTGATTTTTTTTTTTCTTTCCTCTCTTTGATAACGTGTTTTTTTTCCCTAAATTCATTATTTTTAACGGTTGTATTTCAATTTTTTCTTTTCCAAATTTTTTTTCTCATTCCATTTTCCGTTTCTTTTCCTCGATTTGGGTTTTTCCGGTACTTACAGATTTTGTTTTTATGATTTTCTGCTCTCTTTTGATTTGAAAGTGATGTGTGAATAAATAATTCTGTGTGATCGCGTGAGGATGGGCGGCCTTATGCTGACCTAGGCCTTGAGCAGGGTCGCCGGAGTGGCACCGGCGTCCCTGTCGAACGCAGATTTTGTTTTTATAATTATCTACCACTGTGGTCGTGGCACAGTAGAATAATTTTCTTGTCCCCTTCGTTTTATCTCTATGCGGTTTTCAAGCATAGTAATATGTCTGGTAACCCCCACGCCTAGCGGCGAGCTTCAGCCAGTGCAATACCGCAACCAGACCTCTATTGCTATGTTCTGTTTAACAAAATCCCTTTTGGGGGATTTTGTTACATATTTTACGAATTTATTCATCAAACTTCCAAAAAATGTTCATTCCTATTATGAAACACTACATAAATATTACGTAATTTTTCTTGCCAATTATGAAGCCGTTCCTACATTTTATGAATTATTTTCATTATATTTATGTAAATAATCGTAATATTTGTGAATTATTCATTGCCACTGAATATTGCCTTCTTCCTATATACGAATAATTTTGTAAATAATATTAGCGTGTACATACATAAAATGAATTTCTGCACTATATATATGAATTTATTCGTTTATTCAATTTATCATTTTGTAAGTATGTATTATGAAAAAGTTCGTTAACTCAACAATTCTTTACGTTAATAATATGAATTTGTTCATCGGCTAATGCTTTAAATGCGTTAAAATTATAACATTTTTCGTAAATCATATCAAATCATAAATACTACAACGTAAGTAGTCAAGTTTAAGGGAGAACACCACTGTGAGATTTTCAAAAAATCGATTTTTTTTTTGCCTTTAAAACATCCTTTAGACCCTCAAAAATATGATACAAATTCGTTTATAGCTAAAAAAAATTTTTTTTAGAAGGTTTTCAAGCATTTTCCTGAGAGCTCTTATTGAGAAGTTATTGATACCAAAAACTTTAAACGCGTTTTTCTCGAAATCGTGTTTTGGAAATCTGCACGCAGCAGAACTCAATCAATTTTTGTTCAATCGACTTGAAAATTTAACTGTAGCTTCTTAAATAGATTTAAAATCGAAGTACATGAGTTTTTTTTGATTCATTAAAAATTAAAAAAGATATACAACTTTTTATATGAAAATTATAGTTGAAAAATGAAACATTTTCTTCAAACTTGTCTCAATTTTTTATTTTTTCGAAGTTTTTAATTTCCTCATATACTTCGATGCTTAAACTAATATAATCCATGAAAATATTTTACTTTTTGTTCCAGGAACAAATTTAAGACACTTCTACTGCGTGCAGTGGAGCGACTCTATGCAAAATCACTTCTACTAAAGCTACTCTAGCGCCGCCATTTTGTATTTTTTTTACATAAAATTATTTTTTTGTTTACTTAAATATATGCCAAATATAGCCTAAAAGTTTTTTTTTCTCTAAACCCAACCCATTTCTCAAAAAAAAAAAACCAAACTAAGCACTTGAAAATGGTAGGTCACAGTGGTGTTCTCCCTTAATATAATCAAATTGATGTGTTTCACTATATTAATGTAAGATTTTCGTACTATTAACGAAGGGCCGTGTTGGCTATATTTTAACGAATTTTTCTTACTATATTAATGCAGTTTTTGTCTGTATTGATGTAGGATTTTTTCCAGTGTACGCCACGCAATAGCTGCATTTCTTACGTTTGTTCTGATTTGGATCAAATCATATTTCAAGAAATGATAAAGGAATGCAAAGAGCTGCTGGGATCTAAATGCTGATCCAAAAACAAAATTGGTTCAATTTTTGTTGCTATTTTTAATGTAGGTAAACTTTGCGTCAAGAAATGTGGCATAATTAAAATTGCATATTATACCCATTGTATTTACTTAAATGAATTTCTCATTCCTCAAACCCTATTTTTCGTCCTACATTTGGGTATACTGGTATAATAGCTCTGTCATCTGTTCTGTAAATACCTAAACAAGCAAAAAGGTTTATTGATTTACATAAATTATATTTATTTAGCACGGCTGGAATTTGGATTATTCGAAGACGATATTGAAATATAAACGACGGAAAAACCAATTATCCAATACCCTTAAATTTATTAGAAGTTTACTGCCACAAACTCCAAGAAACCGGTATCTTACATTTTAGTGTTACCAGAGTAAATGAACCTCAAAAGACGTTTAAAAAACTATCCAGCTATTTCGAGTAAAATCGGCAAACCAATTACGATGATAATTAAATATACATAGGGTCGTCCATTTTGGAAGAGAGAAAGAAGGTCCAATTTCTTAATTTCTTTACTATTCTTTTATTAAGGTGACGAATTTTACCAAATTTTACTTTTTGGTAAAATATTACTATTCATAATAATCTTAAACATTAAAATATCACTAATATATTATTTTGACATGACTCACAGGTTTTATATTTTGAAGGATATACAATTTAGTATGGAACGATATAACATTTTGAGTTTAAGACTGTATCTCAAATTTTTTCTTCTAGTGCCAAGCTGAATTTTTCACAGATTAAAGTGTCATTATTAGCAAGTAATTTAACGTTAATTTAAAAAATTATAAAAAAATGTTTTTTTTGTTATCGAGATACTAAGAAATAAAGATTCCAAAAAACACCAAAATTCCAAAATTAAAAATTATTAAAAACAAATTATTTCATAATTTTACATATTCTACTACATAGCCGTCAAAAACCGTTGAGGAAACCAAAATCGGTCAACCCGTTCCGAAAATATGATCAAAAACGTAATACATATACCCAAAACTCCTTGAAAATGAGAAAACTTTGAGAGAGTGTAAACTCGAGAGTGAAAAAGCCAAAAAAATGTTTCTATTTTTTTGTTCTTATAAATTGAATAAATATAGTTTGAACAATTTTTGAAACATCGCGTCCAACTCATGTACGATTTCATATGGAATGACCCTATATTTATTTTATGATGCCTTGGAACCTACCAATTCTCTAGGCTCTCGATCTGGATACAAGAAAATAGGTGGGATATACGTCAAATTTGCCACACTTCCTAAATTATTAATTTCAAAATTGTCTTCCATTATTCTTGCTGGGTTGGTGTACACAGAGGACAAAAAACAATTTGGAAATGAATGCATTTTCAAACCTATACTAGAACAATTGGAGATATTTAGATTTCACAGAGAGCTTTATGGGAACGTTTTATTGTCGTTTATGTAAACATTCGAAATATAGAAAATTACCGCTTCGACGTACACTTAAATAATTCAAAGCTAACGGCCATTAAAGAGTTCTGTGTTTTTAATTCATTAACAACTCTTCATGTGGCCGAGAATTGGAGTGTAGATATCATGCATGACTTACTTGAAGGCGTCTTCCATTACAATTTTATGGTAATATTAAAGTATTATGTCGTTGACAAAAGGGTTTTCACAATTGAAGGATTGAACTTTCGTCTTCAAAATTTTAATTATGGTAATTTCAATGTAAATAAGCCACCACTGTTGCAGGCTTCTGACCTTTTAAATAAAGAAAAATTTAAAATGAGTGCAAGTGAAATGAAAACGTTCACTAAAATTTTTGGAATTCTTTTAGGTGACCTGATTCCACAAAACTGTCTAGCCTGGAATTATACATTTCATTACGAGAATAAATTTCAATAACATTTTCAAATTCGGTTCATCCTCATGAATACCTTTATTTGAAATCTGTAGTCCAAGAACATAATTTGCAATTTATTAAAATATCTAAATCACACTTACGTCCAAAACATTACTTTCTAACACACTATCCCAGAGATATGGAAAAATAGGTATTTTAAAATAGTTTTCAGCTAGTCGATTCAAATCTTTCCATCAGGTTTAAAAATATTGCGTATACGTCGAAAAATAAAATTAATACTATTTACACAATATCATCAAAAAATCAAATTGTGTTAGGTAACGAACTAATGAATTTGGCTCACGATACTGGTTTTGTGTTTGGCAGTCTAACAGAACAAAAAAATTAAATTTCACAGAAATATAAGTTTACGTGCTAAGAAAAGTGATCTCGCAATAATTTCATAGAGTTCGGAAATATTATTCTAAGGAAAGGATCAGTAATCCACTTATAGGGTGGTATCCAGATGGTATTCTTAAATTTGTTCTTGTTAAACAGCTACTGAGATATAAAACGGGGCTATTTTAGTTGTGTTCAACATTTGAAAAATTTAGGTTTCAATTATCATTAATTGATGCAACATAAAAAATTCGTTCTGAGCTTAAATTGCTCGTATAAGCATATGCTTTCGAAATTTGACTGGCATTTTGGATAATTTAAGATGGCGGATCTAAAATGGCGCCAAAACGAGCGAAGCCTCCGGTTAATCGAATAATGTCATCTAACAATTCTCATTTCGTATGTTCTCAAGGTCGCTGATGGGGAGTTTAGAGTCATATATGCTTCAATACCTTATAGTCCTTTAAATGATGCTTTAAAAGCACTTATCCCCTTGACCTAACCTCCAAGAACCTAAGACACCCTCTAACGTAAGCTTTAAAACTGAAAAGCCCAAATAACAAAACCTTCGAAATGTAATACCCCCGTAACATAAACTAATAAGCCCCATAGCCTAAACCTAAATTTCTTAGTCACAGAACCCCTCAATCTAACCTCAAAAATCCCTGTAACTCCATAACTTAAGAATTGCTAGATGATATTATTCGATTAACCGGAGGTTTCGCTCGTTTTGGCGCCATTTTGAATCCGCCATCTTGAATTATCCAAAAGGCCAGTTTAATTTCGTATCCATATGCTTATATGAACAGTTTAAGCTCAGAACGAATTTTTTATGTTGCGTCAATTTTTGGACTGAAGGATGGCCAAGTTGACGTGAAACGTCCCATATATGACGGCTACTAACAAAACCTGTAGTGTACTCCATTAATTGATATGGTAACAACTATCACAACATCTGATTGACTCTATCATATAAACATAGCAAATTCAATTAATTTATTGGTTCCAACTATCATAACATCTGATTGTCTTTATCAGTTTCATATAATAAATTCAATTAGTTTGTTGATGCTTTCCATCATAACAACGGTATCTGTAATCATAGTTATGGTTAATTCAATAATATTTTGCATGATAACGCGCATTATTTATTTGTAGATATAATCATTATAAATAATGGTAAACATCAAGGTATGATTCTCTTAATCATTTCATCTAATCATAAATATGATGGTCACTTTTATGATTACCTCAATCATATTTTTTCTCTGAGTGTACGATTCATACTGCCATTATGTCCAAATCGCAATCAGTCAATATTTTGTTATATTTCGATTACGGAATAATATTTTGTATTTCTATGGTACGAAGTATTGAACGTTAAAAAATATAAAATATAGGGTACAGGTAGGTGAAATTGGAAATTTTACTAACGATTTGAAATAAGATGATTATTATTATTATTTATTTTCACATATTTTGTGTGAACTATAATAAAATTATAATTTTATTTAGCTCGCTACATATTAAGGACTGCAAAGTAAAAATGCACTTTAAAGCTTTGCTGAGAGTTTGAATGAAATTATTTTGTCGTTCATATGAAAATTGTTTTTTTAACCGGATGCGAATTGGCTCTGGTTCAAATTCCGCTGGAAAGTCAATTTCCTTAGCAAGCTCAGAAGCATCTACTAACATACTACCAAATCCAATATCGCTCCTTAAGTTCTTTAAAAACAATTTCGTATTCTGTAATTGTTGGATATCAGAATGAACGAGATCACGAAGTTGAATACGGTGATGATGCTACTGGTTCCGAGGAAGATGAGGATTATGTCGAGGATGAGGAGTCTAGCGGCACTGAAGTTTCTTGTAACGAGGCCGACCCTGATGATGATGATGTAGATGAGGAAGAAGAGCAAGTACCTCAGCAAAGAAAGCACAGATTTGCTTACGGCAAGGACAAATTCAAGTGGAGTATTGATGCTCCGGAGGCACGTGGTCGACATTCGAAATCATCTTTAACGATGCATTTGCCTGCAGCTTGAATACGATACCCTACACTGGTCGAGTTATTCCAGAGCGAGCCGAATCGGTACCAACATACTTTATACGACGTCTATCTGAGCCGATACATGATACTGGAAGAGTTATCACTTGTGACAATTGGTTCTCTTCTGTAGAATGCTTTCAAAAGATGTGTGACACTTATAATTTGAAGATGATCGGTACTTTGAGAAAAAATAAACAACAGGTGCCTGATACATTCAAACACACTGCTTCGGCTGGTACCATGAGAGTAGGTTACGCTGCTCAACTCTCCTTGACGTCCTATTGTCCGAAAAAAAACAAAGTCATGCTCTTGTTATCGTCGGTGCACAAAACAGTCAAGATGGATAGTGATAAATCGAAACCAGAGACTATTTTATATTACAACAAAAATAAAGGTGGGATAGATGTTTTCGACCAGATGTGCGGTAATTATTCGTGTGCACGAAAAACACCACGATGGCCGTTGCGTTTATTCTTTGGTATTATCGATCAAGCTGGAGTCAATGCCTGCATTTTATGGAATTTACTAGCTAATCACGATGTTTTGAATCGCAGCGCTTTTTTGGCTAAATTAAGTCTTGCTTTGAAAACACCTCATTTGAATGATCGGATGCAGCTAACTCAACAGTGATATTGGACATCCTTGCTTAACACCCTTGTTTTTCTTGATCTTCTCAGTAGCTATGTTGAACTTGCTGTAGACAATCGGATATGGTGTTTAAATCCACTGTATCGAAGGCTTTTGCTAGGTCAAGAGAAAGTATGAATACTCGATTGCCAGCTCGCCATTCTTCGTCAAGGATGCGATTTACAGTGTACATATGATCATCGGTTGATCGGTGGGCTAGGAAGGCGGCTTGATAGGATGGGGGTAGATATAAATGTTTATCTAGACGATCTAGCATTAGCTTGGCGTAAATTTTATAGCCTACATTGCACAAGGTGATTCTCCGGTAATCTGAAACAGTTTTTGGGTTTTTTGTCTTTGGGATAGGGACTTGTATGGTATCGATCCATTTGATTGGTGATCCAGATTTGTTCAATCAAGGTATGTAGGGATTGTATTAGGTTATCAGGAGCATATTTGAATAACTCAATGGAATTTCGTCTTTTCCGGGAGCGGTTCTTGATCGTATGAATTTGATCATAAGCTGGATTTCTTCTTGGGTGGGAGGAGGTCCTAGTGGGTGATGATCGGTCTCATCTATGAGCGTAGGCCATTCACCTTCGGACTTTTTCAACTCAAGATGCCAGGCGGAAATGGGGATATAAAGTGACTGAGTTCTTTGGGTGTCTCTTCGGTACTGTTTAAAAAAGTTATATGTCTTATGTAATCTATCAGAGGGTCTACAATTATCCAAGCTAGTGAAAATTTTTTGACATTCAAGGGACCTATGATCGGAATAGGCTCTGTTCAAATTCCGTCTGGCCTCTCTTAAACGGTAGTTGGCAGCGGCATCTTTTGGATGAATATTCTGGAAATATTTTGCACTCTTAAAGTTAGCTAAGGCCTTTCTTCGTTTAGGAGTCAAGGGTGCCTGAGATGTAAGAACTTGCTGGGAAGACGTTTTCAAACTTTTGAGAATTAACTTCCAGAGCTGGTCATGTCCGTATTCTGAGAGATGTTTCTCATGGACTTCTTGAAGTGTGGCTTGGTATTGAGCTGCGATCTTTTTGTCTTTTAATAATGATAGATTTAGGGTTCTATGGTTATATGTGGAGGGTGTGATGGACCTTTTGGATCTAATTGAAGGGGCTAATGGGGTATGGTGTGTTCCTTTTCGGTGGGTACAATTTAACCATATAAGACGGTGATCACTTATGTTGGGGCGGAAAATATCAAATTTGGTGGATTTGACGTAGATATGTTGATTCTTCTATCTGGTTAGTAAATGATCTACCTGAGAATGATTCCGTCCATCGGTGCGTGTGGTGATTATTCGACGGCCTTTGGAGGTATGTACTGTTAGATGTGCTAGACCGACGAGTTGGCCTAATAATGATCCGTTTGCATTGGTTTCACGGTGAAATAAACTGTGTCCGATGTATCTTCTGTCCCAGCGATCTTGGCTCCCAATATAGGCGTTAAAATCGCCGAGAAGGACTACATCGCGCGGTTTGGGGCAGCGGTCAAGTATTGTGGAAAGTGTTGTAAAAATTCTGGAGGATAATCGCCGATTGTATGGTGTGGTGTGTGGGGGAACATACACAGTGATGAAGAGAACACTTCCTTTATTAGGAAAGTGGCCAAGTAATGTGATTATAGATCCAAAATAATATCTGATTCCCTGGGGTACTATGATTGAGTCTTTTCTCACGAGGATTCCCACTTCTCTAGTGTTATCTGGTTAGAGTCACATAGGTGGTAGGAGTCCAGTATAGTAGGAATGTAATCCTGCAGATGCCCTCTAATAAATTGAACTATCTCGGAACGGAGTTCTTGGTGCGAAGTGATAGGGTGCTGTGTCATGGTTCCCAATTGATGTATAACTGCATTATCCACTTAACGCATAGCTCCGTGACATACACGGGCGGCGTTTACTAGCAAAATTGTGTAGCTCCGTATACGTCACGGCCATAAAATATTCTGTTAATTTAAATATTTCAGTTCTTATAAACTATGTCACACGCCTATGGGGCGGGGATGGTTCGGTAGCGTGATGATCTATGGCGAAAGGGGGGGGAGGGGGTGAGGGGAGTGATTATAAAATGTGACCATTTAACGGTTTTTAGAAATTGAATACATTTTTGTACCGTAATAAGTCATAGATATTTTCCGAAAATTTAAAGACTATAAAAGTATGTCTAAAAGAAGGGTCTAAATTTGTAACGTTGTTTTATAGAAGGGTATACAGCTTTACGATAATTTGTGACGAAAGTGTCAGGGGAGTTAAAAATGATCAAAAATAGCGTGACATGTTTTATCAAGGAGCACTTAAGTCACGTTTTATAATAGATTTATTCTAGAAATTTAGATTTGTATACGTTACGGTAATTTTTCATTTAGTTTGTTTATTTTAGTTTAATTACTATCAGCGAACACACGAACAAAGAAACAGCAAACGAAATGAAATCAAAACGGGAAACTAAAAAAAAACTTAAAATAAGTAAAATAGAGACAAAACCTTGCATTTTTTTGCGATTATACTCGATTTTCCTTATTCTATTCTCTGTTCTCAGTATATATGTATAATGTATATGGATTCTGAAGTAAACAAAGTGCTCCATACAGAAGCTGCAGTACTATGCATGTTGTTTGAAAAACAGTATGTTGTTTTAAAAAGACGACAAAGGAAAGAAGATTAGAAAAGAAACGAGGTATTGGTGTAGTGACTGCAACGATGGACTCTGTGTTGTGCCATGTTTTTGTATCAACAAAAATAAAATTTAAAAAAAACACTTTTTAAACAAATTAATTAAAAATAACATAAATTATCATTTTCTGCAAAAAAAAAAATATTTTTTTTTTACCCCAAAACAATAAAAATATTATGCGTTAAGTGGTTAAAAAGACAGTTTCCGTCGGGGGAATGGCGTGCACTTCTATTCTATTTTATTTTGACAATGAAACCGGCGTTAACTTTCGTAAAATTATGTTTAGAGCGTTTTTAATTTTTTTTTTTTTAATTTTTAGCTTCTGACTGTAACAAGGTTTTGACGGTAATGTCAAATCGCTAATATTTTAGTGGTGAATAAATTTTAAGGACATGGTGTATTTATGTATGATGGTTGGTGCCATCTATTGAGAGGATAGTGAGTAAACGGGTTAGCATACACCGAAAATATTCTGAAGAGATTAGGTGTGGAAGTTGGGCTAGTATGTTTGGTTTGGTCTATGAGGGCGAATGATCAGATTGTCCTTCGATGCAGGGTAGAAGGAGTAAGATGAATTATTTTCCGGGATTGGAGTATGGTGCTTGCGATTTTCAGATTCAACTGTTATGGAATGAGGTTCGGTGATATGTTTGTGGGGGCTGTAATGAGATTAAGGGTTGAGGAGAAGACTTATAACTAAGTGGTAGATTAGTATTATGTTTAAAATTTTATTTTGGGCTTTTAATTTATGTTGTTGGGCTTTCTGCATTTTAAATTTTCAAATTCTTTAGTTTTATGATTCTTGTGTTTCGATTGTTTTAGGTTTGTAATTAAGTTTGGATATGGCAGTAAACGGTTAGGTTTAGATATCTACATTATAATCATGTAGTTGAGCTTAGAATTGAAGTTGTAATAATTTCTAATAGGTTAAAACTTGGAAACTTCGATGAATATTGCTACATCAAAAATGGTTTTGAGCGAGTCTGTGGTTATGGGTTAAGTTGGTTACTAGTATGGTGAAGGTAATCTGGTTGAGTGTATGATAATAGTTGGACTTACCGATTAGGTTGTTTCTGGGCTATAGTTTTACTGAACACGGTAAATTGGTTTTAGTTAGTTAGTATGATAAGCTGGATAGTTGGCAAGCTGATTATGGAACCTAAAGTGGCAAAGATAGATAGATTACAGATGTGGGATTGAGTTTCGAAAGTACTAATGAAGAAGGGTTCATCTTGGCAACGGAAAGTCAATTAATTTTGAACTAAATCATAATAGTTAAATATTTCCCTTCCCTTGTTTTGTTATATTTATCTTGGGGTATTGTTGATATTTGTAAAGTTATGAAATTTATATAATTAATATTTTCTTTGGAAAATAATTTAGTTAAGTTTATTTATTTTTATTTAATTTCATTCATTTATTTTAGTGACTTATTTACTAATTTATTTATATGTATGGTTTATATTCTAAATAGGTATTCATTAGAATAGGTAGCGGTTATAAATTATATTTAATTGTTAGGTTGACTACGTGCTATAACGGGGTTCCAGAGTTTAAATAATTCTTTAATAACTATTTTTTTTTTTCACTAATAATTTCATATAAGTTAGATATTATTAATTGAGTAGTGAAAGTTGATATAAATAGACAAATATTAATTTAATTTAGTTTCAGAGATGCCTGTGAAATTCTTTGAGCCATATTTGTAAATAGACTATTTAGATACAGTACTTAATTGAATTATCGGTGCATCATGGGTGTTGGTGCAACGTATCAGAATAATTTTAAATTATTTCATATAATTAAATAAATAATAAAGTCTAATAATATTATTTTCCTGTTTCCAGATAGGTAGGAAATAGCTGATTAGTTTAATGTTAGGGATAATTATTTATTTTTAACTTTTATTTGAATTTTATTTAAATATAGTTGCAGTGTATAAATAACTAAATAACTGGCTCACGATACCTATAACTAATAGGACAAACGTTGTGAAATTAAATCGTGGCTTAGAAATTTTATGTGTTAATCTTTTTTAGAAGTTTTAGCTAAGTATTGGGAGAATCTTCATATTCGATTTCATAAAATAGCAATTGTTGTAATATTAATATAGTGTGTTGTATTTATTTATGTATTTTGTTCATTAATGAATATTAATTAAATTAGTTTAAAGGAAATTAAAAGAGGTCTCTTCATTAGTCTACTAATAAATAATTTAATTTACAGAATATAACATAGTTCCGGTATTAATCATTGTTATAGGGATTAAAATTCATCCTGAGTTTCAGAATTAAATTTTAATTGGACCAACTCTCCAGGATCAACATGTAATAAATAAGTTGTAGTTTAGAAATTGTGTTGTCCTGTGCTAACTATTTTACTATATAATTACTAACAATTTTACTAACTTATCGATCGCTTGAGTGTCTGCAGGCGGGTAACACGAAGAATTCGGATACCAAAATTTTTTAAAAATATAGAAGAAGAGTTTGAACAATCTCCTGAACAGCTACAATATGATTCAAATATGGAAAAGATATGCCCAGAAAGTATTTTAATTTTAAAAGTATATAATTACCGTTAAGCTTTTTTAATGTGGTTTCTTTTTAGCAAAAGAACTCAATGTAGGGCGGAACGAACAATATTGAGGGAGCTAGTTATGTTGAAACATCGAAGTTTTGATAAAAGTAAAACAAGCGAAATTAAAAATCTTCCTATCGACATTTCCTGCAAAACAGCCTTGCAATTCCAAGATTTGCATTAAATGCATTAAAAAAGACCATTTACGGGCCAAGGAAGACGGAAGGTTATATTGCTGCATGACAACGCTCGTCCAGATACAGCAAAATCAACTAAGGAACTCATCTTCGCCTTAGGCTAGGAAGCTGTACTTACAGCATGCGGCGTATTCTCCAGACTTGGCTCCCTCTGATTACCACTTATTCAGATCGATGTCATCACATTTGGAAGACCAGCGGTTCACGAAAGTTGGAGATGTGCGAAAATGGTTCAATGACTGTTTTACTTCGAAACCACCAAGTTTCTATCGTGAAGGCATTCATCATCTATCCGATAAATGGCAAAATACCACAGATAGTAATGGCGAATATTTTGATTATTAATCTGTGTAACAAGTATTTTTTCAATAAAGTTGAATTTTACCAAAAAAAGCTGCGCTTTTGAAGGGAACACATCCGAATTTTATTATTAAATAAATTAAAGTTTACACGATTAATATAATTAATATTGTACGCAGTTCTAGGAACCATTCTCGATCCTAATTTTATAATTATACAAATTATATTTCTAGCAAGAAAAAGACATTTTTTCTGTTCAACCATTAACCTACGTATTAGGAGATGAAGGATTTGGTGAGTAAGTGGAACGGTAATTTTGAAATGTTTTAATAAAAATCTCTAAGTGATGGAAGTTTTTGCGGCTGTTTGGTCGTTGAATACTTTTCCTTGTAAGAAGTGGTCGAGATGCTTGAAAAAGTGGTAGTCGGTTGGCGAGAGGTCTGGTGAGTATGGTGGATGAGGCAGAGCTTCGTAGCCAAGTTGGTTCAACTTCTGCAGCGTCGGTTGTGCAACATGTGGTCGAGCATTATCGTGCAGAAGAATTGGGGCCCTTCCTATTGACTAATGCTGGCCGCAGACGTTTTAGTTCTTTGCGCATTTTGTCAATTTGTTGGCAATATTTCTCTGCTGTGATATTTTCGCCAGGATTCAAGAAGCTGTAGTGGATAATTCCGGCTGACGATCACCAAACAGTCACCATAGGCTTTTTTGATGCAGCTCAGGTTTGGAGAAGAGTTTAGGGGCTTTGCCATGGTTCAACCACTGCGCTGAACGTCGTCGGTTGTCGTATAGAATCCACTTTTCATCGCACGTCACAATGCGATCGAGAAATGCTTCGTTTTTGTTGCGCAAAAGAAGTGAAGAGCAAACTTCATAACGGCGATTTTTTTGGTTTTCGTTCAATTCGTGTGGCACCCATTTGTCGAGCTTCTTCGACTTTCCAATTCGGCTCAAATGTTCCAAAATTAATCCAATACTTACGCCTAGGTCCCCTGCAAGCTCTCGAACAGTCGTGCGTGGGTTTGCTTCCACCAAAGCCTTTAATTCATTGTCGTCAATGGCAGAGGGACGTCCGCGACCTTTCTCATATTCAAGACTGAGTTCACCACGACGAAATTTTTGAAACCAACGTTGTATTGTGCATTCGTTAACACTTCCTTGGCCCCAAACTCCATTAATGTTTCGAGCCGTTTGTGCTGCAATGCGGCCGAGTTTAAATTCATACAAGTAATTTTGTCGAAATTCTTGTTTTGACATCTTAACTTCAAAGGTCTAAAAATAGACAAAACTACAATTTAGATTACAAATACACTCCCGAGCAACTGAATCGACTAAAACTTTAAGCGCTCACATAAGGGCGATTTTTGTTAGAACGGTCAAACCGATTTTCATAAGACATTATTTTTTTGAAAGCCTGATATTTTTGCTTTAAAATGACACTATTTTTATGAAAATTGGTTTAGTACTTTTTTCTGTAATGAATTTTGAATGAAAACGCAACCAAAATTGATGATTAAGCAAAAAATATTGGGGGTGTTTAAAATTAAATTACAACAAAAAACTCAAGCAAAACAAAAATAATTTTATTGGTTAATAATAAGTATGGCCCCCCCTTGCATCTACAACGGTTCGCATGCGGTTCCCCATTGACCTTATTAAGGTTTTGACAAATACTTGGGGGATCGCACCCCACTCCTCCTCTAACGCAATCTTCAGGTCACTGATGTTAGATTGTACCGAATTTCTAGCTCGGACCCTCCGTTTTAGTTCGTCCCATAAATGCTCAATTGGATTCATGTCTGGACTGAGTGTTGGCCACCTCATCGTCTCGAGTCCGACCTCATCCAAGAACTGTCGAGTGGTTCGAGCTGTGTGACACCGGGCATTGTCATGCATCAATATGAAATCTTCCCCTATATATCCTGCATAGGGCACTACATGATCCAAGAGAATGCCCTCGATATATCGTTCAGCGGTCAGACCTCCTTCACGGCCTCCACCAGGTACGAAAACAAGATTGTTTCCCTCAAACGATATGCCAGTCCACACCATACACGAACCGCCGCCGTATGAGACTGTTTTAGCAAAACAGCACTGCGAAAATCGCTCTCCTGGACGCCGGTAGACCCGGTCTCTCATATCACTACCATGGAGACATATTCTGCACTCGTCAGTAAATAGAACGGACGTCCATTGCTCGATGTTCCAATTGATGTGTTCGCGAGCAAATTCGAGTCACTGTTTGCGGTGGCGTGTTGTCAATTTTAGGCCTCTAGCGGGCCGTCTTGGAGTGAGGTTGGCTTCCTTTAAGCGTCTTCTTATTTATCAGCATAAATTCAAAATTTTTAGAAAACCAACACAAACCAGCCACACAATCCATGAGAAGTCAAACCATCCATACCAACACAAGGTTTCAGCATACAACCATATGATTCACAGCCTAAATAACATCAGTATGTCAGAAATAGATTACAACGATGAGCTGAATACAATCAAATTCATCGCGAGTGAAAACGGTTACAAATCAGCAAAAATTGACTTGATGAATGAAATTTGTCGTAACAAAATGGAATACAGACAGTCGACTACTTTGCTTTTTGATGAAGAAGTTCAACCGAAATATGTCAGCGTAGAGTATAATAAATATTCTAGTAAACATCTTCAAAATTTTTTTCAAAATTATGGGTACAAAATTGCTTATAAAACACAAAATTCTTTGGAACAAAAATAAAACCTAAGAATGATTCAATTTTGGACACCGGGGTTTATAAATTAAAATGTTCAGATTGCCCTTCATTTTATTTAGGACAAACTGGAAGATCATTTGGACAACGGTTTAGGGAACATACAAGGGAAATTGACAAAATTAGGACAGAATCAAATTTCGCTCAACACATAAATGATACTCAGCACAATTACCAGGACATCAACACAAATTTGGAAGTTTTGCATCGTTTGAGGAAAGGTGACTTATTGGATCGGATGGAGGAAATAGCAATTTACAAAAATAAAAACAACCCGTTCATGCTAAACTCTAAAATCAATACAACAACTAGTTAGGACGATAAATCGATCGTCCCTCTCTGATGTACACCGAAACCGGCTGGTTTATGGTCTTCGATTGAAGGTACCAGTTTCTGAAACCTTCTGAATACTCTTGAGGCAGCAGATTGGCCCATGTTAAGCTGACGAGCGACTTCTTGTTGATTGCGTCCTTCTTGCAATAAAGCAACATCTTGTGCGGATTTTTCTGGAGTGGTATCCATGATTTTAAGGAAACAATGAATTAAACTGATAGAGATTTGTTAAGGTCAGCGTCTGACTCATAAGTGACGACAAATATCGGTCAACGTGGCATTATATAGGAGATTGCATCACGCCCATTGTTTTCACCGAAACATCGCATTTTGCTAAGACGTCTTTAATTTGAAAAGTACTGTATGGATTTTAATGATAGAGGTATCCTTGAAAAGATAAAATACTAGGCTGTCAAAAGAAGGTTGTTTTTCGAAAATCGATCCAGCCATTTTAAAAAAGTATGCGTTTTGATGGTCTAGCCGATTCAGTTGCTCGGGAGTGTAGATTATGTGATAAGAAAGAGCATAAAATAAGCTTTAAAATGACTTATAATGTTAAAGTCTTTGCGTAATTCTTTATTATTGAAAAATTGTTGAAACAAATAAAATCATAAAACCTGCATTAATTTCTGAACAACCTAATAGCTAACAAAATAAACGCTTGACAGAAATCTCGAAAGAGTTTTCTTCGAAGGAAAATTAAATCGCAAGGATTAACATAGCAAAAAAAATATTGCGTACATACATAGGTATCGCAAGGCAAAAATATCGCAAACACAAATATCACAAGTCAAAAATATTGTAAATGAAAGATGTAAATTTTTTGATAATTTTTGTCGTTAGAATTGTACATTCATTAATTAATAATAATCGCTTCGTCAACCTTGCAGACAGATCAAAGAAGTTCTTTCGCCCTTATCGCTTCTTCTGATAGTACCACATATGATTAAAAAGCAACTTTTGTAAATATAACAATTTTTTAATATAATTTTAATTACTGATGGGGAAAACATATGACTAAATATTTCTTCGTAAATTTTTGTGTAAGCGAAATATTTGTGCTGTATTGTTTTTGATTGCGATATTATTAGATTGCGACAAAAGTACTGCCATATATTTGTTGTGACATTTTTTTTTTTGCGAAACTAAGGTAGGTTGCCAAATAAAATATTCTGTTCCTCAACCAGTGACGTTTCTTCATTATTCGTTTGAGGTGAATGTTTTTGCATTAATTTTTAGTTTAATATTTCGCCAGCTTGGCATGATCAGAATCTATTGATAAAATAAAATAATACATTTAAAAGTACTTATTAAAACCAAATCACTTTAACAAAAGGTAGAGGGCACACTTCCAAAGATGTTTCGATGTGGTTTTGCCGACAAAATTTAATACATAACAGATCTAATGGTAGAAATGTAAACGCAAATCGAGCTTTTATGTCTATTAACAAAATGTGTCCTGTCCACAGGTAATACAAATTATATAGTTTATACGTTACGTAAGACTGTGTTTCTGAACGGAAAAAGGTAGTTGGATTTTAAGGGTTATTGGCAGGTAATCGTACTGTTGTCTAGGAAATTCTAATTTTGGGGTTATTCAAAAGATTATTTACGAATTATCTTAAAATTTTCGAAATTTTACGGTATTTTGAATTTTTTTTAGATGCACATGCTATCGGAATTTTCCAAATTATTTGAGGTTTAGGCATTAAAGGTAGAACATTTTTGAATATTGCTCAGGGTTGCTTGATTTTGGTTTGCAATATGTTTAAATTTTTATAACAGGACGAAATTTTCCAGAACTTTCAAGACGGTTCGAGGTTACCAGATTATTTCAGTCTTATAGAGATTTTTGGGAGTACGAGTTTTAGTTGGCTTGGCTTCCCGATGGTTCGATATATTTGAGTTTTAGTTGCAGGAATTGAATTCTCGATTTAGGAAATCTGTTACATACTAAAAATACACCTTTGGTGGGGTTATTTACAGATAATCAAAGAGGCATTTAGAAATAAAGAATACCTTCATGTTGTGCGGGTGTCGATTTATTAGCAAAATGTAATATTCAGGTAGCACTCTTCCTAAAAAGAAGAAATTTAGCGATGACTTTGTTTGAAATTCAATATTGAAATCTGAAACAATGGTTAGCATGCTTGCTTTAAGCTCCGGAGGGCTCGGGTTCGATACCCGGCGGATGATGCATAATTATTGTTGGTTAATGTAGGATCAATGAATTAATCACTCCCCTCATTGTCCGGTAAAAAAATTATTACGAAACATCATCATGAAGCGGTCAAATCCTCTATGAGATGTAGCGCCAGCGAAAAAAAATCTGAAAGTTGTGGAAAAACTTCATTTCAAGAATATTTTAAAAAATAGAATTGTCTTAGTGTTAGTTGAACCAAAATAATATAAAAGAATATGCATGTATGTATACTATCAAAACCAACAAAAATGTTTATACAAGCGGTATTGTTTCTATGATTCACGCATACTATTAAATCCAAAACCTACGTTTCTATGTGTTAGTAAAATATTCTACTATTTTTGATACAAACTACAATTAAAAATCGAAGTATGCATTCTATCCAATATTGGAGAAATGTGTATGCCTTGTCTTGACGATATAATTAATTGGAGCATAATTTGATTTAGCAGTGTAATATTACACAGCAAATGTAAAATACGAACATAATTAAACCATTTTTAATACATTTTAGTACTATAATTAATTATACTAAATACCCATAATTAATTGGAACATATTTGTACCTCTTGGAAAATACGGGTGGATCGTTCCAATCAGTTTGTAAAAAAATTTAAAAAATGAATGTTTTCTGTTTTCTATTGTATATGTGCCCATTTATTTTATTTTGCAGGCTCAAATATTCACGGATTATAAATAAATAAAACTTTTTGGTTATGTCTTGTCTTGATTTTATGGTTTGTTAATTTTTTTTTCAAATACAAATTAAAAAGCTTTGCAAATTCGCTTCAGTGCTAAAAGTAAATAACATTCATTGACGCCTAATTCAAAATTTGACATCTAATAAGAATAACAAACTAATTAGTTCACGCATTTGACGAAAGGAGGGAGGGTAGTAGTTTACTTTTACCGTCAAGACGAAAACTCCAAATTATGATCATAAAATTAATTTTTAGAACTATAATTAATTTTGCCGTCAAGACAAGGCTTATGTTAGTATTTCACATTTAATTGCTTAGACTGTGCGCGAAACCTGTGATAAATATTTTTTAATACACATTTTTGACATTTATTTGAAAAAACCGAACACGCCCAAATTACCACAGTAAATTCCAATGACAATTTTTGACAGATCCAAATTTGATTGTGGTTGACGTAGTCGCATTTGCGTTTTATTAAATTAATAGATTTTAATCATTCAACGTGTACATACCCGAGTAACCACGTGTCACAAAAAAGCGACAAAAATTTCACATAAAATGGTGATTGGTGGAAAAAAATGGTGACAAAAATTTGTCACAATATGGATGAAAAATGGTTGATGGGGTTGACGCCGCTTGTCACGCATAAACAAACATTTTGTAAATCAAATTTGTCGGTTTTTGGTGGAATATTTGTGAAATATTTGTTGAAAATTTAGTCACAAATTCGACAGTTTTTTTATGGTAATAAAGTCAAATATTTCTCGATATTTTCTGAATAATTGGTGGTTTAACTGTGGAACTAATTATGAACTATTTGTTGAAATTATAACCACAAATTCGATAGTTTTTTATAATATCACTTAATTATCAACAATTTTGTGGATATTTGTTGGTTTATTGATGCAATTATGCGTAAGAAATTTTTTTTTGACCCTACTTAAATAATTTTGTAAAAAGTCCTCCATTGTATGGTTTTGGTTTATTTGATATTTTTATTATTATTTATTTAAAAAAAAATATCTACCAAAAATATAGAAATATCAAAATCCCCCCCGTACTTTAACCCGAGCCGAGAGTCAATACAAAATTTATCGACTCTAAAAAATGAAAACTTTCCTTGAGTTTTCTAAGTTTGGTTGCGCACAGATAAGCTCGTACAAACAAAAAGGTGTAGCTACGACCAAACACAAACTACAAAAATAAAATTTCAACTTCATACATTAAGTATGAGGCAAGAACGTGTCAACGTGTCAACTTCATACATTAAGTATGAGGCAAGAACGAGCGAATTAAAAATTCACCAAATCGAAAATGATCAAAATCTTTTTTTTTTCGGGAGTAAAATGAACATATATTTTGTCACAAAATACCCGCATAAATATGTTCCAAATTGTCAACTTTTTTTGTGGCAAAAAGGAACTAACATTTTGTGACAAATTGGTGACTAAATTTTTTTTTTTTTGTGGTAAAATCAACATTCATTTTGTCACAAAATACCCGCATAAATTAGTTCCAAATTGTCAACTTATTTTGTGACAAAAAGGAACTTACATTTTGTGACAAATTGGTGACTAAATTTTTTTTTTTTTTTGGTGGAAAAATCAACGTACATTTTATCACAAAATACCCGCAAAATATGTTCCAAATTGTCAACTTTTTTTGTGATTGGTGGTAAAACCAACGTAAATTTTGTCACAAAATACCCTCATAAATTAGTTCCAAATTGTCAACTTATTTTGTGACAAAAAGGAACTTACATTTTGTGACAAATTGGTGACTAAATTTTTTTTTTTTGGGTGGAAAAATCAACGTACATTTTATCACAAAATACCCGCAAAAATATGTTCCAAATTGTCAACTTTTTTTATGACAAAAAGGAACTTACATTTTGTGACAAATTGGTGACTAAAATTTTTTTTTTTTTGGGTGGTAAAATCAACGTAAATTTTGTCACAAAATACCCGCATAAATGAGTTTCAAATTGTCAACTTATTTTGTGACAAAAAGGAACTTACATTTTGTGACAAATTGGTGATTAAATGTTTTGGTTTTTTTGGTGGTAAATTAAACGTACATTTTGTCACAAAATACCCGCATAAATATATTCCAAATTGTCAACTTTTTTTGTGACAAAAAGGAACTTACATTTTGTGACCAATTGGTCTAAAATATTGTGATCACCATTTTTGGTTACTCGGATATGTATATCAAGACGATTTTTCTTTCACCTCCATATGGCCTCAGCCAAGAATGATAAATTAGAAGATTGTCCAACTCCGATGGAGAGTAAAACGACTGGTTCCTATGCTTTATTTTTTATCCTCTCTTCTAATACGATAGTGAACCAAAAATGTTGTACTTAAATGAATTCCCGAGTAACCAAAAATGGTGATCACAAAATTTTAGACCAATTTGTCACAAAATGTAAGTTCCTTTTTGTCACAAAATAAGTTGACAATTTGGAACTTACTTATGCGGATTTTTTGTGACAAAATGAATGTTGATTTTACCACCCAAAAAAAAAAAATTTTAATCACCAATTTGTCACAAAATGTAAGTTCCTTTTTGCCACAAAAAAAAGTTGACAATTTGGATCATATTTATGCGGGTATTTTGTGACAAAATGAATGTTGATTTTTCCAACCAAAAAAAAAAATTTTAGTCACCAATTTGTCACAAATTGTAAGTTCCTTTTTGTCACAAAATAAGTTGACAATATGGAACTTATTTATGCGGGTATTTTGTGACAAAATGAATGTTGATTTTACCACCCAAAAAAAAAAATTTTAATCACCAATTTGTCACAAAATGTAAGTTCCTTTTTGCCACAAAAAAAGTTGACAATTTGGAACTTATTTATGCGGGTATTTTGAGACAAAATATATGTTCATTTTACTCCCCAAAAAAATAAAAAAAGATTTTGTCATTTTTGATTTGGTGAATTTATATGTAATTCGCTAAGTCACTACGTTCTTGCCTCATACTTAATGTATGAAGTTGGAATTTTATTTTTGTAGTTTGTTTGGTCGTATCTCGTAACTACCTGAGTACCTGATGAGTAGACCGAACTTTTTGTTTGGGCGAGTTTCTCTTCACGAAACCAAACTACCACATAGAAAACTCATGGAAAGTTTTCATTTTTTTAGAGTCGATACATTTTGTATTGACTCTCGGCTCGGGTTAAAGTACGGGGGGATTTAAATATTTCTACATTTTTGGTAGATATTTTTTTAAAATAAATAACAATAAAAATATCAAATAAACCATACAATGGAGTATTTTTTACAAAATTATTTAAGTAGGGTCATAAAAACTTTTTTTACGCATAATTGCATCAATAAACCAACAAATATCCACAAAATTGTTGATAATTAGGTGACACTTTTATCATAAAAAAACTGTCGAATTTGTGACTAAATTTTCAACAAATATTTCAAAAATATTCCACCAAAAACCGGCAAATTTGATTTACCAAATGTTCGTTTACGCGTGACAATCGGCGTCAACCCCATCCACCATTTTTCATCCATATTGTGACAATTTTTTGTCACATTTTTTTCCACCAATCACCATTTTATGTGACATTTTTGTCGCTTTTATGTGACATGTGGTTACTCGGGTTGTCGTGTCGTCAAATTACTATGAAGAGAACGATAATTTTGTTTTCCACTGTATATGCAACATAAACATTAAATTAAATAAATAACCAATGATGAATGAGAGTGAATGACCAAATATATTATACCACCACACTACATACAATAAGAGGAAATGAAAGGTATATAGATTAACACTTTCACAACAATGATCATTCATGTGATCATATTTATTCATGTTTCTCGCTCACACCGCTGTAAAACCAACCAAATATTTGAAGAACCAAGAGTGAGTGAAACAAAGTTTAAATATCTGGTGAAAAAAAGTCGGATATACAGACTGGTTCCTACGCTTTATTTTTTTACAAAAAAAGAGAGTAACGTATTTTGAGTTGCATAATCTTGTAATCTATCATTCTTGGCCTCAGCTAACAAACTCGATGATTACGAAGATTACAAATTTTGCAAATGGGGCTATGCTTTGTTAATGACTATCGTGAAGGGAATCTGATTATCCGTAAATATGTTCACAAATCGGGAATTAGCGTCATATTGCTTGACGTGAAATAGTACATTATCCGATTTATATTTATTTTGTATGTAAATCACCTTCACTGATTGGGCCAATTTGTGGATGTTTACATCAGATATCCATGTTTTGTTCGCGATACACTTATGTATTCTGTATAATTTGACATCAGTTTATTTAATATTATTCAGCTCAAAATTACATCAATCTCAAAAAAAAAAAATGCGCGCAAATGTTTTCTTGTTTTTCTTTACAAAACACCATTACTCATACTAATCAACGGTTTTGGGATCTAGGACAAAATTCGGTATGATATCAAAGGGCCGAATGTCGAAGGGCCGAATGTCGAAGGGCCGAATTTCAAAGGGCCGAATGGGTCGAAGGGCCGAATGTCGAAGGGCCGAATGTCGAAGGGCCGAATGGGTCGAAGGGCCGAATGTCGAAGGGCCGAATGTCGCAGGGCCGATTGGGTCGAAGGGCCGAATGGGTCGAAGGGCCGAATGGGTCAAAGGACCGAATGGGTCGAAGGGCCGAATGGGTCAAAGGGCCGAATGGGTCGAAGGGCCGAATTTTTTTGTTACTTTTTTTTTGTTTTTAGAAATATAATTTTTTAAATTTGTTGTTTTAAGGAATATTTTGTAAATTTTTGTATCAAATATGTATAAATAAATTTCTTATGAATTTATGTATTTTATTATGTTTAATCTTTGGATATTCTACCGACAAAAAAGTACTGCGCTTGTATATAATAACAAAAGGAATAATAAGATTAAGATATCTAAGAAAAACAAAATGAATGTACCATGCACCTATCTATGTATATACATACGCCTATTATCAAAATGCTGCTATAGAGCCGAATGTATCAGGTGGCGTATGATAAAATTTTCCTTCACCAAAATGCACCACTGCTGGATACGTGAAACACAAATTATAAACAACCAAAATTAATGCAATAGTTTTGTCGATAGAACATCCAAAGATTAAACATAATAAAATACATAAATTCATAAGAAATTTATTTATACATATTTGATACAAAAATTTACAAAACATTCCTTAAAACAACAAATTTAAAAAATTATATTTCTAAAATCAAAAAAATTCGACCCTTCAACCCATTCGGCCCTTCAACTCATTCGGCCCTTCGACCCATTCGGCCCTTCGACCCATTCGGCCCTTCGACCCATTCGTCCCTTCGACCCATTCGGCCCTTCGACATTCGGCCCTTTGAAATTCGGCTCTTCGTCCCCATTCCCAAAATTCTTTCTATTATATAATAGTCGTATGAAGTTTTTCCTAAACTTGTCCTAAAATGTTGTTGTTGTTTTTAGGACGAATTTAGGACAAACTTGTCGTGAATTGAAATGTAACATGCGCGATTGAAGTGGGATACTAAAATGATTTTTGGATAAAATTCTGGAATATGGTCTAGTCGGATGGAACTTCGCTCTTCCTTAAGCAATTATGCGGAAGTTCGATATTTGCTTTGGAAATGGAATTCTAAAATGATTGTTGGATAAAGTTCTGTGCACATCAAACGCAGTGACTTTTTGTGGGTTGGAGATTTTTCATGAATAAAACGAGGAGTTTCTTCACTTATTGACTATCATGCCTATTATAATTTTAAAAAGTTTTATTCAAATTGACGTTATCTTGACATAAAGGAAACGTGTAAACCCATCTCGAACTAGATTAGAATTGGAATGGTACGAAAATATTGATATAAAAACTATTATTTCTATACACAATTTTATATACATACGTGGTGGCATTCCATGTTAACCTTGATTGAATTAATTAAACTGTGTCTCAGCCGCAAATTACAATACCACAAAAAAAATTGGTATTTGAATTATAATTAGGTATTTAAATTTTAAAGTTCTACACAATGTAAAGCTATACCATCAATAATAACAGAGTTCATTGCATTGGCAAAATTAATTAGCATTAACAATTATTATAAATTATATTTTACGTTTTATTTTTAAATTAGTCCCTGAACCCATGAAGAATAATTAAAAATGTCTATAATTTTTTTAATTAATTTAATTTTGAGAAATTGGTCACTAATTTAGTCAGTATTCTATCGGTTTGTTTTTCTTTCGTGCACTGATTAAATCTGTTAGTGATACCACACATTATTCATCTCTCAGAGATTTGTAAGATATTTGGGCTTTAGTAGTGGACATAGAGGATACAAATTATGGCTGCCAACTACACTACTTCATGGGGGATCTCAAGAGTTTGATTTTTTGGCAATCGTTCAAATTTGCAGTTACCACTACCACTACCAAAATCAATCTCACCAGGCTCTCTAAAACCAGGGGTCAGATATTTTGTTTTGAAATCAGTGATTTTAAGACCAACGAAAGCTGAAAATTGTATTAACTCAGCAAGTATCTGTCGTAATGCAGTGCAATCACGCAGACGTCACCATTAGGCGAGAACCTGATTGGACTACCGATAAGATGTTATCCTGAGGTATTTCACTTTTACAAAAGATATATTTTTGAAATGAAAGAGAATCGGGTTAGAGCATCTCCTTGTTGAACAACGGAGTTATTTGCAAAAGTTCCTGATAGCTTGATCTCCACTTTTACACAACATTGATACTATATTTCTGCCTTTTTCAAGAGACGTACAAATTTTTTATGTATTCAAAAGTATTCCGACGCAAACCATTCTCTCCCGGGTGATCGAGTCTTAAATTATGATTTAACCGAGTGTAGAGCTCTACCAACTTCGATATATAGGGTCAGTATAGAGTGGGGGTTTAATCATGGAAATAGCCTTAGAGGCTCTACTCATATCACTACCAAAAGTACCGTCGCGTCGCGTCTTTTGTGTAAACACTTTTTCGTAAAAAATTCTATCATTCTACAGAGTCTCTAAATAATATCAAAACGGTTTGAAAATTGTTTTCTTTGCGGTATAACAATTCGCGTTTTTAATGTGTTTTTGCTTCTTATTGTATTTCTGGCTGAAATTACAGGCCTTTTTAAATAAATACAATTTATTTAGCCAAATTTTAGTTGTGCATCAGGTGTTGGTGGTGAAATATTCTCAAGGCTTTCTTTGCAGTGACTTCTGTTGGTGCTAAGTAAATATACTTAATTTGGTAGTGACATCTGAGGGTACTAATTTTTATTATACTTGCTAAAGTTACCGGATCGCCATCGGTCACAAGTCAGATGTTGGAGACAGTTAAAAGCCATTGCTGGCGGTCTATTCTATTCTATAGTTTAAGATTTAAGTATTTATTTCAAAAGGTCAGCCAGTGACATTAATAAATAGATAAAACAAAGTCCTATTTGTTTCTAGTTATAACCTATAAATCGTACCACACAACAACAATATACACCTCTATTCCCATAGTCGCATCATTTCTTGTGATGTGATAACTATCACATCACTTCAATTTTGGTATTCTCTTAGTCGATTGAAGTGACGTTTATCGTTTGGTGTGATAACTATCACTTGAAGCCATATTCTCTTAGTCGTATAAAAAGTTAAACATCACTTGAAATGATACATTCATCACCTGAAAATTGTAAGTGATAGATCAAAATGGAAAGAAAACGTAAATTTTTTATTTTCCGTTACATTAATATTGAAAATAGGTAGTTTCTGTCATTTGTCGTATCACATCACATGAATCGACTAACAGAATACCAATTTGTACTTGAAGTGATGTGATAGTTGTCACATCACATGAAGTGATGCGACTATGGGAATAGGGCTGCTAACTTTTTAACTTGGTAAATAAAACCGTATACTAGTGCAACGCAAAGTCAAATAAACAGCAGATAAAAAGCTGAAGAACGTATACATACTCTGGGAGATAGCTGACTGGTGTTCGATTTGAAGGGCAACACAATAGATAATTCAAACTTGTTCTGATGTCATTTCAAATGGCGCGTGGCATTTACACCCCGGATTGGGGTATTTTAAGAACATGAAAAATGTGGGTATTTTTTCCTTTAATGTTTATGGTAATTTTGAAATGGGGTTTAATTTCGTTTTTAATGTAATAACAGAAAATACCAAAATGCTCTAACAAATATAAATGAACAAAGCCCCCGAAGGGAAGAAATTCTGGAAAGGAAGATTACGTTTTCAGATTTAAGTCTTCTGGAAAATGGAATTTCCATTCTAATATTAGAATTAAATCTGCTTATTCCAGAATATTTTAAAATAAAATCTTCCTGTTAAAGAATTTCTGGAAAGGGAAGGTTTAATTTTAAAATAATGATTCACGTGAAGTTTGTCCTAACTTTGTCCTAAAATTACAACAACAAAATTTAGGACAAATTTAGGACAAACTTCACGTATTTGTCGACAGGCGTGAAGTTTGTCCTAAAATTGTCCTATTTTTTTACGTCTGAGAATGTATTGGTTAAATACATTGAATCTCTCGTTATTATGAATTTTTTTCAAATTTTGAGTTTTTTGATGTTACCTGAATAAATAACATTTAAAAAAACAATTTGTAATTTTTCAACGTCAAACAATAAAAAATAATTTTAGATAAGAGGAAAAACAGAGGTTATCTATATAATATGTAAATACAAGAACACACTATCATCAAATTGTTAGTAATATCGATACAAAAGCTCGCTTTATCTAGACATGGTCATTAGAAGTAGTCCTTATAGGCGTTTCATAAGCCCTTGTTTCGCATACTGTTGGCTTCGTTAACGTTCTTTCTACCGTTTGTGAGCGATTCGAAAAAATTTCATGACGCGTTCTGGGGTAAGATATTTGGAATATATCATTATCGAGGAATGGTGAGCACTTATGGCATAGCGATAGATTTAATAAAGTTTTCTATACCGTAAAATCAGAGTTTCGAAAAAATCCCGTGATGCGTTATCGAGTTATGATCTTTCGATCCTTATAGGTGATTCGCGAGCACTTGTTGCTTAGCGTTGGGTTTGTTGAAGTTTTCTCTACGGTTCGTGAGAATTTCGAAAATTTTCCATGAATCTGTCTCGAGTTATGGTCTTTAGAAGTAATCATTATGTGAGATTCGCAAACCTTTGTTGCATAGCGTTGGATTGGTTGAAGTTTTCTCGTCTAAACAGGGTAATTAAATCTGTCGATGCATTGCTGAGATATAAATAATTTTATTTATCATATTTGTTCTGATATAGAGTTCTTCTCTTGTCTAACGGCAAATAGTCCATCCTACCTCTCTTTTCAAATGCCAGCAATAACGGAAGAGTGATGTAATTTTTGGGTGACAGTTAATTTTAAACAAATTTATTAATTTCTCACAACCTTAAAAATACAAATTTATGAATTAATTAAAATAATATTACAAAAATATAAGGTATAGGTTATTCTTTGCGAGGCAGTGGTGAATAAACTTGACAATAATATTAAATTTAAATGAAATATAAACTATCAAAAACCACAAAATATAAATACTATTATGTTTATTTTATAAACATAAAGCCAATGTATTTATTTTCAAACAACCAATCCTTAATTAAATTCATAATTTTTCTATTATTTAACTGCGCGCGTAATAGTTGAGGCAAGCGATTAAAAAATGTGGGAGCCGAAACTAAGAAGTACTAAGTAGTAGTTGTTTGCAAAATATAATAAACGTTTGTTTATTGGCTTTCACTAATAAATCCGGGAACAGAAAGGAAGTTTCTGAAATTATTACGAATGTTGTAAACAGTACTTAATCTCCGAACTCGACGCCCATTTCGAAATGCCTGCTCAAGTGAAAAATGGACTTAAAATAAGGGACATAGAAAAACTGGATTGGGTATGTAATCTAGCATTACAAAATATTGCATTACAAAATATTGCGAATGCAAAATGTTGCAATTATAAAATATTTCAATACAAAATCTGGCATAACAATTTCCCGTACATTTTTTCTCTATTCTGAGGAAAATTAATTGAAGAAAAATGACATCGAATAATTTAACTTAGAATTGTAGAGGCTAACGGCTTCGGTAACTCTCACGGGCACGTGGGAGGTCGCTCCGCTCCCCCCCGCTTAGCCCTCCGAGGGGCCTTAGAAATGAACTTCGGGGGACGTAGGAGCCGGGATAAGCAAACATGTCGCACTGCGTGCCGCACGTAGGAACGGATTATATAGAATTTATTAATGATACGTATTAGTGACACGTGGCCAACCCCAATTAGAATTGTAGAGGCTAACGGCTTCGGTAACACTCATGGGCACGCGGCAGGTCGCTGCGCGATAAGTGCTCGCGAATCCCACTGAAGGATTATTTCTAAAGACCATAACTCGAGAAGCATCATAGAAAATTTTCAAACCTCGCACGAACCGTAGAGAAATCTTCAACGAATCCAACGATATGCAACAAGTGCTCGCGAATCTGACATAAGGATTATTTCTAAAGACCATAACTCGAGACACCATCATAGAAAATTTTCAAAACTCGCACGAACCGTAGAGAAATCTTCGACGAATCCAACGATATGCAACAAGTACTCGCGAATCTCACTGAAGGATTATTTCTAAAGACCATAACTCGAGACAGCATCATAGAAAATTTTCAAACCTCGCACGAACCGTTGAGAAATCTTCAACGAATCCAACGATATGCAACAAGTGCTCGCGAATCTGACATAAGGATTATTTCTAAAGACCATAACTCGAGACACCATCAAAGAAAATTTTCAAAACTCGCACGAACCGTAGAGAAATCTTCGACGAATCCAACGATATGCAACAAGTACTCGCGAATCTCACTGAAGGATTATTTCTAAAGACCATAACTCGAGACAGCATCATAGAAAATTTTCAAACCTCGCACGAACCGTAGAGAAATCTTCAACGAATCCAACGATATGCAACAAGTGCTCGCGAATCTGACATAAGGATTATTTCTAAAGACCATAACTCGAGACACCATCATAGAAAATTTTCAAAACTCTCACGAACCGTAGAGAAATCTTCAACGAATCCAACGATATACAACAAGTGCTCGCGAATCGCACTGAAGGATTATTTCTAAAGACCATAACTCGAGACAGCATCATAGAAAATTTCCAAAACTCGCACGAACCGTAGAGAAATCTTCGGCGAATCCAACGATATGCAACAAGTGCTCGCGAATCTCACTGAAGGATTATTTCTAAAGACCGTAACTCAAGACAGCATCATAGAAAATTTTCAAAACTCTCACGAACCGTAGAGAAATCTTCAACGAATCCAACGATCTACAACAAGTGCTCGCGAATCCCACTGAAGGATTATTTCTAAAGACCATAACTCGATACAACATCATAGAAAATTTTCAAAACTCGCACGAGCCGTAGAGAAATCTTCAACGAATCCAACGATATGCGATAAGTGCTCGCGAATCTCACTGAAGGATTATTTCTAAATACCATAACTCGAGACAGCATCATAGAAAATTTCCAAAACTCGCACGAACCGTAGAGAAATCTTCAACGAATCCAACGATATGCAACAAGTGCTCGCTAATCTCACTGAAGGATTATTTCTAAAGACCATAACTCGAGACAGCATCATAGAAAATTTCCAAAACTCGCACGAACCGTAGAGAAATCTTCAACGAATCCAACGATATGCGACAAGTGCTCGCGAATCTCACATAAGGATTATTTCTAAATACCATAACTCGAGACAACATCATAGAAAATTTTCAAAACTCTCACGAATTGTAGAGAAATCTTCAACGAATCCAACGATATACAACAAGTGCTCGCGAATCTCACTGAAGTATTATTTCTAAAGACCATAACTCGATACAGCATCATAGAAAATTTTTAAACCTCGCGCGAGCCGTAGAGAAATCTTCAACGAATCCAACGATATACAACAAGTGCTCGCGAATTTCACATAAGGATTATTTCTAAAGACCATAACTCGAGACACCATCATAGAAAATTTTCAAAACTCGCACGAACCGTAGAGAAATCTTCAACGAATCCAACGATATACAACAAGTGCTCGCGAATCTCCCATCAGAATTATTTCTAAAGACCATAACTCGATACAGCGTCATAGAAAATTTTCAAAACTCGCGCGAGCTGTAGAAAAATCTTCAACGATATGCGATAAGTGCTCGCGAATCTCACTGAAGGATTATTTCTAAAGACCATAACTCGAGACAGCGTTGTAGAAAATTTTCAAAACTCGCACGAACCGTAGAGAAATCTTCATCTTATCAAATAAAATATTTTTTATTGTTTGAGGTTGAAAATTTACAAATTGTTTTTTTAAATATTGTTTATTCAGTTAATACCAAAAATCTCAAAATTTAAAAAAAATTCATAATAACGAGAGATTTTGTTTATTTAACCAATACATTCTCAAGTGAAAAAAGTTAGGACAAATTTAGGACATACTTCACACTCGTAAATTATGTGGAAAACCTCCATTTTTATATTAAAATATTCTGGAAAGAGAAATTCCTATTCTAATTTTAAAATTATAGTGGACAAATTCACTTATTTCAGTTATTTGATTATTTTATACATATTTTGTGGTATTTTTGCATTAGTTTTGGCGCATTTTTATTTTCTGTTAAGGGTACAATTTCATAATACAAAAACACTCCAAAATTTGTTAATTTTTTAGAGAGAGAGCTCCTCTTACATCATTTTCTTAACTGGCTAAATTTTATGTTCAGGCTCCTTGTACATAACAGTATGCAAGGCATTTTCTGCAATTATTTAACCTTGGCAGAAAAAAGTTTACCAGGCTATAAGAAAAGTTGGAAAGTCAAGAGAAAAATTGGAAATAAGCCTAGAGAAAATTCTTGGTCCTGAAAAACCTGTTACATATTTCCTTTGAAATTTAAAACAAAATTGATAAAATCTTAGAGAAACATAAAAATTTACAATTTTAAAGTTTGTCTGAATGTCAAAAGAATATAATTATGCCTTGCATAATAAGAAATTCATCAATAGCAATAAATTGCTCTACTTCAACTATACCTAACAAAAAGTAAACAGAGTTTGTCTAAGCATAATGTACGGTGGTTGGTAAAGCTCTACAGGTTTTCATTTACTTGTTATGCTTGCTTGAAACCCAGAAACAATTGGTACATACATCACGAGTTGCCTTGTAATATTTAGAAATAATCATTCGAAATCCTAAGTGATGTTTCTCAATACTATGAAGACAGTAATTTGTGTGCTATGTAAAGGAGAGATCTACCGCGATATTTCTCGCCCTGCGAAGGATTTTCTTTTAAACATAGGGCATGCGACCACTTTCCGTTCACCAGTGAGTACTTCGATTCGCATACTAATCGAATAATCAATTCCAAATATCAAGAGCTCACTCCGAGTTAATGAAAACAACCTCTGGGGAACGATTTCTCTTCAATTTATACATGCATGGCTCAATCTCCTCGGTCTGCGTTTGAAGAGGTTCGTTTACACTCTGTATAACACGTTGAACTTTAAATAAATTGAAAAAATTTCTGTGTGGAGTGCCGCATCGATATTAACAAAAAAGTCTCCTTACCTTATGAAATTATGGTGCAAATGTAAATCTTTAATTCCTTTAAAGAAACTACGCGAATTGTGTTTTTAACAAAGTATTTGTGCTTTCAAAACTTCCGCCTTCGACCACCCACACTTTTTCCATCTACAAATTCGCCTTATACGGACTGCTTTGTTTTTCCGAGCGATTATAAATCGGTTTTGTGCTTCTCTTTGGTCTATATTTTATTGCTCGGCAGGAGACGACACTCACTAAAACAACAACTACGGTTCACTGAGCAGCACTGACAAACGATGTTTTCAGAACCTCTCAAACAGAATTCACTTCGTCACACCGGTTATTGGATCTCACAATGCTATTGCGAACAAGATCGTGGAATTGTTGTTTTGTATCTACACTTTTCAGGCCTTAACAGTTGAAACATTCTGTTCGGTCTCCTGTGACTCCCGACTTATACGAAAACTACTTTGTAGTGACCAAATGACATCACTACTTTTTATGATTTTGGAAACCGACTGATAAGATCTTGAATGCCCCGAGACCGTCCTTTTGAAATTCACATATGGTCAATATGTCTTTGAGCAGCCTTGAATGGAATATTCTTGTGTTAAAAAAAAGGTGTTAGCTATTATGAGATAGTAAACGACCGCGAAGTACATCATTTTCCCACCATAATCGATTGCAATTTCGTGTCAAGAGTACAAACCTATTCGTTTCGTGATTTTTGTATCAGCTCTAGCATTGAAGTCATCAATCATCGTTATGATGTCGCGTCGTGCTGAGGTATAAATCCTGCCGGATCATCTAAATTATTCTAAAATGTATCTTTATCGTTAGATTGGCTAACTTTGGTTTGAGTGTTTATGCAGATTATCGACAGGTTTTCTAATTTCATGTGCAAGCGAAGCATGCACATTCAATTATCGATGAAGAAAACTATCACCAAGATGGCTCAAATTCAAATGCGCCTGGTTGTCGTAATGACTACAGGTTCTACGTGCCGCTCTTAAATTTAGTATTTTGTTTGTTGATATTTTGAACAGTAAAGTATTTTACGCAACCATCACTGTGGTGGAATGGATGATACCAATTGACTCTCTGGATCTTCTTATTAATTAAAAACAAAATTTCACAAGCACTCTTCAATTAAAACATATCGTAATCAAAGTTGTAATGAATTAACCACTTCAACATAAAGTGAAATAGTAAATTTCAAAATGAATGAAATAAGAATTAAAAAATAGGTCTCTCCGACTCCTCGAACAACACTTTTCCATCAAAGCATCCGTTATATGTATGTATGTCGCAGGACAGTCCTTAAAACATGTCAGGGGCTTTATTACATTTGGAGACTTCTTCTTCTTCCATTGGCGCTATATCCCATGCAGGAATTTGGCTGCTTCAACGATGTTCCTCCAAAAAACTCGATCCACTGCAAAAGAACGCCAGATACGGTGACCTAGTGTATGTGTGTCAAATCATCCATCGATCAGGTACGTTTCCTCCCACGAGGTCGAACTTTCGTTGGTGCCGGGTCCAAAGCTGGTTTATAGGTACGATTTTGCAAACGAAGAACGTAGACGGCTTGGGCACGGTTAATTACTTTAGGTATGCATCAACTTTATCGAGATTGTTTCTGATATCGTGATTCGTTCTCATTCTGTAAGTGGTTCCCGACCGACAATTATTCGAATAATCTACTCAGTTATAGCAATTTTCTAGATGTTTTGTGCTGTCAATGTCCAAGACTCGCAGCCAAAGTTAATAACTGGTCTTAACAGTGTTTTGCAGAAGCCCAGATTCACATTGCGTGATAATGAAATTGGTCGGTAGCATGCTGCGATCCTCGATGAAATACCCGCAGAACCGAACTTTTGCTCAATGACCGGTGATTCTAGATATATTTGAACTCATTCGCCTTCTCATATTGTATATAATGCGGATGCCTGAAATAAAGTTCCCGCGTAAAGTTACAGACATTCGATACTGCAGATAAGGTCTTTCTTGGCAGCAGTTTGAGGTCGGAGTATCATCAAATAGAGAACAGCCAACAAGTGGTGGCAAAGTGGAGGTGGTTAATTACATTCTTAATGTCGACCAATACTCAACCGATTTGATCATTCCTACTACATAATTAACAAATAAGTCCTCAGATATTCAAGCATCGGGAGAACAAATTGCATACAGGATAACATTTGCCTTAGCCGCTTTCCCAATGCTTAGGTTAAATTTGTAACTGCTGCTAGGCCTCAGGTACGGAATAAACAAGACAAGAAGCAAGAGCCAAATATTATTAAAACTGTGCCACCTTAATTTTAACTTCATCTATCTAAACTGGACCCTCAAACTACGCAGGATGATGTTGGAAATGGTGTTTTCACTCCCTCTACTACCGATCAAAAAAAATTGGTTGTCACCGATTACTAAATTTTGCTAGCATTGCAATAAAGCAGTAGTTGAACCAGATAAGCAACATTCGAGATATGAAGAAATGCTCCAGAAACATGTGAACTAAGTAGGGTTTCTCAACCGGGATCCCGGTCTCTAAAATATTACCGAGAAATCCCGGGATTTCCCGGTTTTCAATTTGGTTGTGTTAATTGTCTGTAACTTATAATCTCAAAAGAAGGAATTCTCAAGCGGAATTCTGGAATCTCGTTTTCTGTATCAAAAGTGTGACCGGGAAATCCCCGGATTATTCGTTCTATTATTGAATTCCCTTCTCAGATCTACGCTGAGCGCTGTTTGTTAAATACCTTCTGAGCGAGTGATTAACTTTGTTCTTCAAACCTTATAATTATAAAGATCGCTATAATTTACTAAAATTTACGATAGGATCCGGACGAGACGTAGCTTCTTATATCTTTCCATGCTATGTTTTAACCTCACATAATGATTGTGATGAAATACTTACGCGTTTTAATGTTTGCGCTCTACAAACTATGTATGCACTTTCTAAACCGGTCTTCGCAAATTTTTAACATCTTGAAGGGATTTGCCGGCCTCAACGATGTTCCTCGAAATAGTTCGATCGATCGTAAGATAACGCCAGGCACGATGACCGAGTGTGTTTAGGTCCCTTTCAACGTCATTCATCCATCGGGTAGGCGGTCCCCCACGAATTCCTAATTTCGTTAGTGCCGACTCCAAAGCCTGTTTAGAGATTTGATTTTGCGAACGAAATACCTGCCCGACAGACACAAACTAGATAATCGCGAATTCGAGATTGTGTAATTATTATTTTCAGGCTATTATTATTTTATTTTAATGTCATTTTTAAAATGAAATTAAAATCGCGATTTGAGATTATCGTGATCATCTTTGTATATGTCAATGGTATTAGCATTGATGATTTTATGAATCCGATGATGTAACTTTATCGAAATCTTTTTCTGATCTTGTGATTCATTCGCATTCTGTACGTAGCTCCCTCTTTGATGGGACCGAACATTATTCTGATGATATTACGCTTAGTTACAGCAATTTTCTGGATTTTATGTGCTGTCGGAGTCCAAGACTCGCAACCAAGAACCAAAGGTGATCTGGTCAGTGATATTTGAGTTATTTGAACTCATTCACCTTCTCATAATGGGAATCTCCTGAAATGAAGTCTCCGCGCGTCTCTCTTCTCTTGGTGACCATGTATTAATCTTCGCTTCGTTTTTAACTTTATTTTTGATTTTAGTATAAACGTATGTCAAAAAATTCTTTAAAAAATTAGTTATTTAAATTGTTTTCTATTGATAATTATTATTTTTGAATTCTTATTATCTCTCATCTTATTATCTAATTCTTAATTACCGATTGTAGTTTTCTATAGGTATAATAAATGTATAAATAAATAAAAAAGAAAATACTAGGGCTGCTTGATTTGTGGATTACCGATTCTTTAAATCTCGCACGCCACTCGCAAGGAGAAGTTTTATTGACGTACGTTTATTTTTTCGATTCTAGCTATTTTCCCCTTGTTTCCTGACGGAATTAGTTAAACCAAAATGTGTCCACATTCTACAGCTTTTGGTTCCTTACCACGAGGATTTTATCTTTGTTTCACGAATTCTCTGGTCCAAACATATATTTCGCATTGCAGTCTGCTGTTCATTTCGGTAGAGTAGAACATTTTTAGGAAATTAATTATTTATTTATAACACTAAGGAAACAGTTTTTACTATTACTTTGATATACTTTGATATTTTAAATTACTGAAAACCCTATTTTCCATATTGTCCCTATAAGTATTTCGTAGGGTGTGTGAATAAACTCAATTCACTTAATAATTTTTTTTTTCAAGCGGGGGAAATAAAAGTGTTTTTTAAATATTCTTATAATGTACTCGTTCCGTGAAAATTTTCCTATTTATATTTATTTTATTAACGTGTTTTTTTATAAAAGCTTTATTCATTTTTACTTAAAAACTTAAGAAACATTAAGAAATTACTATTTTCTCTATTGTATTTGTTGTAACATAGAAACAGTTTAAAACTTAAAATAATTAATTTATATTAAAAAAATATACCGTTAATTAACAATAGGATTAGTCACCAGTCCCTTTATGTCCGTAGGGATCAGGAATGTCATCATGTGAGTGATTGCGTGGGTTCGTTTAAGGCCCCATATTTTTAATTTTTCGTGTACGAGGACCGGATAAGTAAAGTAGCTGTAAAATTGCTTTAATCGAAATGTATTTCATAATTAATTAGTAAATATTAAATAATCACAGTATTCTTAATCAATCATGCCTTAATAAATTATAAATCTAATTAGTAATTATTACGAAGCCGAACTAATAGAAAGTCTGTATGTAAATTATAATTATATGTATGTATATGTTTATTTATGTAAATGGAAAGCCGTTGAATCACAATTCATAAAATTAAAAACTATTGAGTAGATTTGAGAGAGCACAACATTAAGAACATCTGGAATGTTCTGTTTAATTAGTGGTAGATCGGCTTCGCAAATATCTGTATAATATATGAGAGATGTGCGTACATAGGTGCTTAAATGCTAACTTATGCTTAAATAATAATAAACCTGAGATCTAGAGAAAACTGTCATTTAAATGCTTTTTTCTAATATTCGAGTGTGTAGAATTTTCCATCTAAATCCTAAAATAAATTCTAATTTCTAATAGTAATACTTTTGATTTAAATTTTCAAAATTATATGATTAAAATTAAGTGTATGGGTGGTTTAATTTAAGATGCACAAATTAGATGAATTTTTAGAGTTTTATATATTTTGTATGCAAAATCATTCAGTCTCTGTAATCTGATATGTATCCAAAGCGTTGAAGCGCTTTTTTTATTGTAAAATTAGCGTAAAATAAAATTAGAAACTTTTGAACCGTTGTGGAACGAGATTTGGAGAAGTTGTGTCAATTATTTAATATTCAGTAGTGTCAGATCGCGCACTTCGCCTCATTCCAAACGTTTAGTTTCTAATTAAAATCAATTTATCTAAAACAAAAATTTCTAATACAAATTCAAATTACAATTCTCTAAAAATTCATTGCTAATCTAAAAACCTTATAAATTCCTAATGGTGCTTAAATTTAAATTATTTTTTATGTAAATATAATTATTTTCAATTATTTTAACCATTTTATACGATTTATTCATTAGAAACATTGTAACATTTCTTATGTACTGTTTACTGTTGAATTCATCGTCATCATTAAGATACTCCTTCAAGTATATGGTTATTACTCGGATATTCACTCGATCGAATGGTAAAGTTTGCAAAATTTGTAGCTCTTGTCGATTGTACCCTAAACTAAGTAAATCAATTGTTGTACGATTTACAGCCAACAGAATGGTATAAATTGGAAAGCACTTAATACGGGATAAAAACCATTCAGTTTCGACGTCTTCGTCGAATACGCTATTAATGCGAACATCGTTCTCCTTATCATGATGTATGGTAACCTCCTTGGGATATTCATTAGGCGACAAACATGCATGTATCGCCTGTACATTGGACTTATGCCCATACTGCTTACAATGCATAAAATATTTTCTAGGATCTGGCTCAATTATGTACCCCGACCAATTAGCCTTTTCCACCAGCCATGGTGCAGTCATCATAATTTCATTATTCCCCGGGAACGCTTCAAAAAATATGCCATCCCTTTTATTATTTAGCAAATTACCGCTAATATATTTGCCCAAATTTTGTATTAAATCCTGGTCGGTAAAATTTTGATGTTCAATCGGGGCGGAATTGTGGACGGTTGGTAAACGATATTTATGAAAATGGATCTCACGTACATACGATATTAAATTCGGATTATCTTGTTTCACACCAGACAATTCATAGTCCCGTGACATATTCAATCGAAATTGTTGATGGCGGAATTCTAAAAAAAAAAAAATACAAATCGCTATTATTTGAACATGTAATCAGTTCTAACAGACCTACCTGTTGTATCCATATAGATAATAAGTACACTTAGTACGGTCGCAAATGAAATAAGGCATAGCACAATTGGTAGTAGTTGTCGTAAAGATGATGGTCCAATGCGCGTTACTTTTGCTACAGTTAAGTTATTTTTATCCGATGAAAGTGTGGATGATGACGATGGCGTATGTAGAGACATTTTGCCAATTCCTATCACCATTTCATTTGAACAACTGAAATTATTACAAGAAAATTTAAAAAAATTATTGAATGATACACCACCATATGTTGATATCTCGCAGTTTTATAAATAGCTGTGCAAACAAAGGAGTTGCAATAATAATAATTGTCATCATTAAAACATTCAACCGAATAATTAATGCAGCAACTCAATTAGTTTTTTTTATAGCAGTGTTGCTTAATCGTTTTTTCAAAATACTGTAAACATGGCGTCAACGAAAATTTTCTGTGCTTAAATTTTTTTTCTCTTGAAATCACTGAAAAGAAAATTCATAGAAATATTTTCGAACGAATAAATTAAAATTTGTTCCGTGGATCAATGATTAAGAATCCATGTTATACAAATCGATATTAGTGGAGGTGAATATACGATTAACGCTACAAACAACAACTAAATATCAAAATTTACCAAAATAGCCATAACTTCTTTCTAACTACTGAGTATTCTATACAAAAAAAAAAAAAAAACAATCAAATTGACTGGTCACACCACACACCTTACCTTCCCAAAGATAAAAACTAAAAAACAAACAAAATATTAGTATTTTCTTATGTGTAGAGTACACAATGAATAGTCTGTTTGGGTTTCACTTTTAATTGCATACCGCACGCTTTGTTTCATCTTGGTGGTTGAAGGTTTAAAATGCCGTTTACAGTATTCATTCTGAAACCGCGAAGTACTAAAATTTCTCTGGGAAATCGTTGTTTAGGTAGTAGGAGAAAAATCAATTCCAAGAAAATTGACGTCAGTATTAACTATTTATATTAATGTTATGACTTATACTTAGACATGATACTATTCATGCATGACATCAACTCCTAATATGAATATCTGATAAGAATATTAGTTTAAATTGTAAGAATGTAACAAACAATTCAAGCACTATGTAAATTAGATTAGCGATTATGATGGGATACAAATATTGAGTGAACATAGAGGGAACCGGATCAATATGAACAAATAGGGATGTTTCGTAAAAGGAGGAAGGCGGGTTATGGTCGGAATTGTAAACGAGACAAGCAAACAAGTCAACAACAAAAGATTTCAAACTTTTCAACCAGTGCTGATAATCATCACTTTCTCGCTTCGAAGCATTTTCAACAGAATGTAACGAATGTAATAATACAACGAATTCAAAGAGGCATAATTTACATATACCAAATTTTTCTCACATTTGTGAGACTTCTAACGCTCACACTGTTAATCCACTTTTCCTAATAAATTCATAAATTTCTTTGTAAATTCTACTCCCTTTTATTTGTTGGGTTTCCTGCATTAAAAAGGGTTCTGAAAAGCGACCTTACATTCACGGCGTTTCCACGATATTTCTTCCAACTCCCGTGATTCAGCTTGACTCGTTCATTTTAGTGTCTCCTTTGAAAGAAAGGAGTTTCCAAAGGGGCACTGCACAATTCTTTATGCTTCTTTCCTTTCGACAGACAATATTCCTTATTGTGATTTTCTCCAAAGATTCACCCTCTAATATTCTCTAACCTTCCAATCAGTTCTGCATTCATAATGCACATGTCATTATCCATTTTAAACGATTTTTCAAAATTTACCCGTGTTATAAAAATACCAAGAATACGCTCTTGGTATTTTTATAACACGGGTAAATTTTAAAAAAATCGTTTAATCTTAGTGTAATCCATGCTCATTTATACAATAAGATTTCTAGGTACGGGTTTCGGCAAAAAAAGGTCCATATTTTCAAATTCAATACTAAAGGGTTGTCCAATTCAGGCAGCACGATCAAGGAAGAAGTACAGAGCGTTTGCCACTAGATGTCACTACACAATCAAAAAATATTAATGACGTTTTTCAAAAGAAGTCAGCCAAAATCAATTTAATTATCACGTATTAATAATAATCACTTCTATAACACGCAAATATTTTTGTTTATGTTTACAAAATGCACACATAAAAATGTCAAACAATTTTTGACAGCAAATATTTAGTGACACCTAGTGGCATTATATGAAAGATGCTTATACTTTCGGAGTTTTCTGGAAGATGGTAGCTCTGGCGGTTCAAGAAAATTTGACATTTGAACATGATCTATTTATTTTGAAAATGATGATGTTAAAAGTACTCTTTTGGCTTGGTACGTCTATTCTAAAACTCAGACCAGCAGATTTACTAGGATTCACCCTTAAGTTTAATTTGTAAAATTTTATATTATTAGGTATACATATAACTTAATTTCCTCATTTTTTGCAAAAAAAACAGGTTTAGTAAAATGGTAATTCTTATTTCAATCAAAATATTTTCCTTCATTTGCTACAGATCATGTTTTCTGAAAGAGGTAGCACGATCAAAAAAGTAGTTCAGAGCGTTTGCCACTAGATGTCATTACACAATCAAAAAAATATTACTGACGTTTTCCAAAAAGGGACAGCCAAAATCAATTTATTTATGACGTACTAATAATAGTGACTTTTATGACACTGAAATATTTTTGTTTATACATATTTACAAAATGCATACATAAAAATGTCATACAACTTTTAACAGCAAATATTTAGTGACACCTAGTGGCATTATGTGAAAGTTGTTTGTGTTTTCGGAGTTTTCAGAAAGATGGTAGCTCTGGCGGTTGTAGAAAATTTGACATTTAATCATGAACCGCAAGAGCTACCATCTTTCGGAAAACTCTGAAAGCATAAGCAAATTTCACATTATGCCATTTTTTTAATTAAGTAGTGACATCCAATGGCAAACGCTCTGTACTTTTTTTTTTATCCTGCTGCCTCTTTCGGAAAACGCTCTGTACTTTTTCTTTGATCGTGCTGCCTCTTTCGAAAAACATAATCTATTGATTTGCCTGACCAAATGTCAAATATTATATCATGTGATTTCCCTAAAACGTAACAAACCAAATTGAAATAAAATTGTACATACCACTAAAAATTTACATTTAATTACAGCAAATTTGTACAAAGACATGGAATCCGTATGGAAATTTAGAAAAATTGGTGTGCTGAGTACAGATATGCATTTGTATGCAAAAACAAATCGATGCCAAAATAATTAATTTTAGATAATTCAAATTTGTACGTTAGAAAAAATCAAAAAAAATGAACCACTACAATTATGTATTTACATGAACTTTCGGGCTCTAAAACTGGAAACAAACAGCAGCTGAAGCTAATAGAATTCTGGTGGAAATCTGATTTTACTTGCAAGGAATGGTTCAGAATATTCAAAAATGGTGATTTTGATGTCAAAGACAAAGAATACCCAAGTCAACCGAGAAAGTTCGAAACAGACGATTTGCAAGCAGCATTGGATGAAGACAATACTCAAACTGAAACCCAACCTGCAGTAGCATTAAATGTTACACAAGCTGCTGTTAGCAAATGCTTACATAAAATGGGAAATATTTAAAAGGATGGAAAATGGCTTCCACATGAGTTGAAAGAAAATGCTTTCTTGGTACAAAAAAAAATCGTTTCTTTATCAGATTGTGACTGTGTGTGCACCTATTTCGACAATCCAGAACGCAGAAAATCATGAGTAGATCCTGGCCAACCATATTGTATTTGGTAGGATGAAAAAGGCGTTATTTATGATGATGTCTTGAAACCAGGTGAAACTGCTGATGGTAAACGTTATGAACAACAACTATTCGATTTAACCATGCATTGAACCAAAAACGACCAATAGCTTTCAATAAACTATGCCAACTGATTTTCCAGCACGATAACGCTCGACCACATATAGTGAAACCGGTTAAAGATAGGTAATTATCACGTTTTTGGAAAATTTTGGCCCACCATGCATATTCACCAAACATTGCTCGTTCCAATTATCAAATGTTTCGTTCAATGCAACTTAGTTGCTGAACACTTCAAAACATACCAAGTTAAAAACTGGATTGATGAATATATTGCATCAGATCCGATCGGCTTCTTTCACCGTGGAATCCACTCATTGCCAGAAAGAAGGGAAAGAGCTATATATCATATTTTCCGAAAGAGGCAGAACGATCAAAGAAAAAGTACAGAGCGTTTGCCACTAGATGTCACTACACAATCAAAAAAATATTACTGACGTTTTTCAAAATGGGACAGATACAATCAATTTAATTATCACGTATTAATAATAATCACTTTTATAACACGAAAATATCTTTGTTTATGTTTACAAAATGCAAACATAAAAATGTCATACAATTTTTGACAGTAAATATTTAGTGACACCTAGTGGATTATGTGAAAGTTGCTTATGCTTTCGGAGTTTCCCGAAAGATGGTAGCCCTTGCGGTTTAAGAAAATTTGAACAAATTGTATACAACCACCTGAGCTACCATCTTTCGGAAAACTCCGAAAACACAAGCAACTTTCGGGAATCGAACCCGGAACCTCCGGAGCTTAAAGCAAGCATGCTAACAACTGTGCCACCGGGACAATTATTAGTACGTGATAAATAAATTGATTTTGGCTGTCCCTTTTTGAAAAACGTCAGTAATATTTTTTTGATTGTGTAGTGACATCTAGTGGCAAATGCTCTGTACTACTTTCTTGATTGTCCTGCCTCTTTCCGAAAACATGATCTTGAGGTTTGAAGTTACCTGTTGTTAGTGAAAAATCTTTGTGAGATGTGTGCTAATTAAAAATTATTGTTTAAAATTTAAACAATTAAAAATATTACTACGATCGAAATTTATTTTTTAAAATGCCAAAAGAAAATTCAACCAAAGCTTGCCGTTGAAATTGGTGGTGGTATTTTAAAAACCGATGGAAAGATTTTACTTTGCACATTGTGTGATAAAAAAGTGGGATCATGTAGTACATATCAAGTCGCACAACATATAAAAACACAATTACACGAAAAGCGTCTGACAAAAAATAACAACAGACAAGAGTTGATAATTGATTCAGTTGAAGTTGATTCAAGTAAACGAAAATCGAGTTTGCTTTTAAACTATGCGAAACACTCATTTCGGCAGACATTCCGTTCTGAAAATTAGAGAATCACACATTTCGGAAATTTTTAGAAACCTACACGGATAAAACAGTGCCCCATGGAACCCCCACATTATGGAACAAATCAAAAAACAAAAAAAAAGGGTCTCCATTGACGAAACTACCGATGTGTTAGGTAGATACATATGTACGTCGCTAAGGCTGCGGTTACAGTGGATGCGTGTTCTGACGAACTTTTGTTCTGACGAATTCATCAGAACCATCAAATACTCAAAACCTAATGAGTGTGGTTAGAGTACATGCGACCAATTCATCAGAATATGCACGAATACGCACGAACAATTTTCTGTTTCAAATTAATTTGATTTTTGTTACGGATTCGTGTGAACACCGTACACATCATTCAATTCTTGAGTTTCTTGGTACATACATACATATATCATTTATAATGGATATTGAAAAGCTAATAAGTTTAGTTTTTAGAAATCGGAGTTTATGGGATTTAAAGGACAAAAATTACCCTAACCGAGACATATTCATATATCTGTGCTCGAGAATTAAAAGGGCTTAAGTCGATTTTTATAAAAAAAAACTCTGCGCATTTTCTGTTTAATTTCCTATTAATACGTTTTCATTCCAATTTATAAGGTTATATCAAATAGAGTAAAAATCTTACTCTCTTTGATATTACCTTAAAAATTGGAAAAATTAAAATATATTAATAGAAAATTCAACAGATAATGCGCAGAGTTTTTTTTTATAAAAATCGATTTAAGCCCTTTTAATTCTCGAGCACAGATATATGAAAGCAAAATAGAGGATGCCGATTAACCGACGTGAAGTTTCTGACAAAAAATAACAAATAACAAAAAATATGTATGTATTAGAAATGCTCAAAACAACATTCTTATTGGAATGAAATGAGTGATTTCTTTCCGTTAGGCTTTTAACAAAAAATTAAAACCTACTCAATAGTTTAGGTGGAAAACTGCCATTGACAAGATTCCAAATCCTCCGTTTGGAAAGAACTTTTCCCGGATAATGTACTCCATACCTTAGCTTATATGACCTAGGATTTGGATTCTTGCTAGTAGCAGTTCCCCACTTAAAATATTGAGTATTTTATATTTAGAGTCCATTATCAAGCACTTCCAGAGATTTGGGCAAGATTCGGCTATATAGGTCATATAAGCCAAGGTATGGAGTACATAATCCAGAACAAGTTGTTTCCAAACGGAGGATTTGGAATCTGGTTATTGGCAGTTTTCCGCTTAAAATATTGAGTATTTTATATTGAGGGCCCATTAACAGCAAAAATGAAATATCCAAAATCAAAATGTTGTGTGTGTAAAGAACAAATGACAATTAATAAAATTATCATCCAAAATAAAATTTTGTTTGTTGATGTACAGCCGTCGAAAACCAAAATTGAAACCAAATTTGACATAAGGCTTTGTGATATACAAAATTCAATCACAATTTTAAACGAAACACTCCATTTGAAAGGCGTAATAAATTACATTTTTCCTCTAACCATTAACAATTTGTTTACTCTAATTTTGAATTAATTAATTCGTGTAATTTCGAAACTGGATTAAGTTCTCTTACAATCTTTCGAAAATAGTAACTTCAAATAAATTTTTCCTCTAACGGTTGGAGCAATCGGACACTACACGTGCTACGTAAAACGACCGAATGATTTGTGGCATCTATATAATGATTTATTAAAATCTGGATCAATGGAAAAATCAACAGCAACTGTGAACCCACACACCCTAATCTATGTATCACAGCATTAGTACTACACTATACATACGAGGACAGCAACTTCAAGTACATTGGAGGAATAAAAATCAGCAACACCAAATTATTAAAAATGTGTATTAGGTACTTTTTTCTTTATACGTATAAGCGTGGGAACTGTTCATCGTTGGTAAGGAGCTGTTCATCATTAGTGGTGTGAAAATTATGAAACTTCATGGGAAAACAAATTAAGTCATTCATGAAGCCGAATCTTGCCCAAATCTCCTTGATTGTTTTTGAGCAAATGCCAATATTTGTACGGTAAATCAAATCCTTCGTCGGTTTAGATGATGAGCCAGGTCTTCTATTATTATAGACAACCAGAAGTCTAGAAGACATACAAATTAGAAGCTAGTAAAATATGTTCATTGCCAGGGACCTATCGTCACTGGCTAAAACCTCTACACTTGAAAAATATTTATTCATCTTTCAGAATTCCTTGCACCCTCCGATACGGATCACCAAACCAGGAGCCGCTCCTTTGTTTCTCTGGGAGTGCTTGTTAAAGGGCGATCAATATAAAATACTCAATATTTTAAGTGGAAAACTGCCAATAACCAGATTCCAAATCCTCCGTTTGGAAACAACTTCTTCTGGATAAAATGCTCCATACCTTGGCTTATATGACCTATATAGCCGAACCTTGCCCAAATCTCTGGGAGTGCTTGTTAATGGGCCCCCAATATAAAATACTCAATATTTTAAGTGAAAAACTGCCAATAACCAGATTCCAATTCCTCCGTTTTGAAACAACTTCCCCTGGATAAAGTGCTCCATACCTTGGCTTATATGACCTATATAGCCGAACCTAGCCCAAATCTCTGGAAGTGCTTGTTAATGGGCCCCCAATATAAAACTACTCAATATTTTAAGTGGAAAACTGCTAATAACCAGATTCCAAATCCTCCGTTTGGAAACAACTTCTTCTGGATAAAGTGCTCCATACCTTGGCTTATATGACCTATATAGCCGAACCATGCCCAAATCTCTGGAAGTGCTTGTTAATGGGCCCCCAATATAAAATACTCAATATTTTAAGTGGAAAACTGCTAATAACCAGATTCCAATTCCTCCTTTTGGAAACAACCTCTTCTGGATAAAGTGCTCCATACCTTGGCTTATATGACCTATATAGCCGAACCTTGCCCAAATCTCTGGGAGTGCTTGTTAATGGGCTCTAAATATAAAATACTCAGTATTTTAAGTGAAAAACTGCCATTAACAAGATTCCAAATCCTCCGTTTGGAAACGACTTCTTCTGGATAAAGTGCTCCATACCTTGGCTTATATGACCTATATAGCCGAACCTTGACCAAATCTCTGGGAGTGCTTGTTAATGGGCCCTCAATATAAAATACTCAATATTTTAAATGGAAAACTGCCAATAACCAGATTGCAAATCCTCCGTTTGGAAACAACTTCCTCTGGATAAAGTGCTCCATACCTTGGCTTATATGACCTATATAGCCGAATCTTGCCCAAATCTCTGGGAGTGCTTGTTAATGGGCCCTCAATATAAAACTACTCAATATTTTAAGTGGAAAACTGCCAATACCCAGATTGCAAATCCTCCGTTTGGAAACAACTTCCTCTGGATAAAGTGCTCCATACCTTGGCTTATATGACCTATATAGCCGAACCTTGCCCAAACCTCTGGGAGTGCTTGTTAATGGGCTCTAAATATAAAATACTCAGTATTTTAAGTGAAAAACTGCCATTAACAAGATTCCAAATCCTCCGTTTGGAAACGACTTCTTCTGGATAAAGTGCTCCATACCTTGGCTTATATGACCTATATAGCCGAACCTTGCCCAAATCTCTGGAAGTGCTTGTTAATGGGCCATCAATATAAAATACTCAATATTTTAAGTGGAAAACTGCTAATAACCAGATTCCAAATCCTCCGTTTGGAAACAACTTCTTCTGGATAAAGTGCTCCATACCTTGGCTTATATGACCTATATAGCCGAACCTTGCCCAAATCTCTGGAAGTGCTTGTTAATGGGCCCCCAATATAAAATACTCAATATTTTAAGTGGAAAACTGCTAATAACCAGATTCCAAATCCTCCGTTTGGAAACAACTTCTTCTGGATAAAGTGCTCCATACCTTGGCTTATATGACCTATATAGCCGAACCTTGCCCAAATCTCTGGGAGTGCTTGTTAATGGGCCATCAATTTAAAATACTCAATATTTTAAGTGGAAAACTGCTAATAACCAGATTCCAAATCCTCCGTTTGGAAACAACTTCCTCTGGATAAAGTGCTCCATACCTTGGCTTATATGACCTATATAGCCGAACCTTGCCCAAATCTCTGGAAGTGCTTGTTAATGGGCCTCCAATATAAAATACTCAATATTTTAAGTGGAAAACTGCTAATAACCAGATTCCAATTCCTCCTTTTGGAAACAACCTCTTCTGGATAAAGTGCTCCATACCTTGGCTTATATGACCTATATAGCCGAACCTTGCCCAAATCTCTGGGAGTGCTTGTTAATGGGCTCTAAATATAAAATACTCCGTATTTTAATTGAAAAACTGCCATTAACAAGATTCCAAATCCTCCGTTTGGAAACGACTTCTTCTGGATAAAGTGCTCCATACCTTGGCTTATATGACCTATATAGCCGAACCTTGCCCAAATCTCTGGGAGTGCTTGTTAATGGGCCCTTAATATAAAATACTCAATATTTTAAGTGGAAAACTGCCAATAACCAGATTGCAAATCCTCCGTTTGGAAACAACTTCCTCTGGATAAAGTGCTCCATACCTTGGCTTATATGACCTATATAGCCGAACCTTGCCCAAATCTCTGGGAGTGCTTGTTAATGGGCCCTCAATATAAAATACTCAATATTTTAAGTGGAAAACTGCCAATAACCAGATTCCAAATCCTCCGTTTGGAAACAACTTGTTCTGGATAATGTGCTCCATACCTTGGCTTATATGAATAGCCGATCCCTGCCCAAATCTCTGGGAGTGCTTGTTAATGGGCTCTAAATATAAAATACTCAATATTTTAAGTGAAAAACTGCCATTAACAAGATTCCAAATCCTCCGTTTGGAAACGACTTCTTCTGGATAAAGTGCTCCATACCTTGGCTTATATGACCTATATAGCCGAACCTTGCCCAAATCTCTGGGAGTGCTTGTTAATGGGCCCTCAATATAAAATACTCAATATTTTAAATGGAAAACTGCCAATAACCAGATTGCAAATCCTCCGTTTGGAAACAACTTCCTCTGGATAAAGTGCTCCATACCTTGGCTTATATGACCTATATAGCCGAATCTTGCCCAAATCTCTGGGAGTACTTGTTAATGGGCCCTCAATATAAAACTACTCAATATTTTAAGTGGAAAACTGCCAATAACCAGATTGCAAATCCTCCGTTTGGAAACAACTTCCTCTGGATAAAGTGCTCCATACCTTGGCTTATATGACCTATATAGCCGAACTTTACCCCATCTGCACGATTGCTTGTTATTTGGCCGGCAATAGAAAGTACTCGAAGGTTTTGTTTAAATTACTAATACATTTACATTTTAATGAGAATCCTATAAGTTTTTTTAATTTTTTATTTTATTCTTATTGGAATCGTATACGTATACGTTTTTATTTTTTGTCAGAAACTTCACGGGCACTGCCGATTATAATTTTTTGATAAGTATATTGCCCTTTATGAGAAAAGTTCCCGAGGGTCTAAAAATGATTGTCCATAGCAAACTACAACAGGTGTTTTGTGACGAGGATAATTTAGGCAACAATTTTACTGTAGCTCAAATTCGTCATCAAGAGTTTCACAGTAACTCTTTGGATTCACAAAGTGTCCCTTACCGGGAAGCTAACTCTTCAGAAGGAGAATCATCAAAAATCATGCGGGGATGTTTCTTGCAGCAAACAAAGGATTTAGTATTCCCTACTTTAACTTAAAAATAAAATTTTTAATAATGGACTTTCCAAAAATTAGAAAATCATTGATGTGTTCCATCATGTACAGCAAATTTATTACTGTTATCAAATCACATTTCGTCAGTATACGCAATTACTATAACCGGTTATATTCGGACGAACAGTTCTGACAAATTCGTCAGAACAAAAGTTCGTCAGAACACGCATCCACTGTAACCGCAGCCTTAATATAATCATAGGAATTTTGGATGAGGCATTTGAAGAAAAACCATTTTTGCTAAATGTTAAACAATTCGAAAAGCCAATTCAACAATAATCGCTCAGTGTTTTGATGAATCGATAAATATCTTAGGTTAGTTCACATTGTAACCTTAAATTTTTTAATTGAAGTTTATTTGGTTTTAGGTTCAAACGTTTCCAAAGACGACGTCTTACTTTTTTAAGTGATGCAGCACCATACATGATTAAAGCCGGTAAAACATTAAAATTAATTTCCCCAAATATGCTACATGTAACATGTATAGTTCATTCAACAAAATAATTACTAATGTGAAAGCTCCATCACGAGTATAAATTTTCCGTGAGATTGCTGATTGCATACCGTTACCATCCGAACCTGTACTCATACGATGGGGAGCATGGTTGGAGGCTGCCGAGTACTATTACGTGCATTTTGAAAAAATTAAAGAAGTTTTCAATAATTTGAATGAGACTGAGGCCATTGCAATTTGAGATGCTAAAAAATGACTTCAAAATCCACAGGTTCAAAATGATTTAATTTATATAGCAAGCAATTTTGATTTTCTGCCAGAAATGATGAAAAAGCTAGAAGGGCGATCGCTGCTCTCGCAATCATTAAAAATACTAAACGATATAGAAAGCAGATTATGTCTGAGAAACAACCAATCTCTAAGGTGAAGACTGAAGAGTATATTTTTGTCAATATTCTTCGAAAAACATTTAAATTTGAAATTATTAAAAAAAGTGAACCAAATTTTGCCTGGGGAAACTGATGTTACTCTGAACATAACTCCGGATCTTACTAAATTTTATAAATACACTCCTTTAATTTCTCTTGAGGTGGAAAGGAGTTTTACCAAATACAAGTCTTTGTTGAGTGACCGGCGGCAATCATTTACGTTCGACAGTTTGAGAATGAATTTTATTGTTCATTGTATCACCTGACGGTGTTTCTATATATGTACATAATATATTTTGTTAAAATGAAATAGCAAATAAAAAATTTTTATTTATTGAATTATTAAAAACTTGAATATTAATACATATTTTTATTGCATTTTTTTACGATTTTTTGATGTAAATCTACATGCATATTTCGCGTGTTTTTAATGCATAAACTTCCGGGCTCTACACATCATTAATAAACAAAGTTAATAACGACCTTTGCTGCTCTCTATTTTTAACGAGTTAACATTATAAATATTTTTGCACAACTGGATTCAAATATGGCAAATCATAAGTAAAATGGACTAAAATTTGGCAAACAACCGTTGTCAGTTTAATATTTTACTTTAATTAATGACTAGAGCCATTTATTTGACGCGGGACTGATTTGCCAACATTCACCACAATTTTTCTTTCACTCATAAATTCTTTTATCCACTCACATACTTTCCATGAAATTTTAAATTGGAAAGACTACTTTTTGTAACTTCAATGGAACCACTTAATTATAAGCCATCTCGATATCTAAGAATACCACAACTGTTTTCAAATTATCCTTTCCAGTTTTCTATACATATAATGTACATACACCTTTCTACACACTCGATCTTATATATAGATGGTAACAAATTACTTACATTCATCCTAATACTAACATTTAATCCTTTCTTTCATCATTCTATTTACAACTTTTATAAACATAGTACACAAACCACATTACACACGCAAATTCATGTTCTGCGTTAATTCGTTGCCACATTCGAATATCTATCTCTGTTAGGTCTATGAACCACCATGCTCTCTTTCCATTTATTCAGAATTTTAGATATCATCCATACTTTATTGAACATCTGAAGCAACTTTTGTTTTGCTGAGTTGCATCTTGCCTTACATAATCACTTCTCTGTTTTTAGATTTTCACATAACACATGAAAAAAAAAACAAAAAAATCTTATTCTCACGACATTTATTACTATTAAACTCACGCAAGTCTATTCGCTTTTTTTCATACGAGTATTGAACTTCATTGTTCCACCAACTATTCGCTTAACTTAACCCGTCTTCATGTCTAACATTTTAAATATCTTTCGTCCACTCGCTAATTTCACTGTCAAGCTGGCTTTCAGTTATCTCATATTAACCGAGAATTTTATTCATTTCAGTCTTTCTCTCAAAAACTGTTGCAAAAATTCCCCGGGTGTTTTTCTTCCAACGAGCTATGGCGGGGAGTATTTTTTTATAGGATATCTAGTAGGATAAGTATCGGTCAATTTCTCGAAAAAAAGGAGGTTTGGAAAAATTTGGAAGAACAAAAAGAGGGTTTTTGTTTTGGGATTCTGAAAAAACAAAATATAGAGGTGATTATCGTGAATTACGATATAAAAGAAAAAAGTTAGGAAACAAAAATTAATGTACATAAGTACCGAAATATTATTTCAATCGACAAATGTGAGATACATACTATTAGATACCCGAACATTAGTCCCATATCACGAGTGAACAAAACGTAGTACCGCAGTAATTGGTACCGTGCCACAAAGTGAGATACTCGTCGGTATTTGAACATTCTTACCGTACGCTCACAAGTGAATGGAAATTATTCGGTACACCTAAAAAATAGGTAAAGTGCAACAAAGTGAGATCCTTGGCGGTAGTTGAACATTCGTGCCGTAACCAAGTGTGATCAAAAATTTGGATATACCCTTATAATCGGTAGAAGGTTACAACGGAATTTAAAAGTAAGTACTAGATCCTTAGTAAAGGAAATTCCTTAGGAAGGAAAATTTCGCGTTTCAAGCAAAAAAAAAAAAAAAGCAAAAGCATACCCCAACAAAAAAAAAATTTGTTGGTTGGCTTAGAGTTGAAAACTCGAGAGGCACCCCACCTAGGCTGGAACGAGAGGGTTTTTGTTTTGTGTGAGTTGTGCGCGGAAACAGTTTTAATGGTTGCGGTTGGAGATCCATCCCTAGAATTAGTATATTTCTACAATTCATGAGTATCTGTAAGAGTAACCCGACAACAAAGTCTGACGCAACCCTATACAGGGAAAAGTAATAAATTATTTAGTCCATACAGGTGCTGGGAACTAACAAAGTGCTTTGGGAGGATCCGGAACCAACATTAAGTCTTGCCTAGTTTTTTTGTTGGGTTGTCCTATTTTATTGTTATTACATATTTCTGTTTTTTGTGTGTTAATATCCAACCATATTCCGTTTTTTTGAAATCCTTAAAGCAACACACATAAACTTCACCTGATTGGTTGTAAATGGAGTAGGGGAGGGGGTGCTGTCAAACCCATAATTTTGTTTTGCGTATCGATATTTGATTTTAAATAAAGTTATGGTAACCCTAAAAATGGCTATTAAATTAAATTAAGGAGTTTTATTTACTGTGGGATGAGCTGAGAAAGAAGGTATGAGTCGTCTAAATTATGTTACGTATGGAGTGGAGCAAGGGTGGGAGAACGGGCCATTCGGTATATAGCGTTCGAAAGGATTATTTCTCTGGCCTCCCTGTTCTAAAAGGTCGTTATAAAAATTAATATTTTTTTTAATCGTCTTCTCTTCATCCCCTTAGTTTCAACCAACAATGTGTCTAATCTAATTTATTTGTCCGGCTACATCAGGGAGAGGTGCTCCAGCGGATTCCGGCGCTTGTGTCGTGGGTGCGCTGGACCGTTCCTCCTCGTTGTTCTTTGTACGCTGAGCCGCTGATGCCAGCCATTTCCACCCGGTGTTGTTGATTGTGGCGGTTCCTCGTCTCGGCGCTCGGTGGTACATCCCTTAGCCCTCTTCCTTCCAACTTTCGTTTTTCTTTTCTTTTCTTCTGGCGATATCCCCATGGTTGGCAGGGAGTTTATGATTTTTTGTTCCTGCTAATACATGGGCAGTGCACTCTATGTCCTTCTCTAGTCCATGTCCTATATGCGGTCTAATTTATCACAAATTTATGCCCGGGAACCCTATACCGAACACTGAGCTTAGCCTGCCAGAGATATTGCACCGGACTATATTCCGGCTAAATTCGTGTTTCCGCTAACGTAATGACGGTCCCTTATCCTCGGAGGATAAGTCGATGCTTGGTCAAATAATTTTCGTTACAAAGCTCTATTGCCACTAATCATGAAATGATCCCTACCCAAATTCTCTTCTTACACATTCCAAGTCCCAGCCAGCCCTCACAAGTGAAATTTAAGTCGCTGGCCGGGCCGCCTATATTTCTACTTGATTAATTGAATATTAAAAGATTGGAAGCCTGAATGGAGCCGACCAACTGGTTTCCTCCCGAACAGATGTTCAAACACCCCATTCTCGCATGTACATGTATATGACCACAAACAATCAAATCACCTTTTCCTCTCACTCAGTCAAACAGTTTACAAGTCATCCAAGATTTTTTCCGTTCATTTGCATTACGCACCTGGTGTACAAACACACTAACTAGGTACAGTGGTGTGTAAAATAATAGGTAATCCCTAATTGTTCCTTGTTAATAAACACTTATTGTGATTTAACAATGATACATAAATGGTTTTGTGATTTAAATGATTAATTACACTTAATAATAAATTCCCAAATATTTTTCTTGATATTTTTTTCTGACAGTTAGTTAAAATGGGACGTGGTTAGCATCGATCCGAAAGCCAGAGAGAAACTACCGAAAAACTACGACGGGAGGGTCGAGAATTGAAAGAAATTGCTGGGGTGTTCGATAAACATGGTGTCAAATGCTCTAAAACATAAAACTCGACCTGAACAAAGAAAAACCTCCACCGTATCATCCGATAAGTGAAAAAAATCCTCTAATGAAATTAAAAAAGAACTTAACCTTGAAACTAACACTTCAAAAATACGTAGACGTGTAATAGAAAGATTTGAAAGCATGTTTGCCTAAAAAGTGTCCAGCATTATCCAAACAAAATATCTGAAAAGAAATGGCCAGCTACCAAATGGCGAAATGTATTATGGTCTGATGAGACGAAAATTAATTTATTTGTATCAGACAGCTCATTAAAATATATTAGATGTCCCTAACGAAAATATGACTAAAGAGTTTTACCTTACACATATTATGTGACACAATGATACCTTTTGCCGAGAACAACATGCCCCTTCATTGGGTGTTTCAACAGGATAATAATCCGAAATACACGGCGATGGTCGTTACAAAGTGGTTCCAGGAAAACAATGTAACTGTTATGCAATAACAGTTACAATTACAAAGTCCCCCGATTGGAATCTTATAGAGAACGTCTGAGGGGATGTGAAACGCGCGTTAGGTAAACTTTCGAAACCAAAAAATTGATTCGAACTATCGGAAAATGTCAAAAAAGTTTGGATGGCCATATCATTGAAGAAATGTCAAAAATTTGTAGATTCTATGTGCCGGAGATGCAATGCGGTAATTGCAAATAATGTTTTCATAACCAAATATTAAATTTTATTACTTATATGGTTGAATTATTTTTATTATTATTGAGTTGTTATAATTCGTAATTTATAAATTACCTGTACTTGTGCACAGCTGAAAATGCAAGAAATTGAAATTCGCAATAAATAAAAACTTGTTTGATAAAAACAAACTTTTGTGATTAATAAATTTAACTCCGTATGTACTGTAAATTTGAAATAAATATTTGTTATTATGCTCTATTTCGAATTTCTGTTTATTAAACCATAAAACAAAAAAAATCTTAAATTACCTATTATATTGCACATCACTGTACACATTTCAGGCCAAATTCGCTGTTAACACTACTGTTGTTTACATAATTGAATCACACTCCAGAAAAGCGGACTGCATCTACCGCAATAAGTGATAATCTGACGGAGCTATGTCTGGTAAATATGGCGGGTGGATTAACACATCCCAGCCAAACGCGTGCATAGTTTCTTTGACAAGCCTTGTAGTATCAAGTCTAGCATTCTGGTCATTGTCGTATTAATATGCTCAATTGTGTTAAATGTTGTGGGTGTGCCACGTCAACAACTATGAATGTCAAACAAACAACGACATTCAGGATGTACATACATTGAGATACAGTTGGTCAGCGAATTTAAACTAACGGAAAGGGGAAGAGGGCTGCCTATGACTTTAATATGGTGGTTTGGCGTCTATTGGAAGGGGCTCCGTAAACTTCCAATAGGCGCAGGTGTACGTACTGCCTCCTCGTGGCAACCACCGGTAACTGTAACCATTAGGCTGAATGTGGCCTTTGGTGACAGGCTAAAGTACGACGCTAAAGGAGAAAACCTTGACAAAAAATCCCTAATCTAAGGTGGAACAGCATATGCCGATGGATGAATGGCTGATAGGTTAATCAGTCTATATATGCGGACTCTGGATACCAGGCACCCTCCAGTTTTATTTAGCCTTCCTGTAGTAAACCTGGGTGACCTACAGGCGACTTTTTATTCCCAGCAACTCGCAAGAGTTAAATCAAAACGGTAGACGAGGCACGGGAAGGAATACACGGGAGTGGGTTTGCCCTCTCAAAGTCCTTGAGTCCCAATGCTACCGCTTTTCTAGCAGAAGTAAATGTTATTACATCTAGGAGGGAGAGCAATGAGCCCAGATAGTATGTAACGCGTGTAGAAGTACTTCCAACAGTAAACATCTAGGAGGGAGAGCAATGAGCCCAGATAGTATGTCCCAGCAACTCGCAAGAGTAAAATCAAAACGGTAGACGAGGCATGGATAGGAATATACGGGAGTGGGTCTGCCCTCTCGATGTCCTTGAGTCCCAATGCTACCGCTCTTCTAGCAGAAGTAAATGTTATTACATCTAGGAGGGAGAGCAATGAGCCCAGATAGTATGTATCACGTACCGTTAGGCAGTATTATCAGGTTCATTAAGAGCTTGAATATTGACTGGACGGATAATTAAGTAGGGCTTAATGCACAAAAGATCTTTTAGGTCGCAGTGCGGGGTGGCTTGAGCCCCCACATGGCCCTCAAGTAATAATAATAATAAATGACTTTAATATCCTCCAAGTGAATTATGTTACTAAAATATCCATGGCGAAGAAAAAAGTATTGTCTAAGGAATTTCACTCCTACCTTACACTTATTAATCCTCGCGGAAAGTCATAATTCGGATAAACAGATATTCAACATTTATAAATATCTTTAGATTTGGCAGAATTACATAAAGCGCTCTTAGTTGTGTCCCAGACAAGAATGGCGTTTCAGTTCGATTGGTTAAACCATCTGGGCTGTAGAAAGGACCCAGACAGGAAGTCAGACAGACACCATTTCGAAACCCATTTTTTGGACTCATGGAACCTCAAAACAGACAAATTTTCAAAAATCTCAAGGTCCAAAATTTTCAGGACTATACTTTATTTTACTTACATAAAAGAAAGTAAAATTTACCTAATAAAGAGGTGTCAAGGGTAAGCGAAGGGCATTACTAGTTAATGAATTTTTAACTGGGTAAAGGTAATAAAGCATATAGCTGCAAGTACATACAAAGGGATGGTTGTACGTGTAGCTGGATAACGAAGTCCGAGTTTCCAATCAGCTACAACAAGGCAATTTGAAAATTTACAATAGTACGACACACATCTTTCAGTAGCTGTTTATTTAAGTAACGACGAACGAGTGCATTTCATTTTCAACCCGAACAATTAACAAGTGCGCGTTAGACAGCCCTGAAGGTGTTTTTTTAAACCAAACCGACCTCTTGGCAAAGATTATTTGCTAAACTATCATGTTACGACTTGTTTAGGAAGCACCAGTTTCTGTTTAAAAAGCTTGCGGCAGATAACGTATAAGTTTACTTTAAAAAGATATTTGACGTGTAACGTTCTAGGTCTACCAACTAACTTTGTGTATAGAGAGTGGAAAAGGAAATGCACCATACCTGCACTCATTTCATATTCATCTTTATTGTTCTTCGAAAAATTCATATGAAGCGGGAAACTACATCACGTATCATCAGGTCATCCGGCCTAATACCTAGATTTCTAACGAATCATCTGTATTGAGGGCTATTCAAATCTCTCAGAGGTATAGAATCAAGATGCAATCAAAACTATCCATAGCATCTCTAGCAACTGGCCATATTCCTGAAACCTGAAAAATGCGCCATTTCGTAATGATTCCAAAACCTAGTAAAGATGAAACAAAAGCAAGCTATTACCGACCAAATAATTTATTACCAACTCTCACAAAAAACCTCATTAAAACACTTAAAACAAATCTTCAAGAGAATTATACCATCAGATTTAGAAAACAACACTGAACTGAACACTCAGCAGTATGGTTAACCATTGCTTGCGATGAAGTATAGCATAATGGACTTACAATCAGAACAAAGTACATTTTATAAATCCGCAATATAAAAAGCTAAGCTTATATAGTCCAGTAAAAAGACTTGAAAATCGTCCTAAATAGAACACAACAAGAAGTAAGACGTCGCTATATTGACGGGTTATAACGGAGTGATAACGAAGCTCGGGACGCATTTGCTGCTGTCTGCTGATTTGTTGAAGTACAAAAACATCACATTGAAATAGTGAATAAGTAATCAGAAAATATTAAATAACCAAGCACAAACTAAAATGTCTTGCTTCCAAAAATAGTTCTTAAACCTATCTTGTCACTTACTTGATATTCAACTTTGGAGATCCCTCTTTGCCCCTAACATACAACACAAGAATATATTGTGATCTACTGATCCAAACAGAAACAGCAAAAAATACCAGCTAAAACTAGAACACCATCTCATGCTCATTTCATTAACCAAGAAAATATTAGGAAGGCCCAGATATCATCGCCAAAAAAATAAAGATCCCTTGGAATAAAATAGAAGAACCCTATGTGAATTAGCCTCCTAATCCGATCTGGTAAACCATTGAAGAAGGTGGGTGATGTAACAAGTATGTAGCGGCGGAAATGATCGTTATTAAATCTGGGAATATTGTACAGAATTTGATGGTTTGCACGAAAGTTGTATCGAACATCAAATCTTATTATATGCTGACCACTACGCTTAAAAAATATTTTCGAGACCTTATAAACATACAAATGTTGATTTGAATAAGAGTCAAAATTCACAAGGGTCTGTTCTGTTCTTCCTCAATATGGTTCGCAAAATCATTTTCTGTTGCACATACAATGGCTTTAAAATAGTTGGGTAACAACCACCCCAGCAGGATAAACCGTATTCCAATTTGGCCATAACCAATGCTTGATACGTCATTTTCAACACAGACACAAGACATACATCACGAAGAAGGTAAACAATTCTAGATGCGGATGTAACATAATGTTTTAAATTAGTGACATGGGGTTTCCAATTGAGCTTAGTTTCCAAATGAACTCCAAGATACTTAAATGAGCCAACTAATTCAATATTTAAACAATCAGTAGGACAATTGGTAGGAGTACAATTAGAAGCGCTATGATACGTAACTTGGCAACAATTATAACTCCAGAAATTTTAAACACCATAAACTTGTTTTTATCACTCAAAATTAGGCAATGCTTGTCAAACCGTTTGTACAAAACTTTCAGATCGGAATTAATCATGGATATACCATCAGTGGAAGATCCAGCAGTACAAGCTAAAGCTAAATCATCAGTAAAACCAGTACTGCTGCCATTTAACCCAAGTTTAAAATTGTAATAAATCAGGAACAGCAAAGGACCCAACACCGATCCTTGGGGAACCCCAACACTCACGAATCTAGGTTCACTCAAAATATCACCAATTCTAACTCTCGGGATCCGCTCGAAATGCGATATTTTAAAACGTGATATTTCAAAACGCGATATGACGAAACGCGATATGGTACAAAACGCGATATTTCAAAATGCGATATTTCAAAACGCGATATGGTACAAAACACGATATTTTAAAATTAAAATTTTAAAATAATAATAAAAATTAAAATAATAAAAATATTATTTTAAAATAATAATAATTATTAATCTTCCTTTATTTAATAAAATGTTCCTTCACCAAAATGATAAAATTGAACATGTACGATCAGAACTAGGAAATCGCGTTTTGAAATATCGCGTTTTGAAATATCTCGTTTTGAAATATCGCGTTTTGTCAAATCGCGTTTTAAAATATCGCGTTTCAAATGGGACCCCTAAAGGCCTTTTCACATGAATCGCGATTTTTCTCGTACGAGTAAAAATGATTCACCGATTTGTCTTCAATTACATGGTGAAATATTTACTAGTCACTTGAAAAATAGTAAGTAAACGATTTCGAATGTAATAGCATTGACAATTTTTTTAGCAAAAGCACATTTTTAAATAATAATTGCAAAATAGTGTTTTCTCGCGCGAACTTTCCAATATGGCGGCGATTTAAACATTTTTCCAGCTTTTATTAGGAAATGTGCGTTGGCTAGAAATTTTTTCAATTATATTACATTCGGAATTGCTTACTTATTATTTTTGAAGTGACTAGTTTAAATTTTACTATGTAATTTAAGATAAATCGTTAAATCATTTTTACTCGTACGAGAAAAATCGCGATTCATGTGTATAGACCATTATGGTCTATACTGTATACACATGAACCGCGATTTTTCTCGTACGAGTAAAAATGATTCAACGATTTCTCTTAAATTACATAGTAAAATTTAAACTAGTCACTTATTCAAAAATAGTAAGTAAACAATTCCGAATGTAATATGATTGACAATTTTTTTAGCAAACGCACATTTCCTAATAAAAGCTGCAAAAAATGCTTAAATCGCCGCCATATTGGAAAGTTCGCGCGAGAAAACACTATTTTGCAATTATTATTAGGAAATGTGCGTTTGCTAAAAAAATTGTCAATGATATTACATTCGAAATCGTTTACTTACTATTTTTCAAGTAACTAGTAAATATTTTACCATGTAATTGAAGAGAAATCGGTGAATCATTTTTACTCGTACGAGAAAAATCGCGATTCATGTGAAAAGGCCTTAACTCTCACATTTCTATTATCTAAATAGGACGCAAACCACCTGTTTACTGTACCTCTAAAACTAATGTCGGACAGAATAGACAGCAAAATTTTATACTCAACCATGTCAAAGGCCTTAGAAGCATCAAGAAACAAACCACGACAAACATTACCACAGTTCAGCCCATTATGTATAACATCTAAAAACTCTAACAAAGCTGACCCAGTACTCATATCTTGACAGAAGCCATGTTGATGTACACTAAGTATGTTAAAATGTTTTAAAAAAATAGTCACTCTGTTTTTAACTGCTTTCTCTAGAACTTTCAAAATGACTGGCTGGAGTGCAATTGGTCTGTAATTTCTTTTAATAGTTCGATCGCATTTTTAAAAAATAGAAATAATGGTTGCCGATTTGCTACCCACATTAAACGCTGGAGAAAAGGCCCCTCCATCAACTTCATTCCAGTCCGGTTGTAAGCAACAAAAATGTTGATCTAAATTAACTTGAGCGTCCGAATACTTCTACAACAGTGAACTTATAGGAATCGTGAAAAGTTCTAGTAGTCCTAGAATATTGTTTACGAGGCGAAATTGTTCCTTTAATTCATCCGAACTTTGGCCGTAGTGCTTGTAAAAAACGTATAACGCACAAAATTCTTTCTGCTTTCTAACCAGGCCAGATAATAAGTTATTATGACATAACAGAGTCGATTTTGTATACGATCCAAACTACAATAGTTTACAATAGCTAGCATAATATTGTAGTTTACAAGGAATTGAGATATTGCCAATTATAGATATTATTGAAGAGTGTATTGGGGAAATATTTTTTTCTGGAATTTTTACTAATTCTTACTGGCGAAAGTGAGGCACACCCTGTTCTAAATTTGCCATTTGAATTAGCGCGTACGGAGAATTCAACTAAGAAGTTAGTAAAAACAGTTTTTATAGGCGAATTCTCTCCGTGATCAATTAGAAGTAAAGTGAATGAGTTAAAAGCTTTCTTACTCCAGGAAATTAGGGTTGATTTAAATACTGATGTCGGCGATTCTCAAGAAAACTCTAAGCATTCTATACCTGTGGAATTTATTCTGTCTTGTGTTCTCTGTTGGATTTATGTTTCTCAATTCATGTATAAGACAGATCTAAGGACAAATTTCTTGATGCATTGATTTGAATAAACTGTTAAAAGAAATGTTAATCTAATAATTTGCAGGAAAATTACCGGATTTGCCTAAATTTGGAATTATTTTTCCGAACATGATAGAATTCTTTCATTTACTTACCTAATCGAGAATAGTTATTTACGTCACAAGGGCGGTAAATGAGTTAAATAATTGTTTTCACAATTATTTGACCAATTATGGTCAAAAACTGACGAAAAGTGTCAAAAAACTTTTTAACGACGTTTGTCAGTGTACAACACTGACAAACGTCATTAAATGAGTGCGTTTATTACGTTAAATGAATGCGTTTACAGGCCAAGTAAAAATTGTTTCCAGTTTTTTGGTTTTTAGAACAATGAAAATTTTGAGACCTAAATTTATTGTGTTATCTCAAACTAAACCAAATAGAAATTAATTGACCCGGTTTATATAAAACTCATATTTACATTAAGACAGAAGTTTGTTGTTAGAACACAACAATTTATTTCAAATATATCTTTCATAATAAACTCTCAGCTGTTAAGGTAGTCTAAATACAACACACTTATATGAAACACGAGTTGTTTGCTTTCATAATATCCTTAATTATAATCGCGATAGCGATGCTGCATTTTTGTGCGAATCACAAGAGTGGAACAGCAAAAGACTACATGAACGTTTGGATTGCTGATTCGGGTACCACAGAACATATGTCTTCTCGCATCGAATGGTTCGTTGATTACAAGAGGTACGATGTTGAGCGGTTTGTCCAAATTGCAAACGGCCTTCATCTACCGATTCGTGGCACGGGCACAATTCTAATCGAAGCCAAGGTCAACGGTGTATGGGCAGAAGAGACACTTGAAAAACGTACAGCATGTTCCTGAGCTGAAGCAGAATTTATTCTCGACGGCGTCGGCCACATCGAAGGGTTTTGAGATAATGATAACTCATGATGGCTGCAAACTGATGGATGCTGTTGGAATCGTGTATGCTGTTGGCGTAGGAAATGACGCAAACAATTGAGAATGGTGTTTCGACAGAGAATCGATGGACGTGTAAATTCTGCGACTGTCACACTTGAACAATTCCATCATCGATTGGGACATCTGAATGTGGACACGATAAAGCGTATGTGCAACCAGAATATGATTGAAGGCATAAAATAAAGACGAAGCGAAATTTTTCTGTGAGAACTGTCATGCCGGAAAAATGCATCGTGCTTTGCACAAACCAGCGTAAGAACGAGTGGCTGCAAAGAGCGAATATTTGCATGCCGATCTCTGTGGACCAATGGAAGAATTGGGCATAAGTGAAATGCGATATTTTCTTCTAATCAAAGATGAGGCAACGAGTTTCAAGTATGTGTATCTACTGGCCAGCAAATCTGAGGTGTGCAGAAAAATCAAAGATGTGGTCATTGGTTTGCAGTTCGACAAGCATATTCGTTTCGACAACGGCTCTGGAATTTGTCAACAAAGTTTGTATGCGAGTGCTGTCGAATGCAGAAGTGACAGTTGAGCCACTCGCATAGTACTCGCCTGAGCAAAATGGGCGTGTGGAGCGTGATATGCGTACCGTTGTAGAATGCGCCCGTACGATGTTGCTTTCCAGCGGTTTGCAGAAGCGAATGGCGGAGAATTGGTTTGGTGTGAAACCAGAAATGTGTCATGTGCGAATTTTTGGCAGCGAGTGCTTTGTGCAAATACTAAAGCAATGTGGACGTAAGGAATGGAACGCCAAAGCAAAGAAGGTGTTTATAGTTGGATACGAGTCCACGTCGAAAAACTCTCGGTTATTTCATCCAGACACACAAAAGATCATTGTGAGCTGCAACGTAAAACTGAATGAGAAAGATGTTCATGATGTCAGGAAGCAAGTGTCGATCCAGAAATCGTCAGCCGAGCAACGAACGAAAGAGAAGCTGCCAGTCTGCAGTGTATCGGCATGGATATAACACATCGTCCACTTGATGAGGATGAAATCGAGAACGTACGCAATAATGAACGTTATAATTTGCGTAAGAAAGTGAACGAACCAGATCAATTGATAGTGAGCGGATATTCAGCTGTCGTATGGAGCCTAACACGAATGAAGAAGCGATAAATTCCGAAGAAGCTGCTAAATGGCGAGATGCGATGAAGGATGAGATGCAATCACTGAAGAAGAATTCGACATGGGAGCTGGTGAAACGTCCGAAGAACTGCAATTGATTATAAATTGAAGCCAAATCCATCTGATCCAATTTTCAAGGCTCGCCTTGTCGCAAAAGGTTTTCACAACGAGAATATGGTGAAACGTTTTCACCAGTGGTTCAATACGATTTCATTCGGACCATCTTATCGATCGCCACAGCACAAGATCTGGAGATGATGCAGTTCGAACGGACGAAGAGATTTTCATGGAGGCACCGAAAGGACTGGGCATGGAGGAAGAAAACATGGTCTGCCGGCTCAAGAAAAATTTGTATGGATTGAAGCAAGCATCCAGAGTGTAGAACAAGAAATTCACGAAGTTCCTCAGTGATTTCAACATAGTGCACTCGAAGCCAGATCCATGTGTGTTTAGCAGCCATATTAACGGTGAGAGTCGTGTTATTATTGTACGTGGACGACGGATTGATTTTGTCGAAATGCAGAAACACGATTGAGACAGTGATGAATTATCTGTCAGATAATTTCGAAATGACACGAGGCAGCGTTGGCCATTACGTCGGCATGGAGATACATCGAAACAGAGAGAAGAAGACGATTTTCATCAATCAGAATGCGTACATCAAGAAAATCGTCGTAAAAGTTCAACATGAAGGATTCGAAGCATATTTCGACTCCAGCCGACAGCAATGTCATATTGACCAAATTGTGCGAAGATGCTTATGTTTGCCGCTATTGTGACCAGACCAGATATTTCATATGCAGTGGGAGAAGTAAGCAAATATTTGGATAATCCAAAACAACCCCATGTTTCGGCTGTCAAGCGTATTCTTCGATGTTTGAATAAAACGGCCGGAAGAGGAATCGAGTATTCTGGATCGTCGACAACATTGAGAGGATATTCCGATGCTGATTGTGCACGCGAAAGTCAACCACCGGCTATGCATTAACACGCGAAAGTCAACCACCGCCCTTTCAACTAATAACGAAGCAGAATTCATGGCAGCGTGTGAGGGCACGAAGGAAGTGGTGTGGTTACACCAGTTACTATGTGATGTGGGCTGCGTTCAAGAGAGCCCACCAACACTCTACGTCGACAATCAGATTGCAATTTGGTTGATCTCTTGATTCCGAATTGCATCAGCGGACCAAACACATCGATGTTCGGCTGCATTTCATCCGGCAGCTGTATGAATCAAAGGTGATTCTCATCGATTACGTATGCAGTGAGGACCAGTTGGAAGACGTGTTTACGAAGCCATTGGCAATTCAGAAGTTTGCCAAGAATATCGAGATGTCGGGAATGAAAGACATGAAATAATTAGTGCGAGTGTTGGATTTGAATTATCCCAATGTTTTGCTGCTTTGCCTTTTTTGTCATTATGTCGCTGCATTATTTTGCCACCCATTTTAAGTTAGTCGAGAGCATTCCGTTTCTAGTGTAACAACATTTTTATTAAAAATATCGAATTGTATTTTTGTTGTGTTTTACTTGAACCAACGATAACTTTTAACAGGTTCTCTCGCTAAAATTCTCTTTAGTCTTGCTTAAGCCCATAAATTACTCCTTCGCCTAGAATAAAATCTGATACGGCTGACAAATGTGAAGAATTAGAGATAAAAAGTGAACGGAATGATTTTATCGAGCGATAAATTATATACAAGTTTTGGTTAATCTTGGTTCGATTGATTTTATTGGAATTGGGACTTGTTTACAATTGGGGTTGTGATGAATTTGTGCTGTGTTTAATAAATAAGCATCTATAGCTTTACAAGTATGGATGCATACTAATTTTAATTGCATAATACGGGTTGTCGTACAATTTTTGAATGAAAATTGTATCGCGTTAATTCTATAATTATTACCTTTCATTAGTACAATAAAGTATTAAATTAAACAATAGAAATATTCAGTTGATGTGCAAAATTGATAACTCAGAACGTGCCTAACAACTAAAACGTGGCGTTCCTTTTCCTGTAAGTCGAATCGACCTACATTATAGGGAGAAATAACGAATTGATACATCGATAACGCTTATAAAAGGAAGTAAATACATCATCAAACGAAGAACCAACACATTTATCTCAATAATTTTGAATCCATAGATAATTTACTGCAGTGGGGCAAAGTGTAGTATACCGGACAGATTAATTAACACACAGAAAATAGTTTATTTTTATTAATTAAAATTATTAGGGCAATATAACTATTTTTAATACTTTTTGAGCATGTTTTTATGTGTAGCATGTAGTTTTAGTGTGATAAAAAAAAAAACGAACACAAAATTATTTCTTAGAATAAATAAAATGGTTAGAAAATTAAGAGAATACGAAGTAGAAGAACAAAAAATACGGGTACCAAATTTTTTCACCTGCGCTTGATTATTGTCTGTTATTTCCGGTTTATTGCTAAATTACAAGAAAACGATGGATAGTAAATTAAATATGCAAGACAGATACAAAAAAAAAAAAAAAAAATCAACGCGCTTAAAGAATAAGATAAGAAATTTCTTTGTATTATTTTTTTACCATCGAAGGCGTTGCAATATTTTTAATGCACACTGTCCAAACCAAAGAGTACGCACTTCTTTTGTGTATTTTGATTTTATATTACATTAATCATAAACAATTTAAACCAAAGTCAAACACAATTTCATCAATACGAATAAAAAAATGTATTTCTATTAATAATTTTCGAATAATTTTTACCTTTATCTTTAACTTAAATCACCTAAACCCAAAAATTTATTTTGCACAAAACCACACAGTACACTAAAAATGCACGAAATTTTTTTATTTTTTGTAATCACTTTAATTAAATCACTAAATGTATAACTTATAAAGTATAGAAATAATAAAATTATTCTATTACTTGCAACAAAATGTTTTCTTCCAATAACTTATAACTTTCTTATGAATTTTCTTACTAATCGAATTGTGGTAAATTAATTACACTATCAAAATAAAACTACTATTTTACATACATACACAAAATTTACCTTTAAAAATTCATTAATGGCAAAAATGACAGCTGCATTTTCAAATACATAAACAATTAGGGGTACCCGTTTTGAATTATTTCATTTCTATGTGCTCCTCACTAGATGTCTCGATTATTAATCGATTAAATTTTTTACCGTTGTACACACTTCTATTCAATTTGACAACTTCTCAAGTGTCAAACTTTGTTGTTATTTTTAATATTTTTAGCACAAGTGTTTTTTTTTTTATTAATCTAATTAGTAAATTGAGTAATTTAGTGAATAGTACGCGTACATTAGTAATATTAATACTTGGTAAGTTTCTTAAGAGATGCAATATAAGTATATACATTGTTTTTATGATTTTTGTTGCTTATTTCTAAATAGTTAGGTTATGTTCTGAGTATATTTCAGTACTTATTGATGAATTTTAATCAATGTTTTAATGGTACGATCTTAAATTTAAAACAAATTAATGATTTATTGAATATTTATTACCTTAAAGGTTTCTTTTCCGTTGAAAAAATTATTACATCGAAAAATTATTCATGCCATATGCCAGAGTGGCAGTTGGGCGCCCAATGCAAGGAAGATGAAACCGTTCGGCATGTTTTTTAACAGATTAGTGATTTTTTCGTCAGTTATTCGTAATTCCTAATTGGTCTAACAAGATTTGTTGAAAATCTGATTAAAATAATTAATGATATTCTTTGAAGTCGACTTTCAAATGCAATTTTATGTACCTAATCCTTTAATTTAAGCCTTGTCCAATAAATTAATATTTTATTTTGTCACAACAAATCTAATTTGTGTATACTTAATATAAAAGCTTCTCAATGTTTCAAATTTAACAATTTGTTTCGAGTTGCTTACCGAATTAATATTACAATATCAAATTCATTCGAGCGTAGTTTAAGGGTGCGGTGGGGGCTTCTCACACCGGCGCGGCTGCCACCTGTTTTGGGGTGACACCCGACCGTGAAAAAAATAAAAACTTACACAATTCATCATAATGTTTTTCGACGATAAATCACTTAGGGCTTGAAGCCATTTTAACCAAGTTATCCGTAGTAAATAATTTAATTTATCAATTTGATAATTTATAAATGCTTTGTAAGCTACAAGAAATTTTAAACACCAGAGGCTACGCAGAACTTTATACCTGCTGTGCGTGATTTCACATTTTTTGCTATCTTTCCTTTTAGAATGATGTACAAGGGAAATAAATTGTGCTCAGATTGCATTGCAAAGTAAAGCCGTGAGTCAAAATAGAGGAACTTCGTCTTTATATTGAAGAAAATCAGAATCATATTGTAGAAGAGGCGCATAGATCTTGCTGTGAAAATCTGAGAACTACGGCAATCCGATAGAAAAATGCGTCGTAAAAAACGACTGGTGAATTGGAATGTTATGATCAATTTAGTATTGAACTCTGAATTAGATCGAAGTCAGTTCAATACGTAGCTTCATTGTTCGAGGTTGTGCTGATGATAAATACTTTGCTTTTGGCGAACATTGAAGAGTTGAAATTAGTAGTATCAATATTTACTGGTTTTTATGATAAGGTATCAGAATCAGAGCTCCTCTTAGAGATAGCAAGGTAGAGAAGACATTTAAAAGCGGCCAATGTTACAGTTTCTAATTGGGTGTTTCTAGGCTTTTTGAAATCATACTTTACGTTTATCGGATTTTTATTAATTTTAACAGTTTTCAGCAGTTGGGGTGACATCACGATACCCGCACCGGCCGGGTGCTACCCATGTATCTCGTCTAGCTACGCCACTGGGTACATGGTTAACGTTTAGTTGAACATGGTTAATGACTTAAGGCGCTTTTATGGTTGCCGTCGTTTCGTCGTACGTTCGTTCAGTTATTTTTTTAAACCAATCATATTACTTAAAAATGACGAATTTTTTCTTCTGCAATTTTTGCAGCAAGATGGTTTATCTCCAACTTTTTCACAGCACGAACATAGATAGAAAGAGATTTGAAAATAAATGAAAAGGGATGTCTATAATATAGTTTTAAATGCAAATATATTTTTGTTGAGTGCACATCGCCAAAATACATACAAAATATTTTTAGTTGATACATATAATTTCTTGACGAGTTCACGTCAATTTTTATTTTTATTTTGTGTGACAGTGATATTATTATTACAAATTGTACGACTATAGGATTTTATACAATGTCTTTATATTCAGGTAGGTTAATTTGTGATTATTAATTTGGTTTTAATTAAATAAGGTTAAGGTCCCATAGCAACGTAGAAAGAATAGGAAAAACCGAAGGTTTCAATTTATTCCAAATGGCACCTGTTGTTTCGCGGATGATACCGGACGTTGTTGAAACAGCTATCCGAAAGCCGTATGGTCCGATGGACGTCATGCTGTCTCCGCTTGCCAAATAACTAAAACAGATTAAATCGTATATGTTTACAATATTATACTGATTTCTTTAAAAACAAAACGAAAAAATATTTATTCTAGGCTTACCGTAAAGTTAATGACAATCTTTCGCCTGGAGTGGATTTACAGCAAATCCCTTGTGTTTTTGAATTTCTGGTCCAACTAAACGAAGCAGATCATCAAACACTTGTGGTGTCATTCGATGAAAATTTTTAAAAGATTCCATATCGGACAGCCTCATCTCAGCTATTAAATCTGTGGCAATATGGCATAAGGGAATAACTCGAGTTATACCCTTTTACATATTATTTCAAATTCGAAATCTCCATATTCGAATTCATATCATATCAATTTTTTGTAATAATCCAGCAACTAGAAACAACCGTAATAATCATTTAAAAAAGCAAGAATTCAAAAAACTCATACGATTTTGAACGACTCTTAATTTTAAAAACGTTTTCCTGAAAAATGCGAATTTTAGAGTTATTCCCTTATGTCATATTGCCACAGATATTATAATGACCAACTCTCACCCTTTCTTTGAAAATTGGTCTGGCATCAAACCGTCTTCTTTTTCTGGTATTTTTATTTGAAAAAACATTCCAAAAATAAACTAAAGCGCCAGACGCAATTAACATATCCGAATGGAGTAACTCCAAATCATCCATTCTCAAATTATAATTTTATTACACAATAATTATTTTAAATTTATTATTTTTCAACAATAAAAATAAAACTGCAGATTATTTAATTTAATTAATTTTTAGATTTAATAATTTTTACCACAAAAATGTTTACAACACACAACTATATTCAACAACGTTAAAAACTTGAATAAATATGTATCACAATCGCTTTGGTTTTATATATGCTTATACATATATAGTTAAATATTTAAATAATAGGTCGCGATCGCGACAAAATCGTTCTGTGATTTTTGCAACAACCATAAAATCGTAAAGAGAATATGACTGAAGGATGAATGAACGAACGAGCGAACGACGGCAACCATAAAAGCGCCTTTACGATCCAATTTTGTGTTTAGTCGTGTAAGTTATAAAATTAAGTACATTTATGCCGCATGCCGCACCTCAAAAACTGTCGTCAGTAACTTTCATAGTAATTTTGCAACAGAAGAATTGGACGGCGAAATTTTTTTTAGTAATTTTTAAAAAAAGATGAAAGATTAATTGCGTCAAGTTCTTCTGTTGCGAAATTGCCATAAAAGTTACGGCCGACAGTTTCTGAAGGTGCGGTATTAAATAAATATGTTTTATAATAGAAATTGTGAATTGTGGTACTTGTTTTGTTGATAAAATAGTGTAGACGCCTAATTAGTCGAAAAATAGGCAAAACCCAGGAATAAGTTGCTTTAAGATGAAATTCAGGATTTAAATACACTCCCGAGCAACTAAATCGACTCAAACCTCGGCGCGTACAAAAAGTCATATTTTTTAAAATGGCTTAACCGATTTTCATAAAACAATTTTTTTTTTACAGTTTAGTATTTTATCTTTACAAGGACACCTATGTATATCATTAAAATCTATACAGTACTTTTCAAATTAAAGCAATTTTAGCAAAATGCGATGTTTCGGTGAAAGCAATTGACGTGCTGCAATCTCCTGTATAACACCACGTTGACCGATATTTGATATCAGTCACTTATCAGACGTTGACCTGAACAAATCTCTACCAATTCGTTATTTCCTCAAAATCATGGATGTTCAAATGTTTACCACAGTAAGTGGACATCATGTCGAGTCAAAAACATACTAGACATTTATAGGCACTCAATGTTGTATCAAATGAAAAATTATCAGAAATATTCATATTGGGCTATAAACCTATATGGGCATGTAGCAAAAATCTCAACATATGGCTGGTCTTCAAATGTTTACCACTGTAAGTGGACGTCATGTCGAGTCGGACAAAAAAATCGGGAAAATCATTTTTTCATAATATTTGATATACATATTGGGTGAGATCGTATCAAACATGGTTGTCCTAAACACCCTAGATTTGAAGAATTTGATGATTCTAATAATTTTGACAATTAAATTTTTGTTTTAAGAATTTTAAGAATCTTTTTATAAAATTCAAATACGCTTTAAAAAAATTTAAGAATTTCGACCATTTTGCTATTTCTAAAAATTTAATCACCCCTATTATGATTGTCGAGTCGATCGACAATCGACACGACTCTGTGTTGCCTTTTCCCTTTTCGTATTGTTTTTATCAAATGAAAAAAAGAAAACGCAATACAGAGTCGTGTCGATTGTTGATCGACTCGACAATCATAATGGGGGTGAATGTGACCAGAATGCTTACAGTCGGAAGCCGTACATTACACGCCTTACTTTTATTATGCGGGGGATTTTTTATTTTTTCAAAATTCGGAAGCAGTACAAATAAGTATGTTATTAACATCCGCTGCTCTGGTTTTTGTAGCAAAATGTTCCACTCTGGTTGTGCTGAAGTTATCGTGTGCCATATAATCAAACACGAAAATGCTCAAACATTATGTGTGATTCTGTTGTGACTGCGGAGACCTTATGAAGAATCAGTCATCCCTTAAGGTAATGAGGGACTGTAATTTTAGCGCCAATACTGCCCCGCAGCCCTTTGTTGAAAAGCTGCTTGACGAGATTACCTGTCTCAAACAACAACTTGGCATGATCCTCGATCGTCTGCCTGAGATTTCAACCACGGCTACCACATCGTCTATGCCTTTAAGTTTTCCTGCAATGTCAACTAAAGATTCAGCTTCACGGATTATATCCGATGAAGAAAATAACTCTACTCTCAAGGAAATAACGTCTGATAAAATCGTAAAAGGTATACCTAGTTCTGGGTTGCTTGCTGTTATACCTATTAGTCCTGCGGTCTTACAACCAGCCATGCAAAAACCTCCGGCCTCTACTGGAACCTTTTCTGATGTGATGATTTCTTCTTCAATGAGTTCCAATGTTGCCGTGCCTGCAGTTGGAAACAAGCATCTTCAAAATCTGGGCACAAAAACTATCTGTGGTACCAGGCAATTTTCGGAAAATTTTGGGGTATTGGTCATTGTACCGACGGTATGGCTACATGTCTAGAAATTTGATTCGGATACGTCTGAAAATGAAATTGCGTCCATGGCTAGAACTTGTTTGGAGATCGAAGACTGTAAAGCATTCAAACTGGTTCCTAAACTACGTAGTATCGAATCTCTGGAGTTTGTTTGCTTCAAATTGGGCATAAAATTGATGTACGTATTAAGGCCCTAGACCCTAATACTTGGCCAACCGGTGTACACTGTACACATTCGGGAGTTTTACCATAACAATTTTCGGACAACGTTGCCTCCACGGGTGAAGTTTCGAACAACTGCTGCTCTCAACAGGTCAACAGAATTAAACTCTTAAACTTATTAAACTTTTATAATTTAATTATAAGAGTTCAATAAGTAGTAAACTTGTCTCAAGTAATAACCTGCAATGTGAAATTTCTGATACCAGCTGTATCAGTCGACTCTCCCGTAATTTACGTGATGTAGTTTCAGGCAGTATGCTTCCGCCTATAGCATTCGAGGTAAAGCTAAATTATTCTTACTTGGCGTGCTGGACAATGCTTACGGTGTTATCATTATCTCGGAAACATGGCATACTAAAAGTTTCAATCCGGCGGAGTCTTTTCTACCTAAATACGTCGTTCACAGGAATGATCGACATGATTTTTATAGGTATCTGGACAGTTCCAAAAAAAACAATTCACAGAAAAGCAATTCACAGAAAAATAATTCTCATCAAAATACTCACATAAATTAAATTAAAAGGCGTTCGAAGGATCAGCGTTAATAGCGTTCGAAGAATCAGACAAGGAACAGTAACAATTCCGCAAATAATTAATGAATTGTGTGTATTGGAGCAATACAATACAGATGGTAAGCAATTTTTATTATATGACTCTGAAGCCGCAGAAAGTCGTATTTTGTTGTTTTCAACAGAAGAAATTTTGGAATTTTTGAGCAATGCAAATACTTGGTATGTGGACGGCACCTTTAAAACTGTGTCTTTGATTTTTAATCAATACAATTCACGGCATCAAAAAATGTATCCTTACCACTTGTATATGCATGCACTACTTCCAAATAAGAAAACAGATACTGATAAGAATTTATTTGAGCAGTTGAAAATAATATAATCCGGTTTCCAGTTATGTCTGATTTTGAACAAGCAATTGCGATTGCTGTTCAGTTTTCCTTTGCGCCAGACAACACTGTTGCTTTATTTTTCACAGAACCTGTATCGGAAATTATGTGAAGTAGGGTTCAAAATTCAATAGAATCAAGGTGTAGAGTTTGCTCACAAGATTAAAATGTTATTAGCAGTTGCGTTTGTTTCTTCTGTAGACGTTATAAAAGCATTTGAATCACGAAGCAGACTATTTCGAAGATAATTATGTGGGTAGATTAGACGTTCGCATTAAAAACACATCCGGTAGGCGAGATCCAAGGTATACCATCAAACATGGAATATTTATGAAGCCGTGCAACAAGGATTCCCGCGAACAAATATCGAGGAATGGCAAAATGGTTTCAAGAAATTGGTTGGTTTAGAGTATCCTTCAATATGGTGCTTTTTGGAAAAATTTCAATTGGAACAGTCAAAAAATGAAATAACGTTACAACAAATTTTTGCTGAAATGCCTATGCCCCCTAAAAAGAAAAAATGAACAAATATGTATATCATTTTTTTTATCTTAAGGAAAAATAATTTCGCAGAAACGGAGCTCACGGAAAAAATAATTTCTTGAAAGTCGCTGCGACTCTCTTTCAAGATCCGTTCTGTGAAATGTGCTTCTGTGAATTATTTTTCTGTGAAATGTTTTCTGTGAATTATTTTTCTGTGATTTGTTTTTCTGTAAACTGACCTACATTAAATTTTGTACCAGCCTGAAGGGGGGAGGTGTGTTGGTCGCTGTTATGTGTTCGATTTCGAACGAGCTCATTGCATGCCATCCAACTTTGATGTTATTGCTGTACGTATTAATGTAGCCAGTGCCTCCATCCTCGTAGCAGCTGCACATATTCCCTGTGGATCTACCCTGAAAATTATTAATTTCATCGATTCTGCTGTTGCGCCATTGGTTCGTGTTGGTGAACAACTAATTGTTACTGGTGACTTCAATCTTCCTGATATTACTTGGATTGATGTTGATGGAGTTTTTACGGTCTCTTCCATCGACCAAAAAGGATTGGCAGTTACTGATTATTTTGCTAGCAAGGCATTATTGCATTATTGTGCAGGTGAACCGAATAAGCAAAAGTTTAAAACGTTAAACTGGTTTTTTTACAATAACTACATTTTGTAAATCGAAGATGAATAACTTCCCATCCTAAGAAATTCTGGAATTTCATAAATGATAAAAAGATGGTTGCTGGGTTTCCTACCCCAATGACTTTTCAGAACTCTTTCGCCAGTCAGCCGTCTGATATATAAAATTTGTTTGCCAATTTTTTCGAGTCTGTCTATGAACGACCAGTGGTATCATGTACTAACAAGCATTTAACCCACCGTGGTCTTTTTGATTTTATCTTTTTTAAAATTTACGGCAGTAGATGTAGTATACACCGATTTTTCAAAGGCGTTCGATAAAATTGACCATTCGTTCCTTATCGATAATCTGGATAAACTAGATTGTCAGTTCATCCCTATTAAGTGGTTGCATTCGTACCTTTTTGATCGTTACCAATTTGTTAAGATTAATGATTTTAGCTTTCGGTCATTTATTATTACCTCAGGAGTTCCTCAAGGAAGTCACATTGATCCGCTTTTATTTTCGTTATTTATAAATGATGTTGTTGAGTGTTTTGAATTTGCACATTGTCTGCTTTACGCAGATGGTATGAAAATATTTGCTCCAATTAATGTGGTTGATGATTGTGTGAAATTACAAGGTGACTTGAATAACTTTTACAGTTGGTCGTTCAATAATAAATTGTTGCTGAATGTGGGTAAATGCAGGATTTTGTCATTCACTCGGATGCGCTCACCAATATTCCAGCAATATTTTTTGTATAATATTGCTGTTGATAGAGTTGAGTTCATTTCCGACTTAGGCATAACCTTTTCTTGTGACCTAACTTTTACGAAAAACATTGATTGTATTATTACAAAAGCTTATATTATGCTAGGTTTCATTAAGTAAAGGCTTTATGCTAGGGTTCAATTTTAAAGACTATTGCGACCCGCTCACACTGAAAACTCTGTATATCCTTTGTTCGTTCAGTTCTAGAATACGCTTCTCAGATCTGGTCCCCATTTTATAGGTGCCATTCAGATAGGATTGAGAGTGTTCAGAAGCAATTTGTTTTGTATGCCCTTTATGGATTATCCACTGAGCGAGTGCATCAATATATTCTCCCACCTTATAATGATCGTTGTAATTTATTAAAATTACAATGTTTGGATCACCGACGAGACGTTGCATCTGCTATCTTCGTTCACGATGTTCTGACTTCCCGAATAGATTGTGACGAATTACTTGCTGGTTGATATTGATCCGGTGTCTTGAGAATGTCGCGGCTTTTTAATTCAGTTTACGATGTTTTCGACTTTAACATGACAAGAAATTCGTTTAAAAACGAGTTGTTTAAATTTCTGCCTAGTAATTGTTAAATTTTGTCTTTTTTTTGTATGTTTACTTCATATTTACTGTAGGTAATAATAAATAAATAAATAACAAAACATTACAAAATACATAGTATAAATAAATTTTCAGCACACATTATATGGTCTTCAAAACGGAATGAGGCCGAATTTTAAAGGGCCGAATGTCGAAGGGCCGAATGTCGAAGGGCCGAATGGGTCGAAGGGGGCGGATGGGTCGAAGGGTCAAAGGGCCGAATGTCGAAGGGCCGAATGGGTCGAATGGCCGAATGGCGAAGAGCCGAATGGGTCAAAAGACCGAATGGGTCGAAGGGCCGATTTTTTTTGTTTTTAGGAATATTTTGTAAAAATTTTTATCAAATATAAATTAATTTCTTATTGTACGTTTCGACAGCAAAGTTCGTTGTTATTTTTGCAACGCTTCTCACACGGATAGTATACATATACAAAAAAAATGTGTATCGACACAAAATTTGTAACCCACACAAATAAAAAAACATTCTAAATAACAACCAAAAAGTACTAATGCCTAGATGTTTTTTGGTTATTATTTTTACATTAGTACTAAAAGACAAAATTTCCCCTATGAAATTATTGAACCACCCTACAGTCGTTGGCCAAAAAACTTGCGCGCCTATTGAAACCACATAAATATTTGTATTAAAAGTCGATTACACTGTTTAAAATTTAAAAAAATATGTGCAGTTTTCTGGCTAGAGTAGTATAAGATTGTTGCCCAGTTTCAATGGCAGCGGTTGCGGCAGATTTTACTTTGTCGCTGATGTCCTTTCCACCCATTTTTTCAAAAACATAGAATTTGGTAATGTTATACACAATTTCAATTTGACACCAATGTACGTAAGATACAAATTTTAAACTTACCTCAAAATATTGCAAATTATCACGTAAATAAAACACCAAAAAAAACGATTTTTTTTATATAAACAGATTTTTAATGGTTCACATTAACTCTCTACACTTTTAAATAACAACGAGTCATACCCCGATCTCAGTAAAAAAAATCACGTGTAGACACGCTCAAGCGATCGGGCATTTAACACACGTATAAACAAGAGCACGAAGATAGAATAAAGAAAAGTTGAAGCAAACTTAAAGAAGAACGGAAAACAAAATGTAATTTTATTTAAAAACGTTGAAATGATGGAGTCGTGCAAAATTTTTGGCTCACGATTGTAAGTGTGTGGTCAACAATAAAAATTCGTTTTCTTTATGTTTTGTTTACGTGATATTTCGTCATATTTTGAGGTCAATTTAAAATTTTTATCTTATGTACATTGGTGTCAAATTGAAATTGTGTATAACATTACCAAATTCTATGTTTTTGAAAAAATGGGTGGAAAGGACATCAGCGACAAAGTAAAATCTGCCGCAACCGCTGTTATTGAAACTGGGCAACTATCTTATACTAGATACTCTAGCCAGAAAACTGCACATTTTTTTTTTAATTTTAAACAGTGTAATCGACTTTTAAAAACAAATATTTTTGTGGTTTCAATAGGCGCGCAAGTTTTTTGGCCAACGACTGTATATTGTAAACACATTTTTATTTTGACGTTTATTGAATGTTTTAATTAATACGACATGTAGAATATTATTTGTCCATTTTGAATAGGTTTAAGAAATTTTAGGATTGAGCATGACCATCTGTAACAGATAAAATGTGATTCGTGATAATTAAATCGAATTTTGGCGAGCGGCGCGTCAACATTTGTGGTGATTATGCAAATGCCTTGATCGAAAATATTACAAAATGCCAACATGGCGGCTGATGATGCCAAAATGGCGGCTCAAACTTATAAATAAAATATTAATTATAGATGTATATTTGTAAAGGATTCTAATCAATTTTGAATTAATAAATTCAGAATATAGTCGAAAATCACGTTCTTGATAAAACTCTTTCATCGTGCGAATCTCAAGAATTGCCAAGCAGCAATTCTACTCAACCTTAAACTTGTGACATTCATTACCAGTTTCAAAATTGTAGCAAACATCAAAAAGTACAAATACATATCCAAACGAAATACCCACATAACCATACAAAAAAATATTTCCCGTTGTTAAAATTACAACGAGATTTGCGGTCGAAACCAGGACTTATTAGTTTATACATATTTTATTATGTTTAAGCTTTGGATATTCTATCGGCAAAAATATTGCATTAATTTTGTTGTTTATATTTTGTGTTCTTTTTGTAATTATCAAGTGGAAAAATATTTGTACATAATAGGTATTTCACCAAAACCAAACAAGAATTTTGGCATAAAATGTCATACAAATCAGACAATTTTTTATTCGTTAGGGTGAAGGAAAATTCTATTTGGACGAATAAAATAATTTCTCTGTGATTTAGTGATGTGAATATACTACTAACAATTTACTACACAATTATAAAGACAAATTACAGTTTAAGGCAAAATTTCCAAAATGTCTACTTAAATTAAACTAAACTGTTTTTTTAAAGTACATATATTGTTGTCTCATGTGTTGTTTTGAATATTGTTTCAACCTGAAATGTATTATGTACCTATTTTGATATGAGTCATTTTGACAAACAACATTTCAACCAGGCATTGATATCTAGAAAATTAATAATGTTTTTCATAAATAAATAAAAATTATAGTTCTTAATATCAAATTCAGTACATTTACAAAATATTCCTTAAAACAAGAAGACTTCGACCCATTCGGCCCTTCGATCCATTCGGCCCTTCGACCCTTTCGGCCCTTCAAAACAGTACTGTGTTAATCAAAGCAGCAGGTCACCTTAGGAAATTATGACCCATTTAACAAATTTTCAAAAAATTTAAAAAATGTTAAATTTTAAGAAACCTATTTCAAGGATTTTAATTAAATGATTGTTTTACCGGTTTTACAAGTACATATTTCTTTTTAGTAATTTTACGCAGCCAAATTACATTTTGGTACAAAAAATTACTTATCTACAAACACATCTGTGCTCTAGAATTAATTGCCGTCTTACTTTGGTAAAAGTTATTCCTATCCGGATAGGAATGAAATTTTGCCCAAAGTAAGAACAATTCTTCTTCAGAATAATTTTTTGTTTTTACTTTCAACAGTTGGTACCAAGCTCTAAAATATAATTTATTGTTTAGAATTTTAACAAATATAAAATAGTGATGACAAATTATTGAATAAAGTATAATAATTCTAAATGATAATTAACAAAATTTAAAATTCTGATTTATTGAAAAATTGATAATTGTTATTTAATACCAACTCATAAAACTAAATATTATGTAATATATGTACTCTAGTGGTAAACACTACAACTATGAGAAGAAGAGAATTTTGCTATTCCTACTTCTCAGCGGAATGAAACTCTTCATTCCGGAATGAAAATACACGGCATTGTTGTTGTAAAATTGCCAAAGTAAGACTACAAATAGGCGTAAGTCGACTTTTGTTCCAAAATACTCTTGCGCATTTTCTATTTAATTTTCTATTAATACGTTTTCATTCCACGTTTTAACCTTCAAACCGTGTTTTGGGGAATACAGTTCCCCAAACATGGTTTTAAGGTTAACTTTGTTACTCATTGCATCATTTTATAAATAAACTAAGTACACATATCTCAAAATCATTTAAAAAATTGCATTATTCCTATATTTAATGAAAATTAATATTGAGGAATTCTATTTCTCGTAACACGGAATTAAGTTGTAAAACATACACACGGGTCTAAGGTTAAGGTAACATCAAAGAGAACACGCCCCGGTGGCACAGTTGTTAGCATGCTTGCTTTAAGCTCCGAAGGTCCCGGGTTCGATTCCCGGCGGGTGATGAAAAAATCACGGCTGGTTAATGTAAGGACCAATGAACTAATCACTCATTATCCGTTGTACAAATGATTACGAAACTTCACTATGAAGCGGCCAAATCCCTCCATGGGATGTAGCGCCAGCGAAAAAAAAAAAAAAAAGAGATTAACAGGGCATAAGTCGATTTACGACCTTTTAATTATTGAATCATCTGGATAATTTCAGATAGCAGTTCGGCGCGAGACGCACATATCTTCGTTGCTCTCATTTTACAATATAGGCTGCGGTCGAATTCTCGGGTAAATCATTTACTGCGGTAAATTTACATTTTTAATGTTCGTTTTCTGTTAAATTACGCATTTTTTTCTATTTTTTACTCGTTCAATTCTTATAACAATAAAGAATAAAGTATCTAAACGTAAAAGATTTACCTTTTTTTATTTCCCTTACTCTCCAGCAAAAAAAGGTAAATGCATTTACCGAATTTTGCGGATTTACCCGAGAATTCGACCGCAGCCATAGTATTTGAATACGAGCCAGAAAATAACGTCTAATTTCTTGCATTTCGCTTATTATTTCAGCAGCAACGAAGAACGATTCTCCAACTAAATCAAAGGTAAGTGAAATTGTACAGTAAAATTATAAATTAAAATAATTATTTTTTATGTTTTTGCTCCCCTTGTAGTTAGTTATGCACATTTTGTAACAATGACTTCTATGAATATTTCCTCGCTTACATTTCCAATGCGATTTAATTAAATTAAATACATAATATAGGTGATGTGTAAATAATTTTAGTATATGTATATACATAGGTGGAGCACACCTGACACCATGAAATTATATCTCATCACGTATAGATTTGTTTTCGATTGTTTGTTGCCCACTTATGGTATAATATGTTTTATTTAATTTGAAATTCAAAGCCTTGAATAAATAATTGTGAAGATTACGAATAATAAAAAAAAGTGGTGTTATTTGTTTTTGTATGTACATATATGTATATGCATAGCCCCTGAATATTTACGGAGTAAAGTCCAGCAATAAATTTATTTATTTTTTACTTTACATTTCTATGCAAAGTGATTGCAAATGACCTATATGTAATATCATACCAAAACGATATTTTCGTATTCAAAACCCATTATATATTGAAGGCACACACATGTTGTCGGTTGGCGAAAGATAAAAAAAGAGCTTTTTCAATAAAACTTTTAATTTATGATCATAATTTTGTATTTTCTTTTCTCTTAAACACTATCGTTCCCAAATCGTTTGCTTTTAAAGCCTATTATCATCTCCCCGCCGCTTGAGTATAAAGAACGAAGAGCTTTTTATGGTTTTTTATTAAAAATTAAAATTTAAAGCTTTTTTTATGACTTAACTTTTTTTTGTAACATTAATTTCTTTTACATTTAATAAAAGGAACGAGGGTGAAAATTAAACGCACATATGCATATATGTACTGATCGGATTTTCCCTCCTTTATATTTTCCCAATTTTCTCATTGTTATTATTGCATTGTTGTATGTAATTTTATGGTTTAATAATAAAATAATAAAAATATCGGGAGCATTACATACGATACAATGTACATATAATTGCGGGGAAATTAACAACAACAAAGCGTGAACAATTTTTCTATACCGCTGAATGCTTAGTTTTTGTTATGGTACACAAATGTATAAACATAAAAAAAACTCCGCCTAAAAATCGATAAAATGGAAAGACAGAATAATAGAATTTTCTCAATTACGTCACGAGGGTTCTATATTTGTGCGATAAAATTTTTGCTGTGGGAAATCGTACACTGGTCGAAATCTATTATGTATGCATGCAATAAAACACAGTTTATTGCACATTTAGTTGCTTATTATGGAAAGTTAAGTTATTCACTTGATTAAATGAATTAATTACACATCGTGTAAACAATTTTTTTTTTTTTTAATTACAATCCAATTTTTTGATGTGTACTACATAAGAATTGAATCGAAACTATGTATACAACCGAACATAAAATTAATTTCTAACTTATTAACGTTTCGAACAATTTCCCAATATTGCTTTTATACACACATAAAAAATTTTCCCCTGTTTTCCCAGGTTTTTATTTTTTATTATGGTTTTCTATGTATGCGCGTTGCTTGGGTGGGAGATATTCGAGCTAAATATCAACAGTCTTTGTTGTTTGTTAGTTAGTAGCTGTTTAGTTTTCATACAATAATAGTCGGTTCCGTCTTTACACACAGTAGTAGTTAAGTTTTTTTTTTTTTTTTGATAAAATTTTCCTAAATTTTTATAAGTGGATAAGACAATAAATTAGTGAAAATCCAAAATAATATTTTGTGTATTGTGTGTGGTACGTTGTGTAGTGGTGCGGTGTTATATTTTTATTAAAATATATCATTGTTGTTATTTGGAAGTGGTGAAAATTGTTGATTAAATTTTCATTTGATATGACGTTATTATTGGAAAAAACTTTTTTATTATTATTTGATTATCATGCTCACAGAGCAATTGAGTGTTATAAAAAATCAACAACAACAAACGCAACGTCATCCGCTACAAAGGCAACAACATCAGGAGCACGATTTTATAGAAACACAACAACAGAATACGGCTCGTACTCTGGAAATAAAAACGAAACGAAAGACCAAGAAAAAAAAGTTGCTTTTTTTGAAAAAGATATGTTCATTCCAAGATAATTTTAATACGACCGCGGAATATCGAAGGGATCGGCGAGTTACCGGGTTACAATTACCGTTGCATCCATTACAATTTATCGGGTGGATTGCCCTGTTATGTTTTGGAATTGGAACATTTTTTATTATAATACCTGCAATACATCCTGACTATCAACAACCGCTATATTTGTTAATTGTTTGCCTATATTTAATTCATATTGTATCGCATCTGTTAGCATTACTAATCGATCCGGCCGATAAAGAGTTACGTAAACAAAGTTCGCGTAAAGTAATACCCGAATTTGATCGGACTAAACATTTTCATGTGATTGAAAATGGACGTTGTCATTTGTGTAACATAAAAATAAATTGTGTACGAACTAAACATTGTAGTGTTTGTAATAAATGTGTTAATAAATTTGATCATCACTGCAAATGGTTAAATCATTGTGTCGGTGGAAGAAATTATGTTGCCTTCCTTATGTGTGTTGTTAGTGCTGTTATTGCAGCTTTGGTCATATTGGCCGCTGCTATAGCTGAAATTGTATTCTATCACCTGAATCCGGATTGGTTGAATGCATTTTATTGGAATTTAAATAACACAAACGATAATAGTATTATTGTGACAAACGTAACAAGTAATAATAACAGTTTAACACAAATAATTGTTAATGAAACAACATTCGCAGCTAATCCGAGTAATTCGACCGGCGATGGCACACAAAATGGTACAACAGGTGAAAGTGATATTATAGCTAATGGGATTGGATTAAATAATACGATATTTTTAATTTTTATATCAATTATTGGAATCCTAGCTGCGATAACAGCGGGCCTCCTATTACACCTGTGTTTCTTTCATATTTATATATCTTTTTTGGGATTAACGACTTATGAATATATACGAAATCATCGCCAAAATGTAATGTCAACGTCAGGACCCGCGTCACAACAACAACAACAGCGACCGACGGCAACTACAAATAGTAATAATGTCTCTGCTACGCTGTCCCCTAATAATATAACAACAATATCATCTAGCGAAATTTTAACAAATCCGTCCACACTGTTACAGCATGATAATAATATAAATGATAAGAAGTTATATTTTTGTTCGAAAATCAACAAAAGTCCTTTGAAATTAGATGAAGCTGGAATTATAACTGGTGGCGCAGCATCAAATGCCGCACTAAATTCAAACCGTCCAAATACATTGTATTGTTGTGAAAAATCACATGAATACGTACACCAGTATCATCATCACAAAACAACTAAGTCATCATTAAAAACGTATTACATGTGTTCGGTGCTGCATGATAATACAACGTCACATGAGACGACGACAACCAATTCAACAAAAACATTCCATTGCTGTTCCGAGATACATCGCGAAGAAAAATGTACATACTGTAGTTTTCGTATTAAAACCTTACAACCATCTGAGATTATGTCGATAGATGATAAACAATGTTGCTTGAAATCGTTAACAAAACATCACAGATGGCGTAGAAAATGGAATTGTTGTTCAAATGTGCCGGATAGTCCAGATATACCGGAGCCCACTATCGGGAGTATAGGTGCTGGGCAAACTATGGTTAATTGTGAACCGGCACAGCCACATTTAGAAGATCAGCCGGTTCATACAATATCATCTCAAATTACCCAATTAACTAACGAATTACAACAACAACATACAAATAATGGTGCCAATATAAATAGTAGTAATAATATTAATAATAATAGTAATATAATAATTGTTAATTCCATGGAAAATAATCATAATAACAGTATGCCAAATGATCAAGAACATCACCATCACATTGAAATAAATAATCATCATCAATATAATGATAGTGATGTTATACATCGACATAATAGTAACCATAATCTGCATAATATGACGAATAATATTAACGAGCCCGCCTCATTTAATCGTCGATTTAAGCGATTTCGTCGCCGTTTAATAATCCCATACACACCAGTCCGCTTTCGACTTATGGTCCGAATGATTCGCATGTATGGTAAACCAATGTGTCCAGAAATTCATGAAATCTATCGTAACAATCAAGTACGTCCAATGGTGAACACAGATTATCGAAATGGATCAACCGTACATCAAATTTTACCAACATCAGTGATACGTAACGACGTGAATCGTAACCAACCTATATTACCAGCATTACCACCACCATCACGCCGTAAAATATTAAAAAATCGTACAGATGATTTACAAGAGTTGGCCGATAGTTTAGGTTTTGCACAACAACAAAATCAACAGTCGTCGCAACAACAAACGATTCGTTTATCGGGTGGTTCAAAAACTCAAACATTTCGAAGATCACGACGTAAAAATGTATTACGCAGTAGAAGTTCAACGTTGTCGCCCATCCATGAATCGGGACTATCGAATCCAACATCACCGCAACCATGTCGTCATAGTGTTATAACACATGGGGAACGTCGCCTAAGCGGTAATAATGATCCGACAACGTCAAATAATTCGCAATGATATTAGTGAGTTGTACATCTCTTTAAACATGTACATAATTTTTATATTATATATTTATCTATATGTTTCTGTTTAAATTATTCTAAATAATGTATAATTATTCGGTGTCTATCTCTGTTTTTTAGTTTAGATTTATTAGGCTTAGTTTTAGTGTAATCTGTAATATTCTAATATTGCTGAAGGGAAGTCGCATAAAACTAAAATTTCATAACTGCATGCAATTCTCGTAAATACATTTTATTTGTGTTTCTTTAATTTCATTTTACCAATTTGCTTAGCGAAGATGATAATTAAATTTTAATGTTGTTTAGATAAATCTAAATAAAACTTTTAAAATTAAATATGCTCGAGATGAAATAGTTGTGTAACTTTAAAATCAAGTTTAATTATATGCGATTTCCAGAGTGGTGAACAAGACACGAACCTAATTTGACCAACCAACAAAGTGGATCAAAACTGTCCCTTTTAGACATAGAAACTACCGTTGCTTACAGTTTATGAAAATCGCCTACAACTACATTATATCAAAAAAACAACAAATTTTTCAAATTTAAATTCCTATATTTCTTTCAAATACATATTAACTTCTTATGTTTTAACATTAATTAACTAATGACATTGCATTTAAAAAAAAAAAAAATGTAGAAAAAAAAGGTCATTCGAAGGTCAAAAGTAAAACAAAACAGTCAAAAAAACATACAGTTGCAATGTTTAGATACAAATTTTCATTTACGTTGAGAAAGGGGATCCCACCAACAAACAATCATTTTTTGTGTTTGGTATTGAATTTTGTTATTTTTTAAAAATTCAATATCATTTCTTAATTAATGTTAAAACATAATATATTTAAGTTACTATTTTGAAAGAAATATAAGAATTTCAATTAGAAAAAAATGCTGTATATTTTTTTTTGATGTAGTGTATTTCGAATTTATAAAATCTTAACTCTCGTGATTCTTAATTCTGAAAATAAACTGTTTTTAAAGTTTGAATAAGCTTTATTTTAGTCGATGATTTAATCAATGAAAATCTTAACTTCTAGAGTTTAGGACAGCAGTATATTTTGTTTTGTTTCTGAGAAATTATTCATTTTATTTTTAGGGTGTTTTTGAAATCAGATTTAAATCTATTTTTGTAACCAAAAATGCAAAAAAAAAAAAAAAAATTAAAATGAGAAAACGCCTTATTGTAATATTGCAAATTATTAAATGCAACATAAGATTGCTAAATAATTTCCTGACATGCAAATTGGCTTGCGGGCTTCTCTATTTTAGTATGTGAACCATTAAACAAAATTGTTTTTTGTTTATAAATCCTGCAGTTTCAATAATTTGAGCAAAACCGTTAATATAAACCGTTAATAAAAACGAATAAAATGTTGGTTTTTACCTTTTTCATCGTACACGTAAACCCCAAATGTTTAGGGCTCTATTTAATTTAATTTTGGGCATTTCCCATTTTTTTTTTGGTACTGAGCGATTAATTTAAACTTTACAGACGTTACTATATTTTGGTTGTTGTTTGCATTGGTAATTAGATACATTTTGAGACAAATTGGTACCTGTAAGAATATTTCAGATTTCTCGTGCATAATTTTAGTTTTATGTGAATTTTTCCCTATGTTATATTCTTTGTGTAAAAACAGAAATTTTTGTTTTTATTCTATTGTACTATAATACCTACATACTTAAGATGAAGTTCTATTAATTTTATACAAATCATAAAACACGGAAGATCGCGTGGCAATTCATGAATGCTCATTTATAAAAGTCTAAAACTTGAAAAGATGAGGCCTTTTCGCGTCCAAATACAAAACTTTCAATGTAATTAAATTTTTGTTTTGTTTTTCAATTGTAATTAGAATTGGGTCGGTAGGTGGATGTTTATATATTTGGTGAAAAAGGAAAAGTTTTTTTTTTTCCGGATTATGGCATTGTATTATCTTTTTTTTTTTTGCTAGTTTATTTCAAATAACCCTTTTTTGTGTATCCGTTTGTTTGGTACTTAATTGTTAAAATTGGTTATAGGAGTCTCAGATGGGTGATAAAATCCTTAAAAAGAAAAATGGGCGGAAATATTTTGGTTTGTTGTTTTTCACCTTTTTCTTGTTGTTGATGTGTATTGTAAATGATTTTCAATTTCCATTTATAATTTTGATTCAAATAGTAGAGTGACATTGATAAGGACGATAAAAGAATTAAATGATTGAGAAAATAGGAAATTTAAACTTTTAAAGACAATATCCGATCGTAATCGTCTGGGGAACATTAAAATTCAAAAATGGTCATATTCTTGTTATGGAAAAATTATGTTTTCCATATTTACCATAATCATTTTAACAGTACAATAAATATAGCTTTTTATATTCATATAATTTACGTTGTGCTTATATAAATAATAACTCATGCTCTGGCGTTTCTCCTGTACATCAATCATAAAAGTTTAATATTAAAACTAGTACCGACTAATTAATACAGCCAGTTACAGCAATACAAAATAATTTTTTTTCCATTTTCTCAAAATTTACTGTTCGTGCATAAAAAAGTAAATACCCAACAAATACTTGCTCAAAAATAACTCTATACTATTTAAGTAAAATCAATAAAAAAAAATGCTAAAGTTGTACGTTTGTACACCGTCCAGTTTGTTTAATAAAATGCTATTTTAAGTTTGGATTAAACTTAAAAGTTGTTTATGTTTTTTATTTTGATATGTCAAAAGTTACAAAATTGTTGTGAATAGAATTTAAATTTTTTTCGGTATAGTTTTCAGTTTTTAATTTAATTTTCCACTATAATAATTACATGTCAGCCGTATTTCGTACGGGAAGTAGCGTATTACATATTAGATTTTCTGTATATTTATTTATGATGTATAGTTGTGTACACATTGACTGACAATCCAAGAAAAATATTTTTAATAACATTATGGTATATTTTCTTTTTATATAAATTGTTTGGGTTTTATAGGTTACTCGTCGCATATTGTCCTTGATATTATTATCTCATCAAAATTTCCTAAAGAGTGATTATTGTCAAAATTTTGTTTTGTTTGTTTATAGGAACTGTCTTGTAGTTAATGTTTGAGGCCTCCATTCTTATTAAACTATTAAAATGAGATTTTGTTTCTTTCTATTTGAGCCCCATTAACGTTCCCTAAGCCTGATGAATAAAATAACGCCGTGAGCCTGATGGGGTCCGGAAGACCTCGAAATAAAACATTACATTTTATGGCCTGGTAAAAAAATATGAATCTTATTAGATTTATAAAGACATATAACAATCATTGCTTTTCGTGAAATATTATTCACACGAGAACATAATAAAAAACATTAACTTTTTTATGTTACAACTAAAATAAGAGTAGGGCTTCTGAGACCACAGTATGTCTTGAAAAATAGTAAACCTTCAGAGCTGTCATGTAATGCTGCCAAAAAATCTAAACATTTTATAGATCATGTTTAAATGTCAAATCTTTTAGCAAGAGCTACCATCTTTCGGAAAACTTCGAAAACACTAGTAACTTTCACATAATGCCACTAGGTGTCACTAAATATTTCCTATCAAAAATTATATGACTTTTTTATGTTTTTATTTTGTAAACATAAACAACATTACACATTTAATTTTTATGCTATCTAAGCAAAACCAAAAATCGTTCCAATAAAATCACAAAACCAAAATTTTTGTACTACAGCCGGCAAAAGTTGGTTATACACAGAGAAAAAACTAAGTGTTTTTTGAAACAAGCAGCCCACTAAAATTATGAATTATTTTGTATTGAGAATATGCATAGGGTAAACCTAAAACCATAAAAGGTTCACAATTAACATGTTTTTTTCTGTATTCATTGTTGTGAATGTGACCATAGATCACCCTATTTTTTATCATGATTATAATTATGGTATAATTATTTTATATAATAAATATTTATATAAAAAAGACGATTGTTGCTGCCGTCAAAATCGTGAAAACTAACTAGTTTTATGTTTTCATATAAGTATAACCAACTTTTGCAGACGATAGTACCAAAATATTCGAAAACGAAATACCAAAAAATGTTTATAACCAAAACTATAAGAAAATTATTCAACAATTTAATACACCAACATTTTATAACGATCACATTAAACACTTTATCAAACAACAACAACAATCGCCAGTTTTATTATTGTTCATTGCTGCCCCTTTTTGAAAGACGTTACTAATTTGTTTTGGTTGTGTAGTGACATCTAGTGGCAAACGCTTTGTAATTATTCTTTGATCGTGCTGCCTCTTTCGGAAAACGTTCTGTACTTTTTCTTTGATCGTGCTGCCTCTTTCGGAAAACGCTCTGAACTTTTTCTTTGATCGTGCTGCCTCTTTCGGAAAACATGATCTATTGTTTTTTTTTTGTGATTTAAAAGTGACTAAACCATTTACATATTATCGCACCATCCGAAAAAACGATTAGTGGTAGCGGTAGGTCTACATTTATTGCATGGTTGCATTTTTAAAATTTGTGCTAGGTGCTCTATAGTCCTATCTAAACAGTTTTTTGCTTCAGGTTCTCCTGCACAAGTTATTCAACTTTAAAAAACCGTTTTTACACGGGACTTCTTAATAATTTCTAACTTCAAAGCATTCTCCTGAAAAGCGATGTTTTTGACTTATCGTTTTATTGTTCGGATGGTGTGATATGTACTCAATGACCTGTGTATATGGTAGACCGGTCGATAAATAATTGTGATTCTGCAAAATATAGTAGCATCACGATAGATTTTCACCTTGAATGGTTGCCGTTACTGATTCTTGGTGGCTTTTGCATTTTCAGTACATTTAGTATTGCATAGGTGTATAGTCCTCTGGTACTAACCAATTCTGAAGTTCAACTCCTTATTATCCTTTTTGTAGGTACTAATTTCCATAATCGAATTTCATCATAATCGGTTAAGGAATAACTATATCCCACACCATTTCAGCCGTACAAGTCGAATTTTATTATAATTGGTTAAGAATTGGCGAAGCGCCATCAGAATTGGCTAATTTCCAGAACTTCATCTAAAAATCATAAGAATTTTATTTCCATCGCACAAGTCGAATTTCACCATAACCGTTAAAATCCCATTTCAGTCGCACTCGCACAGGTCGAATTTCATCATAATTGGTTAAGAAATGGTAAGTTTCCATCAAAATTGATTAAATTCCATAACTTCATCTAAAAATCATATTAGAATTCCATTTTCATTGCAAAAGTCATTTCATCATAATCAAAGCTTCATATAAAAATCATTTTAGAATCCCATTTCAGTCGTACAAGTGAAATTTCATAATTATTGGTTAAGGAACGGCCAAATTCCATCCTAATTAGCCTTATTCCAGAACTTCACACAATAATCATTTTAGAATCCTCGTTCCATTGCACAAATCGGATTTTATCGTAGTCGGTTAAGAAATGGCCAAGTTCTCTCCTAATTGATCATATTCCATTTTTACCTAAAAATCATTTAACGGAGTACGAAAATCCCGGTCGTTATGGCATATTTTATTACAGAATGTACGTCATATGGTGCACTACGGCATGTTTCAGTACGGACAATTTTAGTACGGTATATTTTAGAATGGCATATGATACCCTACGGCATAAGGTACACTGTGACATGTTTCAATACGGCAATTTTCACTACAGCCTAAGGTACACATATTTCATTTTATTTTATTAAGTAAAGGAAAATTCTAAGATGATAAAATCATAGAGTCCATATGTATCGATACCGTATGTATCGATTTCCTGTAGTACATTTATTTCAGCAGTCAATTCCTGAAAAACTTGTTAATCAAATTGACGACACGGTCCGATCGTATTGATAGGCTACCCTCATTTCTGCATTCTGCCAAGTACATAGAACCCCACATTAAAATTCTAGACGATCTGGGTCGTGCAGGATACATTTTAAGCGACTAACTCCGAAAAAATTCTCTAATCCAGCTTAATTGATCGGTAAATACAAATAACTAGTATAGAAAGGTAGCTGCGTTATAAAATGTTCGAACTATACCTTTTTCAGAAGTTGGTTCCCCCAAACTATCAGCACATTTTTTTTTTTTTTAAAGGTGTGTTGTAATTGATTGGGAATATTAACTTTTGACGACTTCGCTCTTTTGTTGAAATTGGCGAGCAAACGTTAATTCCCTCAAGTTTTTGAACACATTTAAATTTTTGTTAGGTGCGGTAAAATTAAAGTTTTGAGAGTTATAGGCTACATTATCGGACATCTAGGAAAATAAACTGCTGCTATTAGGAAAAGTGGCGGAATTGCTAGCCACTTATTTGGAAATAAGAAATTACATTCTCGGCATGCCTAGCAAGTCCGCCATAATATTTTTATTCAGCGCGATGGTTTTTTAACATTAGAATTTTGTTTGTTTGTTTTGTTTTAGTTTTAGGTCAATAACCACCTTTAACTAAATAGCTCGGAACAAAAAAACGAAAAGCCAATTAAACCGAAGAAGAAATTACTATTTTAATTAGTATCTTTCCTATCTATAAGGATAGGAAGGATTTTAATTATTCGTCAAATAAGGTGGAATAGCTTAGAGTAGAGGATTTGCTCGTTTCGGGTCTATCAAAAGAAGCTCAAGAATAAATTTGGCGGCATCTTTGGTAAACCGGTATCTTTAAAAAAAATCATCTTCACGTTCAAACGGATTCTCTGTACCACTAAACACTTCTAAAAGTGTCGTTCCTAGCGCCGTGTTTAAAGACAACAGGGCTTTCTCTGCATCTTCTCTATCTTATTCCTATATGTTACCTAGTGAAGTAAACACGCTCACTCCGTACATAACTAATGTCATACTAAGTCGATATAGAGCCAGTGTACAGATTCCGGTTTTAGACTCCATCTATATGACAAATAGCGTTCCTGCAGGAGTACATAGCAATTGTGGTCTTATTTACTCTTTCCAAAACATTAGGCTTCCAGCTAAGCCTACTTTCCAAGATAACTCGCAAATATCTCTCTATGTCAGTAAAAACTAGTCTATGTAGTGCCATTTAAGAAAGGAGGGGCAACATTACCAGCTCTGTCTTGGACGAGTTGGTTCCCAGTTCATATTTGCTGGCCCATTCCATAATGATTAAGAGCGCATTCTGCATATAATCCTTAATTGTGCCTGTCTAAGCAATCATTTGTATACCCACTCTCTTCAGTTCCAATAGTAATCAATTTAGCACTATGTTCCAGAGAAGGGGATAAGACACCTCCGTGCAGGGACCCTCTAACTACTCGCCTCCTAATAGTGGATTTTCTCAACTCAAAGTTGACAAATCTTCTTACCAGCGTATATGACTAATTAACCTACAAAATAGCCCACCTCCAGGAATGACAATCCTTCCCTGATTTCCTCTTTTTTCATGTCATTTAAGGCGCCCTCAGTATCGAGGAATGCTATCAAACAGAACTTTTGCGAGAAAATTGATTTGTGAATCGTACGTATCAGAGCTGTGTCCACAGATTTTCCTTTCCAATAAACGTGTTGAGAAAGTGCCCACTTAATTCGTTTTATTTCTGATTGAATATAAACAACTATGTAACAACCTTTCCAAGGCTTTATAGAAAGGATGATAGAGTTATAGGTCTTAAGTCCTTTGGGTAGATATGTGAGCTAGAAAATTGGGGATAAAGACCAACTATAATAAAAGAACTAACAATAAAGACTACCTTTATCCCATTCGAGATAAAGAGCACTTAGACCTCCGTCCATTGCAGGAATGTAGGCCAGCTTTAAACACCTCTTGAAGATTACCTCCCTATAGGGGAGTCGAGTTGTTTTGAATTTCCGCTGATATCCGGGCCAGCCTGTCTGAGGCGAAGATCACATCTAAAACATTATGCTTTAATAATAAAAGTGGGTTCTCACTGAAATATTAGTAGACAACAAGTAATTAAAAATTTACTCACCCATTTCGCTGATGTTTGTGCTTCCTCTTTGTGCTTCGAGGACCAGTATCCCCAGACTAGAGTTGTCGAGGTTACTAACCGGGCAGTAGCCGGCAATGTCCCTTGCTGTAGTGTTGGGAACTATCTCTTGTTTGAGCAGTTTGTCAATATCAACAAGTTGATTAGCTGTGTTGTTGTCAATCTCCTTCCCATCCTCCTATACGTTAATTAACTCGAAACCGAACTCGCCAGCATCGGCCGTTGTGCTACCCACACTTTATTCCACCGTACTGTTTTTGGCGTGATTTCGCTCGGATAGGTTTCAGTCATCCACTGGTTGGATTAAGAGTAATCGACCCGAAACCGAAGTCTATTACTCTCTTTTTTACCCAGAGGAGCTGGGGATTCCTTACTGATGCCTTAATGGTTAACCTAGAGCTCTCTTTATCCTCCTCTTGCTTCACAATCTTCCAGTTGCCGGATGAACGATTGGAATTACTGGCCTGAATTATTATCATGACCTCATCTGGGATAGCCGGTCTGGAAGGTAGCCAGACACGAGCCCTCGGTCAGTTAGGTGCTGAACATCGCAAGCCTCGCGTCCTGCCACACCTCGCCTACTTCGGCTATAGCTCTCCTGTAGAGATTGACTGATCGCTGGTCCGAGCACGCAGTTAGCTTCACGCGCCGTTGGTACCAATCCGCATCTCTACAGGATGAAGGGAGTCCCGGATTTCCTCCTAGAATCATAACAAAAATATGATTTAATGCATTATACAACTCTCTGACCTCTTTTCGCCTTCTAGGCGCTATATTGAAGCCGCCTTCTTGATTTTCGAAGAGTACCACACGGTGTTCGAAGGATTATGATTTAATAAAAATTTTGATACCTGAAGCATCCCGATCCGTTGCGCTAAATTTAAGAGAGGTGATCCGGTTGACGCGTCCTGGGCCATATACATAATATGTTGCTTGAATTATCCGACAAAATTTTTAATTTTTTTTGAACTCATTAATTTTAGCTTTCTCTCATGTGTTTGACATTGTTTATGTACGAGTAAAATTATAATTTTATTTATTTAACCGTTTTTGCCTTCAAGTATTTACTTTACAACTCTGTTTCTAAACAGCCAATTTTTTACGTACTTGTGATGATACAATTTTAGTTAATCTCTCGTTTTGTATTAGAAGACATAGGAAGAACCAGGAAAATAATATTTCAAATTTACTATTGTTTTCCTTTTTCTTCCTGTACCTTCTAACACAAAGCGATAACCGTCGCAAGTAGTCGTCGAATTGCGTAGCAAGGCCCCTACCTAGTAGAACAAGTAATAAATAAAATCATTTGCTGGAATGCATAAAAATTAAAAATAAATAAATTTTTATTTGCAAGAAATTTTTCTAGTTCAAGCATTTACTTATAATTATCCTATCTTCCGACCAAAATTCGAGTACAGTGGGTCAATTCTCGTTCCGTGAAAATTATAATGATATTTTCAGTGAGAATGATAAATACACATTTTCGATTCATGTTCTTTACGAAAGAAGGAAAATATGACGTCAACATCTTTTCATATGAATAAAACTTTCTCACCGACCATTTCGGATGTGAGGACATCACAAAAATGCTAATAACATTTTAAAACTAAATTTGTAATTTTAGCATTAAACGTGCATTGAAACGATAATATGATTCGCTTTAAAATTAATTTATAAGCAAATATATCAAAAACTATTCTGTTTATTTAAGAAAAGCCTCCAGGGGAAATATATATGAAACTCGATAAAATGTGTGACTGCAGTGTGACTTACTATAAAGACAGCTTAAGACTGATTTTCATTTTCGCAGATGTCAAATCAAAAATTCGTTTTCTTTACAGATAAAAAATAAATTTAAACAAACAATGTCATAAACCATTAGACATGATCGGTTTTCTCTTAGACCATAGAATAGAATGGACCGCCAAAATGACTTTTAACTGCCTCCAACATCTGCAAAGTAGCCTTATGGCCGATCCGATAACTAGAGCAAGCATAAGTTGCTATAGTTACTATAGTTACCGGATCGGTCACCACAAGGCAACTTTGCGCTGCAGATGTTGGAGACAAGCTATTTTACAATTTTATATGGAAACGCCAATTCGTTAGCGGTCTATTATATTCTGTGGTCTAAGGATTTTGTTTTTGTAACCTTATTATAGCTACATATTTATTCACACATCGACGATTTTACAGAAAAACGATGAAACTCGACATTGCAAGAAAAAGCAAACGACGATTTTTGGGTTTGTTTCGACAGTTCGGGTTAAAATTTAAATTCTAAAATTATACTTACTACTTTTACACATTCTAAATGTTTTTATGTTTTCAAAATATGAGTTTGTGATAAATAAAAATGATTGACAATTTCTAATTCAAAATAATCTAGTCAGTTCATCAAGCTCGCCCTTTTAATAAAATTTTTGTGTTGAGCTTTTATTAAAACGTTTAACGAATATTATTTCACAAATATACTAAAATAAAATGGTGAAAAATTCATCTTCTAACGGTCATATTTCATTTCATGCATTTAACATCTTAAAGTCCAATATTTATTTTGAAAAACTTATTTGCACTAGATTTTGGTTTTATTTGAAATACTTGCGGAATTTAATAAAAATCAAGAATTTGAAAAATTTTGCAAAACATTTAATTTTGTTAGGTACAGTATATAATACATGTACCTCAAAATAATTATGTTAGAAAGAAAAGGAAAAATCGAATTACTAATGATAAATATTGGGAAAATTTATAATTGAATTTTATACTTTTAGGCCAAATTTATTTTAGTGAAGATATGATCTAAAATTTAAGTAAATATTAATGGACTCCATACCCTTATAATTTATTTTAATTTTAGATATAACCCTGAAGTATATCCACTTTAACTGAGTTGCACACATACTTAAAGTAGGGGATACATATTTTGGATAAACGATGAACATAAAATAAATAAACATTATGTGTAAGTATTTTGACAAAATATATAACGTGATAATGGCAAATATTATTATCAAATCTGAAATCCAATTGATAGCTGTTTATTTTTATGTGGGTTTGTACTTTATTTTTATCTCTTCAAGATGATAGAAAATGCCTTCAAGACTAAAAAAAGGGGCAGCGTAGTTTTGTTTTATAACTTTCATAGTTATTACTGTTAAGCATTTATAAAATTTCTTAAACATGTGAAAACAGATTTTGGTACGATTTAGTAATATTTCAAAATATAATTAGCTATTACATCATGGTTCTTGATTTGCTAAGTCGCTATTTTATTAAAAATTAATTACCGCACAAAATCAAAATAAATTAATTAAATACAAACATTAGTTGTAATTGGATATGCGCAATTTTGTATCAATATAACAAAAACAATTAACATACCGTTTATATTGATTTTTGTATTATCGTTATGATTATTACTGCCAGCGACCGACCGCTGACTTTTCTTTATACAATTAATTGCGTTTTTTTATTCATATTAAAAACAAAACAAATGGGAAAAGAAAATGGTGTATTTTTAATTTTCTTACGATAATAAATTAAAAAATTAAACAGAAAAAGGTCAAATTTGTGTATGGTGGTAAATATTATGGTGGCCTTTGTTAGAAGCTTGGGAAATGGGGAAATAGAAAAAAAAAATATTTAGCATACTTTCCATATCTGAATTTTTGAATTAAATTTGTATATAATGCGCAAGGTCAACTAAAAATATTATATAGGCCATTGGAATTTTCCTAAAAATATACATAACACGTTTTTGTTGTACATACGAGTAAATATATTCATAAGAAATTTTAATATGTGTTTATATAAGGGGAATTTGGAAGAATATAACGTGTACACGAGTAACATAAATTATGGGGGCAGACTGACCCAATTTATGATTTGATATTGGCAAAGATAAAATATGTTACGCCGAAAGTCGTATGAAGTTTAATTTTATGAAATTCTCTGAGGATCTGTTTAGTGTGATTTAAAATCGTTTTTTTTCCCGAATTTAATATAATTGGCATGTCTCGAGATTGGGTAACACAAAATATTAAAAATAAAAGCAATGGTCGAAAGGAGATACCAAAATCTATATTATGTTATGGCTCAAATCACGAAAGTTTACCAGTATGATGTGCCGCTATAAGAAACACAATTTAAATATAAATCGAATTTTGTTTTATATTATCTCACTCGAGGTAATTTCAATATTTAGAGTTTCTCAGATGGCACCAAATCTACATCTTATTAAACCTTTTGAGCTTTGATGGTATTTGGTTTGATTAAAAAACGATTCTTGAGATTTAACATAAAAATTATTTTCCTTTTGAAGGCCTTACATCGTTTTTTGTGTAAAGCATTCTCTAGTTCAGCGATGGTACTAGATTAAATCTTGACTCTAAGAAAAAGGGGTAATTTTATAATACAAGGTGCGTTCCAAAGTAAAACTCATTTATTTTATTCAAAATAGTCTACTTGAGACTCTATACAGCGATTTGTACGAGTAAGAAGCATGTCGAACGAGTGTTTAGTTCGTCTATCAATGTTCTATAATGTCGGTGCAAGCCTTTACGATGGCATCCACGTCCGCATAACGCTTTCCTTTTTTTTTTTTTTTTTTTTTTTTTTAAATTTTTTTTAAATTTTTTTAATTGGGTGCAGAGCGGACTTATAACCGGTCTAGCTCCTTGTAACTGTCAGAGCTTCTGCACCCAATGCGCGATCCTGCAAGTAAAGATTAATAGCTACCTTAAATTTATTCATTTTATATTCCTTCGGAAATTTGAAGTGTATTAGCGAATTCCACTTTTTTGATGTTCGGTATATAAATTCGCGCTTGATTTCTTCAGTTCGAGGTTTCGGGAGCTTCACCGTAAACCTATGTGCATTGGTTGTTCCTCTTGTTACTCTTGTTGTTGTAACGAATGGTGGTATTTTCTCCTATAGTTCTGCAGAACATTTACCATGTAAGCATCTGTAGAAGACGCAGAGTTCTGCAACATCTCTGCGATGCTGTAAGCTGTCTAGTTCTTGAGTAAGTCTGGGATTCCGTATTATTCTGATAGCGCGGCGTTGAACCCTGTCCAATAAGTGGAGGGTGGTACCAGACGCACCTCCCCAAACTTGACAGCAATACTCTATACATGGTCGGATGAAGGTTTTATATATCTGGAGAACTTGATGCGATTTGAAAAACCTTCTGCATCGATTCAGGAACCCGAGTTTTTTTGAAGCTGATTTAGCCAATGCAACAATGTGTTCATTCCATTTGAGTTTGTTACTTATTTGAACACCAAGCAGTCGAATTGAGTCGCAACCCACAAGGATATGGTTTTTTACCACAAATGGGTAGTCGTTGCGACTTTTTTTACGTGAGAATGTGCATATTTGTGTCTTTTTCTCGTTAAATTGTACTAAGTTGTTGTTACCCCACTCAAATATTGTACTTAAATCGGAATTAAGAGACGTTACGACTTCTGACCGTTTATTATTTAGATCTGTAATGCTAGGCTCCGCCTCGAATGAAATAGAAGAATGCAATGTGGCATCATCCGCAAAGCTATGGATAGGGTTTACAGTGCTATCCAGCAAATCGTTGATGTATAGCCAAAACAGGGTCGGTGACAAAGGTGATCCCTGAGGGACTCCGGCATTTGGGGAGTGCGTCGATGATGATCTCCCATTAAGCACGACGCTGATTTTTCGGTCATTGAGATAGCTTTTAATCCACCTGGTGGTCATCGAGTCCAGCCCGTATGCCACAAGTTTACAAATAAGATTCTCATGCCATACCTTATCAAAAGCCTTGGATATATCCAAGGCGATTGCAAAGGCCTCTCCGTGGTGTTCTAGGGCGAGATTCCATTTGTTCGTGACATACGTCAGGAGATCGGTCGTGGATCGGCTTTCACGAAAGCCGTATTGTCTATCCGAAATTAGTTTGCTAATTTCAAGATATCTAACTATATGTTGATTGACACATTTCTCAAAGACCTTAGCGACGGCAGACACAATTGATATTGGCCGGTAGCTCGAAGGGTCAGTTTTGTCACAACCCCGTTTCAGCACGGGTTGCACCATTGCATTCTTCCAGGCGTTCGGGTAGTCACCTTGCTTATATGAAAGTAGGAAAATTTTAGATAATATTGGAGCCAATTCACTGGCAAACTCCTTCAATATTCGAACTAGAATTCCATCAGGTCCGGTGGCCTTGTTTGCATTTATTGACTTTAGATTAGTAAAGACAATTTCCTCCGAGATGACGACGGGACTCATTTTGGAACCACAATATGGAATTAATGGAGATCCAATTCCATCTGGGACAACTAATGTCGAGTTCGATTTGAAGACGCTCGCCAATAAGTCGACTTGTAAATATGGATCCACCACCAAGGCGCCGTCAGCAAGTTTCAATGATGAAACAGATGTTTTCGAAATATTTGCAACCGATGCGACCATGTGGTAAAAGTTGCGATCGGAGATTTTCAACTCGGAAGCCACATTGGCTTTCTTGCTGTCGGCTCTTTTTGCTTCTCTACCACAGGTTCTTTTGCAGGTGTTCCGTATCGTTTTGTATTCCTCATAAGAAATTTCGTTGCGTTTATATTTTTTGTGTGCCGCTTTATTTTGTTTGGCAGCTTTGGTGGCTTCTTTTGAAAATATTTTAAAATTTTTATCGACAAATGCATTTTTCCGAATAGGAAAAAATCATCCGTTGTTAAATCAGGCGAATACGGTGACTGGTTGAAAGTTAAAATACGATTTTTGGTATTAATGCATTAGCATACAACTTCCTTTTTCGATAAATTGATGTTTTGGAGATACTCAATTTCACACATTATCTCAAATTTTGACCGGCTCACATGATGGTCATCATTAACGTACTCATGACCATCCTTAAAGCACGAATATCACTCGTGGACTCTGCTACGGGATAAACACTCTTCATCATAAACTTGTTTCATCAATTCAAGTGTTTCGGTAAAAGTTCTACCAAGTTTAAAACTATTCTTCATGTTGATGTTTTAAAAATTTCGAGTGTAAAATTACTCTTCTACCAAAAGAGTTTCATTGATACAAGGTACACATTTGTTTTTGAGCTTTTACAATATCAGTAAGTTTAAAAAAATTGTAAATGTGCAATTACATACTCAAGGAAGTTAAAAATCCAGTTACCGAATCCTTTTTTAGCAAACTATCCTGGTATCCGACGTCAATTATTCTTTAAAGTAAAAAGAATAGGAAAAAGAAAAGGCTTATGGTTCACCAGTGAAGTGAGTCAGCACTTAGCGCGACTACTTCGCACCTACTTCTGACTATCTTTATTTAATGTTTTTTGGGGCGCTGATTACGAAACAGTAGGTCTCGCATCTAGGAGTTGGGAATACCCAATAAAACAATAAATGCGAAAAACACCCATTTAAGGCTCGGAAAAAATACCCTATGGTAAAAATCCGTCCTCGTGGATTCACAATCAAGGAATTGAACTAAATTCGATTTCATGCGAGTGGTCGAAAGAAATTAAAAAAAAAGGAGACATTTTTAAAATTCCTAGTCACAAAATGTAAACTCTCTCTCTATAACCGTAAAATTTCCGATTAGTACTAAAATGGTATTCACAAAATATAAATAGACTCTATAAACGTAAATTATGTTCAGTAAGTTTACAGTGACAAATTTGTTGGCGTAAAGGTACATATCTTGATTTTACGGGCCCATAACTCGGCCGAGTGGCTATTATTCGACATGATTTGTTCATAAAGTACTAATCTCGATAGCATCTATTTACCTGCAAGAAATCAAGATGATTTAATTTTAGTTTTGATTTTCATTAGAATGTTTTTCTATTAGAATTTGTGTTGTTATGTAATCGATATTCGTATACTTGACGTTGTCTGGAATTCTTTTGAAAGTAACTTTTTATTCATAATTTTGATGAAGTGGAACTCTCACTAAGTCCAGAACACAATATCTGATTACTCATACTCTTATAACGACACATTTGAGAAAGTACTCAGATTCCTGAGATTTCTTATCGACCATGATATATACCGTTATCCGAACTAGTGAAAAGGAACGTCTTGCCACCGGCAATCCTTTACGTTCTATATGTAAGTCAATACCTTGCATATGCTGACAAGCTGAAGGTTTAAAGTGCGGTCACCCCATTTATCGTATGTGAGTGTGAAAGTTGATGCTATCGAATTAGTACAAAAGATTGCTGGCGATATATAAAACACAAATATTCGCATACACAGGGTATCCCAATAAGAAGTTCAGATTTAAAAATTTAATAAAACAAAAACGGCTTAATATATTTCCAATTTTTTTTTTATTTGAAAGTACATTCCTCAATTTGCTTCAATATTGGCTTTCAAATGCTCCATTGTTTGTGGATTGTCCGTATAACACTTGTCCTTCACGGCACCCCACAAATAAAAATCCAAAGGCGTCAAATCACAGCTCCTTGCCGGCCAATTCACGTCACCATTTCGACTGATAATGCGGCCATCGAGTTTTTGATGCAGTTTCGCTATTGTAACGCCCGATGCGTGGCATGGCGCACAATCTTGCTGGAACCAAATATCGTCCAAACCAATATCTTCAAGATATGGCCACAAAAAAGATGTTATCATGTGCTGGCGGTAGTTGATTCCGTTGATCGTAACGGTCGCGCCGACCTCATCTTCGAAGAATGGCCCACTAATGCCACCATGCCACAAGCCGCACCAAACTAATATGATTTTTTGTGGAAGTAAATTTCCAATATTTCCCACTTTTGTTGAAGCGTTAAGCGACTGACTCATTTCGTCAACTAGAAATAATATACTGAGTTTCTGTCAAAGAAAGAATGCCATTAGTGTTGCCAGAGCCAAAATAACCGATATGTCAAATCTGAACCGGTTATTGTGACACCCTATACATGCGTAATATTTTTCTAGTTGAAGAAAAAAATGACTTGTTATGATTTGGTTTTTGACATTTCGTTTTATCAAAGGCTAATATTTTTCTTACAGCAGCGAATTCAAATGTATTTATTTACCTCCCAGATAGTCTTGACATCAATTTGCCTAATAAAAAATATTTTTTACCTTCATATGAAATCATAGAAAAATACACACACATTTTTGATTTATTCTTCGCAAGATCACATTAAATCAACAACATTTTCTACAAAAACAATACAAAATATGCTTATATGTAGCTTTCTTTTTGTTTCTTACAACTTCTTCTTCTTCCGCAGGTGCCATACATTCCGTGCAAGGATTTGGCTGCCTCAACGATATTTCTCCAAATCGTTCGATCCACTGCAAGAGAACGCCAGACACGTTGACCGAGTGTGTTTAGGTCCGTTCAACGTCATCCATCTATTGCGTAGGTCTCCCACGAAGTCCTACTTTTGTTGGGCCGACTTCAAGCATCTCCGATGATAACAACTTCATGATTTATTTGCATTTTGTACGTGGCTCCCTCTTACGCTCAGTAACAGTAATTTTCTGGATGTTTTGTACAGTCAGTGTCCAAGTTTCACAACCAAAGACGGTAAGTAGTATATTCAGTTATCAACGCTTTGTAGATGTTCACTATTAGGTTAGGTTAGGTTTGGGTGGCGGTCCACCAGGACCGGGCATAGACACAAAAAGGTCCGTAGCCACACCACAATTTAAAAATTTTCCTCCAACTCATTGAAACCACTTTGGGCTTGTAATGAAGCGCTGAATACTCCTGACGTCCCTCCCGCTGAGCTCCGCCAGGTCGTTGAAAAGGGGGTACCCCTAGAAAATTCAGTGTGTTTCGTGCCAGACGAGGACAGGTGCAAAGAAGATGAAGTACTGTCTCTTCCTCCTCTTCGTCCTCGCAACTGCGACAGTAGTCATGTGAGAAAAAACCAAGTCTACTCGCATATCTGCCTATGAGACAGTGCCCCGTAATCACTCCAACAACCACACTGATCTGACTCCGCTGAAGTGAGATCAGCTGTTTGGATCTCGCCAAGTTCAACTTTGGCCAGATCTGCCGAGTTATTACGCATGAGGTACTATTTGACCATCTGTCATTCGTCAACCTACTGGCTTCCTCCTGAAGCAGCAGTTTACACACCGCAAAAAGCATTTCAATATCATTTTTGCTGTTTGAAATGTGGTCCGTTGTACCACGTCGAGCCAGTTCATCGGCTTTAATGTTCCCCATACTAACGAAATGACCTGGCACCCATATGATATGGATGTTGAACTGATCTGTCATCTCGTTAAGAGATGAGAGACAATTCTGGACTACTTTCGACGTGAGAAGGTGTGATAGAAGCGCTTTAATGGCAGCCTGACTGTCCGTATATATGCGAATATCACAAGTCGATATTACATTATACATCAACCAAACTTCCTTTATCGCAGTCACCTCAGCTTGAAAAATGCTACAGTAGGCAGGGAGACAAAAGGAGAGGTTTAACATGAGTTCCTCGCAGAACACCCCAGCCCCTACTCTTCTATCCCGTTTTGAACCATCAGTGAAGAAGTTTAAAACTCCTGATTCCAAAACTGCATCCATCATCCAGCCCTCTCTGGATGGGATAATAGTCCGGAACTTTCTATCAAAAGATAGTGACGGGACAGTATAATCGGTGGTCTTGGGAAGCCCTCTGTTACAAAGTATAGATGAGTGCCCTGTATTATTGCAGGTCCACATTAACGTGGATTTCAGTCGTATGGCAGTGCAAGCTGCCCACTGTTTTCCCATGATATCTAGAGGAGTCAGAAATAGCAGAGTCTCCAGTGCCTGAGTGGATGTGCTCCTCATTGCACCACTGATCTACAAAGAGACTGTTCTTTGAACTTTTGTCAACAACTTTAGGTTGACAGTTTTGTCCAGAGCAGGCCACCAGACTGTTACTCCATACAGAAGAATGAGTCTAACTTCTGCTGTGTAGTGTGTATAGCCAAAGGACCATGTGGAGCTCCAGCCCCAACCTTTCCCAATTGCATTTTTGCAAGAGTATAGCGCTCCCGTAGCTTTCTTTACTCTTTCCATGATATTCGGTTTCCAGTTTAATTTACTGTCCAAGAACTTTGCTTCACCTATAAAAGCCAAGTTGAAACCATTCAAAGTAGGAGGATCGACATGAGGAATTTTATATTTCCTAGAGAAGAGAACCAATTCGGTTCTGTGTGAGTTCACATTTAACCCACAACCATTGGTCCATAATGAAAGAATGCCCAGAGCATTTTGAATAAGCTCACTAAGTGTGCCGGGATATTTTCCACGAACACCAATAGCGACGTCATCCGCATAGGCTACCACCTTGAAGCCACTATCCTCCAGTCTCAGCAACAGATCATTTATGACCAAGTTCCAGAGCAGGGGGGACAGTACGCCACCCTGCAGCGTGCCTCTGCTTGCAAATCTTCTGGTGGAGGATTTCCCCAGACATGTCCACTATTACTTTGCGCGATATGTGCAGGGACTTGACAATCGCCTTCTTATATTGTGGATCTCCTGAAATGAAGACTCCGCGTGTCCGCCTTCTTGCGATGACCGTGTATTCGTTTTCGTTTCGTTGATCTGAATGCCAATTTGTTGATCTGTTAAGTCCAACGGAAGGAGGACCTCTTTCACTCAGAGCGCAAATATCGTCAATGTATACCAATAGCTTTGTTGATTTATAATGCAGGAAGCTGCGCTGTATCATATTGAGTCGACGAATGCCATAATGCAATTAAACATCGAAGAGAGTTTAGAGCTATTGAGTCTCCTTGCCGCACTCCAGATGTTATCTCCAAGGCATTCGAAATGTTGTCTTCTATTAGAGCCTTACATATTGAGGTATCCAATAAAATCCGTAGACACCAATTTTGACGGTATGCCCAGGATAAGACAGGTTGTTACTCGGAAGGTGGCGACTATCTAGCGACTATCGAGGACGATTTTAGTATCCATCTTTAATTCACTGGATTTGTGGCTAATAGCGCTGCTGGGTGGATGAAAGTTCAAAGCTATGTCTCTTACTATGCGATATCTATCGCACAGGCTAGCATTTTGGAAGGTGCAAGCGTGTTGCTCATGCCATTCACCTTTCTTCCAACCGCATATCCGATTGAAAATTTTCCTCGCAGTCATCTAAGCATTATGAGATTACTTTGTTCTTTGTGATAGACTCCCACAAATCGCACTAAGACAATCATCGTCCAATTAAAGATGTTGCCCTATGATGGGCATTGAGGCATCGGTTACCACCGTTTTGATGTTGTTCCACTGAAGTGCTTAATTCTCCAAGATTCCTGATACAGTAGTCTCGAAGGTGGCCTGGGTAACTGTTGTTCAAAACGGCGGTGTACCAACGAGTGATATGCTGGAAACGATGATTGTATATAATGAGTAGACGCAATTTTAATTGAGCAACTACCAGGAAATGGTCTAAATCGATGTTAGCTCCACGTTTAGTTCTGATGTCTTTGAGGCTAGAAAAATATCTTTTGGATAAGGGATGTGGTTGAGTTGGTAGATCGTTGTAGCGTTGTTTGATTTCCATGTGGCTTTCTGAATACGCTTATGTGGTACTGGCAAACGCCAAGTCGTAGTGTAAATCTAGCTCGGTGGTGTGTACCTCGTTATTGTAGGGCACAAGGAGTTTTGGCAGATGGTGCGACGATATGTACCGCTAGCACTGCCACAATTTTAATGTAATATTGCGGAATTTTGCTCAGGACGATTTGGAGCTGGTCGTAGAAAGCATTCTTGATTTGATCACGCTTCTCCTCGTAGGGGTCATGAAGGTTCACAAGCGTGATGTAAAAGTAACGACCATGAAACCTATAAGAGCCGTTTGCTGACAAGTATAATTGTTTACAACACTTTATATTAAAAAAATTAACGGCAAATTCGTCTCTATTTTATCTCTACACATTTTTCACTGCGGTTTTATGTTCATGTACAACATATCATTTCGAGTTTAATTTTTTGTAATCGCCTACTGTATTCAATTTTACATTTTCAATTTAAATTTGTAACTTGAAGTTGCAATGGTTGTGGGCTGGTTTATTGAGATCGCTTTGCTCTTGTACAAATATGTATATCTAATTTACGATAGACGAGCATTCAATTTCAATTTTTATTTAGTGAATATTATCGCAGTCCCTCGATCAATATGTCAAAAGACCTAATTGATTGAGGTATCGCATAGTAATGCATACAATATGGCCGTCGAAACGCTTTTTTCGAGGCATGTTTTATTCGACCCGGCCCACCGGCTTTGAGGTTCCTACCGGTTTTGTGCGGACGTTTATAGTTATTGATTAATTAGATTCCTTTGTCTATAAGGTGGGACACGTCATGTTCCGCTACATTTACCCTGTTCAAAAGGTCTGCTGAGCTCTTTCCGTTATGTTTTCAACCCAGTACCCTCCTTAACTGTGGCTTATTTTTCATCTTGGGAGCCCGTTTGACTTGTTGTGCTTGTCCCCATTTTTCAATTCTCAATATTTGAGTCTCAAGGTAATATAACATTTGAAAAATTTTGTTTATTTGTTTTCAGACCAAACTTGAAGAACATAAGATTAAATATGTGTTAAGGCGAACTCTTTCTGAGTTATGAAGAGTTATGAAAATTAAAATCAAGATTCTCATGAATTGGGAAACTTTTTTGATTTACTTTTTTCGTGTATGTATTAAGAAAAGAGTATTAAGTATTTTAAATTTTAAAATTCGTGAGGTTTAACACAAACTCAATAATGAATCATTTTGGATGCCTGGTAGCAACTAAATGCCGCGAGTTGCGGCTTAGTTATTTCCTTGCCATGTTTGTTCCCTCTTTTAAACCTATAAGCATGAAAATTTCTTTTTCTCTCTTAATTGGGCCTCTTTAATATTGAAATACATTATTTTCTCACAAAAACTTCCACATTTCCTTTTATTTATAATAAATATAGTACATAGTTATTCCATATTATATAACATTAGTCTAAACTTTCTGAAAGCCTTTTTTGAATTCGATTACAACTAATATTTTAATGGAATAATTCTATTAACTATGTGTAGGAACGTAGCATAAAAACAAAAAAATTCCACAAGAAACTTTTATTTCACTTAAATCTACGTAATAATAAACTTATGTTATTACAAACCATATCATAATGATAAACCAACTTTGGTACATGAAACAAATATAAAAATATTGTGCTGCTGTATTGTGATAATAATCCATTTATGTCCCTCCCTCCTCGCTCCATCGTTGATATGTGTCAGAAAGCTTTTACTTTCATTGGAAAAATTCCAACCGCACAATAGATTATAGCTATTGGGAATGTCTATTTTAATTTTGTCTTCACATTCTACGCGAAATAAAATTCAATATTTTTTTTTTTTTTTTTTTTGAAAATGTCAATCGAAAATTGATAGGATTGCGTTCTAAATATAAACGTCACCAATTTGACACTCGCCATTTATTTTGTGGATAGTATGTAAATGCAAAGAAATAAATTTTACTTAAAGCATCATCGTTTACTAAAAACCCCTTTATTTGTTTATTTGTGTTCGTCGCTAATGTTTGTACAATGCTTATTGTTATTGGTTAGATTTTCCCATAAAACACATACAAATGAGTACGTACTACAAAGTTTAATAGTGCAGAATACTTATTGTTTTTACTTTAAAAGCTCAACCAACATAATTTTTCTTTATACAAAATACTAAAACACAGAAGCATAAAAAGGTTAAACTTCTTGTAATGTTAATAATGCATATTAAAAGAATCGATTTTTCTTTTTGTTTTATTTGTGTTATTGAAAGTAATGCGTCATGTAAATTAAGTTTTAAAAGCTTATAAATCGATTGTCCATTTGTAATAAGAATAAAAGCCAAAAAAGAAATCGTTTTATATCAAAAAGCAACATTTTCAGTTGATTGATAAATTGAGTTTCGTGAATATATGTGTGTAAATCAAATAATTAGTAATTCTCTCTGTAATTTGATTTATAAGTACAGCACCCTGATTCACAAAACAATAAGATAATGTGTAAACGTGAAAATTTGAAAGCTTTGCTTTAATGCTTTTTAGTGATTTTCAAATTTACACATTATCTTAATTTTTAGAGAATCAGGATGCATGTAGTATTGTAAAATATATAAATATTGTAACATAATAAATTAAAATATCTAAAATAAATATAAATATTTATTAAATGTGTGATAATAAAACAAAAAAATAAAAATTTTAGATATACAATAATTTTTTTGTAATTTGATTAATTGATTAATTTATTGTAAAAACACTACGTTAAATTTGGTTAAATATTTATTTATGTTCCGTCCTTCATTTATTGTTGTATATAGAAATAACAAAAGATGAATACATAAAATAAAATAAAAACAAAGAAAAATTACAAAATGTGCTTTATAATTATAGTTAGCTAATTTTCTTTTTAATTTTATTAATTTTTAATTTAACAAATAAAAATTTATAAAACACGCACAATAATTATATGATTTGAATTTTGTTTTTAAGTATTTTTTGAATTTTATCGAATTTTGTTGCCTTGAAGTTATGTAATTAATAAAATAAAAATTATTAAATAAGTGAATAACTATTAACAAGTTGATTTTTGTAAGATGTGTATTCCTAAATTATGTGACACACATTATTTTATAAGTTTTATGTATATGATTGATTAAATTATTTTTTTAATATAAAATACTTATATGTATTTGTATATAGATAATGATGTGGTATAATAAAAAATACTATTAAATAAATATAAAATAAAAAAGAATGTAATTAAATTATATATAAACAGAAATATTTTTTTGTGCAATGTTTATTATAAAAAAGAACAGAATAAAAATTAAATAAAAATTATATGAACAAAAAATAAAAATATTTACTTTATTATATTAAATATTTATTAAAATATTAAATTATATTTTCAACAAGTTTTTCTTTTCGGTAAACAGATGTGTGAAATTTGGGGTGGATTTTTAAAGTGTGTTTGCGTATTTCGCATAAAGGAGACATTTAAATTTTTGCTGCGTTGGTATTTTGACGGATTTAATTTAATTTTTTTCATAAACAATCCCGTTTTTTCAAAAACAAACTAGGAAGATTTTTCATATTTTATTTAAGTTCAATTATCTTTCATGTCTTATCTTAGTGAAGTTTTGGCCTTCAGAAAATAGGCGTGTTTTAAAAATTCTCGGGTCCAGGTTAGTAATTAAACGCAAATTTTATCGATAAAAAAATTAACAGTATTTCTTGTAATTAACTAGAACATCACATGTCGAGATGTCGTTTTTGTACAAGTAACATGAACATTTCGCAAAATTTTCCTAACAAATTAATCCCAATAATGGTCGCCTAAATTTATAAGTACGGTAGAGAATATAATTAAAATTAAAACATTAATAGAAATATAATTCTGTTATTAATTTCATAATCTGCCACTACCTACAAAAAACATAGGTACATAGCTAGTTTTTTTCAATTAAACATTTTTTAAATAGTCAAAATGACATAATATGGAGGAAAAAAATACCACGTACCTACATCAGCGTGTTATAGAAATAAAACGCAAAAGTTCCATTATTCTGGTATACAAATTTTAATAAATTTATTCATAATAATTCATTTATGTACGTGAGAATAACAAAAATACAAAATTAAATTAATTAAGAAAAAAGGAAAAGCAAATATGTATATTAAAACCTCACAGATATAAATTCTGAAATGGCATAACACCTGTCACTTTCTTATGATTCGGTAGATTTTTTTTTTTGTTGCTTCATCTTAAAACTTAGTTTTTCTTAATCGGACAATCTTTTTTGATACATGTAATTCTATTAAGAAACAACAGGTTGCGAGGCACAAACTTTAACAAAAAAAAAACCGACGAGCTTGTATCCGAGACACGAGCTATTAACGTAGGACTACGTACAATTGATGAAACTTTATTTGTACAGTTTAAGTGAAACCAAAATTTAGAACTTACAAATTAAAAAAAAAAACATTAATTGCCTAATGCTGCCATTTTTATGCATTTGATCTCCCACCCCAATGGCGTTCCATAATAATTTGCTGTTAAGGTTTATATACGACCTTATATGCCAAAAGAATTTATTACTCAGAAATAATACCTTTAAACGCGATTTTAATAAAGCAATTCACAAATAATGTATCTATCAATATATCGTTGAAATTTCAATCATTAAAATGTCACAAAACGGCACAGAAATGTAAATGTCAGAAATGTAAATGCCATAGAAACGGGAATATCTTGCTATATTTAAAAGCTCACTAGATATAATTTATTTTTAAATATTGACGATTCAAATGATGTATTAAATCAAATTAGTTTCTGGCCACTTGGAAACTTTGAAGTCCTATAACTCGCAAACCTAAACATTTTTCGGCCTGATCTTCGCGAATAGGTATACATTCTTCTAGGATTGCATAGGTTATTTTACAGCATAAATTCAAAAAATGTACACAATATTTTACGTCATGAAAATAACATTTTTTTGAACTTTTTATTTTTATTTTATAGCTTTAAATCAATATGGCGTGCGGCATATTTGATCAAGTTCATCACTATTTAGTTAAAATTGAAACTAAAATCAGAGATCAAAAATATACATTCCGTTGCAACTTCGTGAATGTATTTTCATTTTTTTCCTCTTTAAAACTTCGTCTATTGTATTCTACTTTTCGTAAAAACATCAAAAATACTCAGGTATAATTTTTGAATTTCATAATACTGTATGTTCTTATTTGTGCTTCGTGTATTTCGTTTTGCATTATTCATGTATTATGAACAAAGACCAAAATTTAAATACTTTACAGAATGAATTAACAAACCACATATTCAAAAATTCACGAATAGATGTATAGCAAAATTGAGAAAATACAAAATACAAAAATTTTTGAATAAGGATTATACTTATTCGCAACGTGATGAATTTGGATTTTTTCGATTCATGTATTTCAAAATCTTAAGCATAGTATTTCGAAGAACGAATATTCAGTATAATAAACGTATGAAGAATGCAATGCAGCTAAAATAAAAGTACGAACTCCATCGTAATCTTAGTTATTTGTATTTTTATAATATTTATTTAATAGGTGCAGTAAGACGGGTTACTATAAATGGCCATGGTGATAGTTAAATGACTCAGTTTATTTATCTTCGCTCCCAAAACCATCGTGTGACCAAATAATAGAAACTTGCCTATTCCTTAAACGATTTTGATGAAATTTGACATGTGCGTTGGAAATGGGATTCTAAAATGATTTTTGGATAAAGTTCTGGAATATGGCCAAGTATGATGGAACTTGGCTATTCCTTAACCGATTATGATGAAATTTGACATGTGCGTTGTAAATGGGATTCTAAAATGATTTTTGAATAAAGTTCTGGAATATGGCAAAGTATGGTGGAACTTGCCTATTCCTTAACCGATTATGATGAAATTTGACATGTGCGTTGGAAATGGGATTCTAAAATGATTTTTGGATAAAGTTCTGGAATATGGCCAAGTATGGTGAAACTTGCCTATTCCTTAACCGATTATGATGAAATTTGACATGTACGTTGGAAATGGGATTCTAAAATGATTTTTGGATAAAGTTCTGAAAAATGGCCAAGTATGATGGAACTTGCCTATTCCTTAACCGATTATGATGAAATTTGACATGTGCGTTGTAAATGGGATTCTAAAATGATTTTTGAATAAAGTTCTGGAATATGGCATAGTATGGTGGAACTTGCCTATTCCTTAACCGATTATGATGAAATTTGACATGTGCGTTGGAAATGGGATTCTAAAATGATTATGATGAAATTTGACATGTGCGTTGGAAATGGGATTCTAAAATGATTTTTGGATAAAGTTCTGGAATATGGCCAAGTATGGTGGAACTTGCCTATTCCTTAACCGATTATGATGAAATTTGACATGTACGTTGGAAATGGGATTCTAAAATGATTTTTGGATAAAGTTCTGAAAAATGGCCAAGTATGATGGAACTTGGCTATTCCTTAACCGATTATGATGAAATTTGACATGTGCGTTGGAAATGGGATTCTAAAATGATTTTTGAATAAAGTTCTGGAATATGGCCAAGTATGATGGAACTTGGCTATTCCTTAACCGATTATGATGAAATTTGACATGTGCGTTGGAAATGGGATTCTAAAATGATTTTTGAATAAAGTTCTGGAATATGGCCAAGTATGGTGGAACTAGCCTATTCCTTAACCGATTATGATGAGATTTGACATGTGCGTTGGAAATGGGATTCTAAAATGATTTTTGGATTAAGTTCTGGAATATGGCCATTTATGATGGAACTTGCCTATTCCTTAAGCGATTATGATGATATTTGACATGTGCGTTGGAAATGGGATTCTAAACTGATTTTTTGACTAAATTCTGGAATATGGGCAATTAGGATATACCTTAGCTATTTTTAACGGATTATGATGAATTTTTAAGTTTCAAACTTATAGAAGGAAATGTGACCCAAAAATTATTTTTAGATGAAATTCTAGTGTATGCCCATATTAGCTTGCCTATTCCTTAACCGAACTCTATCGTAAATTTAGTTATTGAATTATAATTTTTATAATATCTACAATATTTACTAGATGCGTAAGCACACCTTTTAGGCTGGGTTAAATTACCAAGGTAATTTTCTACTGCCAAAACTTTAAGTAAGAAATAGGGATTTAATTCAAAAATAAATTTATGGTAATTAATAATTATTGCTGAACAGGGTGGCAATTGACATTTGTAATTTATGTATTTCATAGTGATCGTAAAGATAATAAAAAATGTTTACAAAACCACTTAACCAGACGCTTTTTATTTTGTTTGGCTGCTTAGCTAGTTTTACTTATCGGTTTAGCAACCACGAACATCAAACATTTTTGTTCCTAAACAAGTTTCATTTGAAACCACAATGTTTATTTTAGATAAGCAGGGATTTCCAAGTTTTTAAAATTATTTTTTTGAGTGTCCGGTCTTCTTTTCTTTTTTTATTGCTAAAATGCCAATTTACGGAATAAAAAGTGGTTATTTAAAGATGTATTTGAAATTTCAGAAATACATAGTTTAATTGTAAACAATTAATTTTTTTAGATTTGTTGTCTGTCACTCACAAGCGTTCAGGTCAAGCCACTTATTTACCGATTTAAAACATAATAAAATATACTTTAAAATTGAATTTTAAACATAAAGGATACAAATGGGTGTGTTTGTACGTATTTAACAATTATTTTAAATTTGAATTATTGGAGGTGTTAACTAAATTTATTGTTTTCCGATTTTACACTGGAAATTCCTGTGTTTTCGACTAATTCATTGATAAATATGTAAATATTGGTGGGTTCGTTCTTCCTTGAATCTTTTCGGTACTTTTATCTAGTAAGTATTTAAGGTTTCTTTACCTTAAAAATTATTCGTTTAGAAAACAGAAGCTGGACAAAGTGTATTAAAAGAAATAACGAAACATTACTCATTTTCGTGTTTGTCAGTAAAAATAATGTTTCAAGGATTTTTGAAAAAATATTAGAATAGAATAGAAAATTCTCCAATTTCGAGAAATGAAATAAAGCGAGAAATTACAAACTCTAATCATAGCGGTTAAAAATATTAAAGTTAAAGATCTCTGAAATTACTGCAAATAGCCTGCTCGGACTGAATCCTTTGTCCTGTTAATTGAAAATTAATCCGGTATAAACGGCAAAGTAATAACCGGTACCTTATCAAGTTGTCATTTACAAAAAAAAGATAAAAATCACAGCACATTAAGAAAACTTTCCAATTTTTCAAACTTATTTTACTTTCGCAGTATGCATCCGGAACAATATCTACTCTGCGACTGGTGATGGACCGGATTGAAACACAAATAAACATTGTTATCACCATCATACAATTTTATTTATTTTAATATTTAAGCTTTTTTCTAAATTTAAGTTTATGAATTTAATTATATATTTTTTACAATAATTTTAATATGGTTTACCTTTAATCTCGGTTTCTTTAATTAAACACCACAGAACATTGAAACATTAAATTGTTAGCAAATTCAAGTTAAATAACCCTACCTCTTTAAAATTAATAGCTATTACTATAAAATAAATTACAAATATCAATTGCAACCATGCTCTACATTAATTATTAATTCCCATAAATTTATTTTTGAATTAAATTCCTATTTCTTACAAACCGCATACATGTTAAATAACGTTATAATTTAAAATTTTGGCAGTAGAAACTATTACCTTGATACATAATTTAACCCAGTCCAAAAGGTGTAGGTACTTACGCACCTAGTAAATAGATATTATAAAAATTTTAATAACTAAATTTACGATAGAGTTCGGTTAAGAAATAGGCAAGCAAATTGGTTATACACTAGAATTTCATCTAAAAATAACTTTTGTGTCACATTTCCTTCTATAAGTTTGAAACGTAAAAATTCATCATAATCGGTTAAAAATAGCTAAGGTATATCCTAATTGCCCATATTCCAGAATTTAGTCAAAAAATCAGTTTAGAATCCCATTTCCAACGCACATGTCAAATTTCATCATAATCGGTTAAGGAATAGGCAAGTTCCACCATACTTGGCCATATTCCAGAACTTTATTCAAAAATCATTTTAGAATCCCATTTACAACGCACATGTCAAATTTCATCATAATCGGTTAAGGAATAGGCAAGTTCCATCATACTTGGCCATTTTTCAGAACTTTATCCAAAAATCATTTTAGAATCCCATTTCCAACGTACATGTCAAATTTCATCATAATCGGTTAAGGAATAGGCAAGTTCCACCATACTTGGCCATATTCCAGAACTTTATCCAAAAATCATTTTAGAATCCCATTTCCAACGTACATGTCAAATTTCATCATAATCGGTTAAGGAATAGGCAAGTTCCACCATACTTTGCCATATTCCAGAACTTTATTCAAAAATCATTTTAAAATCCCATTTACAACGCACATGTCAAATTTCATCATAATCGGTTAAGGAATAGCCAAGTTCCATCATACTTGGCCATATTCCAGAACTTTATCCAAAAATCATTTTAGAATCCCATTTCCAACGCACATGTCAAATTTCATCAAAATCGGTTAAGGAATAGGCAAGTTTCTATTATTTGGTCACACTATGGTTTTGGGAGCGAAGATAAATAAACTGAGTCATTTAACTATCACCATGGCCATTTATAGTAACCCGTCTTACCCAAAAAGGTGTACTTACGCACCTATTAAATAAATATTATAAAAATACAAATAACTAAGATTACGATGGAGTTCGTACTTTTATTTTAGCTTCATTGCATTCTTCATACGTTTATTATACTGAATATTCGTTCTTCGAAATACTGTGCTTAAGATTTTGAAATACATGAATCGAAAAAATCCAAATTCATCACGTTGCGAATAAGTATATGTCATTATTCAAAATTTTTTGAATTTTGTGTTTTCTCAATTTTGTTATACATCTATTCGTGAATTTTTGAATATGTGGTTTGGTTATTCATTCTGAATAGAATTTAAATTTGATCCCTGACTAAAATACATATTAATAATGTGTTGTTTTAATTTTTATTCAATTCATAATTTTTTATTTAACTTGGTTTGGTTTTTAAAGTTTTTAAAACATTACATTTATATTTATCAAGGGACATTACTTTAATCAAATAAATTTCGTAAATACGTCAATTCCGTGACGCGCGTCATCACATTAAAATTTTGGTTTACCCCCCATATATAATGAAAACAAAGACGTAGTCCTACGTCAAAAAAATATATATATCTATGCTTTAAGTAAGAGGTACACCTTGCTTAATCAGAAGCCATGTAAGTTCATTAAAACCATGTCGCTTCAATTTATTAAAACCCATTTAGACCAAGTATTTATTTTACCAAAATACATTCAAATCAAATCGGTTTGATTCTGTATTAATTTGGATAGTTGGACCGTTTCATTCAAATCAAATCGTAGTCGCGAAAAATATAATAAAATACATATAATTTGGACGTGTTTAGTCGGGCAAAAATGATAAAAAATATTATGATACTTTAGACACTCTAACTTTATTCCGTAATACTGTACGTCAAACCCGATTAAACAGCCAAAATGTTAAAAAATTGCTAAATTGATTTTAAATGTCAATTTGTTTTGATGCGTTTTCCAAACAACAATAAAATCGATATCGTCAATTTTTGAATTAAATTTTCTTATTTATAAATCGAATTTGGTTTCTAATAAAAATTATATTTTAAGATTGCACACAAGTAACTGAAAATATCAAATCAAAATTTATTTCTTCTGACAGCTAGAACTGAAAAAAAAACTTGATTTTTTCGTAATAAATGAGTGCGTTTCATGGCAAACGCGATAAAAAAAATCATGATATTTGTCATCATTTTTGCCCGATTGGATACAAGGAATGAACGTTTTATTTTTTTCATTTCAAAATATTACGGTGATTTTATAAATTTAGGTATAATCTTTGCATAAAAACATGACGATTTTTTTGTATTTTTAGCTAAGAAAAAGTTCCGTATTACTCGTACTTGAATAATTTGAGCAGTGCGGTGCCCAAGCAAAATGTGTATTTTTGACAAATTTTCAAAATAAATAGAGCATTAACACGTCGAAAAATAGTCAATAGGGTAACGCGGTCAATATTTATGTCTCGACGAGGGCCACAAGTGAGTGTGAGTGAGAGCCACCGCAATAGTTCAAAAATTCGGAAAACTTGAGCTGTCCACTCTATAAAATATAGGCCCACACTCATACTCAGTTTCATTTAAGCTGCACTTTTTAGGCATCTTAACTCAAGCAAAGCGCTAGAGCGAGAGAGATGCCTTATATACCCGCCTATTGATATCTGTTAACAAGTCTTAAGTCGAATGGTATTTGTACTTAGTAGTTGGAATTAAAGCTTGATACTTTGCGACGCTTTGAATCAGGTGAGAAATTAGCTAACATTACGTAGGGCTGTCAGGTGCATAAAGCTTTAGCTAACATTTATCCACCATTCATTTATTTTTTAGCCCAATCCCGAAAAATTGGCGCCGCTTACAGTATATAGGAAAAACTAGCCAACGGATTATGTTACTAATCATACAGAAATATATAGATATTAGCTTTGCTTTTTATAACAATAATACAATTAAGAAAATTATTTTTAACAACAAACCAAGAATTGATCGCCTTTCCAAGTCTAGCTTTTATAAGATCAATTGCAATGATTGTGAGACTGGGCGCAATTTTGAAAGTTAGAGTTAAAGAACATTAATCTGGTAGCCATGAATCATCCGTTTATAATCATTTAATGTTAGAAAATCACACATCCAGTTTAAACAATTTAGAAATATTACATGTACAACCAAAAAGCAGACATTTAGATAACTTAGAATCTTACGAAACTCGAAAAGCTATATTTCTTAACCAAAATATCCTCAACGAACAGAGAGAAATCCGTTTCTCACCAATTACCGACCCCCACTGTTTTATTCCCATACTCATACCATCCCATAAAATGACTAATACGTCGGGTTATAATAAAATACAGAAGGAAAATAACAACATCTGGAATTTTGTTATTCGGCCGTTGACTAATCAATAATCATATACCTGTGTTTAACTCACCCCCTTTTAATTTTTAATGTTTATTGGTCTCACCATTTTTATTGTTTACCACTCCCACATTTTTTATTTGTATATTTTTGTTTCATTTTTGCTTTTTCCAACTAGGGCGACCCATTTTTGAGTGGAAACAACCTTTTTTATTTTTTCAATCGGGCTAAGAGCTCAAAGTATTCGTTTCTATTAGAAATGACCTTATGCTAATTTTCAGGTCGATCGGACCACGTTTAGATGTTGCTCAAATTCGTTTTCCGCAAAAAAAAAACACTAAAACGACCTTTAATGAAATTTAATTCTCTCTTTTCCTTCAATTCCGTCAAATAATGACAGTGTAATGTTTTCTAAGTATTTTTGAGTATGCCCAATCCACTAAAATCATAAAAAATGGGTGTTGATATGGTAAAAAATTGATTTTTGAGCTGTTTCTTTAAAAAAAATTTAGAAATCAAGAGTTTCAGCAAATTTTTAAAATAGTACCTATTCCTTTTTTCTAAATTTGACTATTTATTATTTTAGAGCAAAGAAAAACGAAACAAATGAGATATTCCACGTCATCATAACTAAAAAATTAACAATTTTATAGCCTTAAAACGACCAAAAGGTCGTTTTGACCTGCATATGTATCTATAATAAAACATCTGTTTTATTGTAATGTACGTGTACTTATTTAGTGTATTTTGTGAAGATAAGTGAAGTGCAATTAAGTACTTGTACTCTTATTTTATTTGTAAACGTAATTTTATGATATTGCTTTTCGCATGACTCATGATGACTACCTATTTGTTGCATAAAATTGTCTATATAAATAAGTTCATTTTAGTTTAAACCATGATTATTGTTTGTGAAGTTGGACCAGCAACATATTTATTCAAATAATAAAATAATTCCTACAAAATATTAATTGTTTTTACTGCGTTTGGAAATTTCATAAATTTTTAAAGATGTTTCTAAAATAGTCGTGGTGGTTAATAATCATGGAGAATAACATACAAACCGTATGTTGGCTGATTGGTAAGTATTATTAAGCATTTAGTATTTTAAATCCTATATCTAATATTTTCCGCTAATATAAATAAGTTTCGTAGGTGAATCTATTGAAAATCTATCGAATGATAACCGTCCAACGAATCGAGATGTAATTAGTCGATTCCTCCACAAGCTCATAAATACGAATTTAAATGTGCAAGGTAGCATTGTTGCGGATGAGCTAGCTGCTATTTGGCAGAAGTTTGGAATTCCTCATCAGGAGAAGAGGAATATTACTAAAAAAATCATTAAATTACATGATACATATTGGCATCTTAAAAAAAAATATTAATAGGAAAAATGAAACTGAAACAAATAAAAGAGAAATTTTCTTACATGATGGATGGAAACTCTTTGATGTTGTACATGGTCTTAATATTCAAAAAATAGCAGATCCGTCAAAGTTGCGGTTTCTTGAGCATCAAAGAACTATTAATGCTTTTAATGTTCGTTCGTTAAGATAAATTGGTGAGAGCAATGTCACATTGGCGACTAGTAATCCACAGCTTTCAACAAGTAGATCTCAAGAAACAGATATAAACTTAATTATTTCGGATACAAGCTCACTTACTCTTTCTTCGAGTGGCAGTGAATATCAGGCACCAGTTGAAAAGAAACTAAATCAAACAAATTATGCCGCTTCATCTCTGTCATCGCTACATATGAAGAACGTCATTGATAAGAATGTAGTAAGTGCGCTGGATCGATCGAAAATAAGCAATTCAGGAGCTGCTCTTGTAATCGAAACCACGGCAAATGCATTAGGGCATAATTTAAATTCAATTGCAGTTTCCAAAGAGACCATACGTCGCAGTCGACAACGAGTCAAGAAGATAATTAGTGATGAAATATTTAAGTCTTTCAGTTCTGATTCTATTCTAACTGTACATTGGGATGGAAAAATGTTAGAATATATAACAGAGAAAAAAATGGTTGACCGATTGTGCGTCATAGTTTCCGGCTATAGTAAAACCAAACTATTGGGAGTTCCAATGATTTTACAAGGAACAGGTAAAGAGCAGTGCGAGATGCTATTTAAAATGTTTGAAGACTGGAATATTACCAAGAATATTAGAGGAATGTGCTTCGATACAACTGCCAGCAACGTCGGTAGGCTAGGTGGAGCCTGCTGTCTTCTTGAAAAAAGAATTGGCAGAAGTTTATTGTGGTTTGCTTGCAGACATCATATAGATGAATTAATTGTTATCTGCTGTTTTTAGTAACTTGTTAAAGGAAATATCAAGTGGGCCCGATATTCAGATGTTTCAAAGATTTAAAAAGCAATGGAATTCTTTTAATCATAACCAGATAAACGCTGGTTTAGCTGATTCAAGTGTCCAAGAAGTCTGCAGTTCCCTAGAGGTAGAATGTATTATTACCTTTATAAATGATCAACTTGGAAAATTACATAATGAGCGAGATGATTATAAAGAATTTTTATGTTTATCACTTTTGTTTCTGGGAGAACCTCTTACATTTACAATTCGGTACCCAGGTGCCACTAGCAGAGCGCGATGGATGTCAAAAATTATTTATAGCCTAAAAATATATGATAGTTGTTTCGAAAACAGTTCAAACTCACTCGTACGTTCAATTAAATTATTTTAAAATGATTGTCTAACTGAATTAATTTCATTTTCTTTTTTCAGCATCTGAATCCAAAGGGCTGCGCGACTTCAACATTTTTATCGTTAAAATTGATTTAAAAAAATGGTTTACATGCATGAACCCAACATCAGCGCCAAGAAACGATTTAAACTTACTGAAGGAACTAGTAGCATACAAAAATATCAATCAACGGTATCATTAGTTGCATTGAAAAGTTTTTCAAACATAAGTGATATTCTCATAGCCCTTTCATTTTTCGATGAGGACGTAGACAGCCAGAAAAAAACGGCAATGGTTCGAAAATTAGAAGAAGAAAACGAATATAAAATTTTATATTTGAAGAAAGCGGTCGTACCTGAGAATGTGGTATATGCCGAAATAGAAGATTTTGTGTCCAGAAATACAAAGCAGTTGTTTGAACTTTTATTTGGAAGGATCCCAAGTTTTATTGAAAAACACCCTAATACATGGAAGGATGACTCGGAATATTTAAGAATGCAGGAAATTGTAAAAAAATTGCATGTAGTAAATGACGTTGCAGAAAGAGGAATGGGGCTCATTAAAAATTACAATTTAACAATCTTGTTAATTACATATGAAATGTGTTTCTATGTGTTCTTCAATCTTTTCCATCTCCTTTAACCAAAACCCTATCTTTACAAAGTATGGCTTTGTGACTAATTAGCAATGTATCTCAGAAACATTATTAAGGCAGTAATAAATTTTAAAACACAGAAATATATCTTTATCTATTTAAGCTTCTTTTTTTTTATTTTTTATTAATAAAATCAAAATTCTCTACTCACGAGTTATAACATCTTATGTCTTATGATTTTGCTAGTGACATAAGATGTTATGACTTGTGAGTAGAGAATTGGTTTGAGATGTGTGCCTTTTGGTCGCTTTAAGGCTATACAATTGTTAATTTTTTAGTTATGATGACGTGGAATATCTCTTTTTTTTTCGTTTTTCTTTGCTCTAAAATAATAAATAGTGAACTTTAGAAAAAAAGAGTAGGTACTATTTAAAAATTTGCTGAAACTCTTGATTTCTAAATTTTTTTAAAGAAACAGCTCAAAAATCAATTTGTTACTATGCCAACCCCCCCTTTTTTATGATTTTAGTGGATTGGGCATACTCAAAAATACTTAGAAAACATTACACTGTCATTATTTGATGGAATTGAAGGAAAAGAGAGGATTATATTTCACTAAAGGTCGTTTTAGTGTTTTTTTTGCGGAAAACGAATTTGAGCGACATCTAAACGTGGTCCGATTGACCTGAAAATTAGCATAAGATCATTTCTAATGGAAACGAATACTTTGAGCTCTTAGCCCGATTTTAAAATAAAAAAAAGTTTTTTCCACTCAAAAATGGGTCGCACTAATATAAATATCTACATTTCTATTTTTACAGTTTAGTATATACTCCTGATGATGGCCTAAGAAGCCGAAATCGATCGAGTGATTTTTTAAACCTTTTGTAATTTTGTGAAATATTTAACAAGTGTTTTTTTTTTAAATTTAAAAAATGTGTCTATTAATAATCATTCATCAAGTGTAAATTGAATATTGCGTGGTCCTTCAAATTTTTCCAACCCGCAATTTTTACGTTTAGAAATTCGTGGCGAACAACTGCTCCAAAGACAAAATCGGAAGGGTTTTACATCGAAACGTGACAGGGGACGAAAAGTAGATCCATTAAGACCCAAAGCGCAGAAAATCGTTGGGTTAGCCCGTTCATGCATCAACTCAACGGCCAAACCAAATATTCATGGCATGTAGCTAATGCTTGTGTGATCAGTTCGGAGTGATCTACTATGATGTACTCCAGCCAACGACACTATCACTGGAGAACATTATTAAGACAAATTAATGTAATTAAACCGAACATTGAAGCTCAAATGCCCACAATATGCCAAAAGACATGACAAAGTGATCTTTCATTCGATGGGATGTTCTACTCCACCCGCTGTATTCATCAGACATTGCTCCTTCCGACTACCACTTGTTCCGGTCGCTGACTCATGGCCTGGCTGAGCAGCATTTCATTGCTTACGAAGAAGCCAAAAATTGGGTCTATTCTTGGATCGCCTCAAAAGACAAGGAATTTTTTCGTCGTGGAATCCGTATGCTGTCTGAAAGATGGGACAAAGTTGTAGCTAACACTTTGAATAGAATACATTGTACCAATTTCTCTGAATAAAGGCAGTGATTGATACATGTACGATTTTTGCCTTTAAGGCAATAAAAATAGTCTCATAAAGTAGGCGATATTAAATGCCTTTAAGGCAAACATAGAAAATTGAACATGGTTCAATTTATGATAGTATACGGCTAATTTTTTGCCTTTCAGGCAAAAGTGACAGCTATTTCAACCATAATCAGCGCACTGTATTTTTTTACCTTAAAGGACACATTTTTGCCTTAAAGCTTCGAAGTTATTATAAAACCTCAAAACTTATTTGTACGCCTACTAATTAAAAACCGATCGGCATAATTATGCATTTTAATATCAAAAACTTTTACTAATAAATATAGGGGAGATTGGGAAGTTGTGAGACATGGGGAGTTGTGAGACAACGCCATCCTCCGTCATATTTCAGAAGTTTGACGGTCGGTGATAAGTGTCAAAATTTATTCTCAATGCAACCTCACTTTGTAGCTAGAATTCATTAAGTAAACACGCATTCTGAGCGTCTCTCTATGTAATGTGTTTTACATTTTTTCGAAAGGTTTCTTTCTTGACCAATTTTGTTTGTAATACTTTCGATCAGTTTTTCAAGCGAATTGCAAAGGTAAATATATACAAATGAATTGTTAGTCAATGAAGTTTCGACACACTTTCATGTTTGTATGAACATACAATGTGGTAATTACTATGCGGCCATGTTGAATATATCTGTGCTCAAAAGGTAAACCAGCTTAAGACGACTTAAGCTGTTTTACCTTTTTTAATATTCAACGTTTTCTATCTCCCCTCTAACCTCACTAAATTTGATTTAAATGGTAATGCCTTGTGGCCAAAGGCTTTGGTCGCAAACCGTAGCAACTTTAGTCGGCATAAGTGGAAAAATGAATATAAATAATATTCAACTTTTTCTATCTCCCCTCTAACCTCACTAAATTTGATTTAAATGGTAATGCCTTGTTGCCAAAGGCTTTGGTCGCAAACCGTAGCAACTTTAGTCGGCATAAGTGGAAAAATGAATATAAATAATATTCAACTTTTTCTACCTCTCTAGAAAAATAAAATAATGAAATTTGAAATAAGATGTTTTACCTTTTGACCACAGATATATACGATTTGGGGAGTTGTGAGACACTATTTTTTTTGACGTTTTTACGCATCTTTTATAGGATTGTATTTCGCAGTGAACAAATTTAAAATTTATAATTTCAATTTTTTTTATTTTTGCTTCTTTTCGTTGATTTAGTTGTTTATAAATGAATTTGGAATGAGGACGAAGGGCCGAATTTCAAAGGGCCGAATGTCGAAGGGCCGAATGTCGAAGGGCCGAATGGGTCGAAGAGCCGAATGGGTCGAAGGGCCGAATGTCGAAGGGCCGAATGGGTCGAAGGGCCGAATGGGTCGAAGGGCCGAATGGCGAAGGGCCGAATGGGTCAAAGGTCCGAACGGGTCGAAGGGCCGAATTTTTTTGTTTATTTTTTTTTTGTTTTTAGAAATATAATTTTTTAAATTTCTTGTTTTAAGGAATATTTTGTAAATTTTTTTATCAAATATAAATTAATTTCTTTTGAGTTTATACATATTTTATTATGTTTTATCTTTGGATATTCCTATGGGCAAAAATATTGCATTAATTTTGTTGTTTATATTTTGTGTTCTTTTTGTAATTATCAAGTGGAAAAATATTTGTACATAATAGGTATTTCACCAAAACCAAAAAAGAATTTTGTCATAAAATGTCATAAAAATCAGACCATTTTTTATTCGTTAGGGTGAAGGAAAATTCTATTTGGACGAATAAAATAATTTCTCCGTGATTTAGTGATGTGAATATAGTGAATATACTCCTAACAATTTACTACATAATTATAAAGACAAATTACAGTTTAAGGCAAAATTTCCAAAATGTCTACTTAAATTAAACGAAACGGTTTATTTTAAAGTCTATTATTATCTCATGTGTTGTTTTGAATATTGTTTCAACCTGAAATGTATTACCTATTTTGATATGAGTCATTTTGACAAACAAGATTTCAACCTGGCAGTGATATCTGGAAAATTAATATTGTTTTTCATAAATAAATAAAAATTATAGTTCTTAATATCAAGTTCAGTACATTTATAAAATATTTCTTAAAACAAGAAATTTAAAAAATTATATTTCTAAACACAAAAATAAACAAAAAAATTCGGCCCTTCGACTCATTCGGCCCTTCCATCCATTCGGCCCTTCGACCCTTCCGGCCCTTCGATATTCGGCCCTTCGACATTCGGCCCTTCGACCCATTCGGCCCTTCGACCCATTCGGCCCTTCGACATTCGGCCCTTTGATACCATTCCATGAATTTTTGTTACTGCTCTTTAAAAAAAAATTAAGTCGATCGCTCTTTCATTCTTTTCCTGTTTTATATGAGATATTTTATTTTTCTGGATTTCGTTCCTGGGTAAAATTATTTTGTTATTTTTTATTATTTTCCATCTTGAATAAAAAATAATTATCACAATATGTTTGTCATTTTAATTGTTTTTAAGTAGTGTCTCACAACTCCCCAAAATTTTCGAACATTCGAAAAATGAATGTTTTTTTCGTGCAATTTAAATTTTGACAAAAATGATTATTTTCGATGAAAAGAATGAACTAATAGCGACCCCATTACTGACGAACTAGAGTTTAAAGCTTTCAGATATGAAGAATATTGTGATTGTGGCGCAGTTCAAGTTCAAAAACAAAACCCGTCTCAACTCCCCAATCTCCCTTAATAAAATCCAGTTTATAATTACAAATTAGAGCTAAAAAGATAAACTTCAAAGAATTTGTGGTAGCAGATGAGGTTTTTATTATTGTTCTTGTAAGGTCGATACTGGGTTTTAAATCGTTGAAGGAAGATGTGTGCATTTCTAGAATATACTTAATTTAATGGAAATTGTTTTCTGATTGAAATTACATCTGTTAAATTCAGTTTTTATTTTTTATCGTATTTCTTTTTTGCGTAAAATTATCCCATTTGTATTCAGTTTTTCTCTAAATTGAAAACAAATGAGATAAGATCTTAGTATAAATATAAATAAATTTCAAATCATTCGTTATAGTCTATAGTGAAATAACTGAGAATAAATGGTTCATAATCCTCATCTGATCGAAACTGAAATTGCGAACTCATCATAATTTTACTCTTCGTAAAAAATTGAAATAATTAATGTACACACATTATTTATTTAAACCATTAAAATTTAAATGGATATTATTTATATCAAAATATTATGCAATTTATTAAGGTTTACTACTTTTATTGTGAACAATAACACAGGTATACAGAAATATTTTATTTAACTGTGAAATTTACTTGGCCTCTTTGACACAAAGTCATCAATAATGTAATAATAAGGGACATTTTTGATCTATTATATGAAGACATGAGTGGATGAAGGTGATATGTAACATTTTCATAATTTTACAGAAATGACCTTCAAAGTTTCTACGATGCGTCTTAAAGTACTTGTTCTTAGTATAGTTTAGTCTTGATCCGCTTTAAATTTCTCTATAGTTTTGCGAAGATTTATTGGGACAGAATGCACATACGGACATAATAACTTCACAATAAATGTAGATTTTGGATTGTTTGATGAATAGAAAGATTATTTTTTATTTTTAAGAAAACCTCTCATTAGATTGGTTTCAAATTTTGATGCTCCTAAAATCAAATGACGTAGGCTTATTTGCCTGTGGTATAATATGCCGCTGCCAGTTATATTTTATAATGTAACCTCTTACATTTATGAGTGTAAGCTGATATTTTTTTTTGAAGCGTTGCACTTCTACTACACACACACCCACACTTCACGTTAACATTTTCGTCTCGATGAATCTAATGGACCGATTCCCGTTGAAGATAAGGGCAAACATATCATTAGGTCCTGTCTGCAAAATTATGTTTTCAGAAGAATACGTTGAGCCCTATCGAATACTCCTCCAGTAATATTGTTTACCGTCTAAAAAATCAACAGTATACGGATAATGGTTTACTGTGTAACGCAAACATTAAAAATAATTTTCCAATTCATTTCAGTCAATTACTAATCAGTTACCGTTACGGTTCAAATTTGCCTTGATAAAGTCTAGTCAATAATTTTGGGCCTTTTGCAACATTTGCTATGGTTAATACAAATTTGGGTGACAGCATTGGAACATGCAGAAGTGCAAAGTCATGGTGATGATGGAATGAAAACTTCCTCTCCCCTTCTCCGGTGGAAAATAGTGAGAACAAAAATTGAAATCTAAGAAAACATAATAAGTAAGTTATGATTTAAATATAAGTCATAATAATAAATTCAATTCCAGAAACCTGCCAGCTTTTCAGAACTTGTAGCTAATGGATGCTCTGTTAGGAAAATTGTTGTCTTATGCTAACCAATTTAATTAAAAAAAAAAACAGAATAATCATAAAACCGTGTCTGTAGTCGGGTGAATTCTGTCTAAGATCAGTAAATTTTTTGATTTGATTCCAGATAAAACATTATTTATTTCATAAAGAAGGAAACTCATAAATACATAGAACCGAAAACAAAACTGAATTAAAATTAAAATTTATCTGTAAAATGTTAGCACCGAGTCTAAGCTGGAGTAATACTCCAGCTTAGAATTGTCAATCCCCACCTACGAGAGTAGAATGCTTTGAGGCAAAAAATCAAGTGCAGCGGTACTGGGTAAGAGTAAATTAAACTTTTTACGTGAGCTTCTAATATTTCGGTGTAAAATAAACAATTTTGACTTGGGCTCAGAAAATAAAGATAATTGAATTTCTACTAACTGGATTGAAAAGTTTGCTGTTTTGATAATAAAATGCGACTTCTTTGGCAATATTTGTAGTCTCATTTTAACTCAATACACTTCATCCAATGATTTCCCAACATTTTTAAGACAGGTTGCATGTTAAATCAAGCCATGACCTTTTCAGCTGATTTGTCGCTTTTGACAGTCTAATTTGACAGCATTTTCTTGTAGAATTTTCAATTTTATGTACCATTAGTAGTTCATCAGTAATTCATTCAGGTTTCCTAGTTCGAATGAATTTTGATATCCAGTAGAAAGTTCTTCTGCTAATTGAAATAAAAAGTCGTTTCTGGTAATATTTGTTCCCGTGAGTTCTTTGCATAGAATCCAAGCATTAATTCCAGCTATGTCGAGGATATTAAAAAAACTTGTAAAGGCCATCTCCTAGATCCCGACTTAACAGTATATTTTTTAGCCCCATTATATCTACACCAAATTTGGTGCTGTTGTAGAATGAAATGGTTTCAAGCAGCTGTTTTCGGGTTTCTTCAATTTTTTTAGGAATTATGCTTAGAGCTCAGTAGAAGTACTTTCTTAGTTGACTTAGCTTTGTGTACCGTTAGTGTGCAATTATTAGATTTGTAAATTAAACTTGAAAATTTAGACAATTTATTTTTTTTTTTGTTTGACAATTTTCGGTAATTCCTTTCTATTTGAACGAACAGTTCCAAATAAAGTCGTATTATTTTCTAAAAGTTTTGAAGCCAGTGATTTGCTTGTGTACAAATTATCCGTTGTCACATTCCTACCGCGACCAGTAAATGTCTCAATTAGTTCTAGGACAACGAACTCACCCAAAGATATTGATGCTGGTTTATTTTCATTTCTGCCTATGTATGGAACCCCATTTATGATATATTTGCTTGTTAAATCTGTTGCAAACCAAAATTTAGTTCCAAATTTGCTCGAGTTATTCGGCATATACTGGGTAAATTTGCACCTGGCTTTAGTTGGAAATAATTGTTCATCAATAGTAATATTTTGTCCTGGAAAGGATTCCAAACGTTTGAGATCAGGGCAAATTTATCGCTTTTCAGTCGATGACTTCGTACGTTTTTCATATCGAACCGTATAAATTGCAAGATATCCGTGAAATTTTTCCTAGTGGTCCTTTTTCCAAAAAATGCAGGTCCCCATTTTGTTGACCATAAGCAAGACAATTTTAGATTTTTAGCTTCATAAACATTACTCCCATATAAAATTCCTTAAAATGAGTTGAATTTTTCTTCTGTATAATATAATTTATAATATTTTTATTTATTATCAAAAAAAAGCGCTACTAACTTTTCCTTCGATTACATGTCTTTTTGCAAATTCTGAAGGACCATGGACTGCTTTGAAAGTTGTATTTCTTTGTAGTCTTCCTGGTCTTTCTCGAGAAAATCCATGTTTTATTAGTTCCCACACAGTTCCATCAAGCGCTGTTTCTACTTTTGTATCACTATCATCAAAATATGTTGGTAACCTAATTGTTCTCCTCCGTCTTCGTATATTGGAAATATTTGCCATGGCATTGCCGATATGTGAGGACGAAGACAAAAATTCGTTTCGAATCTATTCTCTGAAGAATCTGAGAGTCCATCTTCATCATCAATATTAGGTACTATTGTCATCACCAGAAGAGTTTTCATATTATATATTCTAGTAGTTTTTGTTTTTTAAAGCGGCTTGCCATTTTAGAATAAAAATGTATTCTACGGACAATAAAATTGACTGATAATAAAATAGGCGAATACTCAGCTTATATGTAATCTCAGTAATGGTTTTAGCTACAAAGCCAGCAACATTAGCCAGACAAAGAGACAACTAATTCAAAATACACACAAAAAATTATATAAAAGCAAAGAGAGCATCCTGTTATAAAACAAGATAAAACCTTAAAAGAAGGAGAGAGATTAAAGAGAAGATTAGAGAATAAGAGAAATTAAGAAGAATTTAAAAGAAACTAGAGAATATGTAAAGCCTAGAATATGTAATTCTCTGTAGAATTATTTGAAAATATTCAAAGTAAACCTGAAAATTACAAATATTAGCACTTGAAATACCAACCGGTCATTTTGACCGGTTGGTATGTAGGTATACTACATACCTATCTCAAAAGAAATAATACTAATAAATATAAATATTTACAATAATTATCGGATATACAATAAATAATATTTTTCATAATACTACATCAATCATTAGATTTAAATTAAAGGAGACAATTAAGGATCCACGGGCTCAGAAATACTTTTTTAATTAAATCAATTCATCGGTCAGTTAGCTTGTTAATTAAGCTTCATTTTGGTCTTTATTTGGTGTCTCTACGTTAATTTTTTGGTGAGATATCTGACTTTGAAGGAAAAAGGATCCTTTTGCCTTTGGTCATCGATATCTCAGCAAATAATCGCACGGTAAATTTTAGGGAAATTTTAAAAACTTTAATAAATTTCCTCAAGAGCCTTTTACGATTTTTTGAGAAAACATTTTTTTCACTCAACGTTAATTTGAAAAATGTACAAAAAATGATTTTTTATGGTTTTTCAGTAAAACGGTAGATTACAATTATTAATGAAAAGACTAATGTTGGCAGGTTCGGCTTTTTTGGGACCGATCAAAGTTTTACAAAACAATTAAAGGAACAATAGTGTATAATTCCTAAACCTTGTGCAATCATCATGAAAATAAAACAACCAATTTGTTTCGAATTTTTCACTATTTTGCATTAATTACTTGCTAAAATTATTATTTTTTATTTTGATGCTGTTACACAATGTTTATTGTTAAATTTGAGAAAGCAAAATTTTTTAACCGTATCTCACAAAATTTTTCTGCCAAAAATCCCGAAACTGGAGGCTTGAAGCTTTAAAATGCTTTTTTTTTCATCTCTGTACTACTATTTTTCTCAAAGACACAGCTCTTCAAAAAACACTAATATTTATACTTTTTAAGATATTTGCAAAATAAATTTTCTGGACCAAGGAAGTGACCACTTCCGGTTAGCCGATTTGGAGTAAAATTCACTGGGACCTCCCAATTTATCAAAAATGCTTAATTTTGAAGTTTCAGTTCGATTCGTTAAACCATCTGGGCTGTAGAGAGGACACAGACTGACGTACTGACAGACACACCATTTCGAAACCCACTTTTTCGGACTCAGGGGACCTCAAAACAGATAAATCTCTAAAAATTTCAAGGTCCAAAATTTTCATGATTACTATACATATGTATGTACTTTATTTTACTTACGTAACAGAAAGTAAAACGATTTAAATCATTACACGGATACGATTGGGCAGAATAAATTATTTATTGATTTAAATCAATTTTGACCAGCGTTTAAATGTTTCGCTCTTTATAAAAAATTTCGCTCTTGCTCCCAATAATAATTCTTTCACTATTCGTTTACGCTCTTACTCTTTAACCCTCGTCCGACGGCAGAATTTTACAACGTTAACATACTCTCTGTATGTATTCCTTCCTGAAAGCATTCCTACCTTTATGCATTTCTATATGATCTAGACTAAAAATGTAGAAATCTTACGAAAGTTCCATACTCTATGATTTATAAAAAAAAAGTTACTGCAATTTAAAAACCGCGAAAAGGTACAATTGTACCTATGCCGCCTGACGAGGGTTAATGATTAACACAAAAACAAAATTATTTCGCTCTTTCAAAGTGATTTAAAGTTTTATTTTTAATATCGCTCTAGAAACAGGGAGCGTAAAAGTTATAAATATCGCTCCCAATCAATACTACAGAGCGATTGAAGAAAATACATTAGGGAGTGATAAATTAGGGAGCGTTATTTTTTGTAATAGATGGGAGCGATATTTATTGTAATAGACGAATTGCTCTTTCAAAGTTCAATAAATGGTATTTAGATAATGTTCGGGAATATGACCAACTAGGATGAAACTTGGCTTTTCGCTTTTCCTTAACCGATTTTAGTGAAATTTGACATGTGCGATGGAAATGAGATTCTAAAATGATTTTTAGATAAAGTTCTGAAATATGGCCAATTAGGAAGGAACTTGGCCATTTCTTATCCGATTTTGATGAAATTCAGCATGTTCGATGGAAACAAGATTCTTAAATGATTTTTAGATGAAGTTCTGGAATATGGCCAATTAGGAAGGAACTTGGCCATTTCTTATCCGATTTTAATGAAATTCAGCATGTTTGATGGAAATAGGATTCTTAAATGATTTTTAGATTAAGTCCTGGAATATGGCCAATTAGGAAGGAACTTGGCCATTTCTTATCCGATTTTGATGAAATTCAGCATGTTCGATGGAAATGGAATTCTTAAATGATTGCTAGATGAAGTTCTGGAGTATGACCAATTAGGATTAATGGCTATTTTTTAACCGATTTTGATGAAATTCGATACATGCAATGGAAATGGGATTCATAAATGATATTTAAAAAGTGTTCTGGAATATGACCAGTTAGAAAGGTACTTGGTTATTTCTTAACCGATTATAATGAAATTCGACATGTACGACCGAAGTGGGATTCTAAAATGATTGTTAGATAAAGTTTTGAAGTTTGGCCAATAAGGAAGGAACTCAATCATTTTTTAATCGATTATGATGAAGTTCGATATATACGATTAAACTGAAGATCTAAAATGATGTTTAGATGATGTTCTGGAATATCGCCAAGCAGGATGGAAGTTGGTCATTTCCTATCCGATTTTGATGAATATCTGCATACACCAGGGAAATTTAATTCTAAAATAATTTTTAGATAAAGCTCTGGAATATATGCTAAATTAAAAAAAACGTCGCCATTTTCAATCCGATTTCAGTGAAATTTATTGGCCATATTCAAAAACATTATCTAAAAATCATTCTATAATCCCATTTCCTGCAAAAATGAAAAGTTTAAATATAATCGGTTAAACAATAATCAATATCCATCCTACTTGGCCATATTCCAGAACTTTATCCAAAAATCATTTTAGAATCACATTTCCATTGCGCATGTCAATTTTCACTAAAATCGGTTTGGAATAGCCAAGTTCCATCATAGATGGCCATATTCCAAAACTTTATCTAAAAATCAATTTAGAATCCCATTTCCATCGTATACTTATACCGAATTTCATCAACATCGGTTAAGAAATGGCCAAGTTCCTTCCTAATTGGCCATATTCCAGAACTTCATCTAAAAATCAATTTAGAATCCTATTTCCATCGTATATGTTGGATTTCATCAAAATCGGATAAGTAATGGCCAAGTGCCTTCCTAATTGGCCATATTCCAGAACTTTATCTAAAAATCATTTAAGAACCCCATTTCCTTCGAACATGCTGAATTTCATCAAAATCGGATAAGAAATGGCCAAGTTCCTTCCTAATTGGCCATATTCCAGAATTTCATCCAAAAATCATTTTAGAATCCCATTTCGATCGCGCATGTCAAATTTCACTAAAATTGGTTAAAAAATAGCCAAGTTTCATCCTATTTGGCCATATCCATTGGATTTATCCAAAAATGATTTTAGAATCCCATTTCCAATCACATATCGAATTGCATTATAATCGGTTAAGGAATAGCCAAGTTATATCCTAGTTGGCCTTATTTCAGAACAGTAGATATTTGTAAATGTGTATTAGTTCGCTAACAAATCAGGCTTTCTAAAGGGAACATTTTAGAAGGTTTTGAATACCGTTTGCCGTAATAACAAGAGCAAGAGAGAAATAATATTAAGAACGATTTTATTCATCAGAGCAGAGCGGATTTGCTTTTTCAATATACAAAGAGCGAAAATATGGTAATACAAACGCAATAGCGGAAGAGCAAGCCAAGCTTTATAATAAAAATAATGCTCCTGCTCTTCAGAGCGATATCTTTTGTTTTACAATATCGCTCCTTATGAAGAGCCTTTTAATATTTTTTTATTTTCGCTCTTGATAAAGATCAAGAGCGAAGAGCGAATTGCCATCACTTTTTGAACTCTGATTTTGACAACTCGAGATATTTTGAAAGATTTATCAATTCCAACAAAAAAGAAATGCCAATTTCAATTGTGACAATTGAAGACGCCAAAAAATTCGTTATTTTTAATCCCTCCGGAATTTTTACGAGTTCGTTACTTATTAATAAATAAGTTGTGTTATTAAAATAATTTTTGTGATAAAATCTGTGTAATTTTGTGTATAATCAAACTAAAAATTTACTGCCGGTTAACATTCAAAAAAATGTACATAATTATATTCCAGTACAATAATGAAATAAATGCTGCTTGTGCGTACGATAAGGTATCAAAAACTTGATTTTTTTGACAATCCCAATCGAATTCGACATAAAAAAATTGAAAAGATTATTGTTCCCTTAATATTTTTGGAGTAGTGTACGTGTACTCATATTCCACTCATAAAATCACTCATCCGAGAAACAATTTCGTAATATCGCTCTTCTTTGATGTGAAAATAATTCACTCTCGCGCAAATGGAACTTAGTCATTTCCCCTATCCGTTCTCACTTTCTTAAAGTGCGCCATCCTTCATAGCATCATGATTATATGTATAAAAGTAAGCTAAAAGTTTGAACGTAAACGTAAGTATTAAACTAAACGTGGTATTAGTAACAAATATTTTAAATTGTAAATTTAAAAAATCGGAAAATTAGTGTTGATTGTAATATTTACTTGTGGTATTGTGCCAATATAAGAGTTTACTTATTTTTAACAGTACTAATGATTTTTTTTACTATTGTAATTGCATTTCCAAAACATAAACAACTTTCAAAGAAGACATCCCCTTCAAAATGTTGTACATATGTTGATTAAAGCACATAAACACATCCTTAGGTAATCAACTTAACATTTAATTACACTTTAAATATTTTTCAGCCTTAGCATACTTACATATTTCAATGCAACTAAATTCGAGAATTATATGAAAACATGAACGTCCATAAAATTTATTTCCCATGATAATCACATAAAAATATAAAATGTTAGATTTTTACATACATACATACATATGTATTTGATTTAAATTTTTTAACTAATCTTGTTTATATTATGTAGTATAAAACAGTGAGCTATACAACAATGATTTAATATTTTTGGGGAATAAAAAAAAACTGTTTTTAAAATTAAAATTTGTATGTGAACTTGATTTATTTTGTTTCAATCTTTGAATTCTCCTTATGCGTTTTTTATAGATGAAAAATGAAAATCATTCGAATATACATTTTTAAAAATTTAAATTGAGCATGGGAAATATTATTAAACACACTCAGATAAATTTTAAGTAAAAACTTTTGAAAATCATTTGAAAGCTCATTAAATTTTATTTAAATAAAAGCTTGGATACAAATTTCACCTCAAGTTATTATTTATGTTTTTTTTATTATGCATATTACTTTACAATTGAATTCACAATTTAGGTAATGTACTTACTTTTTTTGCGAGATATCTAATTTTATTAGAAATCGGAATAATGATGTTGAAATATAAAATGGGATAGATTAAAGAGGTTTGCATTCTCTTCTTTCGCAATCTCTAAAGTACTTGTGTAATAAATTGAACAAAGTAGAATTTTTTGAACGCATTATTAAGTTAAATTGGCGTTTAAGGAAGACAAAGCAGGTATTTTTATTCGTATAATTTTTTTTTTTTAAGAAATGAGATGTGATACATCATCGAGCTGAAGATAATGGGAAAATTGTATTAATCGTGATTAAAGTCATTCTGAAACTTTCCCAAATATTTTAAAAATGTTTGTCTTTTAAAACAATAAACCAAATATCAAAAGTTAAATAGTTAACTGAACTTTAATATTAAAACAAAGAACACATAAAAAGTTATTCGCCAGAAACCTTTAACATTTCCCGATTATATGTACCTGTATAAATATATGTTGGTTGGTTCATGTCGAACACAATTAATAATTATATTATATTATAAATAATATCTTATAAAGAACTTTCTCTCTATTTCTCCAGATGTTGTTAACAATAATATCGTGTGCTTTGGTAAAGTATAATTTTAGTGCGCGGTTTACGCGCTTTTAGTTTATATTATTACGAGTATTTATTAATGTGAGTAAATTAACGAGCGTGCACACTAAAAATATCGTCGAAGGTTATCTATACTATAAATTTAAATATGTATCCCTAAATAAATATGTTAAATATAAAGCTTGTAAAGGAGAGACCATGTGTTATTAACAACCCAAGCGGGTGCGGTTTATCCATCCATTATTAAATATAATGTGAAAATTTCACTAAACTATAAATAGTTTGGTCTACTGGTCAATCTTTTATTATAATTTATAATAATTTATTACCAACTAATTTATAGTAACAACAAGTATATTATACTGTTGTATGGGTATTATAATATACGAAAAATCTGTGGAAAAATAAAACTAACATATATTTTAAAAAAAGCTTTTATGAATACCTAACATGAACATACTTTTATTGAAAACCCAAAGTTTGCACGCAATTTGTTGTGTATCCTCTGATGAAGACTGAATTTTTGAGGTTGTAAATATTATGTTTTTATAATTTTATATGTTGCCTAAAGCCATTCCTATAAAAGTTTTGCTTCTAGAACCAAACCAATTTGTAATTTGGTTGATAATTAAATTATACGTTATGACGGAATTAGACATTAGCGAGGAAGGTTAGAAATTCATAGTTTGGAAAAATTTTGATTTTAAAAGTATAAATCTTACAGAAGTTGCGGTAATATATTGGGCCGCCGTTAATTGCAAGAATGGCGTTTATTGCAAAAATTTGGTATGCGAGAATTTTGTACACTGACTAAAAAAGGCTAAAAGGATGCAAAGAGGAGTATTTCAAATTTGTTAATATTTGAATCGCTAATTAGATCTTCATTCGGGCATACGCATTTTTTAATGCTCGATAGTGCAGGAATCTGAATAGCATGTTAAAACATACTATAAGGGTTTTGCTTCTAGAGGTGTAGGCGTAAACTTGGTGAAATAGCATTATACTACACTACTCCAAAAAATTAAAGGAACACAAATTTTTTTTCAATTTTTTTAGTGTTTTTTGAAGAGCTGTATCTTTGTAAAATACGGTCGTACAGAGATGAAAAGAAAAGTATTTTAAAGCTTCAAATCTCTAGTTTTGAGATTTTTGAGCGAAAATTTTTTGTGAGATACAGTTATCACGCAATCATAAGAAAGAGCGCGAGAAAAAAAAATTCGAATTTTTTTTTTTGTAACGATCCATGGGCTTGGGAATTCTTTTTTAAGTTAAACCAATGTATAGGTCGGTTAGCCTGTTAATTAGGCGTAAATTTAATTTGTTTCTGGTCTTTCTATGTCAACTTTTTGCTGAGATATCTGACTTTGAATCAAAAAAGATCCTTTTGTCTTTGATCATCGATATCTCAGCAACCAATGACTACACAGTAAATTTTAGGGCAGCCTTAGAAACATGAGTAAATTTCTTACAAGACCCTTTAATGATTAGTTGAGAACAATTTTTTTTCACTCTCAATACTGATTTGAAAAAAGTACAAAAAAACGACTTTTTAGGTTGTCTTAGTAAATCTACCGTAACTTTACAAATATTGATAAAAAGACTAATGTTGCCAGGTCATTTTACAGTTTAATGTACTCCTAATAGCTCTGTATTATTTTCAAATTTATCCATCCAACCGTTTTTTCGGACAGATTGATCAAAGTTTTACAAAACAATTAAAGGAACAAGTATTCATCAAAATAAAAAAACTACTTTTTTCACATTTTGCGTTAGTTACTTGTTAACCCTTAATGATCGTATGTTTTTTTTGTATTACTCGCCCATAAGAGACGACAGAAAATTAAATAAAGTCCTGCAATATGACCAATTAATATGGAACTTGGCCATTTCTTAACCGATTTTAGTGAAATTTGGTATACGCGATGGAAATGGAATTCTAAAATGATTCGTGGATGAAATTCTGGAAATTAATTTAATTTAAATATGTTAGCTGTGTTATCTTATCATAAACTGTTGTGTGTACTTGAACACGTTTATTCCATTAAGATCCCATCCCATTAGATAGGGAGCGATATTTTTAACTTTTACGCTACCTCTTGCTAGAGAAATATTAAAAATCACTTTGAAAGAGCGAAATAATTTTTTTAAGTGTTTATCGTTAGAGAGTAAGAGTATAAGCGCATAGTGATAAAATATATTTCTACTCAAGAATTAAAAGGGCGTAAGTCGACTTATGTATGCCCTAATCGACTTTGGCGCATTTTCTGTTTAATTGTCTATTAATACGTTTTTATTTTCCAATTTTTTAGGTAATATCAAAGAAAGTAAGATGTCCTATATTCTTTCATATTACCTAAAAATTGGAATGAAACATATTAACACAAGATAAAAAATGCGCAAAAGTCCATTAGGGCATAAGTCGACTTACGCTCTTTTAATTCTTGAGTCGAGATTATTGGGAGCAAGAGCGAACATTTTTATAAAGAGCGATAAAGAGAGAACGTTTTAAACTCTGGTTTAGTCAAATTTGTCTGATTGTAATTTTTAGCAATTACATATCAGGACATTTTGTCACTGGAAATTGATTTAATTTGAGGGGCAAAAAGCACTATGTCCATTAAAAAAAATATAAACGCAATTTCCATTTGAATTTTAAACATGCACCTATATGGTAGCCAATATATTATATTACAACGAATTTTATATTTGTGACATGGTGTCATATGCCTCCGAGGTACAGATAAGTGATTGTTTATATGTGTGATTGTTTATATATTGATTTATACAAGTCCAATCCACACTCGTTCACCGATTTGAACCAAACTGCACACAATTATTGTTTAAAACTTAAGGACGGTCACTGTCAATATCTCCCGTCTCAACCCCTTTCTTGTGGGGTGATAATTAGGTCTAAAGTTACCATGGAGGAATTTCTAAAACTTCACCGATTGAGCTGAATTTTAGATACAATCAGAAACATTCAGATGTATACGGCTCATATTTAGAGGGCAATTTAAAGATAAAGTTAAAAACCAAACAGAAGATATCATATTTAAAATTTTATTTTTTATCAATAATGTTATCACATATACATATTTACTTCATATTTATGTATTTTTAAAATAAAAAAAGTAAGAAAAAAAAAGTGTTTCGTTAATTTTAATTTGCCGTATGCATCTGAATGTTTCTGACTGTATTTAATGCACAATTAAAAATAAATCGACACGTGTATCATTTTTATTGTTAACGGTGATGGTGGTGGTTATGTGGACGGTGTTGAATATGTTGATAGTGATGATGAATTCTAAAATGGTGATGGGGATGTGCGATATTATGATGGCATGATGGTGTAATGGTATGATTGTAAGATTAATAAGATTAATCAAAATGATTGTATGTTGGTTCAATTGCTTGATAGTATGATGGAATGATGGTATGGTAGAATTGATGAAATAGTGGTAGGTATGATGGTACGGTGGTACGATGTTACGATGGTTTGATGGAATATTACTATGAATCATTTCATCATAATAATAATGGTATGATGTTATGATGGTATAATTACAAAGTGGTTTGATGGTATAATTATATGATGGTATGATTGTGTGATGGTATGATGAAATAATGGTAAGATGGTATGAAGGTTTGAAAGCGCGATGGTAGATGGCATGATGGTATACATAACTGTGTGATAGTACGATGGAATGACAGTGTGATGGTGTTGATGGTATGATGATATAAGTTATGGTGGTACTAAGATATGATGGTAACATGTTACAAATCACAGGTTTCATGGTATATTTTGGTATGCCGGTATGATGTTATTAATGTATGATGATGGTATTATGGAAAAGTAATACAATGGAATCTATGACGGAATGTATGATTATTGGTGATAACGATATCATTCGTAAAATTCGCCTTTGGGAGCATGTCAAACAAATTTCAATAACAACAAATGAGTTCATCTGCAAATATATGCTTCATCAAAAGAATTTATACGCCAACTTCTTCCACAACGTAGATCAAGGAGGTAAAGACAATGAAGAACTAAAAGGAAAGATTTGTATAAAACTCAATAACCTGAGTGGGTCTCATCTCATGGCAATTTTCTCTTACAAGCTTAAATTCATTATTTTTATCAGTCGTTGGTCAAAAAACTTGCGCACCTATTGGAACAACATAAATATTTTTTTAAAAGTCGATTACAGTGTTTAAATTTTGAAAAATATGCCCAATTTTCTGGATATGGCACTATAAGATTGTTGCCAGTTGACAGTTTCAATGTCAGCGGTTACACCAGATTTTTCTTTGTCGCTGATGTCCTTTGTTTCCGCCCAGTTTTTATGATAGAAAACATAGAATTTGATAATTTTAATCAAAATTTTACTTTAACACCACTAATAAAATTGAATTTTTTAGATATTCCTGAAAATTTCACAAGGAGGGGGGGGGGGAGGCAGGAAATTTCATCAATTTTGAGAAAATCATTTTTGTAGATATTCCTGAAAATTTCACAAGGGAGGGGAGGGGGGGGTTAGGCAGGAAATTTCATCAGTTTTGAGAAAATCTTTTTTTTTAGATATTCCTGCAAATTTCACAAGGGGGGGGGAGGCAGGAAATTTCATCAGTTTTGAGGAAATCATTTTTTTAGATATTCCTGAAAATTTCGCAAGGGGGAGCCACAAAAATCGAAAATCTGCAATTGTACTCCGATTTCGATGATTGATACCTCTATCAATAGGCGTTGAGACCTGTAATTGTCATGCAAACGGCCATTTGGATCGGTCGAATATTTCTACACATTTTTGGAGTGGCGTGATTGATGGGCAATACGTAGTTTATTAAATTTATTTTTAATATTATTGTTATTGTTATTATTGTTAATTTTTAATATTATTTCACCTCTTGCTGTACATTTTATTGTAAATGAGCTATTGCTCAAAATAGAATGTGTATGCATGAGGTGGAAATTGTTTGAAAAAATTTAAAAGGTTTTTCTGCCTAATGGAAGCAGCTTCATTATTTTTTTTTGTTCTTTTGTTCCGTTTACTCTGTTTCCATCTGTGCTTTTCCTTTTAATACTAAATTATTGTTAAAGTACAATAAATAAATAAATAAATAAATTATCAATTGTGCTCCGATTTCGATGATTGATACCTCTATCAATAGGCGTTGAGACCTGTAATTGTCATACCAACGGCCATTTGGATCGGTCGAATATTTCTACATGTTTCGCAGAAAATTCAATTTTTTTGAAAATCAACTGAACTATAGCCAACAAATTCAGAGCCACAAAGTTCAAAAATCTGCAAATGTGCTTCGATTTCAATGATTTATAGCTCTATCAACAGGCGTTGAGACCTGTATTTGTCATACAAACGGCCATTTGAAGCGGTCGAATATTTCTACACCTTTCGTGGAAAATTCAATTTTTTGAAAATCAACTGAACTATAGCCCACAAATTCAGAGCCACAAAAGTCGGAAATCTGCAATAGTTCTCCGATTTCGATGATTGATACCTCTATCAATAGGCGTTGAGATCTGTAATTGTCATAGAAACGGCCATTTGGATCGGTCGAATATTTCTACACGTTTCGCAGAAAATTCAATACGTGAGATAAACATTTTAAACATACCTCAAAATATGACGGAATATGACGTAAACAAAACACAAAAACTAAATTTTCTAAATAGATGTATATTTAATGGTTCACACGTACTGTCTACAAAAAACACTTTTAAATAACAACTAACAAAATACTAAACTTAACAAATGAACCCTGTTCACTGTAAAACTTTTTTTTGTATTTTGTTTATGTGATATTTCGTCATATTTTGAGGTATGTTTAAAATTTTTATTCCACCTACAGTATAGTGTTAAAGTGCAATTTTGTGTAAGATTATCAAATTCAATGTTTTCGATAAAATTGGCGGAAAGGATAGGATATCAGCGAGAAGCGACAAAGAAAAATCTGGTGCAACCGCTGTCATTGAAATTGAGCAACAATCTTATAGTGCCATATCCAGAAACAGGGCATATTTTTTCTAAATTTAAACACTGTAATCGATTTCTGAAAAAATATTTATGTGGTTTCAATTTCAATAGGTGCACAAGTGTTTTGGCCAAGGACTGTATATCACTCATTTTAATTGCAATTTGAATTGGTTGCTGCTTCTTCATGCTAACTTTTTCCTTTACAATAATATTTTTATTGTTTAATTACTTCTTTATTAATTTCATGTTCATTAAATTTATTAATTCAAAACATAAATAATGTTAATAGCTTTCGATTGGCATCAATAACTCAATTTGGACAAAAATGTAATTATGTAAAATATGTTTGGCACAAGTACAGTATAGTAAACAAAGAAATCTATTTAGTTGTTACGAAAATTTTCGTCAAACATCTGTATTTATCGAATCATGCACTGTGTGCCTTACAGATTTTTTATATTGTCTAAGAGGCGGATAGCGAATAATTTCTTCCCAGAATGTACAGTGCTTAAAGATTATTTTCGTCATTTGATTACGATCAATGATGTGATTGTGAGGTGAACATATCGGTGACCGTCGACTACTCTATAAAAAAGGATGTAAAAAGACCGTAGTTTGGGTTCGCCTCGTGCCGCTGAAAAGATTGGAAAGAAATAAGCAAAGAAGAATCTTTTAAACAAAGCAACCTGCACACAAAAAAATTTTGCGGTGTGAATGGTATTTTATCCGAAAAAAACTTTATTTTTTATCCAATAGTACCATATTAATTCCGCAAGATCGGATACAAATTTTAAAATATCCAAAAGGATCGAACAGTATACTTTTGCACCGTTCGGAGTAAACGCAAAAGTTGTCAACAGCGGATTTTTTAAAAAGTACTTCCCAGAGATTATTTTCGTTCTATCGGAGTAAATATTTACACCGTTTGGAGTTTTCGTGAAAAAGTAAAATTGTAAGAGATTTTGGCTGTATTAGTTAAATTCGCTAAAGCAACCTGAATATTCCCTCTGTATAATAGAATTTAAATTGTGATACAATCAGTCTAGTCGCAGCGGCCTGATGAGAAGGTTCAATTCTCTTACAATCTTCGGAACATATTAAAATCATATACATTAAAATACATAAAATACCAATGGATAAAAACCATACACTCAAAAAATGTGCGGTGTTAATTGGTTTTTTATCCGAAAAAGTATTTTATATTTCTCCAACTGAATATATTTTATAAAATTAAATACGCATCAACGGATAAATATTTTTATCTATCCGAAAAGATATATTTTTATAAAAACTCGTTTTGGATTTAATAAAATGCACCTCTAGGTGTTTTCCTAAAGATGAATGTTCCTGTTTGGGTTTTATGCGGTGTAAAAGTTTTTATCCAAATGTATTTTATGCCATTTTTATTATAATATCCGATTGGATTCAAATTATAAATATCCGATCGGTGGGACACTATGTAACACCGATTCGGTGTTGTGGTGACCTTTTATTTTTTTGTGTGTGTGCCTTATCTAAATATTCTAAATTGGGCATTTTTAAAAGTCAAATTAATAAAATCAAAATTTCGTAGAATAACAAAAATGAACAGTATTGCGTTAGTTTTGAAAGTTACGACCTTACGTTTCGAAACTAGAAAAACAAATTACAAAAATGCTTTCAGGTAATTATTACAAGTATGTATGTATGTAATGTACTGTACATAATATAAATCAAAGATCAAAATTGTTTTAAAACCTGAATTTTGGCCTGAAAAGTGTTTTGTAAGGAGTTATAATTTAAAATATGCGGAAAATTATATACAATATCTACGACAAATTTATTAAACAACAAATTGGTGTATCAGCTAAGTCACTTTATAAAACGATGGTATCGTTCGAAGAAAATTAAGAATAGCTAGATATTGCCTTAAATTTCGATTATGTAAGTGTTTTCCTACATTGGCTCGCGTTATATTCCAGTTATTGCGGTTTGTTTATTTCCGGGCACTTTGGTTTGGCTAACAAGGAACTCCCGATTCTTTTGCGGTCTACTTTTAACGTCTTACCTCACGCAGTAGCCAAATCGATAATTTTTTTTAGATCCCAACACTGTACCTTCTGAACCAAACATCGTAGCTTTAATCACTGTTCCGTTTGATATTTCGGCATTGCTACTATATATGCTGGTAACCGTAAATAATAATTATTTGCAGATTACCACATTAGCAACAATTTCTTAACACCATTTTTGCAGTAGATAGGGTCATATTCACATTAAGGAAACTTTCAAATTTTGCTTCTACGGATTAAATAATAATTCCGCTTTATTTAATCTGATGGTAATTTCCGTCCTTATGGATATTATATATAGTAGCTGATAGCGGCTACAAATATTTTTAAAGCAAGTGCAGACCAGTGGGATTTCTCGAATTTTTCAAAATCGTCAGAAAAATTACGGCACTTTAAAATATAGAATTTTTATTGGTCGAAGATGCTTCTCTTTCACAAAAAATGAACATCATGAAATTTAAAGTAGTTGCGTTATCATTTCGAAGGTCACTTGTAAAACAAATTTAAATTTTACGTATGTATTTAGTAAATAAACAAATATCAATGCATGAATTAAATATTTATGGTTTTTACCTTAATATAAAATTCAATAATTATTTCAGTCTATTCGTATATCATCAAGCGAGTTTGCTATGTACGTATTTAATAAACAGCTGTGCAATATCTCGCATTCATTTTGCGTTTTTTTTTTCCTTAGAATTTCGCGGAAAAATTTAGTAAGAGGTACGGGAAACAAAAAAATGCCTCACTAGCTATCAACGTGTCATTGTTGACAATGTAATGAGGTTAAGTATTGTATATTCGAGGACCAGTTCAAAATATTTCTAGCTGTATAGGCCAATAGGGTAATTAGGTATTCGCAGCTACGAGGGTAGGTCCTACGGTTATTGGGTTCCCCTAGCATTTATAGGAAAATTTTAAGAAAAATGGGAGGTTTATTTTGTTTGTTTAGGCAAAGGAAAAATCATTTCGGTCTCTTTTAAATATTTTCTTAGAAAGACAGGCCCAAAACTTCTTGGTTGTTCAATGTGAATGTTCGAGTAATCACACGTAATCTAATTCGATAGAAATAAAAATGCTCTTGGGTCCGTGGCATACATTTCGATTTAGAAGAATACTCGCTAAACTTGACTCGCTAAAAGATGACGATTTTAGTGTTTGCTGGGTTGGTTTATTTATAATAAATGTTCTGTTGTTTTACACTAACGGAGCGTTTAGGGTCTTTTAACTTAAACTAGCAAACTTTACAATTTGCGCTAGTTTAGTGAAATTTCTTAAATCCAACTCTCAAAATCAGGTAAATTTATCCAATGGGAAACTGGATAATAGAAAGAAATAAGTTTTTAATTAAAAACTACAAAGTAATAATTTTGGTTGTAAAATGAGACTTGTATTTAAATAATCGCAGTTTTTTAAAAAACAGCTAGAAACGTTAATCGGCAATCATCTTTTTGAAATTCTAAAAATTACCACTTTATATTCAGGCCGATTCGGAATTTTCAAATTATGATTGTAATTGAGTTATTATAGATTAACTCAATTTCCATAGTCAAAAAGAAAAACTGATTGTTCAGTACAAATTTATTTGGAAATTGTGATGGCCAGTTTACAGGAGGTTCTTGTATTGACCCTGTTTTTGATCGATTATATTAAAACTTGCTGAAAATTCATATAGATTCAATTCCAAGAACAAGGAAGGAATCGGTTGGTATTGAATTCAATTATTGAATTCACTTTTGAGGGCAGACTTGTAAGAATTTTCCAAAACTTTCAACCAAATGAACAAACTATCATTTCAAATGAAGATGACCAATTCCCAGAAAGTTTATAGGTGGTTGCCTAATTATTACGGAACACGTCGAATCCATTGGCATATGTTGACTTCTGACCACTTTTGTATTTAATTCAACTTTTTTAAAGCGCAGCTAGTATACCAGTATGAACTACATAGTTGTAATATATGAATGTAAATGTATAACGCCCTGAGAGCTATTTCTAGCCCAGCTGGCACAAAAGTTCGAATGAAAGACATGTAGAACCAAAAATGCGGACCATTATATACATGTATTATTTTGGCTAGCACTGCTAAAAACTGCTTTCTCCTGAAGATATATCTAGATATATTTTGTCGCCAGGAGACACCGATAGGATTCGACGTGTCCCTTATAATTTGGCAACCTACTGTAGTGTAGCTTAAAATAAACTAAAATGGTTGGAGTTTGCAAATTTTTTTTTTTTTGAATATTTATGGCCAGTAAGAGCTCAGAGTATAGGTCAGATTAGCCTAAACTTATTCTGGAAAATTCTGAATTAAATTTGAAGTCAAATTATACTAATGACATTTTCGGGTTTCATTTGTGTATAGACATAAAATAAAATATTGTTGATCTGTTTTGTTGTTATCCGCAATATTAACCATCACTCTGTGTATAGCTTACTATAACGTTGTCTGTGTATAGGGGTCAATCTGGCCCCATGGATAACTTCATATATTTTATAGAGAAAGTAAATAAAAATTGTTTATTTTCTTATTACAAATTCATAAAATATCACTTTAACTAGTCAAATTTATGTTTTAACCAGATACGTCATCTGAAACCACTTAATGTTCATCTGAAAACATTTCCTATTTTTTGATGCATTCTATGCATATGATTTTGGTGTGGTTTGGGCAAGATAGCTCATTACAAAAATGACATCGTGTTCTGGATTTCATATTAGATAATCAAAGGCCACAAATAAAATCTTGGTCGTTTTCTAACGGTCTTAGCTTAGACTTTTTCGCCTGTTGATTTCCGTCTTGTTAGTAACACTATAACCTATTAGATCGATTGCTGTCCTAACATTTGTTTTTTAACTTTCAAGGGTTAGAGAGCTGGCTTGCACCAGTTGCATAACCAATTCTTTTAGTAACGATTTTCTTTAGGATAAAACTTTCGAGTATTAGGTTGTTATCAAAACTAAATTTTGAAGATTTTAGTTCTCGGTTTTTTTTTAATTCCTTACTTATACTAAGCTCTTTGGGCAAATCGGGTTTGATTTGTAGGATTGTTATTAGTGTCAGTTTTTTTCTGCAAAAGTTGCTCGGCTAAAGTACAAATAGTGAAAAAGTTGTTCATAGTAATTGTTCTTCTTTTGTTGACGTGAAGTGCGGATATTCGATGGACTAAATTCAAGGCGTAATTAATCGAATGAGGCCTCCCGGGTTGCCCATCAACATACACTTCTGCGTTCAATGGGTAAGAGATCTTTGCGTCGCGTAGCCAAAATATTTTAATTCCATACTTCCCTGGTTTTGATGGTACGTACTGTCGGGAAGAACATCTCCCTCGTGCTAGAATCAATTGTTCATCAATAGTTAAATTTGATGACGGTTTATAAGGTCGAATGTTTGCCAAGAACATTTTCCATTCAGTTCAGAATGCTACCAATCTATCTGTTTTTAGCGGCTCCTATCGGATATCATAGCTCGATAAAATGAACGGTCGTCGTCCCAGTTCTTAAGAGCGCCAGCGTTAATTAAAATGCAGGTCAATTCAAACATTTCCACCGAATTAGTATCATACAAAGTACGGTGTTTTTCTGTTATTTTATTATTCATTATATAAAACTGCCACGCTGTTCTATTGGTCTCAGCCACGTTAATATTCACCAATATTTCTGTGATGGTTTTTTGGAAAGCTATCATAGTAACTGAGTTATTCGATTTTTTGCTGTTTGCTCCGTGAAGCCTTCCATTTCCCGCAGTAGTAGAAAGTCGCATGTTCTGGTCATATTTGCAATATTTAGGCTCCACTTTCGAATACATTTTTTTATAATGGGCATAATACCATATATGTACCAGTAAGCAGTAACCGCTTCTTCATCTTCAAAAGTGGCAGTTTCATCATTTCCCTGTTCATTTTCTCGATCGTCAGCGCAAAATTCAAAATTATCATAATCATCAAAATTTATGGGCTCTATATATTCATCCTCATCGTAATCACAGACGTTTATCGGCTCAGCATGTACAACTCTCGTCGCATTTTGAAAAATCCACTTCAATATTATCATTCGCTATTTCCCCTTCATCTGACAGTCTCATTTACCCATTAACAAAAAAATGAAAAAAAAAAAACATCACAGACTTACTCTACAATATATTCATAAACACAAAAAGTACGTCATTTTTTGATTTATATAGAAAATAGTAGGTACCTTCATGGAAATAATTTGGGGTCATTTTGACCCCAGTACACAGAAATGCGCTTGGTTCATTTCAGAGTATTGTAATTACCAAATTTACAAATAATTTGGACCCGCTTTTCATTGTATTGCGTGTACAAGATATTAGTTGAGGCTTTCTTTTAGAGCATGAACCATTCAAATAATAAAAAACGCAGTTTTTTCATTTCAAAACCGACTGGGGTCAATTTGACCCCAATACACAGAGAGAAGGTTAAGGCTTTGAACTGAGATACAGTGCCCTGAATCAGTTTTTAGTGCCAATTCAAAATTAGTTTGTAAATTGTTCAAAAGTTTTTGTAGTTCTAACAGATGAAGATTTGTTGCAAAATTGCTTGACGAAATAGGAAGGAGTTAAATAAAAAAAGAAGTAAACGGGTTTCAATAAAAAATTACAGCAGTTTCTCATTTAGAGGTCAATTACTACTCGCTAGCACCAATAACTAGCCTAACGTTAAGGGCTAAACCCACTGAAAAAAGAAAAAGAAAAACTATATTTTGTTTTTTCGCAATAATTCACAAAGATTTGCACTATTTTTGCTAAAACCTTCTGTATCTTAAACAAGAGCACCATAAGCGAACCCTTCACGATCAATATTAGCTGTATTTCTCGACGTTTGATCTGATCCCGATCAGATCATATTTCATGAAACGACAAGCAATGCAAAAAACTACTCGGATCAAAATTTGGATCCAAACAACAAAATTAATAGAATCTTTATGGTTTTTTTTCAATGTAAACTTTGACCTGCATAGGAACCAAGCGCATATTTTAGAAAAAAAAACTCGATATAAAATTTAAAAAAAAAATTGATTGCAACCAAAAGTGCTGTAAAATAATTTCATGCATGAAACCAAATTAAAAAACTCGATATATTAGCGAAAATGGTATTAGTACGTATTGAGGGTACTTAGGTATTAAAAATTAAAAAGTTGTTTATATATTTTTAAACCAAAATAAATTGTCCTTTATATTTTTTCACAAATATAAGTTATGGGAGCAAAATTTGCATTTCTATTTCTAAGTCAGCTACCAAAAAGACGCTACACACAGGGTGAGGAAAAAGTATGGAAACCCCTAAAAATCCCGCGGATTTCGGTCAAAAAAAATGAGCAAGGGTTATTCTTAAGTAATTTTCAACAAGGAATTTAATGGTGATCTTGGTTGTGACCTTGACCTTAATATTCAAGGTCATTTGTAGGTCAAGGCCATTTTTTAAAATTAGAACCCCTATTTTTAATGACAGAATCGAAAAGAGCGATCAATTGTACATCCGAATATGTATTTTCCTTGACCTTCCAAGGTCATCTGAAGGAATTTACATACATTGCGAGGAAAAGTATGGAAACCCCTAAAAATCTCGCGGAGTATGTCAAAAAGAAAAATGAACAAGGGTTATTCTTAGGTAATTTTCGACAAGGAATTTAATGGTGAGCTTGGTTGTAACCTTGGCCGTCATCTTCAAGGTCATTTTTTATAGGGAAACCCCTGTTTTTGACATCAGATTCGAAAAGAGCATTCAATTGTACGTCCGAATATGTATTTTTCATGACCTCCCAAGGTCACCTGAAGCAATAATGATTTGCTATGAAAATTTAAAAAAAAAAAATCAGATTTTAAAATGAAGAATTAATTTTTTTAATTTTTATTTTTTTTTTATTAATTGAATTAATTTAGTCAATTAGTTGAGGAACATTTTCTGTTTATTCAAGGTAAACAAATGTCCCACTTTTCTTTGTAATTTCATAATAATGCCTTACTCAAAAGTGCAAAATTGTTAATAAATTTGGTGCACATGGGTCAAACGATGTTTTAACTAAAAGTATCCGCATCTAATCTTTATGCCACAACAATTTTGTTAAAACGGCAAAATGTTTGTAAACATAGTAAAATGAATAAAAACTGCACAGGCGTCTGCTGTAAAAAAAAATAAAATTGAACGTATGTTTTTCTAGCCAAATACAAGAAATTTATGTCGAGGTTTTTTTATAGCTCAAATTTGCGTTTGGTTCCTATACTGATAGGATCACTTAATGTCATTCACCGATAACTTTATTACCTCCAAAACTCTTGCGTTAATTCTTTTTAAAACGTACACAATAATTTTAAGTGGCACTAAAACGATTGTGCACGTTTGAAACTAATGAACGACGCTAAAGTTTTGGAAGTAATGATGTTATTGGTAATTATAATTACATTAACATTAGTGGTGTAAAGTTCGCTATTAAATATTATTTGTAATTTAAAAAGTCTAAAAACGTTTTAATTACCGAAAAAATTCAAATTAAATTTTTTGAGTCAATTAAAACGTAATTTGAATTTTTTTTTAAATTAAAAATAGTATTGTGTGGTTCATACGACCAACTTCCAAAAGGTTTTAGGTAAAATAATGCAAAAATTCTGGAATTAGGTATTCCGAAAAAAACGAAAACATTTTTTTCGTTTTGTTTCCATTGGGTTTAATGATTTAATACTAACCACAATGAAATTTTGAAGCTTTCGAAGAATCGAATTTTGCTTGACGCGATTTTTAACTTTCGCCTGGAAGTTTGATTTTGACAGAAAAAATATTTCAATAACTATTCCATTCCACCTATCACACTCGTACGCATCTAAATCTGTGGTTGAACCTTTCGACTTTCTAAGCTATATTTATAATTAATTTTCAAACTCATGTTGATTCCTTATATTTCACGTGTCGATTTTTAAGTGAAAAACTAAAATATTTTACCGTTGTGTGTTGGTTTAATTATAAATTATTTTATGATAAGAAAATATACGCACAGTTTTAAAACGTTGTAATTTGTTTTCCATACCTATAAATAGAGTTGCCACCTTTTTCTTAGAAAAACTACAACAATTTCGATTGGTTCGTTCCCAAAATAATTATCACATGCATATTTTCAACTTTTGATTTATTGTTGGTCTATTTTTAGTTAAAGAGCTTTTGAGCGACCGACGAATAAATTATAAATTTAAGTTAATGAAACACGTGTAAATTATTTTCCTTGAACTTTTTACTTGTCCCACTATAACAAAGTTGTATTGGGTAAGTATAGTAATTGCGAAAAAAAAATTTGTTTCAGATTTTCACATTTCTCGTCGAATTAGGTTACCAGGGGGTCAATTCTCGTTCTATGAAAAAATGGAATGAAAAAAATCTTTCCATTTGGTTTCCATGATGTCTTTCTCATTAGTATCTTTTCACGAAACTGCAATATGCGATTCTCGTTGTCCAAATGAAAAAGAACTATGAAAATACGCTGAATACTACACAGCAAAACATATTTTATCAAGTTGCATATATATTTCCGCTAGGTGCGCTAGGTAAATGGTGCAAATATTAGCTAAATAAATGATTCAAGAGATTATAATTTGTAATTCGATTTAATCACTCTCTCAAAGAGAGGTAAATAGAGAGTTAAACCAGTTTTCGTCATTGCTTGTCAAAATATAAAATAAATTACAAAAATGGCCAAATTTTATTTAAACTAAACGAAACTAATTATTTAGGGATTTTTCTTAAATGAATTGAAATTTGTTTAATAAATTTGCTTATAAATTAGTTTTAAAGTGACTAGTATTATAGTTTGGTTGCACATAATTGCAAATTTAGGTGTTATAAAACTGAATTTCCATATTCATTTATATTCCCACGACCAAAATACTCGGTGAGAAAGTTTTTTTCATATGAGAATATTTTGACGTCATTTTTTTCCTTCTCATGAAACATGAATCGGAAATCTGTATTTCTCACTGAAAATATTTTTCATTGTACTTTTCACAGAACGAGAATTGACCCCCAGCACCCGAATTCCGGTTCAATGATAAATGAGAATGAAAACAGATTTGATTTTTTATTTCGCCTACTCTAAATACAAATGCAACCGACTAGTTGAAATAAAAAATCAAGTCATTTCTCATTCTCATTTGTCATCGAACCGGAATTCGGGCCCAGACCTCCAAAGTATCGAGTAGTAAAATTTCGTGGCCGTCCTTTCATACTTAATAGTTTATAGTTTTAAATGAGATTTTGTACCAAGAAGATTTTAGTAATAAGCAGTTTGTGTTAGGTCCATTCGAGTTTCGAATAGAGGAATTTGCAGGGGTCATTTTAACAAAAAATTGTAAAAAAAAACTTGTTGAACTGCATCCATTGTTTGTAAATTGCTTGAATAAAATCGCCTTTAAAGGTATATCTCTCAGCAATAAACAATTACTTCGGTCTAAAAAGACCAAAGTATTGAAATCCTGTCAAAAATGACGAAAAATTTGGTTGGTCCAAAACCACTTTTCTCGACGTTTTGAAAGTCCCTGAGTCCGAAAATGCAAAAAAAAAAAAATGCCCGTCCGTCTGTCTGTGTGGCTGTGTGTCTGGACCCATGGTATCTCGAGAACGGCTTGTCCGATTTGGAATTTTTTTTCGCCAATCTGTTTCTATGGTCAAGGCGGAGATTTGAAAAACTTTTGGAGACTGTACGTCAAGGGGGTGGGGTACCTGCCATACGAATTGACCCAAAATACCTGCTTTTATAAAATTTACGATTTTTTTATATATGCTGGTTTGATTATTGAATTGGGCATTGAATTTGGAATTGATTTGATGACTAAGTTAGGGGTCAATTGGCGGGTTGAGTTGAAGTTGAGTTGGAGTTGAGTTGGGGTAGATAACAAATTGTTTATATGATAGAACTTGCCTATTTATCAACCGATTATTATGAAATTTGACATGTGTGTTGGAAATGGGATTCTAAAATGATTTTTGGATAAAGTTCTGGAATATGGCCAGTTATACGGTTAGAAATATCAGTATAATTTTGTAAACTACTTTCGATATAAAGTTCTAGAATACGATTTTTCGTGTTAAATTGGATGCTTGTACTCATGTTACTGAAGCTTTTGAGCTGTTTGGCTATTGTTGTATAAGTAAATATATGTTGGTTAAAATAGAAATCAATATGTACTGTCAAAATTGTCACACCTTCTGATCACCTCGTGAGGTTTCAGCCCTTTATATTCTTGATATTAAATCTTAATTGCAAATTATGGGAGGGCCTTTAAAATAATATCGCGGTATTAGGGAGAAGGAGGTTGAGGAGATAGTCAGTAGGAGATATAGAAGATGAAAAGATATGTGACAAGGAGGTGCGATACCGGTCACAAAAGATAATTGAGATTAATCTGATTTTGTATTATTGCTTGTGTTTAATTTTTTTTTTTACATTTTCGAATGATCCACAGCAAAGCTTCGTCAAGACTAAAGCACTGAGTAAAGAATTGCTTCAGGCAATTCTCAAGTTGCGCACATAATGTTGTGACTGATAAAGAAATTTTGGACATTGTGGATGCTCTCTGTACGGAGAATACTCAAGGATCTTCAACAGTATACTAGAGATGTATAACTGGATCTAATTTTTAAAGGTTGAAGATTACTAATACGAATGCGATTTTAATTGCTGTTAGAAGATTTATATTGTTATATGAGTATGACCAATTGAAAATCCATGACTTCTTTAAGGACCTTGCTCAAAATAACGGAAAATTTTTGTAAAATATAAATGGTTGTTTTGGTGCAAATTTATATTTGTGGGAAAGTGTCCTTCGAGGAGCCGGATAGACCCTATTTATTTTTGTTCTAATCACATGCCGACATGTATTTTAATATCGCAAAAGTCTAAACAAATATTTTATCTTCCAAATTTTTTATTTTTTATTTTTTGGTTTTTGTTATACAGAACTATTTCAACACATTTAAGTAGCCTAGTTACACATACTCCTTTATTTTCTAAATTCTAATCAATCATTTTTTTATATTGATTATGTAATACAGATAAGCCTTACATATAAGGAAGTATATTCACAATAAAACGGGTGAAAGCGAGTAAAAGGAACTGAATTTGATTACGTTTCTTAGTCATCAGTCATATTGTTGATGTGAGGCAAGAAGATACAAAATATTTTTATGTTTGTACACAGTGGGTGGCAAATTAATGATACAGGAAATGTAGCAATCTACCCTTCGGTTTTATGTTTTTATGAATATGTATAGCCATTTGATGGTGTAATTTTTATACTCATGTAGTAGCGTTCATTTTTATGATATTGATATAGGAATCAACTAATTGTTTGCGCTAAAAATAGAATTTTTTGCAAATGTTTAATTCGGTTGACAAAGGCCAATATCTAAAAGAATAGTTCGTGTATGTACCAAATTTGTGTTTTATCTCGTCACTTAAATCATATTTCACATCGACATGTACGAATATGGTGTATCTTAGCCATAAAAAATACTTTTTGCTTATTTATAAGGCATGTAAAAATCTAAAGCGTAACAAATGAAAAAGGATAAATGAAGCGGATAAATCTAAAAAAAGTGAATCTCATAAATTTCATGAAACATCTCTTTTTCCAGCAAAATTCTTACAAACACGTTTGAACGATAATATTTATGATTAAAGTAAACACTAAAATGCTTAAGGTACTTGTATGTATTTCATCTTAAAACAGTATACACATTTATACCTATATGTATTGTAATTTATTCCTTAAGGCTTGTAAATTGAGCGTGTTCTTGTATTTAAGTTACTAGAAAGTGTATTTTCTAATTGACAGTTTGCGTAGGAACATGTATTTTATACTAGTATATCGTCGCTTCCAATTAAGAGTATTACATCTGCAAATCATTAATTTTTTTGAAGAGGCGTGTCAAGTTTTTAATGTTAAATTTGGCTTAATTTTTTTAAATAAAATTCTTGCCACACTTTTAGGGAATGACTTTATTTAAAAAAAAATTAAGTCGAAATTAGTATTAACAATTTTAAGGCCTCTCCAAAAAATTAGTGATTTGCAATTAGAAATCCTTCTCATTGGTTTTATTGAATAATTTTGAAACTGTTCAATATACATAAGTGTTACAACAGAATCTTTAATTGCGTGTACATTTTCTTTAAAGTTTGGGAAGTATGCTTTCCAATGTTCTTTTCCTAAATTTGTTCACTTTGGGTTCTTGCATTTTCCCCAGGCTTGATAGATTATTTATTTATTTATTTATCTGGTTATGTAATTTACAAAGTATGAAAATAATAATGCAACACAATATATCCACCACCACCACATGATGTATTTAATAGAAAAGCGCTTATCAATATGTATAGCAAAAAAACAAAAATACATATAACGAACAAAATTTTAAAAGTATTAATATAAAAATTAAATAAAAATAAAAATAAATAAAATAGAAAACTATTTAACGAAATTGAATAGTCATTTGCTTTAACCCGATCTTAAACAAGTCCCTCGACATGCCGAAATTAAACCTGCCGCAGTTATCATTGAAAGCATTGAAAACATTAATTAGCGGTTCCGTACCATTAAAATTGTTCGAACTAAACGGAATACGTAACAAGTCCGACCGCGATCTAAGTGCTCGCTGAGAGGCGTAAATACAAATCTTTTCGAGTAGCTCAGGACAATCGATTTTAGAACAATATATCACGAGCGAACACGGTACAAGCGATATTACGTCTAATTGCTAAAGTTTGTAACTTTAACAACAATAAACGGTTAACATATGGTTCACGAATAAAACCATGATTCGAGTTAGGTAAACGTCGCAGTGCATAAATCAGAAACTGTTTCTGGATACTCTCAACTCTATCAGAATAAATCTGATAGGACGGATTCCATATCAATGAAGCATATTCTAGAACTGATCTAACATGAGTCACGTAAAGTGATTTTAACGTAAACGCGTCACAAAATTCCCTCCCATTATGCTTGATAAAACTCAATAAAGAGTATCCTTTACCTACTATATAATCTATATGCTTATTGAAAGACAGGCTACACGAGAAAACAACTCCTGGGTCACAAATATTAGAGACTCTAATGATCTGTGTATCTAACAAAACGTATGAGATTTCTGCACAAGACAGCCGCGACCTGTACAATGTCATAACTTTACATTTATTCGTATTCAAGGGCAACTTATGCCTTACGGACTCTTGCATATGTGCAGAATCAACTATAGAATTAATATTCGCATAGATTTTTAGGTCGTCGGCATACATAAGACATTTACAAAACTTGAAACACTGGACAACATCATTAATGAATATTGTAAATAGAAGTAGTCCAATGTGGCTGCCCTGTAGAACACCGGAAGGTATCTGAAAAAAGAAACATCTAGCTGCTGAGATCCTTACGCATTGCCGTCGCCTACTTAGATAGGACATCATCCATTTACTATTAATACAATTTTTGAATTAGAAGTGTGTGATCTAACCTATCGAAAGCTTTCGAAAAGTCTGTAATCCAATGATGTTAAATGCATCATTCGAAAAAACCATGAGGTTAGTAATCGTAGATCTGCCCTGTATAAAGCCATGTTGACGCGAACTTATTCTATGTCTCTGTGAAACTCTATTCTAGACTTCACCAAAGATTCGAAAAGCTTAAAAATCGCCGAGAGGATCGAAATGCCTCTATAACATGTAACATCACTTCTTCTACCTGACTTAAAAATGGGAATAACAAATGAATTTTTGCAAATATCAGGAAATATTCCACTAGAAAGACTAACATTAAACAAATAACAAAGCGGTTCCAACAAAGAAAGGGCACACTTATTCAGGATCAAAGTTGCCACTCCGTCTGGACCCGTACTACCTGCAGAATTTAAACCGTTTAATCCCTTTATAATTTCCGAGGGAGAAAGTTGGATTACGACATTTGATTTATAGATATAGTCGTCACCTGAAGGCTCAAGCAAATCGAAACTGTCAAATGACCCCTTAAAAAAATTAGCAAACGCGTTACAAATTTCAGATGAACCCGAAACGGAGTCATTATTATACGTCATAATCTTTGGGTATTCTTGTGATTTTCTTTTTTTATTTATAAACGCGAAAAATCGTTTCGGTTGACAAGAAATCTCACTTTCGATTTATATCAAATACATATTATAAAGAAATTCGTTGAGAACCTTAAATTCTTTACATAATACACAATATTTTAATTCGTCGTTTACATTCCCAGACCGCTTATATGTCTTAAACGCTCTGGATTTCTTGTTGGTTATGTTTTTCAAGCGACGATTGAACCATGGCTCAGTGTAAACGGAACACGCTAATTTCTTCGGAACAAATAAATCAAACCCGTATAACAAAATTTTATAAAATTCAGAGGCGGCAGCCGAAACACTCAGCCCATCAAATGATAAATTCCAATCAACATTATCCAAAATCTTGTTTAATGAAGGAACATCTGTAGCCCTAAAATCATATTCAAAATCGTTGTTAACAAAATTTCCTAAATCACAATCAATAAAATAATATTTAATTAGAAGTGGTGTGTGATATATGTATGTATACTTTAGTGTCCCGCTAAATCCTGACATGCTTCTACGCCAAAAAATTCCAACAATGAAAAAATAAGCTCTAAAATACTAATTTATTTATTTATTTATTTATTTATTGTACTTTAACAATAATTTAGTATTAAAAGGAAAAGCACAGATGGAAACAGAGTAAACGGAACAAAAGAACAAAAATAAAATGATGAAGCTGCTTCCATTAGGCAGAAAAACCTTTTAAATTTTTTCAAACAATTTCCATCTCATGCATACACATTCTATTTTGAGCAATAGCTCATTTACAATAAAATGTACAGCAAGAGGTGAAATAATATTAAAATTTAACAATAATAATAATAATATTAAAAATAAATTTAAAAAAACTACGTATTGCCCATCAATCACGCCACTCCAAAAATTTTGACTTAAATAATTTGGCCGATCCTAAACTCTTAATTTCCAATGGAATTGAATTCCAAAGAGAAACTCCCCTAACGTAAAAGGATTTGTTTAGCGACCTACAACTATTTTTGGCCGGAATCAGGCGGAAGTTTGAGGAATGAGACCTGCTAAAAAGTAACTTCCTATAAAGATAACAAGGCTTCTTAGCTTTGAGAAGTTTAAAAATAAAAAGACAAACGCGAAATTCGTAAAAGGTAGATAAACTACATCCTAAAACAAGGCTAGAGTAGGCAGAAATATGATCGAATTTCCTAACACCAAAAATAAACCTAGTACATGCATTGAAACATCTTTGGAGAACGTTCATATTTTCCTGAAGCATACCGAATAAAACTACGTCACCATAAATAAAATGAGGAAGAAGATAAGACAAAAACATTTTTTTCCTAAACTGACTATCAGAAAATCCTACTACTTTATACAAACAACTAAGCATACCAAAGACCCTCTTACTAATACTAACTAAATGGTCACCCCAAGAAAGAGTTTTATTAATAACTAAGCCTAAATCTCTAACAGTATTTGAATACCTAATTAGCGAACCCTGCAGAAAAATATCAGGAAAGGACGAGGTGTCTAAGGATTTTTTATAAATTATGATCGACTGAGATTTATTCGCATTTAAAACGAGCCTATTAGAGACCGACCAACTAGCGATATTACTTAAGTCTTCATTTATCAGAGAATATTCCTATCAATAGAACCCTGATCTAAACGACTATTTTTATAAATTTGGACGTCATCAGCGAAAATGTGAAATGAACAATGGTGAATAGAGGATTCTATGTCATTAATGTACATAGAAAACAATAGAAGACCCAGCACTGAACCCTGAGGAACGCCGGAAATTACAGGAAGGAAATCAGACAAAGAATTGTCGAAAAAAACTGCCTGAGAACGATTAGAAAGATAGTTAAAAATTAATCTGGCAGCGGAAACCGAAAATCTAAACTGAGATAAGAGTTTGTTAAAAAGAATTCTGTGATTAATAGAATCAAAGGCCTTAGAAAAATCTAACAAAGTTAAAGAAGTCAATTCCCTATTATTCATATTACGCCTAATATCATCACATACATTTAATAATGCAGTAGAAGTGCTATGAAATTTTCTAAACCCAGATTGGAAGAAACTAATTAAACTATTGCTATTTAGATGCGATTGAATTTGAGTTTTAACAACTATCTCGAAAGCTTTAGAGAGAGAACTTAAAATGCTAATTGGCCTCAAATGGGATAGCTCTGAAGGATTACTAATCTTTGGGATGGGTATGATTTTACTTAGCTTCCACTGATCTGGATAGGAAGAGGATGTGAGAATAAAATTAAAAATATGTAACAAATATTTTGAGACGAAAGGGAAAACTCGTTTAACGAATTTTAAATTGACGTTATCCAGACCAGAAGATTCCGACTTAACATTCCAAATGGCAGACTGTAAATCGTCGAGAGAAATATTTGAAAACGAAAACGAATTAGAGGACGCATTAGAGAACAAATCGACGGTACTACTGCCCGAGTTCAAACTAGAGCAAAAATAACTATTAATATCATTGGGCTTAAACACCCCACTAGAACTACTCTTGCATCTATCTGCCTAGGCCTAAATTACGAACATTACGCCAAAAAACCTTGGGAGGAAGGGAGGGGTCTAATTTGTCCTTAAAATAATTACGTTTAGCAATCCGAATTAACCCTACAACTCTATTACGAGCCTGCTTATAATCTAAATGAGACTGACTATTAGGATACCTTTTCCATAAACGATATTTACTAACTCTAATACTTATGGCATTCGAAACTTCCTGAGACAACCAAGGCGGAGATTTTGCTTTGAAAGTAACCTTTTTAAGCGGAACGCAACTATCAAAGACCAAACTAATATACGAGTTGAAAAATTCTACTTGGGTAGTTGACGAACTAAGGCAAAAAATATCCTCCCAAGGAACCGAGTTACAAACTAAGTAAAGGCGGGAATTATCTATACTAGCAAAATCTCTAAAGCTAAAACTGTTAGGCTTAGGTGGAGAGTAACAATTCACAGAAAAAACTAAAAGATCATGATGGGATCCCATACCGAGAGACAACTGATTGAAAAAACAAATAGAGTTATCAGTAAAAGAGATGATATGGTCCATAAGGGAATAAGAGGCACTGCTAGCGGTTGGACAACAAAACGTCGGCGCCACAGTATTGTGGACGGATAAATTAAGACTATTTAAAAGATTCAAATAATCACGAGGGAAGCCGGAATTTTGGAGTATATCGAAATTGAAGTCACCTGATATATATATTTCATCGAATCTACAAGAGAAATAACTAAACAAACTTTCTAAGTCTACAAGGGATTTTTTAAATTGGGCATACGACCTCTTACTAGTTTTTGGAGGGTTATAGACGGTACCGAATAAGATTTTACGACCACTAATGAAAACGTTGACAAATAAAAACTCTAAATCCGATACTAACGATTCCGAAATAGAAGAAGGTATTGTAACTAATCTAGCCTTAATATGATCACCTACAAACATACATAAACCACCATAATTAAGGGGAGGTACCGTCCTATCTTTCCTAAATATATTAAAACCTTTGATGGCAAAAGCTGAATTAGGGATATTTGGATTTAGAAAGGTCTCAGAGAAACAAAGTATGTCCACTGGAGCGCCATTAAAAATGTGACGAATCTCGTCAATATTTGGGACTAGACTTTGGACATTCAAACTAACTACATTCAATAACGACCTATCAACTAACATGGATTTTAGAACTATATTGGGATAACTAAGCGACATAATCAAACTCAAAAGCAGAAATCAGTAATCGACAATCAATAACGTCTTCAGACACATCCAATTTTTTACTTAAAAACAAACGCAGAAACTCATGAGTCGTAGTATTAGCAAACATGGACGCGTAAATTAATTTTTTATTAAGGGAACAGACTCTATTGACTCAGTAACATCGATGCATGTGCCAGTAATAACTAGGGATCGTATTACCCGGGTATCGGGTACCCGGGTAAAATTATTAAAAAAATTCTGCCTTTTTTATCGTTTAATCATTCTTATAATACAGTTTCAACATATTGTTGGTGAAATTCCCGAGTACCCGGGTAATACGAGCCCTAGTAATAATAACCGGTTCAGGAATGCTTGGATGAATATGTTGAAGAGCTGGTGAAGCAGGAGCAATTTTATTATTATTATTATTATTATTATTATTATTACTATACCTAACTGGGACATTCACTGCTAATATGCTCTAATGAAGCTCATTAACCCTCTTATCGACAGTGGTAGACAAAATGACAATGTGTTAACCATTTTAATGACATCGGCCAAATTATCCTTCAATTTCGAATTCTCCGTGACATTTTGCATATTTGGCAGTCAAAATACACAAATTTAGCATATGGGCAATCAACAAGTTAAAATGCACCAAAAAATGAAATAAATAAAACACGTCTGTCTCGGACGAGAATTGTTGAGTTGTCAATTAGGAGTAAAAAATTCTTAACAATTCAAAAATGAATATCATCAAAAATGTTTTCTTATTGTATAATAAAATACTTTTGAAGGAAGTCGTTTGATTTTTGTTATAAGATTCCGTAATAAAAATATATGTTTCAATTTTAAAAAAATGACCTTGAAATTAGTTTGAAAAGTGCACCAAATCAAAAATAAATATTAGTTGCCCCTTACCGTATCAATGCTATATGATTTGTTATTAATGTTGCTCGATCATATTGATCAACGAAATGTTGTTAAGATTATTAGCTTGCTCCGAAGGTGGAGGTGAAACAGAATCGTTCGGCAGTTAAATTTATGCTATAATAAGTTTATTACAGGAGCACAGTCGTAAGGGCAGCTAAACTTCACTAATGAATGAGAGAAGCAGTAATATTATTTCAAAAAAAAAATGTAAGCTCTCGGTTTAATGACATAATATTGCCGAAAGTTTCTGCCATTAATAGAATTCAATCCAGAAACACCATAATAGAAATAAGTCATAAACACCAGCTATAAAAAGAATTATAAAGTTATACATTTAAACATTTTAAATGGCCCTGAGATGGCCCTAAAATGGATCCTCGCCAGGAAGCAACAGTCCGGATCCAGCGATGGAATTCAAGAACTTCTAGTCAACTTATACAAAATTGAAAGGCTATTAGCATTTCGCTTTTGACGGATAACCTTCCATCCATTAATTCGGTCCGAGTACTAAGTGATGTTCGGATGGTTACCAACCGAAAGCTGAGAAGCACTCCTGGTGAAAAATACGTGAAATCACAAATTTACTATATGGAGCCATAAGTCATGTTTGAATTTTATGATTTTTATGTTTTGACTGTGTAGCCTTGGTTAAAAAAAAAATTTTAAAATGTTTTTTTTTTTTTGTTGTTGTTGTTAAAGATACAGGGTGTCAAATTTTGAGAAAAATGATATTCATGATGTTGAATTTATGGCAATAAAAAGAAAACTAATTATCCGATAATAATGATTTTGAGCTCATTTGAAAGGTAAGTTAATAGTGATTAATAAAAAAATATAAAAATAGTATGTTGTTTAATTTTTTCTGTTTTAAATTTCCCGCCAAAATGTTCTTTTTCAATTTTCTCAAAAACCTATTTTTTTTTTTTTTTTTTTTTTTTTTTTAATGAATTTGACAATTCATATTTTACAACATATTAAAAAATTGGAACACCGTTATTTTTTGTATTCTTGCAAAATACATTTTAGTATGACAATCTACAAATTTATTATATTTAAACGTATTTTACACGAAAACAAAAAATAACGGTGTTCCAGTTTTTTGATATGTTGTAAAATATTAATTGTCGAATACTTAAAAAAAAAAAAAAAAAAAAAAATCCGTTTTTGAGAAAATTGAAAAAAACTGTTTCGGTGGCCATTTTGAAAAATAACAAATGAAAGATGGTACCATTTTTATAATTATTTTATAATCCCTATTCATTTATCTTTAAAATGAGCCCAATCCTATAATTTTCGAATAATTAGTTTTATTTCTATAGCAATAAATACAATACCAAGCCCATTGAATTTTTAAATATTTGACACCCTGTATCTTAAAAAAACAACAACGACAAAAATCACATTTCATAAATTGTTCGTTTTACTCAGTGCTTCACATCCAAAACATAAAAATTATAAAATTCAAACATAACTTTCGGTCACATATAAAGATATGCAATTTCACGTATTTTTCTCCATAGTGAAAAATTTGTCAAATCAAATTGGTTTTGAAGTCATAGTGTGTCAAATATTTAAAAATTCAACAGACTTGGTATTGTATTTATTGCTATAGAAAGAAAACTAATTATTCGAAAAATATAGGATTGGGCTCATTTTAAAGATAAATGAATAGGGATTATAAAATAATTATAAAAATGGTACCATCTTTCATTTGTTATTTTTCAAAATGGCCACCGAAACAGTTTTTTTCAATTTTCTCAAAAACTGATTTTTTTTTTTTTTTTTTTTTTTTTTTAAGTATTCGACAATTAATATTTTACTACATATCAAAAAACTGGAACACCGTTATTTTTTGTTTTCGTGTAAAATACGTTTAAATATAATAAATTTGTAGATTGTCATACTAAAATGTATTTTGCAAGAATACAAAAAATAACGGTGTTCCAATTTTTTAATATGTTGTAAAATATGAATTGTCAAATTCATTAAAAAAAAAAAAAAAAAATAGGTTTTTGAGAAAATTGAAAAAGAACATTTTGGCGGGAAATTTAAAACAGAAAAAATTACACAACATACTATTTTTATATTTTTTTATTAATCACTATTAACTTACCTTTCAAATGAGCTCAAAATCATTATTATCGGATAATTAGTTTTCTTTTTATTGCCATAAATTCAACATCATGAATATCATTTTTCTCAAAATTTGACACCCTGTATCTTTAACAACAACAACAACAACAAAAAAACAAAGCATTTTAAACATTTTTTTTTAATCAAGACTACCCATTCAAAACATAAAAATCATAAAATTCAAATATGACTTACAAAAATTTGTGATTTCACGTATTTTTCACCTCCTATATATTGTATACTTAATTTTGCTAATTTCTTTACAAAACCAAGCTTCTAAAGCTATTATAATACTAACTCAAATATCTTTCAAATCAAAGTATGATTGACAACAAAAAGTAATTTATGATTTTTGGCTTGTACAGAAAGTAACTATACCTTTATGCTGGAGGCCAATTTTGTTATGAATACAAATAAATGGTATGAGCCTAACGAGTAAACTACCAAAATCACAATATGCTTTGATAATTAACTCACTGGCGCGACGCTTATCAAACTTCTTAAACTCAAAAGCAAACAGAACGATACCAAAATATAATAAAAGCAAAAACGTGAAGGGAATGTTCAGATCATTAATAAAATAATATCCATAAGTTGATTAATATTCATTCCAAGGTGTGTTACGAGGAATTTTTTTTATTATGTAATTTAAAACATTTTCTTCTAATTAAATTTTCTATTGTTTTTCCTTCCAACTTTACGTCGTTATATTTTTTTTTAATTTCTTGAAACAGAAAACAAATAGAAGTTAAGAAGAAAAAGTTTTAAAGATGCATTTCTCAGCGTCTTTAATGATAATAATTCGAGATGATGACGTTAGTAAAATAATTTAGATAAAAATGTGTAATAGTGTTTTGTAATAATTCAACAAATAGATAGTTTGATTATTTTGAATTATTATTTAAAAAAATTGAAGTTGTGCAACTAAATTTACAACCGTATATGTTTGCAAGCGGTGAAAACAAATTATTCTTTGAAATAAATTCAAGCAAAGTGAAAAGGGACAATTTTAAAATTAATCAGGCAGATTTTCTATTTCAACGGCTTCTTTTAATGAATTTTTTAAACACACTCGTATTTTGACGAAAGAGTAAAATTTTATGGTGAAACCCGTTTTTAATTACAAAGTCGTTAAAAGATTTTTATTTCGGATAATTTGCATAAACACTTATTCAATTTTTTTTTTTTTGTTAAACATTACTTTGTTTTTGTGTTGCTTGGGTTTTGTTTAAATAAGGGGGTAGTCAATTTTTATGATCACTGTTTTTAAAATAAACCTCTCTCCTCTAATCGATTTTTATCGGAAAATTAATTTTCCATCTTGGGTGTGTATTCTATTTTAAGTTCACACGAAGACTTGTTAGTTGTACAGTCCTTGTTGTTTACTAAAAATTAACGGATTACATTAATTTTTTGTTTTAAATTGAAAATTAATTTTTTCATTAATATATTAATAACTGCCTATGAGGCAGTTTAACCAGTGCACGGTTGCATATTATCGACGCGTTGCACAGGGCCGTGCGGTGCTATGGCGCAAAGGCGTGAATGCGCCAGGCGCCGATCTTTTTAGGGCGCATTTTCTTAATGTATTTATCTCTATTTACACGTAAAAAATATTAACGTATAATTTGAAGACCATGGTTAATTTATTCAAAGCAACAAGATGTGGTTTTTTGTTTTGCATGCAAACTATTTAACAAAAAATACACAAACTGGGGCTCAAGTGGTCATTCTGACTGGTCACATTTGTCGCGGGACTTGAAATCACATGAGTCATCTCGCCAACATTTTGAAAATGCAATTGAATAGAAGGAGTTTGATTCACGTTTAAAAACTAATAATACGATTGATGCTGCTCAACAACCTGCTTTGAATGCGCAAGTTCATAAATGGCAAGAAATATTAAAACGTATTATTTCTGTATTGCAGTTTCTTGCGTCGCAGTCGTTAGCCATTCGGGGAACAAGTCAAAAGTAATGGAAATTTTTAAATAATGGAAATTTTTTAAAATTATTCGAATTACTGGCGAAATTTGATCAAGCGACTGCAAATCATTTGCAAAGTGGTTCCTTAAAAGCCACCAAATACCATTATCTAAGTAATAATATACAAAACAAACTTATTAAACTTATTTCCAACAAAATCAAATTGCACATAGTTAATAAAGTCAAGAAGAGTAAATACTATTCGATAATTGTAGATTGCACTCCCGATAAAAGCCACGTTGAGCAAATGACACTATTTGTAAGATGTGTTGAGCAAAGCAGGGATGAATTTGAGATTCAGGAACATTTTCTCGACTTTATTCCCGTGACCAACACATCCGGAGATGGGTTAACAAAAATAATTCTTGATGAATTGCGTGAGAGTAAAATTGATGTCGTAAACTTAAGGGGACAAGGTTATGATAATGGTGCCAATATGAAGGGTAAACGTGCAGGAGTACAAAACCGCATCTTACAAATAAATCCACGTGCTGTATTTATACCATGCGGCTGCCATTCTCTTAATTTAGTTATCAATGATGCAGCTTCTAATTCAGGAGAAGTAGCAAACACTTTTGGCATGCTACAACAAATTTATGTATTTTTTCCTCTTCAACAAGCCAATGGGACGTACTAACACAGAATGTGACAAAGTTTACTGTAAAACCAGTTTCCCAACAAGGTGGAAAAGCAGAATCTCTGCCTTCAAGCCTCTAAGATTTCAGCTTGAACAAATATACGATGCACTAGTAAGCATCCATTTAGATATTAATCGGGACAGCCACACAAAATGTGAAGAAGGAGCCTTAGCCAAAAGCATTTCATCATTTAAATTTATTTGTAGCCTCGTTTTGTGGTACGATATACTATCGAAAGTCAACAGTGTTTCGAAATTAATGCAAAATCCAAAATTGAATGTGTTAGCGTGTCTTAGCGCGTTGGAAGAGCTGCTTGATTTTTTAAGAAGTTACCGAACTGATTCATGTTTCCTGAAAGTAATCGAAGAAGCCAAAGTAATTGGTGAAGTCATTGAAATTGAATGTCAGTTTCCTGCAATATCAACTGTTCGCCCTAGAAAAAAGATAAGGAGTTTCGATTATGAATCCGAAGATCAACTTATCTTAGACCCACAACATAATTTCAAAATTAATGTCTTTAATGTCATTCTCGACACAGTCATTAATTCAATTTCAGACAGATTTGAACAAATGAAATCGCATACCACAACATATAAATTTCTTTACAATATATTTGAATATGCAATTTCGAAAAGGGCACATCTCGATAATTTTGACAAAACCGTTTTTTCACTTTAATGTGATGGAAATATATCCCAGCACCTATTTGGTTTGAAATAGGCATATTTCTTGTGTTAATACGGCCACCAGTGTCGGTTTGTATAACGATAATTTCGAAAAGGTCATAACTCTTGGAGATGTGCCCTTTTCAAATTTAATGCATTTTATTAATCGGCGACCGCGATATACCTCTATCTGTCGCTGAAGTGATTTTGATACCTATGCTAACAGTTTCATAAAGTTTATACGTTGTGTTTTTAATTAGATTTACTTTATATTTTATGAATTTCGAAAAGGGCACATCTCGTGTGCATATAATACGTAAAAAAGTATATAAAATAAAGATTAATTTTCAATTACTTTTTGACCCTACACCTAACCTTAAAACAAATTGTATAAATTTATATACTACTTTAGAAAATAGATAGTTTTCTTTAATTCCTGAAAAATTTATTTTTTCAGACATGTGTCCTTTTCGAAATTGCATGTTCATTTGATTTAAAAAATAAAAACCGCTCGGATATTTTAAAAATGTGTAAGGATTTAGAAGCAATATTAACTGATGGGGATAACATGGATATTGATGGAACAGAACTATGTGAAGAAATCATTAGCTTTTCGGTTTTAATGTCATGTCAAATGGAACCTAAACAAGTTCTAAACCACTTACATCAAACCCAAATGATAAAAGTTTTCCCTAATTTATCTATTGCATTGCGAATCATGCTAACATTGCCAGTAGGAGTGGCTACTGAAGAACGGAGTTTCTCCAAACTTAAAATTATTAAAAATTATTTAAGGTCATCAACAGGACAGGAACGCTTAGTAGGATTAGCAATGATGTCAATAGAAAACAATATTTGTTCATCTTTAGATTATAATGAACTTGTTAAAGATTTCGCCGAGCTTAAAGTTCGTAAAGTGAATTTTAAATAAACATTAAATTCAGTTGTTTTACCGATTTAATTTTTTTTAATAAATGATTTATATAGTATGTATTTAACCCAGTGTTATTTTAGAAGTAATAAAGAAATTCGTTTGCAATATTTTTGAAATACTAAAATAAACATATTACTTTTTAATTAAAAAAGGCGCATTTTTCACTCAATCGCTCCAGGCGCTAAATTATTTCAGCACGGCCCTGGCATTGCATTTTCAATATTTAGGTATGATTATATGAGTTATATTTAGGTAGAAAATATAATGAATTGGTATGAAATGATATAAAAGAATTTTAGAGATGAAAAATTTTTGCGTGCTTTATGTATGCCATGGCATGCTTTGTGTTACTTCGATTACAAAATTAATTTATTACCACCTTCACGCCAGTAGTATACAATTACTTCATGGGCTGAAAAGTTTCCTGTATTGATAATAAAATGCAACTGGCAATGTGTATGTTTAATGTTCTATATAATCTCCTTTTACTCAATTCACTTCATCCAACGATTTTCCTATATTTCAATACCCAACTTGTAAACCGATTTTTCAAACACTTTTATTACCTTATCATTCTTCGCACAACTCTATCAATGCAGACATCTTTTTAATTTTGGAAACAGGAAAAAGTCGCTAGATACCAAACCTGGAGAACACGGTGGAAGGGGAAGCACTTCCAAGTATTAATAATGCAATTTTACCATCACTATTGTTGGCTTGGGTGCATTGTCTTTAAAAAAGAAATTTTTTTCCTCGCCAAATGTGTTTGTTTTGCCTTTGATTGTATATTCCATTTGATGTGATTGAGATAAGCAATATTCCAGGTGGGTCCTAAAAATAGTGGCCCAGCCACTACTTCCAGCTAGTTGTTATCTTTTTGATCGCTTAAGTCGGCTTTAATTAAGTTCCATCCACTGTACACACTATTGTAAATGCTCTGGTGTGTAGTGACGAATTCATGTTTATCATACTTTAACGTGTCCAAACATTGTTGTGAAATGATTATACGAATGTGGTAACGAACGTGGCACCCATCTTGCTTTTAGTTTTTAAAAATGCAAATGTTCTTGCAAGATATTTTCTATAAGATCTTTTTAAAAGTTTACGATGTGTATAATCTCACTCAAATTCATTTTACGATCACTCATTAGAATACATATTATGAATATTTTCTATTTTCAGGTTTTATAACCTCTTTTGGGCTCATCATCAAAAACCAATGTTTAAATTCATTTTTCGTTCCCTTTAATCTCTGTTTGCGGAAGGAAACAAAAAATATTTCTTCTCGTGTAAAACTATGTTTTTTATTTGAGGATTGAGGAGTGATATTTTACTTTTTTGGATTTCGTTCTCGGGAAAGAAACAAAAAAAAAGTTTTTGTTTGTATTCTTCCGCAAAGATAAAAAAAAGAAAAAAGAAGGGAACGAAAAATGAATTTAAACACTGTGAAAAACACTTCTGGGACCACGTTTAAATTCACCGAACCAAAAATGTCCAGTTTCATAGGATGGTGTAGGCTCCCCCAAAATTATATCCTTATCATTTTTGACATCGGTTGCTGATTAGCCTTTCAAATAAAAATAATAAATTACACCACACAAAAATTTATCCATTCTTCACATAATGCAGAATGCGTTAATTTTGTTGCTTGTGAAATGCATACTAAATGACAGATCGACTTGAAAATGTAAATGGCGCCTAATAAAAGATTATATTTTCGAAATTTAATAATTGCTGAGTAAACTACTCACACAAGTACTTGTATCTACTCGCAACTACTCATGCTCAAACGATGGTGTAGTTGAGAAGTAGTTACGCACAAAATTAACGGAAGAGGGATTGTAGCTTTAAAAATTCTAATAGATGGCTATATACCAATTTTGTTTGTGTGGAAAGTTATTTTTTAACCCTAATCCAACCAAAGTGTGCCTTTTTGGCTCATTTGATAAATGCATCGATTTTCAAAATAATGTTAATTTAGTTATAAACTTGTATGTATTTTATTTTGAAACTTTTCTATTCATTCCATACAATGTGCTTGGCATTCTTTGCAAAAATTTAGTAAGTTATTTGATTAGAATTTGAATTTACTGACATAACAAAAATATGCTGGTGGGATTAGGGTTAAAAAAAAAAATTATGTTTATGTTTGTGATACGACACGGCAATTTTTAAATCGCAAAAATATTTTAATTATTTTGTTGTTTAATGTTTTATTACTTCTTATTATTAATTATTACTGTAATTAAAGTTCAACTGAAACCTGATAATTATTTATTACGAAGAGCGAAATTATTAAGAATTACAAGTTCAGTTTCGATCTGAATGAGAAATACGAAAAATTTAATTACTTTCCAGCCAATCTCATCAGGGTAAAGCGATTGAATTATTAATTACTATTGATTACTTTCTATATATAGTCGATTCCGCTTAACCGGGAAAGCCGCTTAATTGAGACAAATCCTAAAGAACGGAAACAATGCCAAGCAAATAACACAAATTTACTTCGCTTTTTCGGGACAATATTTCGTTTAATCGGAACAGTAATCATAGAAAAACATGAAAAGCAACTGCACGACGAATAGATTTTCATAACATACAAGAAAAACCAGGAACGTCTAAAAAAATGGTAGGGCAAGGATCCAGATGTAGAGAAGGCTCTCGACCACTAGTTTTCTGTAGTTACTCAGCGAGGCGTGAGTATCAGCGGTCCAATATTAAAAGTGAAGGCAGAACAATTAGCGAAAAATTTGTAACACAGTAATTTTTTGGCAACTGATGGTTGGTTATCTCGTTGGAAAACGTGACACAATATCAAATTCAAAACAATGTATGATGAAAAGATCAGTGCTGTTAATACAAGCGCTGAAGAGTGGAAAAATACTAACGTTCCTATTTATCTAACCCCAGATGACATCTACAATACCGATGAAACTGGCTTTTATTATCGCGCCATAGCAGATGGTTTTTTATGTTACAAACACATTGCATTGTCTGGCTTCAAAACAGCAATGGACTATATTACTCTCTTATGGTGTTAAAAAAACACTAATCCTGTAATTTTTGTGGAACTTCGAGTAGTTTGGCCAGCCGCTTAATCGGGGCAAATTGTACTAGTCCCGATGAGTCCCGATTAAGCGGAATTGACTATATTTATATAAAGCAACCTTTATTTAAGTATTAGCGAATTGTACGTAATACATATTCAATTCTTAATAATTTCAATTTTATTTTATCGAAAAATATTTGATCGAAATTGAAATTGAAATTCTTAATAATTTCGCTCTTTGTAAAAAATAATTATCTGGTTTCAGAAGAACTTTAATTACAAACTTAGTAATCGTATTTATGTGTCAAATAAAATAAAATTGAAATTATTAAGAATTTAATATGTATTTCGTACAATTCGCTAATACTTAAATACAGGTTGCTTTAGTAATTTTTGACTGGAAAATAATTAAATTTTTCGTATTTCTCATTCAGATCGAAGCTGAACTAGTAATTCTCAATAATTTCGCTCTTCGTATTAATTATTATTAATGGAACAACGTATGTTTTGTCAAAATCTACCAGTTTTATTTAAATTGAGGTTATGTTTTAGTACTATTACGCAAATTCGCGTTCCATTGAACATCTACTCACAAAGTCACAAGTACTTGATAGTAGCAAATTGTTTCCAATGGAACACAGGTGAATGAATTCTATACTAGTGCCATCTATGTGTCAATATAGGAAACTTTTCAGCTCATGTGTAGTGAAAAAGTGTCATGCTATGAACTCATTGTAAAATACTTTAATACTTTATCACATATTGTTTTGTGAATCCAAAATGTATTGCCTGGCGAAACGTAATTTTAGTTAAAATGTAAATTTTTCGTAACGTTGATTTTATTTAAAATAAAAAACAAAGGAAAAATAAGTAATTGTAACCTTGAAAAATTCTAAAGCAAAACTATTCTAGAATTTTTATTCGAATTCCTATCTCTCAAAAAAATAAAGTAAGAAAGTATTATAATATGGATTTACCCCGCAAAAATTCTACGTGGCAACCTACAGGAGAGTTTTACTGGTTGGTGGAGTTGAAGTTTTTGAAGGACGTGTTCGAATTCTTTGATATTTTTTTGTAATAACTTTGACGTGCGTGAAATAATTTTCTCTTCCATATTTTGTAATAAGTTCATTTGCTGTCTGATTTCTGATATAATTTTGAAATTTCAAAACATAATAAACGTAAACATTTTAAGCGATTTTTTATTAACATTAATTTAAACAAAGCAATTATTGAAGTGGAGTTTGACCCAAATATTGCTACATCTTTTTGAATTTAAATTTATATTAATTTATCGCAAAGAAACCGGAACCAGACACGTTCTAATTTAAGGAAAGTCTTAACAATACAGGTATTACAATCCACACTGATAAATGTACTGTTGTTTATGAAAGTTATTTATTTATTTTATTTAGTCTTGGATAAAGCAAAGCTTTTCTATCCCAAATACATACATAATATCTACACAAAATTAAAATTTACTCTTAACAAATTCGAACAATAACACTTTAAATCTAGCAAAAGTTTTAACACTTCTTATCTCCATCGGAACCTAATTCCAACTTGTGAACAAATTAAACAATGGTGAGTTGTTGTAAACATTGGAATGGTTCACCGGCAGTATTATGTTGCTATTTCGAGCTGAACCAATTTTTATTTTATTGAATAAATAAACAGGAACTTGATTAATAATAACTTTATAGAGGAGTAATAATGATCTCGAGTTACAATCACAGCTCAAGTAAAGAAATTCACAATACAATACATGGGGAATCACCAATGTTTTAGCTACTAAAATTCTAACGGTTTTAGGATAAATGTTCTTATGAAGTTTCAATCCATGTAATGTAGTGTTGATTTTACTACATACATTGATAATGTGTGAATCCCACGTGAATCTATTATTAATACATATGCCTAAATTATTAACGTGGTTTTGAAATGGAATTATCTTATTATCAATGTAAATATTTGGGATGACTGAAAAATCACGCTTTGAAATGAAGATCGCTTGCGTCTTTGAAATATTCAATGAAATTCCATTAGATTTAGACCAGCCTGATATGTTGGATAAGTCATTATTAATTTTATTAAAGATTTCAGAGATATTATCCTTAACGCCCCCGAGGTATACTTGACAATCATCTGCGTACAAATGATATTTTGAGTATTTCAAAACCTGTGGTAGATCATTGATAAATAGGGAGAATAATAACGGCCCAAGGATACTTCCCTGGAAAACCCCAGAAGGAATAAGTTGCGGAGCCGACAACTGATCTTTTATTATGACTTTTTGATATCTATTCGATAAATAACTATACAAAAGTTTTAGCGCAGTTTTATCAAAGTTAAAAAAAAGCATCAACTTTTGCAACAGTAACATATAATTTAAACCGTCAAAAGCTTTGGAAAAATCAAGCAATACTAATACAACAAAAGAATTACTTCGATCGAGATGATATGCAATATCATCAATAACTTGAAGAAGAACTGTGCTTGTACTATGATTGTTACGGAAGCCCGATTGGAACTGTGTTAAATATTTATATTTTTTTATATGATTATTGATTTGATCACACATGAGAATCTCGAAGACTTTGGATAATACCGAAACCATACTGATTGGTCTAAGATTATCCAACGAATCATTATTTTGTTTCTTTTTAACCGGGATTACTAAATTTGTTTTCCATACATATATCAGGAAATTCAGACCGCATGATACAATTATTAATTAAATAAGTTAATGGTGATAAAACAAAAGGTAATATCTTCTTTAAAAATTTTAAATTAATTGCATCATGACCAGCTGCGTTAGATTTTATGCTATAAATACTTTTTAGAATATCTAGTTCCATTACACTGGTAACTGAAAACAAATCAGCAGTGACACTACTTGTAGTATTAAAATCCGGAAGAGGAATGACAACAGACTTGTTGGGTATGCTGCAAAAATAGGAATTTACTACAGCAGGGTCAATGTTAATTGAAACATCAGACCTACTTTTGCCTATACCAATCGAATTAATATTTCCCCAAATTCTTGCCATAGATAGCTTATGGTTGCCAAAGTAATAATTTTGTTTAGCGACTCTAATCAAATCAGTAACACAATTTCGTTCGTACTGGTATATTTTGCGGTATTTCATATCGGAAGTTTTCTGAAATTTAGCAAAGGCCTGATCCCGAAGTAACATTCTATTAGCAATTTTAAAATTGAACCAAGGAGCTGCAGATTGGCCATCCAGTGTTCGTTTCACCGGGACACAGTTGTCATGAATAGAGTATAAGCACTCATAAAATAAGTGAAACATAGAATTAATGTTATCGGTCGAATACATTTGACCCCAATCAGCGGCCATAAGGCAATAAGAGATTGCATCATTATAGTTATAATTTTTTACTGATTATAGCGGCCAAAAATGTACACCGTGCCTTCCACCAACAGCATTGTTCAGTCAATTTTGACTTACGATCATGCAGTCACGAGGATGCATCTAAGAATTTCGTCGAAAACCTTTCGGAAAATCAACAAGTTTTTGCAAAATAAAAATCCCGGTGGGGGGCCAGAAGAGGAACTATTAGTATTTTTGCTCTGGTTGGCAAGTAGCATAAGCTACACAATAGTAGGAGCAGAACAGATTTACCAAGATCCACTGTTTGTGATATTGTTAATAAATTGTTGAATTTTACTTCAATTAATATAATGCCTAAGGTCATGTCGTTGGCAAACGAAGACGAACTACCAAGTATTGGCCATAAGTTCAATCGATGAGCATAAACTATAATTTTTGAAAAGGCAGCAGGTGCTGTTTATGGAACCCACGTCGAAATGGTGGATTCGGTACAATTACACGACCAACGCATACACTCAAACGACTATAAATGAATTTGTTTACCAAAAACATTCTAAATTCATTGAAACGCAGATATCATACGCACATAATACATATATTATACGCACTGTCTACGTATATAAGTACAGCCAAGCAGTATAACTATACACTGTGCCATTTGTATGGCGGCAAAAGTACTTTTGAAATCGTTGAGGTACGATTTAAGCACCGGTACGACTTAGGCGACTTTCCCCTAAACGTAACTGATAATGTATAGTAGATCAACAACAAAGAGGAAACTAAAACCGATCATACAACAAGTGGCATAGAATTAGCTCCGAGTTATATACATATATCCACAATTCTTTCGGATTTTCATCAATATCTCGAATTTAAAAATCACACCATCAGCGGCAGTACTCATCCCATATAATAAAAAGCAGTCAACACCAATTACAAAATCAAAAACTTTCTATTTCTTTATAATTCTGTGGTCACAGATCATAATGGTTTACGACGTGTAAAAATCGCATTTTTCAAGAAAACGTTTTTAAAATTAGGAGTCGTTCAAAATCATATGAGTTTTTTGAATTCTTGCTTTTATATCGGGTTTTCCATTTGGTACTTGGTAACTTTAAACTTTCACTGTGAACGTATCCTTAAACCAATAACCAAACTGTCAGTGTCAAAAAATTCAGTAAAGACAACATTTTCATCATGGTGAATTACACGAACGAACAACATTTACAAATAATTAAAATTTACTACAAAAATTCCGAGTCGGTGACTGCAACTTCAAGAGCGTTAATTCCAATTTTTGGTCGTAATTATCGTTCCAATAGACAAGCAATTCATAATCTAATGAAAAACTTTGAGTCTAAATATTCGCTATCGGGTGTTCCCGTGCCAGTGAGGCAACGGGTTGATCGAAGTGCCGAGAATATTGCTGCCGTTCAAACGTCCGTTGCAAACGAACCAAAACAGTCAATTCTGTTGAAATATTTTATTTGTATTTATCAACAAGTTATTTGATATTAAGAATTGTAAACGTATTCTGAATTAAATTGTTTACTGGGTTATATTCGGTATTATTATGTTAAGTTGGTAGCACTTAGTATATGTCAAAGTACTTTTCTACATGCGTTTATATAAGGTGTACGATTATTCCAAAAAGCTAAGCGCAATAGATAAGTCGTGTAAATTCATAATTTATAATAATAAAACACAACAAAGAATAACTCAATAATTATAATTAGTAGTTTTTTATTTAAAATTAAAAACACGTGAACGTACAGCAAGAGATATTCACTGTGTAGCTATTCACAAGTAAAACTCGCAAAACAAAAACAACAAATTCTACGGCGTCCTCAAGAATTGGGCATCGCTCAGATCACACTTTGGCGCATTTTTGCGAAAGGATCTTGACTTGCATCCTTATAAGATAAAGTTAACATAAGAACTAAAACCACTCGATCATATGAAGCGACGTACGTTCTCGGATTAGGCTCTGGAAATGTTGGAAGAATATGACCAATTTTATCGCAAAATCATCTTCATTGATGAAGCGCATTTTTGGCTAAATGACTTCCTCAACAAACAGAATATGCGTTATTGGTCAGGTGCAAACCCTTATGTGCTTCAAGAAACACAACTTCATGCACAAAAAATAACTGTATGGTGTAGTTTTCATGCTGGTGGTACCATTGGACCGTTTTTTTCGTTGATGAAAATGACCGTCACGTTACAGTCATTGGAGATCGCTACAAAGACATGTTGCAACGTTATTTCTTTGGTCAATTGCATGAGCTAGACATTAATGATATGTGGTTTCAACAAGACGGTGCGATATGCCACACAGCGGGTCTAACAATCGACTTATTGAAATCTAAATTCGATGAACATGTTTTATCCAGAAATGGTCCTGTCGATTGGCCGCCTAGATCGTGTGATTTAACACCTCTAGATTTTTTTTTATGGGGCTACGTTAAATCATTGGTCTATGCCAATCAGCCGGCGTCGTTAGAGGAGCTCAGAGCCAATATTGAATCAGAGATAGCGGCCGTTTCCGTCGAAATGTGTGGCCGAGTTATCGAAAATTGGGTTCAACGAATCGGCACATGCAAACGTTCCCATGGTGGACATATGAACGATATCGAATTCCATACATAAATGTTTTGATTGTTACTTTTCGCCAATAATAAAATTTTCGACATATCTCAAATGGTTTCCGTTTTATTTAAAAAAAAGTTGTCAAGTCCTTATTGGAAAACCCTTTGAATGATTATTACGGTTGTTTGTAGGGTCTGGAATTTTACAAAAAATTGAAATGATTTGAAATCGAAACTGTAGATTTCAAATTTGAGATAATACGTAAAATGGCTTATCTCACCTTAAGCCATTATGATTTTTTACCACAGAATTTATTGTTTAACAAAATAAATTTTAATTATTTTATATTTAATTTTATTATTTTGTTTTATACGTCTGTATTGATCGCCAGTTTCGAAGGAAGAGAGCAAGAATTTCTTTTATTTCAAAGTTGCACAGAATTTGTATATCAAACTTATCTTAAGCGGGTAAATTTAAAAATTGTAGCATAAGTGCTATATAACTGATTGAACCAAAGCTTATTATTGGCAAATTTTTTACAATTAATGGACAGTCTCTCTTTAGTGTTTTGTATATAAAATTAAATCGATTTGTATTTTTCTGGTTTTGCATCTTTTAGTCAGCAAAGATAAGTATAGATTTGATAAATTATATAAATCAATAGACTTAAGGAATTTCTTTTCCTCGGGAATACCTAAAATAGCGCCACTAATGCCCAAGGAAAAAAAATCAATGATTTTTGAGATATAAATGAAATTTAAGATCTAAATGAAAGTCTGAAATTTAAGGACTTTAAAACATTTTGTAAACCGCATAGCTCTTTATAGAAAAGTTGGCCTAAACTTTCTCCAACCCTGGAGAAATAATTCCTCTCAATTGGTTTTTATTTGCTCTATCATAGGATAGCTAAAAAAATATAAACACATTAAGGCCGGTATTCACGTACAATTAAATTGCGCAATATAATTGTGTGACGTCAGAACATTGCACAATATTCTCAAATTTTATTCAAGATTTTGGAATTTTATTGTGCAATTTTGACGTCACACAATTATATTGCGCAATTTAATTGTACGTGAATACCGGCCTTTAGATATGTTGGTCTAGCGGAATATATGAAAGGGCCACTTCTTTATTTATTTATTTATTATTACCTACAGTAATTAAATCAAACCCTTTGTATCATTTATTAGAAGATTCAAACAATTATTAATGTAATTCTAATATTGGCCCTAACGTTGCCATTTTAAAATATGAAATTCCAACGAATACGCGATAACCCTTTGCATAGTTTTTCGCTGATGAAACCGGTTACAGATCACTAAGGAGGTATTAACTTCTACGGGCTTCTCTAGAGACGTGTTCACGTAACTCTTAGTTTAAAATCAACGTTTTTAAAATAAAAATCCTTCTTTGTGAAATCCATTGTATGTATTATACACAGATGGAGGGTTTAAAAGATATTTGTTTCAAAGAATTTTCAAAGAATCTTTTACGCTCCTCTTGAATTTTAAATCTCTTAACCGTCATATAGAGAGTTGGAATCTGTCACGATGATCGAATTAATCACCTCTAATTGACATAAGATATTGTCCAAACATAGCATTCGAAGTCGAAACCAGATTAGGGAAAGAAAAAATTTTCAAATTGTAATATTTTGGAAAAAGTAAAAAAAATTGTTAGATCAACCTTTCCTTCATCAAATCTAATTGCTTGTGACTTAAAATATCGTCTTTTGCTAAAAAAAAAAAATATTTAAGGACATGAAATGTTCATGCGGCAAATGGATATAAAAGATAAAATATTCATTTTTAAATACATATTTTTGTTGTGTTCAGCAAAAGAAAAACGAAAATTAAAAATTAAAACAATAACGAAAACTTGGAAATTAACAATAATAAAAATAAAATTGAAAAATGTCCCCATTTACATACCCTTATCGGGGTGGACCGGAGAGTGTGCTACATTTTCATGTCTATTTCTGTTTCGGTCATTTTGAATTATTCGTCAAACCATTTTTTTATAAATATATTAATTTAAATATTCTAACATAAAAAAATCATTACAGTCGTGATTCAATAGCAGCAATGATCCAAAAAAAAATATAATTTCATGCTGTGATCTAATTTCAGATTATATTTTTGTTAACAGAATTGTTTTGCTTTGTTAGATGTTAGTTTTTTTTGGATACAACAAATGAGGCACGCTGGATAAATTTCGTACTATTTGGTCTCATCGGGGGAGATTGCGATACTATGCTGTAAATAAACAATGCTAACAAGTAATCACACAGTACAACATGATTGCAAATTTTATTTGCATACATTAACCCTCTAATGCATAACTCCGCCTAAAGGCGGACTTTACGTTATCTTGAATTATCTAACTTTACGTTATCATGCATATTTTTTTCTTTAGTTTTTATTATTCTCTTTTAAAGTACTCTCTCCATAACGGTTTGGTTTTTGTTGTTGTAATATGCACATTTGTACAACAATTACGAGTTGAAGTCAAAATTTTGATAGAAAATGATTAAAAATTCATGCATTAGAGGGTTAAAATAAGTACATAATGATATTTTATTCTATTCGAACAAAAAACGTAGTAATAGCATTTTTTTATGTAAATTATGGTTTGTGCTGATTTATGCAATATTACTCACAAAAAATGCAGCCAGTCGAATCGAAAGTAGCAATATAGAGGTTAGATCAATTGATTAACATCAAACATGACGAGCGACAAAGAATGACGGGTTCAAAGCATTTTGAAATAATTCCGCTCAGTTTTCCCCAGCCTGGTTAAATGTTGCAATCTTGCAATATATACATACACTGATAGGGTAATATTCCAACAATGTAAATAAAATAGTTTACAAATTTCGACATTATAAACTTAAATTATTCCCATTTTAAATTACAATAATTTGGCACCCATCCATTTTCGTATTTTTTTTTGTCCATTCTGGAATACTCTTAATAAAATTTTCCCACTCAATATAATGTAACACACAAAATCTACAGAAGCAAGCTGCCGAAAATTTCTTGACTTTTATCCAAAAACAATCCGATAATAATTCTTTATGTACATATGTATACCTTAATGTCTATTTATTTTGTATAATTCCAGGCATAAATAACAAAAACAGGATAGCAACTTGACATAATGACGATGGATGAATTTCCAGTGGCGGCTAATAAACGGAAAAAATTACGGGGAATGGATTTTTATCGTGACGTACTCGGTTCACCGAAATATATAGTCGCTCCGATGGTGGACCAAAGTGAATTAGCTTGGAGATTATTGAGTCGGAGGCATGGTGCACAACTGTGTTATTCACCTATGTTCCACAGTAGTATATTTGCCAAAGATTCTAAGTATCGCAAAGAAGCGTTGCAAAGTTGTCCAGAAGATCGACCGCTTATTATACAATTTTGTGGGAATGATCCCGATGTTTTACTCGAGGCTGCGTTACAGGCACAAAATCATTGTGATGCGATCGATATAAATCTGGGATGTCCACAAGCGATCGCTAAACGTGGCCATTACGGTTCGTTTTTACAAGACGAATGGGATTTAATCGAGGAAATTGTTAATTTATTACACGAAAAGCTTTTAGTACCTGTAACATGTAAAGTACGAATTTTTGAAGATAAACAGAAAACGGTTGAATATGCCCAAATGTTAGAAAGAGCAGGATGCCAAATGCTAACTGTACATGGGCGAACGCGTGAACAGAAAGGTCCACTAACGGGTGTTGCCGATTGGAGCTATGTAAAGTTAGTTAAACAAAATGTTAGTATACCGGTATTTTCCAATGGAAATATCATGTGCCTTGAAGATGTAAACAGGTGTCTAGACGAGACGGGTGCAGACGGTGTTATGACGGCCGAAGGAAACTTATATAATCCATATTTATTTGAAAAAACCATACCATTGACGTGGGAGGTTGCACATGAATATTTAGATTTAGTTGAAAAATATCCAGTCCCTTCTTCGTACATACGAGGGCATCTATTTAAAATATTTCATCATCTGTAAATATTATTATAAATAATACTTGTTGATAAAAATATAAAATATATATTTTTTCAGATTTAATGTAGAAGAAAATTTCCCCGAACGTGAAGAAGTCGCCACTGGACATAGCATTGAGGAGTTCCGAAATGCTGTAAAGTCGGCCGAGTCAAAATATATTCCGTACCATAATGGTGAAAAATATTTTTTTGACGAACGACAAATTTCATATAATTTATTACTACCTCCATGGATATGCCAATCGTATGTCCGACCACCACCCGAAGTCCATCTACAAAAGTTGGAACTGCATAGTAAAATAAATAAAAATCCTGATATGCAACGGAAATATTTTGATCGAGACGGAAATCAAATTTCAAGAAAACTAATGAAAAAAATGCGGCGCGTTGAACGAAGACCAATGAAATCGGAGGGTAAACATGAACGGAGTTTAGATGGATGCATGATTTGTTCAAATCCAGTAGTAAGATATTTAAACTTTCATATACATACTTGTAGCTATTTGGTTTTGACTAATTATGAATAATTTTAGGGCCTAAAATGTGAATTTAAAATGTGTCGCAAATGTTGTCGCGACAAATGTTTCTACGAGGTGTTAGATTGTCCGGGACATAAAACACTAATAAAGTCGAGGCGAGAATTTAGAAAGAATAAGACACCATCGAGTTTGGAAAGTAATAGTGAAATACCTGAGAAAATTATTAAAGTTGGTTAAGTGGTTGTGATGTATGTAATTTAATGTAAATGTAACGGATAATAATTTAAAACTTAAATTTTTATTTTAAATGCAATGTCTTTTTCTGGACGTAAGTGAATTCCGCCAAAAGGTTTTCAAAAGTTTTTTTCTATCAAAAGTAAATATGTACCTATATTACCCTTTTCAAAAGAAGGGTTAATGTGATGATTAAAAACCTGAATGTTATAATTTTAGATTACTCTGCTTTTACTGTTGTACAGGTTGAATGATTGAAATTTAAAAATAAACTTTTTTCAAGAAAATCTAGCATTTGAAGGTTGACTTTCATCAATCATTTATCCAAGAATTGGCGGACAGCCGTCCACCAAATTCTAAACCCTATCCAACAAACAATTAGCATGAATCACAATTTCATTTTTTGGCCAACTTACAGAGAAGTTTTCAAATCAGCTTGCTAGAATTTAGCAAGTTAATTCTATTTGACACTCATCTCAGGCACGGAATCAACCTTGTACAAATGTTCCAGCCAGCTAAACTAAAAAGGAAATATGTGCGTAAATTGGAAACGATTTAAACAGCAATTTCAAATCTATATGGTCACTTCAGATTGCAACACAGGAAACGATGCCATAAAAATGGATATATTTTAAAATGTTGGAGGGGAGGGGGGCATTGACATTTACAGTACTTTGTCGATTAAAGAAAAGAACTTCAACAAAACATTAGAAGCGTTTAGAAAACATTGTCACCCGAGCAAATATATTGTATATCAAAGATATTTATTCAACGTTCGACATACAGAACAAAGTATAGCCGTTCGATCATTTTTTAGCACAGTTGAAAAAATTGGTCTCGGATTTTGAGTTTGGTGAACAAGAAAAATTTATTTGAAGAGACAGAATAGTGATGGATTTATACAACAAGCAATTGCAAGAAAAATTAAATATTGAAGATGTCGAATACGAAAAAATAATTCAATATTGCTTCATAGCCATCGGTGTGAAGAATATTAGACAAAGTGTAGCTACACAAATTAACGAAAAGTGTACGTGAACTGAAAAAGTGTAGGCCAACATAAAAAGGTTTAAATAACCAGCAGAACGTATGAGGCCATATTTTCATAATGCTAGAAACACATGTGCAGAATACTGCAATCATCGAAATTAGAAAACTTAATTTTGCGTCGCGGAAATGTGAATTGGTATGCAAGATCATTACTATTTATGGGAATTTTTGAAAAGTAAAGTGTACGTTGATAGTCCAGCCAGCATCCAAGATCTAAAACATAACATCATTGCTGAGATAAATGCCACAGAAACTTACCTATTGGAAAATGTCATTAAACATTTTCACCATCGGATCGAAGTCTGTAAATCCAGCCATGGTGAACATTTGAGTGATACCATTTTTCATACATAAAAAGCATCGATAAACCATCAAAATAAAGTACTCAACTTGATTCAAAAATAAATATTTGTAGTTTTGGTTTGCATTTATTTTCCTGCGTCTCAATTGGACAACCCTTTATAACTTTTTTTAGAACGATAAATTCAAACGCACTAAAAATAAAAATATCAGAGCTCTAGACAATGCGCCAATTTAACAGACAAAGTTGTATACCATGAAGTTTTTCCAGAGCCATAGAATTATTAACAACTAAATTTCAATTTCACATGCAATAAAAATATTTTACTGCATTTTTGGTTCGGTCGCAGGTGGTAGAACATTTTACATCATGTCCTACTTCCAGCGGACTTCTATTTATTCGTTTAGGATAAATTTATTAGTGTATAAATCAAATAGGGCTCGTATTCTCGGGTATCGGGTACCCGGGTATTTTTCGAAATTTTTAACTACTCGAATACCACAGGTAGTTTCTTTGGGTATCGCGGAAAAAATCATAAGCACCCTACAAATTTTCCTTTATATAGCTCCAATATCAGAGCTCTCTTAATCAGCCGTTAGAAAAAATCAGTTATTCTAGATTGCAGGGCACGGTGGAACATACTTAATTTTACAATCAACCGATTTCTAAAATTGTAATATTGTAGAACTACTCAGCACTCGGTGAATTAGAATTTATCGACAATTATCTAGAAAAGAAACTCTCACTTATTCTTGAACCGCCTATGCTAGCGCTATAAGAACTGAGCAAAGAAAGGTGACACTAATAACAGGTGAATACACTGTTTACTACGGGATTCAAAAAGCTATAGAAGATTAACACACTACACTTCTTTCTCAAGAACTGTTGGTGAATTTAAAAAGCAAAATTGATGGACGGAGCCAAATGGAAGTAATTTCATTATTACTGTAGTATACAAATAATTAATGTTAATTATATATCAGACTACATATTTACCTCAACAAATTCAAATCAAAATCTATCAATAAAACCATCAAAGATGTTTTTGAACATTTATTCTCATACGATATAATAACAAAATACTCTTGGTCCGGCCAGACGTCTTTTTCAAAAGGTAAACAATATTTTTAGAATGTATGCAATCTTAATCTAATATTCTGTTTCTTCCAGCTATACACAAATTAGTGTTTGCTGAATAAGCAAACATATTGGAACTTTTAAAAAGCACGTTTAATTATTTAAACGAAGAAAACACTGCAACTTATAGCGAAATAAAAAAAGTGGCGTCCAAGAATTTTTAAAACGTGCTAAAGTTAGGCAGAAAAAGCTTAAACAATATAAAATTATGAATCCCACAAATAATGTATAAATTTTATTCATTAACTGAACTTAATAACAATATTAATTTTTTTTATTAAATTGATTTTTTTAAATGTATTGAATGATCTATTTATTTTGACTCTTGTCAACAGTTACTTTTTGGTGGCATTTAATCGTTAAAGAGGTCGAAAAAGCCGTTTATATAGGCTTTTTTTTACTACTGATTGTGTGAGTATTTAAGGCACAAAAACACTAATTAACCGGTTCGTTTTCTTTCAGTCAACAAACACCCCCCAACGTCTTACAAAATATTGTTATATACACCGTTTTAGGAACAGACAAGAATGGTTGAAACAGCTGGGTTTTTGCATTATAAATGTGTTTACACTTAGAAGACAAAATAACCGATAAATAACCAGTCGGTATTTGTGCGGTTAACAAGCATCGCCAAATGTTTTACAAAACGTCTTTATTCGATACCGTCTTAGGGACAAACAAACGTGGTTGATACATTTGGTTTTTCTACGGTATAATTGTGTTTATATTTAACAGACAAAATAACCGCTAAATAACCAGTCGGTATCGTTGCAGTTAAGAAACATCCTCAAATAAATGCCTTACAGATCGTCGATATTCTGTACCGTCTTAGGGAAAGACAAATGTGGTGGATAAAGTTGTTTTTTCGCTCTATATCTATGGTGGAATTTCCCAAACAAACGGACCGCTAAATTCCCGACCCGTCTTCGTATGGTCATTGCACCGCCGGAATCGTGGTTAATTTATTTTACTTGAGGAAACGAGTGTCCGACTAAAAACTGGATGGGTCTTCAGTCTCTCATCGGTTATTTTAAAATACTTAAAATGTAAATTGTTTTTCGGGAATAGTGTATTACATCATATAGCATGATAAAATGAATAAAATAAAACCTAACGGTAAAATGAAAGATTTAAACGTAGAGCAAAGAGATAAGCCGATCCAAATTTTGGGTAATTTACACGAAGCACCACCACGGCTTATTATAAACCCTACATCAACGGCTTGTGAACGGGTCTTTTCATTAGCGGGAAATATAATTACAAAAATTCGAAGTTACTTAGTTGTTTCTAGACTTTCTATCTATACTTAATGGTTTATTTTTTTTAAATGTTTTATAAATAAAAAATAATAGTGAATATTATAGCACTTGAACTAACTTGCCTTTATTGAACGTACATATATTTACATAAGTTAAATTGTTTGAATTATAGCACCTGTTTTCACCTGAAAAAAATGTGTAACGTTATACGTTCGTTACACTCCAATCAAAAATGTTGGTATCGTTCCGTTTTCCGGTATTGTACCAAAATATTATTTCGTAACGTTATGCTATAACGTTACAAAACATTATTTTTTTATTTTTTGTAACTTGCTCTACGAAAAAATAACCAGCTTATATTTATTTAATTAAATGTTCTTTATTTATTTGCGTTGAGTATTAGTATTTTAAGAATTTGAATTTATAATTTACCACAATGTAACGAAATACCAAAATAATTTTTTTTTATGCGGTAAACACGGTTTTAAAAAATTTGGATATTGGTATTGTTAACGTTACTTGAAAAAAATCCGGTATATACCGGTATTTCGTTCCGTTACAGGTAACGTTTCGCAACACTGGTTAAAATATGTTTTGCCTACTTTTTTCGGGTAACCCGGGTACCCGGCTATATAGCTAAATAACTACTCATTGCTCTGGAACTTAATTTTCTTACTATCAACTTTCTTAAATATACATACCATGAGTAAAGAGTGGCAATTCTCGACAAATGCTGACTCCCGGGAGTCGGGATTGAGAATTTGTCAAACCCGGAAATTCCGGGGATCTCGCTAATTAATTTAAAAAAAAAATAGTTCCCTGGTTAATTCATAAAAAAAACAGCAGTTTCAGTTTGAATACTTTCATTTAAGGTCGCTGCACGAGTATGGATATAAATCCGTACAATCTGAATCCGGTCATTCATCCAATGAAATTACCCAAATATTGTCATGTGACCGAAAAAAATATTCCCCTATTTCTCCTCTCGAGTTAAAATTATTTCAACATTAAGCAAAATATCCGCAGAAAACCAACATAACCATACCAAAAAATATATATTACGAGATATTTTTCCCCTATTTTTAGTTTATTTGCTTATTTCTGACTTTTCGATTTTTAAAAAAATTTGTTATTTTATTATTATTGAAATTTTCATATAATGTATTTGTTATTACTGAAACTAAAAGCAAAGAGAAGTTGATAAATTTATTTAGCAAAAGTTCAAATAAGTTACTAACTTCGTTCGGATTCAGATTGTACGGATTTATATCCATACTCGTGCAGCGACCTTTATTGTTAACTATCACAAGACCAGACCGTTTCTTACTAGAAAAATTTGATGAATTCGAAAACAAATCTCTCGCTTTTACTAAAGTATAGGTTTAGTCGTTTTAACGCCTCATAAAATTTGACTTAATTAGGACCACCTTACCAGATTATCTATTTCTTTCGCAGCCACTGTCATGTTAAAGATGAGTTTCCTACTGATGCCAAATCATCAGTCAAATTTTAGGATTCGAAATGATTTCAATCGGATTGCGTCTTTTTCGTTCACCAATTCTTTGTTGTAAGCTTTAGGTTACGTGACATTTTGACCAAAAATTGTTTTGCTTGTCCTAATTCGTTAGACGAATGAATAATTTGACTACACTAGTTTTAGCATGGCAATTAAATTTTAATTTTGTCGTCCAAGTGTATAACATTTCATTTTTAGTAATAATTGTAACCTCTCCGAGTTCTTTTCTGAAACCAAAACACGTTCAGGGTTTTACAACACAGTCACGTAATTTTAGAAAACGGGCGATTTTTGTTCCTGCGCCATTCCACCTCGTTTACAGTCACACAACAAATTCAATTCTTTTCTACGGTTAGCTTTGACATGATTCTGTAATAAAGAGTAGCCCACTACAGATAATTTATATAGTTTTGTGAAAATTCTATCACTTTTCAAATCGATTCTATCAAAATAAGTACCAGGCTCGTCATCTGGTTTTAAGTTTATCTAGTCTTACGAGGAGAGTATTTTTAATGTGGCGTATACAACCTATCCCGGAATATTATTGATTCATATCTACTTTTTATAGTTGCAAATTTTTTAATTGTTTACCATATTCCCGGAAATTTTCGTTTGAAAATCCCGGGATTCGGTTTTAATAAAATATGTAAAATTCCCGGGAAATATGTCCCAGGAATAAGTAAGTTCGGCCATTAAATTAGACTACAATTGCCTATTTTACCGGCTGAAACTTACATTGAAGTCGCCCATGATCTATTTAAAGATATGCCTATTGACAGTAAACAATTTAAATCTTTAAATCACTAAACAAAAACATCGACGGGAGTATAGTTCTATCAAAATGCTTATGGAAATAATTTTTTTCCGATTCACGCAGCTCCTCAGTGATGGTACTCCTGTTAGGTTATTGCAATATGTATTTAAAAAAAATGTCATCTAAATTCAATAAATGCACAAATACCGTGATTTTTTTTTTGATGTGAAAACAGCCTTAGCGAGGGTAAGTCAAAAATTGCATGTAAAAAAAAGGAACGGAAAATCCGGTAGGTACGACCGAAATTGCAAATTATCGAGAAAAACGAACACAAAATGCACCGAACTTGCATACTATATAATTCGAATTACAATTTCCGTCAGATTAAAATGAAAAGGCACAAAAATTATGCATGTGTAGTGTATGTGATCAAAACCATCACAAATGTCTTATAAAATCCATATTATTGCCATACAAACACAAAATAAAACCTACTATTTCTGTAAGTATTAGCATCATAATACAGTATAATCTTTAAATATGTACTTTGATTTTAAATTGTAGTTTGAATCAAAAACAGTATAAAATATTACTAACACTTACAGAAATAGTAGGTTTTGGATTTAATAATATGCGTGCGTCACGGAAATAATATGGCTTGTATAAAGACATTTGTGTTGATTTTGATGTGATTAAAAAAAAAACTGAAATGGAAGTACGTTAAACAAAGACAAATGCACCCATACTTTAAATATTAAATATTTATACATCTTAGCGAGCTGTGAAAATGACACTTAAAGGCCCTACACACGATCCAATTTGGTCGGTCCAACCAAATTGGTATGTCGGTCCAACCAAATTGGAGTTTGCCTACACACGATCCAATCGGTTGGTATATGTTGTGAGCACAGACGATCCAATTTAGTCGGTCCGATTTTGACGTTTGTTTGAAAAACAAAACACTACGTTAAGAAATAACAACATTATTTATTTTATTTTTTTTTCTAGCTCAGCTATCTATGAAATTTCATTATAGTTATAGACTAGAAAATTGTCAACCGATAATACTACACACGATCCAATTTGGTTGGTTGGTTGGCTGGTTGGATGGAAATTTTCATCCAACACATCCGACAAATTTTTTTCAACCAACATGCATACACACGTACCAATTTCCAACCAAATTGGATCAACCGTCCGACCAAATTGGATCGTGTGTAGAGCCTTTTATACGTTGATACATAATAAAATAATAATTTTGAAATTGTTTAATCGGTATGCTATTGATTGATTGATTGATTGATTGAAGTGTTCGACCAAGCTTTAAGCAAGATCTCCCGGAGTTATTAATGGCCGGGCCTCACCGAACACCTTGTTACATAAAACATAAAGAGGATTTGGATAGGTTTAGTTAGTTAGATAGAAATTGACCCGGTTACAGACACCTAAGTATAGCCAATAGTTAGTAACACAATGACAGCACATTTCGAATCTACTTAAAACTGCACTCTGAAATAAAATTTATTAGTATACTGAATCAGATTCCTGCGCCCTTCTGAAATCCTAATCGTAATTAAAAATATATAATACTCATAAATTAATTTGAAATTGACTTAAAACTAATAAATATAATCGAAATCGACTGATCATTCACACGATTTCCTCCATACTGGTCCCTGTCGCTACTTATGAATATACTTAAGTTCACGCTATAGTACATAAGGAGTTTCAGCAAGATTATCCACTAAATTCTATGAGTTTGAAAATTATAAGGCGTCTGGCGCTGTTACTAGATATGATTGATGGATTAGGTTGTACGGCCCATCATTATAGCAGGATTCCCAAACTCCAGGGTCCCATTCCGTACACCCGTATACATGTAACAAAACCTAAGGCTAAGATAGGATTCTTAGTTGGGAGAGACTCGACCCGGATACAGCCACTCAGCGAACGGTATTTAGTAAAAATTGTTAGTAATTATATAATCGAATTATAATCGCATAGTTAGTACAGAATAACACACTTTCTAAACTACAACTTATTCACTACTTTTTGATCCAGTAGGGTTGATCCAATTTAAAATTAAATTCTGAAAATCAGGATTAATTTTAATCTCTATAATAATGATTAATACTGTAACTATATTATAATCTGAAAAATTAATTAACCATACAATTAACCTAATCAACAATAGCCCACCTATCTTAGAAAGAAAATTAATATAATTCTAATCTACTTTTATGTTTTATTAAAATTACAATTAAAACTGCACTCTAAACTGACCTTTATTAGTTTGCTGGATCAGGTTCCTGGGCCCTTCTGCAAATTATAATCATAGTTAATTTAGAATTGACTTAAAGCTAATAAATACAATCGAAACCAGCTGTTTATTTACATGATTCCCTCAATACCGGTCCCTGTCGCTACATATAACTACTATTTAGTTCAAACTATATAATACATGTATATAATAGTTTCAGCAAAATCTGCCAATCAGATTCTAGGCGTTTGATCTGAAATGGGCGCTATCCTGTAATGAATTATAATTAATGTTACCAGTAACCAAAATTAATTATAAGGCGCTAATAAACCCTGATGCTTTAATGTGTACGACCAAGCCCCCAACAAGTTTCCCGGAATACGCCGGGTCCACCGTACACCCTTTTACGGATAACAAAACGAGGGACAAGAAAAGTATGTTAGTAATAAAGCATCAACCCGGCACCAGACACCCAAGAAGTTGATAGTTAGTAAATAAAACAACAACATTTCTAAACTACATGAATATTAACTGCTTAATTCCTGGAGCTTTGAGTTGGGCCTTAACTTTATTCCTGAAAATTAGGATTAAAATGGTTAATTCTGGAACAATCTTAGATTCTGAAACAAGTTAAATTATTTATCAGTATCCTTAAAATAAAGCCCTCTAACCACCTATGATCTTATTAATCTAAGTCTACTTAAAGTTATATCTGCAGCAATCCTATAAATAAATAATTTAAAAAAGTCCTCTTGGTGACACCCCTTCAATATTAACAATTTATTAACTATTTTATTATTTTATCAAAAAGCTTGCAAAATTATTGCTAACTTAGCTTCCTTCTGGAATTCCTCCAATCGTCACCAAAAACGTAAACACCCACTTATACACCACTCAGAAAGTCCCTCTATAGCATAGTTTTAGAACATAGGTAATACATTTTACCCAGATTCAATTAATGATAAAATTCCAAATTAATTCGATACAAAGTTTCTCGAAATTTGCATTGGGTTACCTACTCCGAATATTTCTGAAAATCAAGATCTATGTAAATTTGTTAATTGTCCCCAACTACTACTTCTAAAATAAACTAAAAGTTATTAAACTCTGAAATCCTCATGGTTTAGTTGTTAAAATGGCTATAGTAAATGTAATTAATTAATTAAATTTCTCATCACGCTCATTAATCCCTCAGAAACTTTAAATCAAAAACCAATTAGTATTACAATATAAAATTAACTTGTTTAAAATATAAAATTAGCCAAACGTAATTAAAAGAATTAATTAATTACAAACAAATTATTTTTCATTAAAATTGTTAAATACAATATATAGCAGAGTTATTTATTTAATTAACATAAATTCTAAATATAAGGATATAAACATCTCTTATATTACAAACTAGTGTATAACCAACATAAGTAGAACAAAACTATCTACCTTATACGAAGGAAACTTTGAGAACTTGAAACTTGAGTACTCAAGAAGGATTATTCAACAATATTTACCGCAACAGACAACCCCTTTTGGCGAAAAAGAACGGAAAAACCTGAAAAAGATGAACTCATAAATTGACATCAAACAGATGTATTAAAAATGCACATAAAACTACATTGCATGTAGTTTTTATTTTTTTATTTTATAATGTGTCTTCGCTAAATGCACATTTCAATTTCAAATGCAAAACCTTACAAATGTGTATTGAATTTATGTGGCTCATGTTAATAACGACACTATAAATATAAATTGGTAATGAAAATTGAACATAAACACATCAAAAAACCAGAACCCAATATGCAATTTGTCGCAAGTGCGACAAGAGAGCGGTTTTTCCGTACTATTTTCCGTGCTAAAAATAAGAGCTAAACCTATACAGTTACGTATTAAGTATATTATACACTACACCAATTTTTCATCTCTTTTTATTCCTTTTTCTTTCACATCATTTAGTCAGTTCTCAGTTCATAGTGATCAAAAAGAGTTGTTCTGTGTTCCTTCTGAATTTTATATTTTTCAATTTATTTTATTCAATTTATGTTTTAATCAAAGTGCAAGAAATCCATTGTTAAAAAATAATAATTAAAACATTTTGTCAAACAATATAAAAATGTAAGTATAATCTAAATAATGTAAAAATAGCTCTACTATTTTTTTTTTATTATATTAAAAATGGCGACATTTTCTCATTTTTATTTTTTATTATACTATCCGATGCGTAATTGTAATGAGGAAAATTTAAGGTAACGATTATGTTTGTTGCCATGTAAAACCAACGAAAATTATATTTTTGGAATTTTTTTTCTCTTATTTAATTGAATTATAAATAACGTTTCATTTGATATAAATTTCATAAAAAAATGCATATCTGTAATGCAAATAATTTCAATTAAACTTGATGCAAAAGTATTTGTGATTCATATTTTTGAATAAGGATTTGTGATTTGCAGAAAAATTTTGAAATCATTAGTAAATCAATTAAATTTAAAATTATTCATGACTAAGTAAATACTGATTTAGTCACTTATAATTTGTGGACCATTGGAACATTTTTATTACGTCTCAATTAGTCAAGAATAATTTTAAATTTAATTGATTTACTAATGATTTCAAAATTTTTCTGCAAATCAGAAATACTTAATCAAAAATATGAATCACAAATACTTTTGCATCAAGTTTAATTGAAATTATTTGCATTACAGATATGAATTTTTTTATGAAATATATACATCAAATGAAACGTTATTTATAATTGAATTAAATAAGAAAAAAAAATTCAAAAAAGTAATTTTCATTGATTTTATACATTGCAACAAACATAAACGTTACCTTAAATTTTCCTCATCACAATTACTAATGCATCAGATAGTATTTATCGTGTTTTCCTTTGATGAGCCAAATTGTAAAAAAATCTATTATTATTGTTGTGTTATTGTAATAAATAAGCATATGTACATTAAAAGTTATATGCTTTCTGTTTATATTTTAAGATGTCCAAACGAAAGTTTGACCGAAAAATCAAGAACTGCAAAAAATATGCGAATTAGAACGTCGCCAAATAAAAATGGAAACGATTTTGGAAAGCAATCAAAAAAACATTAGATCAATGCTAAGGGAACTAATTCTAATTAGAACTACAATGCAGAAGGGAAAAAACTATGATTCTCCAGAAAACCTCCCGAATGTAAAACTGCCTACAGAGACGACAGACGAATTTAAAAATTTGGAAGCAAAAGTAAAAAATGAAAAAAAACTCGAGGAATATTTGGTTAGTATTGATAAACGAAGCATAAAATTGCCAGGTTATTCAATATTTGTTTTTATCTATGCAATCGTATGCAGTAAGTAGCCAAATCGAGGACGTGCGGCTATATGCTATAGGATTTGCATCCGCCCCTATCGGGATTCGAACTCGGTACCTTCCGATCCAAACGCGCATCTTTATTTTCATACTCTGTCCATACGACCTATTATGACGAAACAGTAGAAAAATTCTTGTCTCTCTAATTAATCGTTACTTGCCCCTATACGAAAAACGAATAAACAATCAAATTAAATGAAAATTTTATTTTGTTAAAGAAAATTATGTACACACATCCAACCAAATTGACCAAATACAAGTTTTACTTCCAATCGATCTAATTTGGCTATCTATACTTCTACAGCGACTTATTTATTAATCTTTTATTAAACGTTTATTTGTCTTCCTAAATATTAATTATTAATATTTATATGACTAATGAATATTTTTTAACATTATTTTTTCAGGAAAAACTATTTATGGGACAACGAATAAATGATTTATCTAAGTTCATTAAAGCTGCTATGTCCAAATTAATGACGGATGAATGTGCCACTAAATTTTCTTGGCACGGTCTCCAAGGCAATATACCTGTTAAGGGATTTTTAATCTTTAAAATTTTGAAAGGTACATAATTATAAAAAAAAAATTAATGAAAATATATAAAATACTAAAAAAATATTGTTTTAAATTTCCAGATGCGGCACTAAAAAAATACCCGAACTGCTGTGATGAAGAGGTCGTAGCCATTATAAAGAAATGGTTGCAGCTCGCGCGAGATCGTCTCAGAAAAAGCCGTCGATTAAAATAATTTAAAAATATTATGTACATATTATTTTTTTTCTTTATAATTAATTTTTTAAAAATGAATTAATCAAATGTTGAATTAATGTTTACAATGTGATTTTGAATTGAATTATTGTGATAATATAATTACCTTATATATATTATATTAAAATACAAGCATACATGAATATTAAAAGCATATTCTTTTAATTTTTTCGACATATATTTGATTTGGAACTTGTCCGTAAGTATCGTTTATTCACAAAGAATGGTCATAAAAAATCACCCGGAAAAGAATTCGTAATTTGCACGTAATCGACTTAAATTTTGTTCGTATTCACTCAAAATTCCAAGCAAAAATCATAAAGAAAAGTGTCTAATTTTCAATTGGTAAACTACATTAAATTAGACGGAAATGAGTACGACAATAATACCAATTTTCTCACAATATTCCGTACAATTTCCAAATTTGTTTTTTTCTCTCTTTCTCTCTATATTTATGCCGTCTTACTTTGGTAAAAGTTATTCCTATCCGGATAGGAATGAAATTTTGCCCAAAGTAAGAACAATTCTTCTTCAGAATAATTTTTCTTTTTACTTTCAACAGTTGGTACCAAGCTCTAAAATATAATTTATTATTTAGAATTTTAACAAATATAAAATAATGATATCAAATTATTAAATAAGGTATAATTATTCCAAATGATAATTAATAAAATTTAATATTCTGATTTATCGAAAAATTGAAAATTGTTATTTACTACCAACTCATAAAACTAAATATATGTAATATATGTACTCTAGTAGTAAACACTACAACTACGAGAAGAAGAGAATTTTGCTATTCCTACTTCTCAGCGGAATGAATCTCTTCATTTCGGAATGAAAATACACGGCATTGTTGTTGTAAAATTGCCAAAGTAAGACTACATTACTAACACATTCAAAGACACTGGAATTTTTGAGACACTTTTCTTTGGCGAGTAGTACGTTTTTCCGTGTACTTTTCATGTTTATTTCCATAGATACAGCGTGCTTTTCGTACAGAAAAGTACACGGAAATCCGTATGACTTGCATATTGGGAAAAAGATAATAGAAACATACACTAAAATCCACATAAACAAAATAAATAAATATTTCCATACACTCTTCCTCTGCGCATTCAATATTTATGCATATGCACATGCGCAATAAATCTTTTCATATGTATAATCCTTAGTACGCAATTACGCATACTTCTTCATGCTTTCATTATATGCCATGCACAATATTAAAATATTAAAATTACACCAAAAATTATAAAAATTCCACTACAAACCCATTCTACAGTGACTCACAACCTATTTGATCCAGTTGCATTTCATTAATAAATTGTAAATATCTCGCGATGTCTTATTTTGTTTGAGAGAAATAGAGAAATGGATCAAACAAGCCGTGGATCACTGATGTATTTAATCTGCCATTAAAACTACATGTACGATGTACCAAAATATAAAACTTTTACCAATAAGCCCATTCTACGTATTAATCTTCGATATGTTTGTTCAATTGTATTTAAAATAAAAATAAAATACGTATACGTATTTGAACTAGATGAAACAAGAACAGACATGCGTATTAAATTTAACCGCGTTTATTAAATTGGAACAATTTAACTTTTGATATAAAATCAATCAAAAGAAGCTTTATGCACTAAAATTTTATATACAATTAAACAGACACTAAAGCCTAAATCATGCAATTAATTTAGAAATCATGAAATTTGATTTCCTTCATTTATAAGTACAAAAAACATTGCCTGTAAATGCATCCCGATGGATTACATTTTCCAAATTCACATTTAATTATTTCACTATACCACTTATTTCTTCACTCAAAAATTGAAAAATTAAATTAAATTAAAATTAATTGATTTTACACTTCACTAAAAATTTGATTACATAATTTAAAATAATCAAAACAATAAATTACACTAAAAACTTTTACTTTATGGAGCAGACAAAAAACACGACTGTCTCCTTTGAACGTTTATCGCCGACCAAATTGTTTAATCGGTATGCTATGTGTATGTATTAATATTCCTCGATGCTCATACATCATACTGCTGTTGAGTTTGGTTATGCGAGGCATATAGGAAACAAAAATTTAGTGTCGGTAAGGTTCGTCCTCCAAATCCAAAATAGAATAACTTATTGGCTTTTTAAACCAAAATTGTATCGTAATTTAAATAATGAGTGAACAGCAGCCGTCTATCTGCATTAGTTTCCCAGGCCCATCGAAAAGACTTGAAATGATTCAATAGTTAAAGGTTTTCACATAGCTAATTCTTTTACGAGTTGGGCGTGAACTCGCCCCTTGTTTTCAAATTGTTTGAAAAAAATGATTAAATTTGTTAATTATCGAGGTAGTAATCAATTGTTCAAGTGTTACTGAATTATTTAAATTGAAATTATGTATATGAGGGAAATTACAAAATTTGTGTTCAAAACAGGCGATTTTTTTTTTAAAGAACATATAAAAATAATAAAACAATAGCCAAAAGTACATCGCTGTATTCCCTCCATATTAATTTATGCGCGAGATCCGTAAAATTTTCATTAGGATTTTTCACGAACTATAGTTGTACGGATAATATTGTATGACGTTAGGTCAATTATAAAATAAAATTAATAAAAAAAATTAAATGTGTTTTGTTTTATTGGAGTTGGAAATCATTGAGTTTTCCATAGGAGCAACCTATAGCGAAGTGTTCCATTAGGAGAAGTTGTTTTTATTTATAGGCATTCCACATAAATAATAAAATTGTGCAATTGCACAGGGTCCTTTAGCACTAAGATAAAAACAAAAATTAAAACAAACTCGTAATATAGTATAAAATAATAATGTTAAATACTGACATAAAATATATTTTCAATGTAAACAAAATTCAAAAACAATTTGAAATTAAAAAATAAAACACATACGTTTAATTAGTCAATTACCAAGAAACTATGTATATTTAACTTTTCTGGGCCACCTTCCCAGAACGTAGCAAATTCAAAATTTGATTTAAATGTGCCGCTGCATTTACGAAGAAAGTAAAATTTAAATAGGTTTGTTTAGTTAAAAATGAAACCATCAAAATTACAGTGATTTGGCTACGTTTTTCCGGCTGATTTTCTAAACCATCAAAGATGAATTTCCCAAAATATTTTAATACAATAGAATTATGTATTCGGATTTAGCTCACCAACCTTTCAATTGTTGAAACCAAAAATGTATAGTCTATGATGAATAATTTTTTTGGCTTATTGTCGAAATAAGATTATGCGTCTGAGATGAGACTTTCTCAAGAAAACATAGTAAATGCAAAACGTTATACCAAACAAGAGACAAAACATTCTAACAAATTTCTTAAACCCGTTTTTGAAACATTACAAATCCTTTGTTTAGTTTAAAGAATTCAAAATTCGGTTTATCTCAGACACAGAAACGCTAGGTAAACAATTTCGCTACTTTGTTTTTTGAAACGTTATAAATGTATTAAATTTGAGCTCGGAATGTCTTACAGTATTTTACGTTCTTTAGAGGTTCATTCATATTGTCTTGCTTTCACACATTAGTGCATCTCGGACATCGTAAAATATTCGGAAGCTTGTTACTTAAAACATTACAAATGCTGTATAATAATCTGGTGGCAGAGCACCACAATTGTGAGATTAAGTACGTGCTTAAAGCCGATTTTAGGCATATCAATTTTTGATATAAATTGTGTATGTGCTAGTCCGAAAATTCGATTGTTAACATTTTTGTTTTTCGAAGTGGCCTAAAAATATATTTTTTTACTGAATTAAGCGTGATTTATGTTGAACGATAATTAACATCTGCGAAACAATGAAGATAGAACATTAAAAACTCATTAAAGATGAACAGAGATAATCTTCATCTTGTGGAAAACAACAGATGAATCTGAGAAACAAACCTTAAAATCGATTTTTCAAAATACCAAATCGATTTTAAGTTTTTGTGTACATGCAATTTCTACTTGAGGGTTCGTCCGCTGCCTTAACGAATATTCATTTTGGCCTAATATTGGCCAAATAATACCACCATAAGGTAATATAATTTATTTATTTATTATAAAAAAGTAGGAAATCCATTACAGGATGTTATCGCATTACTGGCATCTCAAAAATGCTGTTTATATAATATCTACATATACCATTAGGCACCAATCCTACAATAAAGACAACATTAATAATTGGACTTGCATACATACTACTTTATAGACATTCAAACAAAATCATTTTCAATCATTGATAGGCAAACAAAATTTTGAACATAGTATTCCTTTATGTACCTAACCCGACAAACTTTTTGTAATTTTTGACCCGCAAAATTACCTAGGAAATACCGATTACCGTGTCGGGCAATTACTGACACAATACCTAAAAAAATAACGTATTTTGGCGATCTTTTTGGCCCCAGATTATGTCGATTATGCTTTACCGAATCGTTACTTTTGTGGTTTTACATTACTGTAAGAAGTCAGCCTTTACTACTGAACTTATACAGAAATCATTTAGAATTTTTACTGGTCAATTTTACTTCACCGAATCGGTAATTTTGTGGTTCCATATTACTGTGAAATATAAGTGTTACTGAACGTTTACATGTTGATTTTACTTTACCGAATAGGAATTTTTGAGATTTAATATTACTGTAATAAGTTAGTCTTGATTACTGAACATACACGTTAATGATTTTAGGATTTTTGTTGGTCTAATTTACTTCACCAAATTACTGTAAAATATCAGTTTGTATTACTGAAAGTTTACGTATACTTTCATACGATTTTTATCTGTCGAATCGTTTTTTTTTGTGGTTTTACATTACTGCCTTCATTACTGAACGTATACGTAAATAATTCAAAAATTTTACTGGCCACGATTAATTCACCGAATCGGTAATTTAGTGGTTCCATATTATTGTGAAATATCAAAATAACTGTATTTTACTTTGACAAATCAGTAAATTTGTGGTTTTATATTACATTAAAAGATTAGCCTAAATTACTGAACGCATATGTAAACCTTTAGATGGTATAATTTACTTTAAAGAATATGTAATTTTGTTGTGGATAAATATTACTACAAAGTGTCAGCTGTCTGAATAAGTATTCTATGGGACAAACCGTTCCTTTAATCCAATTATAATGGTAGCAATAAGAAAGTAAATTATGTTTCGATCCATGGATATTTGCTTTTGGCGTCGACGGCCCTGGTTCACCTGGCTTGACCCACCCTGGTTTGCGCTTTGGCTTATCATAATGGATCCACTTTTCATCCCCAGTGATGATCCGATGCAAAAACCCCTTCCTTTGTTGTCGTTGAAGCAACAATTCGCACATATTTTTCTGACGTTCCATGTCTCGTTCTTTCAATTTGTGTGGCACCCAATTTCCCAGCTTCTGAACCAATCCCATTGCATGTATATGTTGCGAAACATATTGTTGGGGAACATTCAACTCTTCTGCTTATTGCTTTTCAGTCTGACAAGGGTCCACATCAAGCAATTCTTCCAATTCTGTATCTTCAAATTTTCTAGGTCTGCCTTCACGTTCTTTGTCTCTTACGTCAAAATCACCAACTTTGAATCGTTGAAACCACTCTTTGCATGTTGTATTCGATGGAGCATGTTCACCGTAAACTTCCACAAGCGAATGATTTGTTTCCGCTGCAATTTTTTTCAACAAAAAATAATGAAGTAAAACTTCCCGCAAATGTTGTTTTTTTGGCACAAAATTCGACATTTTCAATTACATGAAAATAATTGTTGTTTACGCTTTGAACAAATGTCACTAGTAATTATTCAAGCTTGACGTCTAACCTCCTAAAAACATGTATTTATTGCCCGATTGAATAATATGCAAGCAGTAACGCCACCTATCCAAACAGGTCGGAAATATTATTGTCGACAGTTGTAATTTGGGTAGAAGGTAAAAATGGGATACGAATACTATTACGTGCTTTTTTAGATTCAGGGTCACAATCAAACTTTGTGACAGAACATGCAATTCAAAAATTAAAAGCTAATAAAAAATCAATTCATCTTCCAGTTACTGGAATAAATCAAAACATAACTGAAATAAAACATGAGGTTGAGTTATCAGTGGAATCGCGTCTTCAAAAATACAAAACAAATTTAAATTTTTTAGTTTTATCCAAAATAACCGGCGATTTGCCCTTACATCCAGTGAACATTGATTTGACTAAACTTCCCAATTCGATAGAACTGGCCGATCCCAAATTCTTCATCCCTGACCGTACAGACACGATGCTTGGCGCGGAAATTTATTGTGACATATTTACGGGAGAAAAAATTACCATTTGTCAAGAATTACCACCTTTCCAAGTAACAGTTTTCGGATACGTGATTTGTGGAAAGACGAAATCTTCAATTCAGCTACCGTCGATTTCATTATTTTGTTGTAACATCGATGAGGTGCGGAAAGAAATACAAAAGTTTTATATTAGCGAAGACGTAAAGCCCAGAAACAATTTTCCAATTGAGGGAAAGGCCTGCGAAACCCATTTTGCCAGCCACATCACCCGTGAGAAGGATGGCAGGTACAACGTATAACGTCACTCTTCCTACTAAATCTAACATCAAGAATTTAGAGAATAATAAGCAGAATGCATTGAAACAGTTTAATCAATTAGAAAAACGATTCGCAGCAAATCCCGTATTGAAACGTCATTATTGTTAGTATCACATGCAAATTTCAAGAGATCGTTGTTCTGATACCTCATATTTTTTACCGCATCACGCAGTGATGAAACAAGCGTCGACCACTACCAAGCTTCGGGTCGTATTTAACGGATCATCAAGGTCCGCATCGGGGTTATCATTGAATGATTGCTTAATGACAGGACCAACCATTCAACCCGATTTATTATCATTAATTATGCGTATCCGAAAATATGTAATTGCCATCACGGCGGATATAACCAAAATGTACCGTCAAATCAATATTCATAAGGATGATCGTAAATTCCAACAAATTTGGTGGCATAAGAATAAAAATGATCCTCTATCTATAAATCAACTCAATACCGTCACTTACGGTACAGCAAGCGCTCCATTTCTGGCAATAAGGTCTTTAAAGCAATTAGCAATTGACGAACATTATAATTTCCCAACGGTATCTCAGAACTTGCTCAGGTGCAAATACTGTTGTACTGTTGCAGAAGCAAATGCGTTAAGGTCTAACATTACCACGCTCCTCGCTAAGGGAGAATTTGAACTAACTAAATGGTCATCTAACAGTAAGGAAGTAGTTCCTGATCAAAACGATGATACCGTTGGGATTTTGGGAATAAAATGTGACTGTCTAGATGATTCCATTATTATTTCATTAACGAAGGATAACGATGAAGTACATTTTAAAATACGAACCGTTTTATCAGTGATTTCTCAAATCTTCGATCCACTGGGACTTTGCGGTCCAGTTATTTTTGTTGCGAAGGTTTTTATGCAAAAGTTATGGGCTATTCCAAACTTAAAATGGGACGATGAACTAAGTGATCCTTTCAAATCAGAATGGTTCGAATTTTATAACCAGTTAAAGATTTTGAATGTCGTCAAAATTCCAAGTTCAATCATGAGTTCAAATCCTATTAAAAGAACAGAAATGCATGGATTACCTCGGCTGGAATTAAAGCCAGCTATTCGAATAGGTGCAACAATCTAAGAAAATTCAATTTGACAAGGTCATGTTGTGGTCAGATTCAGAAATAACGCTTTTCCGCATACGTTCATCTCTATCCAAATAAATACGCAACATTTGTTGCTAATCGAGTATTACAAATTCAGGACATCGCGCCTCTAGAACTCTGGGCATATGATCCATCAGAATTAAATCCTGCGGACATAATTTTGCGTGGATTGATGCCTTCAGAATTAATGCATAATCATTTATGGTGTTACGGACTTCCATTTCTTTCCCAGAATGACGGTGATTGGAAAATAACGAAACTAAATAAAACTAACAATGATTGTGATGATCCTGAAAAATCAAAAACTAACACTTTTATGGAAATATTCACATCTAATTATTTCGTAGAGCTATTTTCTAATTACAACAAATTAATCCGTATGGCTGCTCTGTGTCTACGATGTGTCAACAATATTAAACTATCTATAAACATTCGTAAAACTAAGGTGCAATCTCTACAAGACAAAAACAATAATCCCAGTTCATCAATACAAAACTGTGGGATAAAGGCTATAACGCCAGAAGAATTAGATGATGGATTAAACGGTATAATTAAATTTGTTCAAAATCAATATTTTTCTCATGAAATTAGACAAAAACGTAATTCATAAGCAAAGCTGTCTTGCTAAGTTAAATCCATTTTTGGATAAATCTGGTATTATTCGTGTTGGTGACCGGTTGGTCAATTCCAGTCTGTCATACAATCAAAAGCATCCTGTTTATTGCCATGTAGTGATCCATATGTAATGTTATTAGTCCAAAGAGAACATGTCAGATACTTTCATAGTGGACCTCAAGCCCTACACTGTACCATACGTCAGAGGTTTTGGGTTATGGGGGACGAAGCTTATGTCGTAAAATCATGAATGACTGTATTGTATGCTTCAGAACCAGGCCTAAATCAGTAGAGCAGATAATGGGTCAATTACCCGCAGAGCGTGTGTGCCTTTCTCGGGAATTTGAAAATATCGGAATCGATTTCTGCGGTCCCTTCTCAGTTATGTATAATGTTCGTTCTAGAGTTACATCTAAAGTTTACATCGCTGTTTTCATTTGTTTGAAGTTGTCTCTGATTTGACTACAAGCGCGTTTTTAGCCGCACTTAGGCGTTTTGTATAAAGAAGAGGTCGACCATTTAATATACTCAACGACAATGCAACAACTTTGTTGGAGCTCAATCAGAATTACGAAACCTTCTAAAATTATTTGACAACGAACTTCATCAACACGAAGTATTGAAATATTGTTCTGAAGAGGGCATACGGTGGAGCACAATTCCTCAAAGATCACCTCATTTGGGAGGATTGTGGGAAGCTGCAATCAAGAGTGCAAAATCCCATTTAAAAAGAGTCTTGGTGTATGATTGCACATATGAAGAGTTGAACACTCTGATTATTCAAATAGAAGGATGTCTTAATTCAAGACCACTTACTCTGCTATCAAATGATCCTAACGATTTTTCTGCATTAACTCCAGGTCATTTTTTGGTTGGAGGACCCAATAATTCTGTAGCGATTCACTCATTCAAATCGCTCATTTTCATTGGTTTATTCGCTACAATTATTTGAAATGTAACGCATTTCAACTTTCAAACATAATTGTAATTGTAGTCTTTTCGGTTTATAGTGACACCTACATAAGTTGTAGGGTTTACATCTGTACACAACGCAATCAATTTCCCTATATTTGAGTACAGTTCACTATTCGGTATTAAATAAATATCATGGACAATTTAATACAGCAACCGAAATTACTCACACCATCTATTGTCGTATCCAAAAATCATTCATTCCGCAAAATACGATTTGTTTTTGCTGAAACAGAAATATCATGTCTAAGTTTTTTTACCTCTTCACAATCTTATTTTTGACACACGCCATTTTTTTCTATACAGTATACAGAAAAAACCCACTCTCGTTATATTTTTCTGATGCGGCGCACGTCCATATTGATTTCTTGGTTTAACTTAAAATTAAAAGTGAAAAGTGATTATCAGCAGTAATATCCCAAGAGCATTGATAATTTCCCGAAATAATTTTATTATATTTTTCGAAAGCACGTTGCTTGGTAACAGCCCGAAGCCGTAGGCTGAGGGCTGTTACCTAAAAGCAACGTGCTTGAGGAAAATATAATAAAATTATGAGGTATTTATCAATGCTCGAAGGGTATTCGACGAGAAATTTTTTTGCAATTTTATTTTATTCTAGTAGTTAGGCTGCTAGATTGTAAATTGTTCTATGAAAGTGTCATTTTGAAACAGTATTTATTGTAAAATAAAACTATACAGTCTTTTCATCTAGTAGCCAGAGTATGTTTTTCTAAAATAGCAAGCCTATTAAATCGGTCAATTTTGAGTCACGTGTACAAAATAAACCAACAAAATAACATTACACTGATAACTTCTCTATAGGGAAATTATCAGTGTAATGTTATTTTGATTGGTTTATTTCGTACACGTGACTCAAAATAGACTGATTTTACAGGCTTGCTATTTTGGCAAAAAATTTTCAATTTAATAAATTTGTGAAATAATTTACATGCGAAAATTATCGCTTAAATTCATTACGGTATTCATAAGTAATCTAATTAATGTGGTGTTGGATTTTATTCCAAAGAAAAAGCCTAGCTCATATTTCTGCGCTCAACTATATTCCGCAACTAATTTTTTTGACAGAAATTTGGGTTTTCGATGATGAGTTAAATTCATATAATATACCGAATTATCAACTTTATGCTAATTGTAATAACTCTTATCGTTCTGGGGGCGCTGCCGTTTTCGTTCATAATTCTATTTCTGCTAATTTCGTTAAATTTAATTGCTTTGAGAGCATGGATGCTTTCAAGCTGGACTTTGTTCATGGCAATGAAAGGTATAGTTTTATTTGTTTATATCGCTTCCACTGGATTAGCTCCTCAGTATTCATATTAGAACTAAGTGATTTAACACTCTACTTGGACGTTAATATCGACGTCTTAAAAGTCACCTCTATCGTTGATGATTATTTATCATTATTGTCTAGTTTTGGTCTTGAAAATATTACTAAGGAGCCTACTAGAATTCAAAATTGTGCATCATCGTTTATCGATCATGTTTTCTTGCGTCTGAAGAAACAGTATGGTAATATTGTCAAATGTTCTATTCAACATTTGGGAATTTCTGATCATGCGTTCATTTTATGTTCAATCAATGCTACTGAGGTAAATTTAAAATCATCCAGATATAGCAAGCCAAAAACTTTTAAAGTTATTAATTATGTGGAACTGAATAATGCTTTACTGTTTGAGGACTGGAATCAGGTTTATTCTGAAACTAATGCGTCTAAGAAATTTGATATTTTTTTATCAATCTTATCGCAATATATTGATAAATGTACAGATTGTCAAACAGTAAAAGTTCCTACAAAATTAAAACCCTGGATTACTTACAACCTAATCCGTACAAGTGGCAAACGCGTTTAATAATTATTTTTCAAATGTTGCAATCAATTTACGTTCGCAGTATTTTAATAATCCAGACATGAATGATGTAGACAGCGCTCTTATTAATCCTGGGCTTTCCAATAGTTTTCATTTTATTCCATTCAGCTCTCTTGAAATCATCAAAATTATCACCTCACTCAGTAATAAGCGTTCGACGGATATATTAGGAATTAGTAGTTTTTGCTTGAAACAAATAAATTTTAACATTGCTGATATTCTGTCGCATTTATTTAACTCCTCAATTTTTTCCGGTGTTTTCCCTGACTCGCTTAAATGCTCCATAGTGCTTCCTCTACATAAAAAGGGTCTAAAAACAGAATTAAAGAATTATAGGCCAATTTCATTGACGTCAGTGTTCCCTAAAGTATTTGAAAAATTAGTTAAAATTCGATTTAACAAATTCCTTGAAAGTAACCATATTTTTTCAACTCTGCAATTTGGCTTTCGTTCTGGTCATTGTACTGAATATGCTCTGGTAAAGTTTTTGAATATTTTAAACCGTGGGATAGATCAGAAAAAATTTATAGCTAGCTTATTTGTTGACATATCTAAAGCTTTTGACACTGTTGATCATCGTCTCTTATGCATCAAGCTTTATAATTATGGCTTCCGCGGATTTGTTTATGACTGGATTGCGTCGTTTTTATCTGATAGAACCCAAAAAGTTCGGATTGGAAATCATTTTAGTGAACTTAGACATGTTGAGTGTGGTGTTCCGCAAGGGTCCGTACTTGGACCATTGCTGTTCTTAGTTTATATTAATTCAATTTATTCGCAAGCTTTTCAAGGTTCAATTACTTCTTTTGCTGATGATATGGCTTTTACTTACGTTAACAATACCAGTTTAGCCTTGATCAATGCTGTGAATTCAGATTTGATCATACTAAGGAAATGGTTTGAAGCACACTATTTGGTTTTAAGTGATAAGACCAAAATATTGTCGTTTAGTCTTACTGTTGTGAAATGCTTTCTAAATTAATCGATAAAAACGTTAAAATCAAAATCATACAAAAATGATCGCGGAATATTTTCCCACATCGACCAAAAAGATAAGAATCAGATTCAATACACAATTACAACAAAACATATAAAAACATAAGACAGAAACATCTGAAATTTAATTTATATAGTTAGCCACACCTACTAATTCTAAGAAAATGGTACAAAATAAGCTATAAAAAAAGAGAGAGATTTAAATTTATTAAGTCGCGTTGCGAATTAGGAAAATAGGAAATTTAATTATGCGTAAAATAGAATTGAAGAAAAATTATCACACACAAAATTATATAATAAATATGTAAGCAGTAAATTATGTGTATGAATGCATACGGTAGAGATAAGGAAATATAAAATTAAAATTAACTGACGCATGTTAAAAAATATCACAAAGTAAATAGCGACATAGTATATAAGAACATAAAATACAAAACAAATGACCCATAATAAAAAACCAATACGAAATTAAATTAGCGCAACAAGTAAAAAGTACATGCGACCCAAAATCGGTAAATGTTTTGTAACTTAAGTAATTTGTGATGAGTATAGAAAAATGGTATCGGAAAATTTATACATTAAAAAATTAAAAGAAAAAACGCTGCCCAAAATCCAAATTAAATATTTAATGAGTTGTAAAGTAAATTTCTCAAAGGGACAAACGCTGCCCAAATTTCAAAATTAAGTTTTAAATCCACGAGTCAAAATATTAATTGTGTAAGGCACAACCGATGCCAAATATTAAATAGTTAAATAAATTAATAGTTCAATAAATTATTAACGAAATAAATGCAAAAGAAGTGATAACATTAGTTAATATAAATAAGTTCACTTAAGAGTATTAAGTTTAGAAGCAACTATTCTTAAAGTTTTTGTAAAATAAAAGTTCTAAAGTTGACATACCACGACATAACGTGAAATTTAAATAAATAAAAAAGAAATAAATAAATTCTAAATAATAAACATTAAAGTTAAATTGTACAATTCGAAATTATTAGTGAATAAATCGTTAAAACAAAATTTAAATACGTTTTTGAGTAACAGTTGAAAGTGAAATAGAGAACTAATAAACAAAAGAAGAAGCTGCCGTATACTGTGTAACCGTTCCATCCATTTTATAACTTCGAATCTTCCGTTGGAAATCATACAGGTAAATATAATCAACAACTAAAAACACTAACAATGGTACCGTGTGCAAAATAAGTAACGGACTAATTCTACAAGAAAGACAAGATATTGGGGGTATTTACTACTCTACATATCTTGCTAATCTGCCTTATTTTGCACACTTCGTAGTCAACTAACAAACAACTTTCTCCAATGATATTCTGATTATACTTAATTCAATCAGCAATATCCGTACATCATAAAACTAACATTATTGATGATGTACCGCAACTAGTTAATCAAAAGTTGATTTAATTTAAACACTGGATGAGCTAGAAAGAAAGTTCATCGACATCAAGCAAACATATAACAAGAGTGCAAATTATAACCATTGCATCCATAAAAATATTCTTACATTTTATACAGTTTGAAAATAATACTTAGTGGTTGTAGTGTTAGGAAGTGGTCATTACAATATTTCAACCTATAATTGTAATAACTAAACAAAAACCCTTCTCAACACAAAAATACAAAAAAAAAAAAACACAAAATACCACAACCACAACAAATGGCGCTGTAGAATCCGTCCTGTAGCGATTAGTTTAGGTAAGGTCAATCAAACTGTATAAATATTGGGTTGGAAATCCCGGAAATAAAGCAAGAAAATTTTAAATTAAAACACGGTTATTAGATATTAGAAATTACCACAAATTAAAAGTAGAAATAAAACGTAAAATAAAGTGATTAAATAAAATTGTGATATATGAACGGCGAAGAAAAAGCAGCAATTGAACAAAAATCAACCATAACACCTCGCACACCTCCACAAAAACCCTCAGGAAGAAGAGAGCCATCGATTATACCAGAAAACCGTACCAGATCTCAAAGCAGCAGTAGCGATACAGACAAACCGGTAGAAAACGAAAAATCGATAAAAAATCAGAAATCAAAGTTAGAAGCAAGCAAGAAGAAGACACCGTTGTCAAGTAAAGAAGCTAACGTAATAATCGAACAGATAGAAAATTTTACAAGCATACACACGGATAATCCTAAAAGAGACAACGAGGAAACTCCAATAGAAAAAATAGTAATACAAACATCACCAAATACTCCTAAGAATACAGAAAAAGCAACAGTCATGGCGAGCATCAGAGAAATTCAACAAAACATAGCCTTTGTACCTGAATTTAATGGTACAAATAGTCTAACACGATTTTTAGATGCAGCGGACAGTGCATATAACATGTTGGCGAATGCCGAAGAAAAAAAAATATTTGCGCAGCTAATCAAATTCAAACTAACAGGAGAAGCGTATTCAAGAATTGGAAACAGGCAAATCAAAGATTATCCCACATTAAAGAAGTTATTAGACAGTATGTATACAAAAATATTAACACTTCTAGACGAGCTAGAAAGAAAGTTTATCGACATCAAACAAACATATAGTGAAACTGTTCGAAATTATGGGTACAGAGTGAGTGATATGGGGTATAAACGGGTATAAAGCAAAATATGAACTTGCAGATATCGATGCGACATACCTCAAACATCTAGAAAGCACCGCAATTCAATCTTTCAGAAGAGGATTGAATAATACAATTCTAAAAGAAAAAGTAGCAACCAACAAAATAACAAACTTAGAGGAAGCAATTAAGGAAACAGAAACAATTGAGAGAGTGTTAGGGATGACAACAGGATTAGACACACGAACAACAAGGATAGAACAACCGTTAATACAGAATAGACAACAAATTAACAGAAACAACAGAATAGATAATCAGGCATACCCTAGACAAATAATATGTAACTACTGCCAAAAACCGAACCACACATATGATGTGTGCAGGACAAGACTATACCAACAAAATTCGATGCAACAACAAAATAACAAACAAGAAAACAGATACTCATACCAACCACCAGTGAGGAACATGGATATAAGAATACAACAACCAAATGACTCGTCACGGAATCAACAACAATACCAACCAAATTTCAGGCAGTACGGCCATACAACTCATCAAAACAACTACACACAATTTGGGCAAGCAACTCATCAAAACAACAATTACAATAACCGGAACAACTACAGACCAATGAATCAGAACGGCTATACACAACCAACACAGAACAACAGATTCGCACCGAAGTATTGCAGCCATTGCAAGACGACGACGGGGCACACATTTGAAGAATGTTGAAGCAAATTTTTCAATAACGGGAGTTACGGAACAAGTAACCATCCACGACACAAAGAAATAACAAACGGTAACGGGCTAGAAGAACAATTCAACAGAATGAAAATACATCAGATACAAGCTGATAATCAAATGAAACATCAACAGCTACCAGCAATCGAAAATACACCGGAAAACTCAAACGGATCCGACCAGCTATAGGAGAGCCGCCGCAGTTGGATCCCGGAAATACACACGAACAGAACATAAACAAAATAGTACATGATTTTACTCTCCAAATGGGTATCATTTCAGAAATGTACCTAAACCAAATTTTCCCAAAAACAAACCAAAAAACAGAAACAAATCCAAAACCAACAAGCAATATTTATAAAGCGGAAGTGGACTCTCAGGGTTGCCAAGTCGACCGACAGAAAACAGAAAATTTTCACGTTAACTGTGTCAATCCGGAGCCACCAAGCGAAGTAAATAAGCTAAAACAAAACGCCACCAGCTTGGCACAAACAAACGAAACAAATACAAATTTACAAGACGTCACCAGACTGACGCACATAGTTAATAAGCAAACACAAGACGCCACCAGACTGGCGCAAACAAAACTTCCGAACATGGAAAAAACAAATACAAATTTACAAGACGTCACCAGACTGAAGCACATAGTTAATAAGCGAATACAAGACGCCACCAGCTCGGCGGAAGCAAAACTTCCAAACACGGAAAAATCAAACACAAATTCACAAGACGCCACCAGTTTAGCGCAAACAAAACTTCCAAACACGGAAAATCCAAATACACATTTACAAGACGCCACCAGCCTGGCGCAAACAAAAATTTCAAACGAAGAGAATTCAAATACATACTTACAAGACGCCACTAGCTTGGCGCAAACCAAAAAACCAAACAAGGAAAACATAATTTCAAACTCACAAGACGTCACCGGACTGACGCACATAGCTTATAAGAAACCACAAGACGCCACCAGTCTGGCGCAAACGAAAAATACAAAAAAACCAAATTTAAATCGAGAAACAAATGAAACAAATAATAACTTGAAAACACAAGACATTATTGAACTAACGTACAAAGACAAAATGGAGACAACACAAGAGACGGCCAAAGATGAAATAAATGAGGGACACAATAGGAATACATCAGGCATGTTAGGACTAAAAATTTTCGACCCAGGGATAGTAACAGACACAAAGACTAAACACAAACAAGACAACTCGACAGACAGAGAGGAGCGAGCATGAACAGGAGTTAAGCATTTTAGGAGACTTATTTAGTGTAGAACAAAGCATGAAAATAAATTTATTATCGAAATACAGCATGAGTAGGGATACAATAGTACCGCAAATAGGGAATAGCAAACCGGAACTTCTACTAGATTCAGGCGCAGACATATCATTAATAAAAATTAAGTATATTGACAAAGAAAACATGAGCAAAGATAACAAAACAGCACTGACAGGTATAGGTAAGGGAAAGATCATGACAATCGGGACTATAAAAGCAAAGATTAAACTAACTGAGCAATTAACTGTAGAACACACGCTACACGTAGTGGAAAATGAGTTTCCAATAACAGAAGACGGAATAGTAGGAAGAGATTTCTTCGAGAAATACAAAGTAGACATACTGTATAGTATAGGGAAGTTACGATTAGGAGAGCATTTGATAAATTTCTCAAATACCAATAGGAACAAAATCATACTACCGGCTAGAAGCGAAACATTTATAGAAATTCAGACACCGACAGACAATCAATACATATGCGACCCAGTAGAAATCACACCTGGAGTATTTATTCCACGTATGTTGATACAACCACTGAATCGCAAGGCAAAAATTTTAATCGCGAACACTAAAGACGAAGAGAATGAATTGAACGAATTTTTCCCAACGTTAGAACCGTTTACATGGCAAATAGAAAATCAAACTGAATACGTTAAAGAAAGTGATAGAGCAAACAAAGTAGTACAGACAATAGCAGAAGGTTTAGATACGACAAACGACATAGAAGAAAATACGTCAATTCTAGCTCTGTGTATGAAGTACGAAGACATATTTTTCTTAGAAGGGGACAAATTGACGAGTATTAAAGGGGTGAAGCACGATATAAATTTGTATACGGACACTAAACCGATACATGTACAGAGATACAGACTCCCGCAGACACATAAGAATGAAATCAATAGACAAGTCAAAGAAATGCTAGAAGAAGGCAAGATACGAACAAGTATCAGCCCTTATAACAGTCCACTATTAGCAGTACCGAAGAAACCGGACAAAGACGGAGTACCGAAATGGAGGGTGGTAGTAGATTTCCGAAAATTAAATGAAGTAACAATCGGGGATTCGTTCCCACTCCCAAATATTAATGACATATTAGACCAACTTGGGCACGCCAAATACTTTTCCACATTGGACATGGCGAGTGGTTACCACCAGATTGAAATGAATCCAAAAGATAGCCATAAGACAGCTTTCAGTACTGATTATGGACATTTCGAGTTCACAAGGATGCCTTTTGGACTCAAAAATTCTCAAGCGACGTTTCAAAGAGCCATGAACCACATCCTACGCGGTTTCCAAGGTCTTAAAGGGTTCATATATTTGGATGACGTTATAGTATATGGGAAAAACCTTAAGGAGCACAATAACAAATTAGCGGAGGTTTTCGAAATATGCCGCATCAACAATCTTAAATTGCAATGTACAAAATGCCAATTCTTAAGAAAAGAAATCACCTTTCTCGGTCATCTGATCACTCCAGATGGTATCAAACCAAACCCAAAGACAACGCAAGCAATCCAAGATTTTCCGCAACCCAGAAACGTGCGAGAAACACAATCATTCCTAGGTCTAGCGAATTACTATCGCAGATTCATTCCCAAATTTTCCGAAATAGCTGAACCTTTGAACAAACTTACAAGAAAAAAGGTTATTTTCAATTTCACAGAGGAGTGCAAGCAAGCCCTCGAAAAACTCAAACTATGCTTAATCAAGCCACCAATTTTAGTATACCCAGATCTAAACAAACCCTTCATATTAACGACAGACGCAAGCGACTACAGTTTAGGAGCAGTACTAGCACAACGTGACACAGAAAACGAACTTCCAGTAGCATACGCCAGCCGAGCTCTAGGCAAATCAGAAAGAAATTATTCAACGATAGAAAAGGAAATGTTAGCCATCTATTGTGCGGTCAATAATTTTAGACCATACCTTTACGGAAAGAAGTTTACAATAGTAACAGACCACAAACCACTTACAGGGAACTTGAGCAAAATTCCAAACAGAATATTAAAATGGAATCTCAAACTGTCAGAGTATAATTATGAAACAATACATAAGTCAGGTAAACTGAACACAAACGCTGACGCATTAAGCAGGATCAGACATAATACCGTAGCAGTGATGACAAGAGCACAGAACAAAAATGCACAAGACGAAAACGAAAAGACAACAGTAGGAAGTAGTAGTCAAGCAGAACAGAAAACGAAGATAAAACAACCAAACATAACAGAAAAACCACACTTAACAAAAATAGAGGTAATACATAATCAAAAGAAACGACAACAGATACTAAACGAATACCATAATTTACCATTAGGAGGTCACGCTGGCACATGGCGGACTTATAAAAGAATTAAAATGTTATATTACTGGCCAAACATGTTGACGGACATCAATCGATTCATCAGCAAATGCCACTTATGCAGGAAAAATAAGAATCACAGAAAGACGAAAGTACCATTACAAATCACGACCACGTCAGAATATCCGTTTCAGAGTGTAGCGTTTGACATTGTAGGCCCACTACCGACGACCGAAGCAGGAAACAACTACATTTTAACATTTCAAGACGACTTATCAAAATTTTCGGGAGCAATTCCCATACCAAATCAGAATGCAAATACCGTAGCCAAGGCTTTTTGTGAAGAATTCATCACAAAACACGGAATTCCAGAAAAAATTTTAACAGATCAAGGAAGCAACTTCATGAGCAAAGGGTTCAATGAAGTATGCAAGTTGTTGAAACTCAAACACCTTAACACAACAGCGTATCACCCTGAGACGAATGGGGCGCTTGAAAAATCGCACAATACGTTAAAAGAGTACCTAAGATCCTTCACGGATATAGATCGAAATAACTGGGACGAAATGTGCCACTACGCAGTATTCGTTTACAACACAACACCACATTGCTCCACACAGTATACCCCATACGAATTAGTTTATGGTAGGACAACACTGATCCCCACTGCAGTACGTAAGGAACCGGAACCGACGTACAATTACGACGACTATGTAGCAGAATTAAAGAGTAGACTAAGGGTAGCACATGCGATAGCCAGACAAAGACTAATACACAAGAAATTGAAATGAGTAGCCAAAGTATCAAAACAAATGTAACAAAAGTGAACACAGTAGCAGGGATTTTAATTTTATTAGTAATTATAATAGGTTATGTAGTAGCAAGAAAATGTAGGGAAATAAAGTCAAGAAAATTGATAATTAAGACAGGTAACCCATCTTTATGTTTAGAATCGCAAATTAAAGCGATGCAAGAAATAAACGGAATACGAATAATTTAGAAAAATAGATCTTTTTCCCTCACGTGCAAATAAACTAACACACATGAGGAAACAAGAAATCGGATTGGAACTAAATAGAGTCAAATTATACTAAAAAAAAAAACAAAGGAAAATTTTTCGGAAAAATAAAAACTTTTTCTCTCATGGAAATCTAACAACCATGAAAGAACAACTTTAAACAAAAACCCTTCTCAACACAAAAATACAATAAATAAAAAACACAAAATACCACAACCACAACATTACGGATTGTCGTGACATAAATTTTGATTTATCATTTCACAATTCCAGCTGTAATCATTCTTTCTGTTCTCCGCTTTGTTTTAAAATTGAGCAGGTTACAAGTTTCAAATATCTGGGAATTACATTTGATACTAGATTAAATTGGAAAGAACACGTTAAAGTTTTAAAATCTTACTGTTGGTTATTCATTAAGAAGTTATTTTTGTTAAAAAGTTTATGTCGTCCTGACTTGTTACGTATTATTTATTTCGCTCTTGGTGCTTCAAAGCTTCAATATGGTTTATCATGTTGGGGTGGTGTTTACTATTCTAATATTAAACCTATTGTGACTTTGCAAAAGTATATGGTTAGAATTTTATGTAATAAGACTAAACTAACCCATTCGTGGCCATTATTTGTTAAACAGAAAATTTTTCCAGTGCGGCATCTTTACGTTTATAAAGTTTTACGCCTATTTTATTTCAAAAGTGGTAATCGGAATTTTCGTGTTATTGATACCCACCAAATTAGAGGTAATGCCCAACATCTTGTGAATATTCCCAATTATAATACCACTTACATGTTTCGAACATTTACAGTATTGGCCCCTACATTGTTCAATAAACTTCCCATTTCAATAAAAAAGTGTTACAATTTTAAATTCCTCAGAGAACTTAAATCCTGGCTGTTCACATTAGAAAATATTGAAGAATTTTTATTTTTGATTTAAATTTAGGTGATAATTAAGATTTTTATAAGATTTTCTTAGTACACTTCATTTAAACCCATATTACTCCACAAACATTTGATTTTTTTTTCTAGGTTTTTGTGAGCTCGTTGATAATCGATACTGGTTTTTAACCACAGATTATCTCCTATGCTTATTTATTCCATCTTTACTTATAATTGTTTTTGTAGATTGGCTAATCACGCTCAGACTATTGTGTTGTGTTATGTTGTGATGAGCATGAGGCATCACTTTAAACCTAAACCTCTATTTATGTTTCATAATGGTCTGTTTGTGTAGCCTTATGTTTGTTTTCATTTCACTTTGTTGTTATTATTATTTTAAGTTATAATTGTATTTGATGGATATAAATAAAATAATAAATAAAATAGAAAAAACATATTTGTGAATTTGAATGGTGAATCATAAATAAATTCTCACGACACATATGAATTGTAATTGTGTGTTCGAAAACATAATTCGTGGTTTACGCATATTTTTTTTGGGCATCGGGTTTTTACTACAATTTCTACAAGCAAATTAGTTATGGCCATCTAGGAGCCATAATTCCCTTCCGGAACCTACACTTCTGCATCTCGATTTCAACCGTTTAACTAGATACCAGCGATTGCAATATTCAATGTAACAATTTTGGAAACGATGGTCAAGCGAATATCTCAACGAATGACAGCAACGTCAAAAATGGAAATTTCATACTCCTAATATTGAGATTGGTAATTTAATTCTTCTTAAGGAAGAAAATCTGCCTCCTATGAAATGGGTTATGGGTCGTGTGGTGCAAATTCATCCGGGTTCCGACAATGTGGTTCGACTCGTTACTATTAAAACTTTGACGGGCGAATTCAAGCGAGCTATCGCTAAGATATGCGTGTTGCCGATTGAAACTCGACCAATTCATCAAGATGTAGTGTTATGATCATATTGAATGCTCTCCAAATTTAAATTTACACATTTACTTTATTGTCATAATACGATATATTTAAACTTGAAATACCACTAATGTTTTTTGGGAAGCACAATCGTAAGTAAATGGTTAATTCATCACATGTTAATAATAACAAATACAAAATTTAAAAAAAAAATTGTCACCAAATATATAAAATGCAATATGAATTAAATTAAATTATGTGTAAATTGAATATTTCAAGGTGGCCGGAATGTTAAGTTTTAATAATAATTATGTTACGTACGTTAAGTTTTTAATTATTCAACCTAAAAATTACTCAAGTAATACTTGTATGGTAAAGAAAGAAAGCAAAAACTTCGAAGATTTGCTGAGCACACAAAAGAGGTAAAACAAACAAACAGCAATACAAACTTTAAGTCAAATTACGCTCACCATTTAATCACTCAACAACACACATTCACGGACATAAACACAAATTTGAAAATATTACACACATTAAAGAAAGGCAATATGATGGACCGTTTAGAAGAGATGGAAATTTATAAACATCGTCACAATCCCCACATTCTCAACGACAAATTAAATACCAAAACAAATAGACTATACGATATGATTTTGTATAGTGGATGAAAAAACATTTTTCGACAAGTGCAAGGTGCAACATATAAAAGGCATGATTTTGTCCAATTTAATTTAGTAGTTAAAATATATGGAACTGATGATGGATGAATATCCGAAACCGGTCTTCCATTATCAAAATTTATAAGATTATTACATTAAGAAAGAGAATATTTTTAACAACAATTTATTTTTTCATATTTTAAATTAGTTTTAATTTATTTTAAATTTTAATAAAAATTGTGAAAAGTTTTAATTGTGAATAACTTATTAGTTTTATTGTAATAAAAGCCACGGCACAAGAAAATAATATGGATTCTCTCCATTTTTATTCTAAAGCAAAAACATTCAGGCCATATTTAAAAAATACACAACAGAAGAGAAAAAGAAGTATTCTTTGTGTAGCGTTCGGCAAATAAAGTGTTTTGAAAATAAAAAAAAATATTTTTAAAATTATGTATTAAAGTTCACGAAAATTATTAGTTTTATTGTTAATCAACAATTAAAGCATTTTCTGCTTCACACATACACTCTAAGAAATATTCGTTTAATTTTACTTCAATAATTGATTGTAACAGGTTACCTTCAATAACTGTAGGATATTTAAACATGTTGAATTTTAAACTAAAATTTAAACAATATTAATACGATTTTTAACACGAAGCATATTAATATTAAACTTTTTTATGCTTAATTTCTGCTGAATTTTAATAAACTGTTTATTACTGTTAATAGTAATTTTCAACAATTTATTTAATTTTAATTACTAGGTAGTTGAAATTTACGTAAACATTTGCTGAATTCTGGTTTACTTTTCAACTAGAAAAGAGCGCCTTCGGTGTCGAACACATAAATTAAGTACAAAAATTTGTTTGGTTTTAAAATAATTCATATTTATTTTATAAAATTCATTTTAAATAATAAATTATAAATTTTAAAATGATAATATAGTAAAAATAAAATTTAAATTATTAATATTAAAATATCAAATATTAATTAGAGGCAAATTAAATTTCTAAACAATATAACTGTTTCTTAATAATATTTCATTAACAAAAATTAAATAAAAATTATAAATTCTGATTTAATATTTAGTTTTAGTGTTTGTCTGGAAGTTCGTCTAGTTTGCGAACTAAATTACAGATTTTAGACATATTGTACAAAGTCTTTTTTGGTCCTCGAGGTTTAGGCGGGTAATATTTTAATAAATAACGGACTAAAAAATCCAATGTTTGCGACATACACTTTGGATACTGTATGTTAAAAATAAAATAATAACACAAAACCTCTAATATTAATCCAAATAATGTAAAATTGTTAGTACAACTTATTTGTATATTTTTGATGAAAATGAAAGCGATTTGAGAATCCAAAGTTGAATCTAGAAAAAACAACAAATCAGATATGAGCACAAGATGGTATAAAAATATGAAAAATCTTACCAGTTATTGAAATCCAAGGACCAGCTGTCGGAATTGATTGTACGATTGTGTCCATTGTGGAACCCAACTATAAAATAAAATAAAAGTCACTTTGTTAAATAAAAGTTTAATCTGCCAAAAGAAATAATAATTATCATTTACCTGGTAATGTCTAAATAGGTACCCCGTGTCCTCCTTGAAGTAAGCAGCTATGACCCGAATTAAAGTTTCTTCGTTAACAACAGATAAAATTGTTTTTACAAATTCCATTTTAGATGACTTAAAAAATTGAGCTATTTTGTATTTTTCATTTTCGTTGTTATTTTGTAGTCTGAATTCCTTTACCCCGGTCAGCTCCATAAAATGATTATGGAGGCAAGTTTTGTTGAAAATATAGGGCCAATTTTGTTTGATGGAATTTATTGATGGATATTCTCCTGATCCATTAAAAAATTGCCATTGCCAAGCGAACGTATCGATCATATAACCCACTACAGTTTGATGATTATTTTCCATGTCTTTATTTGAAGGATATAGGTTTAATAAGTATTCCTTTTTTTGGAAACCTGAGAGACCCTCAGTTGTCTCAACAATAGTCGGTTGCCAATTTGTGACCGCTTCCATCAAGGCATTTGCTTTTTTCCGTTTTTTTATATGCATCCTCATCAAGTCACTTCCTCGCTTTCTGGAAATATTATTTAAATAATTATTTCGATTTCTGAGCATTGTTACAATGACTTCAGAGAACGATGACGTCACAACACCTTCGCTGTTTCGTTGTTCAAAGGTATCAGGATATGTTTGTATTATACTTTCCGCGACGGAGCGTAAAATTTTAAGTGGGATGTAATACGAAAATTGACGAAGATCATCTACAATATAATTAATGAACGCGCTTAATCTATTGCCTAGTTTTTGCCTTTTTTCAATTGCTTGCACAATGTCTTTTGGCATTTTGTTCCAGGGAACTTTGAAGTTTTTAAAAAGTTTTGTGGCTTCACTATGGTTTGGAGACGATGATTGTAATTGTATATGTTCGTAGGCACGTTCTGCATTTAAGGTACTATTTATTTGTGGGATAATGAGAAATGGTTCATTTTCACCGTATATCTCGCACAATTCTATCCGATCTTCAGAGGTATTACCACCAGAGCTACTGAAGTTTGTATTAACATTAGAAATAGGAGTTTGTGGCATCCATTTTTCGTCAAATTTTAGTAGTATGAAAAGCATATCCTTTTGGCTCACGTAGTATTCTAAAATATCATCTTCTGCTATTTCAGAACCTGTTTTTTCTAGAACTAGGTTGGTCCCTTGCTAACCTAATGAATTTGCTAAAATTATAAAATATATTTATATTAATCATTTTAAAAAGCATTATTAAAAATAATTACCTTTATTTATAACATCTGTAATTGATGGATATGACAGAAAAGTTTTTTTTATAGTCCGGTCACCAGAGCATACTTCGAACGGCAATTTGGACATTTTTTAAATACAAAACTACACAAAATAAATAAACGTAAATTACATGAAAGACTATAAGGTTCGATTGTTAAATTATTCCAAATTTTCGTTAATATTTTTCAATAAAAGTGTTATAAGGTGAAAAATAGTATTTATTATCTTTCATTAACACATCCACTGGCTTTTTTAATAACAGCTGATCTAAATGGAAACTTTTATAGCTCAATTTGGAGTTACTGTTTTCATATAATGTCGTATATTGATTATACCAGAAAATTTTTACAGAGCCATATAGAACTGCAGCTTCGTATGAAGAATTTATAAAAATAGCTTCAATATTTAAAATTTCTATTTCGCCTTGTTCATTCTGCATTGTAATCACGCTATCATGTTCCTTATATGTCGTATTGAAAATTGAAATTTTTTTTGTCACAAAAATGTACTCGTTCGGTATTTTCACATTAAAAGCATTTTTTGAAAATCTCGTAACGTCGTCTGCCACTATAATAGATTTAAAACGATCTCCGGCGATGGTGGTTTGAAATTCTTGATGATTTTTGCCAGCGAATAAGTTATATTTATGAAATTTTTAGTTCTTTTTGAAATTTGTTTAAAATATTGATGTTTTTGCTCGAACGCCATGGTCCATAGTCCTCTAAGCGGTCCAAGTTTTCGAATTAAATCAGGATAGTGTGTAATGTAGTGATGTTTTGGACGCAGTTTTAATAGAGGAAACGACTCCATTCGGTGTTCGAAATAACTGTCAACATAATAAGTTAACAATGATATTTGACTTACGGAAATTTCTGAAGCACAAATTATTCGACACATTTCAACCATTGAACAGAAAAATTTCCACACATTGTTTTCAAAATTTTCTATCTGACCTAACATTATATGCGGCATGAGGATTAAAATATTCCATATTTCATAAGCTTTTCCAGTTATTTTGTTTCTTTGTAAATCAATTTTAGGAAAAGAAAGTGACAATTTAAATTTTTTCCTTAGTGCAGCCAAATACCAATTTATATAATCAATACGAACTATATCACGATTGTGAAAATATTTTATGATTTCCATTAAGTCGTAGGGAATAATACCTTCAAATAAGTCATGCCCAATGCATGGTGGTAATCCAGGGGCACATGTATGGTAATGGCACAACTCTTTTAGTACAGAATTTTTTTTTACACCATTTATAGCTGCAGCATCCGAAGTTAATAAGTTTTCAATTATTATATTAAAGTTTTCAGGCATTCTTAGTTCTGGAATGTTCATGTTAAAGTTTTGCAACGAAGTTCTGTCATAAATACAATATCTACAAAAATATTCCGATGTACTAAAATTTTCTATCAGTCCACCTATTTGGTGGCTGCCAAGATTATCTCCAACCATCGCGATAATCGAACCAAATAATGTACGAGTTGAATCTTTCTCTTTAAGATTATTTACTTCAATTCCTTTATTTTCCAAAATTTTCAAATCCTTTATAAGAGGATCTAATATTTTTCCAAAGCCAAAATATTTTACATGAATTTCTTTACACAATAATACTAATTGAATATTATTGATTTGACTCCTATGCTTTTTATTTATATTGCCAACAGACATGTATACTCCAACCATTTTATGCTTGTTCTTCGATGAGCCTAACGGATTACAAATCTCAAATGCATCTTGGAACAAAATTAGTTCAATTTTCGTTTCACCGTTGGAAAAAAATAGATTTCTTTTATAAGCTGAACCATTATTGTAATCCAAGAATGCTTTGCTATCCTCAGGTTTCTTTTCATTGAAAAGCTGATTAAATTTATTATCTTTCATCAACACCTTTAAAGTACTTAATATTGAAATATAATAAAAATGGCATGCATTGTGATAGTTATTTATTCCCAAATCAATTTTCTTAGGTGGCACATATTCAGTTCTACTTTCGGTATACTTAACGCGGGAAAAATTATTTTTGAATAATCTAAGTTCATTTGCTTTAGATGAATTCCTAAAAACAGACAGAACTTTTTCAAGTTTAGTAAAACCGTTTGTATCTACTGTAATAGATTCGATTTGTCTATAATTTTCAGAATATTTTTCAGAAATAGTGAATAATTCGTTATATAAAAAATTTAATCCTTCGATTGACACTTTATATTTGAATTTAAGATTATTAAATAATAAGTAAAAGCTATTATTCTCAGAACACGTTTCTTCAAGAATTCTTTCTGTTGTCTCGTTAATAAAATTAAAATCATTGTTAGTCTCACTAAAACTTTCCTGAATAGTTTGAATTTCGTTGAGGGCTTGTGTTTTGTTGTTCTCCACTTTATGATATCTAAAGCAATGTACCCGAAAATTTATCGAGTTTTTAAAATACATATTGCAGTTGTGGGCTGGGCATTGTATATCTTCTTTTGCTCTTAAATGATTTCTCATGTGGTGTGTGATGTGAGTAAAATTATTTATTTCAATTTCACATAAATTACACTTAAAATTGCACTGCTGGTTTAATTGCGAATTTATTTTTATAGAGTCAACATTCCTTTTTTTGCTTATTAAAGTGGAATGCATTCTATCAGAGCCTTCTAGAGTATAGAGCCATAATCATTATGACGTATTTTTTTGAAGCTTTTTTAGTGGTATAACTTTTCACTAATTTACATAGGAATCCATAGTAAAAATGGTGGTTTTTAGCTTCAAATTTTTCAATGAAAAAAGCATAAATGTTATAAAATTTTTATACAAAAGTGTTCTACATATCTTTAGCAACAATATTCAGGAAGGGTTTATTGGTATTAAGTAAATATTAATTGCAGAAATATTAAAATTAAATTATTTCTAAAATATATTTTTCGAACTTTCATTTTGAAAAATACATCAAAGTTGGCTCTGACGAATTAAAATAATACTTGCTACATTTATTTTAGTTTTACTAGTGTACGTTAGATGTCACAGATTTATACAGAAAAATACGCAAAAACATTGTTTAATCACTAAATTATCACACGTTCTTAATATTTTGAGAATTTGTTTTGCTTTTCCTACAATTTTTGAACTTAAAATTTTCCCAGGTGACAATTTTTGGTACGATTTTTAAAAAATGTACACTGCCATCACTGCCATCTATGTAATGTATATTGACTTAATGCACACAATTTGTAGTAAGCTTTTCCTTTTTTATTTGACCAGAATGCTGTTGTTATGAACTTTTTTTTATATTTTGGTTTAAGTAAATCAATTATTACAAGAAAATGAAAACGATTTACTTAAACGACATTTAAATATGTTGAAATTCAAACATTTATGAAAATATTTCAGAAATCATAATTAAGAATTTGTAACGTTTTCATTGACAAATTTGACTTAAGAAAAAAAGTGATTTCCCATATGTTTTATGTGTTTTACTATGGAAATTTTGATTTTTTCGTCCTTTCTAATTCCCTTAAAAAAGCTTCGTTTTTTAGATTATGGCTTGTATAATCAAGGTTGCTTTGATTCTATGCCAATGAACTTTGTACGCAACATAATTTGAAAAACGTTTTAAACAATATGGCCACAAACAGTTAAATTGCACATTTTTCATTCCTCGGTGCACATACACATGTTTATTGTATAACACTAATGATTTAGTTTTGTTTTGACAAATCCAACAAACAAAAAACATTTCTACTATTTTTCAGAAACACTATGAAATTACTTATATGCATTACTTAGAATTGCTACGTGCGCGTCTCTATTTCACAAAGAAGAGGAATGCAATTACAAATGAATGTTAAAATGACTAAATATCAACAAATTGCGGTTTGTTTAATATTAACCAAGAATAATATGTACTATTTTTCACTATTTTTAATAAAATAATAATAAAAATATACGAATACTTACGTTTTATAATAATTATTCAAGTATTAAAATACAATTTCAACACCTAAATTTATTTTTATATTTTATGTATCACTACGTCTGCGTGATAAAGGACTACTGCACAAGAAAATATGAAAAAATGCTTGAATTTACGACGAAATTTTAGTAAAGATAACTGTTATAACTGTTAAATATCAGAGTTTTGTTGAATTTTCAGCAATTGTTGTTGGAAATTAATCACAAAATTATTTTTAATGAGAACGTTGTTGAAAATTAAATTTTTGTTGGTTTTTAGGTAACTGTTCAATTCTGAACATTTTTATATTTATTTATTAGCAAAAACTTACTAAATTTTAACAAAAAGTTATATATTAATAGCAAAAAAGCAATACAACATTTAATGTAAACAAAATTCTACAATAATTAAAGCAAATTATGTTGAATATAGGTTTAAATTTACTCAAATTTCTTAGAGTGTATGTACAGTCCGCTAATCAACGAAAACATTGAGTTGTACAAAACAGAATCATCATCGCGAAAAGTGTCTTTTCAGAATATTTAAAATTCTATTTTGCGCTTCGCTGGAAGGGGACTGATGTACCGACTATCGACGGTAGTCAACGCGCACTATTATTGCTTCATACTACCTATCGCGCTACTATCTCAAAGTAAAAGGAACATTACAGAAATATCAACACATATAATTTGATTCTTTTACTAATGATTAAATTTGTATATAATGATTTGTTTAAGTATTTAGTATGTAAAATCTATGAAAATAAATTATTTTACATATAATTATGTACCATTACCATACCATACCATAACACAAAAAACAATGTAATGTAAATAATGTAAAACTTGAACCTGTTACTTTATTCAACGCGGGAACAGCACCGAAGTTCACTAATGAAGCCATCACATCATTAAGTAACTTCCAAGCAAATTATTTCGCTTTCCGCGATATCTTTTACGATTATTTCAAAAACGCATACAATTCTACTTCATTAGAAATAAAAATTTAACCTTAACTAAAATAACCAAATTAATTTTAGTGCCGCCAACCTGTAAAAAAAAATCAGCTTCGGACATAAAACCAGAAGACAGCTAGCTGTGTGTCAATTCATCTTCTCAATACTTACGTACTTATAGCTACGTCTTACTACGGGTAGTAAATTGTGGCCCCAACTGAAAACTAACTTGATTTATTGTAATCACATATAATGAATAATCAGCTTGTCTGGTTTCCACTGTATCCCGGTGATTAGTTCTAATATTGCAACAAAAAATTGCTTATCATAGACACAAACCACAATACCTTACATTTTAGTTTCAATTACATACGAATTTGAAAAATTGTCGCTAGTTTCTACAAAGAGACATTCAAGCATATTTACCAAGGGGAAAATCGAGAGAAATTTCATAACAGCCAGATAAAAGAATTGCCAAAAATTCTTCCCCATACAATATACCGAACGTGCTGAATACAATAAAATTAAATTAAATGGAAGATGGGGTGAATAATAATACACTACACCATATGTACATAAGTATGTATGTAATATGTATATACTCAGAGAGAAGAAAATTTTAGAATAATAGTCATGATTTAAATGAACATTGTAATTATTAAGCTACGTGAGGTCAATTTAGCGAGCATATAACCAAAAATGGGTTAAACTTATTTTTGTTATCAGATGTGATTCGAGTGACACTCCATACAACCGATTTAACTGTGACAAATTTTTATGTCTGTTCATTTTTTTATGGTCAAATGTTATCTCGAAACACAATATATACATACATATACATATATTCTTAAATATATTGTCTTGAACTTTAAACTTTTTGTACTCGAAGGAGCATATTAAAAAATATGAAGCAATCATACACATATGTTGTTAAATTTCCTCATACTAACCCAAAAACAAAAACAAAAAGGATATCTGTGACTCTATATAACATCAACACATAAGAAAATCTAATATCCTTATTTTGTGTGTGTCTAGCTCTAGATATTATGATTTAACAAAAAACAAAAAAAAAAAAAAAAACTTTTGTCTATAAAATATACTTATGTACATACTTGGTTTGGTACAAGGAGCCCCAGCAACAACAATAACACGAAGACGAATAGAAGATGTAGATTTTGGTGAATGATGAAGAGTCGAAAAATGTTCCTTCTTAACACATTTTGTTGAGATTAAAAATTTTCTTTTCTTGTTGGTTTTATTAGATTTTTAAAAGTGAAAAATCATAAAGATCAAAAATTTTCCTATTTCATATCTCTCGTCGTATTCTCGTATATATTGTGCTGTGTTGATTTTACAAGAAGACTGTTCCGAATTAGATGATGATGATGATGATGTGGATAATAGTGAGAATGGTAATGATAATGATGGGAAAATATGGTAAAGTGTAAAGTCGAGATTTTTTGGAAAATTATTTTTCAATGGACTCAATTTGAATTTTAAACGAGAAATCTGGATTTTTCGACGCAAATTTATGGGTAAATCGTTATAATGGTATCAAGTTGTACATTTTGGTGCTTGGTCGTCAGATGGTGTCGATTTATAATTTAACTGTTTGTGAGTTAATAAAATATCAATGATTTTAGTTGGATTGTTTAAAGACATAATGTTGAAGAATTTTGATTTTTAGATAGAGGGACATCAATTAAAGAATCATTAATCGGCGGATTCGAGATTTTGAGTTTACCTTTGTTAATATTTTGTACATATAAGGGTAGTATTTTGCTTTTGGGAGGAAGGCGAAATCTTGGCACTAAAAATTCTTCAACATTTGTGATTTCATATACATATACAGAATAATTACCAATTATTAAAATTTAAAATTAATATACAAAAACAAGAATGCCGCAAAACACGAAATAAGGCTTTAAATGATTCTGGTTTATGGAGAAGCTGGCCGGAGTCTTGATAACACTGTCACTCTCTACGCTTCGCGTTTTCGTACTGTCAAACGCGTTTTCGTACTGTCAGTGCGACGGAACATGTGGTTTCAACATGATGGTTGTCACGCACACCATTCTTTGGTAGCACGTGTAGTACGTAATCGTGATTTCAATGGTCAGTGGATCGAGAGAGCTGGTCCGGTAAATTGGCCTGCCAGATCACCAGATCTTACTTCGCTAGATTTCTTTTTGTGGGGCTATGTCAAAGACCAAGTTCAGTGCTGAAATTCAAGCAGACACACTCCTTAGTTGTGTTCAATCATTTGAAATGCGGATTAATAAGTGTATTGAAGTCGAAGGCCATCATTCTGAGCAGTTAATTTAATTGAAAGATGATGAGGAAAGGGGACTCTGTAAATCAAGCGCCCTTTTCCCAATTATTCCAAATTTGGAAAATGAATAAATAGTTTAAGACTAACTTCGTGAATTTACAACGAAACCATGGTATTTTTATTGCAGACGTCTTGCAGAATCGTTTACGTAGGTTCTCAGTAGTAGAAATAAAAAAAAATTGAATATCGTCAATTACAGCGCCATCTACCATGAATCGAAAAAAATGTTTCAGTGAAATCCTATAGCCGTAGAATCCGAATCTGTAATAAAAAATGGGGGTTCCTATTTTAGTTTCAAAGTTACCCCCGCCCCACCTACAAGGAGAGGCAGGGGACCTAATTTTAACACTAATGTGTTTCCCCCGCGGAATAATTAAATTTTGATCTTTACTATTTTTTTCGTAGAGTGATTATTTTCCGAGATATTTGAGTGTATCAGGTTAAAAAAATCACCCGGTATATGTGGCAATTATGGTGTGCAGTCGAGAATATAGAATAAAGATGTATATGTATATGTTATGATAAGTGTGCGTATTTACCGGTAACAGTTTGGTGAAGGATAATTTGGTTCTGCGCTATCCGCTATCTGAAATTTTGGCCATATGACTTTTATGTCTATGTATGTAAATACCCCATTTATCAAGGAGGTCTAGGAAATCTCTTGGGTGGTTAAACTGACATAAATTTACGTAAGAAAGTTTGGTAAATGTGAATTGAATGAACTATTTGAATGTACTATGAATTACTATAAGATATAATTGTGTTCCTCATCACTCGAATATAATGCCAATTTCATCGTTCTCTTCGTCACTGCTTTCATTTTCATCCAATATTTAATGTACATCAGTTGGTGTTTGGGGCCCACCGAACCAGTAAAAATCTATAGAGAGTTATTTTTCTCTATCCATCCATTATTTTGTGCTACGAAATGTGGTGGCTTGATATGCACAGTACTCTTCCAGATGGCCGTTATGAAATTAACCCTCTAAATTATTTGATATAAAACCGAAAAACAAGGAGGTACCATAAATGCATCAAATTCTGAAACACAATACATTGTAATATATGTACAATATATTAAAAGTAAAACTAAAAAAAAAAAAAAAACCCGGGGCATGCTGCAGCTATCGGGGGGGGGGGGGGGGGGGGGGGGTCACAGGTGGTGGATAGTGGACGGCCTATCGATAGTTAGGTTAGCGGTGAATTAAATAAGCCGCCCCCAACCCCAGCCCTGCTGGGAGGAGAGTCTCAGGAAACTGGGGAGTGGTTAACCTCAGTTTAATAAATTCTGAGTGCCTATGATACCCGGTATGGAATGGCGAACTGATGGCGCCATAAAACCATCAACTAATAACCACAGGCAAACTGAGCGTCACATTTTCCGGGGTCTCCAGGTAGTGGCCGGGGTGCTGGGATGGGATGCTTGGTGAGCCAATGGGCTGGATTAAGGTGTTATGCGACCCGTGCTGATGATCGGCTAGGCTGGGGGCCCATTTCACAAAGCCCAGTCATTAACGGAGCTCTCTGGATACCTGGCTACCTCCAGTTGTATTTAGCCTTACCTGCGTATACGGATCTCTGCGCAGGTAGACCAGTATTTCTCCGACACTCGTGGGAATACTATGGAAGATTTAATAAATAAAAATAAGGGAGCTGGTACCCTTGAAAAACCGGAAAAATTGAAGGAAGAAAGTGGCTCTTACCTTAAAGGTGGAGTTATCTCATCAGTGGCAGGGGTAAGTAGTACCATGGCACCAAAGCCAGGAGTCAGCGATACCAATGTCAGGCAAGAAAGCGGGGGATCGGGAAGGATCCCTCCTGCAAATCAGCGATACAGGGAGAAACGGTCGGCGCATAAAATTCTGGATAAACTGGCTGCAACCCCTGAGGGGCAGCTTACAGTAGAACAGAAGCAATCTGTGGCTTGTGCGAGGGAGATTGTCGGCCGCGACAGTTCGGATAGGGTCCTTGTGCCTAAAAGGCAGAGGTCCCAGGATGAGCTCGAGGTGGGCGGCAACAAACGAGCCAAGACGGTTACAGGAGCGGTATCGGGTGATCCCAAGGAAAAACCGAAATTGTTCAGCGAAATCCGAAAGGAGAACGTACTGGTGCTAGCGGTAATTGACAGAAGTCAAGAAGATGGGAGCATCACGGCAGAGAAGTGGAGGGAAGTGTATAATGCACTAAACTCCATTTTCATCAAGGTCCTGAGAGAAAATCCAGGATTGGTGTGGTACTCGGATGTGATGCAAACGCGCATCACACAATTTGGAGGAGCACTGATATTAATGAGAGGGGTGAGTTATTTTTTGATTACTTATTAAATACTAACCTTTCAGTCTGTAATGTTGGGCAAGAACAAACATTTATCGTTAGTAATCGGCAGGAGGTTCTAGATGTGCCCCTCGCCTCGGATACTATTCTTCAGTTGATTAGAGGATGGAGAGTGGCGAAGGAGCACTCATTCTCTGATCATCAATATATAACTTATAACCTTAACATTCACCCGGATACCCAGAAGCCGTTCAGGAATCCTAGAAGGACAAACTGGGAGAAATATGGGGAGGTGTTGGAGGAACTATTGCCGGAGGTCCCCGGACTTCTGGAGACAGTGGAAGAATTGACTTGCATTGTGGATGTTGTCACGAAAGCCTGCAATCTTTCCTTTAATGCTGCTTGCCCCCTGATAAAGCCAAGGGGCAGGCAGAAACCGATATGGTGGTCCATGGAATTGGAGACCTTGCGGAAGGCATGTAGAACAGCCTTTAATAAAGAGCACGAGGCATGTTCGGTACTGGGACTCCTATAAGGAGGACCTAAGAAAGTACAAAAAAGAATTGAGGAAGGCACAGAGGGGATCTTGGAGACTCTTCTGTTGTAGAATGGAGGAAGCCTCTGAGACTTCCCGCCTTAGGAAGATTCTATCTACTAACCCAACTAGTCTTAGTTACTTAATTAGACCAGACGGGTCATGGACAGCTTCAAGTGCGGAATCATTGGAGCTTCTCATCGATACCCACTTTCCGGGAAGCTTTGATGACTCGATGGAGCCTGGAGCTCATCGAGGAACACCTCCAATAGATATGGAGGGCATATTGGGCGCTGCAGGGATTTAAGCCTTAAAAATCGGCGGGTCCGGATCGGATTATACCAGCAGAGATCCAAAAGAACTCGGCAGTCATCCTCCCAAGGTTATCTTCAGGGGATGTCTGAAACTAGTCTATATTCCTAGGAATTGGACAGAGGTCAAAGTGATCTTTATCCCGAAATCGGGAAAGAGCTCACATGCTCATCCAAAGGACCTGAGGCCTATAACTCTATCATCCTTTCTGCTGAAAACCCTGGAAAGGTTGATAGATGTATTTATTCGATCAAGGATTGAACCCAGGAATTGGGCAATGTCGCAACATGCGTACTGTAAAGGAAAGTCGGTGGACACAGCTCTGCACGATCTAGTACGCACGATTGAGAAATCAATTTACTTGCAACAGTTTTACATGGTAGCATTTCTCGATATTGAGGGTGCTTTTAATAATGTAAAAACGGAGGCGATCATGGAAGGATTGTCTTTTTTGAAGGTGGACTGCTCTATAAGTAGGTTAATAAATCTGATGCTGGTAAGCAGGACTATTACCTCGGAGCTGGGAGAGTCCAAGATTAGAAGACGGGTGGTTAGAGGAACCCCACAAGGAGGTGTAATGTCCCCCATTCTCTGGAGTGCAGTGATTAATGAATTGCTGCTGGAACTAGAGAGAGAGGGAATAGGGGTTGTAGCATATGCTGATGATGTAGCGATAGCTGTCTCAGGCAAATATCTAGATACGATTAGGGATGTTAGAATGCACTCCTGATCATTACGAAATGGGCCAGCAAGTGTGGACTGGGAATTAACCCTTCCAAAACAGAGCTGGTACTATTTACTAGGAAATATAAAATTCCGGTGGTTAGCCCTCCTATCATAAACGCCAGAGGACTAGTTTTTGCTGACCGAGCGAGATTTCTGGGCATAATCTTTGATAGTAAGCTCAGCTGGAAGCCTAACACTTTGGAAAGGGTGAATAAGGCTTATGTAGCCTTATACTCGCGTAGGAACGCTATAGGTAAGAGATGGGGCTTGAAACCGGAGCTGGTATACTGGCTCTATACCGCCGTGGTAAGACCTGTGCTAATGTACGGGGTGGGCGTTTGGTGGCCACCTCTGGATAAGGTAACATATAGAGGTATGATGGAGAAGGTGCAAAGAACGGCCTATATGCTTATAAGCGGGGCGCTTACGACAACACCTACACGCGCTTTAGAGGTTATGTTCCACCTTATTCCAATCGACCTTCATGGTAAACAGATGGCAGCCAACGTGGCTACGAGACTCTTGGCTGTCCCTCAGTGGAAGTGTCTTCAGGTGGGACACTCGACGATAGGTAGATTCGTTGGCGAAGAACTGGCGAATCTGGATTATATTACACCAACGTTGTGCTTCGATAAAGGTCTCCGGACCATCTTTCCCCCAAGGGAATCCTGGAGAGGCGGATCAATTCTGGAAAACGAGGCAGTGCAATTTTTCACGGTAGGAGCCGGAGTCTTCTGTGATAAACTTAATCTAAATATTTCTGTTCGTCTCCCTGACTACTGCAGCGTGTACCAGGCTGAAGTGGTTGCGACCGGGCAATGTCATGACATGGTTGAAGCATAATGTGGTATCCGGGAGGGATATCGCAATTTATGTGGACAGTCAGGCAGCGGTCAAGTCACTTGGGGCAGGTTGTCTGAAGTCGCGGGTGGCGCTGGATTGCCGATCATCTCTTAACGATATGAGCGAGTATTCCAGCATCCAGATAATCTGGGTCCCGGGTCACTCGGACGTCACGGGGAACTGCAGGGCGGACGAACTAGCTAGGTACGGTACGACTCTCCAGATGCAGCCGGAAATGGTAGGTCTGGGGATGCCTATGGCAGTGCTAAAATGGGCGCTCAGTAAAAAGGCAATCGCCTTTACAAATGAGAGGTGGATCAACACTATCACGTGCAGGGTAGCAAAGCAGGTTTGGCCAAAACTGGACTTGCGGCGCTCCAAGGTATTAATATCCCTGGGAAGACAAGAAATAAGATGGGTCGTAGGGATAATGCCAGGTCACTGCCTTTTTGGGGAGCATGCGAGAAGGCTGGAGATACAGACGAATGACTTTTGTAGAAGTTGCATGGATGAAGAGGAGGAGGAGACTTTGGAACACTTCCTATGTTCATGTCCGGCGCTATCATACAGAAGGCATAAGTATTTGGGTGTGTACGGTATGGACAGCCTTTCGGAACTCGCGGACTGTGGAGTGGTTGGTTTCAACGGGAGTAATGGGGAGATGGGATCCTGTGGTATCACAACGGGCCATTGCTGGCCTAAGTGTGCGATAGCAGCCACTTCAACCTAACCTAACCTACCAATAACCATACACTTTGTTTTGTTAACATTTAACTTTAATTTGTTTCCATTTAGCCATTTTTGTGCTCGTTCCAAATCACCGTTAATATTATCAACAACTTCTTCAATGGTATTTCCACTATAATAAATCAAGGTGTCATCCGCAAATAAATTTATATCACAATTTTTAAGACTTTTTACTATATCATTTATATAAACTATAAATAGTATAACACCCAAAACGGATCCTTGAGGAACACCAAGCTCATTAGTACATCTATCAGATGTTTCATGCACTACTTTCGTTCTTTGACTCCTATGACTCAAATAACTTTTAAACCAATTTCCATTCGTTATTTGTAATTCCTATCTCTGTTAACTTTTTCAACAATATTGTTCGATCAATTGTTTCGAATGCCCTTTGGAAATCCAATAATACTATAATTGTATATTCACCCCTGTCTCTCGATTCCTTCCATTTACTCAATACTAAGTTTAATGCAAATTCACATGAATATCCCTTACGATATCCCGATTGTTGCTCTATTAATCACGTTTAAAAATTCGATTAGTTGTATCTTTACGATAGTTTCTAAGATTTTCTCACAGCGTCCAGCATATTAATTGGTCTAAAATCTTCTGGATATTTTGCGTTTTTTATTTTTGGAATAGTACCGTTCTATCCATTGAACAGTAAACACTCAAATTTATTCTATTGTGCAATAAAACATAATAAAAATAAAAAGTGCAGTGATAACAAAAATTTCAATAAAACATTTTGTGTAAATTATAGCTTTAGTTTGCATGAACTAAAATAAAATTGCAATGTTTGCAATTGAAAATATTAATTTCATAAAGAAAACTATACGTGAACTATAAAGTGCAGAGAAAACAAAAAGTGATTAAACGTTGTAAGGTGTTAATGACTTAGATTCTAGGTCATTACACATTGCAATGCTCGATACCAATTTATTTTCAAAAACAACAAAAACTCCACGAACTCCACCACCAGGTAGTTCGCTTCAAATGACACAAATAAATCAAAATTCATTAGAAAACATGTCACCTATACAACAAAATTATTCTCCGATGTCGCCCAAACATATAATTCCGCTAACTCCGCAACTACTTCCACAATCGGGTCAACCTGAAGAGTCAAGCGATCCAACTGTGTCCACGCCGCCCATATCTACATCTGAAGATAACGATGGATGGGCCACGGCCAACAAAAGGGGTAGAGTCACGAGTCCACTAACACCTAACACCAAATGTAAACAAATGAAGTTGAATGAGTACTGGTTAGCGCAACCTGTAGCTGCAGTGCCCTTATCTACAAGATTTCATAGTTTGCCCGAGGAAATCGAAAAACTACCCCAACCCAAAAAAATAATGGCGCCACCAATATTTGTGAGAGGCGTAGAAACAATGAATCCTTTAACTGGCTTGTTGAAGGAACTGGCTGAATACAACTTCGATTTAAAAATAATGGAAGTAACCAGGTTAAAATCCAGTTAAAAGTTGCCGATCTGTACACGCTGGTGATCAGAGCCATAAAGGAGCGAAACACCGAATTCCATTCGTTCCAACAGAAAGTGGACAGAACCTACCAGGTAGTCATACGAAACTTGCATCCATCAATTAACATCGAAGATTTGAAAAGTGAGTTAGTTAATCTGGGCCACGATGTTGTTAATATCTGCAACATGAAGCAAAGTGGTACGAAAAAGCCACTCCCACTCTTTAAAGTTGAGCTTCGAATGAATGAATCAAATAGAGATATACATTCGATAAATAGACTGATGCATTCAGTTGTTCAAGTGGAAAAGCCACATGTCAAACGTGAAGTAGTTCAATGCACTACTTGTCAAATATATGGACATACCAAATCGTATTGTAATCACAAACCCAGATGTGTGAAATGTACAGGTGAACATCTCACAAATCAATGTGAAAAGAAAACGTGGGGTTCAGACGTGAAATGCGTGCTCTGTAATGGTAGCCATCCAGCCAACTATAGAGGTTGCACTGTGTATAAAGAAGTTAAAACTCGCAGATTTCCACCTCTTAGAGAAAAAATAGTGGAGAAGTCACAGCCCGCTGCAAAACCGAATCCATCTTATCAGTTAGTTACTGGGACAATATATGCGCAGAAACTCAAAGATACAATTGAAGATAAAACTTCGGAAGGAAATCGTACCAGAGAAAACCAATCAACGGATAACTCAAAAAATCATCAACATCTGCCCGAGCAATCTTCTACACAACGGTTAGAAATTATGATGGAAAAATTAATGACCAAAATGGACACTATACTTAATCTTCTAACGACCATTGTCTCCAAATCATTTAATGTCCAGAACCCTTAAATTAGCAATCTGGAATGCCAACGGCTTATCACAACATGGACAAGAAGTTAAAAGTTTCTTGATAGAACAAGAAATAGATGTCATGCTAATATCCGAAACGCATAACACCAGCAAAAGTTTTCTAAAAATACCCAGATATACCATCTACAACACAAATCATCATGATGGAACAGCTCATGGTGGCACTGCAGTTATTATCAAAAACATGATTAAACACCATGAAGCAAAACAGTATAAGAAAGAACATTTACAAGCAACTACTGTAGTAATAGAAGATTGGCTAGGTCCGCCGTTTTATGCAATAAAAATGGAACAATTTGATCATCTTTATAATGCTTTGGGTCATCGCTTCATAGCAGGGGGTGATTAAAATGCAAAACATCAACAATGGGTATCAAGATTGGTGACAACGAGAGGACGAGAATTATTAAAATCAATTCAAAAAAGTAATCTTCATCATGTATCAACCAGTGAACCTACCTATTGGCCAAGTGATAGGAGAAAGATACCAGTGCAAGGATTTTGTTCAAAAAACGAGACTTGAGAGTTGCGTTTTTCACGTACGTACTAGATATAGAACAGTCAATATTATTGTTGTTTGATTTAATTTTAATATTATCGTACATCTAGTAAGCCGATAAAAATTGCAACTCTCAAGTCTCGTTTTTTGAACAAAATCCTTGCCCTGATGTCATAGATTTCTGCGTCACCAAAGGAATATCACGTAATTATATTAAAGCAATGCCATGCTTAGACCTGTCATCGGACCACTCGCCTGTCTTAATCACTTTAGGAACAAAGATAGTGAATACACAGAAACAAGCAATGTTAAGCAACAATAAAACCGACTGGAATTGCTTCAGATATAAAGTAACAGAGAATTTAAACACAAATATCAAGTTAAAGACGGAAACTGATATAGATGAAGCAGTGGAACATCTCAATAAATGTATTCAGTCGGCAGCTTGGAAGTCCACATACCACTACAAAATGAGAAAGGAAGAAAAGGAGAATATTCGAATGTTGTCAAGAAAATGATTAAGGAGAAAAGAAAGTTAAGACAGCAATGGCAACGATATCGACTAGCGGGAGATAAACGTAAACTAAACAAAGCCGTCAAAAAGTTTAAAGAGCTGCTTCTCAATGAAAAAACCAGTCAATTCAAGAATATTTATCACAACTCTCACCAACAGAAAACACAGATTATTCACTGTGGAAGGCGACTAAGAAGCTCAAAGAACCACAACAGCATATTCCGCCGATACGTAAAAGTGACGGCCACTGGGCGAGAAATAACGAAGAAAAGGCTGAAGTATTTGCAGACCATTTTGAAATTGGGTATTTCAACCATATCCATCAGAAAGTACGGAAGAACAGAACAACAATATTCAAAACTACTTGGATGCACTATTGCAAATGGATCATACTATCACGAGGTTTTCTATATTAGAAGTAAGAACTGTAATACAGAGAGAGTTAAATCCTAAAAAGGCGCCAAGATATGATCTTATCACAGAAAACATTCTGCAACAGTTGCCAGATAAGTGTATTCGATTTATAACCTATTTATTCAATGCTATACTTAGGACAGGATATTTCCCTATACAATGGAAGGTTTCACAGGTAATATTAATACCAAAACCAGGCAAGCCTCCAGAAGAAGTTACGTCGTACAGACCTATAAGCTTGCTACCAATTATGTCTAAATTATTTGAAAAACTACTACTTAAGCGTTTAAAGCCTATATTGTTGGAGAAGAAGCTGATTCCGGATCATCAGTTTGGATTTAGGCCAGAACACTCAACAATAGAACAAGTGCACAGAATAGTTGAAGTAATTGAAGAAGCCCTCGAGGAAAAAAGATATTGTTCTGCTTTATTCATGGACGTAGCACAAGCTTTTGACAAGGTGTGGCATGTGGGATTACAATACAAAATTAAGCTATGGTTGCCACATGATTTCTACAGAATATTAACATCATATCTACTAGACAGACATTTTATAATAAAACATCATGATGCGTATACAAATATCCGCCCAATTAAATCTGGTGTACCACAGGGCAGCGTGCTTGTGCCGATATTATATCTGCTATATACCGCAGATATACCTACAAGCAATCAAGTAACTGTCGCAACATTTGCAGACGACACGGCAGTACTCTCATCACATGAAGACCCCAGTAAAGCTACAGAAGTTTTGCAGGAAAATATTAACATTATTCAAGCATGGATGAAAAAATGGCGAATTAAAGTAAATGATGCTAAGTCTAATCATGTAACCTTTACTATGCGAAGAGGTACATGTCCACCAATACAAATGAATGACCGAAATATACCTCAAACTGATGAAGTGAAATATTTAGGCATTCACCTCGACAAACGGCTAACATGGCGTAAACATATATGGACAAAAAGAAAACAATTGGGAATGAAACTGACAAAAATGTATTGGCTGATAGGCAGAAAATCAAGTTTGTCGATTGAAAACAAACTACTGCTCTATAAAATGGTAATAAAACCTATCTGGACATATCGTATACAGCTGTGGGGAACGGCCAGCAACTCGAACTTGGACATTCTTCAGCGGTTCCAGTCTAAATTTCTAAGGATCATAGTAGATGCTCCATGGTTCGTATCAAACGATATAATTCACAGAGATCTACAGGTCCCAACAATACGGGAAGAAATTAGGGATTCCAGTGCCAGGTATCACTCAAGATTGAAGATTCATCCAAACGATCTGGCCAGCAAGCTTCTCACTACCACAACGATGGAAAGATTAAAACGTCACAAAATTTTTAATTTGCCAAATAGGTTTAAGATATTCCTTTTTAGACATTAATTTTTAAAATCACTAATGAATCGAACCAATAATAGTTAAATTTATGGGTTATTTTATACTAATCGTAATGTAAGTGACATTTTATCAATGGATAAAAATACTCCGATCGTGACAATGTAAAAAGACAAAAAATTTACTGAATGTCTCACAATGAGGTAGATTGAAAAATAAAGGAAATCAAAAAAAAAAAAAATTTGGAATAGGAATAATATTCGCTTCTTTCATACATCTAGGGAATTGACCCGCCATTAAAGAAGTATTGAAAATTGATAACAATTTTTCGCCAATAACATCCATAGCTTTCAAAATCATACTTGGCTTCAATCCGTGTACATCTCGCTTATCACACATTTTTGTTATTATATAATTTAATTCTGCTAATGAAATCTGGTTCAAAGCGAATTTCCTTTTCGCTGATGCAGTAATCTCGACTAAATCATCTTGTACGCTTGGAATTTGTCCATTTAAGATCTTGATACTATCGACATAAAATTTGTTTAGAACATTTGCAATTTCCTTGTGGTTACAGTATTCATGGTTATCAACTATGATGCGATCTATGCTACTATCTCGTTTTCCTTTCATTATTTCCTTTAAAACGCTCCATACTCGTTGCGAATTATACGAAGCAGTTTCTATTTTTCTAATGAAATAGTTTCTCTTACTTTTTCTTATTGATGAAAGATACCGATTTCGTGTTGCTCTATATTCATTCCAATGTTCCTCATTTCCAGTTTGCTTTGCTAATTTATTCGCTGCAATCTTTTTTGATTTTAAAAGCCGCAGATTATAATTTTTGTGAAACTATTCATTTGACTTTGGTTTTATCTCTGCTTTCTTGTAAAATACGTTTAGGGCTTTATAAATATTTTCATACATATTTTCGCATACTTCATCAATATCACCAGTCGTATCCCACTTTGAATCTTGTAACAGCTTATTGAATATATCTTGATTAAAATTAAATATCCCCTCAATATATTTTTTTGGTGTTCGGCCACTTTTACTAATTTCCATCAAATTTACTTGAATCGTCTCATGATCACTAATTTTCTCTTGCTCTAATGTGTCGATACGTATATTTGCAGTTTTTGTATTACCAATAACCCAATCAATTAAGGTATTCGTGTCTGCTGTTATTCTGGTACATTTCTCCATTAGTTGTTTCAGATTCAATGTTGTTATTATTCTATCCAACTTAAGTTTATTCGTCGTCTGACGTAGGTAGTCAATATTAAAATCACCGCATATTAAATTTAACTCCTCTGTAGAAATATTTTCTTTACTCCATTGATCGAAATAGTCGATGAATGATATTATACTTGAACTTGGGGATCGATACAACACCGAAAATGCTACATTTTTATTCAATTGATCTGATTTTCTTATCAAGACTTTACTAATCCATAAATAATTATTCTCAATCGAACAATTTTTTACTTCAAAATTTAAATTTTTGGATATATAAATCACTACACCCCCAGTAAACCGTGAATGTGAATCACATCGAACACATGAGTAGCCCTGATATGTAATTTCAAAATCGCTTATGTCACATGTAGTAACCACGTGCCACAAAAAAGCGACAAAAATTTCACATAAAATGGTGATTGGTGGAAAAAAAATGTGACAAAAAGTTGTCACAATATGGATGAAAAATGGTGGATGGGGTTAACGCTGATTGTCACACATAAACGAATATTTTGTAAATCAAATTTGTCGGTTTTTGGTGGAATATTTTTGAAGTATTTGTTGGAATATTAGTCACAAATTCGACAGTTTTTTTATGGTATTAAAGTCAAATATTTCTCGATATTTTCTGAATAATTGGTGGTCTAACTGTGGAACTAATTATGACCTATTTGTTGAAATTATAACCAAAAATTCGATAGTTTTTTTATAATATCACTTAATTATCAACAATTTTGTGGATATTTGTTGACTTATTTATGCAATTATGCGTAGGATTTTTTTTTATGATCCTACTGGGGTATGGTTTATTTGATATTTTTATTATTATTTATTTAAAAAAATATCTACCAAAAATGTAGAAATATCAAATCCCCCCCCCCCCCGCGTACTTTAACCCGAGCCGAGAGTTAATACAAAATGTCTCGACTCTAAAAAATGAAAACTTTCCTTGAGTTTTCTATGTGGTAGTTTGGTTTCGTGCAAAGAAACTCGCACAAACAAAAGTTCGGTCTACTCATCAGGTACTCGCAGGTAGTTACGACCCACGATATACAAATACAGGTAATATACTCATCGATTTCATTTTGGTTCATTTTCGCGCAGCTGTCAAAATTTTTTAAAAATGGCGGAGCTTGAGACTACACACAAATCACAATAGACGTATATCTTGTAATTGAGAGTAATTTTCTTTAAAATTTAGTGTTTTTATTGTGTAATATTTGAATTAATTTGTTTAAACTTTGGTGTTTTTTAACTGTGTATTCGAATAAATTTGTTTATTAACCTTTTAATAATGCGCTGTGCAGTTTATGGATGTAATTCTAATAATTCTAATAATCAAGGAAAGTGTAATGACGGCGAAACAACCTTTCAAGGTTTCCCAACAAAAGACAAAATAATTTGTAAACAGTGGGTGTTTTTGTGCCGCAGAAGTGATAAGTTTAATGTGAAGACTTCTAGGATATGCTCTAAACATTTTATAAGTGATAACTTCTTTGCTGTGAATCCGGTGTACAAGCAATTTGGATTAAAAAGAAATGCATACCTTAAAAAAAATGTAGTGCCATCGCTTTTATTACCAACGAAAAAAACGGAAGATTCACAAACCTCACGCAATGTAAGGTTGTGGAAACGGACATCACAATCAAGGTAAACTTAACTATTAAAATCTCTTAAATGAAGAATTATGAAAATAATCAATCGACAACACAAACTCATATCGATAACGCCGATTCATTAAATGATTTAAAAGTTTCTTCAGCGATGGATATCGATGTCGAGTGTACAGATAAAGATACTGAGCCAGAGCGGAAGAGTCAAAAAATTCCGAGTAACAATTTAAGCAGTTTACCAAAAATTATTATCGAACGTACCGAACAAGCTACACAAACCGTTGAAGTTATCCCTTCGGAATTGCAGCTCGTTAAATTAAACCAACAGTGTTCTAAACAAAGTCAAGTTATTGATTCACTGGGTCATATATTCACCGAAGGCCAATTGAAGAAGCTAGAATGTCCTAAACGGCGGGTCAAATGGACAATCGACGATATTGCCAACGCCATTGCAATACATGCAGCAGGGCCACGAGCATATCATTTACTTCTTAAAAAACAATACCCCTTACCAGCTGTGATAACCCTCAAAAAATGGTGTGCAAAGATCCAAGTGTATCCAGGAATATTGCAGTGTGTTATAAACATAATGAAAAAAGTCGATATGAAGGTAATGGATAGAGTTTGCGTCGTTTTATTTGACGAAATGAAAGTTAAGGAGAAGGTGGTGTATGATAAATCGAAGGATGAGACACTGAGAGCTGTGAAGTACGTGCAAGTTGCTATGGTACGTGGATTATTTGGGAATTGGAAGCACAAAATATTCTACGATTCATGCATGTGGATTCCATGTGTGTGCTATAGTGTGTGATCTCGGAGGGTCAAATCAAGGGCTTTTGCGTGACTTAAATATAACGGTGGTTACATCTTTTTTTCGAAATTCGGCCGATCATACTAAAAAAGTATATGTTTTTGCTGACGTGCCTCATCTAATAAAACTAATTCGGAATAATTTTGTCGACAATAAAGGATTTTTAATTGATGGACAACTCGTTCATAAAGGAATATATATAGAGGAGTTAATAGCCAAAATCAACGACAGGTCGGAGTTGAGTATGGCATACAAAATATCGGCAGCCAATTTAAAAGTGAGAGGCGCCGAGCGCCAAAAGGTAAAATTAGCCACAAAATTGTTTTCTCATACCGTTTCAACCGCAATTTTACGTGCAGGTAGTTTAGGAGAATTGAGTTCTGAAAATTGGATGAAATGTGCGGAGTTCGTCAAACAAGTAAGAGATAATCGAAATGTATTTTTTAGAATTATTAATTATAATTTATTTAACATTTAAGGTAAACGATTGGTTTGATTGCCTAAACGTCAGGGTCCCATTCAAAGACAGCCGGCAGCGTGTTCAAGGTGTTGGACTAGCGGAATCCATTCAGTTCGAAATTGTCCAGAAAATGAGCGATAGTATATTCAATATGCGCGTTAATGGCAAGGTCAATATGATGCCATTCCAAAAAGGTATAATACAAAATAACGAAAATTTACAAAATATTCACAATCTGGTCTTTCGGAAAAAATTTGAATGTTTCGACACGAACGACAAAACATTCCTGTTCTAATGATATTTAATGTTTATTTATATTTATTTATGCAGGAATAATAATGACGAATAATTCACTAAAACTTCTATATGACGATCTAAAATCGCAGTACAATATCTCATATTTGTTAACATACAGGCTTAACCAGGATGTATTAGAAAATTTCTTTGGCGTTATCCGTTCGAAAGGTGGACTTCACGACCACTCAGACCGCCTCGAGTTTATGTACCGGCTTCGCTCGTATATACTAGGTAGAAACGAGAGTAGTCTATCGGCAAATGGCAACACAATGGTAGACGATACTCCAGATTTAGACACAGTCGGTAATTTAAGTGGTAACCTGTTTAGGACATTAACTTCTGAAATAAATTTAGAAGATAAACCTGAAGACGAGCCTGAATCACTCCAATATGACGGTGTGGAACATTTGGCAAGATATATTTGCCATAGAATTAAAAGCCCTGAATTAGTAATAAATAATTCTACAATTAATACTGTACAAGATTCCTCATTCACCTGGACGAATCAGTTAACCGAAGGTTCTCTTCAAAAACCAACTGAAGCGTTAATGAGCCAAATGGAAAAGCTTGAATATATTTTTAAAAAATTTAATGATGAAATATTGTATATTGTCGAAAGTATATTGAAAAATTAATTAATTTATCATTAGATGTAAATTGTCAGGAAAAAGTAAAACAAATTTTTTTCCGTTCACGGATGTACCTTCGAATAAAGCACTTAAATACCATAATAATTAATAATTATAGAAATAAACAAAGAAAATTTAAGAAAATAATTTCTTAATAAAAAATGTTTGTTTTATTAAATTTACAAAATAAATACATTTTTATCAATTTGATTAACGTTTACTTGTTTTGTTCTTACTTTAACATATTCATAAAATAGTCACAAGTACGGCCATCTTTCAATTTTTGTTGTTGTAATAAATTTTGGCGTATGCGCAGTATATTACCTTTATTTGTATAGCGTGGTTACAACCAAACACAAACTACAAAAATAAAATTCCAACTTCATGCATTAAGTATGAGGCAAGAACGTAGTGGCTTAGCGAATTACATATAAATTCACCAAATCAAAAATGATCAAAATCTTTTGTTTTTTTTTGGGGAGTAAAATGAACATATATTTTGTCACAAAATACCCGCATAAATATGTTCCAAATTTTCAACTTTTTTTGTGACAAAAAGGAACTTACATTTTGTGACAAATTGGTCTAAAATTTTGTGATCACCATTTTTGGTTACTCGGGTCATCTATATGGGCTAATAAACTACTGATATTCAAATAAATGATTCGAAATGGGACATGTTGAGATTTTGATTGCTATTCGTAACAAATTCTCCTCTTCAATAAATTTAATGTTCTAAGAAGGGTTAAGGAATCGTTGTCTAATGAATATTTCCACACGATTTTAGTAGACGACGCAAAGGCTCCTTTTCTTATATAATTTAAATTCAAAAATCATCATCGAAAGCATAGGTTTAGAGTGCTACACACGATCCAATTTGGTTGGTTGGTTGGTCCGATTTGGTTGGATTGCATGTAAAATTGGATCGTGTGTATGCATGTCGGCCCGATAAAATTAAGTTAGATGTGTCGGATGGAAATTTCATGTTGTGTATTGTTGTCGGACGATATTTCATCATTTATGTTATGAATTTCATAGGGTAAACAACTAAACAATAGAAAAGACAGGAGAAAAATGTTTTTTTTTTTTTATAATATAAAACAGGGAGAAGGAATATTTATGACGTGTTCTCTTATTCGTAACAACTTCAAGTAGGCTGTGAAATAATTGGAAAAATTCGATTTTGTATAAACAAAAATCAAAAAATCGGATGGTAAATTGGATCGTCTGTAGACCGTCGGTACAACAAGTTGGATCGTGTGTAGCGCTCTTTATTGCACTATCGTAGAAAAAAAGTAATAACAAAACGATTTAAAAACCATTCCTTTGGTTTTCCAGAATACATTTTTTTTTTCAACAAGTACAACGTTGAAATGTTAATATCTCAAAAACTATGCGTGATCAGATAAAAGGCGATGAGAACATTTTTTTAGTAAATCGCCTGTTAAATTTAAATTTCAAAAAAACAAAAAAGTATTAAATTAGGTTTCGAGAAAAAATGAGTTAGGTAAATGAGTTTTATTTTATTTTTCGCACATTTTTTTTAATTCCACCAATGTTTTTATTATGGTAAATACTATGCCTGATATTCCTACTTCCACATAAGAACGAAGGACTCTGTGCCTTTAAAATTTTAGAAAAACAATTGAGTTTTCTTAATTTTTAGAAGAGTTATTAGAATTTACATGATTGTAAATGAGGTGGATGGATAACGGTTATTTTCATTCGTATGCCTGGACTTTTTTCACTTCATTGACCTAGCTTCACGCCCTACTCTTTTGGAATCAGTCAACTTACGAAAAACAGTTTCGTAAACTAACAAATCTATTATTATTACTAACTCATATTATTTTACGACAAAGTGTTGAATAAATCAGATGTAATATTTCTGTGAAACAAGAGAACCAAGGAAAAAATTATGATTTCATCAATTCGGGTGACTTCACAATTCTTCAACAGCCAATATTACCAACAATAAGTTGTCAAAAAAAGTTATCGCACTCTTTTTACCTATTTATCACACAGTTTCAAAAGCAACAGACCATCACAAATCCATATGATCTAATAAATAAAATAAAAAATCAAGCAATACCATATAATGCAAAGTTGATTTCATTTGATGTTTTCAAATTATTTTCTAAAATTTATTTATTTAATATTCCATCTTTATTACAACATGACAACTAGGTCATTTTATATAATTACATTGAATAAATAGCAACAAATCCACTTAAGCTACATTAGTTCGTACCACAAATCAATAATAGACAAAATTAAAAACGAAATATATGAATAATGAAGAAATGAAACTAAAACTAAAACTAAGTCTTCAAATTTATAACTAATTATAAGTAACTATAAAGCAATGATTACCTACAGCCTTGATCATTAAGATAATTCACACAATCCACCCTGAACCTGTCCAAACGTTTTACACATTTAATATTTGTTGGGATAGTATTCCATAGCCTAGCACCTCTCAGTATAAACGACCCCTTCATATAATTAGTACGAATGTTTGGCAATATTAAGTTTTGTGTTCGTAATAATTGAGCAAAAACGAGATTATCATAAGGATATTTTGGCTGGCGAGTATTAATAATTATATACATTAAAATTAGTATTCTAAGATCAAAATAATTATTCAAAAAGCATCCAAAAATCTGTTTATAATAAAGTGTCAATCTATCCCTACGTTTTAAGCCAAAAATGTATCTTAAACATGAATTATAAAACAATAAAACAAATTACTTCGAATTAAAGATCTAGCTAGTAGTATCATCACCTTAATTGGAGTAAAAGCAGAGTTACGCCAACGCATTCACAGCAACCCATTGAACATTTTTTGCATAATAGCATTCGCATGTACATTCCACTCCAAGTGTATATACAAGATCACACCCAAATTACATACTGATTCACTGAAAGGTATATTGTCCATTACCAACTCTAATACTAGTTAAGGTCACGTCATAAATAAAAGGATTACGCTTCTGAGAAAACATAATCATCTGAGACTTTCTCGAATTTAATAACAATTGATTCTCCGCCGACCACGCAATAATATTATTAATATCACTTCACTGTTCATATTTGCAATTACTTCGTTTATGGCTAACGTTCTATCACATTAATCAATCTCAATTTCACAAAAAATTTGGAGTGATGAATAGAGCTTCCAATATCATTTACAGTCAAACCTGTTTTTGTGCGGTCGTTTTTTATGCGATTTTTTGTTTATGCGATATTTTTTGTGCGATTTTTTTTAAGCGGTATATGAATTATGGCGCATAAAAAAAATCGCACAAAAAAAATCGCATAGAAAATAATCGGGTAAAAAAAAATCGCATAAAAACAGACCGCACAAAAACAGGTTTGACTGTATATACATCGCAAATATTGAGGGCTCCATTAGCTTCAACAAATTGAAGGCGATCAGTTAAATAAGACAACATTAATTCCGACGCATTAGATGAGGAATTAAAGCAGTTTCTCAATTTATTAAAAAATTTAACGAATGATATGCAGTTGAAAGCTTTACTGAAATCAAGTAAGCATAGCAAAACATAATTCCCCTTATCCAAGCAGATCCTAACAAATTCCGTCAAATTCACTAGCACCGTTGCAGTAAGCAGGTGAAGTTATCCCAGTTTTTCATCCCAGAAAAAATTAAAATGTTCATCAGGTAACACTATCTCATCCCATCCCAGTTTTTTTCTAAACATATACGAAATCAAATGAAAATAATATTACGAAATTTAATTTATTTCATCCCATCCCAGTTTTTCTGATATACTAATGCCCGATTTCAGAACAAAACAGCAATTCGTCAGTTAAATAATATTTCCTCTCTTTCATCTTTTATGAAATTGCAATTTGTTTCATAATTCAAAATCAATGCTATCTTAGAGAATTAAATTTTTATTTGAGCGATATTGAAAAGTCAAATATTTAATTCTCCCTTTAAAATTCTCATGTAAAAAAGAATTATGATCCAGATAGCATTGATTTTGAATTATGAAACAAATTGCAATTTCATAAAAGATGAAAGAGAGGAAATATTATTTAACTGACGAATTGCTGTTTTGTTCTGAAATCGGGCATAATAAGTTTAATTATAATATATTTCTGTTTATAATGATTCTTTATATTCTAAGTAGACTACACTAATAAATAAAACTAATTATTATCCCAGCACTAGCCGTTCATTGTAATTTGCACAATCGGCCAGCTTCCAAATGGTTCCATATAAATTTATCATAATTTTAAATATTTTTGAACCTATCTCCGATTTTAGAGGGCCGGAAATGATTCTTTATGTTTTGAGTTGGCAATAGTATGGGTCAACTCTGATAAATATATCAGCACCAGCCGTTCATTGTAATTTGCACAATCGGCCATGAACAATGCAATTTTTAACCACAGAATAGCGATAATTACGATTTACGAGTAAAAACAGAAAATTTAAAATTTTACGAGAGTATATAAAGAAATTTTTTTGTCGTATCTGTTTCATTTACTATTCAGACTTTGTGCTGTACGTTTCGATTTGTGTTTTTTGTGATTCTCGTTATTTTTCTTACATACAAAATAGTATATTATTCAACGAGCATATAATGATAGCTGTTATTCACGAAGATGAAGTTTGCCGACACGAGCCGATAGGCGAGTGTCGTAAATCATCTGAGTGAATAACAGCCATTATATGCGAGTAGAATACAGTACTTTATCCACGACTAACGTATAATATATTCATTATACGTTTGTTTCATCACTTATAATGATATCCATTATTCACTGCTAGTTTATCTAGTAGTCTTTTCTTTCATTATTCGATTCTTCCAAGTAAATTATTTGATTTTTGAAATTTTATCTAGTAGTCTCTTGCCATTTTCATTATTATTAAACTGTGACGCCAAAATGTCGTCGAAAATTATTTGAAGAGTATTTAAAGGATTTGATTATAAAACATTGTAACGGGCAGCATTTTTTCTTTATTTTCATGTACCCGTTCCAACAGACCCGTTTTCCAAAAATTTGGTCAATCTTATTCATGAGTACAACATGAATTTATTGTTTCAATTGGGGCAACCTAATTGTAACGTAAAATTGCTTGTACTCATACAAAATCAAAGAAACTAAAAATTGACACACTGAAAAGTGTCGAGTTGCATTAACCAAGAAATTATACACAATAATTTCATGACGCATTGATGTAATTTGACATACATAAAGTGTGCCAGTCTTGTTTTTTTTCCGGTGGAATTTCTACAACAACAAACGCTATGTTTACTGCTTGTAGAAATTGTACAAAACACCAACCTAAGTTTTTTTTGATTTGGCACATTATAATGTCCCAAATTCCTATGTTTTCATTTTCGGTATTGTATACCAAACAGTTTTATTTGGGACGACCAACCCAAAAAGAAAAATAAAGTGGTTATCGGACAGACAGTCAATTTTTGGTCTTTCGAGAAGTAACTCGAAAATTCGCGGAAATTTGCTCACCGGGGCAAATAGTAAATTTCAGTGATATTGTAAGTGTGTGTTTGTGTGTTTTTTTTTTGGTGTAAATTCATAGTTAGTGATTGATCTTGTGAAAAAAAAAAAAAATAAAAAAAAAAAAAAAAATAAATAAATAAATAAATTACTGATAAATACAATTCGTGAAAAATAAGTGTTTCAATCTAGAGAGAGTTTGGACTGTTGTCTGAGTGTGTTAAGGTTGCCTAGTATTGTCAAGCTTTAGGGAAAGAAAAGTTGGGAAATAAAGTCGTCACAAGGCGGGTAAGGAAACAACAGAAAGGTACGTGGGATTTTTTTTATTTATTTACAGTTAACATCTTTGTTTTGTCGTTTTTGTGGTGTTATTCTATTCAAAAAAAAAAAAAAAAAAAAAATGTTAGGGTGAAGTAGTCGTGGTTCCTCTTTTTACCTGATGAGCCACTTGGTTTGCTCCCGCTGAGCCACAGGGCTGACTCAGTGTGACAAACTTGGTAGCATGTAAATTTTCCATTCCAATTGGTGGTCCATTGAACCACCCAATGTCAGTCCCGGATTTTATAACCCAATAGGGTTATACCACCCCCCCCCCCCCTAACCTGCTTAAAACGGCTAAAACAAGGCCACAACATCCCCCACCAAACCCCACGCCACCCTGCTGAGCTAGCAGGAGTATATAGCCGTGGTGAGTGAGATGTTGTGTCAATTTCTATGTAACAGGTAAGGGGCGAGGTATTACCCCTAACCTTACTTTCGTTACAAAGTGGCGCCCAAACGAGGCCAATATCAGTCTCTAAATTAAATATTATCTCAGGCACCACTTTTTACAGAGTGGCGCCCAAAGACAGGGACAAATATTAGTCTCTTTATTAATTATAAGTTTGGCACTATTGTTTCATGTGGTGACCAAACGGATCGAGAACATCTGATCCAAGTTTTGTTTTATTTTATTGAATTTTTTTTGTTGTTTTTCAGCCAAAGTTTTTGTTTTTTTTGTGTTTTAAATAAAGTGTTGTGTGATTAAATTTGAGCCTTGGGTTCAATTAGACGAAGGTTTATTGACGTGAATATGTCTGCGGCTTAGCCTGACCAAATACTTGGAGGGTCATATTCATGTTGAAGAAACTTACAATTTGTGGATACAGTTGCTGGATCCATGATTACTCAGTCGTTTGTGGCATGTCCCAACCCACACTCTGGGGAACGAACTGTTGGTCATGGTAGCGACGGTAACACAGATTGTCTATTGAGTTGAAGTTTTTTTTTAGTTTTAATTCGGGACATATCCTAGTTTGCAGTGATACGTTTTTGTCCGTATTGCTGGATATTTTTCTGGCATGATCCAAGTGAGGGTGCTTGCACAGCTTGATGTCATACTTGAGAAATGTCATTCCTCAGCTTATGTTAATTTGGTTGTAATAACAGATTAATGTTATAAAAATTTATAAGTTTTCTTTATGTTTTAATAGTTAAGTTTGCGTTAATGTTTCACTTCTGGAAAAAATCATTTTAATTTTTCATCCATCGGGATGGGTTTGCCAGTCCTATGTAGTTTTAAGTTCGTCCTGGATGTAGATCAGGACTAATGGGCATGTATTCGTCTCTACTGATAGGGCGAGTATGAATGCGAATTTGTCCCATAAGTTAGTTCTGGTTACATTGTAAAAACATAAAGAAATGATTAAGAAGAAAAAAAAAACAGTAACTGGCGAGTTATTGTTCCGTGGTAAAACAAACAATGCTTACGCAATCCAAGCAGAGATTGTAAGTTATTGTTTACACGACCAGCGTACGACTTGTCATCCACACGGTCCGTGTCTGCCAAAGAAGGTATTTGAATCCGGTACTGTGGCAACGGGGACAAGGGTGTTGGTGGTGACCGCGGGTGTAATTAATTGAAGTTCGACTTAAAGATCATAGCAGTGGAGCTCACTCAGAAGAGTTTTGAATGTTCACTGCGAGATTGACTCAGAGGTTGTGAATTTCATTTAGGTAAAGTGAGATTAAGACATTGCGCTCATAGCAGTAAGGCTCACTCTGTAGAGTTATGAATGCTTACTGCAAGGTTGAGGCAATTGTTTAAAATTTTACTTAAGATTGGCTTTTCAGTTTCCTTGTTTCCCATCCTTGTTTGACCACACCAGAGTGGAAATTTACATGCAAAAGACGGTGTATTAATCATGGTAGAGGGAGGAATGCTTAATTTTTTTTATTATGTTTACAATATTTTATTTAGGGTTAAATTAAAATCATTTGTTTTGGTGAATCTTTGTGTCGCTGCTAGGGGTTTAACTACTAGCTAGCAAAATATTATTTTTCTTGTTTTTTTTAGGGTTAAAGTTTTTTTTATATAATGGATGTAAGCTTACTAGAAGGTGATGAGCTTCTGGTAGAGTTGGAGGTGCGCGGGCTGATTAAACCAGGCGCAAAGAAGGTGACAGCTAAGATGAAGCGATCACTCAGAGTTAGGTTTCAGGTGGAACAGAAGGACTTCTATAAAGAACCTCGTGTCCGGAATGAGGCTGCAGAGAAGAACCCTTCACAGGAGGCCATGCTGTGCCAACAGAAGATACGAGAAATACAGCAGAACCTGTGGATAGACATCAGGGAAAAGAAGACACTGGACGGGATTTTACTTCCAGCTTTCACCAAGATAAACCACATCCAAGGAAGGATGAGGCGCTCAGTAAGTTGTGACATTTTCTCAGAAAAATACGATGAGATGTGCACGGCGCTGAGGGTTTTGGTGACGGTGGTGGAACGGTTAGACACAGGTCTAATTTCACCAAGTACCGCTGCAAAGATACTTCTCAACCTGCAGTTTAATTTCAACGAGAAAGTGGTCAAAGTTGAAAGTGAAGTTCTAAAATCTGATGAAGCAGAAGCTGGGGAAGTTGAAAATGAGCAAAAGATGTGGGAGACGGAAAGTGCGGAAGAAGTACAAAAGAAAGATGACGAGAAGGCGTTACTCGGAGGCAGGGCAGAAAAGAAGGTAATAGTGAAAGAAGATCCCGCATTAGATGAACACAAGGTTAGCGATTTTCAGGAGAACCTAAGTGAAGTGGAGGAATTGTCCGCGCAGGCGAAGTACATTTCCAACAAACGCACGCGCAGATCGCAGTTGCGGCGTAGGGCAAAGGCGAAGGTTCAATATCATGAGTGGAATATTGCATATGCAGTGCAAGTTGAAATTCTTGAAGACCAAGCTTTCCCACTCGAACATCAAGTAGAGAAAGACAAGGCAAATATATATGAGATCGGCTCCATCACTGCAAAGTCATCACAGAATGTCAGCAGGGATTCTGTGCAGCAAAAAGATCATGCACCATCGGGCGTTAAGAAAAAAGTAGTTCGCAAGCGCACGCACAGAGGGCAATGGGAGCGCAAAGTGCGACGGCTGCGCATGAGGCACCGTGGCACCGGCATGGTGAAGAGGAAACTTTGCAACACCTGTGACGCCGTAAAAGTCTACAAGTGGTTTGCGTGGCGCACAGAACTAGCCGAGATAGCAACAGATCAACTATCAGATGTACTTGATCTGAGGTTAGAGGACGAGGTGCTGGCAAGAAAAAATTGGCGTCTGGTAGCAGCAACGACGTGGTTCGTGTGTTTACCATTTTACTTTTACAATGCCTACAAGAGATTGTAAATCATTTGAATAAATGGGTAATGTAAAAGTAAAATGAAGACTGGGACGTTTCTGGTTTATCGCCGTAAGCCAAGAAGCACCAGTATTGAGAATTAGGGAATAGTTAAGTTAGGTAGGAATACTAACATAAAATAGAAGTTATGCTAGGGACACTAATCTAGGAAGTAAGTAGAATAGGAAATGTCATTAGTGATTACGGATTAGCAACAAGTTATGATCAAGAATTTGAATTAGTTTACAAGGGAGCAGTTGACCAAGCACAACGTTGGTGCTTAAATGCGAAGCTTAAACCATTCTATCAGTCACTAGTACAGATGGGAACATCCGCAGTAAACACATTTACATAATTTTCTCTAAATGTTACCGTATATATCCGCAATGATAGACAACAAACCAGCGCAAAGCACAAGAATACCAGCATCAGCAGCACCAGTTAGCAGATGGGACATTGGATTCATTTATACCAGCTCCTGACTATCAAACTCAAAATTGTTCAAGAGGAGATCATCTTTGAAATTTAGTCATCACTATGGCACAGAGACGAGTTTAACACCACTCGTGTACCCATTCAACAGGAAGATAACTTAGTGTTCAAAGAGGTTCTAGTATACAACCACTGTACCGGTTACTAAACATACTCGGCAGAAGCGCTAAGGATGTGTAAACTCTAAGAGGGGAAGGTCTACTAGACAAAGACTCGTTATACAACAGACAGTCACCTAAAATCAATTGCGAGGGGGCTCATTTGGCACATACAGGAGCACAACCAGTTAATGTCAAATTAAGTCTACATCACCATCTCAGTAGATTCGACATGGGATCAAAAGCTGTAAAACAATTACCAGTTCAAGGACTTATGAGGGGACGAGGTTTCGATGTATATTGCAAATCACAAATCCAGCGTGTGACAACAACAAAAGCGACTCTCACCTCAAAGTTTAATCAGATGCAGGAAATCCAAACTGGGGAATATTTGCGGGAACTGCAGACATGGGTAAAGAAATACTGGACTGACCTAAGAGGAAGAAAGCACTGGCTAGGAGGAAACTTTTCATCGTATAATTCATTGTGTGGTAACAAGGAGGGGTATTGATTCTATTTGTATTAGCACTGGTAGCAATGGTTCGCCAACATCAAATCCCACAATTATAACATCCAGAAAAAAATCAGCGGCTTATGCGCAAGGACCAAGTATAACAATACTAGATGGACTGATCTAAATAAATGCTAATGACATCTTAGGAACTAGATTGAAAAATAAATATAGAAGATATTATAACCTTACTTTAAGCAAAGAGGCGGGGTTATCTCAACTTTAAACTAGTAAACATAAGTACTGATGCAATAAATAACCACAGCTATCAGGAAGTAAGTAAGGTTGAGGCAGCGCCGTTCCAAATGAACTAACATAGCTATAGATAAGATACGTATTTAGTTTATGAAAAACCTTTTAAGTAGTCTAGATAGTTGCTAAGTTTAGAGAGAAAAAAAAGGACTATAAAAAAAATTAAAAAAAAAAAAAAAAAAAAAAAAAATTTACTCTCTATAGTAATAGGAATTTAGGAAAAAAAATAGGAATGTAGTAATTAGTGATTAGGATTGAGAATAATGTATTAGGGTTTTTGTTATATAAGTTAAGACAACCAAGTGGTTTAGTTTAAAAATATTAGTTAAGATAAGCAACTAAACAAACAGAAAAAAACACAAAACAGATAAGAAAAAACAACCACTGAAAGCGCGATCGGTTATTATGTCAAATGTTTTTACCTTTCTCGTGACTATCCTGTCTTTATTCTTACGTCCTGATTATCCAAATAAGTTTCGTTTAATGAAGTTACACTTAGCCTGGCTAGCTCAATCAGTAGAGCATGAGTCAGGGTCTCGTGTGGGACGTCCGCCACGTTGGGCTTTGGCCATTGCAGCCACAGCTTCTCCCAAATACAAAATTTTTGTTTTCTCTCTTTTGTTATAAGGAGTTAGAAAACTAATCCCCATCCAACAGAGCGATGAGATCTCTTTTTAATCTCAGGGTGATGGGTTTTCCCCACGTTTGTAACGGGCAGCATTTTTTCTTTATTTTCATGTACCCGTTCCAACAGACCCGTTTTCCAAAAATTTGGTCAATCTTATTCATGAGTACAACATGAATTTATTGTTTCAATTGGGGCAACCTAATTGTAACGTAAAATTGCTTGTACTCATACAAAATCAAAGAAACTAAAAATTGACACACTGAAAAGTGTCGAGTTGCATTAACCAAGAAATTATACACAATAATTTCATGACGCATTGATGTAATTTGACATACATAAAGTGTGCCAGTCTTGTTTTTTTTCCGGTGGAATTTCTACAACAACAAACGCTATGTTTACTGCTTGTAGAAATTGTACAAAACACCAACCTAAGTTTTTTTTGATTTGGCACATTATAATGTCCCAAATTCCTATGTTTTCATTTTCGGTATTGTATACCAAACAGTTTTATTTGGGACGACCAACCCAAAAAGAAAAATAAAGTGGTTATCGGACAGACAGTCAATTTTTGGTCTTTCGAGAAGTAACTCGAAAATTCGCGGAAATTTGCTCACCGGGGCAAATAGTAAATTTCAGTGATATTGTAAGTGTGTGTTTGTGTGTTTTTTTTTTGGTGTAAATTCATAGTTAGTGATTGATCTTGTGAAAAAAAAAAAAATAAAAAAAAAAAAATAAAAAATTAAATAAATAAATTACTGATAAATACAATTCGTGAAAAATAAGTGTTTCAATCTAGAGAGAGTTTGGACTGTTGTCTGAGTGTGTTAAGGTTGCCTAGTATTGTCAAGCTTTAGGGCAAGAAAAGTTGGGAAATAAAGTCGTCACAAGGCGGGTAAGGAAACAACAGAAAGGTACGTGGGATTTTTTTTATTTATTTACAGTTAACATCTTTGTTTTGTCGTTTTTGTGGTGTTATTCTATTCAAAAAAAAAAAAAAAAAAAAAAAAATGTTAGGGTAAAGTAGTCGTGGTTCCTCTTTTTACCTGATGAGCCACTTGGTTTGCTCCCGCTGAGCCACAGGGCTGACTCAGTGTGACAAACTTGGTAGCATGTAAATTTTCCATTCCAATTGGTGGTCCATTGAACCACCCAATGTCAGTCCCGGATTTTATAACCCAATAGGGTTATACCACCCCCCCCTAACCTGCTTAAAACGGCTAAAACAAGGCCACAACATCCCCCACCAAACCCCACGCCACCCTGCTGAGCTAGCAGGAGTATATAGCCGTGGTGAGTGAGATGTTGTGTCAATTTCTATGTAACAGGTAAGGGGCGAGGTATTACCCCTAACCTTACTTTCGTTACAACATAATGATATTTGTCGGTCGTGGACAAAGTATCGTATTCTACTCGCATATAATGGCTATTATTCACTCATATGATTTACGACACTCGCCTATCGGCTCGTGTCGGCAAACTTCATCTTCGTGAATAACAGCTATCATTATATGCTCGTTGAATAAAATACTATTGTCCACGACCGACAAATATCATTGTTTTATAATCAAATACTTTAAATACTCCTCAAATAATTTTCGTCGACATTTTGACGTCACAGTTTAATAATAATGAAAATGGCAAGAGACTACTAGATAAAATTTCAAAAATCAAATAATTTACTTGGAAGTATTGAATAATGAAAGAAGAGACTACTAGATAAACTAGCAGTGAATAATGGATATCATTATAAGTGATGAAACAAACGTATAATGAACACATTATACGTTAGTCGTGGACAAAAGTTTTTTTTAAAACTATCGACCTTGGCTATATTTGGACTTCCTTTAAAACGGTTTATAATTTGTGTATTTTATAATTTGTGTAATACGTGTTATTTTACTTATTTCGATCTTGGCTTTCTAGTGAATATTCTTTAAAATATTCTAGTTTATTTGTTTGATAATAAATATTAATATAATGAAACTGTAAAAAGTTTTTAAGTCGAAGCATTTTATAGAAGCTTTGATGCAAAAAATGTATAGAAAACGATCTGAAACCGATCGAGCTACTATGGACAAGTTACCTGTTGAATGCGATAACCAGTTTAACGATGGTATATTTTGTAACGTTGGCTTTTCACGACTGCTAATCTCTTCCTGAAATTGAAGGATATTGAAACCACTTGATCTTGGTTTTGACTCTGTATTTCGTTCACTCAATTTTCTTGGTCAACTCAGCCCCGGTCCGGCCAACAATAGAGAAGAAACCGATATTTACACAAATTTTAACAATGCTTTAAAGTTACTCTACAGACCAGTTAGTTATATTTTTTAGGAGGATGAGTTGCCAAGTTCAATACATAACCGTTACAACAATTATAGAGTTCGCTCTCAAGTTTTTTTATTATTATGCTTAATTTTATTTTCACAGCCGTTTCGTTCAAATGATTAGCAGTCCCCACTGTATTTGTAACCGCTCGTGTTGGTGATGTTGTATGAAATTAATGCCCAATAGATTACTGGTCAATACCCGCTCAAACCTCTCGTTCAGCCGTGTTTCTGGATGACTCCGTTCGGCAGCGTCTTTTAACCAATGCAACTGGTTACTAATATTTGTGTGGCTATCTCGAAGGAATTCCACATGCACCAATAGACGCCAGATCTAGCACGCGCACAAACGGTGATTTAATTCCTTTATTTAAAGTTTGACCACTCACTTTTCTTCCTTGTTCTTCCCTTATATAATTATATAAGGTATTCGGGGAAAGCCCGAACAATTACACAAAAAACACACACACACACACACACACTTAAATGGCGACTCCACGCCAAACTCTACCTTTGCGTTCAAAGGCCGTTAGAACTCGTTTAAACTGTCTTAAAGTTTACCCTTTTTTTTCTTTTGTGGACACCTGTTGTGTGAGGCAAGTATTTTTTTATGACAGCTTGCTCATGGGCCATTAATCACACACTCACTAATTAAAACTAACACTCTACGTGTCGCTATCGGCCTATTGCTGGTTCACTCCGATTGTCTCTATTGTCACTACCACCAATTCTGTGTGGTTAAGACGCCGGTACAAAAAAAAAACTCCCAGCAATACGTTACTTCGGCCAAAAAAACACCAAAACACAAAGCAACCAACACGTTGCCAACCGAGTGTAAAAAAAACCCCAAAATTCTTTTTCTCGGCCTCACACAACACAAAACACTCCACTTACTTCCTTATATCTTGAAATTCTAGAATATACTATCCCCGTTTTTCGTTTTACCATCGTTTTTATACTCAAGGTATCATGAGATGTCCCGCTTGCCGTTACTTATCTCTAATTGTTTTTTTTTCTTCTTGTGCATCTTCTATATATGGACCACCACCATCATATTCCCTTATTAAATGTTTATGTATTTTTAACTTCTTTATGCTTCAAATGTATATAATAACACGGTCATTACCACGGATGAATTTTTTTTTATATTCACGTTATTTTACTTCTCTAGCCTAACGCGTTGGCTACCACTTATATTTTTTGCGCAACAATTATCATTATTTGTAGAGGTAGGTCATGAGCAGCAATTGAGTATGGGAAGGGTATTTTTTCATTAGGACAATGGTATATGGTAGGGATATAGCGCCACTTCTATCTTGATAATCAAGTCCACCTGACGTTTACCCGTTTGCGACATCATTTTTCTATCCTTTCGATAAAGGCATTTCAGTGAACTACCTTTTCCATCTCCCCTTTCCTATCCATTCCTCTCAAAATTGTACTTTCAACCCAAACAAAAACGCGAACGTTACAATTTGAGCATGAGAAAACTCCCTCAGAAAGATCGGTAATTCTAAGTGAGAACGACGTTTTCAGAACAGTTCAGCCGAAAAGTGCCCGCAAAAAAATACGACAGCAACAACTGATTAAAACGTCTAATATTTATACCGTGGCGATTGGAAAATTGGAAATTTCCGGTGATCATTGGAATGCTGCTAATACACCCAAACAGCATAAGTTAGCCAAAAAACTATGTCCAAGCGTTGTAGCTAACATTTTGACCAAAAAAACTGGTTGTGTAATCAACATAAAATCAATTGATTATGGCAAAAATTGCTTGAGTATTCGAGCTTATTGTGGCCATAATAACTGCAGAAGTTACAAATTAAAAAATTCTAACCTTGAAAAGGGTATTTTTGAAGTGTTTTCTACTAATGTGCCCATATGTCACGAGATATTAAAAACACGCCAAGTAAGGGGAACTGAAAGAACTATCTTAAAAAGAAAACTTGTGTCAGAGAATTATGCTGAACAAATTTATGAGAAAATGGTCGTTGATGAGGACGAAGACTTTATGTAAAACTAACCAAAACTACAAATGTCAAATCCTTATACGTGCTTCGAAAAATGCGTTCTGAGGCACTTAGAGCCGATGATAATGATTCAAATGATTTGATGGACATCATAGGAGAAATTTTTAAGAATGAAAACCTACTTCAAAATTTTTCTATAAAACCACTTATTTTAATAACTTACGGCAAAATTCAAATAGAAATGTTGAGAATTATGCTTAACCTTCTCTCTGTGTATTGGGATCAAATTGTCCCCAGTTGGTTTTAAAATGAAAAAACTGCGTTTTTAATTATTTGAATGGCTCATGCCCTAAAAGAAAGCCTCAACTAATATCTTGTACACGTAATACAATGAAAATCGGGTCCAAATTACTTGTAATTTTGGTAATTACGATAGTCTGAAATGAACCAAGCACATTTCTGTGTACTGGGGTCAAAATGACCCCAAATTATTTCCATGTAGATACCTACTATTTTCTATATAAATCAAAAAATGACTTAATTTTTATGTTTATGAATGTATTGTAAAGTGTGTCTGTGATGTTTTTTGCATTTTTTTGTTAATTAGTAAGTGAGGCTGTCAGATGAAGGGGAAATAGCGAACGATAATATTGAAGTGGATTTTTCGAAATGCGACTAGAGTTGTACATGCTGAGCCGATAAACGTCTGTGATTACGATGAGGATGAACATATTGAGCCGATAAATTTTGATGATGATGACAATTTTGAACTTTGCGCTGACGAACAGGGAAATGATGAAACTGCCACTTTTGAAGATGAAGAAGCGGTTACTGGTATATGGTATTATGTCCAAAATAAAAAAATGTATCCGAAAGTGGAGCCTAAATATTGCAAATGTGACCAGAACATGCGACTTTCTACTACTGCGGGAAATGGAAGGATTCACGGAGCAAACAGCAAAAAATCGAATAACTCAGTTACTAGCTTTCCAAAAAACCATCACAGAAATATTGGTGAATATTATCGTGGCTGAGACCAATAGAAAAGCGCGGCAGTTTTATATAATGAATAATAAAATAACAGAAAAACACCGTGCTTTGTATGATACTAATTCGTTGGAAATGTTTGCATTGACCTGCATTGTAATTTACGCTGGCGCTCTTAAGAACTGGGACGACCGTTCATTTTATCGAGCTATGATATCCGACAGGAGCAGCTAAAAACAGATAGATTGGTAGCATTCTGAACTGTATGGAAAATGTTCTTGGCAAATATTCGAAAACCTTATAAACCATCATGAAATTTAACTATTGATGAACAATTGATTCTAGCACGAGGGAGATGTTCTTCCCGACAATACGTACCATCAAAACCAGGGAAGTATGGAATTAAAATATTTTGGTATCATTCGATTAATTACGCCTTGAATTTAGTCCATCGGATATCCGCACTTCACGTCAACGAAAGAAGAACAATTACTATGAACAACTTTTTCACTATTTGTATTTTAGCCGAGCAACTTTTGCAGAAAAAAACCGACACTAATTGGAATAATCCTACAAATCAAACCTGATTTGTCCAAAGAGCTTAGTATAAGTAAGGAATTAAAAAAAACCGAGAACTAAAATCTTCAAAATTTAGTTTTGATAACAACCTAATACTTGAAAGTTTTATCCTAAAGAAAATCGTTTCTAAAAGAATTGGTTATGCAACTGGTGCAAGCCAGCTCTCTAACCCTCGAAAGTTAAAAAAAATGTAAGGACAGCAATCGATCTACTAGGTTATAGTGTTACTAACAAGACGGGAATCAACAGGCGAAAAAGTCTCGGCTAAGACCCTTAGAAAACGACCAAGATTTTATTTGCGCCCTTTGATTATCTGATATGACATCCAGAACAAGATGTCATTTTTGTTATGAGCTATCTTGCCCAAACACACCAAAATCCTATGCATAGAATGCATTAAAAAATAGGAAATGTTTTCAGATGACGTATCTGGTTAAAACATAAATTTGACTAATTAAAGTGATTTTTTGTGAATGTATTACTTTTTCAATAAAAATATAAATTTGTAATAAGAAAATAAACAATTTTTATTTACTTTCCCTATGAAATATATGAAGTTATCCATGGGGTCAGATTGACCCCTATACACAGACAACGTTATAGTACGCTATACACAGAGTGAAGGTTAAAGAAACCGATAACAATTTAGTTGCTTATTTAGATGCTACCGAAGGCTTAGTTAGAAATCCATTGAAAACGGAAGCTTGAAAATTTTTTATGCTCTTGCTATTCCAATTAAGGTTCACGACAATGAAAAAAACGATCCGTTTCCTTTAACTGACATGATTAGTTCCAGGCACAATTTGGATTCCATTGGAGGTTGGTTGAGATCCTACCGAATCGAAATTCAAAAATAATTTAAGACTTGGCCTCTTATTAAAACCATTGTGACAGATTTTAATTTCACACAAATAAATGCAGTCTTAGACGCATTTAATAGAATGGATATCGTCCAGTATTTGAATTTCTGTCACTGCTGTTTAAGATCACTATCTAAAATGAATAACTTGGTTGATGTGCGGTTGTGTGTCTCTCATTTAATGCATTGCATGACTGGCAGATGTCAATAAATGTTTTAAAAAATCAATGACAAGCAATACAATTTTAAAAGAAGTTATTGCTTCATTATACTTGATTAATGATTATGCCCTATTAAAACAAGTTTGGGTGGATTTATGTATTATTTTGAAAAGTAAATTCCTTACTGCGTCTGTATACAATGCGTTAGACAAAGTTCTTCTACATGTAACAACGCTTCCTCAGTCAAAATCATTTAATATTTAATATAATAATTAAAGAGAAATGTTTGTTTGCGTGTGACGCTCAAAGGTTACTATGATATTTTTTTCGAACTTTTTTTTTTGAATATTTTTTTTGAATATTTGTATGTTTGTAGTGTCTCTAATTTTATATCTGAGCAGCCTAAGTGATTTAGGTATTGACCTGTAATAACAAACTTCGAATAGAATATGTTTTTGGGTTCGATGCTCACCAAAGTGCTTAATAATTTTTTTCAATATTATTTTTATTCCATAACGGCATTTCATTGTTTCAATACGAATTGAAAAACATAAAATTTTGTATTGTAAAACAAGGAATATTGGGCCGGATTCTGGAACGAGAAAATTCATGTTATGTTATTTTATTTCTCCGCTTCCTATATGAATTTGTATTGAAGAAACAAAAATAACATAACATAACATAAAATTTTGGGAGGCAGAATCGGGCCTATTATGTATATATCATAGATTGTCTCACTGATTGACTCCGGAATGCTCGCTTTCCGGAACATTTGATTACATTTTTTTGAATTGGGGAAAACTTTTTCTTCAAACGATGCGTAACTACCAAAATACGATAGTTGTTTGTGCCAAATAGATTCATACGATATACTTCAAGGAACCAGTGCTAGATTGTACAAGCTGCGCCTAACCGAGATAACGTTAAGATACAACTTACAAATCTGTTTTTTACCTAAAAATATTTGAATGCAATTTTGGAGGTCCCTAACAGGTAATTATATATAAATTGTACCCGTCCTAGGACGGGCTGTACCCCCTAGTTTGAAAATAAAGAACAAATAATCAGTGATAATGATGATACATTTAGCCGGCAATTAACCGAAGCATTATATTTACAGAGTAAGTTTTATCAAGAATTTAATTCTATCACAGATTCTATCACTGTAGATGACATTCTTGACAAAAATAGTCCTTTTAATTCAAATTTTAACCCGGAATTTTTGCAATTCTTTTTAAAGAAATATATTACTTATCTACAGTTATGGTCAACGATTTTTAATAAAAACATATTTAGTAACGGGAATGTCGAAAATTATTTTTCCGTGATAAAACGCCGAATGGAGCGGACAATGACCGTTGGGAAACTTCCAGCAAAACCAATACGATTTGTCAAAGAGATTGAAAACCGTAACAATTTTTTAATTAAAAGAAAAACTATTGGAATACCTAAGTATAAACAGAAGGCCGAGATTTTAATTAATGCTACAAATGCTGAAGAAAAACGTTTTTCAGCTGTTCTGGAAGAGGAAGAAACATGGCGATGTCAACCCAAAACTTCTAAAGGTTATTTTTCCCAGAATGCAATCAAAAAATTGAATGCATCGGAAGAAAAAGAACGAAAAGGTGCTATTATAGGTTATTTAAGTTCCAAAAATGAACAAACCGAAACTCCCAATAGATCTAAAAGTGTTAAAAAAATTGAAAGTGTTTAAAAATTTAGAAACCGACCATTTTTGTTTTTGAGGAATAGAAGCCTCAAAAATGATCACTATCACAAAACATGCGCGTTTGATTCTTTTATGCAATGCATGATAAACATAGATACTACAGAGTTTAAGAATAAAGAGAAACACTTTTCTAATTTGATTGTTGCTTTATTAAATTGGAAAGAAGATTCAGCAAAAGTCCATCGGCATGCCATATTAGCTAAGCTTTATGGTTTGGAATGGGACTTCACGGCAAACATATCCAAAATATCCACACACTTGTTAAACGAAATGAAATATTCCAGCATTCAGACGATAGCAAAATGCAGGTCATGCGACAAAGTTGGAATGGATTATTATAAATACCTACCAATTGACCTTGAAAAACTGGATAGACTCGGCATTCAATTAATACAAGAATGTATTAAAGAAGCAGAGATGCTTTATTGTCTTTGTGGCAATGAAAAAACGATAAACGAAGTTTTTTCCAGTTCAATACTTTTGTATACTGTGAATCAACTATCGAGGCACTCGAGAGCCTGAGTATATACAAGATCCCAACTGTTTTGACAGCATACAACGAAAACTTTACAATAACCGGATTTGTCAGCTACATCAGAGCGTCTGCTCATTATATAGCATATTGTTACCACAACGACAGATGGGAAAAGTACGACGACTTGGCGGAGAATGCATTCAATGTAAAATTTCCAAATACTCATAATGTCACCCCACATTTATTAATATACCGAAAAATTTCTCCACAATCTACAGTAAAAGAACAATAATAACACATTAGGTATAAGCACATATAAATACACCACATCGTTCAGAAACATCATAAACACCGTATAAACAATGAGCAATATACTTAAACACCTATAATCCATCAAATACAGTTGCCCGGTTGGGGTTTAACTTTAGATATACTTTAGATATACTCGAACGGCAACACTATGAAATAAAATGTGATGAAATTGGGGTTTGACCTATATCATTGCCAACTTAAAATATACAGTCTCGTTTCCGCCCTTAAAATATTTAAAATTATGATAAATTTATATGGAACCATTTGGAAGCTGGCCGATTGTGCAAATTACAATGAACGGCTGGTGCTGGGATATTAATTACTTAATTAGTTTTATTTATTAGTGTAGTCTACTTAGAATATAAAAAATCATTATAAACAGAAATATATTATAATTAAACTTCTTAGTACATCAGAAAAAACTGGGATGGGATGAAATAAATTAAATTTCGTAATATTTTTTTTCATTTGATTTCGTATATGTATAGAAAAAAACTGGGATGGGATGAGATAGTGTTACCTGAACCTGATGAACATTTTAATTTTTTCTGGGATGAAAAACTGGGATAACTTCGCATGCTTGTTGCAGTACTATGTTTCTCCCTAAACCCTTGTATTAAGATATTGTTTCATCTGATCAGAAATAATTCTTTCAAACACTTTTGAAAGGACTGAGAGTTGAGCAATAGGTCTTATATCAAACGCTGATGCAGGCTCCTTAACTTTAGGTAGCCCAATAACTTTACTAACTTTCCAAACTTTAGGATAACATTTATTTTCCACGATACTATTAAACAAATACGTTAAATGAGGTACAATCATAGAAGCTATGATTTTTTAAAACCTTTAGGCCCTTTTCCAATTACCGACTTATTTCAAACTTATTGACTTATTTGACGCCATCTTGAATAAGTCAATGAAGTCATTCCAATTGCTTTTATCGACTTATTTGGAAAATTTTTGAAAATACACAATAATTAGACAGAATGTTTCCATGACACCAAAAATAAATAAACTTTCTATAGTAAAATTACTAAAGAATAAGTCACCTTTTCAGCAGACTTATTTGAATAAGTTCGAATAAGTCAATAAGTCGGTGATTGGAAAACAGCCTTAGTGGTAAATTGTCTCTGTCAGCACTCATTGCATTAGACGTTAGAGAGCCTATATATCCTTAAGCACATCATCATCAGACATAATAGTAAAATTAAAACAATTAGAATCATTAAACGAGGTTCCAGTTTCAGTATCCTGCACCAAAATTCATTATTAGCACTTTAACAAATTCCTCACTAAGTTCATAAGAAGAAAATTCAGAAAAAATCTCAGCTAAATCATTAGTTTTAAAGCCGTACTTCTCCAAATTCCTCCATAATATTTTAGTGCCAAGTCTCCGGTCTAATTTATTACGCAAAAAATGTCTCCTAGCCGACCTCACCATCTTATTAAGTTCTTTTTCATAATACTTATAAGTTTGTTTGTCCACCTCACAACGAGATCTTTTCCACACTTTTTTAGCCATAACAACAAGTTGTTTTACGGCTATGAAGTTTTCAACAAAATCAGAGAAATAACAAAACATGGCGGTACAAAATTTGTCGAAATAACAAAAAATTGTGCATTTATTGGTACAGTTGGCAAAAGAAATGTTTCATTAAGACTCATAATAAAAATTGAATAAAAGTTTTCTTTTTAATTGATTAAGGCACATATTTAATGAAATAATTTTTAACTGAAGAGCTATTCAGACAATATATTTAACGTTCGTTTTCTTATGGATTGGCCGAAATACAGAGATGTCTCATAAATGTGAGATACATGGCTAGTTAGCTTATGATAAGAGCTATCAAATAAAATTACCCCCTTGTTAATACGATGACCGAGATCCATTTGTTATTGACGATGAATCGGTTTATTGAAGATGAAACGTAAGTTTTGCAATTTATTTTGCTTGCTTTTGTTTTGCCCTTATCATAAGCTACCTATGTAGTCATGTATCTCACATTTATGAGACATCTCTGTAATTCGGCCAATCCTTAATAAAGTGAACCTCAAAATTTTAAATTTGCAAAACTTACTTAAATATGTGCTTTAATCAATTAAAAAGAAAACTTTTATTCAATTTTTATTATGGGGCTTAATGAAACTTTAAAAAATGTCTTACATTGCTTTTGCCAACTGTACCAATACATGCACAATTTTTTTGTTATTTCGACAAATTGCGTACCGCCATATTTTGTTATTTTTCTGATTTTGTTGAAAACTTCATAGCCGTGTTGTTTTTTATTTTTAATAGCATAACTAAACCATGGGATAGGCTGAATTTTTGCTTAATCATTTTAGGGAGCATACTGGTGCAACCATATCGAGATTTTATCATATAAAGACACAAATTTACAATCAATCGTGTCAATTCTACCCAAATCAGTCTAATCAACATTAAGTATATCACAATGAATGCTGCGGGAATATCAACATTATCATAGTTGCGCACAAATCTAATCTCATCATTAAATTGAACCGGAGTATTAAAGTCAATTGATATAAGAACTTGGTCCGTGAAAGGTGACTGACAAAAATTAGACGTTTCTAATGGAGTATTAAAAACAATGTAATCTAGAAGTCTTTCAGTTGTATTGTATCACACACTCTAGTTGAAAAAAAAAATAACCATATCATAATCCTTCTTACACTTTCTGCCGTAGGCACTTGGCGAAACACACTTAATACACACATTTTTAAAATTTTTTAAAAAGACTTGTTAAATATTTCGCAAAATTACAAAAGGTTTAAAAAATCACTCGATCGATTTCGGCTTATTAGGCCATCATCAGGAGTATCTACTAAACTGTAAAAATAAAAATGTAGTTATATATATATATATATATATATATATATATAGTTGGAAAAAGCAAAAAGTGAAACCAAAATATACCAATAAAAAAATGTGGGAGTGGTAAACAATAAAATTGGTGACAGCAATAAACATTAAAAATTAAAAATTAAAAAAAAAAAAAAAAAAAATTAAAAAAGGGGGTGAGTTAAACACAGGTATATGATTATTGATTGGTCAACGGTCGAATAACAAAATTCCAGATGTTGATTTTTTTTTTTTTTTTTTTTATAACCCGACGAATTAGTAATTTGATGGTATGGAATGAGATGATGGTATGGATGAAAATGTTAATTGGAATAGAAGTGAAAAGACTAGCAACGTCAAACGAAACTAATTTCGAGTGTAGTGGAATATCAACATCTTGAATTTTGCTAATCAATTCTACCGAGTTCTTAACCGAGAAAGCCGAAACGAAATTGGTATGACTGTTGAAAAAGTTTATGAAACCCTTACATAGCTTGTAGGCAGGTGCATTGCAATACGCTACTATTGGTCTAATTGGAATGCCTTCTTTATGGATTTTAGGTAAACCATAAAGAATTGGGGCAGATGGATTCATAACCGTGTACCTCCAACCAGTGCCATCAAAGACCTTTGGGCATTGGTTGATACACTTACTGACCAAAGTCTTAAATGACTTAGTAGGATCTCTATTGAGCTCTAATGCGTTGCTTTCTGTAATGAATTCAGAAATTTTATTGTAATAATCGATTCTTGTGAGAACAGTGATCGTATTGCCTTTATCCGCTTTACAGGCTACATGATCACGTAACTTTTTCTTAATCGTACAATCACTTTAAGGTTATTATTAGAAGAAGAAACAGAAGAATGAGAGGAGCTAGAGGAGGAAGCGTTACTCAAGCCTTTCTTAATCTGTAACGCACATATTGCTTTCAGTTGGGTTGACTGGCCGGATAAGGCAGTTTCGGCATCTATAGCCAGACTCTCAAATGACTGAACGCCGATTGTATTTGGCACAGGAGCAAAATTTACTCCATTGCTCAGCATTTGAACCTCTACGCTACTGAAGCCAACGCTTCAGTGGCGTAGAGGTTCAAATGCTGAGCAATGCATTTTTCATGAAAATTGCAAACGCAATTTTCATGAATTTCTTCGAACAAACGATTGTATCAAGCAATAATCCTTATTTCCGTCATATGATCTTTTGGTACAGATATGTTGATGACATACTATGTCTATGGAATGGAACTGATAGGCTATTAACCTCTTTTCTCACTTGGTTAAATTCTCAATATCCCACCATTAATTTTACGGTAGAAAAAGAAGAAAACAAATCTATTAACTTTCTAGATATAACAATAACCAGAATTAATTCTTCATTAGAGTTCAAAATTTATAGAAACGCCACGTATACAGACGCCATTATACCTAACTCGTCAAACCATCCCCATAATATTAAAATGTCAGCTTTCCACTCATTCTTAGATAGATTAATAAACATTCCTTTGACCATATCCAATTATAACAAAGAGCTTAATATAATTTTAGAAATAGCAGCGAATAACGGTTATGCAGCTAAGACTATATTAAAGCTATTAAACAGAAAACTGAAACATAAAGCTTTAGCTAACATTTATCCACCTGATAGTCCAATGCCGAAAAATTGGCGCCGCTTAGAGTATATAGGAAAAACTAGTCAACGGATTAGTAACATCGTGACACAATATACAGATATTAGCTTTGCTTTTTATAACAATAATACAATTAAGAAAATGATTTTTAACAACAAACCAAGAATTGATCGCCTTTCCAAGTCTGGCGTTTATAAGATCAATTGCAATGATTGTAGTTCCTCTTATATCGGACAGACTGGGCGTAATTTTGAAGTTAGAGTTAAAGAACATTTATCTGGTAGCCATGAATCATCCCTTTATAATCATTTAACGTTAGAAAATCACACATCCAGTTTAAACAATTTAGAAATATTGCATGTACAACCAAAAAGCAGACGTTTAGACAACTTAGAATCTTACGAAATCCGAAAAGCTATATTTCTTAACAAAAATATCCTCAACGAACAGAGAGAAATCCGTTTCTCACCAATTACCGACCCCGCATTGTTTTATTCACATACTCATTCCATACCATAAAATTACTAATTCGTCGGGTTATAAAAAAAAAAAAAAAAAAAAAAAAAATCAACATCTGGAATTTTGTTATTTGACCGTTGACCAATCAATAATCATATACCTGTGTTTAACTCACCCCCTTTAATTTTTAATTTTTAATGTTTATTGCTGTCACCAATTTTATTGTTTACCACTCCCACATTTTTTTATTGGTATATTTTGGTTTCACTTTTTGGTTTTTCCAACTATATATATATATATATATATATATATATAACTACATTTTTATTTTTACAGTTTAGTAGATACTCCTGATGATGGCCTAATAAGCCGAAATCGATCGAGTGATTTTTTAAACCTTTTGTAAAGTGTTTTTAAAAAATTTTAAAAATGTGTGCATATCATAATCCTCAACCAAATCAGATAACAGGTCACTCAATTCATTCAGCGGAAGGTCTCGAACATGCAAATAAGCAACACAAACAACAATTTTTAAATAACTTATAATAAATTCAATGGTAAGATACTCTAAGGTCTCAGAAGAGCCCTTAGAAAGTATCTTCACATGATAATATTTAGAAAAGTCTCTACTCCACCACCTCTTCTTATTCCCACTCTATCAGCCCTTAGCAAGTTATAACCATATATTTCAACACTTTCGATTCACACACTCCAATAATATGATGTGACATATCCTTAAATTCCATTCTCAGTTTATCAATATTAGCCGAAACACTGCGTGCTTTAATATGACATATTTTCAAGCGATTCATCGTAACCGGGGAAATGCTAGGAAAATTACTATTACACCTCACAATCACAACACAAATGACAAGCCAGGATTCCCTGCGTGAAATAAAAGAACAAGCAAAACAATATTAACTATAAAATCTGAATACTGTAACACTACTAATTACAAAATTTAAGACTAACTTAATAACTAAATTTAAAAGTTTAAAATACATATTTATTAACTAAACTGAATAAGGCTAAAGAAACAAGATAAAAGCTGCCTAATCATGCACTAACTCTACCCAAAAATAGGCTATTGGACCAAAATATATAAACTAATCGTTTTAAATTGATCCAATTCCTCTACAGATCGCACAATTTTTTGGCGGTCATTTGCAACAGCAATAACAGCTACCATGCCTCTTCGTATCACTACCTTAGATACAGTTCCTTACCATGCCTCTTCGTATCACTACCTTAGATGTACTTCACCTCCTTAGGCCCTTTTCCAATTACCGACTTATTTCAAACTTATTGGCTTATTTGACGCCATCTTGATAAGTCGGTAAAGTCATTCCAATTCATTTTGCTGACTTATTTTGACAGCCAATAAAATGTTATTATTTTATAACATTAATGATGTAAATAATAAATAAAATGGACATAAATAACAATTTTTGTTGTTAAATTATTTAACAAATAAAAATATAAAACTGAGCATCAAATTAATGGATGGCGATAAAGATTTGTTGTCTGGAAAAACGCAAGATGCGGGTGGGTGGTATACAGTTTTTTTTTAAAGAAATATTGTAACATAATTAATAAATAAATTTAAAATATTGTTGTACTTTTATATATTTATATCAGGGGTTGAAATATTGCTCCATTACATCGCATATTATTCTGCTTTCGTTTCATTTTAAAATTTATATAATATGAAATACAAAACAAAATATTTTGAATGACAGAATTTTAATGTTTATTGTTTACATGTAACAGAACTGTATAGTTTACATGAAACCAAATAAGTTTTTTTATGAAAGAAAGAGATAGAAAATAAGTCACCTCATCAGCAGACTTATTTAAATAAGTCGGTGAAAACAAATAAGTCTGTAATTGGAAAAGGGCCTAGAGAGATATTCGTTAATGTATATTCTCGAATTTGGAAAGTTGTTATCAATACACGTTATCCATAACGGTTTATCCTTTATGTACTTAAGATAAGCAGACATTAATTGGTTCCTCTTCAATTGCTTGAAGAAGCGAACCTTTATAACAGATGGGCCACCTCCGCTATTCTTCTTATGGAACCTAAAAACATCCTTAATATAGTCAGCTTTAAAGTCATGTATACCCACCTCAATAGCAATATTTGTCAAAAATGAGTGATCATAAATGCTGACCGTATCCGGATCATCAATATCCATTGATCATCCGGACATCATCAATATCCATTGATTTTTCTGTTCATCTCACCTTTTAAAAAGCTCGAACTCCTTCTCGAGAAAAACAATCCTTTCCACCAATTTCGACGTTTAAATTTCTGTTCGTTCGATATAAAAATAATTTGTAGTTATTGATGTTTCCGAACAGGTGCAAAATTGGTTCTACTTTGATAGCAACGAATTTAAACAAAATAATGGTGTGGCAATGAGTTTTCCGTTATCACTTTTGTTGGTCTAAATTTTTATTTATGAGCTATTTTTGAAGTATTGTTTTCAAAGCTACCGTTAAGTGTTCGAATATTTTATAGTGAGATGATATTTTAGTTTGCGACGGTACGAATCGTCAATTAGGATACTCTCGGTATAAAGCTGTTATGGGCTTATGGTATTTTTTGAAAGTCTTTCTTAACAAGCATACTTCTGTATAATGATTTACGATACCATCTTGGAAAGGTGATTACAAAAATAAAAATAAACTTTCGTGGATTTGGAAGTTATTTAGGATTCACTAATGAGATTATAGGGTAGGTAGCTACTAAGTGAGCAACTATTTTGGTGGTTCACACATATAAGAGAGCACGGTTTATTCGAACCGAATTTACATAAAAGAGGACCGAGTGAATTGCATTGGATCCAGTAAATATACAAAATGTTCATAACATAAAAAAAATATACCGGAACAATTCAATTTCCCACGCTGTAAATTACACCAAATTTCATTTTTAAAATAGCAATTGAGCAGTGAAACCCGATTATAAAAACAAATCACAAAATATATTTAAGTGGGTTCATCTTTTTTTTTCAGAAATATCGCTAATTCACATATTTACGCACCAGTAGTGGAGGGGCCTAAAATTAATCGGATTATTATATCATTAATGAAATCTCAATTAAGTGGTTTGGTCTCTTAAACAAAATTTATCGCAAAACAGCGTTAATTTGATTTAGTATCAATGGCAGCTGTTTCTTGTTTCTTCATTTAATTTTCAATAATATTTCTATAAACTGTCCCCTATACCACCCTTCACCAACTCACACCAACCAAAACTTTGCATTGCAAGAGTAATATTGATGATGTTTTAATTTGTATTCTTCGATCCATCTTATCCACTGATGTACAAATCCTGAGAAATCCAAAATCACAATTCATCCGTTCGTTTGCCGGTTTATTTTTTTTATTTTTATCAACTCTAAATAACGGAAACGAAAAAGTTAACAAGAAAAAAAAACTTTCTACTCTGTCGTTTTGTTATTTTTTTGTCGGATGTTTTTCAAAATAATCTTATTAATTTCACTTCATGATCTTTATTTTTATTTATTTCTTTTTATTTCTTGTGTTTAAGGCAAACACAAATTTTTACTTATCCATAAAAATTAAAAATAAAAATCCCAACGAATGTTTCTTTTCTCCATGTAAGTACACAGATATTTTTTGTGTTCTATTCTCAGTGAAATGTAAAAAATATGTTTTTTTTAACTTTTAATTGGAAATTTTTGTATATTTTCGAAAATAAAACAAAAACAAAAAAAACAGAATTCCACAAACGAGAAAAATACATCATTATTTAGATACAGAGTATGTGGGGTAATTTTTTTGTTCGTGGTTTCTTCGGAATGGGTATGATGAATTTTATGTCGAATTTTAGCTGGAATCGAAATTATTTGCGTCAAATACATTTTATACCGCCTTGTAATAAGGACACACCAAAAACCTAATAATTTTAATTTAACAAATCCAATGAACAAATATAATTCATATCTGTTTCAAGGAAATAGCAAGATAAAAAAAGCCAAAAACTAAACCACAATAGAAACAAATCGAGAGAGAAGAAAACTATACAAAGTTGCTTTTGTAGTTTGCATTCGGTTATCGTTGTTGTTGGTAGGCCAAACCAAAAAGACACGAAATATAATATAAAATCCCATTTATAACATAAAGTGAGCTATTTATTTTATTTTACTTTCCAACGTCCCCCCTCCCCCCTACTTTAAACATAAATCTACCTTCTAAAAACAACTCTTTAAAGTTGTTTTGATACACATATATATAGTAGATACTTACACACATATATCACCCCCTCCTTAAAAGAACCAAAATACTAAAATTTTTGTTTTATGTACATTATCATCTCCTTTAAGTTTAAGTTTAACCAGAGCACAAATAAGATAAAAAACCATGAAACCAAAAAAAAAGCCAAAAACAAAAATTTTTTTTGTCTGCATTCAAAAATAACTTTAATTTTGTTTTGCTTTTCTTTATATGTATGCTTGTGCTGCTTTATCCTTAGACAACATCATACCATCCATGTATAAGAACCACAAATAATAACAACTATTTTTCCTCCCCAGAATTGTATTCATTCCTTTAGACTTCCTTGTTTCAGAGATTGGTTTTTCTTGTTGATGTTGTTGTTATTGTGGTGCTTTATAAATGAATTTGTGTTTAGAGATGCTGCGATAAATTTTCTCTGGATTCACATTTTCTTACTTAACAGACATTCACCCTCCTTCTTCTTTGTAAACGATATTTCTTATACCATTTAAGAAATGTACAGGCAATAATATGAATATAAATCCCTTAAAATTGCATTCGAAATGATTTGCAAGCCCATTTGATATTTCTTGGTAACGCGACCTCACACACACTGTCTCACCACTAAAGATATTATTTTATTGTGTGTATATATACTCTGATTTATTAAGGTTAAATTATTTTAACCTTCATCCGTCCCTCAAAATAAATAACACTAAAGTTCCTCGAGGCCAAAATGGATCCATATGAATTTACACCAAAAGACATATTTTTATTTAATAAACAAAAATGAAATTGTTATGATATGATATGATATAGATCTACAGGCCAACCATAATGGTGCCCCTAGGTATGTATAGCACATTCCTGAAGTATGCCTAACCCATTATCAAGAAAATTTACTTGGGAGCACCATATTCCAGAATTATGCGGGCCCAGGCCCTGCCTGCATCCTCAACACAAAAGGTTTGTAAGGATTTGGGATGTTAGTCACAGATATAACTAGGGCAGTAATCGCAGCAAAGTTATTTTCTAACTACATTGTTAATTTAATAAAAAAAAAATTTTAAATAAAACCATTCTCACACTATAGATTTGGATTTTGTTAATTGTTAGTATATGTTAGTAGTGAATAGGTAAAGGTATTGCTATAGGTTTCATCAATACGTGTACTCAATACTTAATATCCAGGGGTGGTCTCTTCTCGTGCTGTATATAAAGATGTATCCCTATCTCCCACCATCATCAATTCCTGCGATGTGTGTATTTGTCCGTTAAGACTTGACAGCATAATCGTTTGCACATATTGATGACCTAATGGTTGTTTAAATCAGTTAAGTAAGAGTTCATAGTAGAATCATTTATAGTTATCCTTATCATTCATTCTGTCTATCTAGGATTTATTTATCATAATGTTTATCTGGTATTACTTTTGAAAAAAAATAACATTCAAACAAAATGCAACCTATCTCTATATAGACCGTTCACTTCGAAAAGTGGTGCAAGTTAACCATCCAAAAAAAAAAATCTTTGGCAATGATATCAATAGAGATATACCGGCAAACAACTTATCCTTAATTTTAATTTATGCAATAACAAGAAATTTCAAAGTCCCATATATCTCATTTATTGATTCTCAATTCTCAATTCTTTCATTTCCTATGTTCTCCTCTATAGATTTTAGCTCTATGATACATACATCTATGTAGATCTAATTATAAAAATCTCGTGTCACGGTGTTTGTGGTCGCACTACTCCGAAACGGATCGACCGATTTTATGAAATTTGTTATGTATATTTGGTAGGTATGAGAATAGGTCGTAAAGTATATTTCATACCGCTAGGTGATTAGGGTGTCCCCCTTATCCCCAAATTTTTTTTATATATCTAACAAAATTTTTTTTCGTATTTTTTTTTGATTTGGCATCAAAAAATACCTATAACCCCAAATTTTCACCATCCTTCCCCACTCTCCCATTTTTTAATGAACTATTTTTGTATTTTTGTATGAACAATATCGAAAAAATTTAACTGTAGTTCGTATATCAAACATAACGAAATAATTTATGTTGTTGTATGGCAGTAGGCGCTGCGTCAGCCTCATCGAACTTTTCATTCACATATGCGCAAGTCATTCACGAAAAGCGTTGCATCGTTTTGACTTTTCATTCTGCATTTGTTATGTATCACAAAGTAATGCGTGCAAAATTGTGTTCGATTTATTTTAATTTATAAGAAATATAACGTGTTTTATGATTGTAAAAAGGTAAATACTAAAACAACAAATTACATTATCGGTATACCGTTTTTCATCAGTAAGTACAACAATTTTGTCTATTTGTGTATGTGTGTATTATAGTGAACAATGCCAACAAGACGCAAAAGGGCCCATTTGGGTCGTCGAACGAATAAAGTAACAAACATGCGAAATAATAGAGCAGAAAGAACAAACAAACAAATCTAACAAGATAACGAAAATGTGCGTGTGAGTATGTCGCAATTGCGTGGATCTCAATCACAAGAGGCACGAGCTGAACGAAATCAACAACGACAATTGGAACGGAGACAAGCGCGCCGGTTCGTAGTTAACACACGCAGAGCAAATGACCGATAACGACAACAAGTACATTGAGCATTTACATCCGCTTCATTCCTTCGTCTCGCATTCGAGTACGAGCCAGATATTCAATATTCCACTCATCCGAAAGTGCTGATTGGTGCTATGGACAAAGAATGTCCCCATTGTCATGCGCTCAAATTCAAACATGAGTCAGCCGGGATGTGTTGCGCATCAGGAAAAGTGCAACTACCAGAAATTGAGACACCACCAGAACCATTGAACGGCTTGCTCATTTTCACGGATCCAGATTCAAACCTGTTCCTTAAGTCCATTCGCACATTCAATTCCTGCTTTCAAATGACTTCGTTCCGAGCAACAGAAATAGTTCAAAATACTGCGGCAAATGGTCAAAAATTCAATTCAACGTTCAAAATCAAAGGCCAAGTGTACCACAAAGTAGGCTTATTGCTGCCAATGCCAAACGAACCACATAAATTTTTACAAATCTACTTCATGGGCGGTGAGGACATCAATCGTGTGGATGCACGTTGCGGCTACAATAACCTCAATTGGCCTAATGCCAGGCGCATCGTCGGCGAACTGGACGCCCTATTGAATGAGCACAATGAACTATTGAAAATGTTCAAATCACACATGCACGAATTGCAAAGTGACAATAACGCTATTGTCATAAATCCTGATAAAACACCAGCTGGAGAGCACGTGCGTGGATTCAATGCGCCTGTTGTTGACGACGTTGCTGGAATCATGATTGGCGACCGCACATCGACACGAGAAATCGTGATTCGAAGAAGAACCAATAATCTTGAATTCATCGCCGACACACACCGTTCATACGACGCTCTCCAATATCCGCTAATTTTCTGGAAGGGACAAGACGGATATTGCATAAATATAAACAACAAGATCCCGCCACAGGTAATTCATTCATTAGGAATATCATTACTCATTTGGAATTACTATTTATGAATATGTTGTTACAGGAGTCGAAACAAACAAGAAAGTGAGCTCGATGATTTTTACGCGTATCGTATGATGATTCGACGCGGTCTGGACAACGTCATTCTGCGATGTCATGAGCTGTGCCAACAATTCATGGTCGGTATGTACTCGAAGTACAGAGCGAACGACTGCGATTCCTACGACATAATCAACAGAAGCTGCGTGCGGAAGAATACATTCACTTGCGAGACGCTACATGAGTGATACCGACATCGCCGAAATTGGTTATAACTCTATCATTCTACCATCGTCGTACGTAGGCAGTCCACGTCATATGCAAGAATACATACAGGATGCTATGACTTTCGTGCGCGAGTACGGGCGACCGTGTTTATTTATCACGTTTACATGTAATCAAAAGTGGCAGGAGATTACATCTTTACTATTGCCAGGCCAAAATGCAATACATTGTCATGACATTACAGCACGTGTATTCAAACAAAAATTGAAGTCTTTAATGAGCTTCATTACCAAATTACACGTATTCGGTCCCACACGTTGCTGGATGTATTCGGTTGAATGGCAAAAGCGAGGATTACCTCATGCACACTTTTTGATTTGGTTAGTCGACAAAATACGCCCTGAGGAAATCGGTAGTGTAATTTCCGCGGAAATTCCAGATCCATCTACTGATCAACTACTGTTCGATATTGTTACCACAAATATGATTTATGGCCCATGCGGTGATCTGAATCGTTTATCGCCTTGCATGGCAGATGGAAAATGTACAAAGCATTTTCCTAAAGATTTCACCAACTACACAATCACAAATGTCGACGGATATCCAATATATCGTCGAAGAAGTATTGATAATGGCGGACAGTCATTTACGCCAAATATCAACAACGCAGATATTGACATTGACAATCGTTGGGTGGTACCATATTCGCCTATGCAAGCAAAACATTCAATGCTCATATTAATGTTGAGTTCTGCAGTTCGGTGAAGAGCATCAAATACATTTGCAAGTATGTGAATAGAGGCAGTGATATGGCTGTGTTTCAAATTCAAAATACCGATGTGAATGCTCCTCGATTGAATGACATCGACGAAATAATGCGCTACCAAATTGGCCGATACATCAGCTCCAATGAAGCTGTCTGGCGTATCTTTGGTTTTCAAATTCATGAACGGGACCTTCAATGCTCAACTGGCCCTTCCTGGTCAGTGTCATAATCATTAGCATCGTCTGTATTTGATGCTTCAGCTAGAAAAGAATCCGAAGGTTCAGAATTTTTGAAGTTGATATGTTTAAAGTTGTCGATCTTGCCTGTACTCCATCCATCAATTGGGTACTGCCAAATCGATGAAAAAATGAGCCACTTTAATGGGCCATTTTTAGTTTTAATAACGGCCGGTAATATTCCAATTGTTTGTAATCCTCGATTGCCTTAGGACCCTCAATTTAGATATATATTTTTGGCTATTTGCATCAACGATTTACCAGGCCAACGGGGTTTACAACACTTGTAGTGGAAATTGCTATGATATCATCGACATTTTTTAAAAGCATCTGAATTTCGTCTTGGTGAATCAACCATTTACCGGTTGCGTATATAGCTGAAACAGTTTATTGTTGAAGCGTTATTTTAAATCACAAAAAATTATAATTAATACGTGTAATCTGCAGCAAAATAAAATTTAAATAACCAACTAGTAATTTAACTTCATTAATTTTTTGCCATTATAAAACCAACCTACACAATCAATCGTGTATGACATTGTTGATTACTGGTATTTTAATAGAAATAATTACTAATTTATTATATTTATTTCATAAGCTAAAATTGAAATATTTAAACAATAAAAATAATTACTTACTTAAGGTATAAACAGAACAAGAGCGGCAACGACAAGCATCGACGAATAAAAAAAAAATATCGCCGCGATATCGCTGTAGTTAACGTAACAAGAGCGTCAGCGCATGGTGATAAAAAAATAACAACAAACGACATAACCTAAATATTATGTTTTTGGCACATGAATATTATAATTTAATATTACCAAGTAGACGTTGGTGACTGGTGAGTATAGATTTTCCGTTTTATTTTGTGGGTGACGCTGCATTTCCGTTGAAGAAAAACCTAAAGCGCCTAGAAAACCTAAATATTTTTATTTTATATATTGTCATCAAAATGTTGTAAAAGGAATAAAAATTGATTGAAAAAAATGGTTAAATGGTTAATAATATGACAGCTATCGTATAGGCTACGTAAAAATATAAAAAAAAAACAGTTGGCAACTTGTATCGCCGGCGATGAAATTAGAAATAGATTCTAAAAAAGTTCGGCGATATTGTCGTCGTTGCCAGCGACATTGGTTCTGTTAGCATTGTATGGTTTCTGTGTATTTTTATTTGACAGGCGTCATCGCTTGTCGTCCGACGCTCTTGTTCTGTTTATACTTTTACTTTGTCCACGCTTTTTTTGCGTAGACTTCGTTGATTGTTTTAGATGACATTAATTTTCCTCCATTTTTTTTTTTTTTAATATTTGACAATTTATATAGTTAGTTTAAATGTTAAATATGAGATGTCCTAAGCATTAAAAGTGAAGCAAATGTAGCATTGCCACTAATTTCAAGATGTATTTAGTGTAAAATTTGCCTACACAATTGTGATACTTGAGTTTAAATGTTGAATAAAGTTAACATTTAAGTGGTTTTATATGACAGCTATTAATGGTCGGATAACGGTCGGAATAAGTAAGGTGGTGGGAGATATGTAAGAAGTAATTGATAATGATGACTAATTAATGTTGAATTTAGGTTGCCAATGATGGAATCAGTTTTTAGAAAAAATGTAGTAAAGTAATTACATATTAGAAAAGAAATGTCAATTGACCGCCAAGGTGTTTGTAACCAGGTCGATCTCAATCCTATACTAACAATCCTACCCAATCCTTCCAAGTAAATGTAATAAAGGGTGTACGGTGGAACCGGCATCAACAATTCATAGAATTACCGGGAGATCCTGCTAAATGCTTGGTCGTACATTCAAAATCAATCAGTTACAAAAAAGTTTGTTTCCCTGGTTTTGAATTTCCTTAAAAAATTATTTTTGGTTTACCTATTTACTAAATCTGATACTTATCTTTGCACCTGGTGACGCTACACTTTTAATTGTTCAATTTTTTTTTCCACAATAAAAGTTTGCCTATTTTAATCAATTTAATTTATTGCCTAGTGAGTAAAGTATTGACAAGCAATCCAAATGTAATTTGGGTCACCCTTATATATTCGAAAAATTCGCTCTTTTCAGTTTGTACTAATCGAGATTCATTGAAATGGGTTGACCATTGTCAATTAAATTTCTAGATAAATATTGTAATTATTCTCAAAGTTAAATAACCTGTTGACATCGGCACTCGTCACTCTGTTCATGCTTTGTTTTCATTTCCGCATTTAATGAGAACTAATGTATTCCACAATAATGCCCTAAAATCCACATACGAGTATACACACATTAAGACAAACATAAACACCAAATACGAAAACAAATTTTCAATAAAAGTTCTCTCATTCTCGCATCTACGAAATAATTAATCCTCCACCGTTGTGTACCGTATACGTATGTATATTCGGCGTACGTATCTACATAATTTGTTTATATAAGAAAATTGAGTGAAAATAAAATAAAACGAAAGAAAAACATTCGAAAATAGAAAATAAATAATGTAAATAAATAAATAACGTTACGATAAGTAAATTGTAATAAAATATTCATTGGCTCTAATGAGTTTTTAAAGTTAGATAATTTTTATTTTTTGTTCTTGACGTTGATGTTGTTGTACCGTATCGCTCGCTGTTTTCTTTTCTGTTTGCTTTCTTTCAACAGTGCGTTTTCGGGCTTATTATTTTTGTTTTTGTTTTTGCAAAATGAAGATAAGTTGGTGGATTGGCTTTAATTTTTACAGAGTATCAGAGCATTCACAATGAAACAACTTTTTATTTTTGACTTACAGGTTTGTAAGAATTTCCAACATAACGAACAATCATTTTTTTTGGTTATGTTTGAAATTCATACACACCTTTAAGTCAAAAGTAAAAAATGTTTTCATTGTGAATATTCTGTTTGAAATAAATTTGGGCTTTTATACCTCTTATACCTTTATACCGATTTTCGTTTTATTTTAGGCATTTTATTCCTCAGTTTGAAATTATTTATGGGCAGTTGTATGATTTACGGCAACATGACTCAAGAATTTGTTGGTGCTAAATTAAATAAAAAAAACTAAGTGACTTAGGGTTTCTTAAATACTAAATCTAAATTACCTTCGGCTACGGTTTAGAACTCTTTTTTCTACACATTCTATTAAAATAAGGATTTAACGTTTGTTTGTATGAGCTAAACATTTTGCTTCCCCAAGTAACAATTTGGAGTTGTTAAAACGTTGCGCCATCTAAAGTTCACAGCAATTTAGTTATAATAACTTGTTAAAAAATAACTAAAAACGTGAGTTGGTTGGTTTGTCGACGTAATAGCAGCAAAAGTGGTAATCGTAGTGCCGATATGTTATAGCAAAGATCATAGTATATTAGAGATGAGTCATTCAGTACAAAAAATAAAAAAACTAGGAAACCCTCCCATTTTTTATAGGGTGCCTTTGCATAAGATGTAGTAGAATAGAAACCGGCACATTAAAGTTAAACTATTTACATGTACTTACATGAACGCTGGTCGCGGTGGTAGGGTCACTGGGCGGGGTAGACCTGGCACCTCCGGAACAGGAAGACTGGCTAAACCGGGCCAAGGAAGGAGGGGAAAGCCATGGGCTGACTCCTAGAGGAAGGGTAGCACAACAGCAACCTGCAATAATTCCAGGCTCTTCGGAGCCTAAGAAGGATAGCGTGGAACTGTGATATATACATCATGGTGATACACACTAAAACAACAACAAAAACAAAACTGAGGTTCGTGCATATTAATCTGCATCGATCGAAGACTGCTACAAACAACCTAAACCGCCTTTTTATGATTAATGACTGGGATATAGCGCTTATACAGGAGCCCTGGACAAACAATAAGAAAAGTTAGCTAGTCAACAGCCATAAGGCTAAGACATGTAACAGTATCCTGCATAAATTAATTCTTAAGGAGGAATTGATCCAACTATCAGATTTGATAGTAAGGACAATCAGGTTGTCGGATAGGGCACTGGTAGAGAATATTATCTCCTCCCTCCCCCGCCATGCTGCTTCTGACCTAGAACTATGCATACCACTGAGTAGCACCCCCACAGTTTTTCAGGCAGAGACCCTCGCTATTGAGATATGTGTGCTTGAATGTCTCAAAAAGAAATATAAAAAGACCGAGATCTATAAAATCTCGGACAGCCAGGCAGCTCTGCTAGCCTTAGGAGCTTCACTGTTCAACTCGATATTGATCTGGAGCTGCTACTGTAATTTATTAGAACTGGGTAAACCAAACAAAGTCACCCTTTTGTAGTCTCCTGGCCACTCCACCATTAAGGAAAATGAGGCAGCAGACCGATCTAAAAAAATGGGAGCAAGCCGAGATTTCCTGAGTTCCATTCCTAGTGTCGCTTTTTCAAAAACCCATTTGGCAGATGGAATAAGGAACTGGAAGCAGAACTATAGGAATTACTCTGGGAGTCCTCCATCCAAATTATTCAGTTATAATATTATACGTCTGGGAGAGGCACCGAGGATGGAGAGGCACCGAAGATCCCTTACCTGGTTTATAACAGGGCACGGCCCTTTTAACAGCCATCTACATAAAATGGGAAGGTCCCTTACGGACCAGTGCAGATTCTGTGACTTTGGTAAGGAGACATCAGAACACGTACTCTTCACATGCGATGCTATCATCCTAAAAAGATTCAAGCATAGACTAAATAAAATTCCATAAAGACTTCTCATGAACCATTATTTTCAAAATATAAAAAAACAACAACTACAAATGGAAAATACAGCTGAACCGTAATAACTTTATTTTCTTACTCTCTTCAAATCTGACTGTTTGTTCTTAACTTCTCACTACCATACATATGTTTTTCATTTGTTTTGTTATTCAATAAATACATAATATAGGTTCATCACGTGATGCAATTCCGATAAATGAAGAGAAGAGAAAAACGAATGAAACATTTTTGTTTTAAGTTATTGTTTTGATTTTTTTTAGTTGTTGTTGTAATTTATACGTTACTAGAATTGTGTGTCATTCATCACAAAAAAAAATTACCATTTGTTTACATATTTAGAGCTACCCTTGGTATTTATTGAATCATGATTCATATTTTTGACTATTTTTTATGTGTTTATTATTTGTGTTTACAATTTGTATGTGTGAGTAGTACATCTCCATACAAACAAAATGTGCACTTGTTTGCAACAAAAAATTAGAAATCTTAAAATATTATACTAGATAGAAAATAAGCGCTTCTTGGTTAGTTTCCTAATTAGTTTATGTTATTGGTTTTGGATTTTTGTAAAGTAACAAATGATTCCCTTTAAAAAATTCGGGATAAAAGTTTTGTTACTCGATTTATGAGTCATTTTTTAGTCATGAGTAGAATTTTGTAAATCTTAATATTCACTTCGTAGAGTATTAATCGACTAATCGAAAATTTATTTCCTCGAATGAACTGTAAACCGATTTAGTGAAATTTGATTTGAGCGATGAAAATGGGATTTAAACGAACTAAATTATACTAAGCAAAATTTTGCAAATTGTTAAGTACAAAGTGAAAAGTGTTTGGTCAAATAGGCCCCTTGTTTATTAGTACAAATGGATTCATAGACTTAAAATTATGTTCATTTTACACTTTAAATGATCAAAGAAGCACATGTAATATTTTTTATGTTTTCTCTAAATAGGACAATCCATGGAAACTTGGGAACTTTGCTTAAGAATTAGATTTATAACATGATCCTATAAAAAGTTTGGCTTCTTTGCAGTATTTTATTTTTTTTTTTTCGCTGGCGCTACATCCCATGGAGGGATTTGGCCGCTTCATTATGAAGTTTCGTAATCAGTTTTTAAACGGATAATGAATGATTAATTCATTGATCCTACCGTTAACCTGTTGTGATTTTTTCATCACCCGCCGGGAATTGAACCCGGGACCTCCGGAGCTTAAAGCAAGCATGCTAACCACTGTGTCACCGGGGCGGCTTTGTAGTATTAGACAATTGGAAATAGAATAAAGGGAAAATGAAAAATCATTTTTATGGTTTTAGCAATTCATTTATTTTTCTTTGGTTAACACTCAATTCATTTTAATAGTCATTTTAAATTCACTAAAAAATCATTTCACATACAACAATAAATAAATAATGAATATTTCTTATCGACAAAGATTACTTCACGAATTAATTATCCTTAGCTTTCGGTAGCGGGAAAGCTTGTTTCCTTTTTTTGTAGAAACAGCAACTGATCGTTTTCTTCGAGTTTGGCTTGTGGTTTGTTTACTAATGTTCCGGAACCGTTTTGTCACCCATTTACAATGCTTCCTTAGTAGTATTAGAATCATATAATCTAATAATTCCAAATGATGCTCATAGCAAGGATTAGATTCATTGAACCAACTTTTAAAATCGTTCATATTGTTGGTATAGCCGATGCAATTATTAATAATATATGCCTTAATACCATATTCATGCGAGTGAGTTTTAAAAACATTACAAAAAATATTGAGATGCAATTTTGAAATTTTGAAGTATAATTCACTGGGTGGATGAAGAGCACCAAATTCAGAATCATTTTTATAGTTCTTATTAAATAAAAAATTTTCACTTGTTGTTACAATTGTTTCCCCCTCCATTTTAATTAATGTCTCGGAACATTGTGGGCAAGGTTTTTTTTTAAATTGTTTGTAAGCTAAAAATCCAAAAACATATCTTGCTGACGCATCGTCGAAACTGCACTCTTCGTCGTCCTCTAAAACAATGGAGTCTAATTCATCTAGCACGTCAATATCTTCTATTGTCTCTTCTACGTGACTATCTGATATTAAGGTCTCCTCAGAAAAATCTCGTGTGTCGTCCATTAAAACCTCTGAAGTTACTATTAGTTCATCTGAATCAGCCTAACAGTTGGTTAACGCTGTATTATTCAAAAATTTTATTGATAGAATTTTGGCTGCGATGTGACTGAACTCATTTATTGACGGGATTATATTATTTCCTCCTCTTTGTCTTATGAGACCAAAAAATTTTTCGATGGGATCTTGATTTAACCGCGAAGTTAGAATACATTGTATTTCATTCCTGTTACTCGTCAAATGTTGTAGTAGTTGTAAAATTCCATTTATTGATTGCTTCATACCTTTAAGACAATACAAAGTTTTTGGAACAGTAGGTGAAATACAGTCAATATAATTCAACATAAAATTTAAATTTTCAAAAACACGATTATTTAATGTAAGCCCGTGCTTCTGAGGATTGTGGTCGAACAATAATTTGCTGTTTAGGGTGTCGAACAGTGTATCAATTTTTTCCATAAATTTGGCAGTTGACAAAGCAAAAGGTTGAACTTGCTTTAAAAATTTATTAAAATCCAACATGGTTTTGATTCTGGCGGCAACAGATCTACTAAATATTTGAGTGGCCAGTTTCACCCTCATTTTTTCGAAGGTATTTGGTTGTATGTGGCGTAAAGTTAATTTCGGACACAGTTTGGTTTTGCCAGCCGCTTCGCAATTATACAACGTCCGTATCACTGACCAGCTTACAATACCATCGGGAGTTTTAAAATTTACAGCCATCAAATTGTTCCTCAAAGATTTAATTAAGTGTGGTACGTCGTATAAAGCAAATATTTTATCGTCATTGTAATAAAAAAATGGGCTATGTTCGGTAACATTTAATATTTTGTAGCAATTTCTATTGTTGGGCCCCTGATCGCATACAACCGCAACTATTGTTAAATTAATATTTTGTAAAGCTTTTATTGTATCCAATAAAATTTCGGTTAGTACTGATCCTTCTATATTTTGCTCTGAAGCATGGTATGATACCATATATTTGAATGGTTGTAAAAGTCCGCGTATCATAAACGCGATTATGTACTGTGCTATTGTTGGAGTTCTATTGCTGTTAATTTGAGAGTATCCATCAATTATGTCACAAGTTCTATCGTATTCCAAATCAGGTCTTATTTTAATCTCATCGAACATTAAAACTACTTTCTTTGCACTTTGATCCATTTCATCCAGATTAAGCTTCAAATTGTTTAACAGAATCTCGTTTATGCCAGGCTTTATGCTTTTAAGCGGCGCTCAACGATATAACGATGCTTTCGATGGTATATTTAATTTTAAAATGTTCCTCAAAAATTGGTAGCACGATGGAGATTTAAAATAGATTCTCTGTGCAATGTTTTTTTGTTCCGTTGGCCACTGTTTTTGTTTTCCATTCAATAACATTTTAACAAAATCCTTGGCGTCTGAACTTATGTCTAACCCATCAATTTTGCTTTTTAGTGAAATTTTTTTTGGCGAGCGAGATTTTAATTTAATCTTTAACAATTTTATTTGTTGTTTTAAATTATAAGATTTTTTTTTGTTTAATTTTTATATTATTATACAATTTCTTATTTTTCTTAAGAACTTCTTCGTATTTATTTTTGTAGTAATGTAAATTTATTAAATTGACGAAACAATTGCTGCAACTGGAAGGAATTTCGTTATTTATAGGTGATGCACCAGAATTACTCCAATGTGCTCCAAAGTTTTCTAAGTTTAAATCTGACACTGCAGGTCTAATATAAGTTTTAATATTTTTATAACGGTTTAGGATTTCATTATCCACTTTCATATCGACATACATATGTTAAAAAAAAACGTGGAATGGAATTGCGTTTCAATTTCCGTTTCATAATTGAGCTGGAATCGAAATGTCTTTCGCAAATAAGTTGCCTCTTGGAGACATTCTCGGCCAACAAACCGCATTTCTTTACCCAAATATCAAACAAGTTTTTATTTTTTGTTGGGAATGTGAAAATTTTTTTTTCCGGGTTTGATCTTCTTGATGCTTTGCACGATGGTACAGCGCATATCATACCGGAGCTAGAACTCACCATTTTTAAATCCTGCAACATCAAAATTCAAATTAAAAAATCGAAAAAATCAAAAAAAGTAAGCATAATTCTGAATATACTCTGGCTCATATAAGAGGTTGAGAGAAAATTTTTTTTTAATCGCAGTATATCTCACCAATTCACCATAAGGGCCTTTCACAGTTCACACCAAGTGCGAATAGCTAATGCGAGTAAACAATGTTTATAAAATTATGTATTAATTTTTCTTTTACTTCGGCTTCTTTATAGAACGGTTTTTAATTATACAAATTTTAAATATGTATTAAAAACACATGGTAATTTTTAATATTTCACCGATATTTTGACCTTTCGGGTCATCAGAAGGGTATTTATTTATTATCTTGAGATAATAAATAACTACCCTGAAGATGATCCGAAAGGATGTTTTTAATACTTATTTCAAATTATTATAATTAAAAAAAAATGGAGGTGTGGCCAACACACGACTTTCTTTTACGAACAGCGAATTTTGAAAAACTTTTATAATTCAAATTTCCCGCAAACTTAATTAAGATTGTTTTTATTATTTCATGTTTTCTGTAAATTGTATATTTTTGAAATATTTGCAAAATAAATTTTCTGTTTTACGGAATCTGGGAGCTGGGAACTGGGACCCCAAAATTTATGTAAAAAGTTTAAACATGAAGTTGCAGTTTGATTGCTTAAACCATTTGGACTACAAATTGACAGTCATATGTATATACCAACAGACACCACTTCAAAACTCAATTTTTTGAACTCATGAGTACACACGTAAAAGAAATAAAAGGTGATATTTATGAATTTAAATTTTTTCTTTTAATTTTTTGGAATTTGTATTAGTGATTTTTTGTAAATCTTATACTTTTTAAAATATGTGCAAAACACATTTTCGGGCCGAGAGTGGCCACTTCCGGTTGACCGATTTGGCAATTTAACATACATGTAGGCTAAATATTTTTATAACATACAGTACGTCACTGAAGTGTGCAAATTAATTATAATTAGCATAATTGGGCTAATACACACAATAATTAAAATGACAAATGCAAGAACTGCTGTAACTCGATGTAAAAAAGTGTGGGGGGGGGGGGGGCAGGAGTTGCGAAATATTTTTGCAATTATAAAACGATATATATACTTAAGTATTACAAACCCTAATAAGTCGTTAAAAAAGTTAAGAAACATGAAAAAATGATCCACATTCAATTATGTAATATTTGCATTAAAAACCGGAAGTATGTCACTGTAGTGTGCAAATTAATTATAATTAGCATAATTAGGCTATATATACACATATATTTATGTGTTGGCAAAACAATATTTAATTTTTTTTTTATAAAATTTTTAAATTTTTTTTAAATTTTTTTTTTTAATTTTTAATTTGTTTATTTTCATTTTTTTTTGATTTTTGGAAACATTTTGTATTAGTAATTTTTTGTAAACCTTATACTTTTTAAGATATTTGCAAAACAAATTTTCTGGCCCAAGGGAGTGGCCACTTCCGGTGGACCGATTTGAAGTAAAATTCACTGGGACCTCCCAATTTATCCAAAAAGCTTAAATCTGAAGTTTCAGTTCGATTGGTTAAGCCATCTGGGCTGTAGAGAGGACACAGACTGACAGACAGACGGACAGACAGACGGACAGACAGACGGACTGACAGACAGACATCATTTCGAAACCCACTTTTTCGGACTCAGGGGACCTCAAAACAGATAAATCTTCAATAATCTCAAGGTCGAAAATTTTCTTGATTACTATACTTTATTTTACTTACGTAAAAGAAAGTAATAGTCTGTACAGAAGCGGAAGTTAAAGAAAAATTAAAGTATTTAAAGATTATTATACTCATATTAAAATAATTTATATAATTATGATATAAAAACACTTATATATAAAATGTTTATTTAATTATGATGCTTACAATCAAACTAAATTTAGCCCGAAGCTACAGTTACTGTAAGTAACATGATACCTTTTAAAAGAATTTCGTTTTTATCTAATTTTGAAATAATTTTCGGGCTTAGGTAGCTAATCAAATTTCATTTGAAACCATTATGCTACTCATTTGTGAAAACATTATGCTACTCTTATAAACAGACACACATTTTATATATAAGTGTTTTTATATCATAATTTTATAACAATTGTCTACTCATATCCGCTTTTCGCGCTTGGCCTGAATAGTCCCTAAGTGTAATGAATTGAATATTCCTTAAAATAATTTTCAATATAATTTTTTTTTCCCCAGATGTCAATCTGCGGTTATTGGCCTTTTTATGAGGTATTGGCTCAAGTACAGTTCAATAAATTGACAACAGAAATAATATTTTGAAACAAACATACAATAAAAAAAAACATTCTGGCAACGAATATTTGGCATCAAAATTAATAAATTGGCAACAAACGTAATATTTTAGAAACTTTTAGGAACAAAAAAAATCGAGACAAACTATAACAATTAATCGATACAAGTTATTTAATATTTCATCTCGGACGGCAAGGTAGACGAAGCGATTTTAAAAATAAATCTCGATTTTCCTGTATATTTTAAAACGAATTTCATTTTGCCAATTTATTATTTTTGTCGCTCAAAATGTTTATTTCGATGCCCAATTCGAATTGTTGTCCTTCCCAATAGTTTCAACAAATTATTAGTGTTGCCAATTTATTATTTTTTGTTCCAAAAAATATTTTTTACGATGCTGCAGCATGTACGATGGAAACGAGATTCTAAGATAATTTTTGTAAGAAGTTCTGGAATAAGACCAATTAGGAAGGAACTTGACAATTTATTAACCGACTATGATGAAATTCAGCATGTACAACGGAAATGGGATTCTAAAACATTTTTTAGAAATACTTCTGAAATACGGCTAATTCGAAAGGGGCTCGGTTATTTCTCAGCCGATTATGATGTACAAACCCAATTAGGAACATATCTTAACTTATTGGCTACATCTAAAGCGATTGTGATGAAATTCACCATATAAGATTCTAAAATAATTTTCCTCCATAAGATTCTAAAATAGGACTTCCTCTAAAAGCCAATATAAAATCGCGTTTCCATTGCACTTGCTGACTTTCATCATAATATGTTGAAAAATTACTAAGTTCTTCTCTAATTGATCAGATCACAGATTTTTTTTTTTCGTTTTATTCTATGCAATCTTTTCTGGGGCTCAAGGCACTCACAACTCTATCGTAGTTAACATTTACCGTCCTACTTTACGCAGTATTTGCAAATCAAGAACCTACGGCTATAGACCCGTTTTTGTACAAACCACCTGCACATTGCATTGCTTCATGCCAGCATATAGTGCTGACATGCAAGGTGGGTCAGCCCATAGATTCTGCACTCCCAATCCCAACAGGGAGTCATAGTTGAGATCATCGGGTTACCGATCGTAATCAGATGATGAAAACCCTTTTGCATCCCGGTCCTATCGGGATTCGAACCCGGTACCTCCTAATCCAAACGCCATAGCTTTAACTACTGAGCCGTTTGGTCGGTGAATTATAGATCTTCATGTAAAGTTTCCTAAAGAATCCGATTTTTTTCGTACATGCTAAATTTCATCAAATCGGTTAAGAAATTGCCAAATTCCTTGCTAACTGGCCATATTGAATAACTTCATCTGAAAATTATTTGTGAATATCATTTCTGTAGTACATGCTGAATATCAAATAATTAGTAGTGTCCCAAATCATTTTAGAATTTCGTTTCCACCGTACATGTCGAATTTCATCATAATCGGTTAAGAAATAACCTAGCTCCTTCCTATATTGGCCATATCACATATTCACCAGGATTGGTTAAGAAATAACCGAATTCCTTCCTAATTGGCCATATTACAGAACTTAATTTAGCAATCATTAAAAACTCCCACTTCTATTGCACATGTCGAATTTCATCATGATGGGTTTCCTACGTGGTCAAATTTCAGAATCGCATCTAAAAATCGGTCTAGAATCCCACATTTAGTCATACTGACAAAACACCCAACAATCCATTCAAATGTATCCATTCAGTATACATTCAAATGTATATTCCTGGTGTTCCACAATAAATAACCCATAACGCTATGAAAACACATTGTTAGTTTCATGAATTCGCTTTATTTTCATATAAACATGGTAGTGCAATTGTACTTATCCAGTTGGATAAAGGTAAATAAAATAATAAATCAACATATCCCTTTATTCACCGGTCATGATTCAATAAATACCATGTTAACTCTAAATAAAACAAATGAGCATTTTTTTTTTTATGACGACACACAATTCTTGTATTAAAAGGGGTATAAATTACAACCAGTAAAAAAATGAAAAATAAAAAAAGCAATATGTAACTTGAAACAAAATTTTATTGCTTTTTCTCTTTATTTATAAACACGTGCGGAATTGTATGACGTCACGAACACGTGACTCAAAAGATTGAATTTACCTTATTTGAACCATGCTCACCGGTGTTCCACCGCATACTACTTGAACACACGAAAATTTTTCGGAATAAATATTTTTTATTTAAATATCTGCTCAACTTGCGAGAGTAAATTTACTCAAAGAGAGAATTATGTTTTTGTGGTTTTAAGTATATTGCGTAGGGGCTCACTGTATTGTTCGAAATATAATTTCTACACCCAAATAGGTATTTTCTACACCCAAAATATTTGAATTTTTTTTTGTTCGACATGAGAAGTCTTTGTGAAATTTTATTTAGTCTATGATTCAAGTTTTTCAATGCGTACATAATCCAGTGGCCTCATGCCGACCCACTCGATATGCATCAGGTAGCGGCGTTTATCAATGACATATACCTACATTTCAACTAAGAATCTCTAGGGATGCACAATAGGCCGCAATGGTCGCAGTGCTCTGGGCTACAAACCCCCACCCTAAAAAAAAAAACAGTTCGAATACAAAAATTTGCATTACATTTAATTTCCTCTGTAACGTATACCACCATTCCACCGGCTCTGTTTAAATAATTACAGTTTCCATGGATTTGAAAACCAGGAATTTGATAATTTTCCAGCTCATATTGGGTAATCCACACCTCCGATAATAAAATGGTTTGCGGCAGCATCTCAAGAGCAGCCATATTTGCTAAAAATAAATTAAAATTTTTAAGTAAACTACGAATATGTTGATGTACTTATAATAAATATTTAAAACTTAATTTTCTTTTCTGAAACTGAAGGTGATTTAGTTGGTGATGCATGCAAACACAATTTTTCGATATTTAACTTTGTGTAAATTACTATATTATCCAACATTATTTATCTATAGGTAATTTGAAAAATGCGTCCACTTTAGAAGAGTTAACGGAATTTTTGAACGTTTCCGACTCGGAATTTGACTTTTCAAGCGATGAAGAAGCTGAGGAACACAACTTGTTCACGAATATAAGTTAGATGATATTCAATTTCTTTTTCATAAAAATATGCATTTAGTGTTAAATTTAAATCCTTTTATAAATTTTAGAAAATGAGTTTTTTGATGAAGAATAGGTGTTTGACGAGAACCATGCTAAGGTTCACAGATGTCAGTTGCAATCGATGTCAGAAAAATGTTAAACTGTCAAAAAGAGAGTGATTTATTCCAAACTAGAAAAATTAATTTCGAAAAAGTGAAATACATATAGAAGTTGATCTTTTAGAAAACCTGGAGACACCTCTGATTTACTTTAGTAAATACTATCCAGATAAATTATTGGCTAATGCTGCGTTTTATACAAATATGTACGCCGAACAGCAGTCTATTCGGGGATACAAACATACAAATTCGCATGAAGTGAAAAAACTGTTTGGATTGCATATACTAATGGGTTCTCTTCATTTGCCCCGGTCACGCTTGTACTGGAGTTTAATAATAGGTTTTCAGCTGGTATTAAAAGCGATCAATTATGCACACTTCTCTCAGCTGAGGAATTTTTTATATTTCGTTGATGTATTGGATCCCACGATGATAAATTACATAAACTAAATACCTTCAGAGATGCCTAAGTAGATGCTTACATGACATGGAAGAATTTTTAAGCAACGATGAACAAATTGTGCGTATAAAGAATAATATTTAACTTTGTGGATTTGGCCGTGGTTTCTAGTTGGATTGAATATAAGAACCATTGTAAACAAAATAACGTACAAGCAAACAAAATTATGGATTTACTAAATTTTAGAATACATTTGGCACACGGAGAGAATTATTTTACAATTTTTAAGTATTGCACTTTCTTAATTCGTGAAATTCATAATTTAGTATATTAATCATACATTTAGTAATATATGCGCTATTTAAATAAAAAAGAAATATATTAAGAGAATTTTTCTTAATTTGCATGGTTCTTTTTGTTACTGTTAATATGAAAATAACGCTTCATCGAAGAAAATTATTTTGCGCTAACGATTAACTGATCCAGTAAATTTTCCACTTGATTTATGAAATGTATGCAGTATCTCTATATATAAAAATGAAGAATTGCTGTGCGTTAGTCTCGCTAAAACTCAAAAACGGCTGGACCGATTTTCAAAATTTTTTTTTTGTTTTGTTTGCTATAGTTCAGGGATGGTTTAGAAAAAAAAAATTTGAAAAACCCCCAAGTTCAGCTAAAAAAATCAAAAAATAAAAAATTTTCTATATATGAGCCGTTTATTTTGAAAGTGGAATAAGTCGCTTTTTCAAAAAATCAAGTTAATGATAACAATAGATAAATGACAGTATAATGTTTCTAACGGTAAATAATTTATTGTCAAAACAAAAAAAAATGAATCCCTAACAATTGTGCAAAAAATAATAAAATTCGAAATGTCATATGTTTTTTCATTTATTGTTCTTTTATTCTTTCATTATCTCGTTTCAACAAAACATTGACTAATTCCACTTTCAAAATGAACGGCTCATATCTCTATATCTATGTATACATATATAAAAATGGTGTAAAAAATGTATGTGCGCACATCAGTTGAGAACGGCTGAACCGATTTGGCTCAATCTTTTTCTATTATGTTTGAAATTGCCAGGAGATGGTTCTTACGAAAGAAAATTTTGGGAAAATCCTTCGGAAAAGTCGGAAAATTCGGAAAATCGAAAAATTATGTTTTTGTATAGGATTTAGCGCGTAGCTAACCAGATGGTAAAAACCAGATGTTTTGAAGAAGAGAAAAATTGGAAAATCTGAGTGGATAACACGGAAACTTCCGGAAAAAACCCGAAGAAAATTGAATTTTTTTTTTCAATGAAATTTTGAATTTTTTGTATGTTTTGATAACCGATTGGGCTTAATTTTTTCTATTGTGTTTGAAATTGCCAGGAGATGGTTCTTACAAAAGAAAATTTTTGGAAAATCCTTTGGAAAAGTCGGAAAATTCGGCAAATCAAGAAATTATGTTTTTGTACGAGAATTGGCGCGCATCCAAACCAGATTATCTTTTAGAAGAGAAAAATTGGGAAACGAAGTGGAAAACTCGGAAACTCGGATAGATTAGTGTTGAATTCGATGAAAATGGAATGGAATGTCCACTCAACTCAATCATCTATTGAGAAGAGAGTTGAGTTGTTTGATTTTTTCTATCATCAAAATCAATTTTCGTGAAGGACAAAAGTATTTGCTCGAAACGAAGTAATTTGGGGCGGGACGAAGTTCGCCGGGTCAGCTAGTTCAGGTATAAAATTTTAGAATCTCTCAAATATGCATTATATGCTTATTTTATTCATAATAGTATATACTAAAAATTAAATTATTTTTTCACAATTCAAGCATATCATGTGCACATATTAACAAAATGTATGATTATGTCAATTTTCAATCTAAACTTAGGTTCAAACCAGTTATTATTTTCTTTGGTGTGTTAAATTAATAGTTTTTTAGTTTACTTATATTTAATTATATAATTAAATGAAAATATTTAATAATATTCAAATGTTTAAAATCAACTTCAAAGTTTAAGGACTATAAAAAATAAATGCGAAGTAATAACGGAAATATGTATGTATGCTCGTACATACTTCGTTCAAAATGGTAATACAAATGTTTTGGGATATTTGTACTCTTCTTGCTTATTTGATTTTATAATTTTATTTGTTGTATTTACTGAAATAGAAAAAGTAAACCATACTCATATATCTACATTGCCATTCTGAACAAATTTAGAATACAAATTTTATATGCATTTTCATTATGATGACACTCAATACTTTGTCAGCTAAATAATTTTTTTTGTCAACAAGTGTTTGATGTGATTATCTTAAATCTACGTACAGTACGTACTGTACGTACTGTATATGAAATGTTTTACTACCTAGATGTGCTGATCATAATAGGACGTATAAATATTTATTATTTGTACTAAGCGTTTGTCTTCATTATAAATAAATTAAATGCTGGAGATAACTTTTGTTGGCAACATTTTATTTGGTTTTTGTTAACGGTTATTTTTTAACCAAGCTTCTATTGATCCCGAAAACACTTGATTTTATATGGAATATTCAGGCAAAATCATACTAGTATGTGATTAAGTGTTTTACTTAATTTTTAATAAAATAAAATATAATTAAATTAACCATAATTATACAATATTATAAAAGTACCAAATTAAATATAAAGTGAATATACCTAGTGTATAATAAATACAAGTGAATATATAGTGCAAGGAAATTTATGGATTATTTGAAAATTAAAAATGTATGAGTGTCTCGATAATACGGTGGAACAAGCGGCACTTAAGAATTTATTGGTGTCATGGAATTTAGGTGATTTGTTTCAACATTTTAAAAGTAAGTATAATTAGTGATGTGTGTTAATTTGTGCAGAAAATAAGCATTTCTGGAGTGATATAGTGATGTGTGGTAAATTCTGATTAATTAATGTTAGGTTAGATTGAGGTTAGACACGTGTTTTTTGTAGTAGATTTTCGTTTACTTGTGAAGTATCCTGTAGTGAAAATTAAAATTTGAATATTTTACCAATATTTTCAGACTGCTGTTTGGATATAAATTCGTTACCTCTTTTAACACAGAAGGATTTAGACCGTTTATTTCCTGTAAAACAAATGGGAGTGTTATTGGTTTTTCGGAAGAAATTACATGAGTGGAGGGCTCTTAATTTTGAGAAAGTACTTTTTAAATTTAATTTTTATTTTCATAATACATACATGTTTCATTACAAAATAAAATAGTAAGAGCCCGTACTAAAAATTTCGCTTTTCATAGGTTTGTGTTGAAGACAGTGTGTGTTCATCTCAGAAGTTAATGCCTGAAACCCAAACAATTCCATCAACTATAAAAGAATTTGTAAGATAAAGAAATTACATTTATCTTTACAGACACAACCTTATTAATTATGTATTTTTATTTTATATTGTTCAGGATCTAAACTTGTATCTAACAAATAGTGGACAAGCCATACATGAGGAATATTTAAGAAATCATTGTATACCCGACTGCCTACGGAATAAACTAATAAAGGATTGTGTGGAATTTTATTTAAATAAGAAAATTTTTATGAAGCATTCTCAATTTGATAAAATAGCAGACGATATTTGTGAAATATTTAAAACAGAGCGAAAAGTTTGAAAAACCAAATTGTACGATCAATACGAAAAAAATTACAATAACTATACATTTTCAGGAAACATACTATTGTAACACAAACACATATCCTTCAGGAAGACTATACAATACTTATCGAAATACAGTGGTAGACATTCGTATAAACGCACTACGTTTTTTGAATATAGTTCTAAGAGTAAAGTGTTTTGATTTTTTTCAAGTAGTCTAAATTATGTCTATCATCTTAAATCTGTTGATAAGATAAACCATTAGTAAAAATTTTAATGTTTTACTTTAATAAATTGAAAAATCTAAATTTCAGGTGGACATTCGTATAAACGCACTTCTGATAATGTACTAAAATAAAAACCAAAATTTGGTCTGGCCCCGACCTTTCTGAATAACTTCGAAAATTCGAGTAGGCATTGAATTTGTTAAATTTTTGAGGGTTTTCGGATCAATTGTGGCCCAACATTCACGGATGGCACTTTTCAAATCTTTAATTGAATTATATTGCTGTTCATTTCCATAAACTTTTTGAGGAAGGCCCTCTAAAGATTTTCGATAGGATTGCAATCAGGACTATTGCCTATCCAAGATCTCAGCTCGCCAGAAAGGTCTAATCCGCAAAGAAGCTATACACGAAACCGTCTATCATGCAGGCCATTGGATCTTCCAGTGACAACCCGACATATTGCCCGTATTTTTAATAGTTCACCGAACATAAAATGGACAAAATTTTGGATCAAACCACTTTTAACGGCCATGCATACGAATAATCCGCTCAAATTTGCTCGTAAATACATGTCGTCGATAACGGATTGGCAGAGTGTGATTTTTTCTTACGGAAAAAAAATTAATCTGGATTTTCCCGACTGCTACAGTTGCTACTGGCATAATTTGGAGGAACATGGCGTCGTTAGGTCGAAGCGTAATTTTGTGGCGGTGTGTTATGGTATGCGGAGCATTTTCTTATAACGAGGAGCTTCCCATCTGCTTTATAACGACACGAATGAGCTTCCGTATGTACATGAAACTTTTGGAAGACGTTTTGATAAATTATCTGGATAATAACATCAACAAAAATTATAATTTTCAACAAGACAATGCCTCGATCCATGCTTCCAAGGAGACCACACCGTGGTTTCTCGAGAAAAACATTCCCCTTTTTGAATGGCCAGCTTGAAGTCCTGATTGCAATCCTATCGAACACCTTTAGAGGGCCTTCCCCGAAAAATTTATGGAAATGAACAGCAATATAATTCAATTAAAGATTTGAAAAGTGCCATCCGTGAATGTTGGGCTACAATTGATCTGAAAGCCCTCAAAAATTTAACAAATTCAATGCCTTCTCGAATTTTCGAAGTTATTCAGAAAGGTCGGGGCCATACCAAATATTAAATAAAATAATATATGAAAAATTGTTAATTTTATTTTTTATTTTAGTACATTATCAGAAGTGCGTTTATACGAATGTCCACCTGAAATTTAGATTTTTCAATTTATTAAAGTAAAACATTAAAATTTTTACTAATGGTTTATCTTATCAACAGATTTAAGATGATAGACACAATTTACACTACTTGAAAAAAATCAAAACACTTTACTGTTAGAACTATATTCAAAAAACATAGTGCGTTTAAACGAATGTCTACCACTGTAGTGCTGCGAAACTACGAGCCGCAGGTATATTTCCAAGAGAGAAACGGACAAAACGATGTAATCTTGCATTAGATTCCGACCAAGGTAAATATATGAAATTGCGAGACCACTGCTGTCTAAACACAAACCGATATATGTATGTATGTATATATATATATATATATATATATATATATATATATATATATAATTCAATTAATCATATATATATATATATATAATATATATATATATATATATATATATATATATATATATTTATATATACAGTAGACTCCCGTATAACACGAGTTCATACAACGCGATTTCATACAACGCGTTAAAAAAATGCGACCACTTTATTCGTACAACACGATTCCCGTATAACGCGCTATAGAATAAAAATTCGGAATATTCCATTCATTTCATTTTTATCCATTCCTTTTTGTTAATTCATTTCGTTCAATGCGATTTCCTATAACACGATTTCATACAACGCGTAACATATTATTCGCGTTATACGGGAGTCCACTGTATATATAAATATATATATATATATATATATATATATATATATATATATATATATATATATATATATAAGTTAACGACTAGGAGCACTAGCCTAGTTATAAAAATGCTGATTCTGTACAACGTGACTTTAATTTCATTTGCAACGTGCTATTTAGTTTCCCACATAATTATTCGTAATTTAATCATTTAAATTCCTTTGTAATTAGATTATTTAAAATCGCTTACAACAAAATTATTAATATAAAAAATAGAGTGACATAAAAAATCTGCTTACTACAGATTTTCGAATATAGAAATTTCTGTTATATTTAAGTTTAGTTTTAGTTTGGAATTGTAAGAGAAAAGATCGAAATAAATTTCATTTTTTTTAATCGCTCCGAATTGAAATTCGTAACTGGCGCCGAAACAGGAACCGCCACATCATAGTTAAAAATAATAACTCGTGCAAGTAGTGAAAATTGAGTGAATCACAGTAACGAAACTGTAGTAGGAAAAAGTGAATAAGTTACGCGTATTAAGTCATCACCATAAGAACATAACATAATTCGCCAATCCGTACCACAAGTAGGTGCTCTGCAATATTCAACGCAGAACTCCAAACGGGAAATTACGGCTTATCCCAGTAGAAGCTACACAGAAGACACACCGACGGCTGATCCCTAAAATTACCCATCCGGCAAGGAAAAAACTAACCTCTAAAGAAACTCAAATCTTTAGACAGGAAATGCAAATCCTGATAATCTTAATGTAAGTGTAACTAAAATTTTCATTTAATTCTTAATGCTCAAAAAACAAAAAGTAATATAAACGTGAATAATAATAAACGTACCTAATATCATAATAAGAAAGTGTAACAAATTCAATTTAATTTAACTTTAATATTTTTTTAACAAACTCTAAAATAAAAATCCTAAATATAATATCAGTGAATAATAAGAAAGTGTAATAATCTCAGTTTACAAAATAAAAAAAAAAAAATGTCGCAAATCGATATATTAGCTGATCAAATAAAACAATTGACTGGTGCTGTTAATGCTCAAATTGAATTATCAAAAAAAATCGAGCAGAGATTATTGAAACTCGAGAATCCCGTAATCCACAAACCAGAAGCACCAACATCACCAAGAACCGAACAAGATCTACAAGAGATTAGTAGACTCCCAGATTGTGTCAAGGAGTTGCAAACATTTGATGGCAACCCCACTCAATATATATCGTGGATCCATAATGTAGAAAATATATTGAAAGATTACGAAATCGTACGTAATAAACCGATATTTAGAGCTATACTCCAAAGTATAAGGCAAAAGATCAGAGGCAACGCCGATGCCGCTCTGATATCCTACAACATCTTTAGCGATGATTGGGCTTCCATAAAAAAATGCCTGTCTCTGCATTATGCTGACAAAAGAGACCTTAGGACATTAGAACACCAACTCAGTAGCATCATGCAGAGAAATATGACCATAGATGAGTTCTACGCGAACATTAATCATCAATTCTCTCTGATCGTGAATAAAATAAAAACAGAGGAATACTCTCCCGATACAATAGAAGTTTTAATAGAAACATACCGGAACCGGGCATTAGACGTTTTTATTCGAGGATTAAACGGCGAATTATCTAAAATGCTAATCATTCAACGACCTCAGACGTTACCAGAGGCATACGCTTCATGCTTGGAATTTCAAAATCTAAACTTTAGAAATTTAGTAATACACAAAAGGAATTTTAACAATCCAATAGTAGCTCCAATAAATCAGCTAACTCCCACGAACAATCAAAATCCACCAAGGAAGCCTACGTATACTCCAATGCCACAACACAATATGACCACGCCACAACGGAATATGGCCTATAACATACAACATAACGCACAATATCAAAATAATAGGATGCCGCCCCCTCGACCAGTTGAACCTAAACCACCAACACCAATGGAGATAGACTCATCTATTAACTCAAAGCGAGTTAACTACCAAAACCGCCCAGTAAACGCTAACTATCAAACAGCATTTAAACGCGAAGCTTCGTATCAGAACGAGCCACGAAAAACCCAAAGAATTTATCACCTTGAAAATGTCGATGAAGAAGAACAATACAATCAATTAATCAACGAGAATTCGGACATCAATGTATCCGAAGAAGAACATGAAGAAGAAGACAACTCCGACCTTACCTAGAGTACAAAACTAGAGATAATAAAACTCTCAAGTTCCTGATAGACACAGGAGCCAATAAAAATTTCGTAAAACCAGAACTAGCAATAAATTCTATTCCCGCAGAGGCGCAATTCAACATCAGGTCCGCTGGTGGGACCATCTTAATAACAAAGAAGATTGTGGGAAAATTTTTCGAAAGTGTTGGAATTAACAAAAACGTAGAATTTTTTGTGCTGCCCGGACTTAGATCATTTGACGGAATAATCGGTGACGACACCTTAAAGGAACTAGGAGCCATCATCGATAGGAAACACAACGTCTTACTCTTAACACCAAATATTAAGATACCACTGAAGGAGAAAACATCATCTCAAGTGAATAATCTGGAAATACGAGATGGCCATCTGTCACAAAAAATGAAACAAAATCTTCAAAAGATGCTATCAAGATTCAATACGTTATTCGGACCAGTCAATAATATGGAACCAATCGACACCGATATAAAAGCCGAGATCAAAACGAATACAGAAGAACCTATTTATGCTAAATCGTATCCATACCCCGTTAGCATGCGAAGCGAAGTCGAGAAACAAATTGAAAAACTATTGAAAGATGGAATTATAAGACCATCTAAAAGCCCGTACAACTCCCCAATATGGGTAGTAGAAAAAAAACTAGACGCATCAGGCATCAAGAAATATAGGATGGTCATCGACTACAAACGATTGAATGCCGTAACAACACCAGATGCCTACCCGATTCCAGATATATCAAATACCCTGGCAAATCTGGGAAATTCTAAATATTTCACGACAATCGACCTTACTTCTGGATTCCATCAAATCCAGATGAAAGAAGCCGACATACCCAAAACATCATTCTCAACGATGAACGGCAAATATGAGTTTTTAAGACTCCCCTTCGGATTGAAGAATGCTCCGGCCATTTTTCAACGAATGATCGATAACGTTCTGAAGGAGTATATAGGGAGAATATGTTACGTCTATATAGACGATATTATAATATTTGGAGGAAACACCGAGGAAGAACACTTGGCTAATATTGACCGAATATTCTCGAAATTGGAAAAGGCCAACCTACGGGTTAATCTCGATAAGACAGAATTCCTAAAACAAGAAACGGAATTCCTTGGCTACGTTATAACAAATCAAGACCTTAGACCCGATGAAAAAAAGGTGTTTGCCATTCGGAAAATTAAGAGTCCAGAAAACTTAAAAGATCTAAAATCATTCCTGGGACTCACTTCATATTACAGGCGCTTCATTAAAGATTACGCTAAAATCGCCAAACCATTGACAAATATCACCAGAGGAGAAAACGCTCAAATTCCGGCCAACCAATCAAGAAAAGTTAAAATCACCTTTACCGATGAGGAACATCGCGCATTTCAACAAATTAAGGATTTATTGTCATCCACGGAAATACTGATCTTTCCCAACTTTGAAAAACTGTTCATCTTGACAACAGATGCCTCGAATACAGCAATTGGCGCTGTACTGTCTCAAGGCGAACTCGGCAAAGACAGACCAATCACGTTTATCTCCAGGTCATTGAATAAGACAGAGGAAAATTACGCCGTTAATGAGAAGGAAATGCTTGCCATTATCTGGGCTCTGGACAGCTTAAGAAACTATTTATATGGCGCGAAAAAATTAGGATTGTCACAGATCATCAACCTCTGACATTCTCCTTAAGTAACAAAAACCATAACGCCAAACTAAAAAGATGGAAGTCAAGACTAGAAGAGTATAACTATGAGTTGATTTACAAACCTGGTTGTACCAACAAAATTGCAGATGCTCTATCCCGACTAGAGATAGAGGCCAATATTCTATCAACAGATGGCACAATTCATAGCGCGGATCAGGATAGTTCAGATTTGATTCCATACTGTGATGCACCGATAAACGTCTTTAAGAACCAACTTATTTTTACGGAGAATAAGAATGTTTACGGCTATGAAGAACCACATCCAAATTACCACAGACATTTTATCAGCTTACAGGAAATAACTAAAGAGGCCTTGATGAACGCACTCAAAGAAAGGCTGAACCCTACAACAATTAATGGTGTGAAGATTCCGGAACAATACATCCAAATTTTACAAGAATTATACACAGAACATTTCGCTGGATTCAAAATCCGCCTAACTCAAAGAATCGTACGAGACATCAAGAATGAAGATAATAAATTCAACATTATTCAGCAAGAACATAAGAGAGCTCATCGCAACTGGAAGGAGAATAAAGAACAAATTCTGGAAAACTATTACTTCCCACACATGGCCAACTTGATAAAAAAGTACACACGGAACTGCGAAATCTGCCACACAAATAAATATGATCGCCACCCGGAAAAGGTTAAACTCCAACCCACACCAATACCGACTTATCCAACGGAGATTATCCACATAGACATTATTGACATCAAGAAAGAAAAGTTCATCACTTGTATAGATAAGTTCACGAAATTCACGAAATTCTTCCATATTAAGAACAGATCAGCTCCGCATATTAGAGATAAACTCATCAAAGTGTTGCATTACTTCACGACACCCAGAGTAATGGTGATGGACAATGAGTCAAGTTTTATTAGCCCCATGGTATCGGATTACATCAAGACGCTCGGAATACAAATTTATCTTACGCCATCCCAAAAGAGCGAGGTAAATGGAACAGTCGAGAGAGTCCATTCAACCATCATAGAATTGATAAGATGTCTACAAAATGAACTTAAGGACCTAACCACAAAAGAGCAAGTAAACGTTGCTGTAGATAGATACAATAATACAATTCATTCAGTCATTGGAAGAAAACCCAGTGATATATTCTTTGGACGAACCAATCGCATCAACTTCCAAAATATGTTGAACTATAAGGATAGGGTAAACGCCGATGTTATCCAACGAATCCAAAGCTCCCCAACAACTTAAGCTACAAAATGAAAATTCAAGGAAACCAGAACCAAAAACATACGAGGTTGGAGATACGATATACGTTGCGATAAAACAAATCCAATCGAAAGACAAAGCGAAGTTTAGAAAAGAAATTGTTGCAAAAAACAACAACGTTACAGTGATAACTGAATCCGGAAAAAAAATACACAAAACTCACATAAAAAACATAGCTGAATGAAAACTATCTCTATCATTTTTAGCCCCTGCCTTTGGACAGTAACAACGTGAAACATCTTCAAAATTTATTCTCAAAACATAAAGTATCAGAACTTATGGACCTTGGAGTTATAGCTGTGATTTGCATAGCTATATTTATCTTCTCAACACAAAAGACCATTCATCAGTATAAAATAAGGCGGAACAGATCAACTCATCAACCAGAGATCATTCAACAACTCGGGATTCAACCAATTCACTTAAATATCTGACCCACGGGCCGTGGATCTTTAAAAGGGGAAGAGTTAACGACTAGGAGCACTAGCCTAGTTATAAAAATGCTGATTCTGTACAACGTGACTTTAATTTCATTTGCAACGTGCTATTTAGTTTCCCACATAATTATTCGTAATTTAATCATTTAAATTCCTTTGTAATTAGATTATTTAAAATCGCTTACAACAAAATTATTAATATAAAAAATAGAGTGACATAAAAAATCTGCTTACTACAGATTTTCGAATATAGAAATTTCTGTTATATTTAAGTTTAGTTTTAGTTTGGAATTGTAAGAGAAAAGATCGAAATAAATTTCATTTTTTTTAATCGCTCCGAATTGAAATTCGTAACTTATATATATATATATATATATATATATATATATATATATATATATATATATTTATATATATGGGTTTGTCATTTATAAATATATAATTGATTTTATCTAATTTGATTTATTATTTAGCAACAGAAGATAGTGACGCCATTTCTGAAGATAACGATGATCAAATTTGGTTGCAAGTTTATGCAAGCCCGTTTGATATAGTGCTCGAGAAGTGGAGAAAATCCATTGAAATACGTATTCCACATAATCCAAGAAAAAATATTAAGCAGATTTTAGAAGTTTGGCCAAGATATTCACATTCGAATGGGGCACAGTTGGTAAAGTTAAATTATATTTATTCACGTAAACGAAATAATGTGTGTTTTAATTGATTTTCTTCACAGATTGACATTGATTTTAATTACATTTACCCACACAAGGGATCTCTGTTATATAATAAATGGGAGAAATTTATATTGGACGTGGTTCCAATATTAAAATCTTCAATTAAGGACAAACATTCACTAAAACAACTAGAGAATTTTGATTTTTCAAACAGCAATAACGACAAAGGTAGTTTATTATTGTCTTTTCCAAATGTCACTGCCTACATTGATCATTTTCTTTTTCTAGGCTCTAGAGATTTGCTTGTGCTCCAATCATTGCACGCTATACTACCTCCAACTGGCCAGTCAAAACATAACTTAACCAAAAAATTATGGAAGTTCAGTATATTTGACAGCCAGAATGCTTTTATAAGAACGGCTTACTCATTTACTGCTATCGAAGAAATGAGAAAATCAAAGCAAATTGATTATTTTAATTACAATTTACATTTGCAGCCGATTGTATTTATAATAAGCGAAAATAACAATACGTGTTATTGGGCTAGATACTCGATACTCAGATAAGCAGATAAGCAGTTATTTTTTGCGAATTTGCTAGAAATGTTATACACTATAATTTAGCAACCCAATTTGTTTCTGAATTTCAGAAAATGAGATACTTTAACGCACTTTATCGTCTGTGCTGAATACAAAAATATATTTTACTTTGCTAAAATAATCGAGTAGCTTACGCAAGCAAATTTTCGATTAGAAAATCCGCCATATTTATCGATTTGCGAATTGCTAGAGTATCGTGTATCTGGCCCATTATGTGATTTATGATTCAGTTATTTATAAGTTTGATCATCTTATACAAGCCATCAACACATGTTTTAAAATACATTATGTATTTAACTTAAAATATCAATCTGAAGCTAAGCACGTATGGGAATTTATACAAGCCTATTTTTTTGAAATCGATGGAAATTTTAATTCGACATCCGTATCAACTTTAATTGGTAAACTAAATAAATAGATCCTCAGTTTCATCATAAGTTATTAATTAAAGTTTTGTTCAACATATACAACTATTTCGCTGATACATATATGTACATAATGGTAGGTACATTTTCGTACAAATACCATTAAAATATTTTAACAAATCAAATAATTTTTATTATTTAATTTTAGTAACAGTATCTGAAATATCATTTTAATTAGGGAGCATGTATTTATGTTTTAAATGTAAGGACACTTTTGCAACCATAGACAAGTTGATTGTTCATTTAAAATATGTTCACATGTTAAAGGCTAATGACAATTTTAAATGTAATCAATCAAGTTGTCCTCAATCTTTTTCTTCATTACGAACATTTAATTTCCATTTAAAAAATTCTCATAACAATGCATTAGAAAATACTCGTAATTTGAATAACGAATACCGGTGTGAAGTTTTTAACACTTTTTTTTAACACATTTGACGCAAGTGTACATTTGTTTAACAGTGTAATTCAAGTTATTAAACACATTTTTTATCACTTTTTTAACACATTTTATTTAACACATTTGATTTAACACAATTTTTTAACATATTTGACGCAAGTGTACAATTGTTTGATAGAGAAACTCAAGAAAAAATTAATATATGAGAAACAAGGTCCTACCATATGCTAAATAACACAAATCTCAGAGATTGGCTCGCATAGTCACTATATAGAATAGAAAGAGGATACTTTAGGCTTTCCAAATCTGTACGTGGTATTCCATAATTTAGGGTTGGGCTCTGATGACAAATTTTCAAATATTACCAAAACGATCGAATATACACTGAAAAAAATATTCCATTCATTTTGATAATAAATGTTCGTTTAAATCTTGATAACACTTTCATTATTACAATGACTAATAATTTTACCATGCATAATATTATTTTTAGATTAAACGAAATATTATTAAAATGATAAACAATGTATTGTTGAGCTACGTAAATTTTAAAAATATTTTCGAAATGAAATTGTTTTATCAAATGTATAATATAATTTAAAATATAATTATCAAAATGATAAATTTTTTTGTTCTTGAAAAATTCAACAAAAGTTTAAGATTTTAAAATTTATCATAAATTTGATAATATTATTGTTATAATAATTATTTTAAAAGTATGTATGTCTTTTTATTGATATGACAATATTTAGTCGATATAATAAAATGTAAGGCATTTCGTTGTAATTATAATCAAAATAAATTATTGATGATGTCGTGGTTCAAAGAGTTGTTTTACTAAATTTTAGCAAATTGTTAGTCTTTGACAACCTCATATAGAAATGTTTTTGGCTAAATATCATGAAATATTGGACTAAACTGTAACCATCGTATGTCCAAAAAAATTCGAGGTACCACAACTCGGTTTGTACCACAGTTCGGTTTCCCAAATAAATAAATTCCTCAAAGGCTTAGTATGCTGAAATTTTAGAATTATTCCGTCTTACGATAAAGCTATATTAGTTTATATCGTAAAGTAAGATTTTCTGTTCTGGTTGTATGTATTAGTAACAGTACATATAGGTATAATCTTCGATTCATTTTGAAAATAAATGTTCATTTAAATCTTGATAATAATTTCATTATTACAGTGACAAATAATTTTAACATGCATAATTTTTATGTTAAACTAAATATTATTAAATTGATAAACAACTATTATTGAACTGTGTAAGTTTTGCAAATTCGAAGCGAACAAAAATTATAATTGAATTTAAAATAAAATTACATAATAAAAATATTTCTTATTATATTAATTTGATAATATTATAATCATTCTTGAGTGCCTCCCTCCACCCTCATTTAGGGAGAATAAATAACATTTTGGTCAAAAACCAGAACACCCAGTAAACCAACCTTTCAATTTAAAAATGTCTGTCGGATTTTTTAAATTTAAATGTCTGCATAGACAGACCTCTGTATGATGTATTCTGTTCCATCATTGTGTGTAGTTAATTGGTCAATATGTATTAATATCTGAAAAATCATAATAAAGCATTCTCAACATAATGATATTTTGTAAAAAAATCAGCTGGATGTAGATATTTTTTGTTTGGTTTGTTAACGCTGTTAACATCTTCCAGCATTTTTTATGATTTTTATTATCGTTGAAAAATTATACAACGAAGTAAATTATAAATTGCCATTGAAATAAAGCGTTGATATAACTTCAAGAAGAAGGTACAAAGTATATATTTTAGTGACATTAAAATAGCAAATCATTTGGTTCCATCCACGTTTATTTTTTTATAAATTATTTTATTTTATTGGTGGTAACATTAAAAATAAAAGCAAAATAAAAAATTGCTTTGTATTGTACCTATTCCTTTCTAGTGACATTGTTTTAATGCGTTTTCTCTCTCGAAATTAAGTATTAACACTAGAACTACCGAACGGGCAAAATGACCGGTTATGCATTTATTGATTTCAATTTCTTTAGTTATTATGTTAATATTTTTGTGGGAATCTGTGATGACTTTTATTATGACAACAAAGTAATTATGTTAAAACTCGCCATAAACTTCCCAAAAAATATTAACATTCAATAAATGTACAATTCGTTATTTTGACGGGGTGGTAGTTCTAGTGTTAATATCAAGAAGGATGGTAAGGTGTGTTAAATCTGTTGCATTTTAGAAGGAAAATGTAGCATAAAATAGGAAGTGAGAGGCCGCATTTTTTTACTATAGAAATTGTAAAACAAATCACCAGCCATATCGTCGCTATCATCGCGACCTATCGAATGTGAAAAAAATAATTTTTAGAACTGGAAATTTTCACATTCGATATGGATGGAAATTTTCACATTCGATAGTTTGCTGTGGTAGCGACGATATGTTCGAATGAGATAATATTTTACTAGTTATGTGTATCTTATTGTTTATTTTTTTTGCGTATAATTTACCGTTAAATAATTATTGAAGAACAAGATTAAGACAGTGTTTACACTTAAAACTTAATTTTTTTAATTTGAATTTTTGCCTGTTCCTTCAAAAATCTATAGCATATTTAACACTAAAATATAAGTAAACCTTTAAAGATTCTACTGTCGCATTTTTTTACGAGAACAGAATATAGTTTTTCTTTTACTTTAACTTGCCCAACCAAAATAAAAAGGTCAGGCCTTCTTGTAGAATATTCATATTGCCATTGAATTGAATTTTAAGTTTTTATCCTGCGGCAAAACAAAATAGCCAAAGGACCATAAAATTGTATTAAGTTATTGTATATATTCTGGAAAATTCGATTATTATAATAATTATTGGTGCATCTGATAATAACTATTGCAAATGATAATAATTATTATAAATGATAAATATTTATCATCAAACGAATCTAAAATAACGGTAGTTTTTACGTGACTATCTATTTCATTTATTCTTTTTCCTTTGAAACTCGAGTTGATCGGACGTGCAGTGCAGTTTTGGCTATCGTGTGGTTTTACTGCTAATTTATTTTGAATAGAAATAGTAATATGAGTGATTTATTAAAACTATTGATTCACAATATAAAAATAAATAAAAGTGTAGTTTATGAATATAAAATTGTTGAAAAGTTTGTAGGTGAGTGGTTTAAATATAATAATTAAAACATTTAGTGTGGTTATGTTGGAAAATAAAGTGTTGCATTTGTTTTCTGCAAAAAATATGGCCTAACCTCTTTTAAAAAATGTGCGAATTCTTAACCTAGTTAAAGAGTTTTATTTTGTGCTTTGTGAAAAGTAACGTAAACACTTTGTGACAAGTATTGTATAATTTCCACAAGAAAACGATTTGTTAGATTAATTGTTTGCGCGTCTCCGAGAAAAAAATTTCAAACGGTTTGCAATTTTTCGTATAATACTTTATCAAAATGATAAAATTTGATGCCTTTATACGTGTAGCTACTTTTTAGACAAACACGCGATTTTTAAGGTTAAGTACAAATTCGCACGATTTTTAAAAAATTAATTAATTATATTATTATGTATATAATTATTATACATAATATGTTTTTATTAATTTCTTTTAGAAAACTCTATAGATGAACAAGCGCTTTGTGAAATAAGCTATCCGTATTTAAATTTTTTTTTCTCAAAGTATAATATTCCAGTCGGTATTCAAATTAAAATTGCATCACAAATTGCAGTCTGGCAGAAGATTCAGGTTTGTATTAAATAATAATATAAATATATTTTTATTAATTAAGAACAAATTTTTAGGACACTCAAAATAGCAGTTAAAAATAAAATCTTCTTAAAATCCTCGCCATTTTAAAAGTCAATTAATCATTTATCAATTATTTTTGTTTAGTTCATATATTTTTTGGTTAGTTTATTTAGTTCATTTAAATTCCATTTGTTAGTTTAGTTTACAATTTTTTTTGTAAAAATGAGGTGTTTCAAATGTAATGATGAACTTGGAAACATTAAAGCTCTTAAATTGCATTTTAAATTTTGGCACAGTATGAGCAGTGATAGTATATATGAATGTTGTGAAACACCTTGCTCCCAATCATTTAGTAATTTCAAAGCATTCAAGAAACATACCATACGGAAACATGCCCCGTTTCGTTCAGACTATACTGAGAAGCAATTAAATATGAATGCAAGTGATGTTAAAATCCCAAGCATTTCAGGAACTGATGGGAATACAAGGAATAAAACATTGCAACAAGACATTAGTATTACTAGTTCGAATAGCTCGACACTGAACACCCAAGAATTATTAGATCATATCAAGCGATCTTCGATCAACTTTTGTATTTCCCTTCACAATATTAACAGATTTGCCGTTTCGGATATTAGTTTTATTCAAACTTTAGTGGTTACTCAAATTACAAAACCAATTGCAAATTTTCTGGATTTAGAACTCAAACAAAATATTGCCGATATTGGCTTGAAAGAAAATATTAACTGTTTAGAGAAAATTCTGTTAAATCCATTTTTAAACTGTGCAACTGATTTCATGCTTTTAAAAACTTTATCTGCTACCGGGTTAATCGATAAACTGACGATATTTTCTATCAATAGTGACATAGGCGTTGTATATCGTAAAGGGGAAACTTTTTATGAAGAAATAAATACATCAGGAATATTGCTCCCTTTAAAATTTCAATTTAAAAAAATTATTGAAAATAACTATGAAGAATATTCCAGAAAAACATTTAATGTTGACGATAAATGCATTTCAAACTTTTTGGAGGGCCACTTATGGCAGCAAAAAAAAGCTAAATATCCAAATGAAATATGTCTTCCTTTTTTCATGTATTCGGACGATTTTGAAATCAACAATCCGTTGGGTAGTCAGACTCAAGCAATAACAGGAATTTATTATAGCTTCCCATCATTTAATACTAATTCTAAACTAGAAAATATATATTGTGCTGGTTTCATAAAGACGGTTAATCTAAAATCATTTGGGAATACTGCTTGCTTGAAGCACTTAATTTTAGAAATAAACTCTCTCGAGGAAGATGGACTAATTATAGAGACATCAGCTGGCCAAATTAAAGTTAGATTTATATTAGGTTTATTTCTTGGTGACAATTTGGGTATTAATAGTGCCTTAGATTTTTCCAAATCCTTTTCGAGCAACTATTTTTGTCGATTTTGTAAAGTACATAAAAGTGTAAGTCAAAAATTGTGCATCGAGAATTCCGCTTTACTCAGAAATATCGAAAACTATAATGAAGATGTCGATAAAAACAATTTTCAAGAAACATGAATTTATAAATCTTCAATTTTTAATGAAATCAAATCATTTCATGTAGTAAACAATTTTTCTGTGGATTTGATGCACGATGTTTTTGAAGGTATATGTCATTATGGGGAACCGTTCATAATGCCGCGTTTTAAAATGTCGCGTTTTAAAATACCGCGTTTCAAAATGCCGCGAGGTACAAAATGTCGCGTGGTACAAAATGTCGCGTTTTAAAATGTCGCGTTTCAAAATGCCGCGTGGTACATAATGTCGCGTGGTACAAAATGTCGCGTTTCATAAAACCGCGCGGTTCAAAAAACCGCGTGGTACAAAATGACGCGTTTTAAAATGATGCGTTTTAAAATGACGCGTTTTGAAAAATCCCTTATAAATCAACACAATATGATGTGAAATAATAAATAATTTAATAAAAATTATTTGAAACAAGCAAATTGTGTTTAAACATATAGTAAAATTTTCCTTCACTGAATGGAAATTATTTATAAATGTAATTTTATGTAATTATAAAGTGGGTCTAAGAAAAAGAACGCAAATGTTGAAATTTATTAGAATATTCCTTCACTAAAATGTTAAAGTTAAGTCCTTATATATCGGAAGTTGATATCAGATACACAATTTAATCCAAGTTGAACATTTTGTACGTCGCGGCATTTTGAAACGCGACATTTTAAAACGCGACATTTTGTGCCACGCGACATTTTGTACCTCGCGGCATTTTGAAACGCGACATTTTAAGACGCGACATTTTGTACCACGCGACATTTTGTACCTCGCGGCATTTTGAAACGCGACATTTTAAGACGCGACATTTTGTACCGCGCGACATTTTGTACCTCGCGACATTTTGAAACGCGACATTTTAAGACGCGATATTTTAAAACGCGACATTTTAAAACGCGGCATTTTGACCCGGACCCGTCATTATGATAAGCCAAATTTTGATGCATTTTATAAATCAAACATCTTTCACGCTAGAATTATTGAACGAGAGAAAACAGAACTTTAATTACGGGATGATCGATATTGGGAATAAATCAAAGCCCATTAAATTAGATCATTTGAAAAGTAATCGTTTAAAAATGACAGCAAGCGAAATGAAATGTTTTATTCACTTTCTGCCTTTATTAATCGGAGATTTATTTCCGAAGACAAACAAAGTTTGGAAATTCTTACTATGTTTAGTTCAAATGGTCGATCTTCTTCTTTCAAGTTATTTTACTGAGGAGTCATTATTTCTACTTCGCAATTTAATACAAGAACATAACTCAAAATATATTTCACTTTTTAATGACACCCTAAAACCTAAATTTCATTTGTTAACTCACTATCCATCTATTATCGAACAGTCAGGTCCACCAAAATATTTCTGGTCTTTTAGATATGAAGCGAAACATAAAGATTTTAAGACGTACGCTCGATCAATTACATCCAGAAAAAATATTATATTAACATTAGCTAAAAAGTACCAATTTAAATTTGCATATATTTTATTAAAAGAAAAAGATATTGATCTTCATTTAGACGAAAAACATAAAATCGTCACTAATTTTTGTTCAAAGTTAGAAACAGTTTTTGGCCTGAATGAACATGATATAATATCTTACAAAACTGTCCAGTTTAAGGGAACAACATATAGTGTAGGCTATTTTCTATTCAAGGATGAACCAAATAATAGTCTTTTCGAAATTTCAGAAATATACGTAGTAAAAACACAATCTGAAGTTATATTACGTCTTAACGAAATTTTAATCAAAAGCTTCGATAGACACATGTTGAGTTATGAAATAGATCGCAATAAAATAAAAATTTCTGAAGATATTGTAGTTAAGTTATCTAACTTTCAGTCTCCTCCAATAATACCTAATAAATTAGCAGATGGAAGATTATTTTTCAGAATAAAACAACATTTTTAAAATTATTAAATTAGCTTATTTTACATACTCATATATACAGCAATACTAAACTAAAAATAAAAAATGGATAATTTTAACATATCTAATGACGACGATTTTCAAATTAACGAAATATTAATTCCTTCACCAATAAGTTATCATGAAATGCAGCCAGTAAACAAAAATTCAATAATACACGATTCTTCGACAAAATATGAAGGTAGCCCTGAAATAACTGAAGAAGCCGCAAATCAAGTTTTACAACTTCTAGAAAACTGGGGATTTAGGTTTTTACATCAACTATTTTTAGGTAAAATATATTTTCTTATTATTTATCAAAGAATCTTCTTATTAAAACTGTTCATCCTATTAATTTTTTTTGTTTATCTAACTTTCTCCATTTAGCTGAACGGATAGATATTGAGGTTCTTAAAATATTAACTACAGAACATTTATTAAATTTGTGTTCCCGTGGTAAAATGGAATTGGGAATAGCAATTAAATTTGAAACACACTTGAAAAAGTGGCAGATAATGCAATGTTCAACCATTTCTACTGAATCTACAATGACGGGTGATGAAGTTTCAAGAAAAGATGTTTCCTTGTCCTTCATTTTGAGGGATTCTCCTAAGGGCCGTTTGATTTTGAAATATTACAATACTCATGATAAATTAAATGATCCATGTAGGGCATCTATATTAGATATTATAAACAATTTTTTAATTCAAAATGAAATAAAAATGTCAAGCGACTTAGCGAAAAACATTTCCCAGCAAATCGTTGATGAATTTCCCAAAGAAGACTTAGTAAGTTGAATAAAATGTTAAATATGTATAATTAAATAAGGTTTAATTTTATGTAATTTTATTGCAGAACATGTATTACATTAAACAACCTGGAAAACCAGCAATCTCTAAAGTGTCAGCCAAATATTACAACGCGCAAAGAAATCTTAAAAGTTGTGGAATTTTGGGAAAGCGGGTTTATGAGTCGCGTTTCTCGAAAGAAAACAAGATAAGAAACGAAATAAGTTTATGTTTAGGTGATTTTTCAAAAATTGTATTTATACGTATGTCATTAACTCGTACCTAATCCCAAACCATTTTCTTCAATATCAGAACCAGAAGTGAATCATCAAGAAAGTTTAAGAGAAATAATGAATGACAACTGCAGTTTCGCTGAATTGGAGTTTCATTGGGTTGCCACCAAAAATTATAGGGCCTCGGATGTTGCCAGCATTGAAGCAAATTGTAATGAAGTAATAAAGAAATGGCCTCATTATAAAAAGCCCTTAGGATATAAATTGGTAAGATTTTTCCAACGCGGTTTTGAATTATAATTAATCTGATTTTGTTATAGCTATTGAAATACATTTTTAACATTTTAGATAGATATCGATTTTAAAAATCTGTATCCAAATGCCGGAGATTTGTCGGATTGTTTTGAAGCATTTAGTCATAAAATTTTACCGATTTTGGTCAACAAAATAAAAGATAGCCACAACAAAAAGATATTGGAAAACATCACAAAAAATAGTTGCATATCTGAAAGTAAGGTCGACTTTTGCTGCGTTTATACCACTGCTAAACTAGCCGTGCTACAAATGTCAGTTTCATACCAATGATATTTAGCAATGCTATTTTAGCTGGCTGAGCTAGGTATATGTCGCGTTTATACCGTTGCTATAGTTGTCATTTCGGTTTAGCATTGCTAATTTAGCTGCATGCGGTATAAATGCAGCATTTGTTATTTAAAATAATATAAAATTAATAAATAATTAAACGCTGTATTGCTTTAGTAAATTTATGAAATACAACAACAATTGCGTTGGATAAATCCCTAAATGATTTAGCTAAATTATTTTTAGATGTTTACAATGCAATAGTTGTTATAATTTCTTTGAAATCTTTTTGGATTTACCAAAATAATACAGCAACAGTTGAGCATTTCACCCAATAATAAGTATAAGGATTTGTACCTACCTGTACTCCAAAAGGATAATGGAAGAATACCTCAAAAATTGTCAGTAAAGTACATACTCGTAATATTTTTTGGAGCACATTTGCACGATAAAAAAATGCTAAGTAATTAATACGACACACGGAAAGTATGAGTACATGAAAGTCTGTTTTATTTGATTTTGTCTTTCAGAGACTACTGCCCAAACCCTCGCTTTCCATAAATTATAGGCGATTCAAAGGCTTCGTCTTGTACCTTTCTTGGTGCAATAACGAAAACAAAATTACACAGCATTTTGGTTTTTTATGTGTATTGCGTTTAATATGGGTTGGGTACGGTTCACCGCCTCATGGTTTACCGCCCATGGTTCGCCGCTTAACAGTTCACCGCACACGGTTTACCGACAGCAAATTTCACCGCGACGGTTTACCGACAGCAAATTTCACCGCGCACAAAAATAATTAACTGGCAACAAATTTATAAATAAAAAAATTAAATTAGTTTTAAAATATTCTGGAAAATGGAGATCCCTAATTTAACTTAGGAGCCAGGATAAGCAAACATGTCGCACTGCGTGCCGCACGTAGGTGCGGATTATATATAGAATCTATTAATGACACTGCAATATTTTATATCGATCCCCCATCAAATATTAATATTTTCTTGTATGCCCGTTTAAATTGTCCCAAAAAAAATTATAGTGAAAACGGTAAATCGTAAGCGGTGAACTATTATGACGGTGAATCGTAAAAACGGTGAATTAAGCAGGCGGTATAACGTAAAGCGGTGAGCTTATTTTCGCGGTGAACCGATTCAATCCCGTTTAATATTATGACTTCTAATACTAGATTGGGGCATTTCTCCATTTACGCGTTTATTGGAGTCTTTCAACAAATAAAACCATCCTACAAATGCAAAGAAAAAATTCTTATATAGAATATTTTCTTGCACAGAAAATAACCTAATTTATTTCTGGGGATTTTTTTCATTATTTCTGGGATTTTCGATGCATTGAGGTCTAATTGCTCAACGCTATATTGAATTAACTAAGTCAGTTAATTAATTTTATTTTTATGTGTTTCAGACGCTAAACAAACAGGAATATTATACCTGCTTCACAACCTAATACCACCAGTTACAAAAGAGGCATGCGCATCAACTTCTTCTAAACAGTACGTGAAGTTTTCGACCAAGGACTCACAAAATTCTCTTTTTGTCTTCGGGGAGACCGCGGCTGAGGTTGAAGAAATTACCAATAAAAAACTTCAACAGAATTTGCCTGTGCAACCCTTTATTATAATAATAGGAACTATAGAGGAACCTAAAGAATTCATCGTGTATTTTGATAAAATAAAGTACAAATTGCCATCAGTACTTAAGTCAATTGACTGCTGTTTTAAAATATACAACTATTTTAATCTGCAATATCCAAATCAGTCCATATTATATTGGAATTTTCTGCAACAATACATGTATAAAATAACCACAACTTTTGACAAATATCATCCATCCATCAGTGCATTAATAAAAAAACTAAATGAATAAAAAATTCAGTCTGATATTTTAGTTATTAGTATTATTATCGATATTATTTTTAAATATTTGGAATTTATTTAGTTTTAGTTTTCATTATTTAATGCTAAGATTCATTTATATTTTTTTTTTAATTTTTTTGTATTACCTATATAAAATGTTCGTAGTCAACTTAAAGAATAGTAATTCAACTTATTATACACAAATCTTATATTAATTTTTATTCTAAAAAGTTTAAACATTAAACATTATTGTTAAAATCTATAGACTGGAATAAATCCTGCAAATATTATCTTTGCAATATATTTCTTTATAATTAATATGAATATTAAAAATTTACACATTTTTATTAGTTTTTAATTTTAAAAATAACTTTAAATTTAATTATTATTTACAACCTAAATTCATTTTAATATGGAAAGAAAAATATTAAAATTGATACGAACTGAAATGATTGAAAAAACATTAATTTTCTGTAAATGTATGATATAATGTATATTAAAAAAACAGAATTTCAATTAAAAATCGCTAAAAACTAAAAATTTGACTGTTTCATTTTCTTTTCATCTGAAGTTCGGAAAATTATCGAAGGCCATGGGAAATTATATAATGAGTATTATATGTAAATATATATATATATATATATATATATATATATATATATATATATATATATAAAGCAATAATAATATTTTCAATTAGAAAATATTTTTTTGATAATAAATATTCATTTTGATAAAGATTTTCATCAAACCCTATTATCAAACAGAAGATTTATTATTAAAATATATTTTCTAATTGATAATTAAAGCGTAATAAAAATTATCAACTCAATAAACATTTCTGATGGGATATTATAAAATGGAAGACATATCATTGAAATTTATTTTCTATTTGAAAATATTACTTTCAAACCTTTTATCAGAATAATAATAATATTATTTAATAAACTATCAATATGACATAAAATTTTCACTATGAAAGAATTATGTTTTGGAAAAATTAATGAAAGCTTTATTATTATGAAAATTAATAATAAGCTTGATAATAACATTTTATAATTGATAATATAATTTGATAGTTAATTTTAATAAAATATTATTCATTTCATAATTAAAAAATACAAAAATTATTTGTTTTCTATTATATTGATAGATATTCTCTATCGGCGCTATATAAATAATGAAATTATGAAATTAATATTGATTTAACTCAATAAGAATGAACATTTTTTTCAGTGTATGGAAAATCATGATACTAAACTTTGCTAAATAACACAAATCTCAGAGATTGGCTCGCATAGTCACTATATAGAATAGAAAGAGGATACTTTAGGCTTTCCAAATCTGTACGTGGTATTCCATAATTTAGGGTTTGGCTCTGATGACGAATTTTCAAATATTACCAAAACGATCGAATATATGGAAAATCATGATACTAAACTTTGCTAAATAACACAAATCTCAGAGATTAGCTCGCATAGTCACTATATAAAATAGAAAGAGGATACTTTAGGCTTTCCAAATCTGTACGTGGTATTCCATAATTTAGGGTTGGGCTCTGATGACAAATTTTCAAATATTACCAAAACGATCGAATATATGGAAAATCATGATACTAAACTTTGCTAAATAACACAAATCTCAGAGATTGGCTCGCATAGTCACTATATAGAATAGAAAGAGGATACTTTAGGCTTTCCAAATCTGTACGTGGTATTCCATAATTTAGGGTTGGGCTCTGATGACACATTTTCAAATATTACCAAAACGATCGAATACTGTTGTAGTACTATTATAGTATTTTCATGACCATCTTTTGAATCATATACATTTTTTGTATGAGCCAATCCCTCCAAGATCACAGCCTTATCGCGGCGGAGTGATTTGCGCATAGTAAAGAAGGAGTTGGCAATACCAGACAGGGCTACCCATACTGGAATGGCAACTCTGGAGCTATCAGACAAATCGTGGTCACCTTATTATTAAATACAGATTATCATTTCGAACGTGCTCAAATTTTGGATCATATTATTCTTCCTTCTCAATTTTGTTCTCTGAGATTTGTGTTATTTAGCAAAATGTAGAATCATAATATTATCATATTATGATATCATAATATTTATTACATAATATTTGAAAATTTGTCATCAGTGCCCAACCCTAAATTATGGAATACCACGTACAGATTTGGAAAGCCTAAAGTATCCTCTTTCTATTCTATATAGTGACTATGCGAGCCAATCTCTGAGATTTGTGTTATTTAGCATATAGTAGGATCTTGTTTCTCATATATTAATTTTTTCTTGAGTTACTCTATCAAACAAATGTACACTTGCGTCAAATGTGTTTAAAAAAAAGTGTTAAAAACTTCACACCGGTATAACGAATCTTGTCAACAATTACATATTATAAGGGAAAATAGATGTAGTCCGCAGGATGCGAAATTATCTTTACCACAAATTCAGGAAAATATAAAAACGAATTCTTTAATTCTTGTTTCTAAATTAAATAGTTACAGCCATTTAACAAATAAGCAAATTGAAGAAATTTTAAAAGAATTTTCGGAAAATATTTCTCAAATGTTCGCTCTTATAAAGTCAGTTCTTTTAGAAGAAGTAAATTCAGCTAGAGAAGAATATATTGTAAACCTCATAAATATTTGCTCTAAACCATTTGCGAATGTGAACACTGAGTATAAACTAATAAAGTCTTTAACTCAATTAAACGTAATGAAATCGCCTAATCAATTTACGATTGAAAAAATAGTAAAAGAGAACATTCATGGTGGTACTTCACGATTATCGGAAGTTGAGCTGAAAGGGGTTCTTTCACCTATAGTATTCCAAATGAAAACTTTTTTCGAACTTCCCAATATGTTGCTTGATGTTAGAAATTATATGAAAGAATTGGAAGATGTAGAATATATAAAACATTTTATTCAGGGCGAATTATGGAAAACTAAATTACAACAATTAGGCAATAAAATCGCAATACCATATTTTCTTTATTATGATGACGTAGAAGTAAATGATCCAATTGGGAGTCATGCGGGGGTGCAAACAATTGCTTCGTTTTATTATAGCTTCCCAGTATTACCTTTGGATAAAATTTCTAAACTTGAAAATTTTTTTCCACCAATGTTTCTAAAGTCTTCAATTTTTAAAAAAGTTGGAAGCAATAGAGTATTACACAAACTAATTGAAATCTTAAAAGAACTTGAGATAAATGGGATACTGCTACATACCGATAAGGGAGATTTTCAAGTTTATTTCATTTTGGGCCTTGTTATAGGAGACAACAAAGCATTAAATGATCTGCTCTGTTTTTCAAAAAGCTTCACTCACAATTATTATTGTAAGTTTTGTTTAATGCATAAAAAGGATACGCAATCTCTGTTATGTGAAGATGCACTAATGGTCCGTGATCGTGATAATTATAGCAAGCAAATTGTATTAGGGGATTATAAACAAACCGGTATCACTTCAGAATCTCTTCTTAATACAATTCCAACATTTCATGTTACTGAAAACTTTTCTGTGGATGTAATGCATGATGCATTTGAAGGAATTGTCAAATTTGGTTTAGTTAAAGTTCTCAATTTTTTTATTGGTAATAATAATTTTGATCTAGAAACTTTCAATTTCAGATTAAGAAATTTTAATTATGGTAAAATCTCAATTCGAAATAGATGTGAGGTTATTAAGGAAAACCATTTAAAAGCAGAAACACTTCATCTTTCTGCAAGGGAGGCTTACAGTATGTTACTCAATTACATTTTTTTTTCATTATTAGTAGGAGATTTAGTAGATCGTAATGATCAGGGACGGAAATATATATGCCTACTCGAAAAACTGGTTGATAAAATGTTGTTACCTTTCTATACGGAAGAAGCAATAGAAAATTTAAATAATTTAATTATGCAGCATCATCAGCTCTATATTAATCTATTTCAAACTAATTTGAAACCAAACCATCATATAGTAACTCATTACTGTTCTGTAATTCGCAAGTCTGGGCCCATAAGGTATCTTTGGTGTATGCGATTTGAGTCTAAAAACAGGGAGATGACAAATTATACCAATGTTACTGGCAGTCGAAAAGACTTACCATTATCAGTTGCGAAAAAGTATGCTATGAAATTCAGTTATTCCATTCTGAAATCTCCTGTGAATTTTTGTAATAAGAGCATCAATTTTATGAAATTAGCAGACCTTAAACAGCAAACTTATTTTACTCTACTAGAAGAAAAGTTCTCAACTGAACAACTGAAATCAGTTCAAAATATAAAAATTACTTATTTTAACGGTTCTCAGTACACGAGAAACTTATTTTTATTTAAGGAAAATAAATTATTTAAAATAACTGAGATTTTAGATATTGATAATATTAATTATTTGATTTTAAATCGTTTTAAAATAAATTTCAACAATCATTTAAATTGTTTTATGATTTTAGGAAAATATAACGAATTATTAAATATTGCTAAAGTATCTGAATTTGAATACAAACCTTTTGAATCTTATAAACTATTTAATGGAGACGAATGTATTAAAATAAGATATTTATAAAAAACTATCGCTTAATGTGTGTATGACACAATGAAATAATATGAAATATTTGTATAATTAAGAAAAGTAGAACTGATTATTTTTATTAGTGTTTAGAATGAAAAATGAAAATACCGATAATGTAGATGGATAATATGATTTATTAAATTTAAGTGAAATACATATTGTAATTTGGTGTAGAAACTCTATAGATAATATAAACGTATTGATTTATATCATTGAAAAACTGATTTAATTTTTTTATGAAATTATATATGAAATAAATATTTTATAAAATCAATTCATCAATAATGTTAGCAAATCTGCCTCTTATTCTAATAAAGGGAACATTAATTCCACGCACCATATTCTAAAACGTTAACCATAAGTTTCTCAAATTATGAAATTTTTCGTAATATTTTTAGTAAATCTGTTTCGTATTTCATGAAATCAGAGACATACTTGCAGCACAATATTCTAGAATGTGTACCACATTTTGCTGAAATTATGACGATTTGTAGCATATGTTTACCACAATTGATGTTTATTTCTTAAAAATGAATGCATATTTATAACGCAATTTGCTAAATTGTTCACTACATTTTTGCTCAACTTTTGAATTTTTTAGTTTGTTTTTAGTTAATCAATTTCTTACTTCCTGAAGTTAAGAGCAACATTTCAGCATAATTTTCTAAAATATTAGTCATATTTTTCTCAAATTATGACTAAGTTTCTTATTATTCAAAAAAACGAAAATTCTTTAATCAAGTAAAGTATCTCTCAAGGTAAGTAAAGTTACACTAGGCTCCAAATCGGTATGGCATATGCACAATATATGTTTAGTATGCTTAATTATTTCTCTCCGTGCACGATCTCTTATAGAAACATGCACTACACCAAAAGTTCGACGTGTGAAAGAATCAAACAGCGATGAGATTTCCCGGCGATTGAAGCGGAATCGCAGTGAAGTATGACCGACTGATGATTTAAAATATGATCATACACATAACATAACCAAAAACAGGACTATATAAGGGTATAAATATAAACCCCATTTTTATTGTGAAAAGTGCAAATTAAATTTGTGCTTTAATCGTGAAAGGAACTGCTTTTCGGATAGTCATCGTAAACCTTAAAATCCTTTTATGTATGTTAATATTTGGAAGACTGAAATTGAATTTATGTATATAGGAAGCTGAGTAGCAAGCAGTAGAATGTCTGTTTGTATTATGAATTTATTTTATTACCTATAGTGTCTATCTTGAGAAGCAGCCTTCATCTGCGATCTGTTGTTTCCTTCTTTCATTTCTCGAATATTTGGCCGAAATATAGCCAAAAATACTCTATTTGATTTTTTTCATCGGCAGATTAAAATACAAAACTCGCAAGGTTAATAAATTCACCTGATGACTCTAATACGATGCTGTGAACTTAATTTTCAGGTTCAACAGACCGATCAATCAAATTTTCATTTGCTATTACCAAATTCATCAAAAACAAATATTTCCATTACACAATTATTATTCGATTTATGTCTTTATCATAATCATACTGTTATAATCTGCTTTTGTGCCAATTTTAATATGTTTTGAGCTCTAGTCGACATAGTTTGTTGTTATTTCTAATTTACCTCCACTTACTTTGAATCTCAAATAGCAACTAACAGAACTAAAGCAAAAAAAATAGCTGTCAAAATATCGCGCCAAAAATGGTTTTCCAATTTATCCAAATATGTAGAAAATTCACAAACCAATTTTTTATTAGATCAAGATCAACCCTATAAAGCGACCGTTGAAAGTATTATAAGGTTCATATGTCATTAAGGTTTTTTTAAAACAAAAACCTATACGGTTTAAGCACTCTAAGAAATTATAAAAAAAGTATTTTAATACATCTGAAAATATGATAAAATCTATTAAAATGAAACATACATAATTTAATATCATACCAAAAATTTGAACCGTACAGTTAAACATTTTCAACCGTACACATAATACGTAACCCGTGGGCTTTACAAATTTCCGTGATTGTTTAAATTAAACAATATAACTTCCGATTATTTCTAAAAAAAAACTAAAGGAAGATATCTTTGAAAAACAAATATCTACTTTATACCATTTCCAAATGTAGAACAAACACTCCATTGTTTATGATATGTAGGCTGTCGCCATTTTAATAATTCTGTTAGAATTTTTTATAGAGAAGTTCAGTAAATACCCCCAAAAAAATGTTCCCTTCAAATCCAATTAAACGGCTTACGATATCTCATCAAACCAAACCATCATCATCATCAGCAACATGATCATGATTGTATTAATAATCATAAACCGCTTAAAAAAACCGCAAACTTTCCATATTTTCCCAAAAAAATAAAAATATAGAAAAAGTTTAACACCATCATCCATAATAATAACAGCAGGACGAATAGCAACGACTATAATACTTGAGAGCTGATAAGAAACAAGAAGAAAACGGTGAAAAGTTTTTCGAAATATTATACAAAATAAATAAATAACAAAATACTTTGAATTAAAACTGAAGGTGGTGTATAGAAACTGTTTCTACTATACATAGTTAAGTTAGTTTCTTGGGTATCCATACATACATATGTATATATAGGAAGCTGAGTAGCAGTAGAATTTTCAATCGCAAGAAGAAGCGGAAATCCAATAAAACAAAGAATCCACAGGAAAAAAGAAGAAAATGTGAAAGTAATTTTTTTATTCTACTGTCGAAACTTAAATCCAATGAAACAAAAAAAAATCGAATTCTGATCCTAATCCAATATGTATTCCAACGAACAAACGAAAAAACAAAAAGGAAATTTTCGTCTTCATTCTACATCCTTCTTATTTTTTCCATTCTCGTATTATATTAATCCTTGGAAATGTTGTGTAACAACAGAAACAATGTCTTCACATAATACACATACACATACAAAAGATACAAACGAAGAACAACACTTTGAAATGGTGTTTAAGGTTTTATAGTGATTGAGAGTATAAAATACAACAGCATCCACACCATTCTTATACACCGTACTGGTACTCCATACACAGTACAGTGGGAAAACAAAAAAAAAAAAGAAAATTAAAATTAAATTGAGATTAGGAGATATATTAAGAAGATGTCTTTGGAGTTTAGTTTTTGTTTTGTGTTCGGCGAGGATTTCGAAATTAGAAATCAGCTATATAAGCACAAGGGAATTTTGTGGGTGGCTTCAATACAAAACTAAAACTATATACCAACACTAAAATTGCTTCAAGCGAAAGTTGTATTTTGTAGAGAACTTTATTCCCGTGAAAAGCTCTGACTCATCATATGATATTTGATATATAAATCAAATTGACTTTAATACTGTATCTGTGTATGATAATATCAAAAAAACATTTTACTCTCGAAATGGATTATAATGGATGAATGAAAGTGTTATTTATAATAAAGATCAAAACTAAAACCCCGAGGGATCTATTTATGTGAAGTGAAAATGTTTTTGTATTTTTTTTATTATTGTTCATATACGAATATAGTGTTGAAGAGAAAATACTTGCTGTCAACAAGTGGTTTATGAGACGGAAATTTTAATGATATGTGAGTTTAACGTGAAGTAGCTAATTTAAACGAACAATTAGAATGATTAAAATCTTGTATAGAATGCTGATAATCTGGCAGAGTAACTATTCAATGGAGGAGTTTGACTGTTTGCAGCTACATCAAAGGCTATTATATGTATAGTAACAATATTTTGAAAGCTATTTCTAAATTTATGAGCCCTGTTTTATATATTCAAGCTTTCCTTTGAACAGGGATTAGTACCTAAGAGGCTTGCTACTTTTATTCCTATTTTTAAAAGTGGTGGCCATAGTGATAAGGGTAACTATATAGTATATACCCATTGCGCTCCAGCCTGTTATTTTCAAAACTCTGGAAAAACCAGTCAAAAGCGGAGTTACCATATTCTTTGATCAATGTAAAACACTAAGTGTTCACCAACATGGGTTCCGCCAATGTATGGGTGCGGAATCGGCTATCTTAGATTTTTTTGGATATTATTCATAATGGTCTAAACAATGGTAAGAACTGTGCTGGTTTGTTTATTGATGCTTAGAAGCATTTGATATGGTGGATCACAAACTTTTATTTTCTATGCTGTTTAATGTTGGTTTTAGAGGTGCTTCAAATAAGTGGTTTACTTCCTAACGCGATGATAGAACTGTGAGGGTCAGAGTTAATGACACTTTTAGTGATTGTAGAGCTGTGAATGTGGGGGTACCGCAAGGATCAGAGATTGGTTCTTTGATGTTTTTAATTTATACGAATTCTATTTTTAAACTTAATTTGAATGGTCAAAGTACTGGATTTGCTGATAATTTAGCTTTAGCTTATTCTGCGGAATCTGCAAACGGCGTGATTTGTATGGCTAATTCTGACCTAATGGTCTTACATTATATGGTTAGATAAGCACTTTCTGATACTTAGTGAAAAAACACGATTGTGAAGTTTTTCCTAAGTTTCCCAAAAATAATAAATCATTTGAATGTATGTGTAAAAACTTGGACTCTGGATACCAGGCACCCTCCAGTTTTATTTAGCCTTCCTGTAGTAAACCTGGGTGACGTACAGGCGACCTTTTTATTCCCAGCAACTCGCAAGAGTTACATCAAAACGGTAGACGAGGCACGGGAAGGAATACACGGGAGTGGGTCTGCCCTCTCAAAGTCCTTGAGTCCCAATGCTACCGCTTTTCTAGCAGAAGTAAATGTTGTAAATAAGAGCCTGAATATTGGCTGGACGGATAATTAAAACATCTAGGAGGGAGAGCAATGAGCCCAGATAGTATGTATCACGTACCGTTAGGCAGTATTATCAGGTTCATTAAGAGCTTGAATATTGACTGGACGGATAATTAAGTAGGGCTTAGTGCACAAAAGATCTTTTAGGTCGCAGTGCGGGGTGGCTTGAGCCCCCACATGGCCCTCAAGTAATAATAATAATAATAATGTGTAAAAACTTCGCATTAAAAAACTACTTATTAACGAAAAATTCATATTACGGGTATATATGCGTCCTATAGTTTTCTCCATAGACCAGGGACGCACATATGCATCGTACTTTTTTATGTAAATAATATATCATAGTTTCCATATTGGTTTACAGATTCTCTTGAATTGTTTTTCCTTTTAGGGGAAGAATCGTATATGCGTCATATTATTAATAACGCCACAAACCCCACAAAACTGATAAATAAAACGTTGATTCTACCATTAGGCTTCAATTAGCTCATTTCGTGCAAATTTATCATCTGGTTTATGGCTACCCCTAGCCTGAGCACCTCGGTCGTGAACGTGTTAAAAAATTACTTTTAGCAAAACGAAAATTAAACCAATTTTTTTTTCATTAAGACATAGACGTAAATATTATTTTATTTAAAACGAATAAAACTAATTATAATTACTTAATTAGAAAAATTATTAGGTAAAATTAATTATTTTAAAATTAAAACTTTTTCCGGATGTTCCTAAATTATACCAACTAAAACGGAAACCTATCGGAAATCTATAGTGATTTCTCGAAATCTAAGGGAACAGGTAATTTGAATTTGAAATTTCTGAATTCGCTTCCACTTCGATTGTTTATCGAATTTCCAAAATTTTCCTGCAGTTCCTGAAAAGCGCGCATTCGAACGAAAACGTATTAGGAGTTTCTGTAGACCTACTCTAAAGGAAAACCATACACATTTTCCGAAATCTAGGGGAAGAGGTAGTTAGGATTGAACATTTCTGAATTCGCTTCCACACCATGCTTGTACATATATCGAAATTTCCAAAATTTTCCTGCTGTTCCTCTAACGAAAACGTATTATGAGTTACTGTAGAGTTGTAGACCTACTCTAAAGGAAAACCATACAAATTTTCCGAAATCTAGGGGAACAAGTAGTTAAGATTGAACATTTCTGAATTCGCTTCCACTATGCTTGTACATCGAAATTTCAAAATGTTCCTGCTGAAACCTATTATGAGTTGCTACTCTAAAGGAAAACCATACAAATTTTCTGAAATCTAGGCGAAGAGGTAGTTAGGATTTATTTCTGAATTCGCTTCCACACCATGCTTGTATATCGAATTTTCCAAAATTTTCCTGTAGTTCCTGGAAAGCGCGCATTCTAACGAAAACGTATTATGAGTTACTGTAGATCTACTCTAAAGGAAAACCATACAGATTTCCCGAAATCTAGGGGAACAGGTAGTTCGGATTGAACATTTCTGAATTCGCTTCCACTATGCTTGTATATTGAATTTCCAAAATTTTCCTGCAGCTCCTGAAAATCGCGCATTTTAATTTACTCAGTTAGGATTGAACATTTCTGAATTTTCCAAAATTTTCCTGCTGTTTCTGGAATTTTTATGGTTTCCCTTTAGAGTAGGTCTACAGTAAGTCACAATAGGTTTCCGTTAGAATGCGTTTTTCAGGAACAGCAGGAAAATTTTGGAAGCTTTGTAATGACGAAGTCGTTACAAATTTTATCCATAATTGAAGGATAATTACTGATCGAGCGCGAGTGCATAAGAGTGTGAATGATGTGTGTGTGTGTTTTGAACGAGTGATGACTTGTGCGAGTTCACGGAATGAACGTTTGATGGTTTTTAACTGAGTGGCGTTGTTGTCGGGGAGGGGATTTTTATATTTTATTATTTTTTTTTGTTGCGATGACAGCGAGTTTTTTTTGGGATTGTTAAACGAATCGTGAAAAGGTGAAGATAGTGGGAAGAAAATTCCAATAAAATTAAAAATTAAATCCAATTAAATTGGAAAACAAAATAATACGTCGTAAAGACAAAGATAATAAACCATACAGTTTTGGGTGTAATGAAATATACGTGTAGTGAGGGGATGACTATAAAAAAAAAACAAATAAATTGTTGAAATAAGAAAACTCAAGCCCTCAGTTTTGAAACTACAATCTAGATCTAGTGGAGATAACAAAGAAGAAAAATCCCATAACACCTATAGAGCGAGCATAATTATATTGCGTCGTGTGGAATACTAATTCTACCGTCGAAGTTTCATCGTCAAAATTATCGACAAGACAGATAATAAAGTAGTACCAGCCGCTTCTTACGGTAACATCAATACGTCAGTGAGCATCTGGAGGCGGTAAATCAGTATTTTTACCATCCGAGATATTGTGACGTCAATAACGTTATTAAATATAGCGGGATCCTGAGCATCTGTTCCGGTTGAGAAAATTCGATTGGGTGGTATAACCAAAAAAATTTTTTTTGTTTTTTTCCTGTTATTGATAATTATTAAATTTAGTTTATTGGAAGTTGTATTTGTTCGTGGCATTCTTGGATTTTTCCTGTTGGAAGAATTCCAGCAATATTTCTTTTGTTGTTTATTTCAGAGTCTGCTGGGTACGGAGAGCTCTGCGGAACCAGCGAGGACATATTTTCATGCGCCCGGGATCAAACCAAGAAATGTTTTCGAGGAAATTCAAGTCTGTTCTGATATTTTTGTAATTACTTTTTTTTACGTTTGCCTTAATAAAAAAAAATAAAAAAATGTGTTAATTTGGTTGTACTACAAAGATAATGTCGTAATTAATTAAGCTCGAGGAGTGGCTGATGATGATGATCAAAAGATGAAACACTGAAAAACAACAAAACACTGAAAATCATCGAAAACACAAATAAAACAATATATTAGTTTAACTTATAAATTATACTTATCTAATTCAATCATAATTCATATAAGACTCTAGTTAATTATTCAATTATCTTTATATAAAATAATAATATCGAAATTATCTAAATTATTTAACCAAATTTTATAAATTTTTCTTTAAATTAAATCATTTTCTTAATTTGACATTATTTGTTGACGTGCAATAGCACCAACTCATGTAATTAAAATTATTATAGTAAAGGTACCAACTTAATTATAGCACTTAGCAATTATTTTAAAAGTTAGATAGCGATAGAAAGTAGAACAATTAAAAATTTTTGTATAACAGTTTTTTTTATATAAAGACACACAAAGATATGATAGAAACGCTCTTTTTTGTGAATAAAATTGTAAAAAAAAATATTCAAAAATCAATACAGTGACCATATTTTATCCAGTGAATAAGCCAGTGATCAAAATTCAAACAAACCGTGAATTTTTATTTATTATACCGGAATATACCGGTCAGCTTCCGGTTGACCTCGTTACAACTTCCATATACAAGCATAGTGGAAGCGAATTCAGATATGTTCAATCATAACTACTTGTTCCCCTAGATTTCGGAAAGTGTGTATGGTTTTACTTTAGAGTAGGTCTACAGTAACTCATAACGTGTTTCTGTTAGAATGCGCGCTTTTCAGGAATAGCAGGAAAATTTTGGAAATTCGATATATAGCCCTAGTGGAAGCGAATTAAGAAATGTGTTATCCTATTCTACATCTATTCCGCTAGATTTCATGTTTATTGTAACTCAAAATAGTTTAGTTGTAAAGTGATCGCTTTTTAGGGGAATCAAGAAACTAGAAAATTGAAATGTTACAATATTGTTTAAGAATTAATCCTTATATAGCGTTGTGTGGTCCGTGGGTCCGCTTTACTTTTCAACAAATAATTCGGGGTAGGCTGTGTCGTGTATATGCCGTAGGTGTTTCGCGTGATATCGTTTATAAGATGTTGAGATTAATTATTTTAATTTAATATAAATTATCTGCCACACTTTAAGCACAAACAAATGAGGGATTCTCTCCCTACAATGTTCTCAACTATTGTAAATCACTATTTTACAGATTTTAAATTTAATTAAAATTTATGTGGAGCTTAATTATTTTAATTTACAATAAATTATTTGCCACAGTTTTTCTCGCTATATTGCAGCCAAGCTCTGTAAACGCTATTTTGTAAATTTAATTAAAATTAAAATTAATGTTTAGATTAATTATTTTAATTTAAAATAAATTAACCACCACTGTTTCTTTACGCAATAATTTACTTCAAAATTACTCGGATCGGATAACCTAATCTCCCGCTACAGTTATTAAAGCATTTAAATTTCGTGAAATCAAAGTTTCGCGGTGCGGCTTACCTCTCCGCTTGTTGACGTCATTGAGATAATCTTATGTGTGAGGCATGAAGCCTAAGGGCCAGCCTAAGAAATCATACATTTAAATTAAAGGTAATGTAATGCTTGATATTGATGAGTAAGTGCTCACAACCAAAGGCAACATTACGTTTCAATTTTTTGAACATGCGGTGTAACACGTTATCACGTCAAAAAGATGTGCCCACTTCGTTTACTATTTTTCTGAAATTTTTAGTATCTTCCTAATTGAATAAAAAATAATTAATATAAAATTGCGTTCCGCTGGCACGCACCATTTTTTCCATGTAATTTTTTCCACGACGCACTTTACGGGTTAATATACGTATTAAACGATAAAAAAAAACAGCCATTCAAATGCCTAATTAAAATGAATTTTGTATGTTATTTACACTAATACACACGTAAACATTTAGGAATAGGAAAAATTTCACGCTTCTGCTCAAATTTGTGAAGTTTTTCCTAAACTGGTTCTAACTTTTTTTAGGCAATACTTCACGTGAACGAAAAAACTAAGTTTATGTGGTTTACAATTTTTGGTATTACAGCTGCTCCTAATCCCAAGTTACATATCATAGTGCTTCTAAATGTTCTTCTGTTAGTTGCCATGCGGAAAGTCAACTCTTTTAAGTATCTTGGTATTCATTTGGACACTAACCTTAATTGGAAAACTCATATATCCGAGTTAAAAAGTTACGTGGCATTTGCTTGAAAATTACGTTTTATGCTTTGGTGATGTCTAAATTGAAATACGGTTTGTCTTGCTGGGGTGGCTGTTATCTAACTACTTTAAAACTATTGTACGTACCACAGAAAATGATTTTGCAAACAATGTTGGGAACAATTATTGGAATCATCTTGGCCTTTTTCAAGTTGACCAATTTTCTACCTTTACAACTTTTGTATGTTTATAAGGTTTTAAGAGATAACACATTCGCGCTAATCATTGTCTTCTTTATATTGTTTCCAAATTCAATAATGAGTAGTTCGCCGCTATATTGTTATTATCGCTCCGACATTTTTGAATGCACTACCCGGACATATTAGACTACTCGAAACACCAGACGTCTCACATTTATTTTGCGTCATCTCTTGAATTTTTTTTGTGTTATTACAATTTATACTTCAAAACTACGTCATAAATTTATTTTAAACCTTTTTCTTCTTTTTTGATAACTGATTGATTTGAACGTTAATAGGTATATTTTTAATATTGTTTTTAAATGTTGTTAATAGCAGCAATGCCTGTTACTGGATCCCCGTCCATAAGGCATTTATTATATTATTTTTATATTATAAGTAATGTCTAATAAAATGTAAATGTAAATTAAGATAATTGGGAATTTGACTTTTCATAATATATATCTATATATATAAAAATGAATTCCTGTTTGTTTGTTTGTTTGTTCCGAATGGGCGTCTCAGCCGCTCAACCGATCGCCATGAAATTTTTATCATGTACAAGTTGCATATCCAGAACCAACCTTACGATATTTTGGAAGGGGCTGGACCCCGGGGTCTAGGGGCTGCAGTACAATTTTTTTCGAAAATTTTAATTTTCTTTCAATTTTTCCACGAAAATGAGTTTATGGGGCTGGTTATATGAAATTACTGACATGTTCGAATCCGAGGGGCCCAGCCCTGGATCAAAAATTAATTTTTACATGTGTAGATACAAATATTTGATTATTTCAAAATTACTTCTCAGTCGCTCAACCGATCGCCATGAAATGTTTACCATGCAAATGTTGTATGTTCAGGACCAATCTTACGATATTGTGAAAGGGGCTGGACCCCGGGGTCTAGGGGCCATGGTACAAATTTTTTCAAAAATTTAAATTTTTTTACGAGAATGAGTTTTGGAAAGGGGTTATATGAAATAAGAGACATGTTCGAATTCGGGGGGTTCGCCCCTGGATCAAAAATTCATTTAAAGATACAATTATTTGATTGTTCTGAAATAACGCCTTAGCCGCTTTACCGATCGCCATGAAATTTTTACCATGTATATGTTGCATGTTCAGGACCAAGCACACGATACTTTTGAAGGAGCTGGACCCCGGCGTCTAGGGGCTGTGGTACAAATTTTTTCTCAAATTTCAATTTTTTTAAGATTTTTTTGACGGGAATGACTTTAGGAAAGGGGTTATATGAAATTAGTGCCATGCTCCAATCCGGAAGTCTGCCCTGGATCAAGAATTCAATTTTACATGTATAGATACAATTATTTAAATGTTCCGAAATAGCGCCTTAGCCGTAAATTTATACACCAAAAAGGATATCTAGCGTGCGATTGTTATACACAAATCATACCTCTACTATAATTGATTTAATTATTCAAATTAATTTTATTAATTTAAATTTAAGACAATCTTTCGTCACTTTAACTGAAGACAAATCTATGAACACTTATATTATCCATACTAATAATCCATTTTTACTGGTTTGACATGTACTGTTTAATGATATCCTATTTATCATATCCTGTTTTGAAATGTACCATAGTCAGCGAGTTCTAATTTCCACATAACTTCAGAAATAGTTAACATTCTATTTTAATCCACTATTGCAACCGGCGGCTTTTAATGAAAATAGTAGTTTCATACTAAACGCCAATAGTTTATTACTTTATTTAGTTTATTACTTAAATAAATCAATGATTGTTTCATAAAATCAATTCTAGGAAAGGTACTAAAAAAAAATGGAGGTGTGGCCAACACACGACTTTCTTTTACGAACAGCGAATTTTGAAAAACTTTTATAATTCAAATTTCCCGCAAACTTAATTAAGATTGTTTTTATTATTTCATGTTTTCTGTAAATTGTATATTTTTGAAATATTTGCAAAATAAATTTTCTGTTTTACGGAATCTGGGAGCTGGGAACTGGGACCCCAAAATTTATGTAAAAAGTTTAAACATGAAGTTGCAGTTTGATTGCTTAACTTAAACCATTTGAACTACAAATTGACAGTCATATGTATATACCAACAGACACCACTTCAAAACTCAATTTTTTGAACTCATTAGTACACACGTAAAAGAAATAAAAGGTGATATTTATGAATTTAAATTTTTTCTTTTAATTTTTTGGAATTTGTATTAGTGATTTTTTGTAAATCTTATACTTTTTAAAATATGTGCAAAACACATTTTCAGGCCGAGAGTGGCCACTTCCGGTTGACCGATTTGGCAATTTAACATAGGCTAAATATTTTTATAACATACAGTACGTCACTGAAGTGTGCAAATTAATTATAATTAGCATAATTGGGCTAATACACACAATAATTAAAATGACAAATGCAAGAACTGCTGTAACTCCCTGTAAAAAGTGTGGGGGGGGGGGGGGGGCAGGAGTTGCGAAATATTTTTGCAATTATAAAACGATATATATACTTAAGTATTACAAACCCTAATAAGTCGTCAAAAAAGTTAAGAAACATGAAAAAATGATCCACTTCAATTATGTAATATTTGCATTAAAAACCGGAAGTATGTCACTGTAGTGTGCAAATTAATTATAATTAGCATAATTAGGCTATATATACACATATATTTATGTGTTGGCAAAACAATATTTAATTTTTTTTTATAAAATTTTTAAATTTTTTTTAATTTTTTTTTTTAAATTTTAATTTTAATTTTTTTAATTTTTAATTTGTTTATTTTTATTTTTTTTTGATTTTTGGAAACATTTTGTATTAGTAATTTTTTGTAAACCTTATACTTTTTAAGATATTTGCAAAACAAATTTTCTGGCCCAAGGGAGTGGCCACTTCCGGTGGACCGATTTGAAGTAAAATTCACTGGGACCTCCCAATTTATCCAAAAAGCTTAAATCTGAAGTTTCAGTTCGATTGGTTAAGCCATCTGGGCTGTAGAGAGGACACAGACTGACAGACAGACGGACAGACAGACGGACAGACAGACGGACTGACAGACAGACATCATTTCGAAACCCACTTTTTCGGACTCAGGGGACCTCAAAACAGATAAATCTTCAATAATCTCAAGGTCGAACATTTTCATGATTACTATACTTTATTTTACTTACGTAAAAGAAAGTAATATTGTACGTATAAACTGATTTACTTTGAAAAGTACTAGGGTTTTATATTTGAAAATAGAATCTTCTACAAGAAACATCCTTGGATTCAAATTATTGTACGTGTAAAATTGCCTTACTTTGAAAAAACTTCTTTTGATTTTCGAAATGTCATTTTCAACCACAGTTCGCGGTAAAAAATATCGAAGTGGACGTAGTTTTAATAGTTTTGAATAAATTAATATTAATTTGTGTTTCGAATGCCGTTGTTATTGATTAGTTAGCTATACATATTGCAATAAAATAATTGTTGGTGATTATTTTCCAGGTATTAAATATTATTTCAAGTGAATATACATTCTTATTAGATTTAAGTTTTCAGTTTATAAACGTGTTAATCTATGATTACTTTTTGATTGTAGATAACATTTGATTTTGCTTAAAAAAAAATCCGTAAAGAAATTTTCAAACACAGTTCGCGGTGAAACGTATCGAACGGAACATTAAAATCGTTTTGATAAATTAATACTAATTTCTGTTTTGAATGCCCGTCATTCCTGATTAATTAGCTACACGTTTCATTTTTGCTTAAAAATGCCACCGAAAAAAAGATCAATTGGGCAGGTAACTGCAAAGTCGAAGAAGATTAGAGCCGCAAGGCTGGCGGAATCAAGCGAACAGCGTGAAGCACGACTTGAAAATGATCGAAGCAGTACGTCTTCTTCTAGAGCTACTGAAACCATTGAACATCGTGAGGCCCGGCTGGAAGTCGATCGGTTACGATATGGACGATTAATAGAAACTTTTAGAGGTGATTTAAAGTTAGCAGCATTCAATTACGAGAAAGACTATGATTATAATGTTTCAATTGGGCAAATGAAAAACATTTGTTTGTATTGTCATGCTTTAAAGTTTCACAATGGATCGCCTGGAATGTGTTGTTCAAATGGAAAAGTGAATTTGCCTCCTCTGGATGATCCACCTGGATCTCTTCTAGCTTACGTCTCCGGAACTAATGAGTTATCCAGACATACAAACACAACTCATGCTTTCAAATACAGCGATGTAAAGAGAGAATTCTTGCATAACAATTAAGGTATTTGAATTATATACCTCCCCTATTTTGTATGGAATGGCTTTTTTGATGATATCTCGAGAATGGATTGACTGATTTCGATGAATTTTCTTTTTTTGTTAATTTTTAATTAATAATTAATTATATACATATATACTTTTTTTATCGTTAGTTTTATTTGATAATTTTTAATTTTCACGAAATTACGCACAACCACTTTTTCAAAAAAATAAAAATTAATGGTTTGTTTACAGGAAAAATACCAACCATATATTATTTGTCTATAGTCATCTGTCCGCAACTGTCCACGCTTGAGAAAGCGGATTTGATGCTCTTAGTCGCATTTACACAATTCATCCGAAGAATGACGAATGCTTCTACTTGCGGTTGTTGCTGGTGAATGTTCGTGGGCCTACATCATTTGAATCACTTCGAACTGTCGATGGTGTAGTGTGCTTAACATTTCGTGCTGCATGTCAACAGCTCAATTTGCTTGAAAACGATACTCATTGGGACATGACAATCGCTGAAGCAATTGTTTCTGCATATATCAAAGTCAGATACGCACATTATTTGCTATCATTATTTCGACATGCTTTCCATCGAATCCACGTGAACTTTGGAACAAGTACAAGGATGACATCTCAGAAGACATTTTACATCGAATTCGTGTCAGTTCAGGGATACCCGATCTCGAGGTGAATGAGGAGATACATAACCAGGCTTTGCTTTTAATCGAAGACATGTGTTACCTCATGTGCGGCAATTTGTTAGTCAAGTTAGGAATGCCAACGCCATATCGTGGAATGAACGACCCTTTCAATCGAGAATTGGAACGTGAACGTGAATACGATCGAGATGCGTTGAACCAATCAGTTCAAACGAATGTACCACTGTCAAACCCCCAACAGAAAGAAGTGTACGATACGTTAATGAAGGCAATTGATGATGGAAATGGTGGCTTATTTTTCCTCGATGCGCCCGGTGGAACTGGTAAGACATTCCTCATATCATTGATTTTGGCCACTGTTCGCGCGAGATCCGAAATTGCTGTAGCAGTTGCTTCTTCTGGAATAGCGGCCACGTTCAAACCTTCAAACGACTGAAAATCCGACATGCAACATTGGGAAACACTCAGCAATAGCCAAAGTTTTGGTAGCAAGTAGAACCATCATCTGGGATGAATGCACAATGGCGCACAAACGCGCATTGGAAGCACTCAATCGAAATATGAAAGAACTGCGCAATGACTCAAGATATTTTGGAGGCGCAATGATTCTACTGTCTGGCGATTTCCGTCAAACACTACCAGTCATTCCAAAATCGACCGCTGCCGATGAAATAAACGCTTGCCTCAAATCATCGACTCTGTGGCGCTATGTGAAGAAACTTCAGCTGACGACAAACATGCGTGTTGCATTGCTAAATAATCCATCTGCCGCAGATTTCTCCAAGCAATTGCTGACTATCGGTAATGGCCGTCTTCCTGTCGACGAATCGAACGGATTGATTTCGTTTCCGCCAAATTTTTGCGATTTCGTCTCAACGAAGGACGAGCTCATCAACAAAGTGTTCCCGAACATCATTGATAACCACAAAAATCACAATTGGTTGAGTGAACGAGTAATTCTTTCTGCAAAAAACAAAGATGTGGATAACTTGAACTTCACAATTTAAAATCAGATCGTTGGTCCACTGCATTCCTTCAAATCTATCGACTGTGTAACAAACGAAGACGAAGCAACCAATTATTCAACTGAATTTTTAAACTCATTGGATCTGCCTGGCTTACCACCTCACAATTTACAACTGAAGGTTGGATCAGTAGTTATCATGCTTCGAAATCTGAACCAACCAAAACTATATAACGGAACGCGTTTGGTGTTGAGAAAACTCATGGGCAATGTGATTCACGCGACGATACTCAAAGGAAGTTCAAAGGTGAGGAAGTTCTCATCCCGAGAATTCCGATGATCCCAACCGATATGCCATTTGAGTTTAAACGAATTCAATTTCCGATTCGTCTTGCATTCACCATGACATCCGCTTTGTTTGTTCTCGCACCTGACAACAAAACGAGAAATGTCGTATATCACAAGGTGCTTCAATGAAGGGAATCGACCGGAGTGCAACCCATCCAGCAAATAATTTAATAGAATGTAGTGCAACAATGCTACACGAATCATTTCGATTCACTTTAACAAAGCAAATGCCTTTTTGCCACGTGAATTACATTCATTTCAAAGTATGATAATTAAAATACGTTTCATTTTGATTTTTGTACATTTATTGAATTCATTTTTAATATTCATTTTATCTTAATAAAAATTTGAATTTAATTCAGCTAATATCTTAACACAACATTTATTAATTTTGAGGCGGTACGAAGTTCGCCGGGTCAGCTAGTTCAATATAAATTTAACATAAATATCTTAAATCCCTTAAATCAATTACACCGAACTGTATTATTATACCAAAATCATTAGCTAATACGAACTGATTTAAGATTTTTAAAAAACAGGCATATGGCACATGTTATTAAACCAAAATTCTATCTGAACATCCCCTTTAATAATATAACGTCGATTGCATCCACAAAATTTTTAAAGAACATAAATCCATTAACTTCAATTTCTTAGAAGGCAAACAAGCAGTCGAGATGAAAAAATAAAAAAATAAAACCATAAACCACTTAACCTTGGGCATATTACACCAAACAAATTGTCATGTATGTAATATGAAAAGATGTAAGACGGCTGTATGATTGTAAAAAGCCAACAAAACAAATATCAGACAGAAAAAAAAACTGAAGTGCTAACTTTTATTTTTCTTACGTATTTGTCTTACTCTTAAGACACTTTGCACAATACAAACTTTTCTGTAATTTTCGTTTTTCTGGGGAAAATGATATTTTTATGCGTCCCGTTTTTTTTGTGTGTGTGTGTGTGTGTGTTTTTTTTCTTTTCTATAAATCATAAATCACATACGCGTATAAGCACACACATACACACACAGCAGAATAACAAATTACATATATGACAAATGTGTGTTTACCATAAGGAAAACCTAAAACAAAAACATTTTACATCGTGAATCTCAAACATCATACGTACGACTAGATAGACGAGTTTGAGTAATGCTACAGATTTGTTTTGTTTGTTATGTTTGAGCCTTGAAAAAAAAATATTTTCATTTTCATCAAAATGTCTTAAAGTGAAATTGCTCTGTGAAATTTTCCCGAATTTGGTACAAGAATGCTGTGATTTTTGAACTTTGATTGATTGGATTTTGTGGAATTTTTTATTTGCCCTGCTTATTTGCACGTGTTATTAATATTATAGTGTGGAATAATTTCAATATACTTGTGCGTTTGTTTATTGTGGCAGCATTTGGGAAATTTACCATAACTGAGAAAACTTTCTCAGTTATTTAAATATTCTGGACGTAGATTGAAATCCACTCACTTTCAATTACAGTTGGAATGTTAATTATTTTTATAATAAATAATTTTAGGAATTTAACAACACTGTCGTAGAGGTAGACTGGTTTAGGAAAATACAGGATAAAGCTATTTGCATCGGTTGTTTTACCATATTGGCAAATAAAAAATGCCATATCATGAGACCTGAGAAAAACAGTAAATCACACGCCAGAAATTTGAATAAAAAAGTAAGGTTTTCGAGTTATTCGTGAAAAATCGCTCTAAAACATACATCGTTTAGATGAAAAATCAACATTTTCAATCGTGAATAACTCGATTGTCCCGGTTATTATTTTTTTGTTTGTGTTTTGATGATTTTATATTTTTCTCCATTAGTCATTGGTACAATGCATTAAATTTGGCTTTATATAATTCAAACTTAGTATTGGTTTATAATTGATATACTCTTATTTACATAATATACACACGATTGTTCGATTTGTTCTTTTTATGAAAGATGCTGTCTAACCGACCAAATGGCGCAGTGGTTAAAGCTACGGCGCGGCGGTTAGATCGGGAGGTACCGGGTTCGAATCCCTATAGGGGCGGGATTTTTCATCATCTGATTACGATCGGTGATGACGATGAACACATCTACGACCCCCCACCTTTCATGTCAGTACTATAGGCTGGCATGAAGCAATGCAATGTGCAGGTGGTTTAAATGAAAGCGGGTCTATAGCCGTACGTCCTTGAGTTGGCTGGCAACGGCGTAAGGTAGAACGTTAAAAGGGAACTGCGAAAGAGTTGGGAGTGCCTTGAGCCCCAGAAAAGATTGCAAAGATAGAAACGAAAAAAAAGAAAAAAAAAAGATGCTTTCTATTGTAGGCTATTGTCTATGTCATTCAATGAGGAACTAATTCTTTAAACCTATTTTATTGTTTCATATGTTGGATGGTACCCGAATAATTATAAATCCACAAAGTGCTATTAAATTTAGGCTTGGACTCTTGAGAACTGAATAAATTGGAGTAAATTTGGACACCTTGTATATTTTTAACTATAACTGAAAAACTATGCATTTTTAGTAGGTACACGATATACGAGTTTTTGTAGAGAATCAAATTTCCTACCGGAATGGCACTTTAAAAAGTCGAAAAAATTTGTTTTAAACAAAATAAGTCATAGAACTAAAACCAAATAAAACAAAAATTCGAAAAATTTCAATTTTTTGTTTTTTCTTTAAGTTTTTATGTACAACTTTTTCCTGAGTGGGTTTAGGTAAAGGCATTGATTAACAAAAAAGAAACCTGACGTAATTCCCGTCAAAATGGTAACCGTCAAAAGTATTTTTGATAAACATTGGCTGAGATACAGTCGTTCAAAGCTACCTACTACCACCTTCACCCCATGTGATTTTAATTTTTTCACGCAAAATTTTTTTTTATTCAATACAAAATTATTTTAGGTTTATCAATGAAATAAGTTTATCACTATCATTAATTTTGGTGTTGAGTAAAAAAAATGTTTGCGTGAAAAAATTAAAATCACATGGTATAAAGGTGGTAGTAGGTAGCTTTGAACGACTGTATCTCAGCCAATGTTTATCAAAAATACTTTTGACGGTCACCATTTTGACGGGAATTACGTCAGCTTTCTTTTTTGTTAATCAATGCCTTTACCTAAACCAAATCGTTCCTAGATATACAAGCCGTCAGGTTAAAATTTGAACTTAATACGAGAAAACCCTTTATTTACAAATGCATCTTTATGTCATGACGTCCTACCATTTGTTTGAATTTTTTTTTATAATAAGCCATTAGTGCCACCTACTTATAAACTCGACTAATTAAATATATTTGAAAAAACAAAATGGACGTGTAGTTTCCGTGTTTGAAATCAGATGGCGGTACTACAAAATTTAAATATTTAAATTGATATTTCAGCAAAACAATCCAAAATAATGTTTTAGCAAGTTTAACAATCATGCGAATGTACATATTTCATAAGAAATACGCTAAAAAATATTCTAAATATAATCAGCTGAATTTAACAAAGATGATGGCGTGGCCAATTCGTAGGATTCTGATGCAATGTAGTACCGAACGGGAAAGCAACGAATCAACGATGAAAATTCAGAGCATAAATTCGATCCGGACATTATTGATTTGAAAATAAAAATTCGGAAGGTCGGTCTGAGTTCAACATTGAAAAAATTGCAACACTATCGATCGAAACAGGCATTTGGTGATTTAAATCGAATAAATTTGAATAATGATATTCCTATCTCTAACGGTGGAAATGAGTTTAACAAAAAGAATTCATCAGCTCCAATAAAAACACGAAAATTTATTCAAGTAAAAGATACCATTCGTCAATTAAAAATTAATTAATTTACAAAATTTTTTTTTGTGATTTTAATAAAATAATGTATTTATTATTTATTTGTATAATCCGGGGAAACCAAATCATAAATCAAACGGATTATTAATTTTTAAAACTCATTCGAACAGAAAATAGTAACCGAAATATATAATTTTTGTGGTAAACTTCAGATGTCACTAATTCTATACTAATATTTTAACAGTGTACAAAATGGAAAAGTTGTATGGGTAATTTATGACATTTACGTCAACAACTGTCATCCAACATAAACCAAATCAAGTCGTGAGCAGCTCATCGTGTCTTTGGTGAAACAAAGAAGCTTAAATATTTTTGTGGTGAAAACGTGTTTGTAAAAAAAAAAAAAAAATTTACGAAGTGTTATATTTTGAATCTTAAATTTAATATTAGAAAATAATAAAAAGAATAGAAATATTCATTTAATTAAGGGTAAGTCCTAGTTTAAGTGGTCACAGGGTTGAATTATACTTCTTAAAACAATAAATAATTAGAGGTTAAGTCGATAGAAGGGACAAATTATACGGAGGAGATTGGGGACTCCCAATTTCCTCCAATTATAATTGACGATGATGATATCATCATAGACGAAACGAACTCAGAATCAGAGAATACGGATGATATTTCTAAAATTTGTAAATCGAAACAATCAAATAGCAAGAATAATATAATTTCTAGAATTAGCACGGGCAAAATTCTAAAAAGGAAAATGGCGGACAAGAGCAATGAAATGCTTTCGCAGGGTGCTTCAAAAATTATAAAAAATAACGTGGTCGCGGAGTTAAATAAAATGTCGGAAATAGGAAGTGAATTACCGAATTTAGATCTAAATAATGAAAATAATTTGACAAATAATGCCAATAATATTTCGAGAAATAATAGATCAGCGAAATACAGCAAAAATGATTCGGAACCGTTTAGGGTTATGATTTCTAAAGACAATATTAATCTAGTGTTATTGGGCAGAGATTTAAGAAATAAAAATATTGCTAACATTACGGCCATTGAACAAATGAGCAAGAAATTAGCCAGAATATCTTTTAAATTTTACACAGATGCTAATTTGTGCTTTGAATCACTAAACTTAAAAGCGAGTTAAAAACATTCCTTTAGAAATCAAAACGGAAGAATTAGTGAAGTGCATAAGTTCGGCGATACCATACGAGAAAATAGAAAGGATGACGAGATGGAATAGTGAAACAAAAATCGCAATGGAAACTGAAATGATAAAAATTACTTTCAAATCCAACACGATCCCAGAAAAAATTATTTTATACGACAATATACTTATGAAGGTGGAATATTTTGTGCCTAATCCTATGCACTGCAATAAGTGTCTAAACTACGGTCACACAGCCAAAAAGTGCAGTTCGACTGATTTTCAAAGGTGTATTATATGTGCAAAAGTAATGGAAACAAATATGGAACATGAATGTGATAGCAAATCAAGATGTAAATTCTGCGGGGAAGGTCACAGGACAAACTTCTATAAATGCCAGGAAAGAGCAAGACAAAGGAAGATTTCGGAATATATGGTGATTTACAAATCATCATATAAAGAGACCAAAATAAAACTATTTGGAACAAGACAAAAATTACCAAATATAAATGATTTCCATAATCTAGAAAACAGAGAAGATGAACAAAATAAGAGAAATGACGAGGTACTAAGAAATATGGACAAAAAAATTAAAATATTGTACGACATCATAAAAACATTAAAAAGCGAAATTAAAAACAAAGATGATACATTAAGAGAACTGGACAACAAATTTAACACAGATGTCTTCAAAGCGGATAATGTAGCGGATATCGACCAAATAAAAATAAAAATTGGTTTATGTCTGGCGAATGCCACTCATTAAGATAATTTGTAATAATGATGAATAAATTCAAAATTATTCAATTAAACGTAAGAAGTTTGAAAAGCAACCTAGACCTCATTAAAAAATATTTAATTCACAACAACATAAAAATCGCGATATTAGCAGAAACATGGACAAAGGACAACGAGATTATAAATATTAATAATTACTCGATAGTTACAAAAAATAGAGAAGATGGATACGGAGGAGTTGGCTTCATTATCAAAAAAAATATACCTTGGAAAGTGGTTAATGGGAGATACTCATACAATAAACTAGAAGTGTTAAAAATAAATTTCAAATTCAAAAACATAAATTGTAATATTGTTTCATTTTATAATAGCTCCAGAACAAACTCTAAGGAAATATTAACGGAATTCGAAAAATTAATTCTCGAAAACGAAACGGAGAATACTATCATAGCAGGAGACATTAACGCTAGAAATAATCTATGGGACAACAATCACACATATGACCACCTAGGGGATAAGATAGCGAATTTAATTACGAATAATAACATACATATATTTAATGAATGATGGATCGCCCAACTAGATGGAATATGCATACTCATACAAACACAGCTCTAGATATTACATTATGTACTAGAAACTTAATAAACACAATAACATGGGAAGCAACAACAGAAAATCTGGGAAGTGATCATTTAGTGAGAATACAACTTTCACAAAATATGCCATGGGAAATTTTACGAAAAAGCGATTATTACAGCAATAGTATTTAGATTGCCATGGAAAATACGTACCACAACACGTTATTATAGCGGTAGTTTTACGATTTTCACCATAGCAACGCGATAGTTTTACAATTTTCACCATAGCAACGCGATAATTTTACAAATGTTACCATAGCAACAAGAAAATCCTAAACAATTATCTCTAAATTTGTAATTGTATTTCAATTTTTTTTATTATGATTGAATTTTTTATACACACATCAAAGGAAAAGCCATGCAAACAAAAGCTTGTCAAATAATTTGCATACAACATGACACAAATGGATGAATTGTGATTCAATCGCTAACGGGAAAGTTGTATTCTCTTACTAAATACAACACGTGCTGCAATTAATGATCTATAATTTTTTACTCGTTAAAACCGACGCAGATAATTCAACTCGTGCTGCGCACTCGTTGAATTTTCAGCGCGGTTTTAACTCGTAAAAAATTATCGATAACAATTGAGCACTAGTTGTATTACGAGTGATAATATTAACTTTCAATCATTCGGTAAAACAAAAAAAACAAATAACGAATTGGAGAAATATTGTAAACGAGTTTAAGGAGAACTGGAGATCGGACGACACAACAGACATAGAAGAGACATTAGAGAAAATAATAAGCGAAAATACAAATTATATAAACTTTAATCCTAGACACAAACCGAAATGTTGGTGGAATTGCGAATTGCAAAGATTATGGAAAATAAAATATCATACAATAAACAGAGAATTTACAATGAAAACAAAAATCTATACACAGCAATAGAGCTAAAAAGAGCAAATCAAATTTTAAAATTAAAAATTAAAGAAGCAAAAAAGAACAGTTGGTCTGAATTTTTGAGCAGCATAAATCATAAAAAAAATAACAATGATATTTGGAATAAAATAAACAAATTAAAAAACAAAATACAAACCAAATACTTGATATTAGAAGATGACAATCAAGCAAAAAAAATCATAAATCTTAACTTTCCTTTTTCTAGAGATAATAGCTTATTGGAACAAACTACACAAAATGAGAGTATCAACCTAATAAGTGAATCTGATATTGGGGAAATAATTAGAAACAGTAAAAACACAGCACCAGGAGATGATGGAATAAGCTACAAATTTCTAAAAACTATCATAAAATCAAACAATGAAGTACTACCAGCAATCACCAACTACTATAAGAAAATATGGGAAAGACAGATTTATCCAGAAAAATGGAAAATTGCAAAAGTAATAGCTATTCTAAAAAAAGGAAAAGAAGATATAGATGCAACCAACTACATACCGATTTGTCTACTGCCAATTTTTCTAAGATATTCAATAAACTAATTCTAAAACAATTAAACTTACACATAACAGAAAATAAAATACTCAGCGAAAACATGTTTGGTTTTATAAAATGCAAAAATATTATAGATTATATGGTGGAACTGATAGCATACACAAAGAACCTAAAACAAAGGAAAAAGAAAATGATAATCATAAACATGGATATTAAAAAAGCATTTGATAACGTTAATAAAGAAACACTAATAAACATTTTAAAAGACTACAAATTCCCTAATCAGATCATAAACTGGATTTAAAAATTTAACAGAAATTCACATAACAAACGCAAGAATCCCTCAGGGTTTGCCTGAGTCCGACGCTATTTAATTTATATACTAACAAAATTCACGAACTAAATGATAATAATAGGAAGATATTACAATTTGCAGATGACATCTGTATGATAATCAGTGGGGATAGCTTTGAAGAAATACAAATAAAAGCAAATATAGCAATTCGATTAATAAGTGAAAAACTAGAATCATTAAATCTAAAAATAAATCCAGAAAAAACGCATTTCATTAAACTATTCACCAACAAAAATAATAATCAACAAATAAACATAAAAATTAACAATATAAACATTAAAGAAGAACAGTCAACTAAAATTCTAGGAATAAATTTCAATAAAAATATAAACTTATCCATACACTATAATTTGTTAAAAAATGATATAATAAAATCCATTAATCTATTCAACACACTAGCATACTCAAAAGGAGAAGCCCATCCAGAGACCCTACTGATGCTCTATAAATCAATTATAAAACCTAAGTTAGAATTTGCATATGTAATATCAGAAGAACATCACAAAAACCAATCAAAAATATGCCAAACAATCAAGAACACATGTCTGAGATTCTGTATGGGTCATATTAAATCCACGCCACTACCCACGATTATGGCAGAATCATTAGAAATGACGACTGAACTAGATAACAGATTCGTTACCCTAAGATATATAAGTAGACAACTATTTAGAAACTCAAAAATTGGAAGAGACATCAGAGAGAATAAATCAATGGAGAAATTAAATAAATATTATATCAAATATGACTTTCTAAAAAAAATCAAACCATATCACAAAAAAGTTACTGACAGTAACAATATAATCATTAATACTCACCTGAACGAAATAACTAAAAAAAATACATATAACTCAATTGAATTAAAAAAAAAATTTCTAACAAGAATGGAAAAATTAAAGGACTCAGATATTATATATACAGATGGCTCAGTTAAAGAAAATAAGGCAGGAGTGGGCATATACTACGAAAGATTTAACCTAGAGTTAGCAATCAAACTCATAAATTATACTGACATTAAAACTGTGGAAACAATTGCCATAAAGATCGCAACCCTGTTAGGACAATTAAGTGAAAAGAAAAAAGTAACAATAATAACTGATGCTCAGAGTGCTTGCAAAGCATTAAGGAACGCCAAACTAAACTCAACTAATAAACATTTCGAAAACGAAATTTTAGATATAGCAGGAAATAACCCAAATGTACAGATTCAATTTCAATGGGTACCAGGACACGTGGGAATAAAGGGAAATATAGTAGCAGACCAACTAGCCAAATTGGCTCATCACAGACCTACACACTCGTTGGACAATAATGTAATTTATGGAGATATAGCCAAAACAATTAAAAATAAAATAAGATAGGAGTGGTTAGAAAAGTATGAGGATATGACAATTTCAAAAGGTAGGCATTACAAACAACTGTTCACAAATATTCCAGATAAACTTTGGTTTAAAGATAAGGAATTAAAAGGTAGTGAAATAAAACTATTAAATAGACTAAGAGCGGGTCATGCATTAAATAACAAGTTTAAACACATATTTGGTTTCGAAGAGTCGCCCAATTGTCAAACCTGCAATGTGATAGAAGATAACGATCATCTAATAAATGATTGTAACAGATTTAATAATATTAGAAATAAACACACTTTACTTAGACAACAAAAATTAAGAGACATCCTAGCCAGACAAAATAATGAAGAATACAAAACTTTGACAAAATTTTTAAAAGAGATAGAACTAACCCTGTGACCAATAAGGAATCCCCTCGTTTCATCTTTCATATTTTACTTTCACTCGTAGTAATAATACAATATCATTTCATCATCAAATACCAATGATAATTAAAATAATTATGTCACTTTACAGCTTTGAAACATGATGAGAATCAATTAATTAAGAGACTAGGATTAAGAAAATTTGCTAATTATATACATTCAAACTTCTTTATTATAATTGAATAATAATTTTATATAATTTGTTCACATGATGCATAATATTATAATATAAAAAAAAAATATATATATTTACATATTGAATTGTTTAAAATAAGTAAGATATTAGTAGTTTATATAAGATTAATAGATTTTATTATAAAAAAAAAAAAAAAAAAGTATAATACTCTGAAATATTTATATTGAAATAGTATATTAGTATTGTCATTGAATTAAAAAAAAAAATATATATAAAGTAATAATTAGTCATAATAAAGTAAATATCCAATCCACTCTACTTTGTAGAGTGATTTTGTGATTAATCATAACAGAAATCCGCTGCTTCAGTACTTTCGAGGAAAAGCCACTGTAAGCTAAAGGTGGAAACACGAAATACAGTAGGTCATATTGGTGTACAACCTGACCACAACAAAGGAAGACACAAAAAAAAAAAAAAAAAGTCGTGAGCAGTTAAAAGTTAAATTAAAAATAAAATCGCACATTTATATTTATTTACGATGGGTGATTGAAAATACGGTATTTGTCTACAACCATGTACTATTCAATTAATACCAGAACGTATGAACAATATGGGTTTTTTAAGCGCTGGAACATTTTTCCAAAGAACGATGCAAGAATTTTTAAGAAGTTCTAATAATAAGACTTGAATGAGAGTAGAACTCGGTTAAATTATGAAAACGAGACTTAATTTGTAATACAGATTATTTTAAAGAAATCGACTATACAATATTTCTATTGTTGTTGGCAGTAAAGCTAGAAAACGGTGCAATTTATTTAACAAATGACGAGCAATTGACGTTTGTGCTACATATCCATATAAACCAAAGAGTTTCGATTCCAAAAACATTTCATGATTTGGATTGTGGTATGCGATATATTGTATATAATTTACCCCGGTTCCGAATAAAGTAGTTGCGGATATCATCAATAAATCAACACAAAATGTAAATCGTGATAAATTAAGACAAAACAATGAACTTTTGAAAAAAGAATTCGATAATTTGAAGAATTCTAAGAATATTGGGTCCAAAGAAAATGATGGATTAAACGTCAACCAAGCTGTTGTTATTCCTAATCAAAAACTAGTAGCACCACAAAGGAGTAAGTATTTAAAGATGTACACTTTGTTGTTTATATACCTACTATCATATTGTTTATTTAATGCTTACAGAATATAAAGTGCTCCTTAAAATGTTTCTCGTTGAAAACACGATAACGTCGTCAAACCGATTTTTTTTTTTTTTTTTTTTTTATTATTTTCCGAAAAACATACATTTTTATTTTGGAAAACATCAATAATTGAAATAAAATGTATACAAATATTATTCTTTTTTTCTTTAACCAATATTCAACATAATTAATTATTCTAGTTAAACAAACAAAGAAGTAAAAATACAATTAAACATTAAATATATTATCAACTAATATAACTATAGTACATAAGTACATACAAACAAAAATTAATCATCAAATCAAGTAATGAACAAAGAAATCAGTGGTTTAATTCATATTCAAAAACAAATTCAGTAAATAAGCGACTTTTCATACTCGTTTTAAAGGCTCCAAGTGGCAAACATTTCAATACAGGCTCAAGTTGGTTGAACAGTTTTAATCCGCGATAAAATAAACTATCTTGAGACAGTTTATACAGATAATTTGGTAAGCGAAAATGCGCAGCATCTCGATTAGAACGTTCCGTTATCTCATAATTAGTAGTTAGTACGTTATTACATTTTATCATGCGATACTTTATTTTATATACCAAGAGAATGAATTCATAATCTACCATTTGAGATATTGGCAGTAACCTATTGTTATAAAGGGAAATTGTTGGTGTTCTCATGCTAAGGCAGTTGATGGCTTTAAGGGCTTGATTCTGGTAAATCTGTAGCTCATTCACTTTGGTTTTACCTGCAGATCCCCAAATTTGTATTAGGTATAATAGATTTGAATGAATATACGAAAAATAGCAATTTAGTGAAACTGCATGGGGAACAAATTTTCCAACTCGTCGGAAGACTGCTATATAGGGAGCTATTTTTTGTTTTATAGAGTTTATATGATGCGTCCACTTTAAGTTGAAGCTAAGATGCAACCCGAGATAGCAAATGTTCTCTACCCTATTGATTTTTTCCGAATCTACAATAATTTCCTCAAGGTCAAGAAATATCGGTTGCCTAAGAGAAAATATTATAAATTTAGTTTTGGATTTATTAAGTCGAAGTTTATTACTGGTAAAGTATTCACTCAAGATTTTCAGATCAGTTTCCATTTGTAATTTTAATGTATATCTGTCATTAGCACCATAAATAATTGCCGCATCATCTGCGAACAATTGAATTTTACCAGAAAGATTCAGAGAAAAAATATCATTTATATAGATAGTGAATAACAGTGGCCCTAAAATAGAACCTTGTGGTACTCCACACTTTAATAGCAGCTCTTTAGATTTATCGTTTGATATTTGAACGTAGTGTTTACGATTATTCAAATAATCTTGTAACAGCAAAAGAGCATTTTCATTAATTCCAATACTACTTAATTTATGAATTAAAAGTATATGATCTATGCAATCAAAGGCTTTAGCCAGATCAATGAAAATGCACGAAGTGCACTTTTTAGCTTCTAGATTATTGTATATAATTTCCATTAAATTCAAAATAGCAGAAAGAGTACTGGAATTTTTCTGAAAACCAAACTGGTTAGGATGAATTAATTGATTAATTCTCCAGTCTTTGATGCACAGTTTTTTCAAAAATTTTAGAAAACGTAGGAAGGACGGAGATCGGTCTATAATTGTTAATATCCAACTTAGACCCAGATTTGAATATTGGAGTTATACGTGCAATTTTTAGTTCATCAGGCAATTTGCTGGATAAAAAAGTTTCGTTTATAAAATTGCACAAAAGAGGAGTTACTGTAGAATTAAGCCTCTTAATGAGTTTTGTTGATATAGAATCCCAGCCCGATGAACAAGATGACTCCAAGCTAGAAATAATTAACGTAATTTCTTCGGGTGTTGTGGGTTCGAAGTTACAAAATTTGGTGGTTACGCTCTGATAAGGTGGAATATTGTAGTTAATATTGAAACCAAATGACATACCAATATTATTGAAATATTCATTGAATCGGTTTGCAACTTCAATTCGACTTGTAACTAATTTATCATTAATAATTAAATTAATGGGGTCTTGTGCCATAGTATTTCGATTATTTAAGATTTGATTAATAACAGACCACATTTTTTTGGGTGTTCGTAAACTGTCTTCTAATAAATTTGTGTAGTATTTGGTTTTTAGGGTAATTACCATTTCATAAGATTGTTTTTTTAGCTGATTAAATACGTTTTTGAAATACAAATTATCGGGATACGGTTTCTTGAGCTTCTGGAATTTAATTCGCGATTTAATAATTTGTTTAAGATCATTGGTGAACCACGGCTTGTTGTAATCATGCAAATTTATCACGCGTTCCCTATTTGTGCTATTTTCTATAATTGCATTTACCAATAAGTGATAAAAATTTAGAAATGCAGTACAACCCAGAACAGCATTTACAACATATTGAAATATCGTTTGTTCATTATACAGCTTTACCTGTTTGGTAATAATCATTCGTTTATTAGGGGCCATACAACGAATTAGTAGGTATTCATGATCACTAAGGTCGGTCGGGGAAACGAGCACAAAAAACTGGTATGGCACGGAAGACAAAACATGATCGATAATGCTACTGTTACTATTCGAAAATCGTGTTGAGTATTTTTTATCAATTTTGTTAATAATTTTATATGAAAATATTTGCAGGATAGTTTTGTAGTTAACCACATCTGTTTCATGTTCGTTTAAAATATTTAGATTGAAATCACCAACCACAACACTTTGTTTGTACTGATCCAATAGAGAAGCAAAATAGTTTAAAAACAAATTAAAATCAGTATGTGGCGGTTTATATACGGTTATTAGATTAAATTTTAACTTACGAGAGTGGAGGATGAGGAATTCATTCTCCATGTACAGTTCGCTGCGTTTAAGCTCAAAATCAAGATCAACATGTATGAAAACAGAAATACCACCGCCCCCTCTATGCTCACGAGTTAGATGAAATGATTTATAATTAACAAGATTAAAAAAATTAATATCGCGGTTGAAAAGAAAAGTCTCAGTTAAGACTATTACATCAATTTTCAATTTCAGTGAATATAAAAATTCTTCCAATCTTTCAAGCTTGTTCATTAGACGATTGATGTTTAAATATAAGATGTTGATACCTAAAATTAAATTTAAATTAGCATTATAATTAAATTGATTTAAATCTAAAAAATATTTATCTTTTTTGTTGTTCATTTGTGTAGACGTCATAAATAATTGATGTCGAGCAACTATGCTGTTAATTTTGTGATGTCATCTTTTGTTTTGATTAATACTGGTTGATTACCCTCATTCAAGCGTGCAAATATTTTTCCACTACGAAACCAAACGTGAGCTAATTGCTTTTCTCTTTTCAACTGGTTCATCATTTTTATTAGTTGTACGTTATTTTTTGTCATCCGCTCATTAATAAAAATTTGTTTATTATGTTGGTGATCTGGATACAGTTGATTCAAATATAGCGGGCCGATTATAAATGGGATGGCCACACAGAATTTTATACCAGGTCAATTCATCAAGTAAAATATGGTGATTGTCAAGAATTAAAATTAAAATTTTACACGTGAAAGTTGTATGGTGCTAATCGGAAATTTAGTGCTTTCATTGCTGTACTTAAAGAATCTGGTTTTAATGTTTCATTCGCAGAAAACAAATATCTAGCTGTTACGGATCAAGTTAAAACCAGAGTAATCGACCTTGATAAAAATCGTGAACCTTACTATGCATGTACGATTCGTGCAAATATCACGATTAATAAAAATCGTTTCAAAACATTATATGTAAAAAATTTAATTCAGCCGTGGATGTATCTCAAGGAATTTCGTTGGCAACGTGTCATCATGTATTTTGCAATGATTGCATGACGTCCCATATAAAAAGTAGTCAGACACCAGTAATGAAATTGTCCAGTAGCGAAATGTTCACATAAATTGAAGGAAAATAATATTCATGCGTATATGACCGAACCAGAATTTCAAGTATATTTACAAAGTTTCCAAGCGGCTGAGGCTGACAATTTATTCTACTGCACAAATAAATCATGTAATGTATGTATTCCGTTTAATCGAACTAACCGGGATAAAATTGTACTCCTTTATTGTACCGAATGTGGTAAGTTTAATTGCATCGATTGCAAAACGATTCACACTGGGATAACATGTGATTAATTTCAAAAGAAAAATAATTCCCAAAATTTACCAACCGTTCCAGCTGCAAATAATAACATGGGAACTTTTACTAAAAATATAATTTAGAGATTTCATTATATATTACAAATGGGACGATCGATTTGCAAGACAGGCTAAAGTTGAGCTTAACACTGCTTCTGCGGGTGATTTTAAATGTAGTTCAGCCAGACAAAAATATGAAAATGGATCATATAACAGTATGGTACTACTCAAAGGCGGTCAAAGAGAAAATCGTTACTGATTCTTTAAATCATGTGTTCATCAACAATATGTATGAATTTTTATCAGGGTTTGAGAATTACCTATTCCAGCTGATTAAAACCGATTTATTTCGAAATTCGGAGTGTTTAAAAAAACATATAAAAATTCTATAATGCCGAAGAAATCGCCGTGTTCCAGAAAATGACTGAGTTTGATAAGAAACAAGAAAGTTACGGATCAACCGAAATTTGAGCTTTTAAATTTATACTCGACGAAAGTGGATCAATTTAACTGGTTGCGAGATTTGACGGCAAAAAATATCAACACTGTCGAAGGAATTATTTCAGTAGATATTTCAACGAAAATTTAATTTTTTATAAACAATCTTGCCGTTTTTCGGACAAAAAAACACAATTGAACCAATCATAAGCACAATCGATATATCCAAAGAATATTTCGGAATCAAAGGATTAAATATTCTGTGAACAGGACTTAATAAGTGTTTCAGTATAAACTCCATCTACTATGAGAATAATGAACATGTTCCTCCTACATCTACCTAATTAACAATACTGATACAAATGAGTTTACTTTGTGCGAATATTTATGGTCCTCGTTGATTAAATACATCTATAACGAATTTAACAGAAAGGAACCTAGTAATGTTATTAACATTCAATACAAAAAATGTAATACAAAAATTATTAAAGTTTCAATAAAAATCTGGTTTAAAACGGTAGTCTTATGAATTAAATTCAAATTTATCGAAAATTGATGAAATTTTCTGTAGAATTGATAAATTTGATCTTGTAAAATCGACGATACATATAAATGGACGTCCAATTCTTACCGAATAGGTATATTTTTGAGATGTTATTAAATTCGATCGGTAATTTTAAAACTGTTGGTCTCATCGAAATGAATACGATCAAATATGATTTAACACATACCTGTAAAATACTTGTAAACATATTATGATACGTCAAAATTAAACGGGGTCAATCCGGCCGATATGATAAAATAATTGATATACATAATATGCTGGCTGGCCGGTAATAAAGAATAAAAACTGTATTGTACTAAAAAGGATAAAATAAATTTTAAATTTTATTATTTTGCAATTTTTTAATTTATACTGTTTTTAATTTACTATTTAACAGAATTATTGCACTGTTAAAAATATTTTCAAAATTCGAAATTCGAATTTTCGAAAAAGAAAAAAACCTTGCGTAGCTAACTTCATAATATCTACGTCATTGATAATTGATTTCGTTTTTATTAATTTTATACTATAGATCGTGATATTTGTTCATTTTAGTACCGCAATTGTCGCTAGTGTGAATTATCTGTTCCATAACAAATGAGGTAATTTACACTAGCGCACCTAGCGTAAATGATGGCGAAGTTGATGCTTAGTACAAGTGCTAAACATGATCTATAGATTATGTTTTAGTACAACTGCTTCGCATACATTTCCGCAAGAGGCGCTAGTCCGTGTACAAAATTGTTTGTTTACATTTTTTTTATATGGAGTTTCGGTAAAAACATGTCCAATTAAATCGCAAAATTGTTAATTAAAAGTATCTTGAAGAAACGTTGATGGTTATTATAAAACTTTGAAATACTGTTTAACATATTTTATTTAAATTAAATAATCCGTTGGCCCTTTAACATCCAAGAAAATTACAAATAAAAATGAGGCAATTTTTGGTATTTTATGAGGTTATGTCCGTTGTTTTAGAAATTTATTATGCAGCAAAATATGGGATTTGAGCAATATTTTGTATTTAAAAATATAAAATAAAGGGAAAGTTGGTTAATTGCATCGAAAAATATAAATTTAATAATAAGTTTAGTTGATAAATCAGTTATAAATATATCAAAATTAGCTGTTTTAACTTATCGTTTTCGTGGATATTAAAGGGTTATGGATTATTATCTTTTCAAAATACATGTATTAATCTATTGTAAATTATTATTATTACTTTAAACTTTACGTCGTGGCATTTTTTATTCAGTTTATCTCAATTTTATTATAGCTGTTTTTAGTAAAACTCCATATAAAAAAAACGTAAACAAACAAATTTGTACATTGACTAGCGAAACTAGTGAAAAGTTTATGAACTAATTTCACCATCTATAGATCATGTTTAGCACTTGTACTAAACATCAACTTCGCCATCATTTACGCTAGGTGCGCTAGTGTAAATTATCTCATTTGTTATGGAAAAGATAATTCACACTAGCGACAATTGCGGTACTAAAATGAACAAATATCACGATCTATATTTACATTACTTTTTTACATATTCATACAAATAAAAAGTAAATTTCTACAATTTTATTTTTAATTATAATTAACAAATTACTAAATTTAATTTATTAGTTTTAAAATATGTTATACTAAAAGGTTTGCTTTAAATATAAATCAAAAAATATTTTCTGTAACGAGTATTTTTCATTCATGAAATTGTAATCAAAAATGATCAATTTTACATGGGTTCTTATGGGAAAACGTAAAACGATTTGAAATATGTAGTATTGAAGAATATTAGTTATTATATATTTTTTATTTAATATTATTAATGATGTTTACGTTATATTAAAATAATTCTGTAACATTAACGTTTTTTTCCGGTTAAAAATTAACGAAAATCTCTTCGTTAATGCTACGGTATTGTTTTTCTCAGTGTACCTTTTGGTTTTTTTTCTTACCTCTGATACTTTGCTTTTTTGTGAAATGGCCAAAGTGGTCAAATAAAACATTTTGCATACAGTTATGAGATCATACCGATATTAAAAAAAAATTCGGGGTAGGCTGTGTCTTCTACGTGGCCGTAGCTGTTTTCCGTGATAACGTTTAGGTATAAGCGGTGCGAGAAATGGCACGATGTATGGGTTTATTAAAATGTATTTATTTATTATTAGCATCATGAAATGAGAGTACAGTGGTTGTTTGCAAACGATTAAGTACTGGGTGATAGTACGAGAAGTGCGATATGAAGCGCAGGATCTCAGCGGTGATGTGCCTGACGAATATGAGATCCAGACAAGTGCCTCCCAAAGTCGTCGAGGCTATAGTGTGTTGGAGACGCAGTCTGGGTTCAAGGTATCCTTGATGAAGCGCACGAGTCCACACTGACATATGGCGGTACGTACTGACTCCGGGAGAATGCCTCATCCGCTCTTACAGATGAGACATTTTCCCTTTACAGTGCTCTTTAGCATTGTAAATCGTCACTTTGTAGATCTAAATTTTAATTAGAATTTATGTGAAAATTAATTACTTTAATTAACAATAAGTTATCTTCCACAGTTTCTTTACGCACAAATTGACACCAGAATCACTCCGGCCAGATAAGGGATTCTCATGGTTGATTGTAAATCGCTGTTTTGTACTTTGTAATTTTAATTAGAATTCATGTGGAGATTAATTACTTTAATTTAAAATAAATTATCTGCCACAGTATTATTAAGCACAAATTAATACTCGAATTGCTCCGATCATTCTCTCGCTATAGCTCGCTCAATATCTGTAAATCGGTATTTTGTAGTTTGAATTTTTAATTATAATTTATGTGTAGATTAATTAATTTAGTTTAACATAAATTAACCACTACCGGTTTTTAACGCAAAAATTGACACCATCGGATCTCCGATCGGATGAGCCAAGCATTTAAATCGGTCGAGATTCGCGGCGCGGGTTCCTTTACCGCCTCGCCTGATGACGTCATTGCCATAATATTATGCGTGAGGCATAAAGCCGAAGGACCAATCTAAGCAACCATATAGTGTAACATGTTCAAGAAAGTTATACGCTGTTTGAGTGAAGCGACCCGAACGAAATGTCTGGATTTGTGATTAAACAACTCATAGCCATTGTACCACGATAATACACTTGCTCACACTACTCTACTTGTTAGTAAATTTTTGGCCAAAATCAACACCGTGATATTGAGCACACCAAAACTCTGTAACCTTTTCGACAGCCAACAATAAACTAAGCATCCAATATGGCTCAAAATGCTAAGAAACGTCAGGGAAACAACCTGCGAGAAAGAAAAATTTGACAATTTTTTGATAAAGCCATGTATTTTATCACTAGTAAATTTCTTTCGGGCTTTCCGTGTTTATCAAAAATATTTGATATTCATTCCAAAGGTGATTATATGACCAAACTGCTTTCGCGGGTTCCCATTTCCCAGCATTTCAATACGTATTTGGCCTTTGTCAAAATTCTAGAAACGTCTTTTCAATTTTTTGTAAGAATAACTGCAGAAAAAGTCGATTTTTTAAAATTCAAAAATTTTTTGACGTGCCGGAATTTTTTTTTTCTACTATAGTGCAGTAACCTATGCTTTCGATGATGATTTTTCAATTTAAATTATATAAGAAAAGGAGCCTTTGCGTCGTATACTAAAATCGTGTGGAAATATTCTCATTACACAACGATTTCTTAGGCCCGATTGTATGAACGCGGATAGACGATATAACCTCGGATTTATCGTCGTTTGCATTGTATGAACAAGAAAATAAATTCATGGATAGAGTTATAAATCAAAGATGATATTATAATGAGATGACTCCTTCAAAGCAGAATTTTACTGTATGTAGATATTTTTATAGAAAATGTAAAACTAAAAAGAAGAAACGCATTTTTCTAGTTTACTGTACAATATAATACATATACACACCTACTTTAATTCTGCTTGTGTATTTTCAATTCGAAACTTTTTCTATTTTTTCATGTTTACTTACTTTTAAAACCTATACAAACTAATTTACTTTTATTTTGTGTATTTGCATTTCCATTTTAGTTTTAAATCTTTTTTGTGTTGTGAAGTACGCTTAGTCTCTGCAAATATTTAAACAAAAATGAATCAATCAGTATCGGGCTTGAATTGTATAGTGAATAATTGCCATAACTCGAGACGAAATTCTAAATTAAAATTATTTCGTTTCCCTAAAAATGTCGTTCAAGCAAAGGAATGGTTAATTGCATGTCGCATAATACCTAATCCATTTGTACCTGATAATTTACATAAAAAACGAATATGTAGTGCCCATTTTGATCCCAAGTTTATCGTAAAAAAGAGACTAATAAACACAGCAAATTCCATCTCTTCATCTACCTTTGGATAATCCGCAATCAGAGATTGTCAATTTAGAGTCAATGGTTTTTAATAAAGCGGCGACAGCTGAAAGTAAGCGAACAATTAAAACCGTTGATCAATATAAAAAACAAAATCGCGAATTATTACAAGAAATAGAAAATCTTAAATCAAGATTAACTAAAAAATCAATTAAAATTAAGTATCTTACTTCCAAAGTGTTCCCTCTAAAACGAAAAATTCAAATTTTATTAGTGAAAAATAACAAAAAATGGAATGATATACTCCTAGAGAGAACTGAGGGTCAATTCTCGTTCTATGAAAAAATGGAACGAAAAAAATCTTTCCATTTGGTTTCCATTATGTCTTTCTCATGAGTATCTTTTCACGCAACAGCAATATGCGATTCTCGTTGTCCAAATGAAAAAGAACGATGAAAATACGCTGAATACTACACAGCAAAACATATTTTATCAAGTTTCATATATATTCCCGCTAGGTGCGCTAGGTAAATGGTGCAAATTGTAGCTAAATAAATGACAAAGAGATTATAATTTGTAATTAGATTTAATCACTCTCCCAAAGAGAGGTAAATAGAGAGTTAAACCAGTTTTCGTCATTTGCTGCGTTTATACCACAGCTAAATTAGCAATGCTAAACCGAAATGACAACTGTAGCAATGGTATAAACGCGACATATACAGAGTTCAGCTAGCTAAAATAGCAACGCTAATTTAGCGTTGCTACGTAGTTAGTTGAGCTACATAGCTGTGGTATAAACATTGCTATATTACTAGAAATGCCAAATTGTTATTTTTGTGTTTTGTTTATATTCACAGATCAAAAGAAATTGGAAATAGGCAGTCGTAGCGTCGTAGGTATTAAAATTCGGGATACATTTTTATTTTTAACTAATATATTTATAATTATTGTTTAATTTTTGTGTGTGCCAAGTTTACAATAACAAATTAAAATGGAGAAAAAAAACAATTTTTATTTTTTGACATTTGTAGCAACTTGCGGTATAAACATAAGCTAAATAATTTTGACAATTCTAGCAGTGCTAATTTAACTGTGGTATAAACGCAGCAATTGCTTGTCAAAATATAAAATAAATTACTATAATAGCCAAATTTTATTTAAACTAAACGAATCTTATTATTTAGGGATTTTTCTTAAATGAATTGAAATTTGTTTAATAAATTTGCTTATAAATTAGATTTAAAGTGACTAGTATTATAATTTGGTTGCACATTTAACATTAAATTTGCAATTTTAGGTGTAATAAAACTGAATTTCCATATTCATTTATATTCCCACGACCAAAATACTCGGTGAGAAAGTTTTTTTCATATGAGAAGATTTTAACGTTATTTTTTTCCTTCTCATGAAACATGAATCGGAAATCTCTATTTCTCACTGAAAATATTTTTCATTGTACTTTTCACAGAACGAGAATTGACCCCCTGGGGGTCAATTCTCGTTCTGTGAAAAGTACAATGAAAAGTGTTTTCAGTGAGAAATATAGATTTCCAATTCACGTTTCATGAGAAGGAAAAAAATTACGTCAAAATCTTCTCATATGAAAACAACTTTCTCACCAAGTATTTTGATCGTGGGAATAAAAATGAATATAGAAATTCATTTTTATAAGACCTAAATTTCCAACTTTAATGTTTAATGTGCAACCAAACTATAATCTATAGTCACTTTAAAACTAATTTATAAGCAAATTTATTAAACAAATTTCAATTCATTTAAGAAAAATCCCTAAATAATTAGTTTCATTTAGTTTTAATAAAATTTGGCCATTTTAGTAATTTATTTTATATTTTGACAAGCAATGATGAAAACTGGTTCAACTCTCTATTTACCTCTCTTTGAGAGAGTGATTAAATCTAATTACAAATCATAATCTCTTTTATCATTTATTTAGCCATTATTTGCACAATTTACCTAGCGCACCTAGCGGAAATATATATGAAACTTATAAAATATGTTTTGCTGTGTAGTATTCAGCGTATTTTCAGCGTTCTTTTTCATTTGGACAACGAGAATCGCATATTGCTGTTGCGTGAAAAGATACTAATGAGAAAGACGTGATGGAAACCAAATGGAAAGATTTTTTTCAATCCATTTTTTTATAGAACGAAAATTGACCCCCTGACCTGGAACCTACGGCTAAATCATTTGTGGAATGATGGTTGCACCAACTAACAGGAAAAATGTATTTACCGATTTACAAAAGCAACTAGCACAGACCCTTTATTTTAAATCTCCAGCAACTTATTTTTTTTATGAGAAATTGTTTAAAATTTAATTTACCGTCTAAATCATCGATAAATAGATGGAGACCAATAAAAAATTTGCGGCCTGGATCAAATGAAATACTGTTAAAAGGATTCATATCAGCAGTTGGAGCTCTTGATGATAGAAGAAAACAGGTGACATTAATTTTTGATGAAATTAAAATTAGGCAAAATTTAACATACAACGAAGTTCATGATGAAATTCAAGGTGTTCAAGATTTTGGTGCTTTTAGAACGCGTTCAATTGCGCAATCCGTTTGTGTTTTTATGGTCAGAAGCATATGCTCACAATGGAAATTTATCTTAAATTATTATTCCACAAAAACCAATATTTCTGGTTCAAACATTCAAAAAATTGTATATGAAAATTTAAGAATTTGTGAAACTGTGGGCTTAAATGTTGCTGCAATAATTTGCGATCAGGGTAGCAACAATAGAAAATGTTTTAAAAACTTGAACGTTACCTCGGAGCACCCTTATTTTGTATATAATGATAAAAAAATTTATTGCCTATATGATATTTGTCATTTAATAAAAAGTTTACGAAATAATTTATTAAAAGGTACAAAATATGATAGTCCGGATGGTTTAGTTTGTTGGAGTGTGATTCAAAAATTATATAATTGGGAAAGAAATGCGACCACAAAACTTTGTCCTAAACTAACATCAAAGCACATATTATATCCAAATACATTTGAAAAAATGCGTGTTCGATACGCCACCCAAATTTTTAGTAAGAGTGTTGTGGCTGGAATTAAAACCGCAGTGGATTTAAAAATATATCCCGATCCTGAATTAGCTATATCAACAGCAAAATTTACTGAAGTTTCTAATAATTTATTCGATTGTTTAAATAGCAAAACACTCTTTAATTCCAACCCTTATCGATGTGCTTTGGCTGAAAATAACAAAATTTTTCAAACATTAAACAGCTATTTAATTTATTTTAAAAATACAACATTTAAAGGAGCTAAATCTATCTATTGCATTGATGGTATAGTGCAAACCATTAATGCGGCAATACTATTGGGAACTGAATTTTTTAGAAATCCAAATCTAAACGTTAACTACATTTTAACGAATCGATTAAATCAAGACTGAATCGAAAATTTGTTTGCTCAGGTTCGATATAAAGGCGGTAACAATAAAAACCCATCCGTTTTTCAATTTAATAATATCCTGTCACAAATAATATCGTCCAAATTACAATTTAAATCCAATTTTTCTAACTGTGAAGCAGACGGAGATGATTTTTTAAGTACCGAGTTTCAAGAAGAGGATCAGCGGAAAGACACTATTTTACCAGAAATATCAGAAGAACAAAGCGAAGAATTATGCGAATTTGGGGAATCGTTTTATGTAACTACAGCAATTGGAGAAAATTCCATGAAATATTTTGTTGGTTATGTTATTTTTGTAGTAATTGGTAAAATCGATTGCTTAATATGTTTGGAAAATATGTCGTCTAAAAATAACATCCAGCTGGACAATGAATATTTTTTATACAACAAAAATTATTATAATGATAATAGTTTTGGATCACTAAATTGCAGAAAAGAAGACTTCTTTTTGCTATGTAAAATGCAAATTGAGAATTTTCGCCGCATATTTCAAAAACGATACCACGAGAGGCATATTAAACAAACTATAATGGATAGTTGTATCGAATTAGTCAATAACGCTCCACAATACGCTGAATATTATTCTTCAAATAATAGCTGCTTAGAACATCGTTTAAAAATTTTGAATTTTATGATTAAAGTTCTTATAAAAAAGCATTGCCAATGGATGCTAAACAGTCTTAAACAACAAACAAAGTTCTCTCGTAATTCACGGTTAACAATTCTACAACAATAGAAAATATCATTGTTGTTTGTGTTTTCTATCAAAACGGATCAGCATTTGTTGTTATATCATTCAAAAGAGAATAAAATCATTTAGGAATATTATAAATTTGTGTTTTCAATTTTTCATTTTATTTATAAGGATTGGAAAAGCCCAAAACCAGCTTTAATAATAAAAATGAACTGTTTTTACAAGCCATTGCTTCACAACACGGAACACTAAAAAAAAATTGTGGAACACCATTAGGGCCAGATTTATTTTAATATTAATGCTACCTTAACCGTTTAGCACTTTAGAACCATAAACTTCATCCCAGCTTTTCACAAATGATCAACACCTTGTGCAAGCGCAATAAAATACTCCAACCGCAACAAAATCAACTCACTGTAAACGTTTCTTAAGTATTTGCACGGATGTGATTTTGTTATCCAATAAAGTTCTATTGCATGAGCAATATTCTTAAAATATACCCACAAAATAATTTGCTTGTTAGACAAGCCTTTTATATTTTATAGTTAAAGCAAGCCAAGAAAAATACAACACCATTCAAACAATATGCTATTTTATTATTTATGTTGCACATTGATTGTGTGTGAGTATAGAAATGTAGAAAAGGAAACAGCAAAAACGAAATTATTTTGTTGTAAACGTGTATACAGTAAGCAAAAAAATGTTTTTATAAATTTTATTTAAACTGGAGGCTCCCTTCGGTATGATGGAGGTACCCTAGATTTATTTTTATATTTTGCACTGATTGAACTATCTCTATTATAATATTATCTTTGGTTATATCCTCTGTTTCTATCTTCTCTTTTCGGTGGATAGAACAGAGGATACAAAATGTTGTTGTTGTTTTTTTTTTTGACATTTTAAAATGTTCACAGTTTGTTATCGTGTTATAGTGACGATAACATTGATTAATTAATAATTATACTTAAGAGATAAGATGGAGTCAAATAATAATCCACCGATTAAACGTATGAAAAAGGAAAAATATGAAAATTTATTTTCAATTACATAAACGTCAAAGAAAAGGTGTTACCATTCAAATAAAAACTGCTCTAAAACTGCAATAAAACAGAGGATAGAAAAATATTTTAAATTGTTCATACAATAGGAAAAAAATAAAATTCTCGGATAAAGATATATCTGTACTCTCGGATTTTATTTTTTCTATCCTCGTTCATACAATCGGGCCTTAATATTGCTACACGATTTGTGAAAACCCAAATGTTTTAATGGTTTAATAAATTTGTGTTGATCCGTACAAGTTTGTAATTTTTTATGTTTCTACTTATTTATAAATGTTACAGGGCTATTGTATCGTAGAAAAAATAGCGTGTATAACTCTTGTGAAAATGAGTCATTGCAATACTCAAGTGATTTTCACTTTCGTATTGCAATGACTCGTTTTCTTCACTTGTTATACAATATACTATTAAATGTGCCAAGTTTGGCACGCGTGCCATGTATTTGCGATCACTGCCCTAGAGGGTATTTCAAAACATACTCAATTGTGTATTAAAATTCTATTAATTTCAAAAATTTTGAATGAATTTGTAAAATCACATATGACTTTGTTTACGTTACATAGGAAAATAAAAATCTTTATTCCCTTAACTAGCGATTGATACACAGTCATAAGCTTTGGATACATTCGTTTGGGAATATACGTCAAGCCAGCATTCCCCGTTTAACTCGTCAAATAGATTTGAATAATTAATGGTTTTAACATAACGTTTTAAATTAGTAGATGAAAAGGGATAATAGTACTATCTTCAATTCATCGAGTCGATCCCTTATTCATAATTATAAGTTTAGCTGTTTTCGCCACATCATTTCTAGAATACCCTGAACTATCAAGTTTATTTTTCTCCAATCTCGTTCCAAGTTATGTTGGTAAACCGGCAGGCATATTCTGTGTGATAGGTCATTTATAGATTTTCTTTTCTCCAAGCTACATTTTCTCAAGACTGGATTTGACAAGAAATATTTCTTCCACTTTATAATTTTTAAAATTCGTTACGCATTGAACTGGTGTAGTTTATGTATCTTTCATAACATTACAATTACAACATGTTATACAGGTTTTACAAAACCAAAATTTATTTGCTGCCAACTCTGAATATTCTTCACTTGATGACACCACGTAACCCCCATGATATGATAGTTTGCAGTTTATCCATCCAAAGGTAGTATGTTCAGCAATTTATCATACAGCACATTTATCTCGCCCCATTTTTAAGTGTGAGGTTAAATCAGACACACGTCGTCTCGTATTACTCAAAAAGTTTAAATACAATTTAATTTTGACTTATTTATTAGCAGATTCAAGTCCACACGGCAAGAGCAATTAGCAGCCTAATATTACAAGTAACCTCGTTTCAATATAATCATCAATAATTTTCCCTCTCATACGTTACACTGCTTTGTACACTGCCAAACCTTTGATTATTTTGAAAAAAAAAAATATTAAAGCAAACAGAATGTAAAAATAAAATATAATTAGAATTTGTTTTTCTAAAGTACCCAAATTAATTTGTAAATAAGTTAAAATTGGTAAAATAACTAATTCGATTCATTGTATGTTTGAAAATTAAAGACAGCAGCCGCCACTGCAAATAATAAATACATATCACCAAACCGGAAATATTTCTAAATAAAATCATTACCATTTTCCAATCTCTCTTTTTTACAGACTATTTATTTATTTATAGTCGGTAAAAATGTTTTTACATCAAAAAAGACTCCAACGGTCATTAAAGAATTGTCACTACATGTTTGACAGCCGTAGGTATTCCTACTCAGATCATCTTTCTCGATTCAAACACAAGGTTTGAATGTATTTTTAAATGTCCATCCATACAATTTATATTATTTTCAAACGATTGCTTGCGATTCAAAGCTTTATTATTGTAGCAATATAGTTTACAACAAAACACTATTCATATTTCGGGACCTTTATCTGGTAGTTTGTTCGTCAGATACCAATGTTGCAAAAAACAACGCTTAGACCATTAACTTGTTTGTTAAATCGATACGTGAAACTTTCAAATTTCCGAAACTGTCACTCTAAGATGTTCAACATTTTGATTTACAACTTTGTACATCACACATACAGACACTGTAAAAAAATAGAAAAACATGAAGCCAATATTCTTTCGTAGTAAATCATAAAGAGTAAAATAAAAAATAAAAAAATATGAATTTTTCAATAAATGAAAATTGAAAAAGTTCACGAAATAGGAAAAAACATTTCTTTCCACGATTTTTTTTTTTTTTTTTTTTAACAGAATACGTGACAGACTCGAATATGGGAATCAAAAAACTGGAACCGAAAAAATAATGAAATATTCTTGTATCCCGTAATTATTTCACGACAAAAATATCGAAATTGCTAAAGGGTGAAAAACATCATCCAGCCTCATCGATAATCTTTTGTCAATACTCCCAGTATTTCTTTTACCCGCCTTCGTCTGTTATTTTTTTATAATGCTGTACATTTGACATTTTTTTCTGTTGATGTGTGTCTGTTTGTGTTCTTGTACCATGTTACATTACTTGCGATCGTTTTTCTTTTTAATGGGTTGCTTATTTTTTGTTGCCATCGTATGTATTTCTGTATAAACGATAGTTTTTAACTTCTTGTACCAAATAATACGTTCCAGTATACGAGTGCGAGTAGGAGAATGAAACAACAGAATGAAAATAAGAAAAATTATCCTCCCACCGTGTTACGAATTTCAATCAAAATTGGCTCGTTATGGGAATTGTGTTTTGTTTTCGATTTTTTTTTATCGTGTTTGAATTGAATGATATTTTTGTGTATGTGTGTGTGTTTCAAAAAATCTGAAAAATATGTAGTTTTTAATTTATAAATCAAAATCGTTTTTTTTTTCCACCCAAGTAACACGCATCGCGTAAAATTTTCTCGATATGGTGAAACTACAAGCGTACTCGTATCAATTTTTTACCCAACACCGCGATATGTTCATGTGTATAGATAGATAGATATGCTTAGTATGTGACTGTTTTTGTTCCAAAAATAAAAAACAGTCAACCAAAATTTATACACAAAGATTGTTAGATTGCGCGGAATATAAATGGATCCATTCAGATATTTTTTCAATTTTTTTTTATTTTCCTAAAATTTTTTATTTCAATTTTTTTATTTTTTTTGTCATTGATGATGATGATGTGATTGGAATGGAACGGGCGGTAGAAATGAGAAGGATTGAATTGAAAGTTCTGGTTTTTTATTGTTGTGTTATGTGCTTATTCAATTGAAATCAATTTTCTTGTTGTTGTATAAAAAACAAAACAAAAAAAAAATCGAAACAAGATGTTTTGTTGTTTCGATCCATAAATTTTTTTATGGTTTATCTAAACATATTTTTTTGTGTTTCTCGTTTTCAATATTTTGTTCCTATTGTTTTACAGTTGCCGGATTGGTTTTATTGCGTGAAAACAAAGAAAACTCTATGTTGTTTGCTGGGAAATATTTTTATGGTTCCTGATGGGTTAGGATGCTAAAATGTCTAGTTTCCGGAAAAAATGTTTGTATTTATTTTTTATTTTACAGTTGAATAGATTAAATGTGTATTGGTGTATGAATTTGTGTACAATTGACAGTGATGGAGGTTTTTGTTCTTACTCAAATCAATGAAACATTTTTATGCTTAAAATCATTTAAATTCAATTCTCTTGATTAATTAATTAAGTAAATTATGTCGAGCTTATGGAAATGTGGATGTTCGTACGTGTTATAAAATGAAGGAATTTGTATTAAAAAAACAACATAACAAAAAATTTTAGAAGTTAGAATCGAGCCCAGTACTACTAGAAATTAAAGAGTACTTTGTATGTGTTGCTTCAAATCATATTTTTTTATTACATTCTCTTACTTGAAGATCCTTGACTTAATACCAATACATTCGCTTTCCCAAATTTATTTCCCTTTTGATATCATACTTTGAAAACCCTAAGACTGTTACCCTTGAGCTGTAGTCGCGCTGAATATAACCGATTAATGTTTGTTACTCAATAACATAGGCACACAAAAAAAAAGTCGTGACCCAGAGTGGAGACCCTACTATTCCTACGTTTTCGAGGTCGCTGAAATCGAATATGACCATAAAACTTATTTCAATTGCCCATTTTCCCGTTACCACACCCCTGGGGGTCGAAATTTCAATTTTTATGCAAAGTTGGAATGGATGTGCATTCATTCCTACGTTTCTTGGTATGCTAAAACCGAAAATGATAACAAAAAATAAATTCGACTCTTGCATCACCTATAGCGCTCCTTTACTCCCCCCAGAAAGGGGTTAAAATTACAATTTTTATGCAAAATTGAGATGGATGTGCATTTCTATGTTTTTTGGGGCGCTGGAACCGGAAATGACAACGAAAAGTAAATTTGACCCTTCCTTCACCCCCTAACACTCCTTACTACCCCCAGAAAGGGGTTGGAATTTCAATTTTCATGCCAAATTGTTATGGATGTACATTTCTATGTTTTTTGGGGCGCTGGAATTGAAAATTTCAATAAAAAGTAAATTTGACCCCTCCATCACCCCCTAGCACCTCCTTAATTTAAAGATTTTGTTAAATTTTTTGAGAGCGCATCAAAACATTGAAGCATCAGAAAGAACATTTATAGATTAATATTGAATATATTAGTCAAAATATGTAGGTAAGTTATCTCGATCTCCAATGAAAATGAATATGACTTTACTGGAGATTTTTGTTAAATAATCTCAAATCCAGTCTATAAATGGAAAAGGCATACATTTTAGTAAAAAAATGAAAAATATTCCTACATTGAAAAACAAAACAGTTTTATTGAGAAGATCTTCTTCAGTAGCATCAAAATACTTAGCACGATTAAGGTATCTTTTAACGTTGCAACTACAACGGCCAGGAAGAGACGATTTGCATTTAAAATTGAACGAAGGCATTTTTTAATATATTTCAACCATGATTTTTTTTTGCATTTTAACAAATATTGGTTTGGGTAAAGTAAGGCCTGTTGAATAATATAATAATTTTCGTATTTTAAACATAGCCTAAATATATTTTTGGTGGTAGTTAAAACGAAATAAAAAGACCAGAAGGCTGCTGAATTGAATAAAGAAAAAACGTGTTTCTTTTGTTGAGCGTGTGAGAGAGGAAAAATTAAAAAGAAGAATAATCGAAAAAAGGTTTAATCAGCGGTTAAGTTAGTTGTGTACCATCGAACAGTAAAATACCATAATCCTGAGCTAATAAAAATATAACAGGTTATGGGCGCAGGTGTCGCGTAGTAAAACAGGAACCAAAAATTAAAAATGGCTTCTTGTTCAAGTTGTTTCTGTACCAATAGGTCGGGTTCCAAATTCTTCTCAAAACTTGGTACAGAAAATGAAAATTTAATAGAACTTGCAGGTGTGGCTGGTTGATCGATAGCAAAAAAATTGTTTTAGAGTACAACTATTGTGTACTATCGCTCGAAATAATTTATTTTCAATTTTTAGTTGTGAACGCTTTTTGATTGTTGATTTCAGAAGGGATTTTATTTGGTTTACAGAAAAATAATTTTTACAAAGTTTTTAGTTAGTATTAATTATGATAGGTGGCCAATAGTTATGGTTAAGCCATAATACTGAACGCACCCGCTAAGTTAATTTAAGTTATAATTATATTGAACGCACCCATGATTTATAAAGCAAATTTTACATTTGTAGGGTTTTGAAAATAATATGTCAAATAAGATTTTAATTTGTAAACAATACAAAAAAAAGGTAAACAATTCATTTTTGTTAATTTAATATACAATAATTCAATTAAATATTATTAATTATTTCAGGACATAAATATAGTGTATTGCAGTGAATGTTAAGGTAAATGATTATGTAGATATTAAATTGTTAATCAAATTAGAAAACTAATTAAATTTTACATTCTTATATGATTTCAGGTTATGGCAACAACAAATTCGATAGACCGTAATTCATAATTTAAGGTTAAGTATATAATTGAAATATTTTAAAGATTAATTCTAAATGGTTTTATTTTGTTTGCAGCTGATCCTGCTAGTGACGTAACATCCCGGCCGGCTTGAATCGGCTGATTCAATTGAGTGGAAGTAAGCATAATTTATGTATTGGTCGCTTTATGACTCCGTTTGTTGTTTCTAGGGTAACAACTCTAATAATTGTGTCTGCTCCGGGATGAACTTCTATAATTCGACCCATTAACCACTTGGATGGAGGTAAGTTGTTTTCTTTGACGAGAACTATATCACCAATCTTACAGTTGTTTTCTTTCTTTTGCCATTTACTTCTATGTTGTAGGTTGGTCAAGTATTCCAGATGCCACCTTTTCCAGATATCTTGATTCATTTTTTGAACCATCTGCCATCTGGATAGTTTGGATATTTTAACATCTTGTAGGTCATCACTTGGCAGCTGTGTTGTTGGACGACTAATCAGGAAGTGAGCTGGCGTTAGATACTCGAGATCTTTACTTGACAGCACACAAATTGGTCGAGAATTCAGTACTGCCTCAATTTCAACCAACAACGTTGTCATTTCTTCTGTGGTCAGTGTGTGGCCGTCGGTTACTCGTTTCAGATGGTGTTTCATTTGTTTGACAGCGGCTTCCCATAGTCCGCCGAAATGAGGTGCGGTTGGTGGGATAAATTTGAAGGTTATCTCATCTGTTAATAAAAATTGGGAAAATCTGTTATTATTTTGTCTTAGGAAACTGTATAATTCGTGGAGGTGACTGCGAGCTCCGATAAAATTGGTTCCATTGTCACTACGGATCTCCTTACAAATGCTTCTGCGAGCTATGAATCTTCGGAGTGCTGCAATGTAGGATTCGATGGTAAGTTCAGAGACTAACTCAATGTGGACAGCTTTAGTGGCTAGGCAAACGAAGATACATATATAGCTTTTGTAGGTTTTTTGGCCTCTTCCTTTGACTAAACGGGTTTGAAAGGGCCCTGCATAATCTACGCCGACTTTAAAAAATGGCCGTACCAGCTCAACCCTAGGATTTGGAAGATTTCCCATAACCTGATTCATGTTCTGCCCTTTATATTTCACGCACTTCACGCAACTATGGACGACCTTGCTAACTAATTGTTTGCAGCCCAGGATCCAATATTTCTGGCGTAGTGTTGCGATCATTAGACTTTGGCCAGCATGAAGATATCGCGAGTGATGCTCAGTTACGATTAGTTCGGTAAGGTGATCTCCCACTGGCAATATTAGTGGATGTTTTATTGTATAGTTTATTGACGCATTTGTGATCCTGCCGCCAACTCGCAGTAGGCATGATTCGCCGAGAAACGGATTGAGGTGTTTTAACTTGCTCGATGCCGGTATTTCTTTATTCGCTGTTATTAGTCTAATTTCTAATTCAAAATGTTTTGATTGTATTTGCGTTAAAATAAGACGTTGTGGCTTTTGCAATTCTTGACTGAGCAAATATGGCAAAGCTAGGTTGTTGGGAATAAGCTTTAGTTTTATGTTAATAAATCGCAACACGTAGGCTAAAACTCTGGTGATTTTGCTGAAGCTTGAAATTCTTTTTATTAAATCGTCTATTACATTTGGCTGACGAAGTTGAACGTTTATTGAATGACAGTGCATTTCTTCGGTTGTATTTGGGCGACTTTCTCGATTTTTTGGCCAAGTTGCACAATTTGTTATCCATTTTGGACCATTCCACCATAAACTAAAATTTCGTAACTTTTCGGGTTCGATTCCTCTTGAAGCGCAGTCAGCTGGGTTATCTGTTGAATCAACGTGCCTCCATTGTGATCTGCTCATGTTGGTCAAAATTTCACCCGTCCTATTTCTCATGAACGTGTTCCATTTTGTAGGATGTGCCGATAACCAATCCAACACAATGGTGGAGTCAGTCCAAGCGGTGATTTCAGCGATTTCAATTTTTAGACTCTGCTTTATAGTTAACAGCAATCTATTGAGGAGAAGTGCACCACACAGCTCCAATCGTGGAATGGAGATTTGTTTCACTGGTGCCACTTTGGTTTTTGCTGACAATAACTTGATGATCGAGTCTCCATTTGCTTTTATTATATGAGCGTATACCACTGCTGAATAAGCATATCTTGACGCATCTGAAAACCCATGCAAAGATAATTTAGTGTCGGCGTTTGTGTGTAATATACCTTTCTATTTCGATCAACTCTATTTTTGGTAGATTTTTTCGTAAGTTTTGCCATTCATTTTGTACGTCTATAGGTAATTGATCATCCCATTTTAGATTCGTTGTCCACAAAGTTTGAAAAAATATTTTTATGCTGATGGTAACTGGGGCGAGCCATCCCAATGGGTCGAATAGGCGGCTTGATTCTGACAATATTCCTCGTTTGGTCATGATGGGTTTTTCATTGAGATTGACTTTAAATTGAAAGCAGTCTTTCACTGGATTCCAGTGTAGTCCTAACACTTTAACAGAGGCAGATTTGTCTATTTCTAGGTGTATTTCTTCGCTTGGTTGAACAGTGTTCCTGAGGACTGTTTCATCGTTAGCTAACCACTTCCATAGCGTTTATATCATGCTTTAGTGTAACGGCTTTCTCCAATGAATCCGCTCCTGTCATGAGATCATCTACATAAAAATTATTTATAATGTGGTTTGCTGCTTCTGGATATGATTTTTTATATTTAACTGCTGCTTAGTTAAGTGCGGGTGTGGCTAGATAAGATGCACATGCTGTACCGTAAACAACGGTTTTGAGTTCATACGTGATGAATGGTTTGTCTGGTGAGTCCCGCCATAGTATCCACTGGTATATGGTATCTTCTTCTGCAACTAGGACCTGTCGAAACATCTTCTCGACATCTGCTGTGAATGCTACTTTGAACGTCCCAAATCGGCATAATATGGCATAGAGAGTGGACTGGACTGTCGGTCCAACCGCAAGACAATCGTTTAACGAAGTTCCCGTGGTAGTCTTCGCGGAACCGTCGAACACAACTCGGAGCTTTGTTGTAGTACTTGAGTCTTTAATGACACCGTGATGTGGCAGGTAGTATCCATTGAAATTTTTCTCAGTGTCATAAACAGCTTTCATGTGTCCCAAAGTTATGTATTCTGACATGAACGTTTTGTACATTACGGCAAATTCGTCTTCCCTGTTTGATCTTTTCTCCATAGAATGCATGCGCTTGGCTGCTATCCGGAAGGAATTCCCTAAAATTGATGGAGAACGCTTGAATGGAAGGTGTACTGCAAATCGGCCAGTGTGATCTGTTGTTGTAGTTTTCTGGAAATGGCTTTCACATAGTTTCTCCTCTTCTGATAGCTTGATACAATCGTCTTCTGTTGCCTCAATTTCCCAGAATTTTCTTAGCAGGTTATCTAATTGGTCTTCTGGATCATTCAAATTGGCTGTGATTACCTGACTCGTCTGTGTTTCGTTTGATTTGCCGACAACAATCCATCCCAGAAGGGTTTTTTGCATGGTAAGTTGATTTGGGGTGGTGATTTTTCCTTCTTCTAGCAATTCAAAAAAATTATCTGCTCTAATAATGATATCGATCTCCTTGCCTTTGTAGAAATCAGGATCTGCTAGCTCGTACTTCTTAATAAATTCGATATTGATGTATCGTGAGATTGGTGGTTGTCTTGCAGTTAATTTTGGTAAGACAAATGCTTCAAATTTTGGTAAGACAAATTTGTAGGCTTGGGTTATCTTTGTTCCACGGCGTTATTTTCAGCGATACCGATCTCTTGGTGAATCCACTTGATGTTGGTCCTATGCCCGTAATAGCAATTTTGGCATTATTTCTAGGGAATTTCAGTCTCTGTGCACAATTTTCACTGATAAATGATACTTGCGATCCGGAATCTAGCAGTGCTCTAAATAAATGGTTCTGGTTTAGAGCATTAGTTACACGTACCAAAGCTGTGGGTAATATAGCACTTCCTATTTTGGTGTTGGTGGTAAGACTTGAAACATCAGTTTGAATTTGCAGAGTTTCGGATTGAGCAGCGGTTGCTTGCGTTGTTGTGGTGGAATCTTCGTGTAACAAGCTGTGGTGTTTCCTATTGCATAGCTTGCAACGAAATTTGGATTTGCAATTAAACCCGCTATGATTATTATTCAAGCAATTAAAGCACCGATTTTCTTGAATTAAAAAGGATTTTCTGTCAGCTACCGGCATATTCTTAAATTTAGCGCACTCAAACAACTAATGCTCTTCGCTACATGCTGAGCATATGTGAACTCTGTTTTCACTTGCAACGACATGGCTTCTGACATTAGATTTGAATTGAGCTGACTGGGGTTGAAAGCGTTTGTTTTGCGATTTAACGCGATTCTAATGAGTCGATTCTTTTTGAGAGAAAGTCGAAAAACTGCTTTAAGGTTGGTAAGTCATATTCGGCCGAGGTTTGTGCCCATAAGCTATTGGTCTCGTAATCTAGCTTGCTCACCAGAATATGAATTAACCAATGGTCCCTGGTTTCTGCTTCTTCTCCTAGCGCCTTAAGTCCTCGGATTATTTCATCTGACGTGTCTAATAAAACTCTAACGTTTGAGCTATTTGGAGTGGTTACTGCTGGTTGAAACATAAAGCTTTTTATAAAGGCATAGATGGTATGCTTTCTCCAATCGTATCTCTCTCTTAATTTTCCCAGCGCTTCTATATAGTTCGCATCCGTGATACTGAAGTGTTTCAATAAACCTGCTGCTTCTCCTTTTAAAGACCCCTTCAGATATTGCAGTTTTTGTGACGGCGTTAGTCTAGCATTGTCATGAATGGTTGAGCAATATAAGTCATGAAATGACTGCCATTCGGTATAGTCGCCAGCAAAAACAGGTATGGAAATTTTGGGTAGTTTTACGTCGATGTGGTTTCCCGCCATAGAAGCATCAATCAAAGTATCGTTGAGTGATACTGTTGGCTCTACCATTTTTCTTAATGCAAGATTCAACCCAGCGACAGCTTTGTAGTAATTTTCTTCAAAATCTTGGTCTAATTCCTCTTTGTTATCGATTGCGACTATTTCATTCTCAACCTCGATAAATTCATTTCTGTATCGCTCAACGTTTGTTAGCTTTACTTTAATAAAATTTAGTATTTTGGTCATGCTGCCTTTTATGTAGGCGCGTCTCTTTTTCATTGCTGTGGCGTCAGCCATTTTATGACGCTTTAGTATCACAAATTTTAAGTTTTATCACTAATCACTGACTCCGGAATTTAATATTGATGAATTTTAAATTATATTTACAAAACGAGGTAAGTATATTACAAAATGGTGAATGTTCGCAACAGGTGGAATTAAATTTCATAACGGTATATTTATATAAATTATATTGCCAATTAATGAAAATCACTCGATAATTTAGTTTCAATAAAATTTTTATTTTTAATTAATAAGCGTTTTGATACTTGCGGTTTATTTTCCATGCGGTTGCGTTTCCATGCGGTTTTACGGTGGTGAAAATGGAGCTTTCTTTACTCTGATGTGTTAAATCCGGGTGACTTTTCTGCTTCCTTACGTTGAATCGCTGCTTTGAATTCGGTGGGTTTTTGATTTGATGATTGGACCCAGCTCGGATCCGGCTCGAAGGACCAGTGTTTCTGTACCAATAGGTCGGGTTCCAAATTCTTCTCAAAATTTGGTACAGAAAATGAAGATTTAATAGAACTTGCCGGTGTGGTTGGTTGATCGATAGCAAAAAAATTGTTTTAGAGTACGTACAACTATTGTGTACTATCGCTCGAAATAATTTATTTTCAATTTTTAGTTGTGAACGCTTTGATGGTTGATTTCAGAAGGGATTTTATTTGGTTTACAGAAAAATAATTTTTACAAAGTTTTTAGTTAGTATTAATTATGATAGGTGGCCAATAGTTATGGTTAAGCCATAATACTGAACGCACCCGCTAAGTTAATTTAAGTTATAATTATATTGAACGCACCCATGATTTATAAAGCAAATTTTACATTTGTAGGGTTTTGAAAATAATATGTCAAATAAGATTTTAATTTGTAAACAATACAAAAAAAAGGTAAACAATTCATTTTTGTTAATTTAATATACAATAATTCAATTAAATATTATTAATTATTTCAGGACATAAATATAGTGTATTGCAGTGAATGTTAAGGTAAATGATTATGTAGATATTAAATTGTTAATCAAATTGGAAAACTAATTAAATTTTACATGCTTATATGATTTCAGGTTATGGCAACAACAAATTCGATAGACCGTAATTCATAATTTAAGGTTAAGTACATAATTGAAAAATTTTAAAGATTAATTCTAAATGGTTTTATTTTGTTTGCAGCTGATCCTGCTAGTGACGTAACACAAGTGATGAGATAAGAATTATAGAAAAACTTAAAAATGGTGATACGTTCCAGATATGGAAATTTCAAGTTGAAATTATGTTTAAATCATATGGATTGTACGAAATAGTAAATGGTATAAAAACTGTTCCAGTAAATGAAAACGAAAAAGGCGAATTGAATAAATAAATTGCAAAAGCACAAAGAATAATAATAACGTCAATTGATAAAAAGCCGCTGACTCATATTTTGAATTGTAAAACATCTAAAGAAATGTTTGAAAAGTTGTGTTCAATTTATGAACGAGAGACCGAACAACAAAAATGGTTCGTCAAATGTCTAACAACAACAATAGTAAACACCGCAAGCATGATGATGAGATAACGAATGCTAAAAGGATCAACAATAAAATCTCCGACAATTTAGCTATTGCAACGAAAGCAGCTAAAGGCAGCACCATGGTGATTATGTATTTAGATGACTACAACACAAAAATAAATCAGTACATGAGTGACAATAACATCCTCAGAATCCCAAATGACCCAACAGACCGATTCAAAATTGCGGTAAACAACGCGATAAACAACAGCAATAGAGTAATTGATACGAACTCAAAATTTCGTTTGAAAATGATTAGGCCAAGGGCACCACAATTTCGAGGTCTTCCCAAAATACATAAAGAGGGCACCCCAATTCGGCCGGTTATCAATTACACCACATCTCCAGCATATAAATTGTCCAAATACAGAACACATATCTAAACAACAAATTGAATGTTAAAGGAAAGACAACTCTGAGAAACAACCTAGAACTGGTTGACAGTGTAAAGAATATTAATATTCCGAGTAATGGCAAATTTGCCTCGTTTGACATCTCCAATATGTATGGTAACATTCCGGTTAGAGAAACCATAGAAATCGTCAAAGCTTCATTGCTCGATCGTAAGGTATATCAAGAGGAAATCAACCAGGCAATACACATTTTAGAAATCATTACATCACAAAATTATTTCGTGTACGATAGCCAACAATATAAACAGGTGGATGGTCTGCCTATGGGGAATCCCTTGTCTGGAACTCTGGCTGAAATTTATTTTAGTAGTTTTGAACAAAAGTATCTATTGAACAGGGTTAACAAATTACAAAATTATATAATATATTGGTTTCGATACGTAGATGATATCATATTATTGTTCAGCGGCACAACACGGCAATTAAAACTACTTCATAACTACATCAATGGTATACATCCGCAAATCAAATTCACCCTAGAAATAGAAGAAAATAAATCAATAAACTTTTTGGATCTTACAGTTACTAATAAAAACCAGAAACATGTTTTTAAATGTTTATCGCAAACCAACGCAAACTGATCATACGATACATTATACGTCTAATCACCCACATCAACATAAATTTTCAGGGTTGGGTAGGATATCCCGGTTTTCAAAATCCCGGATTTAAAATCCCGGATTCAAAATCCCGGTTTTCAAAATCCTGGTTTCCAAAATCCCGGTTTTCAAAATCTTGGTTTTGAAAGACATATTTTTTTTGATTCGGGCGGCCCCTTCTGGTGAAGGAAAATTTTAATTTTAAGTAAAATACAAATAAAAACCGGGATTTTTAAAAACCGGGATATTTATTTATGCAGAACCGGGATTTTGAAAATCAAGATTAACAAAAAAAACAGGATTTTGACAAACCGGGATTTTGAAAACCGGGCTTTCGTTACACACTCAAATTTTCAGCATATCAACATATGATTACCCGATCAATAAGATTCCCATGGAACAAGATGATTACGACAGAGAGTTGAGAATTATAAAACAAATAGCAAATAGCAATGGATACACGGGCAAGATAATCACCAAAATGAATTGCAGATTTAAACGCTTGGAATATATGCGGTCACTCACCGCATTAACAATAGGTGAAGAAGAGAGAAATAAATACATTACCATAGAATGTGATGTACCTATCAACAAAGCGCAACATTGAAAAAAATTTTAAACAACACGAATAAACATTAGCATACAAAACTGGTAACAAGGTTGGAAAATGTATTAATACGTACACAAGAAATGAATACAGTACAGGTGTTTATAAACTAAAATGTGACGATTGCAATAAGTTTTTCATAGGCCAAACCGGTCGGGACTTCAAAACAAGGTTTAACGAGCATGTAAAAGAAATTGGGAAAGGTATTATTAAGTCAAATTATGCATACCATATGACCAGGGAACAACACAAATATACCAGTTACAGCCAAAATACAGAAATTCTACATAGAATACAGAAAGGGGAAAAATTGGACAGGTTGGAAGAAGTAGAAATATACCACCACAGGCATAACCCGTTGTTACTCAATGATAAAGTACCTTATAACGGCATTTACGAAATGTATATAAGTAGTCCGAATTGAAGAAAGCAAAAAGAGGAAATTGTTTGAAAATCGTTTAAACTTCAGAATATTTGTAAGAGTTGACAATGAGCCAGGGGCTCGAAACTATAGTCCTTAAGAGATTTTAAAAATAATTATCACTAAAAGAAAATAATATACATATATGTATGTTTGTTTGTACATATTTGCTTTTTAGTAATATAACAAAAGTGAAAAAAGTAGCACAATTATGGAGTTTTTCCAAAACAACAACAACAAAAATGGGTTTTTATGGAGGAATTACTTCGGTCTAAAAAGACCAAAGTATTGAAATCCTGTCAAAAATGACGAAAAATTTGGTTGGTCCAAAACCACTTTTCTCGACGTTTTGAAAGTCCCTGAGTCTGAAAATGCAAAAAAAAAAATGTCCGTCCGTCTGTCTGTGTGTCTGGATGTCTGAGTGTCTGGACCCATGGCATCTCGAGAACGGCTTGTCCGATTTGGATTTTTTTTCGCTAATCTGTTTCTATGGTCAAGGTGGAGATTTGAAAAGCATTTGGAGACTGTACGTCAAGGGGGTGGGGTACCTGCCATACGAATTGACCCAAAATATCTGGTTTTATAAATATTTACCATTTTTTTATATATTATGCTGGTTTGATTATTTAATTGGGCATTGAATTTGGAATTGATTTGAAGGTTAAGTTAGGGGTCAATTTGCGGGTTGAGTTGGAGTTGAGATGGGGTTGCATTAGGATGTAGTGAGTAGATAATAAATTGTTTATATGATGGAACTTGCCTATTTATCAACCGATTATTATGAAATTTGACATGGTGTGTTGGAAATAGGAATCTAAAATGTTTTTTGGATGAAGTTCTGATATTTTAAAACGATTTCTGGATGAAGTTCTGGAATATGGCCAAGTATGATGGAACTTGTCTATTTCTCAACCGATTACGATGAAATTCGACATTTGTATTGGAAATGGGATTCTAAAATGTTTTTTGGATGAAGTTCTGGGATTTTAAAACGATTTCTGGATGAAGTTCTGGAATATTGCCAAGTATGATAGAATTTCTATATTTCTCAACCGATTACAATGAAATTTAATTTGTGTGTTAGAAATGGGATTCTAAAATAAGTTTTGGATGAAGTTCTGGAACATGGTCAAGTGGGATAGAACTTGCCCATTTCTCAACCAATTATGATGAAATTCGACATGTGTATTGGAATTGGGAATCTAAAATGAGTTTTGGATGAAGTTCTGGAATATGGCCAAGTATGATGGAACTTGGCTATTTCTTAACCGATTATGATGAAATTTGATGTGTATTGGAAATGGGATTCCAAAATGATTTTTGGATAAAGCTCTGGAATATGGCTAAGTAGGATAGAACTTGGTTATTCCTTACCCGTTTGTTATGAAATTTGACATGTGCGTTGCAAATGGGATTCTTAAATGAGTTGTTGGATAAATTTCTGAAATATGGTCAGTTAAACGGTTAGAAGTATCAGTATAATTTGTTATACTACTTTCGGTATAAAGTTCTAGAATACGATTTTTCGTTTTAAATTGGATGCCTGTACCAAAACCAACAAAAATGTTTATACAAGCCGTGCCAAGTAAACACTTAAGCTATAAAAATTGTACCCTATGGCTTAGTATTAGTAATGTATAAAATAAATCAAAAAATATATATACACAAAACTAACACAAATGCCTAAAATATTGTTTACATTTTTGTTGGTTTTGTGACATACCAATACCAACTCATAGAGCACAATTTCTGAGAGAGGATCGGTGTAAAGAGCGAATGGCACGGCTTGTATAAACATTTTTGTTGGTTTTGCCTGTACCCATGTTTTTGAAGCTTTAGACCTGTTTGGCTGTTGTTGTATAAGTAAATATATGTAGGTTAAAATAGAAATCAATGATGTCAAAACTGTCCACCTCGGGAGGTTTCAGCCCTTTATATTTTTTTAATTACAAATACGATAAAGGAATCGTTATAGCGACTCACATCAGTAAATTATAAAATATTGCTCATAAATTATCGGCTGTTTATAAAGAGATAGATGACGTAATGATAATGTCAAAAATGTTGACAATACTTCTTGAACATGTGAAACATTTTGTTAGTGCTTGGGATAGTACAGACAAGGAAAATAAAACCTTGGAAAATCTTACTGCAAGACTGGTCGCAGAAGAGTCAAGAAGTAAAACCACACCAGGAAAGGACGGAACTACTCCCGTAGCGTTTAGTTCAACAGAAAGAAAGTGTTTTAAGTGCAATAGAACTGGACATATCTCAAGATTTTGTACCAGATATGTCGAGAATAAATCAGATATGAAATGCTTCAAGTGTGGTGGAACTGGACATGTGTTTAAAATTTGTTCTAAAGAAGACAGTAAAAGTGATTGTAAAATATGTAAAAGGAAAAATCACAAAGAACAAGATTGTTATTTTCGAAATGTTATAAAAGTGAAAGTGAAATAACAAATGATTGGGTTGTTGACTCAGGTTCAACGAGTGATTAATTGCCGTATTTATTTTTTGCACTGTAAGGTTGCCGATTGCCTTTTGTGTTAATGGATTGCTGGTATTTTCACTTAAACAAAATTAAACATCTATCGTGTACAAAACAATTAAATTTGTACGCAATTTAATTTTTATAATAAATTTTATTTGTTTAATTTAATTTATTATTTTTAATAAAATTTATTTATTAACAATAAAAACATTTTATTTATTATTTTTCACCACCATTTTCTACCGCGCGAGTTGGGCGGCATGTCGCTGTATTGACGATCGAGAGCAGACTGATTATATATTTTATTTTTATTTTGTGTTGTGTATTGTGTGTTGTTTTTGTCTTGTTATTTTGGACAAGCCGGTCAGCGATTCGTTGTTCTATGTCATGTGACATAATATGTTGGACAGGTGGCACCCAATGTGTGGCGAGCTTGTGGTTGAACCGGAATAATTGTAGTGGTGCATTGGGTGAACCGCTACACATCTTTGTTTAATACTATACTGTTAACAATAACACATTTATTTTTTTATCACAATTAATTAATTAACAATTTTACAAATAATTTTAACCGAACCGATAATTAATTTATGTAATTTTATTTGCTTTTTACCGAACCGCATTAACTTTCCGACTGACTTTATTTTTACATTAAGATTTTTTATTTGGTTTTATTTTGTACATTTTTTATAGGGTGGTTTAAAAGAAAATATTAATATGATATAATTCTAATGATCGCGGTATGAACGAAGTTAATTGACATAATAAATATTTAAATATAGCAAGTTACAGAATAAAGTTAAGTTTTCATTTTTTCAGAAAATCGTTTTCTTTCAGCTGGTTCAACAACGAGTCATATGGCAAATAATAATAAGATTTTAGACAATATCAGTGATACAAATTTGAATGTTGGAGTTGCGAAAAAATCTGAGAGTATGAGAGCTGAGGGTATCGGAACAGTGAATTCAAAAACTTGTGTGCTAGAAAAAGTTTTATATGTGCCAGAACTAAGTAAACATTTATTATCAGTGCGTGCGATTACCCAGAACGATGGTGAAGTGCACTTTACAAAAGATAAAGTGAAAATAACTAAAAATTCGGAAGAAGTTCTTGAAGGATATATTAAAAATGGTTTATATATGAAAACGAAGACGCAGATGATTGCCATAGAAAATTAGGACATTTAGGAATCGAAAATATGAAAAAATTATTAAAATTATCAGACGGGGTGAACTTAAGTGAAGATGATATAAATCAGATGGATACATTTTGTGATATATGTTTTCGGGCTAAACAAACAAGAAAACCGTTTTCAGAAGAAAGAAGGAGAGCGTCAAGACCGCTAGAAATTATACATACAGATGTACGTGGACCAATTGATCCTTCTACATGGGACAACAAAAAGTATATTGTCACGTTTCTGGATGATTTTACACATTTTGTAATGGCATATTTGATTGAAAACGCGTTTATGTGAAGCTAAGTGGTGTTTACGAGTTTTTAAAATTAGGTGTGATAATGGAGGTGAATACACAAGTAATAACTTTAGGGATTGGTGTAAAAATAAAGGAATAGTTTTGGAGTACGGAATCGCTTATACACCTCAATTGAACGGAAAAGCTAAAAGAATGAATCTGACGTTAATGGATAAAGCTAGATCATTAATTGCTGATTCGGATATGCCTAAATCAATGTGGGTCAAGTCCAACTTCGGTTATAGATGCAACTCCAATTGAAAAATGGGATGTGAAACCGAATCTTTCCAGATTACAAATATTTGGAAGTAAAGCGTTTGCAAAAGAACTAGGATATTTACGAAAATTCGATAACCGAGGTAAAGAATAATGTATTTGTAGGCTATGCGCCAAATGGGTATAGATTATGGGATTCGATACAACGTAAAATTGTAATATCAAGAGATGTAAATTTTCAAAAAATTTTTAAACGAGAACAGCAGATGGATTTTTAAAATTAAAGATGATGGAAAGTATAAAGCTAGATTAGTCATACGGGGATGTGAACAACGATATGGATCAGATTTTGATGACACGTATAGGCCAGTTGTCGATAGTAGTTCTCTCAGAGTTCTTTTTGCTTTACCAACAAAAAGAAATTGTAGAATAATGAAGTTTGGTATTAAAACTGCGTTCCTCTATGAAGAATTAGATGAGGAAATATACATACCTGAAACTTCCGGATGGATATGAAAATGAAAAATCTAAAATATGCAAGTTGCAAAAAGCACTATTCGGATTAAAACAAGCGCCTCTAAACTGGAATCAACATTTCGCAAATTTTTTAATCAGTAGAGGATTAACACCGATGAAGACAGACCGGTGTATTTTTAAAACTAAAGATGGCAATATGTTATTAGCGATATATGACGATGATGGAATATTAATTGAGAATAATACAATGCATATGGAAAATTTACTATTAGCTTTACAAAAATCATTTGAAATGACATCAACCAAAAATCCAGAATCATTTCTAGGCATGGAAGTGGCGAAAACGGAAACAGGAATAAAATTAAGTCAAAGCGCCTATTCTAAAAAAATATTAAATAAATTCAATATGGCAAATCCTAAAATCGCTGAAACACCAATATTGTTGACGAGCAAAATTAAAGAGAAAGCAGATATTAAAAATGAGATTAATTTTCTTTATAGAGAAGCAATAGGAAGTTTGCTCTACTTAACAGAAACTAGAGCGGATTTATCCTTTGCAGTGGGATATGGAAGTAGACAAGTTGAAAATCCTAAATACGAAGACATTAATAATGTAAAACGAATGTTTAGATATTTAAATGGCACTCTGGAAAATGGAATTAAATATGATGCGGATGCAAATGTAGACGAATTAACAGCCTTTTGTGACTCAGATTATGCAAATGATTCAGATCGAAAAAGTACGAGTGGATACGTAGTTATGTATTGTGGAGGACCTATAAGTTGGGGTTCCAGGAAACAACCGATATAGCACTATCATGCACGGAAGCGGAATATATAGCTGCTGCAGATTGCTGTCGTGTACTCATACATTTAAAGTGTTTGATTGAAGAATTAACAAACAAATCAATTACTGCAAATTTACATGTCGTTAATCAAAGCACTATAAAACTAATTAAAAACGGAGTCATAAATCGAAGAAGTAAACACATTGATGTCAGGTATCATTTTATAAACGAAAAGGTGAATGAACGATTAATAAATATATTTTATTGTGCATCTGAATTACAAGTGGCTGATATATTTACAAAAGCAGCAGGAAGTGTAAAATTTAAAAAACATAAAAATTACTTGATTTATTAAATGTTTATTTTTTAACTAAAACATTAAACGAAAATTATTAAGGGAAGGTGTTGAATAATATAACAATTTTCGTATTTCAAACATAGCCTAAATATATTTTTGGTGGTAGTTAAAACGAAATAAAAAGGCCAGAAGGCTGCTGAATTGAATAAAGAAAAAACGTGTTTCTTTTGTTGAGCGTGTGAGAGAGAAAAAATTAAAAAGAAGAATAATCCAAAAAAGGTTTAATCAGCGGTTAAGTTGGTTGTATACCATCGAACAGTAAAATACCACAATCCTGCGCTAATAAAAATTTAACAAGGCCGACATCAGCGGGAGTCTGATAGCGATTTGTCAGTTTTTTATACTCAGTGTCCATAATATTTAAACTATTCACGCCAATACATACTGTGGCTTAAAACGTGCAGAACCTACTACTGTGAGAAACCGCATTTTGATTCTACTATTTTGTGTCAGGGCATATTTGGCAAATACAGGCAAGGGTTTGCAAATTTTATACGAAGCATAATAACAAACAACAATGTGTAGTTTTTCTAAAAATGTTTAACGAAAATCTACTATATACTAATGATCTTCGAGGATGTAGATGTCGCCCAAGATCCCCTGTGCCTTACGGACATACTGGGACTTTCAGCAAGACTATCATGCATTGGAGATGTACTCTCAATAGCATGGGCGGTTGTTTCAATTTTTGTTTTTCCGTTACCTTCTTATAGCAAAGAATAGGTTGGTTAAATCAATCATTACTTGGCTAAGTTTTACCAACGATTCCTGTATAGATGATGTGGAATAAATCATAGAAACGTTGGACAAAAATTGAAAAATTAAGTTTCTAACAAAAAACGGGGGATCTTTGAGAAATGTATTAAGTAAATTTCTTACAATGTTTTTATTTTTAACATTTTGAACTTTACGAAGAGAAAATTTTGAGAAACCTATTATGCAAGTTTCTTGCAAAATAAATTGTCTGTCCCAAGGGAATGGCTATTTCTGGTTGACCGATTTGCACTGAAATTCACAGGGACCTCCCAATTTATGAAAAAAAACTTAAATATGAAGTTTCAGTTCGATTGGGTAAGAGGACACAGACTGACCTACTGACATTCTGACAGACAGACACCATTTCGAAACCCACTTTGTCGGACTCAGGGGGCTCAAAACAGATAAATCTTTACACTTTCCACACTTTTCATACTGGTTTACGAATTCAACCAGTTTAGGTTCGTTGGTCGTCCATTTAAAACAAGCTACTAACGTGATAACTAAAACGGACTACAATTAATCGTACTATTCGGTTGTGCTGCAAATCTTACTGATAATTGAACAAATTTATCGTATAATGTTTTGCCCACACCAATTAATAATCAGTCTAGGCTAGCTTTTGGGTTTACTTGCTTTAATTAATGATTTATTACCTCGTAACTTGTGTTACTTCTGTGCTGGTTGAAAGAGCCATTACGAGTCACATCCCATATAGGCATGAGTTTCCCTAACCAAATCAGTCACTACTTTTGAAAGTTTCGTTTGGCCAAAAAGTTACAGTTGTAGTACACAAAGGTATACCGTTTTATAGCGAAATATGAAAATCAAGATGCAAGCCAAATCGTTAGATTTATCGTACAATAAATCGAAGCATCTATGGCCCGTTTAATAATCTTAAATAAATGTTGCAATGGTTAAAAATTTTATATACATTTTCTTTCGTATTTCTTCTCGATCTTTTTGATAAACACTCAAATTATTGTCTATAAAACCTCATTTGTTTTTTTTGTTTTGATTCGGCACTTTAGCATCAAGACCGTATTAAATTCAACATAGCTATTTAGCTGACAAACATAGATAAAATATACCAAAATCAACATGAAAAATAAAAAGCCATCGAATGTACAAAAGCTGAAAAAACAATTGATAAATGGAATAAAATCATAACGATTGGGATGACGATGGAGTATCCATAACAATCAAGAACTGAAATTTATGTATGAGTTTATTAAATTTTAAGGGGTGAGTTCTGGTGAATTTGGTTTTTATAATCCTCAAGTTTCGTTAAGCTTCATTCAAAATTATTTGTGTTTGAAAATGTTATCGTTTATCCACATCTCGACAATATTTCGATTGAAATACTGAAATATGTACAATACATATAATCTAATTTATTCGAACATAAAACATTTTAAATAAATTTCTGGGAAAACTATGGTAAGGAGAATAAAAATGTACCCCACATAGTATATATTGGGAGAAGAATGTTACATTCATACTTAAAAAGAACATTTCTATTCATTTATTTTAATTTAATTTCGTCGTTTCTGTTTGATAATAATATTTCCCGTCTGATACTTTTTTTTTGTTTTAAGGAAATGAATATACGAGAATATACAATATAGGTATAGGTATATTGTACGTAAGACGACGAGATGGAAAGAACTGGCAGAGCACGAAAGAAACGTAGACAAAAAAATATGTGTTTGTACGAATAGAGTTATTGATAAGGAACAATTGAAAGTTGTAAATGTAAAAATTCTTACATTATCGTCCTCGTTCTATTAACGATAAAAATTTTATATTATTTTTGTTTAAGGTTACAAACGTTTTATATTTATGTATAATTATAGTGATTCTTCAGTATTTCAATTTCATTCTAATGAAACTGGGATGCATCTGAACGAACTTCTTATGCGACGAAGGATAGATGAATCGGTGTACAAATTAATTTATTCTCCTGTTTCGAACAAGTTTTCAAAAAAATTGTATTTCAAACAATCAATAATTTCTAACTGTGAGAATTTGAGTGAAATACCAGTACTGCGACTTTAATAAGGGAATTCTGTCTCAAAATTGTTAAAATAAGAAAAATATTGAATAAAAAATGATTGTGGCTAGATAATATTGACAGGTACCGGCTAGTGCGATATGACCTGTTTTCAAATAGTCTTCTAATCCAAGCAAAGTACAATAGTGTGGCCAACACCCAACTTTCTTTTATGAACAGGGAATTTTGGGAAACTTATTATGCAAATTTCTTACAAATTTATTTTGTTGTATTTTTTGTTTTTCAAAACTTACAGATAATCGTCGTAATTCATGATAATCAGCTTCCTCCAAGTCAATGGTTATTGGGACGAATTATGCAGCTTTATTCCTGGTGACGATGGCAATGTCCGTGCGTGTTTACGGCGCTAAAGGAGAAAACCTTGAAAAATAACCCTAATCTAAGGTGGAACAGAATATGCTGAAGGATGAATGGCTGATAGGGTATTAGTACAAAGTATGCGGACTCTGGATACCAGGCACCCTCCAGTTTTATTTAGCCTTCCTGTAGTAAAACAGGGTGAGCTACCTTCATTCGACCTTCCATTCCCAGCAATTCGTACGAGTAAAATCAAAACGGAAGTCGGGGCAGGGCTAGGAATATACGGGAGTGGGACTGCAGAAGTTCTTGGGAACCTGCCCATGCTACAGTCTTTCCAGTAGAAGTACTTCCCACAGTAAACATCTCGGAGGGAAACAATGAGCCCAGATAGTATGTATCACGTACCGGCCAGCAGTATTATCAGGTTCATTAAGAGCCTGAATATTGAATGGACGGATAATTATGCAGGGCTTGGAGCACAAAAGATTTTTTAGGTCGCAGTGCGAGGTGGCTAAACGCCCACATGGCCCTACAACACTAATAATAAAAATGTTTCTTTCCGAAACATGTGGCGTAAATAGTTTGCATTCAGGCTCTGTATAAGAATTACTATTTAAGCTACTGTATTTTTTAAAATATTTGTAATTATTCATTCTTTAATGGTAAACCTAGTATGAGTATATATATTATATATACATGATGATGTATAACATGATACAAGGCTGTAAAATCAAACACAGAAAAACACATGATATTTTGCGGATTGTATGGATTATAAAATTTTGTTGTGATTGTATGGATTTTGGCAAAGAGACGAGATGAAAAAACCGAATGGAGTTCAAGCTCCACCTGAACCGCAAATGTTTGGTAAAACATAAAATCAAAAATAGAGATAACTAACTATTGTGACGATTTTGGCCATTATTCAACAAGCTCACGTTATGAACAGCAATAGCTTAGACGGTTTAGTGTTATAAACACGACCGATGGCAAGCAGAGAACAGTTTTTGGTTTATTTTAAATCGTTAAATAAAGAAATAAATCTGTTGTGATAGCCCCTACCAGTAGCAAGCGGACAGATTTAAATAGTAAAGTCAAAGCAAATATCAAAGTGTATAAAAGTGGAGTGAAATAAAAACTACACAGAGCTTTTAATTGCAAAATCCGGATGAACTTAGAAGCCCAGTTCGTAACAATATTTTTGCTACATGACATGATTTGTTTTTTTATTTTTTTGTATTTTGAAAGTGATGATCATTGAAAATATATGGTATTCAATTATACAGGGTGTTCGGGTTTGGGATGCTGATCCGTAAAGGGGTGATTCCTTGGTTCATCCTGAGAAAAAAATCGTATGGGTAGGGGGAGGGGGGTCCATTTTTGATATCCTTTGAGATACAGGGTGTTTGAAAAATTTAGTTCAGAAAAAAAGTACACCCAAATATTAAACTGTAACTTCCAAAATATTTATCGGAGAGCAACCAACTTAGTCTTATTTGACTGGTAATTGTATAGGCTACTATTATTATTAAAGTTGTTATCTTGCAGCTGCATCCGTTTGAGAGCTATGATGCTTTAAAGTAAAAAAAAAAAAATTGTTTATAAAATTGAGTTCTTCTCAAAGAAAACCGTTATATTTTTTTTTTTATATATTTTTTTAATTCCCCAGGACTTCCTCTACAATTCCCTCAATGCAAAGTTTGGGTCGAGGAGTTATAAAAGGTGCTCAAAATGTCCACCTTGTGATTGAATACATGCTAATATTCGTTTAAGTATGCCTTTGGTTATTTCAATTCTTGGTAATTCTTCCCTTATCTGTTGTGCTGCTGTGTGTATTCGTTGTATAAGTTCTTCTTTTGTTTCAATTTGTTTGGAGTATACAAGCGCCTTCTTCCAATCCAATTATTTCGATAATTTTCATTAAAAAAATTCTTAACATTATTATCGGAGTGACAAGGTGCACCATCATGTTGGTATGTATGTGAGAATCTACTTAAAATGGGAACATCATCAAAAAGGAGTAGCAAATCGATTTGTAAAAATTGTAAATAACGTTCACTATTTTAATCTCGGTGGTAATATGAATGGTCCAATTAACTTATCGCCAATTACACCAGCCCATACGTTTGCACTGAATCGGTGTTGAAATGACGTTTGTTTTTTCGAATGAGGATTTTCAGCAGCCCACGTGTGTAGATTGTGAAAGTTTGTTATGCCATCTCTTGTGAATTGAGATTCATCCTCCCATAGGATACGTTTTACAAAACTTTTTTTTTTTTTTTGTTTTTTTCGCTGGCGCTACATCCCATAGAGGGATTTGGCCGCTTCATTTTGAAGTTTCGTAATCATTTTTGTTAATGGATAATGAGTGATTAATTCATTTCTACCCTTAACCAGCCGTGATTTTTTCATCACCCGCCGGGAATCGAACCCGGGACCTCCGGAGCGTAGAGCAAGTATGCTAACCACTGTGCCACCGGGGCGGCGAATGAGGATTTTCAGCAGCCCACCCGTGTAGATTCTGGAAGTTTGTTATGTTATCTCTTGTGAATTATGATTCATCCCGCCACAGGATACGATTTACAAAACTTGCATTGTCCAAATTCCTTTCCATCAACAAATTAGAAAACTCCAATCTTTTAGTGTGGTCTATCAGTAATAGTTGTTGAACGGGTGTTGTATGGTATGGATGAAGATTCTCCTTATGCAATACTTGATGAATTCGATAGCGAGAGGTGTTCAATTGTAAAGAGAGCCCCCTTATGCTAATAGAAGGATTTGCTGTTACATTGCGAATTATATCTTCGTCGACATCCAAATGGTTTGGTGAGACTGAATGAGGCTCCGCCCGAGTATTCGATGTTGTTACGATATTTGGCAGTCTCCTATGAATATTTATAAATACTCTTGCGTCAGGAATGCGACGTGTTGGAAATTTGCGTTGATATTCATTACGAGCACGAGCTGCATTACCATCGCAAAATCCGTAAACAAAATGGATATAACTGTACTCCTCACCTGAGAACTGTGCCATGATAATATTAATTTTATTAAATTAATTAAAATTTTGATTCACAACACTGATACAACACTAGATAATATCTTGAAACTAATGACTGAATCTGAAAATATTTAGTTTTTGTTTTTTCAACATTTAAACAAATGAGTTGATAATCATCGCCTACTGTTTTACAGATCAAACAAAAATTGGTACAATATTAACACTATAACAACTCTTAATTAGATTGAGAATAAACGGAATACGAAGAAAAGTATGGCACGTAGGTTCAAATAATGTATTGGGTGATTATTGGGGAGAAGATGGTGAATTAAAATTAAATAAAAAGAAACAAAAATTAAAACGGTTTTTTGAGAAAAACTCAAATTTATAAAAAAAAAAATATTTTTTACTTTAACCCTTTCATTCGGTCTTTTTCTAGAAGGGCCGGAAAATTATTTTGTTGTCTAAATTAGTACTTATACATCTTAAATAAGTCATGTTTTTAAAAAACAAAAAATTAAAAAATCAATGGGGGATGATTTTGGAGAATGTACATTTCTATGTACATTCGGAACTGATGGTTGTTACTATTCAAATTGGTGTTCATTTAAAATTTAAACAAACCTGACTGATTTCTTAAATAAAAATAAATTATTATCACTAAAAGAAAGAAAAAAGATATTCTGTTTAAATATTTGTATTTTTATTATTTAAATAAAATTCGTTTCAAATATAGAGTGATAGAAACACACAAAATAAAAATGAATTTTATCCGTAGTAATATTTACAATTCACATTTTTGCATCGACTATCTTCTTTCCTTTGATCGTATTGCGGCATGTGGTCGAACCTATCTAGCTGAATTTCTTTCAAAGGCCACGTCTCAAAGTTTCGCATTGCTTGCGGCATTGTGTCAAACGAGCTTCCTGGCTCCACGTTCTCTGGATTTGAAGGGCAGCCTCGTTTTTGGTATCCGCTTTGGCTTGTACCAATGATTAAGCTAAATAAATCATAAAATGTAATAAATTCAAAATACGGTTTCCTAACAATGCTCTCAGCGTTTATTTCTTTTATTTTCAGAACATCTAATATTTGGTATGAAAGGTAGTGGCCTGGTTTTTTAAGACGATTAGTCAGATATAATACGGTAGCGGCTCCGTATGCAAATTTATTTATATAATTTTTTGGTATGCTTGACTCAGTCCCTTGATACAGGAAAAGTCTTAAAGTCTTCCTGATATTCCACAAAGTACGTAAACTTTAATTTCTCAAGGGTCAGGCTTTCCTTTCAAATATTGTTTTATAGAGAGCTTGCCTTCGAAAGGAATAATTTGCTCATCTGCGCATACTGATGGTTAATTTACTTCTAAAGAACTTCGTAAAATCGGTCTGCGCAATTTTTAGGCATCTCTAAATTATTAGTTATAATATATAGGTTATTTCGTAGCTGCAAAAATCGATCGCTCGTTATAGTACTTCTAAATAATGCAATCCCAAGAGTTTTATCATAATACAATCGAGTTCTGGGAAGTTTGAAGCAGCCCATTGCTATTTGTAGTACAAATAACTGTTTCATTTCCGATGTATTGGTGTGTTTATGAATGGTTATCATTTTTTGTTCTGCATACATGTTTGGAAAAAAAGCCATTTCTTCAAAAATTTTATTCGGCAAATAATTCCTGAAATATGCCAAGGGAGTTTTAACGATTGGAATTTCTTGTAGACACTTGGAACAAATTCCAAATGTTTTACATGTTATAAATTATTTTATTATTTTTTAGGACCGTTTCTATTTCATTTCATTCCAAAAAATCTTCCAAATCGGAAACAAACGTGCTAAGAATATCAATGAGTTCTTGCTCTGTGCTATATTTACGATTCATTTTCCTTAAGAAGTTACCAAAGATATAAATATCCATCAAAGCGGAATGTACATAAATATGTACATGTAATAAATCCTTGTATGTAAATACATTACTGTTTTTTCGAATTGTACATTTTTATGTACATCAAACTTCTTACCTTTTAACATAAAATACTATTTGTCAGATCCGAACAAAACATTAACTACTACAATATTTACACTTTTATGATAAACAAAATATCAAAATTTAGAATTTTAAAATAATTTTATTTTAACTAACCTAAATAAAATTTAAAAATTGGTTAGCTTACTAGGATAAAATTACTTGTACTCACTTGTACCATCCTTCACAAATCCCTCGCTTTTAAACAAACGGTATTAAGGGGGGAACCTCCTCCAGATATTAATTTTTTTGCATTTTTTTTTTTTTACTTTAAAAATTCATTTAGTATCTGAAGAATATATTTCCAAAGTTTCAAGCCCAACAAAAAGTCCTAAAGATCCCTAGGAAGTCACCGAAGTGATGCGAAGTAATGCGTTCTCTTCAAGAACGAAAACTTTAATCGAGTTTTTCTTGAAACGTGTTTTTTGCGCGCCGTGGAATGTAACTCAAAAAGTAATGGACCAATCAACTTGAAATTTTGTACACATATTCTTTAGCTTATCGGCCTTTGCATAAACCTAAAATTTCGTATAAATTGTTTAAACAAATATTGGTTTTAACGAATTGTTTATAAAGAACAAACAACAAAAATATATTGAAATTATTTTACATTCATTAGTTTATAGAAGTTATAAATAAAAATTATTATTATAATGATAAAAAAAAATAAATATTAAAAAAAATGATATAAATATAAAAAAAAAAAAAAAAATTAAATTTGAAGATGAGTTGTAGTTTCACTATAGATTGGCGTAGGCGGAGGCGGGGGATATATCCTTTTTGATGTATCGTAGATAAATTGAATTTGTGGTGCTCCACTACAGACAAGTGGGTATGGTAGCTGCCACATTGCAGTTTTGAAGCATCTTTACTCTGGAATAATTCTCGGAAATATCACCATTTGATAAATTAGATTCTTCCGCTCCTTCCTGTTCGGGACGCTCTTTTTTTACTTTATATTTTTTTATTTTTTTTATTTTTTTTTTGCAACTTTTAGGTTCATGCAAAGCGGAATGAATTATTTTCAAGGACCTTTTCAATTATTCACAAGGACATGGGCGTTCCACGGCGCAAACTTTAGTAGTCTAGTTAAAAAATTGTTTTATATTCATTTAAACGTCAATATTATTATGCAATTTGTTTCATTGCAATAAATGCTCTCAATTTTTTGTAAAAAATTATTGAAAAACCAGTTGTCTGGAGGAGGTTCCCCCCTTAAATTTAACAACAAACTCAGAGGAAAATCAAAAAGAAACTATTCGGCGTTTGCCCACGAACTCCTTTTTTTATATTAATACATGTGTACGCATGTTATACGTATTAGAAAAACGATGTACATTATTATGTACATTTCGAACCAAAGGGTTAAAGCATCATAGCTCTCAAACAGAAGCAGATGCAAGATAACCACTTAAATCTTAATAATAGCGTATACAATTATCATTCAAATAATACTAAGTTGGTTGCTCTCCGATAAATATTTTGGAAGTTATACTTTAATATTTGGGTGTACTTTTTTCTGAACGAAATTTTTTAAACACACTGTATTTCAAAGGATATCAAAAATGGACCTCCCCTCCACATACGATTTTTTTCTCAGAATGAACCAAGGAATCACCTCTTGACGGATCAGCATCCCAAACCCGGACACCCTGTATAACATTGGGAAAAGTCGGACACACAGAAATATTTAGCCTCAAAGATGTCGTCATGACATTTTTAACACAGCATACATGTAACGTGAACACTGAAAGTACTTTCGCTATGTTTTTTGTCTTTCTTGTTTCTATTTTAATGTGATAAATAAAAGGAGACGAAATATTTCTATTTAATATAACATTTTACATCAACATGACACGCAACTTTTTAACGCAATATTTAACATAACATTATCTAACTCAGCGTGTAACATGAACCCAAATCTAGTACCCTAAATGTTTTACCCAGCGATATGTATATATATATATGTATATATATATATATATATATATATATATATATATATATATATATATATATATATATATATATATATATATATATATATATATATATATAAATGGATAGGGGATTGATGAAAAATCACATTGATTTACGTCATAAAAAATGGAGCAAATTTTATTTTATAGTCTTACTACTCTTTTATAGACTCCTCTTTATCGAAAAAAGTATTTCCCAATAAGTGCCGTACTTGAATAAATTTCATTTCGAAATTTTTCGCAACAGATTTTTTTTTTTTAAATTGAATGGAATAAATATGGGATAATGTTTAATTATATTAAAAATAATTAATTAATTATATCAGATTTGAATAGTTAAACCATAGACATTCATACTAGATTTCTCATTTCATAGTAACTAAAGGAAAAAAACTAAAACTTCTGATAATTCCAATGTATCGTTGTGTTGTGTATTTTATAAGGCAATGATTTTAGAATGCGTTGCAAATATAATACGTATATGCAATACACCGATAATATTTGAATGGAAAATTTTTGTTTTTATTTTCGATTTTTAGTCAAATGAGAGATCTATTATGATTGTCTATGGTTAAACATTAGGTTAACATTTTCGTACACTAACTTAAGAATGAATAACCATTTATTCAACAAAAAAACGTCAAAAATCTAGCATAAACAAACATTCAAGTGAATTTTAATTTTTTAATTTTAAGATGTTTTTTAAATATGTTACCATGGTTACTACTACTTTTATATTATTTGGTGTGTTTTTTTATTAGCTCCGGATAGATTGTATTCGGAGCACCTAATTTTCTATGCCAAAATTAATTTTTGACAAGCTATTTATGCATATAATTAAATTATTTTAAACTAATCTATAATTTTTCATTCAACTTTTTAATTAAAAATATATAAAAAAATATTTAGCTCTACCTATTTATCCGGAGCTGCTATCCGGAGCTGCTATCGGGAACAAAGGGAAATTTGAAAAAAAAAATGTTTGTACAACCCTAGAAAATGTGGCAAACTTCATTTTGGTTTAAAAATTCAAATTCAAATGTCATATCGTTGTCAGAAGTTAATAAAATTTTCTGAATAATAAAATTTATTTGTATTTTACTACAAAGAACTGCAAACATATTTATTTTAGTCCAATGAAGGAATATAAAGAAAGACGACAATTGCTGCGTTTATACCACAGTTAAATTAGCATTGTTATGCCCAGTTGCACAAATAAAGAGGCAACAGCCAGTTAAGAAATACTTCATCTTTTTCTTCATATATGAAAATACGATTTGTTTCATAATACAAAATCAATGCAAGCTGATTATTTTTCTTTTTTACTTGAACATTGTAACTGGAGAATTAAATATTTGACTACCAGATTTCGTTTTACTAAATATTTAACTGAATGATAAATATTTCTACGTAAAAATAAAACAAAATTAACTGGCGTTGAATTCATATTATGAAACAAGTCGCATTTTCATAACAGAAGAAAAAGAGAAAATATTAGTTAACTGGGTGTTGGCTTTTTTTTGTGCAACTGGCCACTAGAATTGTCAAAATTATTTAGCTTATGTTTATACCGCATGTTGCTACAAATGTCAAAAAATAAAAATTGTTTTTTTCTCCATTTTAATTTGTTATTGTAAACTTGGCACACACAAAAATTAAACAATAATTATAAATATATTAATCAAAAATAAAAATGTATCCCGAATTTTAATACCTACGACTGCCTATTTCCAATTTCTTTTGATCTGTGAATATAAACCAAATACAAAAATACCAATTTGGCATTTCTAGTAATATAGCAATATTTATACCGTAGCTATGTAGCTCAGCTAACTACGTAGCAACGCTAAATTAGCGGTGCTATGTTAGCTAGCTGAGCTATGCAAATGTCGCATTTATACCGTTGCTACAGCTGTCATTTCGGTTTAGCATTGCTAATTTAGCTGTGGTATAAACGCAGCAATTGGCCTTACAAGGTAACAAAGGCTTTGCTGTTTTGTTATAACAGCAGGAAAAGGGAATTTGAAACGCCAAGGAGGAAGCAGTTTGCTTACGCAAATCTTCTTGAAGACCTTACTTCCATGGATGTATTGGTAAATATAATTTATATTTATACACATAGCAAAATATTAATTTATAATTATTTTAGGAATCTCCATTAACAGTGGACGGTATTATTAATAAAATTAAAAGGTTGGAGAGAGCCTATAAGTCCGCTAAGGACAATAATAATCAAACTGGTGAATCGCCAAAATTTATTCCTTTTGAGAGGGAACTAGACGAGATATTTGGTGATCGACCTGTTTGTGGTCGTTCCAGAGCTCTTTCTACTATGCCTTATTTAATTTCAAAAAGTCCCACATCACTGCATCTACGCGGCTACGCCAACATCCACTCCGATATCCACGCCAACATCCATTCTTATTGAATCCTCCTCTGATAGTCTACCATCAAATGTTCATGCATCTATCTCGGCCGCTCTTTCACTAAATACTCCATCATCTTCCACAGCTCTTGCACCAAATATTCATGAAGCCATCTCGAGCGCTCTTTCACCAAATACTCCATCATCTTCTACAGCCCTGGCACCAACTAGGAAGCGAAAGCTTGATAATAAGCAAAATTTGTTTAATCAAAAAAAGGAGTTGCTGCTGTTTCTTGATCAGCAGAAGCAAAAGCGGCACGATGAATTAATAAATGCTTTTAAAGAATTAAAAAAATAGTTAACTATTTTTATTAAAACACTTTTTTTTAATTTAAATTTAAAAATGTGAATTTGAATTTTATTTATTTAATACATAAATCAATGAAATAACTATAAAATGAGTTTTCTTATTAACTCCTTTAAAAGTTGATCTCGGCGATTCATACTTTCATCAGTGGCTACATTCAATACCTCAACATTTGGCTCTGAGTAGAGTTCGACTGAATCTACGTTGATATCATCATTGTGCATAATACAAATATTATGGAGTACGCAGGCAGAATATACAACTTTTTGAAGAAGTTTCAAATCCCTTTGTTCCGTGAAATTTAATAAACGACGAAAACGGCTCTTTAGCATTCCAATTGCATTTTCCACGACCACTCTTGTGGATGAATGTATAGAATTAAATTGTCGTTTAACATCTGTTAGAGCACCATTATCTCTATATGGAAGTACCAACCACGGCTTCACAGGATATGCACTATCCCCCAAAAGAAATGTATTGGGTGGGAAAAATAAATTTGTGTTTTGTTCCACATTTTGGAACAAACTGCTTCGACGTAGAACTCGTGCGTCATGCATAGCACCTGGTTCACCGCAATGCACATCATGTATCCTATTACTGGCATCAACAACCAACTGCAAACTTATGCTATAATATTTTTTCCGGTTGCAATAATCTACAGCATTTTCAAGGGGAGCATTGATTTTTATATGCGTCCCGTCAATAGCGCCGATTATATTTGGAACTTTTTTGATGTCCTCTAATTTTTTTGATATAGCTCTGCTTTCCTCATGTGTCGGCCATCTTAAATATTCGTGTGAAATGCTCATAAAAAAGTCGGACATACGAACAATTACGTTCCACGCAGTTGATTTGGCTACACCAAAGAGATTCCCAAGTTGTCGGAAAGTGACTGTATTGCTTAAATACCAAAGGTACATATACATGTCCACATTTTGTGCCAACATTGGATGGCCGGAACTAATTTCTTTTTCGCTGTACATTTTGTATGTTTCTGGAAATATAAATATTACTATATTAGTTTCATAATCAGTATTTTCAAACTTTAAAAATTACCTATTAAATTCAAAACGGTATCTCGGTTTAAACGAAAATTCTCTTTAAAATCTTGATCGCTAAATTTTTCGATGGTTTCGATGAAATTCATAATTTTTGCGTGTTTTCCACTACCCTCGTCAGAGTCTGATGAATCTGATGAAAATAAAAGATCGATGTCTGCATCGTCTTCATTTTCCTCCACAACTTCTATTAATTGCTGAAAAATATGGTTCATTAAATATGTTCAATTTGCTTGCATCAAATACTTGAATAAATCCATATTTAAATGTACATAACCGTGACAAAAAAATGTATGGGGGTATTAATTAAGGGAATCAAGAATTTTATTTTTCTACCAAATGTAAATGTAGTGACGTTGATAGCTTTTATATAAAACACAAACAAATATATAATACCTTTAACAATATTTCGTCCATTATTTTATATATTTTTTATATATTTTATTTATTTTTTAATACACTTATTTAATTAAGCAAACACAATCACTAAGTATTTAGTGATGTCCGTTTCACGAAATTAATTTATGCTTAAATTACTCTTATCATAATTATTATTTTTTTTGGAATATCTATGTATTTTATAATATAAAAAAATAAAATACATACATAAAAGGAAATGTATATAACAGTGAAAATGTCAAACAACTGCATGAAGTTAGGTAAAATTTTAGTTTTTGTTTACTAGCGACACACGTTGTTGTAATTTTGGACGATTTAGTTTAATTATGGAATTAATGTCTTAATTATTCTTGGGAATAATCGAACTTAAATACTAATCATTAGATATTTTATGATCGATAATGGAAATCATATAGATTCTGCGAATTTTCTCGCCACTTTGGCTAACGAATTATTATATATATTCACAATAGAATTTTTCCAAAGGAAAATAAATTTTTTTCTAATGAAGATATATGACATCTAATTCGTTATAGCTGATTTTTTTTTACTAGTTGATTTCTTCAATCATCCGAATCTCAATCAATTTGAAATCTGGCTTATAATTTATATCTTAATTAACAATATTCGATCATTAGTTTCCTCTTCAATTATTATCCTTCTCTTATACTTCGGTACAGCTAATGACGCGAGATCTAACTAGGCAATAATTGCCTTTACTATACTGTTAAATTATTAACGATACAATGGCTCCTAGTATCGATAGATTTAGTCGCTGATGTTAATTTCAGTTATAAGTTGTAGTTGGCTTACCGCTGGTGGGGGCCAATTCTGTATTTTAGTATTTCGATAGGTAGTTTTCTAAATAACGAGTAGTCGATAACTTACCTCTGGTGGGGGTTATCTCTGTAACGTCGGGCCTAAATAGTCAAGCTATGCGAAGGTAGTGCGTTATAGCACGGTGTTAGTATAACTATTCGGATACTCTAGGGGACAAGGTAGTCACTGGGAAAACATATGCTTTACACGTGTTGGTTTCCCTCTCCGTTACTAAACGGAGATTCGGTGCTACAATGTCATAGAGCCTTAATGGATGTAGTTAGTAAGTTGAGGGAGGGTGATACTTACATTTAATTACTGCTGGAGATGTACAGTTGTTGTCTGGAACCAATGGATCTCTGCTTCTTAAGAAAAATAACAACCCGGTGCTTTGGTTAGAATTCTTAATTTTATTTCGGTTGAATTTATACTATTCACTTCACTTTACTGTTCTCGGACAATTATTACAATTTCTTTATTTAGTTTTCTAAATTTACAAACTGTTGGTACACAGATTTTGGTTATTTTCTTTTGTATGATTTGATATTAACACTTAATTTATGTACGGTTAGAAAGTTTTCTTAGCGAATACAATAACACTTGGATGGATTATTTTTGATTTGTGTATATATATATATATATATTTTTTTATTTAACAGACGGCACTTGGATGGATTATTTTTGATTTGTATATATATATATATATTTTTTTTTGTTTAACAGACGGCACTTGATTACTTTATGATTATTGTTGAAAAAAGACTAAAAAAAAATTGTATGTAGATTGCTCTACATCGATCGATGGACTGATCTTTTACTTAGAATTTTTTTAGTTTATATACATAAAGATTCCCTCGCTAATTACCAACAATTTTATTTTCTTTTATTTTTTTTTAGCTTCTCATATTAAATTTTTATTTTCAATTTTTTTTAAATAAAAGCGAGACGATACATCCGTTAAAAAAAATATTTTTTTCTTTAGAAATTGCTTGATCGGTAATTTGTGTGTTTTGCATTATTTTAATTTAGCTTGTGTGACTCTCATGTTTCCATATTTTATTTTTTTTATAATTTTGATAAAAAAAATGCTTAGCTTACATTTTTCGCGTGTGAATATTTTTTCGCCTAAACGTCCACTAATAATTTTTCTTATTGCTTTTGAACCAAAGATGTCACCAAAAATTTATTCAATTGCTTAAATGTCGATCAAGTCCAAATTAAATGTATTACTTAAAAAAAAAATTAATTTGTATGAACGCAACATTGTATGAATACGATATTATATTTATTCTTATCTTTTAATTGAGAAAAAAAAATGTTATTGTAGCGCGCGCGCGTAATTTATTTTGTTTTCGCGTTATCTTTATGTATATAGTTTTCTTTTTTAAATAGGTCAATTTTTGCTTTATGTTTACTATTTTTTGTTTGTTGTTGCTGGGGATTCCTATATGGAATGTGGATTGTAATCTAATACGTTAGTTCTGTGTATTTATATGAAAAATGTGTACGTCTTATGTATTTTGTTTTAGAATTACGTATTTAGATTTTGTAAATGGGGCAAGGTTATACAACAACGTGTATAATCGCAAAACTTTCAATAGAAATTTCCCATATGCTCCCGATAGCTTGCTATCCGGTGCTAATAAAAAAACACGGCAATTGTATCTGTATTGGCATGCTTGTTGTATTGGCATGCTTTTAATTTGCAACATTTATTTATTCCGTGTCTAGGTTACAGCTACTTTGCTTTACCGCCTCCTAGACATAAATTTGAATTTGGTATTTGAAAATTCGGATTTAAAGACAAGGATGAAGATTTTCTCTTTCTCTGTCACCCACTAAATAATTTTTCGGTTTTTCCATAAATTTTGTTCTATCCCCTCCCCCTATCCATGAAACAAAAACAATGCGACCTTGCAATATTTTATATTTCTTTTCTGTTTGGGTTAGTGCAGAGAATCACAAGAATCACAAAAAAAATTTGTTGAAAAAAGAATTACAAAAATATGACCTTGGAAATCAGTTTGTTGGTACAGAGGAAGGGAACGAAGTGAGAAACGTAATGCAAGAAAAGCAAGTGTAAAATGGTTGATTGGTATTTATTGAATCATGGTTCCTACTTAATTCATATTTTTCACTATTTTTTATGTGTTTATTTTTTGAGTTTACAATTTGTATGTTTGAGTAGTACATACAAACAAAATGTGCACTTGTTTGCACCAAATACAGTAATCCCCCCTAAAACACGGTACTCTTATAACGCGTTTTCTTATTACGCGATTTAATGTCCCTCGTATAACACGTGTTTTCCCCCATATAACGCGGGGATTTCCCACATCTTTCCAACATAGTTTTTCCTTAATATTCGATTTAAACCCCCTTTAACGAGAAAAGTTAAACGTGAATCTTTGTACATAACGCGTTATACGGGGTCATATGAGCGCGTTGTACGAGCATTCTCGTACAACGCGTTTTCCTATAACGCGGAACGAATCTACCGTGTTAAAGGGGGGATTACTGTACATAAATAGAAAATTTAAAACATTATGGGGTATATCCTCCAACAGGTCGCAAATAATCTATTTGCGCCTCAAAATCTGGCTAATCGATTGATTTTAACATGAGTTTTTCAATTGAAATTTCCTTTTTTTTTTGTGTTTTATTTGCTTATGCGACTGAGTGTCTTGACTTGCTTGATTTTATTTGCATCGTCAAAAAGTCAGTGGTAACTTTTCTATGTTTTTACTACTCAGTCGCAAGAAAAATACAAAAACAAGAAATTTCAATTGAAAAACTCATGTTAAAATCAATCGAGTAGTCAGATTTTGAGGCGCAAATAGTTTATTTGCGACCTGTTGGAGGATATACCCCTATACATACTAAATTTTGTTACTCGATTAATGAGTTATTTTTTAGTGAGTAGAATTTTTTAAATCTTAATACACTAATAATTCAGTTCGTAGAAGAGTATTAATCGATTAGTCGAAAATTTATTTCCTCGAATAAAGTGTAAACCGATTTAGTAAAAAAATTGATTTGAGCGATGGAAATAAGATTCTAAATTGATTTTTAGATGAAGTTCTCGAATATGGCCAAGTAGGATGGAATTTATTTATTTATTTTATTTATTTATTTATTTATTGTACTTTAACAATAATTTAGTATTAAAAGGAAAAGCACAGATGGAAACAGAGTAAACGGAACAAAAGAACAAAAATAAAATGATGAAGCTGCTTCCATTAGGCAGAAAACCCTTTTAAATTTTTTCAAACAATTTCCATCTCATGCATACACATTTTATTTTGAGCAATAGCTCATTTACAATAAAATGTACAGCAAGAGGTGAAATAATATTAAAATTTAACAATAATAATAATAATATTAAAAATAAATTTAAAAAAACTACGTATTGCCCATCAATCACGCCACTCCAAAAATTTTGACTTAAATAATTTGGCCGATCCTAAACTCTTAATTTCCAATGGAATTGAATTCCAAAGAGAAACTCCCCTAACGTAAAAGGATTTGTTTAGCGACCTACAACTATTTTTGGCCGGAATCAGGCGGAAGTTTGAGGAATGAGACCTGCTAAAAAGTAACTTCCTATAAAGATAACAAGGCTTCTTAGCTTTGAGAAGTTTAAAAATAAAAAGACAAACGCGAAATTCGTAAAAGGTAGATAAACTACATCCTAAAACAAGGCTAGAGTAGGCAGAAATATGATCGAATTTCCTAATACCAAAAATAAACCTAGTACATGCATTGAAACATCTTTGGAGAACGTTCATATTTTCCTGAAGCATACCGAATAAAACTACGTCACCATAAATAAAATGAGGAAGAAGATAAGACAAAAACATTTTTTTCCTAAACTGACTATCAGAAAATCCTACTACTTTATACAAACAACTAAGCATACCAAAGACCCTCTTACTAATACTAACTAAATGGTCACCCCAAGAAAGAGTTTTATTAATAACTAAGCCTAAATCTCTAACAGTATTTGAATACCTAATTAGCGAACCCTGCAGAAAAATACCAGGAAAGGACGAGGTGTCTAACGATTTTTTATAAATTATGATCGACTGAGATTTATTCGCATTTAAAACGAGCCTATTAGAGACCGACCAACTAGCGATATTACTTAAGTCTTCATTTATCAGAGAAATATTCCTATCAATAGAACCCTGATCTAAACGACTATTTTTATAAATTTGGACGTCATCAGCGAAAATGTGAAATGAACAATGGTGAATAGAGGATTCTATGTCATTAATGTACATAGAAAACAATAGAGGACCCAGCACTGAACCCTGAGGAACGCCGGAAATTACAGGAAGGAAATCAGACAAAGAATTGTCGAAAAAAACTGCCTGAGAACGATTAGATAGATAGTTAAAAATTAGTCTGGCAGCGGAAACCGAAAATCTAAACTGAGATAAGAGTTTGTTAAAAAGAATTCTGTGATTAATAGAATCAAAGGCCTTAGAAAAATCTAACAAAGTTAAAGAAGTCAATTCCCTATTATTCATATTACGCCTAATATCATCACATACATTTAATAACGCAGTAGAAGTGCTATGAAATTTTCTAAACCCAGATTGGAAGAAACTAATTAAACGATTGCTATTTAGATGCGATTGAATTTGAGTTTTAACAACTATCTCGAAAGCTTTAGAGAGAGAACTTAAAATGCTAATTGGCCTCAAATGGGATAGCTCTGAAGGATTACTACCCAAGTAACATATTCGTTAGAGCTGATAGTTGCGAGGTTGCTCTGTTGTAGTTCTAGAAAAGCACGTGGATTGCTATTGGCACTAAATTAGAATCAATTGATACCCTAAGCTTTATTAAAGAAAAAAGTAAGCTCTGTAAGGTAATTTTTTAGCACTGTTAGCTTTAATCGTTTTAAGAGCTGATAGTTCTATTAAACAGCTCTTTAAGCCAGTTTAGAGCTCAAAACAATACCGTACTAAAGCACGTCAAATTATAGAGGAACTAGTTTTTATACAGCAATTAAGTAGCACTATCATCTACAAAAGAGCTTATTTAATGCAATTAGCTTTACATTTATTACCTCTAATAGTGCGTAAATTGTGGCTCATTTATAGCTAATTTGTTAATTCTAAATAAAAAAGAAAATTTTATATAGCTTTGAGTTTTATTTTGCATTGATTTAAAGTAGTAACATGATTTTGTAACTAATAAAGAGTTCTCATAGTTTTAAAAGAAATTTGATTTTTTACTGTCAAAATCTGATCACATAAATTTCATCTCAACGTAAAATTTAAAATATTTAAAATGTATAATTCCAAATCGTGGAAAAGGTATAAACTGAGTAGTGCAAGTAGGTCTCAAATTCGGAAAAACCAAACGCTTATATTTAATAAACCTACAAGCGTAAAGAGAACACCAATTTTTCAATCACAAAACTCCGAAACAACTCATGCAACTCAAAACATACTAATAAACCGTAAACAAAATACTGAAAGTTTTATTAACTACATGTATATGCAAAGAAAATGAGGATCCGTTCGAAATGGTACAAGAATCAAGGTCCGATTACGATTTAGGAACAAATCACACAAATTTAAGGGAAGAACTGAGAAATTGGGCATTATAATATAACATCAAAGATCAAGCACTTCATAAATTGTTATGCTTGTTGGAAGGACATCCCCAAGATCCACGGACCTCATTAGAAACCTCTAATGCCCTAGCATTGAATCCTTTCGGCACTGGAAAATATTGGTATTAGGGTTTGGAGAATTGCTTAAGACATTACTTCAATGGAAACCTTGATAGATCAATGAACATAACAATATCACTGAATTTTAATGTCGACCGATTGCCAATTTACAAGAGCTCACAGTGGCAATTTTGGCCAATCCTTTTCAATATTACTGAAATAGAAAATTTTAAACCAATGGTTACTAACACTTGAAAAATAAAAATAGACTGAAATACAGATGTGTGCTCTTAATTCATAATCTTCCTCTTTAGTATATTTATAATGGAATATAAATTATTTTTATTAAAGCTATTAGCTCTATAAAAGAATCGTGTGAAAATGGCAACTCTATATCGGTCTAAGTTATCATCAGTTCCGTTTTTGTAAAAATAATGTATAAAATAACAATCGCCATATAAAAAATAATGAAATGATCACTAAACAAAATTTTAAATTTCTAATTTTATGCGACTGATTTTTATTATTAATATATTGATAAGAGTTTTCTGCAATAAATAACTATCGAATTACACGTTGTTCCATAAATCAAATTAATGATTGTAAAATGACCACAGAAAATCGAACATTCAATTTTTTACATGAAGTTTATTATAAATTTATTTCAATAAAGTTTATGTATTTTCGAGGCGCATCAAATTTTTGTTAACTAAGTGGTTAGCGTTCACCATAAAAAATAAACCGCATTAGAAATTACATACATATTATGTCCTAAATATTTATTTATTTCCTTCCAATCTTAAAATATTCTTGGACAGAACATTTTGTAACAAATGTACTTGTATATTTTATCTATAAACCAAAATACTTTTGACGTTTTCTCATAAAGCATTCGATTACATTTTGGCATTTTATAAAGTATCACAAGAGCCTTAAGCTTTATATCAAGGGCTTCATATGTCTCTTATATTTTTCATTTATAAAACTATTAGCTCCAAGGAAGCTGTTACATAGGGTCTACAAGAGGAAAAATATTGCTCTAAAAGTAGCTAAACCGACTCGATAACTTCTCTAAATAAGCTTCAAGAGCGCTGCTAGAGCTAAATCTAATGCTAGTTGCTCTAAAATATAGCTCCAGAAGCGCTGCTAGAGTTTATTTACAGCTGGAATTGTTACTTGGGTAATCTTTGGGATGGGTATGATTTTACTTAGCTTCCACTGATCTGGATAGGAAGAGGATGTGAGAATAAAATTAAAAATATGTAACAAATATTTTGAGACGAAAGGGAAAACTCGTTTAACGAATTTTAAATTGACGTTATCCAGACCAGAAGATTCCGACTTAACATTCCAAATGGCAGACTGTAAATCCTCGAGAGAAATATTTGAAAACGAAAACGAATTAGAGGACGCATTAGAGAACAAATCGACGGTACTACTACCCGAGTTCAAACTAGAGCAAAAATAACTATTAATATCATTGGGCTTAAACACCCCACTAGAACTACTCTTGCATCTGCCTAGGCCTAAATTACGAACATTACGCCAAAAAACCTTGGGAGGAAGGGAGGGGTCTAACTTGTCCTTAAAATAATTACGTTTAGCAATCCGAATTAACCCTACAACTCTATTACGAGCCTGCTTATAATCTAAATGAGATTGACTATTAGGATACCTTTTCCATAAACGATATTTACTAACTCTAATACTTATGGCATTCGAAACTTCCTGAGACAACCAAGGCGGAGATTTTGCTTTGAAAGTAACCTTTTTAAGCGGAACGCAGCTATCAAAGACCAAACTAATATACGAGTTGAAAAATTCTACTTGGGTAGTTGACGAACTAAGGCAAAAAATATCCTCCCAAGGAACCGAGTTACAAACTAAGTAAAGGCGGGAATTATCTATACTAGCAAAATCTCTAAAGCTAAAACTGTTAGGCTTAGGTGGAGAGTAACAATTCACAGAAAAAACTAAAAGATCATGATGGGATCCCATACCGAGAGACAACTGATTGAAAAAACAAATAGAGTTATCAGTAAAAGAGATGATATGGTCAATAAGGGAATAAGAGGCACCGCTAGCGGTTGGACAACAAAACGTCGGCGCCACAGTGTTGTGGACGGATAAATTAAGACTATTTAAAAGATTCAAATAATCACGAGGGAAGCCGGAATTTTGGAGTATATCGAAATTGAAGTCACCTGATATATATATTTCATCGAATCTACAAGAGAAATAACTAAACAAACTTTCTAAGTCTACAAGGGATTTTTTAAATTGGGCATACGACCTCTTACTAGTTTTTGGAGGGTTATAGACGGTACCGAATAAGATTTTACGACCACTAATGAAAACGTTGACAAATATAAACTCTAAATCCGATACTAACGATTCCGAAATAGAAGAAGGTATGGTAACTAATCTAGCCTTAATATGATCACCTACACTGAGAGAAATATTATTCCAGTATTAAGAATAGTACTTTCTCAAAAACACGAATTCTAAATTTTCTACAATTTAATAAATATACTGCGCAATATGAAATTTATTTTCATAAATTAACACTAAGTTGCTCAATACTAGTAATTAGAAACTTTTACAAAATATGATTTATCTTCTTCATTTTAGTTTTGTCTATAATTCACAATTTAACTCAACTTTACCATTGTTACAAGTAATTTGATATTGATTAAAGAAAATTATGCTTTAAATACTATTTGAAAATAATTTATGGATTTGTTTAATATTTATTCTAAATTATAGTAAAAAAATAGAATCAATTAAAGAATTTGTGTATGCTTGAAATTTCATAAATCTGGTTTTTACAACTTGCTAAATTTATTCTTAATTCCAGTAACGTATAATCAAATGATGGAAAGTTTCTTCATTTGTCAGGTTTTATTTTGATACATTTATTCTCATATTTCACAAACCATAACATAATGTTAGTTTTGATATAAAACTAAAATTTCGGCAAGTTTACATTTGCTTGTTTTCTCGCAAATACAATTTTCTTAAGGCATTGTAATCTATATGAATTTTTTTTACCTGCTAGAATGTATATAATATTCCATTCTTTTCGATTTTACGCCCTTAATACCAAAATGAAAATACGTTTCTAGTAATTAAAGAGGTATAATATACATATGAATATAAAGGGTGTTTTTTATAGAGTTACACAAGTTTAAATCATAATAAAACAAAGAAATATATTTTTAACATCAATGAAACGGGCTTTATTGGATAGAAAATTTTATGACGTTAATGTTTAAATATGATTTCGGCCATGTGGCCGCCACGACTGGCGCGTACAAAGCGCAATCTGGAACACCAATTTTCACAAACTTTTCGCAGCATTTGCGGCCGTATTTCGCCAATAACTCTTCGAATATTGATTTCCAGGTGTTCAATTGTCTCTGGTTTATCGACGTAGACAAGTGACTTTACATAACCCCAAAGAAAATAATCCAATGGGATTAAATCACACGATCTTGGTGGCCAATTAATTGGACCATTAAGCGAAATTATTCTTTTATCAAAAGTTTCTTTGAGTAAATCAATTGTAGAGCGCGCTGTGTGGCATGTGGCTCCATCCTGTTGGAACCACATGCCAGCAAGATTAATGCCAGCTAATCGAGGTACGAAGAAATGTCTAATCGTGTCCCTATACCGCTCACCATTGACAGTAACATTATGACCATCATCGTTTTTGAAGACATATGGACCAATGATCCCGCCAGCCCATAAAGCGCACCAAACAGTAATTTTCTGTGGATGTAATGGTGTTTCGATAAAAGCTTGTGGATTATCCTCACTCAACATCCGACAATTCTGCTTATTTACGTACCCTTTCAACCAAAAATGGGCTTCATCGGTGAACAAAATTTTGAATGGAAATTCAACATCAATATCAATTTGTGCTTCAGCCCATTCGGCGAATTGGCGACGCATACGATGAAATGTCAAACCAAACTAAACAAAATGCAACTATCAGCTGTTAAATGGATTGCCAAATAAAGCAGTGTTGCCAACTCAAAGTTGTGAACCTATAAAAAAAAAATACCCTTTATTTATTATAGAAGGGCGGAATGGTAAAATTTCATTTTAAAGTACTTTTATGACTGCACTTAAAGATGGGTCAGCCTTCACAAAAGAAGATCATACATCTGGTTAACACAACACCCTTTTCCAAAATGTATTTTATAGAAAATCCGTGAAAAATATATTGTTTGTAAGAAAATAAAACACCTCAAAAAATATGTGTATCTTTTGTTGCAAATTTAGTTCATTTCGCAATAATTGAAAATGCAGATAACTTCCTTTCTGAAAATGAATAATTTGTTGAAAAAACTTTAGGCAAACTTCGACAGCAACAATAAGTCGATTCTAGTTCTAATTTCTCGTTCACAGACTTTCATTCAACAATATATCAACATAATTTAAATTTGGCGATTTTCAATTATAAGTAAAAGTACATACGATAAGGAAATTATGAATGTGTAATGTAATGGTAATTGGTAATTATGAATGTGTAATTGCAAATATGTATGTACGAATCGATTCTGTTATAAACGTTTATTTTCCCAAAATTGCAATTACCGAATTGCGAATAATCGTATATTTTGAAGTAAAGTTTATCACAAATTAATAAATAATTCTTGATTCATGCCTACTAATTTAAATACGAGAGTAAGTATGATGTTTTATCAATGATTGAAAATATTATCATTGATTTAAAATTATACTTAATCGAGTTAATTGAATTTATGTTCATAATTTGAGAATAGTATTCTTAAGCGAATATTAAACAAGTATAATTAGAGATTATACTTGATCATTTCATTGTGAATTTGTAAATAGAAATACATACGACGAATCAATTGATTAATATACAGTTATTTTCGAAAAATTCCACTTCTCAAATTGAGAATATACGTATATTTTTTAAGTTTAGTTAATCACAAAATACATAAATAAAATTAATAAATATTTCTTGATTTATGTATACTAATTTAAAAATGAGAATAAAAATAACGTTTAACAAAAACTGAGAATATTAGCATTCATTTGAAATTATACCTTCTCGAGTTTATTAAATTTATATTCTTACTTTGAGTATACTATTCTTCAGCGAAAATTAAACATTTATGGTTTCCTTATTTTCCTTTATACTGCATATAGTTATGTTATTTTTACTATTCAGTTCTTGTTAAATTCTGGAGTAAGACGGACATAAAATCGTGCTTAAAAAATAAACCAAAATTGTATGTGTTCTATCATAAAAAGTGTGGTGCTAAAATTTATAGTGAATTTGTTACTTTTTTAAATTACACGAGTACTTTTTGTTTAAAGAAAAATATTGTAGTGAATATTTTTTTTTGTGTTGTGTAGGCGTTAGTAAATTTGAACCTAAGTGATTTGTAAGTGTTTTAAATAAATTAAATATAGCTAAAATAAATTGAACGAAGTGATATTTTTGAAAACATTTTAAACGTTTTCATTTTTTATACATTTGGAGAAATCAAGGTATTATTACGTTTACATAAAAGTTAAGATTTTATTTTACTTTATTATTTTAAAATAAATGTTGATCAATAAATAAAAGATTCCGGATCAAACAGTTTAAATATTATATATGTTTCTATGTTTTTTGAAGGAACATTTTTACTTTTTCTTTATCCGGGATATTTTTGAAACCCCAAGATATTTGTTGGAGTGTAAAAAATCAAATTGAATAGTTGTACTTCTAAACAAGACCCTTTGTGGATTGTATTTGATTTTGAATAAAAGTAAAGATTTTCTTCAAAAACCTGAAATGATCGGGGATCATTTTATTTATCTAGGATCAACATTTATTTTTGGAAATAAAAACTGGTTAAGCTGCTTCCACGAACCATGGGACACAGTTGAAATTAAATGGAGCGCTACATCAAAAGGCAGACGTTATGAATTTGATGCGATTGAGTCATCGGGAGGGAAAATTAAAATTTTTTTGCAGGACTGGTCATTATATACATCTGCAAATGGATTTAGACTGGTAAATTTCCTTGACTACTTATGTATAAATGTCTCCACTAAAAACAATTATTCATTTTAATTTCAGGTTGAGATAGATTTTGAGATTATATATCCAGAAAAGAGCACGCTGCTGATGTCCAAGTGGTACGATTTTGCAGAAAAAGCTCAGAGCATTCTGCAGAAGCATATAGAGGATCATAAAATTAGGAAGGACATTCCTAAATTACAAAATATAATTAATATAGGTAAAATTTATTTGTTTAAAGCACATTGGAAAATGTTCTAATATTTTATGTATTTTAATATTTCAACAGACGAGAAAAACTTGAAATTGCTAAAGCTAATTCACTACGCACTGCCACCTACGTCAAGGATTTCAAAGAAGGATAACAAAAAGCAATTCTGGAAGCCGTCAATTGGGGATTCAATTTCGTCATTTGTCTTGGAGGTCGCCAGTCACAACATTGCATAATAAATTATCTGTTGAGACGTTTGAAGAAAATTTAAAGCCGAAGCATCACATACTAATACACTATCCAAATATAATTAAAATGGCAGGGCCTTTACGATTATTTTGGTGCATGCGGTATGAGGCAAAACACCGGGAAATCAAAAATTATACCAATATAAACTTTTCATGGGTAAATTAACCTTGGTCTATTGCTAAAAAATGTAACAAAAATTTGTGTACTTTATAATTATTAATAATAATTATTTTTGTTATGAAAACGATGTAAAGAAGAAACAATTATTTAAAATTATAAATATTTTCGTTGAAATCAATGAAATAATTATAGCTGGAGAACATATGTATTACAAATATAAGAAAATTCGACAATCATTACAAAATATATTTAGTTGGAGAAGAATTATAAAAATTTACATTTTTTGATTTAAGTAATGTTGAAAAAAAGTAAGTTATGAATTACTTACATAAGATTTCTATAAAATGTAAAACAATTAAGTTTTTTTTAATAATAATATGATTTCTTTTAATAATAATATTATGTATATAAAATATATAAAAATTTTATTCCAGAGAGTTTTTTTAAATAATAAAATAAAATAAAAATCTAATATGTAATTTGTTTTTAAATTAAATATTCTGGAATCAGAAACTTCAATCTAAAATTGATCATTTCTTTAATCATTATGAGAATCGTAAAATAGGTAAGAATTCTGGACTTGAAAACAAAAAACCACGATTTAAGAATAAACCATTCGCAAAATAATTAAAAAGATATATCAATTTGAGAATAAAGTGATAATCTTTGTTCTCAAATTTATATTTATTTACTTATTTTGATGATTGTGTGATTAGAAATTATTCTAGCATTATAGAATTTATTCTCAAGCATATAATTTTATTTACTTATTTTGATAATTTCTGGCTTTGAATATATTCTTAATTTATAGATTTTATTCTCAATCTGATATTTGATTACATATTTTGGAGAATTACGGGTTTTGAAATTATTCTGGCATCATGAACTTTAGTCTCAAGTTTTTATTTCTTTTACTTGTTTTGAGAATAATTGACCTTGAATGTACTATCCAATCATGCATTTTATTTTCAAGCTGATATTTGCTTACATATTTTGAGAATTAAGTACGTTGAAATTATTCTGGAATCATGAACTGTATTCTCAAGTTTTTAGTTTCCTGCTTAGTTTGTGAATTGTTAGTTTGGAAATTATTCTGGTTTTATGCACTTTATTCTCAAATTTAACTATTTTTCTTAATTTGAAGAATATTGGTCTTCAAATTATTCTTGAGTTATATTTTATTTACTTCTTTTGAGAATGGTTGGTTATAACTTGACAATACAGTACTCTTCAATTAGTTATAAATTGCCCTAATTTATTCTAAAAAACAACAATAAATTCGCAAATTGAGATTAAATCGAAAATATTTTTATGAATATTTTAAATTAAATTTTCATTATAATAAGAGTAAAATGCTAGAAATGAAAAACACGTGTTTCTTGAATTATATCTTAAATTCATAATTTCAATAAATAAAAATATTAACAAATCATCAAAAGTTATTCTATCTACAAGAACATCTTTGCTTAGCGCACATTTAAGCAAGTTTTCTGCTTGATTTTATGCCTTAACTGCATAATATGAGCAATCTTTTTTTTCAGTGTACAAACATACATAAACCACCATAATTAAGGGGAGGTACCGTCCTATCTTTCCTAAATATATTAAAACCTTTGATGGCAAAAGCTGAATTAGGGATATTTGGATTTAGAAAGGTCTCAGAGAAACAAAGTATGTCCACTGGAGCGCCATTAAAAATGTGACGAATCTCGTCAATATTTGGGACTAGACTTTGGACATTCAAACTAACTACATTCAATAACGACCTATCAACTAACATGGATTTTAGAACTATATTGGGATAACTAAGCGACATAATCAAACTCAAAATCAAAATTTAGCGTACACACGACGTGGGCGTGATTGATACGCAATACTTACCAATAAAATTAAATAAATTTTGCTTCGTCCAGTTTCAAAATAAACCCCAATCAATGGAAATCTAAAACGAGAAGAAACAAAAAAACGATCCAAAGTAACAAGTGCTTAGAAATAGTAAACAAAGGAACAATACTTAACCGTAAGCCCCAATTTTTGCCCCAAAAATCGATAATTTTTTTTTTTCCGAAGACAAAAAAAAACGCGACACTTCAATTTGGCGATTTATTTACCGATTTTAGTGAAATTTGACATGCGCGATGGAAATGGGATTCTAAAATGTTTTTTGAGTAAAGTTCTAGAATATGGCCAAGTAAGATGTAATTTGGTTATTACTCATCCAATTTTAGTGAAATCTGACATGTGCGTTGCAAATGTAATTCTTAAATAATTTCTCGATGAAGTTTTGGAATATGGCTAATTGTTATGGAACTTGGCTATTTCTTAGCCGATTTTCGATCTGCATCACAGCAGATAATCTCAACAGCATATTTCAGACATTTATTATACATCTGCCGGAAAATTTAATCACTATCAAAGGAAACTAAGAAAAGTGGGTGACGGCACGCGCAGTATCATTGTAACTTCTAACGACAGTGTGCATGACGAATTTCAAGGGAAGGCCAAGTTCTATCCTAGTACGTCATTTCCACAACTTTATCTAAAAATAATTTTAGGATCCTGTTTCCATCGCAAATATCAAATTCCACTAAAATCTACTTAGCCACATTACAGAATTCACCTAAAAATCATCTAAGAATCGCATTTCAAACGCATATGTCAAATTTAACTAAAATCGGTTAAGGAATAGCCAAGTTAGATCTTACTTGGCGATATTACAGAACATTTTCCAAAAATAATTTTAGAATCCAATTTTCATCGCACATGTTAAATTTCATTAAAATCGGTTTAAAAATAGGCAAGTTCAAAAATTGACCATATTCCAGAATTTCATCTAAAAATTATTTTAGAATCTCATTTCTATTGTACATATCGAATTTCATCATCATCGGTTAAAAAATAGCAAAGTTATGATTTTAAGTTGTTTTTATATATTTTATGTTATATTTTATTAATAAAATTAAAAAACTAAAGATTTAAAATGAATATTTTTACAAAAATTTAATTAAAACCAAAATATTAATTCGCAAAACACATATAAGTATGTATACCATATTTAGTTAACGCATAAATATTGAAGTAAACCGATTCAGCAAAAATGTGGTGAATATAAAAATAGTAATAGTACAACAACCGTGCTATTTATGTGCTTTTATTTATTAGTTGTTTGATATGTTTCATGGTTTTTGCTAAAGATAATTTTCATTGCAATTTATGATTTGATAAATAAATCTGGTGCGTCGTTCCTTACTTCAAAAATGGTTTGACGTGAATTATTATTTGACAGTTTTCGAGTACACGCCATGAATCCTATTGAAAATTTGCTATAGGTTTGGGCGAACAGAAATGTTTTACTTAGCAAATTGCATTTTAAATTGTAATTTTTTAATAAAAAACCTGACGATCCGCTGGTATACTCCGTCATTTTCGGTCTATTTTTAAATAAAATTAATTTGGGCAGAAAAAGAAGTTGGCAGGACTGATTTATACAATAATTTCAAATAAACTTTTTTATAACAAATGTTTTTCAAACGTAATTAGAAGCGGAAGTGTCCAATATATCTTCCTTTATCGGTAAGTTAAAGACATTATTATTGTAGTTTGGCCAATAATAGTTGTACCCCGCGAATGCAATTTACATGTGAAATTGAAAATCAAGGTGGTTTAGCCATTGTTATATTTAATCAACATTTTATCAATAAAATTCTTCTTAGGTTTAACTATATTCAATAAGATTTGATTTCGAAATACAAGAAAAATAAATAAATTTCACTAGATCAAAATTAGCCCATTAAACGGATATTATTTTAATTATTTACTAAAATTTTTAATTATTCCAATTAGCTCATTCATATAGAGTATAAATTACACGAAAATCTAATAATTAAAAAAAAACTGCATTGTTTCTGGTAAGATCAGTAAAACCTCAAACGATTAAAGTCCCTCCAGGAATATAGCCCCTTGTCGTTTATAGACTGTTGCATTGGGATATTGGATCTCCAATTTTCTGTATATTCACTGCATAATCGGCCAACTAACAAAATTTATCAAGCATCTCCGAATTTGCAATCAAAATTGTTAGGTTATGAACATGGTAAAATAGATCGACGTGGTTCGTTATTAAACAAGTATAAAAATTTAGTGTACATAATATTGAACTTCTTAAATTAGAATTACAGTAAAAACTCGATTTAAGGGACATTAAATCGGGGTAATGGACTCAATTCGTATTTAAGGGATACAATTTTTTTTTATTATTTATGACATTTCAGACTATCCGTGAAAGTCGAGATATATCCCTTATATGGCTTTTTGTTAAAAAACAGATTGATTTTCTGAAATATGTTCAATTAGAAATTTACTTGGTTATTTCTTTACCACCATACACATTTGATAAAATTGGACACGTTTGATGGAAATGGGATTCTAAAATGAATTTTGGAAGGAGTTCTGGAGTATAACCAATTCGGAAGGAACTTCATAATTTCTCAGCCGATTACGATACATGCTTACATTTCGGTGCAATTCAGTATGTACGATGGAAACGAGATTCTAAGATAATTTTTGGAAGAAGTTCTGGAATAAGGCCAATTAGAAAGGAACTTGGCAATTTAATAATCGAGTATGATGAAATTCAGCATATACAACGGAAACGGGATTCTAAAATATTTTTTAGAAATAGTTCTGAAATACGGCTAATTCGAAAGGGGCTCGGTTATTTCTGAGCCGATTATGATTTACAAACCCAATTCGGAAAGGATTTGGCCACATCTTAACCAATTATGATGAAATTCAGCATATAAGATTCTAAAATAATTTTTTAAAGCCTTTAAGGACTTCTTCTAAAAATCAATATAAAATCCCCTTTCCCTTGCACTTGCTGATCTTCATCATAATATGTAGAAAAATTACCAAGTTCCTCCACAGATTTTTTTTTTCGTTTTATTCTATGTAATCTTTTCTGGGACTCAAGGCACTCCAAACTCTTTCGCAGTTAACTTTTAACGTCCTATACTTTACGCAGTAGTTGCCAAATCGAGGACGTACGGATATAGACCCGTTTTGTACAAACCAAATGCGAATTGCATTGCTTCATGCCAGCCTATAGTGCTGACATGAAAGGTGGGTCGGCCCATGGATTCTGCACTCTCAACAGGGGGTCAAGTTGTGTTCACCGTCATCACCGATCGCAATCAGATGACGAAAAATCCCTTTTACATCCCGCCCCTATCGGGATTCGCACCGGGTACCTCCCGATCGAAACGCCACAGCTTTAACCACTGAGCAGTTTGGTCGGTGTTATTTCTTTTAATTCATTTTTTTCTGGAATAAAAAAAGTATTCCTGTTTCATACAAAATTCGCTTGTTTTTACTATTTACTTAAAGTTTGACAATAACCGTCTCAAAATATTCAGCAGCTGTTAATGATAAAACGGCCAATACGCAGGCAATGGCAACTACACAGATCAAATTTAAATAAAGCGACCAAAAACCTAAAAATGGCCTTATTAAAAGAACGTGATGAAGAGGTTCAACATTATTTCAGTTAACTCATATCGGCCGACGCAACAGATTACTCTATGTGGTAAGCAATACGTAAGCTGAAACGACCAACACTTTCATGCCCTCCGATTCGTCTCCCTGACAGAAACTGGGCAAGAAGTGATGCAGATAAAGCAAACATGTTTGCTCAACATAGTAAGGTATTGATACCCAATGAAAAAATTGAAAGTCTTGAATTTATACCTTCTGATGCAGAAACTGAGGAAATCCAGAAAATTAAATACACGTGGCACCAAGTACAAAAGGAAATTAAGGAAAACAGTTATCCAAGAAAAGCACCAGGGCATGATCTGATAATTGGCAAACTACTAAAAAATCTTCCGGAAAAATGTATCAAATTGATAACATGCATTTTCAACGCTATAATGAGGCTACTTTCCTGAAACCTGGAAAATCTCGCAAATCATACTGATTCCAAAACATGGTAAAGATGTAACAAAAGTAAACTCATACCGTCCAATCAGTTTTCTATACCGACTTTCTCTAAGCTATTCGTAAAAATGCTCCTACAAAAACTTAAACCAATTCTGTACGAGAAAAAAATTATTCCTGATCATCAATTCGGATTTAGAGAAGAACACAGAACCGTAGAACAAGTTCATATAGTCGTCTTTTAAAACAGGAACGCTCTAGAACAAAAAAAGTACTGCTCCGCAACATTTTCAGACATTGCGCAAGCATTCGATAACTGTGGCATAAAGGACTTATACACAAAGTTTGAAGACAGTTACCAAAAAGTGTTTCTAACATCATTAAAAATTATCTGCTTGATTGAAAATTGTTCGTGAAATATAACAGCGCATCCACCAATTTATATGAAATCCTCGCTGCAGTTCCACAAGGCAGTGTGCTAGGGCCACTATTTTATTTGATCTATAAGCAGATCTACCAACATCAAAATACGTAAAAGTTTCAACATTTGCAGTTGATATAGCAATCATGTCACCGCATTAAAATCCCACGATAACATCAAGAAATCTGCAAGATCATTTAGACGAAATACAAAAATGGTTAACTAAATGGAGAATTAAGGTCAACGAGCGTAAATCGGCGCACATTACTTTCACACTCCGCAAATTTACCTGTCCGCTAGTGAGACTAAACAATATCATTCTACCACAACACCAAAACGTTAAATATCTCGCCCTACATTTAGATAGAACGCTTACACGGAAAAAGCATATTGAAGCTAAACATCAGCAAATCAAGTTAAAGTGTATTAAAATGAACTGGTTAATAAGGAAACATTCCAACTTAAGCCTAGACTGTAAGGTTTTAGTATATAAAATGGTACTTAAACCCAGTGCTGGAAACCATTCGTTTTTTAAAAATGGGACGGTACTTTGGTACAAAACAATATAAAAAAGTGGGACTGGTACTGATACTGGTATTTTATCAGTACCATTTGAATAAAAACAGGTACAATAAACAATATGTAGCAAATTAATTACCAAGATAAACTATAACATAAATGTACATATTTATACGTAGCTATTACAATTAATTCGATTTTTTTTTAATTTAATTTAATTAATAAGATATATTCTAAAGCATCTTGAGACATCGAACTTCGTCTGTCATTTATATATTTAAAAAGATTAAGAGTGAAGTTGGCTGAATGCTAACTAACAGGGCGAATCATTGAAGCAAACCAAATATAATTTCTGCTGCATGCTGAATAATAGAAAAATTAAATAAATTTGAACAAAATATTGAAATGCAAAGCATTTCAATGTTTTTATTTTTTTTTTGGAAAATGTAATGTACCATAAATGTATGATATTTATCCGAATGGTAACGGTATTTTGACATATTCAAAAATTGGTACTGGTTGTGGTATTTGGTACATGGAAATTAGAGTGGTACGGGAAAATACCGGTATTGGTATTTCCCGGTTTCCAACACTGCGTTAAACTTATCTGGACGTAGGTTATTCAATTGTGGGAGTCCGCTTGTGCTTCCAACATAATAAAACTGCAACGAATGCAGTCAAGAATACTAAGAATAACGGTAAATGTACCCTGGTATATACGTAACACAAACATACATCGGGACCTACACATCGAAACAATAGCAGACACAATCAAGCAGTACAGTAAAAAGTACCAGTTGAAATTAGAACATTATCCCGATCCTTTTTTAGCCAGGGAAATTTTAAAAAGGCCCACATACCGGCGTCTTAAAAAAAAGATCCTTTAGATCTAGCTATCTAATTTAAAGTAATTACTAAGTGCAAGTTAGTATTAAGAACTAACATAGGTTAAGTCTTAATCAATCAAAGGGTTGCCATTATGTAATGTGACGGTCCTAACTCTAAATTGACTTAAATTCTTTTTTGTGACTTAATGGTCAGTTTAATGGTGGTTTTCAAACTTGGGTTGGAGCTTCTCTATCTTTATTATGTATTTTAATAAAACGGCTTTTAATTGCATTCATTGATGTGTTATCGTGCTTTTATAGAATGTACGAAAACCTTAATTAACTTATTTTCGTTGTCATAGCAAACAGAATAAGAATACCGCACTTTAATGTCTATTAGCAGAACCTTCTAGATTATATAGCCATAATTGTATAGAAGCTTTTTTAGGGGTATAACTTTTCATTGTTCACCTTAGGAATTCATAGTAAAAATGATGTTTTTTAGCTTCAAGTTTTGTTACGACATTGTAAGGTTAAACACTTCATTTTTAATAATTTTTGTTTTTAATAGTTTTTCACAAATAATAATTAATTATATATATTTTTTGTAATTGTTTTGTTTTATTTAATAATTTTTAATTTTATCGAAATTTCGCACAACCACTTTTTAACAAGAATAAAAACTAAATGGTTTGTTTACATAAAAGAAAGTGCATAAAATGTAAAAGATATGTAACCAAATCTCTCCAGCTGTGCACGCTTGAAATAGAAGATTTTCTATGGGAAAAACGTTGTTTCAGCTCTATATACAAATTTCAGATTTAAATAAAAGGTTCGTTTAACGAAATCTTAATTAAGATTTTTTAGAACTATAGTTTCTGTTCTACAATGGGGAAATAATCACCTGTTTTAAATCCACTGTTAAAAATATAAAGGGCTGAAACCATACAAGGTGACCAGAACTTCGGTCTTTTCTAATAATTCTATTAATTTAATAGATCATGTTTTCCGAAAGAGGCAGCATGATTGTTGAAAAAGTACAGAGAGTTTCCGAAAGAGGCAGCATGGTCAAAAAAGAAATATGGAGCGTTTGCCACTAGAGGTTATTACAAAATCAAAAAATATTTCTGACGTTTTTGAAATGGAGATAGTCAAAATCAATTTAATTATCACGTATTAATAATAATCACTTTTATTACACGAGAATATTTTTGTTTATGTTTACAAAATTCACACATAAAAATGTCTTGCAGGTTTTGACAGCAAATATTTAGTGACACCTAGTGAAATTATGTAAAAGTTGCTTGTGTTGACATTTAAACATGATCTATAGAAAATCGTTTAGCCAATTATGATTAATATAACTTTTCGTATGAAATTTATATATTTTATTATAAATCAGCTTTATCGAAAAATCGTAGTCTATACTTTTTCAATTTCAAATTGGAAGTTATCATTTCCAAAATGGAAATAATCATTTCCAAAATGGAAATAATCAATATCAAATTGGAAATAATCATTTTTAAATTTAAAAATAAAAAACTCACAGGGTACAACAATATTTATGATCAAAACTTTATTAATATATAAAGTAAATTAAAAAATCATATCGACTAAATTTAAAACATCTGGTATGCATTTTTGAATATATGCAACATATTTAGCACAATATGCAACAGATAAATTTGGCAAATTCCATTGTATAATATTTTCAAGCCTTTGTAAACGAAATTCGGTTTGAGTCAAATCTATCCTATTTTCACCTGCTAAAATCTGTGGCATTTCAGTTGTTAAATCTCGTTTAATAGAGGCCTTAAGAGCCGACCAAGCAAATTCTATGGGGTTTAACATTGGACTGTACGCAATGCTCTAATCAAATATCAATCACCAATCATAATAGTAATTGATAATGCTCCGTGTCATGCGTCTATTGAAGCTGTATTTCTTGAAAATGAATTTATCGATCATCGGTTATTAAGATTAGGCCCATACAGTCCAATTTGATCATAATCAGTTAAGGAATATAGCTAAGTTCCATCCTACTTGGCCATATTCTAGAGCTTTATCCAAAAATCGTTTTAGAATCCCATGACCATCGCAGTTGTCATATTTAACAAAAATTCGTCAACAAATAACCAAGTTATATCCTACTTGTCCATATTCCAGAATTTCCGCATTTTCATTGGAATACTGAATTTCATCAAAATCGGATAAGATATAGAACCCCAATAAAATTTTTATAAAAAAAATCACAAATCCTGAACTGTTCATTTAACACTAATCCAACTCCAACTCAACCCCAACTCAGCCCTAATTCAACCCGCAAACGGAACCCAACTCAACCCTCAACTTAACCGCAAACTTTACGCCAAACTCAATCCTCAAACCACCATATATAAAAAATTGGTTAACTTGTTACGCCGCCCTGGTCTGTGTAACAGGTGTTGTCATTGCGTTTGGCCTGATGCGTGTAAGCGGGTTTGACCAGCTCAGTCATCGGTTGATTTGGTTACCCCTGAATGTTGATTTGCAGCATTCTATGAAAATTGTATCGTTGATGTGCTGCTGTAGTGACAAACAGTGAGGGGTTTTGTTTCTCTGTTAAATGGAGAAGATGCTGCGTTTGTACCTGTGTTGTTGGGTGTGTGGTGTGTCGTTTATGCGGTGCGTAGTGATTGGACCAATTAATGACGTGATATTCAAGAATGTTCTTTAATGAGAATAATTAACTCTTTTCTTGATCTTCTTGGTTATTCTGATGATGTGTTGGTGGACAGTTTGTTGTGATTGCAACCACGGGAGAGCGGTAAATGGGGAAATTGGTTTGATATGTACGTGTGTCGATTTTTTTTCTGATAAAAAATTGTTATCGGGAGAGGAAAAATTTTGTTGGGACAGTCAAGTTTGGAGTTTGGAAAAATAAGGTCGATGAGTCAATTGGACTCGACTATCAATTTTTTTTTTGAGTTGTTTAATTATTATTAAGATATAAAACTTAAAACTTACGTGATTTTAATTCTTTTGATTATGTTTTTTTATTAATTAATTCAAAATGTTAAAAATAATTCAAATTTATAGTTTCGTGATTTTTTTTTATATAATCATTACAAAATAATAAAGTTGTATAAAATGAACAATTTGCTTGTAAATATCATTTATTTTTAGTTTTGTTTCACAATATAAATGATATGAAAACGGACTAGTTTTTTTAATTGAATCTGTAGTGATTAAATTTATTTGTGAAAAATTTATTAAAAAGGAAAACTGAATAAATAGAAAAAATAAAAAAAATATGGAATAAAAGGAAACTTTATAATGAAAAAAAAAAAATCTTATTAAATAATAAAAAATCCGTTATTTATGTTGATAAATCCGATCCTTATTGATCCTTGTATTGGTGAAAAGTGATAAAAAAAAAAAAACTATATATATCTATATGAATACAAAAAAAAAAAATAATAATAATTATAAAAGAAAATTAACTGAAAGTCTTGATAAAACAATCTCAGTGCCGTCGGTGAATTTGGCCATGTTAATAAAAGTGGCACTAAGCAAAGAGTATATATTTGCTTGCCTGCGGATTTCTCAGTATAACATAGAGACGAGGTGTGAGTCGCCTCTTAGAAAATCACACAACTAATTGGGGTCAGTTCAGTTTGGTTCAAGTTCATATATATAACCGAACCAGGAAATCTCTGAACAATAATCTCCGGGTAAAAAGCTTTTGGTGGAGCTTTTTCTAGCAGCAGTCCTGCCAAACAAGCAGCGGGACGGTGTTGGCGTTTATGAGGGGGTACCTGCGTCGTCAGCAGCCATAGCCGGTTCAGACCAGAGAGTGCCGAATGTGGTACACTGGTCTAAGTACAGGTACTGTGTTTTCTTGTATTCTGGTGGACGAAAACAGCTCACAATTTTTTTCTTGTCCCTGCACCTACGCAGTGGTTTAATATAACTTCAATCTTTGTTTTTTGTTTAATTTTTATTGTTTATAAGATCAATTTCAGTTTATTAGTTTTGTTAATTTCATGGTTGAGAAGAAAAATTAGAAATTCTCATTAGATTTAATTTTAGTTTTGGTTAATTCAACATTTTATTTTTTTTGATTAAAATTAAAATTTAATTTTTTTGCTTGTAACGTTACTTTCGAATCCATTATCAATTTCAATATACATTCATGTGAGCCGACCTTGATTGTCGTCGCGTTTTTTTTTTCTTTCGCGAATATATTTTTACTATATTTTTACCATATAACCATTTTTGCACAGCTTTCGCGTGAGTGCAATCACAACAGTTTTTTTTACGTACTCGGTTTTATTTTGCTATCATAGTTTTCTTCCATAATTTATATCAAGTTAGAGTACGGTTGTTTCAATTAATCATACAATAATTAAGTTCTGTTTATCCCGATTCATTTATTTTTTGCAATTCTTCTTTTCTCCCTTGAACGTCTCGAATATTGTGTTAAATTGGTGAATTGTTGCGTACAGTATAGTGTATTGCACGCGCATAAATATTTTTTTTTTGTGTGTATGCTGCATAAGAAAATGGAGTAGAGCAGCACAAAGGGAATCAGGATGGAGATGGGGGTGGGTGAGTCTCTTGTGTTGGGGCTGAATCATGCCAGATTTATCGGTTCCAATTCAAACTATGGTTTAAAAGAAAAATAAAAGAGGTCTTTTCTGTAAACAAGGCATTTGTGCCTTTCTTTTCTTGCTTTTCTTTCCCGCGGTTATTCAAGCATTCTGTCAAGTCTGGAAAACCCCACGCCAAACCCTGAGCTGTAGCCGGCTAAAATACCGCACCAGACCGCTGACATTATGTTTGTTAGCGAAATCTTCAGATTTCATTCCGAAATTTGAGGATTTCGTTACAAACTGCACACTACAACCTAATCCAACTCCAACTCAACTCCAACTCAACTTAGAATCAACTCGCAAATTTACTCCTAACTTAACCTTCAAACCAACTCCAAACTCAATGCCCAATTCAATAATTAAACCAGCATTTACAAAAAAATCGTAAATATTTATATAACCAGGTATTTTGAATCAATTCATATGGCAGGTACCCCACCCTCTTGATGTAGAGTTTCCAAAAGCTTTTCAAATATCCGCCTTGACCATAGAAACAGCCGTTCACAAACAGACAAGGCGTTCTCGAGATACCATGGGTACAGGCGCAGACATCCAGACGTCCAGACAGATGGACGGACATTTTTTTAGTTGCTTTTTTAGACTCAGGGAATTTCAAAACAGCCGTCCCGGTGGCACAGTTGTTAGCATCCTTGCTTTAAGCTCCGGAGGTCACGGGTTCGATTCCCGGCGGGTGATGAAAAAATCACGGCTGGTTAATGTAAGGATCAATGAACTAATCACTCATTATCCGTTGTACAAATGATTACGAAACTTCACTATGAAGCGGCCAAGTCCCTCTATGGGATGTAGCGCCAGCGAAAAAAAAAAAAATTTCAAAACGTTGAGAAAAGTGATTTTGAACCAACCAAATGTTTCGTTATTTTTAATAGGATTTCAATACTTTTTTGGTCTTTTTAGACCGAAGTAATTATGTAAATGCTATACATTGGAATTATTGAATAGTATTATATGTTGAAGAAATGAATACATATATGTATATCAATTTATACCATTTTGGCAACACAGCAGAATGAAGTTTTGATGTGAACACTCTGTACACTAATGTTGTATTAATATGGTTAAGTAAGTCACGCCTTTTTTTTGTTTTTACCGTTTTTCATGGTATATATTCTTGTGTAAAAATCTATATACTTTCACTCTAATCTGTCTCTTTTTCGCAAAAATTAAAAACAATTTCAGTGAAGTGTGGTTTATAGATTCAGGGGCAACTAGTCATATCACAAATAATAAAAGCCTATTTACTGAATTTGATATTAGTTTCAGACAATAAGTTACAGTGGCTAATGAATGGTATTGAAGTTTGAAGTTCAGTGTCAAGGTCGTGGTAATATGATAATAAAGTTCTAAATGACAATAATGATGAAAAAATAGTGAAAATAAAGGATGTATTATATGTTCCTGAAATGATGGCCAATTTATTGTCAGTTAAAAAACTCACGGAAAATGAATTTGAAGTTTTGTTTAAAGAAAACTATTGTGAAATAAAATTTCAAAATGTGACAATTGCATTGGTAGATGCTATTTCGAATTTATATATTCTTCGAAAGAAAAATCAAGTATTAATGGCAAATACTGATATGTGCACTACTAATTGTTTAAATATATAGCATCGAAAGATATAGGCCATCGTGACAAATGATGCTATCAAATTAATGTGTAAAGGAAAAATGGCATTAGGTATTGACATTAAAGAATGTGCGCATAATAATGTTTGTGAAGTATGCATTAAGGTAAAAATGTCACGATTAAAGTTTCCAAAGGTGTCTAGTTCAAGTACAAATCAAATGTTGGATTTGGTTCATAGTGATGTATGCGGTCCAATGGAAAGTGTAACACAGAGCAAAAATCGTTATTTTGTAACGTTTATAGATGATTTCACTCGATATTGTACGATTTATTTAATGCATGAGAAATCTGAAGTTGCTGAAAAATTTGTTCATTTTGTGGAATCGGTCAAGACAAAAATTTGGCAAGAAACCTGTTACTATTCGTTCAGATCGAGGAGGTGAATATGTGAATAAAAAATTGCAACAATTTCTATTAAGTGAAGGTATTAAGTTTGAGTATACGGCACCATACACACCACAACAAAATGGAGTTTCGGAGCGTAAAAATCGGTATTTGGTGGCAAGTGCACGATGCATGCTTATAGATGCAAATTTGGATAAGAAATATTGGGGTGAATCAATATCTACCGCCAACTATATACAATAGTATATTGTATAACAAGTGAAGAAAACGAGTCATTGCAATACGAAAGTGAAATTTGCAGCCTGAGCGATAGCGAGGGCTGCAATCACTTGAGTATTTCAATGACTCATTTTCACAAGAGTTATACACGCTATTTTTTCTAATAGCGATAACAATATAGCCCTGTAACATTTATAAATAAGTAGAAACATAAAAAATTACAAACTTGTACGGATCAACACAAATTTATTAAACCATTAAAACATTTGGGTTTTCACAAATCGTGTAGCAATATTAAGAAATCGTTGTGTATTGTGTAATGAGAATATTTCCACACGATTTTAGTATACGACGCAAAGGCTCCTTTTCTTATATAATTTAAATTCAAAAATCATCATCGAAAGCATAGGTTTATAAATAAATTACCATCAAGATCTATTAAAGGAACACCATATGAACTTTGGTTTGGTGAAAAACTAAACTTGAAACATCTTCAAATTTTTGGTTCACGCATATTCCGAAGGAGAAACGTAGAAAGTTTGACGTAAAAGCAATAAAGTTACGATTCGTTGGGTATGAAGGAAATACTAAAGGATATCGTTTATTAGATTCCAGTATATATGAACAATATTATAATCAGTAGGGATGTTCGTTTCATAAATGATACTACAGTTGAGGAGGAGTCTACTACAATCGAACCACAACTGTACTGTGATATAGTTGATAAATTAAAAGTGGTCGAGCCGGTAAAAGATGTAAATTCTGAAGTCTCTGGATCAGAAATTTTCGACAGTGCAAATGACAGCTTAGAAGAAGATTTTATTGGATTTGAAAGGCGATCACAAAGGGTTAATAAAGGCGTACCGCCAAAAAGATACATCTATTCAGTACGCAACTCATCAGAAGTACCAATAGAACCAAAGAATCATAAGGAAGCATTAACAGGGCCTGATAAGGACAAATGGAAACAGGCTATGCAAGATTAATTGGATTCTATTCAGATAAACGGTACATGGGATTTAGTTGATCTTCCAGCACAACGTAAAGAAATTGGATGTAAATGGGTTTTTAATGTGAAAAAGGACTATAAGGGAAATATAAGTCGATATAAAGCAAGGCTTGTTGCTCAAGGGTTTAGTCAGCAATATGTATATGATTATGACCAAGTGTTTGCGCCTGTGGCACGCCATTTCGTCTACTACTATCAGTTGCAGCAAAAGGGCGAATGTCAGTGATTCATTACGATGCCAAGACAGCCTTTTTAAATGGCCAAATCGAGCATAAATATATTTATGCAACAGCCACCCGGATTTAAAGATTCAGTTATACCTAATAAGGTGTGTAAATTAAGGAAGTATGGACTTAAACAGGCAGCACGAGCGTGGAATCAGGTAATTCATAAAGTTTTACTAGATTGTAATTTTGTTCAAAGCAGGTCAGATATTATTGAAGAATTTGCACGCAATTTATCGGAACATTTTGAAATCACAAATCTTGGCAGTGTAACACATTATTTGGGAATTCAAAATCGAAAAGGACAAAAATAATGATTATTTTTTAAATCAGAAAAGTTATATTGAGGAAATCATATCATTAAGTGGTTTGGCAGATGCTAAAACATCAAATATCCCTCTGGACCCCGGATATTTTAGGAATATGGCAGATGAACATTTACTTGATGATCACAAAAACTATCAAAAATTAATAGGCCAACTGTTATATGTGGCAGTAAATACAAGACCTGATATATCAGCCAGTGTATCGATACTTAGTCGCAGAATAAGTAAACCTAGAAATCAAGACTGGAATGAGTTAAAGTGCGTAGTACGATATCTAAAGGGTACGATTAATTTAAAATTAGCAGTTAGCAATAACAACGCCAAAGAATGTTTAGTTGGGTATTCAGACGCAGACTGGGCAGAATGTAGTACAATGGCGGGCTCATAAGCTGGGGATCCAGGAAGCAAACCTGTGTCTCGTAGTCTACTACTGAATCTGAATTCGTTGCTCTATGTGAAGCGAGTCAGGAAGCATTATGGATTCAAAATCTTCTTGAAGATATGGATGCAAAGCAAGGTAGTGCAACAACTATTTATGAAGACAATCAAAGTTGTTTAAGTCTCATCAAAAACAACAAGTTTAGTAATAGATCGAAGCACATTGATACAAAGTATAGTTTCATCAGAGATTTAAATGAAAAAGAAATCTTAAGATATATTTATTGCCCTACGGAAGAAATGCAAGCAGATCTGATGACAAAGCCATTACATAAAATAAAAGTCGAAAGTCTTAGAAAGTTATTGGGACTTGTTGCAACGGTAGAAATTGAGGAGGAGTGTTGAAGAAAGGAATACATATATACCAATTTATACCATTTTGGCAACACAGTAGAATGAAGTTTTGATGTGTACACTCTGTACACTAGTGTTGTATTAAAATGGTTAAGTAAGTCACGCCTTTTTTTTGTTTTTACCGTTTTTCATGGTATATATTCTTGTGTAAAAATCTATATACTTTCACTCTAATAAAGGTCTTTGAATAAAACACATGTTTAGTAATTCTTGTTTTATTTAATTAAAAGTATTTATTTAATAAATTCAACAGTATAGCTATACCAAGTTGTAATCGGGAATGATTATAGTGTTAGCACGGCACAAAGTACAGTGTCCACTACATTTACGGAGACGCTAGATGTAATGAAAAGGATCCTTTGTAGTAATTTTATACAATTCAGTAGCTCAATAGCTCAAGTGTTTCATTTCAAATTGAAAAAAATAAAAAATAAAAATTCATATGGTTGAATAGTAGAATTCGACCACTTGACATAGACTGTTTTTATCCACGAAACTTTCAAATCCATCCTCTTTACTTTATTGTATCAAATTAATCAATTATCTATTAATATCATCAGAATTATGTGTACAGTGCCTTGAAAGGCTTAGTTCTAATCGAAGAATTCTTTGTTTGATCAAAATTTGTCCTACCAAATCATATACATACTTCAATATTTTTTCCTTCCCATAATAAAGAAATTTTACTTTATTCAAGTTTTTGAAAGGTTTTTGATGTACTTTAAGTGCTCGCATCAGGCAAGAAATTCCTAATAATCCAAGAGATAAAACTGTTTACATAGAATTATCTGTCCGGCTTACAATTTTTCCACTTTGTATTTAGTTTCTTATACTAGAAATCAATCATCTAAACTAAACTACAATATATTCAACTAAAGTATAAGAAACTTACGATATTTACCAGAAACCTTAGCACGATTAAATTCCCTATGTATAGCTACATTCCTTAATATTTCCTCTCCGTTCATATCGCATAAATTTTTATATTATATTCATGTGTCGTCATGCCAGTCACATAACAAACTTGCTTCAGTAGAAAAAACGTGTTTTTCGATTAAGTGAATAATACATTGTTACCTGTCACAAATTTCTTATTGCATTCAACTAAACTTTTGAGACGTTTATGGAAAAAAAACTTTTGAGATGTATACCATTTATATTGCATAGTATTTTTATGCTTTATTTCCAAAACTATCAATTCCAAAAAAAAAAAATTCTTGACAATTTTGAAATATTAAATTTCACAAAATTACAAAAGACTTCAGCACGATATACTATACGAGGGAATGGTACAATAAAACCTCAAGAAATATTTAACAAAAAAAAAAAACAGAAGTGTTATGAAAGATCACCTTTAGGCTTACCCACCACTCGCACAAAAAATAAACATGAAAATCATGTTAGATAATTATTCGTGCCTAATGTGATGTGTAGGCATTAATTTTGATTCACACCCTTTTGCATATATCATCATGTTCGCTTATCCGAAATAACATTACGAATCATTTAAAATTTGTCGCTGACACATCGTCATCTACGTCATACATGATACGTTCACGCAATATATCATATTACCAATCTGATACAATATGAAAATCTCATACATTCATTTCAACCATCTCCCCAAAAACTTTCTAAACATATACGATGAGAACATACATATACATACTTTATAATCCGTCTGTTGAAAAATTAAAACCTTTTTAACAACTTTATACACTTGAAATACAACAAAAAAGTTCAAAGCTTTTTTCCACATTATGTACATTATATTGTTTTTATTCGATGTACATACATACATACATGTATGGATGGTATATACATATCTAACACAATAGCAACAACAATACAAAAATGTGAAACATGATTCAGATTTCACATCTCGACGAAAAAAATCTCAACACACAAAGATGAAAATATGAATGTCACAAAGTCACTGTATCCGTACAATCCGAATTGTTTGTTATTTGCGTCGAGCAACGAGATGCTAGCTACATGAGGATGAGATGAGAGAAAATTGGGGTTAAGTATTGTTTTTCCATATTTCTGTTTTATTTTTGTACTTGGGGAGTGATGGATGTTGTGGATGTTGTGGGAGTGTGTGTTTATATGGTGGATATGGCAAAATTTCATTTTCCCAAAAATAATAATAATGATTAATGACTTTGAACATTTTGAGTCAGTTAAAAACATTTTATTTTTATTTTTAATTAAATATTATACAAAAGATTATATTGTGGATTTATCTGGATGTTGTTAAGCCATTTGACAATAAAAATATGTATGTGTGTACGTGTATGGAGAAAAGTACTTTACCAATTTTCCAACAGATTTTCATGTTGATGATTTAGGTTTCTTTTGAGTGTTGTAATATAATAACTATAATAGCGTTGATGTGAGTTTTGTGATGTTTAGAAATTTCGATATGATTCAGCTACTACCGTGTCAGCATGTTTTTGTAGTACTATTAAATATAAGAAATACAAAAGCAGCCCACATCTTTTTGCTAACGAGATTTAAAATATTTATCAATAGTCCATCCTTGTCGAAAATCTCCGCCATAATTTTAGAAATTGATTTTTCCAGCTTAAATCAGACATCTTAAATTTCTCGTGCAAGCGTTATCAATGGTTTGAATCATTTACTTACTAAGATTAGAGACAATTGTCAATTGTAATAGAAGATTTGAAAATAATTTGGAATGAGTTAGCACATCTGACGCTAAATACTAATTAATAAAAAGAATAATCTCAATTTGATAATCCTATAATTTCAAACAGAAACTTACTGTTAGAGGCAGCACAATAGCAGTTTAATTTTTGGTCCATATGTAAGTTGACACAACGATTACCGGTGATGAAACCAACCTCTTGTTAAAAGTGGATCCACTTGACGAAGACCGCCTGACGACTTAAACAACAAAATCAAGAAAAAATCCTAATTTAAGTGAACCAAATAATATGTATCAATTTATCTAATGCACCAAGACAGCAAATGTGAATCGCGAAACATTACTCCATTGGATAAATCAGGAAACAATTCGGTTAATTTCATTTATTACAATTCAATAATCATGGTATGTGCATTTGCCTCTTTATTATACTCACAAAAACCTATGTACGTTATTTCAGCTTATACTTGATGTCTTCTGCAATGTCGACCGCCTAGAAAAAATAATTAATTTCATCAGTGGAATAACGTCTGCAAATCTTAAATGCATACTGAATATCCCATTTAACGATTCTGTTAAATATAAACGAGCTTTATCATCTAGCTAGATGGATTGCTGATATTCCACTATCGTATAGCACTCACTGTACAAATATACCTAATGCTACACCTCTTCCTACGGCACCTACTTACTTTTCAGAAGAAGTATCTGATCATTACCATCGGAATTCAATAAAGGAAATTTTATATTTGATGAAACTCACCAACATCTTCACTTCTTTCACTTCTTTCTGCGAGTTCCCTATCATCAATTAAAGCCTATGTTTATAACAATCATAACAAAGCTTACATAAAAGAACCTGTATTCGATCACCAATTCGGATACGTTCCGAAAACAATTGTTTTTTAACCACTTCCAGCAGAATCATTTTCTGCTCCAATACCACTGAAATATTGCTGGACCAGAAAATATTTGAAAGATTATACGAGCTTCCGTTACAATTAGATGAAATCAAACCTGAAATTATATCTATTCAAGAAGAACCAGACTGCGGTAAATCATTATGGATTTTAAATTCACGTGTAATTTTGAAGAGATCTCAGCCTCAGTTCTGTGAAGCACGGTATTAATGACATAAAAACTAAGGTTGTATCCCAATGTCAAGAAGCTGGTAAAAACTTTGAAGATATCAAAACCAACTACCGCACGGTTGCATCCTACCCTTTAAATGAGTTCAACAAATATGACACGGTATAGATAGCTGAGTACATGATGGTACAAATAGGATCACTGGGCCTATTGGCTTTGTTAAGTGACTGCCGTAAAATACTCATCCTGGAAGATCAAAACCAAACACCGTGTATCGATTGTCTTAACGGCAACATGTTTTATTTTGTTGTAAATAAATTTATAAGACATTAAAAACATCTTAGTACAACTTATAGATTATCTTGCATTTCAATCAATATGCCATCAATTATGTACTACAAATAACAATAGAAGATCCGTCAGTTTTAACAAATGCCGGTTGATTTCCGATATTGCAGTTATGCTAAATAAAACAACAAAGGGCAATTAACTACCAATTAATATTACATGATTCGAGTACAATCCTGACTGTTTATGAGGCTCAAGGATTAACATCCGCCACCGTTATTTATGTCCGACAATCTGAGAAAGAAATTAAACTTTTCGAAAGCTTACCTCATGCTATAGTGGCATTAACCAGACACACACAAAAATTTAACTATACTATTCACTGTTTGAAGGGACCAACTGCATTCTTTAATACGAATTGTCTTAACTATAAACCAACATAACCTCAATCATGTTACATTGTTACCGTTAAATCTGGATCCAGTACCAATCATAACCCAGAACTTATCTTGGAAATATCCAACTATAAGACGACTATAGATCAATGGCCGAACCACAAAATATTAGGAACCAGTCGTTTTATTTCCAATAAAATGTCTGTGAAAGAAGCTCAATTTTGCAATTTTGTGTTAAAAATGCTCTTTTCGGTTTATATCATCTGAGAAACATCATTTAACAATTGGATCTTAAGTTCTGAATTCTTTCCTAGCCAATACGTGGTTTATAGATGTGACCATTCTGGGCAAACAAGTACTAAAAACTCTAGTGGAGAAGTACTTTCAGCGGTAGATTATCGAATGGGTTGTTGGAAAAATTTCACTTTTCCAACGAGTTTTGCCGGCAGTGTTTATAACAGATCTAGTAGCAGAAGGATCGGCTAAGTTTTTGGAACAACACAAAGAGCCTTCTAAATTTTTGGAGTTTTGTTGAATAAATAAACAATAAAGAAAAAAACGAAAATTAATCGATGTACCTAAATAATAGAAAAAGTAAACAACCGTGATATTCCAGTAGGTATAAGAACATTCATTCCGCAATTACGCCTATTGCGGTGTTGTAGTGATCAGACGTGGCTTTGGACCCCTACCTCTCAAGATAGCAGGAGGGAAGGCATCCAGTTCCGCCAATTAGCGTTAGATGTAGTCCTCCCTTCGTTGTTTGCGTAGGACCATTCCTCCTCGTGATTCCTGGGTGTGGAGATGGAGAGGCCAGCCATTTCCATCCCGTGGTGTCAATTAAGATGGTTCTTCGTCTTCACGATCAATGGTACATCCCATAGCCTTTTTCATTCAACTTACAGTTTTCTTCTTGTGTGGTGTCCCACCTGTTTGTTGGCACTTTTTTTATATTTAACAGTACCCCGCGTCTCATAGTGGAGCTCTGAGAGTGCGGTCGATAGGCCAATGTGGGAGGATACCATTTCATTTTATTATTATTGTCGTTATTTACTTCTATTTGACGATGTCGATCTTCGGCAAGAATGCGTTTGGAGATAGGCATAGCACCTGTGTTGGCCGTTTAAGGATGGCTTCTTATGCTTCTTTCTAGCTTACCTTGATCGATCAATACATGGTCTGGTGGGAAAGCGCCCTTCCATACTTTATCGGCATCGGAAATCACTCGCGACCTTGTAGTCATGTTCGTTAGGCGGACCGATGATAAGAGGGACTCGTCAGCAGACTGTGTGGGAATTGGGCGGGGTGATGTGGTACATCCCGAATGGACACACGCGGTTTATTATTTTATCTTCTCTCCTGCAAATAGATGGGGGCGCAATCTTTATCTGTCTCTAGTCCTTGTCATCAATAATATACCAGCTCATTCTAACAGTGATTATTATGCAGCATGCGTTGATTCGATTGAAGAACTCATTTTGAATATCATCTTTAATTTTTACCGTGAATTTAATTGCATTCTTTCAGACAAAATAAAGTCAGATGCAGAATATTTGTTCGTTGACGCAATGCTTGGTTATAATTTAAATAATATTAACTCCATTGCTAATAATCTGAGAAAGTTTTTAGATCTTGCCGTAAATAATATCAATCATAAATTTTTGGATATAGTATTTGACACTACAGACTGTATGAGGAAATCTGTACACCTGTAACAAATCAAGTACAATTTTAAGAAGACTAACCATTAGAGCGGATTAAATTGTATGGAGAAAAAATTGTTAGTCTGGAGACTCCACTTTTCTGTAAATTCATTGTATTTGAAGCAAAAATGTCCATTACACCATATGGCTACGATGAATTTCGAGCCTGCATAATTTCATTTGAAGATTTTTTTTATATAGAGTGAGTTTTTTAAAATGCCAGGCTTTTATCTCGAGAACGGTGCTGGATAGGAGAAAATTACTTTTAATGAAATTTGTTAAAATCGAGGGGACATCGGATGGTAACCTTTAATTCGACGTTGACTACAACCTTCAAGGTCATTTGATGGTCAAATTGATTGTTTTAAATGAAAAGCCCTATTTTTGGACCTCTGATTCGGAAACGGCACAAAATTGTACGTTCAAATAGGAAGTTTATTCTCTTTTTTGAGTGACTTTCAGATGTTAGTTCAAGGACAAACTACTAAATAATATGAAATAATCAGCAAATAATGAATTTTAATGGGGAATGACTTAATTTAAATTTGTTGGCACCATGACCAAAAGTACCAAGTTAATATTGTGTTAGTATATTCCCCATTTCATTATTTGCAGATCATTTCTAATTATTTAGTAATTGTCCTTGAACTAACACCAGAAAGTCATCCAAAGGAAGAACCTAAAATGCCTATCTGAACGTAAAATTTTGCGTTTTTTATGAATCTGGGGTCAAAAATATGGATTTATATTTAACAAATTCAGTTTAACCTTCAAATAATCTTGAAAGTCGTAGTCAAGGTTGAATTGAAGGTCACCATCCGATGTCCCCCTCGACCCATAACAAATTTCATTATAAGTAATTTTCTCCTATCCAGCAAGTAAGAGTTTGCAATTCAGTTTCGATCTGCGAGCATGTGAAAAATAAATCACTCTATATAAAAAAAATCTTCAAATGAAATTATGCAGGCTCGAAATTCATTAAAGCCATATGGTGTAATGGACATTTTTGCTTCAAATACAATGAATTTACAGAAAAGTGGAGTCTCCAGACCACTTTAAAATTTAATCCGCCCTACTAACCATACTGGTCTGCATGTTTATTTGGAAACAGTGAATAGGGATTATAAATCTAAAAAATCTTAAATGTAAGGCCTGTGCTAAAATGATGAAATCAAGTTTGGAAACAGATAGTCTGTCCTTTTTACAGCACAGTGAGGAATTTGGTGTCTATTTCAAATTTAAGTACAAGTCATATTTGGCAGGCATCTAAGAAAAAATTAGAGCTAATCCATAACTGTTCTGGAAATATTTTAGATCTAAGCGTGAAATCGAGGAGTACCCTGCTAATATGATCTTCAACAATGTCAGCACCTCAAACGCCAAAGAGACAGCGGACATATTTGCTGCATTTTTTCAATCTGTCTATTGACCAACCGCTAGTACTGATTACTTCGATAGAACAAGCAATAGCAACATATCAATCACTCCAGATCTGAAGAAGACATTCTAAAAAATGAAAAATGAAAAATCTCTTATATAACTCCAATATTTAAATCAGGCAAACGGGGTGAGATCACATGTTACAGAGGGATATCAACTACATCATCAGTTCCTAAATTATTTGAACTAATTGTATGCAATGCTTTTAAATCAACACTAATACGTCATATATCTGTCAACCAGTTTGGGTTTATGCCCGGTAGGTCTACACTAACCTGGTTGAATTCACCAGCCAAGTAATAAGGGAGATAGAAAAACATCATCAAGTAGACGTAGCTTATACGAATTTCAGTAAGGCTTTTCATTGGGATACCATCATATTCCCGAACGGAAAAATCCCCCCCAAAAAAAATACCGAAAAATACAAAGTAAACTACCCCATCGAAAGGGAAGACCCCAATAAATTTTTGATTACTAAAATATGAAAACAAAAGGAATCTATATATTTCATGTCATCCTTTCGCGGAAAGGACCAATGCTAAGCGGCTTTGAGGAGTTTTTTATTTTAGTATGTGAAATTGAACGTAAATATTTTTACAAATGTTAATATTTTTTAAATTTTTCTGACGTTATCTTGTCATCCTTGCGCAAAGGGTCCAATGCTAAGCGGCTTTGGTGAGTTCTGTATTTTAGTATGAGAATTATTATTCAAAAATACAAATTTTTCAAAAATGGTTCAGTCACTATGAATATTAGAATTTCAAAAAATCGTCAGGGCGGGGGTTTGGGGGCGGCAGCTTCCATCCTCCAAGGTATAAAACGAATTAAAATAATATTTCAAAAATTTATTATTTTTAAAAAAATTGGTTTTTCGGAATTTTTGATTTTTTGGGGATTTTTTTATTTTGGATAACGATACCAACCCCTTTTCATTCTATATGTCATCATAAAGAACTCCAAAGTTTATTTAGATTTGGATTTTCATTAGAATACAATAATTGGTTCAAGTCATACTTAACAAGATTAAATGCACAAAATTATGTCTTCATCGTAAAAGGAATCCGATAATAACTACAAACAACATCAATGACAATGTAGTTGAAAGAGTACAAGAGATTACTGATCTAGGAGTCACATTAGTCGAAAACGCTAGTTTTAACAGGCACATCGATAACTGTATTGCTAAAGCAAGAGAATTCAGTGATACACAAACTTTATTTACGTAACCGTCTGGAATCTGTAGTGTTTTACTCATGTAATCCGTGTACATATTACATTCATTGATCCCAACAATTATTCGAAATATAACCCATCTCGACTATAAATTATAATTGTTTTTAATGGTATTTGAACAGCTCTCTCTCTTTTCAGATTTTAGTGATGCATACAAAATGTTTAACTAACATATTCCGGGTGTGTATCTTTACTCACTATTTGTACTAAATAAATTGTTGGACATATTAAGTATAACGACCAATCATGAACAAAAGATCTTTTAGGTCGCAGTGCGAGGTGGCTTAACGCCCACATGGCCCTCAAGTAATAGTATAACGACCAACGAGCTTCACTACCTGTTATGGATTACTGACACTACACTGTAGCTTTATATAATTATTATGTAAATTATTTGTACACATATAATACTGGTTAAATACATGATCTTTTGTAAATGAATTGTATGTACCAAAACCTATAAATTTCCAAATTTTGTCCAATTAAGGCAGAAGTAATTTGAGTAGTCATTAGTGAGTGTCAGTTTTTCATTATCGATTTTATACAAAATTAAAATGTATAGAAAATCGATCATTATTAAATAAAATACAAAAAATTCACAAGTGTACAAAATAAATATAAAATTAATAAATAAAAACTAAAACTAAAATCTAAATTTAATAAATATGCTTAATTATAAATATCGAAGTGTAACGTTTTTTTATTTCAAAAGAGCCATACAAAATCCTATAATAATTTCCATACCAAATTTGTTTTCTACAACAAAAAATTGGTGACAGCGACCGATTGCTCTAAGTAGCAATTCTTGGTGTGGAAATTCCGCTAGTTAAAAGACGCTTATTCTATTGACAGTTATAACGTGAAATTAAACGCTAATTTTAACGCGAGCATAATCATAGTGCAATATGATAACACATGTGTACGTAAACTTTAAGTATTCGTGAAAATGTGAAGTGAAGAAAATGTTATTTATCTATTCATAAAATGAAAAAAAAATATTGTTCACAATATCAAACATAATGTTATCCTAAAAACGTTATTTAATACAACAAAATAATTTCTATATGCATAATTTTTAACACTAAAATCACAAGTGTAAAAATATATCATTCGTTGCATAACAAAACGCTATCTTTATCTTAATTTATTATGCGTTATGAGATTTATTCAAATAAAATAAATTCGTCCGCATCATTTAACAAATTTATCAACGGAACAACAGTTGATTGTCTATACTAAAATTTTGTCATCATTCAATACAAAGAAATCAAACGGTCGGAGCATAATAAAATCGGCGATTCTTCTACTGACATTATATTGTTCACAAGGCAATCATCACATGGCAATCAAACGGATTTAAAATTAAACATTATACATACAATTTTCATCCGTTCATCATTACGTAGCATGCCATGGTATTATATACGACATTTTATTACATCATAAGTCAAGATGTATCATAAAATTATAAACATGACAACGGGTTCCTGCTTTATTTAATTTACTACAAATAAGAACACAACATCGAGATCACAGCAGAAAATTAACAACAAATAATCAACTCAACTCGCAGCAATAACGGATTACTGTTCCATCGAATTCCATCGTGGTGAAATATTCAACAACGAAATCCAATCAGAGAATTCAGTATTGTATCAATAATTTAATCAATGTATATCATCAAACGATTATTATCAAGGTTAGTTTAAATTTTTTCTTTTATTCTCAACTTTGTTTATTAATTTTATTGATTTTCTAAATAATTTTGTGGATTGCGAAACTACGTATTATTTTTTCATTGATATCGTAAATGTTGGAACAGGAATTAGTAATTACCTTTTTATCTCAAATTATTTTTGATTCATTCAATTATGTTGTTGTTATCGTATTATTTTTACATATATCATAAATTGTTCTTTAATATTCTCCTAAGTCGAGTTTAATGTCATCCGAGAATTTGTATAACTCAAATGATTATTCCCACATTACTTTTCGAAATCGAAATATAAAGAAAATCGAAAGGCGCTCAAGATCTCTAATTAAAGAAGACAACAGAGAACATTCTGACGACATTAAATTTACTGATTTATCTCAAGTAGATAGATATTTAAAACAATCTTCGCGATTTACCATGTCTAATTTAAATTTAGATGTTGCTCTAAAAATCATTCCTGATTTTGATGGTAGTACAGATCGTTTACATAAATTTTTATTATGTTGTAATATGGTATATGATGATTTATTGTTTTTTAAATTTCTTAATTTAATTAAAACAAAACTTTCACATAAAGCATACGACATAGTGAAATATACTGATTAACGAGAGTGAAGTTTATAACAAAAAAAATAACATATATGTATACAAATCCAATAAGAATTTAAAAATGTTTTGTATGTAATAGTAACTACACTGTTAAACATATTTCTTAAGGTGAGTGCCACACACTATACGAAAGGAAGGAAATGAATATGATTTTATTCTTATTGGAAAATAAAAAAATATTTGTAAATAATAGGTTGTCATATAAAATATTATTTCATTGGGCAATATTCGATGGCCATTAACAAGCAATCGTAGAGATGTCTAAGTGAATCGGAATATGCCAAGACATTTATCTGTATTTTCTAGATGCTTCGTAGTGGGCATCATGTTAGCGCGACCCTCAGTTGACCATTGGTCGATTTTACAAAAAAGTCGTACCATAGAAATTTTTATTTCATTGGGCAATATTCGATGGCCATTAACAAGCAATCGTAGAGATGCCTAAGTGAATCGGAATATGCCAAGACATTTATCTGTATTTTCTAGATGCTTCGTAGTGGACATCATGTTAGCGCGACCCTCAGTTGACCATTGGTCGATTTTACAAAAAAGTCGTGCCATAGAAATTTTTATTTCATTGGGCAATATTCGATGGCCATTAACAAGCAATCGTAGAGATGCCTAAGTGAATCGGAATATGCCAAGACATTTATCTGTATTTTCTAGATGCTTCGTAGTGGGCATCATGTTAGCGCGACCCTCAGTTGACCATTGGTCGATTTTACAAAAAAGTTGTGCCATAGAAATTTTTATTTCATTGGGCAATATTCGATGGCCATTAACAAGCAATCGTAGAGATGTCTAAGTGAATCGGAATATGCCAAGACATTTATCTGTATTTTCTAGATGCTTCGTAGTGGGCATCATGTTAGCGCGACCCTCAGTTGACCATTGATTGATTTTACAAAAAAGTCGTACCATAGAAATTTTTATTTCATTGGGCAATATTCGATGGCCATTAACAAGCAATCGTAGAGATGTCTAAGTGAATCGGAATATGCTAAGACATTTATCTGTATTTTCTAGATGCTTCGTAGTGGGCATCATGTTAGCGCGACCCTCAGTTGACCATTGATCGATTTTACAAAAAAGTCGTACCATAGAAATTTTTATTTCATTGGGAAATATTCGATGGCCATTAACAAGCAATCGTAGAGATGTCTAAGTGAATCGGAATATGCCAAGACATTTATCTGTATTTTCTAGATGCTTCGCAGTGGGCATCATGTTAGCGCGACCCTCAGTTGACCATTGGTCGATTTTACAAAAAAGTCGTGCCATAGAAATTTTTATTTCATTGGGCAATATTCGATGGCCATTAACAAGCAATCGTAGAGATGTCTAAGTGAATCGGAATATGCCAAGACATTTATCTGTATTTTCTAGATGCTTCGTAGTGGGCATCATGTTAGCGCGACCCTCAGTTGACCATTGGTCGATTTTACAAAAAAGTCGTGCCATAGAAATTTTTATTTCATTGGGCAATATTCGATGGCCATTAACAAGCAATCGTAGAGATGTCTAAGTGAATCGGAATATGCCAAGGCATTTATCTGTATTTTCTAGATGCTTCGTAGTGGGCATCATGTTAGCGCGACCCTCAGTTGACCATTGGTCGATTTTACAAAAAAGTCGTACCATAGAAATTTTTATTTCATTGGGAAATATTCGATGGCCATTAACAAGCAATCGTATAGATGTCTAAGTGAATCGGAATATGCCAAGACATTTATCTGTATTTTCTAGATGCTTCGTAGTGGGCATCATGTTAGCGCGACCCTCAGTTGACCATTGGTCGATTTTACAAAAAAGTCGTGCCATAGAAATTTTTATTTCATTGGGCAATATTCGATGGCCATTAACAAGCAATCGTAGAGATGTCTAAGTGAATCGGAATATGCCAAGACATTTATCTGTATTTTCTAGATGCTTCGTAGTGGGCATCATGTTAGCGCGACCCTCAGTTGACCATTGATCGATTTTACAAAAAAGTCGTACCATAGAAATTTTTATTTCATTGGGAAATATTCGATGGCCATTAACAAGCAATCGTAGAGATGTCTAAGGGAATCAGAATATGCCAAGACATTTATCTGTATTTTCTAGATGCTTCGTAGTGGGCATCATGTTAGCGCGACCCTCAGTTGACCATTGGTCGATTTTACAAAAAAGTCGTGCCATAGAAATTTTTATTTCATTGGGCAATATTCGATGGCCATTAACAAGCAATCGTAGAGATGTCTAAGTGAATCGGAATATGCCAAGACATTTATCTGTATTTTCTAGATGCTTCGTAGTGGGCATCATGTTAGCGCGACCCTCAGTTGACCATTGGTCGATTTTACAAAAAAGTCGTACCATAGAAATTTTTATTTCATTGGGCAATATTCGATGGCCATTAACAAGCAATCGTAGAGATGTCTAAGTGAATCGGAATATGCCAAGACATTTATCTGTATTTTCTAGATGCTTCGTAGTGGGCATCATGTTAGCGCGACCCTCAGTTGACCATTGGTCGATTTTACAAAAAAGTCGTGCCATAGAAATTTTTATTTCATTGGGCAATATTCGATGGCCATTAACAAGCAATCGTAGAGATGTCTAAGTGAATCGGAATATGCCAAGACATTTATCTGTATTTTCTAGATGCTTCGTAGTGGGCATCATGTTAGCGCGACCCTCAGTTGACCATTGATCGATTTTACAAAAAAGTCGTACCATAGAAATTTTTATTTCATTGGGAAATATTCGATGGCCATTAACAAGCAATCGTAGAGATGTCTAAGGGAATCGGAATATGCCAAGACATTTATCTGTATTTTCTAGATGCTTCGTAGTGGGCATCATGTTAGCGCGACCCTCAGTTGACCATTGGTCGATTTTACAAAAAAGTCGTGCCATAGAAATTTTTATTTCATTGGGCAATATTCGATGGCCATTAACAAGCAATCGTAGAGATGTCTAAGTGAATCGGAAGACATTTATCTGTATTTTCTAGATGCTTCGTAGTGGGCATCATGTTAGCGCGACCCTCAGTTGACCATTGGTCGATTTTACAAAAAAGTCGTGCCATAGAAATTTTTATTTCATTGGGCAATATTCGATGGCCATTAACAAGCAATCGTAGAGATGTCTAAGTGAATCGGAATATGCCAAGACATTTATCTGTATTTTTTAGATGCTTCGTAGTGGGCATCATGTTAGCGCGACCCTCAGTTGACCATTGGTCGATTTTACAAAAAAGTCGTGCCATAGAAATTTTTATTTCATTGGGCAATATTCGATGGCCATTAACAAGCAATCGTAGAGATGTCTAAGTGAATCGGAATATGCCAAGACATTTATCTGTATTTTCTAGATGCTTCGTAGTGGGCATCATGTTAGCGCGACCCTCAGTTGACCATTGGTCGATTTTACAAAAAAGTCGTGCCATAGAAATTTTTATTTCATTGGGAAATATTCGATGGCCATTAACAAGCAATCGTAGAGATGTCTAAGTGAATCGGAATATGCCAAGACATTTATCTGTATTTTCTAGATGCTTCGTAGTGGGCATCATGTTAGCGCGACCCTCAGTTGACCATTGGTCGATTTTACAAAAAAGTCGTGCCATAGAAATTTTTATTTCATTGGGCAATATTCGATGGCCATTAACAAGCAATCGTAGAGATGTCTAAGTGAATCGGAATATGCCAAGACATTTATCTGTATTTTCTAGATGCTTCGTAGTGGGCATCATGTTAGCGCGACCCTCAGTTGACCATTGGTCGATTTTACAAAAAAGTTGTGCCATAGAAATTTTTATTTCATTGGGCAATATTCGATGGCCATTAACAAGCAATCGTAGAGATGCCTAAGTGAATCGGAATATGCCAAGACATTTATCTGTATTTTCTAGATGCTTCGTAGTGGGCATCATGTTAGTGCGACCCTCAGTTGACCATTGATCGATTTTACAAAAAAGTCGTACCATAGAAATTTTTATTTCATTGGGCAATATTCGATGGCCATTAACAAGCAATCGTAGAGATGTCTAAGTGAATCGGAATATGCCAAGACATTTATCTGTATTTTCTAGATGCTTCGTAGTGGGCATCATGTTAGCGCGACCCTCAGTTGACCATTGATCGATTTTACAAAAAAGTCGTACCATAGAAATTTTTATTTCATTGGGAAATATTCGATGGCCATTAACAAGCAATCGTAGAGATGTCTAAGTGAATCGGAATATGCCAAGACATTTATCTGTATTTTTTAGATGCTTCGTAGTGGGCATCATGTTAGCGCGACCCTCAGTTGACCATTGGTCGATTTTACAAAAAAGTCGTGCCATAGAAATTTTTATTTCATTGGGCAATATTCGATGGCCATTAACAAGCAATCGTAGAGATGTCTAAGTGAATCGGAATATGCCAAGACATTTATCTGTATTTTCTAGATGCTTCGTAGTGGGCATCATGTTAGCGCGACCCTCAGTTGACCATTGGTCGATTTTACAAAAAAGTCGTGCCATAGAAATTTTTATTTCATTGGGCAATATTCGATGGCCATTAACAAGCAATCGTAGAGATGTCTAAGTGAATCGGAATATGCCAAGACATTTATCTGTATTTTCTAGATGCTTCGTAGTGGGCATCATGTTAGCGCGACCCTCAGTTGACCATTGATCGATTTTACAAAAAAGTCGTACCATAGAAATTTTTATTTCATTGGGCAATATTCGATGGCCATTAACAAGCAATCGTAGAGATGTCTAAGTGAATCGGAATATGCCAAGACATTTATCTGCATTTTTTAGATGCTTCGTAGTGGGCATCATGTTAGCGCGACCCTCAGTTGACCATTGGTCGATTTTACAAAAAAGTCGTGCCATAGAAATTTTTATTTCATTGGGCAATATTCGATGGTCATTAACAAGCAATCGTAGAGATGTCTAAGTGAATCGGAATATGCCAAGACATTTATCTGTATTTTCTAGATGCTTCGTAGTGGGCATCATGTTAGCGCGACCCTCAGTTGACCATTGATCGATTTTACAAAAAAGTAGTACCATAGAAATTTTTATTTCATTGGGAAATATTCGATGGCCATTAACAAGCAATCGTAGAGATGTCTAAGTGAATCGGAATATGCCAAGACATTTATCTGTATTTTCTAGATGCTTCGTAGTGGGCATCATGTTAGCGCGACCCTCAGTTGACCATTGATCGATTTTACAAAAAAGTCGTACCATAGAAATTTTTATTTCATTGGGAAATATTCGATGGCCATTAACAAGCAATCGTAGAGATGTCTAAGTGAATCGGAATATGCCAAGACATTTATCTGTATTTTTTAGATGCTTCGTAGTGGGCATCATGTTAGCGCGACCCTCAGTTGACCATTGGTCGATTTTACAAAAAAGTCGTGCCATAGAAATTTTTATTTCATTGGGCAATATTCGATGGCCATTAACAAGCAATCGTAGAGATGTCTAAGTGAATCGGAATATGCCAAGACATTTATCTGTATTTTCTAGATGCTTCGTAGTGGGCATCATGTTAGCGCGACCCTCAGTTGACCATTGGTCGATTTTACAAAAAAGTCGTGCCATAGAAATTTTTATTTCATTGGGCAATATTCGATGGCCATTAACAAGCAATCGTAGAGATGTCTAAGTGAATCGGAATATGCCAAGACATTTATCTGTATTTTCTAGATGCTTCGTAGTGGGCATCATGTTAGCGCGACCCTCAGTTGACCATTGATCGATTTTACAAAAAAGTAGTACCATAGAAATTTTTATTTCATTGGGAAATATTCGATGGCCATTAACAAGCAATCGTAGAGATGTCTAAGTGAATCGGAATATGCCAAGACATTTATCTATATTTTCTAGATGCTTCGTAGTGGGCATCATGTTAGCGCGACCCTCAGTTGACCATTGATCGATTTTACAAAAAAGTCGTACCATAGAAATTTTTATTTTATTGGGAAATATTCGATGGCCATTAACAAGCAATCGTAGAGATGTCTAAGTGAATCGGAATATGCCAAGACATTTATCTGTATTTTTTAGATGCTTCGTAGTGGGCATCATGTTAGCGCGACCCTCAGTTGACCATTGGTCGATTTTACAAAAAAGTCGTGCCATAGAAATTTTTATTTCATTGGGCAATATTCGATGGCCATTAACAAGCAATCGTAGAGATGCCTAAGTGAATCGGAATATGCCAAGACATTTATCTGTATTTTCTAGATGCTTCGTAGTGGGCATCATGTTAGCGCGACCCTCAGTTGACCATTGATCGATTTTACAAAAAAGTCGTACCATAGAAATTTTTATTTCATTGGGCAATATTCGATGGCCATTAACAAGCAATCGTAGAGATGTCTAAGTGAATCGGAATATGCTAAGACATTTATCTGTATTTTCTAGATGCTTCGTAGTGGGCATCATGTTAGCGCGACCCTCAGTTGACCATTGGTCGATTTTACAAAAAAGTCGTGCCATAGAAATTTTTATTTCATTGGGCAATATTCGATGGCCATTAACAAGCAATCGTATAGATGTCTAAGTGAATCGGAATATGCCAAGACATTTATCTGTATTTTCTAGATGCTTCGTAGTGGGCATCATGTTAGCGCGACCCTCAGTTGACCATTGATCGATTTTACAAAAAAGTCGTACCATAGAAATTTTTATTTCATTGGGCAATATTCGATGGCCATTAACAAGCAATCGTAGAGATGTCTAAGTGAATCGGAATATGCCAAGACATTTATCTGTATTTTCTAGATGCTTCGTAGTGGGCATCATGATAGCGCGACCCTCAGTTGACCATTGATCGATTTTACAAAAAAGTCGCACCATAGAAATTTTTATTTCATTGTGCAAGATTCTATGGCCATTAACAGGCCAATTCACAATTCATTTCTTCTTGTTTTCAATTTGTAGTTAGTTAATTTCTTGCATATACTAATATTGACGGATTTACTAGGCGTTCCGATTTTGTTGCAGTTGTGAATTTTATTCGACCTCTTACGACCTATACACACTCGGTCACCGTGTCTAGCGTTCTCTTTCGGCGGACGGAATTATTTGGAGGAGCATTGCTGAAGTAGGTAGATAAAACTCTGGAAATTACGAGCAAATTATTATTGGATCAGCGAATCAATATACATTTCATAAACGAAATTGTCACTTTATTAAAAGATATTAACAGGCAAAATTACTTCGAACATGAAAATAAATACTACATCTAAAACGATGGTTTACATATAGGTAGCCCACTTTCCGGGACATTGGCAAATATTTTCTTAAATCACGTCAAGAATACATACATTTTGAACAGCCGAAATAAATTCTAAATTTTTCAGTTGGACCAGTTTCACAATTATTTAAATGGAATTCATTCGGAATTAAAAATTCACTTTGGAAATCGAAAATAACAAAACATTTTAAACCACATTCATCAGCAATCATGGCATCAATTCCAACACAAACTATCTCTCTAACTCAGCATTATCAAGTTTATTACATATCAAGATGGATATGATACAAAAATGATCGACACATTGAATAATAGGCACAAAAGGTAATTAGAGTATAGGTCGAATGCAACGTTTCCTTTCCACGATAATAATTAGCCAAAAAATTCAAAATATTTGCTCACATCATTCATTGCTCACAAAACTCAACATAAATTAGAAAGCTTTGTTAAAACGAAAATTAATCCCATTTTAGATTCGGGTGTTTATAAATTAACATGCTAGAGAACACGTCAAAGGAATCGGAAAAATCAATATAGAATCCAAATTCCAACCACACGCTGCCATAACTACGTGAATTTTTGAAACAAATTTAGAGGTGCTGTATAGGATGAAAAAAGAGATATGATGGATCGTGTAGAGAAATTCAATATAAGAGCTGATTTCCAACGGCTAATCGACGTTAACGAAGGTTTTTGTGAATATGGAAAATATACAAATCAACCACTGAACATTTTTTGCGTATACGATTCAATTCAATAAGTATTCAACTGAAGATGATGTTTGTTGGCATCGAAATCGAAATATATAAATTAAAAATAAATAAAAATAGCGTTTTAATTATTTTTATATATTTACTACATAAGTAATATAATTGTTTATTTTATATTTATAGTTTATATATGTTTATTTAATTTGGTTTTAATGCCCCTAATCAATATTATGGCACCACGAAATTGGTCAGCGCCACAAAAACCAAAACACACAAAAACATTTTTACTCCAAGCATTGTTTCTCTTTTGTTTAAGAACTTCTTTTGTAATTTAACGATTCTTTAGTATGACTGGATGTGAACAAACTGATATTTTTTGATAAGATCGCCTGCTATTTACATATATGGTTGGCGTTGTATGCGCGTATAATTTGTTGCTTGTTTTCATTTGCAACTGTGTACATATTGACTAAGCAGACGAATTATTTTGTTATTATTTTATTGCTATTTAGCTGAAATAACCGGCATCGCGCGGCTGTACAAATTTATTTTTTAGATGACAAAGAATAAATGTGGTAACAAATGCGCATTTACATGAATCATCGCGAATTACTATTATTATTCGTTAAACAGACGTAAATGTACAGCTTTAGTCCTCTATTTATTTAAATTGTATCCCACAACAACAAAATCCGGTTATATCTTATTTGCGTCACCAAACTTTCGAAATAATTTTGTAGCTTCGTCTAGAAACAAAAATTTTTAAAAATTTGTTTAGCAACTTTATTTTCTAAAATTTTTCGTAGACACTTTGTGTTCATCCTCAGAGATCGACTATATAATTAGCATTTATTATAACCAATAATTGGACAACTAAAAATTGTCTATTCGTCTAGTGTATCAAAAAGTGCATATGCCGTCTTTTAACTCGCGTAGTTCCTCGATTGGCTTTTAGCCGTTATTATATTTTCCAAAATGTACAATTTCCTGTAATACCTCACTTTGGCTAACAAACTCAAGTTTTCTTTTGGTATTCGGTGATTTTCTTATATCATATGATCAAAAACTATAGAAAGACTTCCTATGTCATATAAAACAAATATCCGCGGCTGGGAGCACAGAAATAGTTTTTGATGTTTTACTATTTCGTTTTGTATACTATTTTTGTACCTCAGCTGCGGATATTTGTTGTATGACATAGGAAGTCTTTCTATTCTTTCTCGTTTTTATAGGATCCATTACAGCTGAATTGTTTTGTGTTACGTCCAAATGCGAATCTTATTGATCTTTTCGATTGGCCTATGTATTTTAGGTTACATTCTGGGCACATCAGCTCTTAGATGCCTTAGATTGCTTGTCTCTATCAATTCAATTCGTTGCTTTCTAAACACTACCTTTGGTTGACATCCCTGCTTGGTATTTGATACGATACCTATTTATTTCTCCCTGTGTGGCATTATTATGTGAGGACTTCTTTAAAAATTGTCAACCACTTAAATTTAAAGTTAATTGGTTGAGAGTATGATTAGTTATTTCAAAATGAAGCAATCAATTAAAAACGAACGGCTAGATGAAGTAAGGTGGTGGGAAATATATAAAGGATAACTGATAACTAATATTAATATTGATTTTACGATGCCCAGAATGGAATGCGGGTTTTGGAAAAAATGTAGTAAAGTAATTATTACAAAAAAAAGTAACTACTAACAATTGACCACCAAAGTGGTGTACGGTGGGCCCGGCGTCAACAATGCTTAGAATTAACATGAGATCCTGCTCGAAGGGCTTGGTCATATATTCAAAATCAATCAATCAACAATCAATAGTCAAACACAAGCACGGCTATAATGTTTCCCCTAAAATGTACGATTCAAAACGAACAAGCAAGCCGAACTAGTTTTGGTTGCTGCGGTTTAAAAAAAGAATTAAAAGCGACTAAATTTTATCGTGTGCAAACGAATAATAGCGGCCCCAATAATAATAATTAACTGTTAAAATAGTATTGTAAAATCATTGGCTTTACTTTAAATAATAGGCCCATTCGAACATATTGCATACCGTCAGTTGCACCAAATTCAACGTCAAAATCTGATCAAATAAAATCAAAAGATTGACATTCGACTATGATTTCTGGGATATCTTTCGCATAAGCCTTGTATGTAAAATATCACATGAATGTTCACGATGTCAACACAAGAGAAAACTTAATAGTGTAAAACTTAAAGCACGTTTAGCTTCATAACGGAAGATGTTGACAAAAAACTTAACAGATAGCCAACGAGCAGAAATAATAGAAGAGGATCCAGTAAGACACTAGCAAGCAGATATCGAGAAACTGCTGAAGAAACAAGATTACGAAATGAACTAAGTAGAGTTACCTTGCGTGAAGTTCATCAAAACAATGATGTGCGAGAAGTGAGAAGCTGAAGAAGTAGAGAGGACAGTTTGGCAGGTGAGGCATCCACTATGATCACACAACAAATACAACCACGATGTTATTGGTAAAATGGATAAAGTGTGTCCTTTCTGCGGGGTCAAAGGATTTCAGAAGAAGAACACCAAGAATGTGTTGCATGAGTGGAAAACGATTGGACCATTGGAAGTGTCTCCACCAAATTTGTTTCATTATATTTCTGGAGAAACTCCGGAATCAAAACATTTTCTACAAAATATGAGAGCATACAATGCTTGAGCAGTGAAAAAGAGCAATTCAATCCATTGTGTTCGATTAAAGGACAAGTCGATTATAAACTGGGATCATTCTTACAATTACCAAATAAATCGCATAAATTTTTGCAAGAACAACTTTGCGCAAATATAAGTGGTTTGAGGCGGGAAATCATTGAAGATCTGCAGATTTTACATAAGGACAAACAATTGGTTTACGTTTTCAAAACATCACTGGATCGAATGTTATCCGATGAGTATAAAGTAAGTCGTGATATAATTATTCAACGAAGAAGAGAAGGATGGTAATGTATCGAAGGATCACATCGTTCTTACGATGCACTTCAATATCCGTTAGTTTTTTATAAGAGGAGAAGATGGACACTATTTCAATTTGAGACTACTGAACCCAAATACAGGTGCAGAAACAAATAGAAAAATAACTTGGAATGCATTTTATGCGTATCGCATAATGATCGGAGACAATGAGAGATACAATCATATTATCAATTCCCGTCATTTACTTCAACAGTTTGTATGTGTATTGTAGTTGTGTGTACGCAGAAATAGACCCAGAAACAATCGTATTCATACAGCAGAATCAAATGAAATTGCGTACAGAATAGTACATACATTCATTTAAAAGGCGTCGAAGTCCACGAGATTCAGAAACCCATGAGATTCATGGATGTCATCGAAAAGTATCATATTTTGAAACCGTTAGATGCTGGATATTCACAATCGAATGGCAGACCTAGAGGATTACCTAAATTTGGTTACATTCAATTGAAACAGATGATTCAAGGCCCATGTGAAAGATTAAATATGAATTCACCATGTATGAGTGAATGCCATATTTAAATGAGAAGCACACAGGAGAAGATGGATATCCTAAGTATAGCTAACGATTTCCAGGAAATTGTGATTTCACTGTCAAAATACGAATTGGAGGTAACCAAGAGATAGAAGTAGATTATTATTATAATTATTGTTGTAGAGCTTTGCATTCTCATTTCCGGAAATTTTTCTTAAACATGAAAAACATAATTTATAACTTAAATTTATTGCTTCGAATTGCCAGTAAAACTCCACTTACATATCTCAAAAGAAAACCACAAAAAAGTGATTATTTCAACGGCATTTGTTCACTTTCCATTGCCATTTGGCATTCGAAAATCAACAAACATCGTGAACGAAGCCAATTGTGGTCATTAAGGTGGCATAACTTAATAACAACAGAAAATCTATCAACATGCGCACATAATTTAGTCACTTAATGCCACACAAAAATTACTGCAGCTGTAAGTATCAGCCACTTCACTTGATACAAATATCGATTAATAAGTGTCATGTGTAAACGAATAATTATTTGTCGTTTACTGTTCCTTCGCTATAAAATTTATAAATTTAAATTTCAGAGTAGGCGCAAACCACAAAAAAAATAGTAATTCAAATTGGAGCTTGGTTTACGCAGAATTATTTTTTCATTTCTTTTTTTCATAGAACGAGAATTGACCTCCTTCATATGCTGTTCCACCTCAGATTAGGGTTTTTTGTCAAGGTTTTCTTCTTTAGCGCATTACTTAAGCCTGTACCAAAATGAAGCAGCACATACACTTGCAAGTTGTGATCAGGTTACCCTTTACACAATTTTACACATCACGTAGCTGCCTAATACATGACCAGAACAGCTCACATGATGCGGACCCTATACTGGAAGGTTACGGAGCTGGTAGATTTATCTATTCAACTTTGGTCCCCCCTTCCAATAGACGCCAAACCACCGATAGAAGTAGATAATCACTGGGTGGTGCCAAACAATCCGCTTCTCTCAAAAATGTTTCAAACATACATAAATGTGGAGTACTAGAGCTCAGTGAAATCAATTAAATACATATGTGCAAATATGTTAACAAAGTCAGTGGTGTTATGGATGTACACCCTGCGCCATTGAAATGTTCGGTTTGAAATTTTAAAGTAAATTTTGGAAATACCACCGTTTGCTTCAAAAGTAGATAGCAAAAATGATAAATTCTGATTATCAAAACAATTTTTACACTATTCCAAATATATTCAAATAAAAAGAACGGTAATCCGACATTTTAGACCTACATAACGTCGGATAAGGAATATTACCGCTCTACCACGTAACAATTTGGTAGGTCTTTACAGTACTTTTAACAAAGTTTTTTCAATTGAAAAATAGTTTTTTGTTGACAACGGGAATTTTTATTCAAAATAAGAATTAACAGAAATAAAATAATTCATCTCAACCAAAATATTTTGAGAGAAATTGAACTTTTTAAAATCAATGATTAATAACCCAGCCCTTGGCTTTTACGATGGCCTTAAACCCGATCAGCATTGAATTCTAAAGTTTGATTAAATAATATATTGTTATTTCTTCAAACCAGACTTTTTCTATAAGTTTTTTCCGCTCTTTGGCACTTTACAGCTTGTAATTTGTAATCTTCTTTCATATGAAGGACCAAATATTTTCAACAATATTGAGGTCAGGACTATTTCCTGTCCAAGGTAACGACTCAATCACCAAGCTATTTTTAAATTCGGCTACCTAAACAAAATAGACATTAAAATTAAGCATTCTTACTTCACAAATAACATCAATAACTGACGGAGAGTAATCGTCCTGGAAGAGTGGAATACCGATGTATTGAGTCGGGTCCTCAATAGTCACGACTCAGGTTTCGATAATTTTTTTATATTTTCCTCCGTTTTCTGAACTATCCAGAAGGCATAGTGATCACACTCCAAAGGCTGTTATGGCTCTCCAGGCCATAACATATGGTGAATTTTTCACTGTCGGCGAAATACATTCTGTTAAATACCGTTTGCCTTTTCGTCGCCGCACCCTTGTCCTTACATCGGGTCCAAAGATTTTGAATTTGGATTTATCCGAGAATATGGACCAACGCCAGTCCCTGGGCATTGAGTTTTTTCATTTTATTGCGAATTTGAGGTTTGCAGCTGCCATTTTTGCTGCCAGTAATGATTTTCTCGCAGGTCGACAAGCATATAAACCAAGTTCCTTTTAATAGTATGAACTGAAATAGTGTCGGTTGTTGCTACTAGAAGCTAACTTCTCAGCTCCAAAGCCGTAGCAAACCTTTGCTTAAGATCTAAATATCTGAAATTCGATTTGTAGAAAACAGAAGTTCTCCTCTTTGCATCAGAGCCAAATTATCGTTTGATTTTCGGAATATTGCATTAAAAACGTTCTAATTGCTGTTTGGCTACACTAAATTACTCTTGCAATTTATGAATCTGTGTACTTTTTGCCTTTGCTTGCAAAATTTTGGCTTTTTCGTTAGCATTTAATTTAGAGCGACACTTTGTAAAATTAACTCTTTGACTACTTAATTGAAACCGAACGAATATTTCATCCTTAGTTTGGCTTTAAATACGTAATAAGGCGTGAAATATGCTGAAAAATAAAAAAACAAAAAAAAATAGCGAATGAGGTAAAATCTATGTGAGAATTGCATGAAATAGTCAATAATCGAAATCGAACATTTCAATGGCGCAGGGTGTATTTGCAATACTCAGAGCAATTAGTTTCAAATGAGGAGATATATAAATAGTAATGAAGCGGCTTGGCGAATATTGGGTTTCCGCCGTCAACGAGTATATTTTACAAGTGAAATTGCTGAGAGAGTATGCAGTGAACCATCTCTCTGAATACGACATTAACTGCTTTTCCAATTTTGTCAAAGTGATCCATTTGCAAGAACGTTGCTATATGCCTTAGCACCATCATATTATATTTATATGGAATACAACAAGACGAATCTTTCAAGGGAGAAAGGACTCCAGTCATTCAAAAATGACGCATTGGGACGAGTGTACACGGTGTAAGAGATTTAATTGCAACAATATTGACAACGTATAGTCCATCGTATCCAAATAGATTAGGGGAGAAATTCAAATAAAGTATGAGCGGTGATGTATTGCGTCAGGTGCGAAAAGTTCATCCGGCATTAAATATCTAACTCAATGAAGAGATATTTAATTAAGCACTTATTCGTTTGGAAGACAAATGCTAAGCAATAAGCAATCAATCTTTAGTTGAACTCGAAATGCAAGAATCGATGCATTGAATTCCGAAATATTGCAATACAGCTTTCAAAGCGAACCTTTGGTAATATGAAAGTCAAAATTTTGGAGCTGTTGTTGCTTTAAAACTGGTACTTCATTTTCTAATGACTGAATTTGAGAATTACACATTTCAACTTTAACTTCAATACGCAACAATAACAACATAAATTTATTGGAAAAGATAATAACGACTCCAAGCCAATCGAGGCACTACGAATAAGATAATTTTTAGTTGTCCAATTTTTGGTTATAATAAATATTAATTATATATAGTCGATCTCTGAGGATGAAGACAAAGTGCGTCTTCGAAAAATTTTAGAAAATATTGTTTGTGTTTCTAAACAAATTTTTAAAAATTTATGTTTCTGGGCGAAGTTATATAATGTTGTCGAAAGTTTGGTGACGCGAATAAGAGATAAAGAGGAAGTATGTTGTTGTGGGATACAATTTAAATAAATAAAAGACCTATCATAGAAATATTGAAAAAACCAAGTTAACAACGAATACTCCTAGTGTGTGGACAGCATAGCCGAGTTGTTCAACGAAGAAACTAAATTAATAAAGTATTGAAATACTTGAAATTACGTTATTCTAATTATTAAATCTCCATCCTATATTTTCCTAAAATCTTCATCCTATATAAATATTAATTATGTAGTCAATTTCTGAGGATGAAGACAAAGTGTATTCGAAATATTTAAGAAAATAAAGTTGCTAACCAAATTTATAAAAACATTTTGTTTCTACACGAAGTTATACATTTTTTTGGAAAGTTTGGTGACGCAAATAAGAGAGCTAAAGCTGTGCACTTACGTCTGTTTAACGAACAATAAAATTTAGTAAACATTTTTGTAATTAAATGCACATTTTGGACCACATTTATTCTTTGTCATTTAAAAAAATAAATTTGTACAGCCGAGCAATGCCGGTTATTTCAGCTAAATAGTAATAAAATAATAACAAAATAATTCGTCTGCTTAGTAAATATGTGCACAGTTGTAAATTGAAAATACGTAGGTAACAAATTATACGTGCATAAAACGCCAACAATATAAAATAATATCACGCGATCTTTTCAAAAAAATTACCAAAGTAGTTCAACAAACAGAAGATAAACAATCCTTGGGTTGAAATTGTTTTTGTGTGTTTTGTTTTTTGCGGCGCTGACTAATTTTGTAGTGCAGCGTGCAGGGTCTTCACCTGATTTGTATCGGAGGAGGTGACCGCGCATGTTCTGTAAATTGCATAACAAGTGGAGTTTTTATGGGTTACTGTAATGAACGTCGTGTAAGCCTTTGTATCAGGGATCAAATTGACATAAATTCTAAAGTACTAAAATGTTGAGCGCTGGGGACTAAATTGAGCTTCAAAGGCCTTTTTTTAATTTTTTGATGAATTTTTTGATCGTTCATTTAATTACTTACATATTTTACCGAAGATACTAAAAGTACCAAAAGATATATTTTCTTGTTTTCGTTTTCTTAAGAGGTAAAGGGTTCATGTTTTTACATTCAAAGATTTTCGCAGATGCATATCAAAAATTTGTTTTCTTTAAACATAAAAAATAAATTTTAACAAAAAATGTCTTAAATCAAAACAAATGATTGGTTATGTTGTTTATGTAACCTTATTTTAATTATTTATTCACGCATCGCCGATTTTAAAGAAAAAAGATGAAACTCGACATCTGCAAAAAAAAGCAGACGACGATTTTTGAGTTTGTTTCTCGGGGTTCAATTGACTTTTCAATCAGATGATTATTTTTTCTCTTTTTGTCTTTGTAGTTTCTCCTATATTGTGTTTCAATTTTTGACGTAATAACGTTTTACACCGCATGTTCAGAAAACTTACCCGAAATTTAGCCCTTGGTCGGGGGCAATTACTCATCAACTATAAGCATTACCTTTAATTTAAAGATATGGTTGCTTAGACTGGTCCTTCGGCTTTATGTGTCACGCATAATATTATTGCAATGACGTCATCCGGCGGCAGAGGAACCCGCGCCGCGAACCTCTGATTTCGACCGATTTAAATGCTTGAACCAGGGTAGCGAGAGAATGGCCCATCCGATCGGAGATTAGATGGTGTCAATTTTTGCGTAAAAACCAGTGGTGGTTAATTTATTTTAAATTAAATTAATTAATCTCCACATAAATTTGAATTAAAAATTCAAACTACAAAATAGCGATTTACAGAGATTGAGGGCACTATAGCGAGAGAATGCCTAATCAGATCGGAGCAATTCGGTTATTAGCATATTGCGCATATTCCGATTCACTTAGACATCTCTACGATTGCTTGTTAATGGCCATCGAATATTGCCCAATGAAATAAAAATTTCTATGGCACGACTTTTTTGTAAAATCGACCAATGGTCAACTGAGGGTCGCGCTAACATGATGCCCACTACGAAGCATCTAGAAAATACAGATAAATGTCTTGGCATATTCCGATTCACTTAGACATCTCTACGATTGCTTGTTAATGGCCATCGAATATTGCCCAATGAAATACAAATTTCTATGGCACGACTTTTTTGTAAAATCGACCAATGGTCAACTGAGGGTCGCGCTAACATGATGCCCACTACGAAGCATCTAGAAAATACAGATAAATGTCTTGGCATATTCCGATTCACTTAGACATCTCTACGATTGCTTGTTAATGGCCATCGAATATTGCCCAATGAAATAAAAATTTCTATGGCACGACTTTTTTGTAAAATCGACCAATGGTCAACTGAGGGTCGCGCTAACATGATGCCCACTACAAAGCATCTAGAAAATACAGATAAATGTCTTGGCATATTCCGATTCACTTAGACATCTCTACGATTGCTTGTTAATGGCCATCGAATATTGCCCAATGAAATAAAAATTTCTATGGTACGACTTTTTTGTAAAATCGATCAATGGTCAACTGAGGGTCGCGCTAACATGATGCCCACTACGAAGCATCTAGAAAATAAAGATAAATATCTTGGCATATTCCGATTCACTTAGACATCTCTACGATTGCTTGTTAATGGCCATCGAATATTGCCCAATGAAATAAAAATTTCTATGGCACGACTTTTTTGTAAAATCGACCAATGGTTAACTGAGGGTCGCGCTAACATGATGCCCACTACGAAGCATCTAGAAAATACAGATAAATGTCTTGGCATATTCCGATTCACTTAGACATCTCTACGATTGCTTGTTAATGGCCATCGAATATTGCCCAATGAAATAAAAATTTCTATGGTACGACTTTTTTGTAAAATCGATCAATGGTCAACTGAGGGTCGCGCTAACATGATGCCCACTACGAAGCATCTAGAAAATACAGATAAATGTCTTGGCATATTCCGATTCACTTAGACATCTCTACGATTGCTTGTTAATGGCCATCGAATATTGCCCAATGAAATAAAAATTTCTATGGTACGACTTTTTTGTAAAATCGATCAATGGTCAACTGAGGGTCGCGCTAACATGATGCCCACTACGAAGCATCTAGAAAATACAGATAAATGTCTTGGCATATTCCGATTCACTTAGACATCTCTACGATTGCTTGTTAATGGCCATCGAATATTGCCCAATGAAATAAAAATTTCTATGGCACGACTTTTTTGTAAAATCGACCAATGGTCAACTGAGGGTCGCGCTAACATGATGCCCACTACGAAGCATCTAGAAAATACAGATAAATGTCTTGGCATATTCCGATTCACTTAGACATCTCTACGATTGCTTGTTAATGGCCATCGAATATTGCCCAATGAAATACAAATTTCTATGGCACGACTTTTTTGTAAAATCGACCAATGGTCAACTGAGGGTCGCGCTAACATGATGCCCACTACGAAGCATCTAGAAAATACAGATAAATGTCTTGGCATATTCCGATTCACTTAGACATCTCTACGATTGCTTGTTAATGGCCATCGAATATTGCCCAATGAAATAAAAATTTCTATGGCACGACTTTTTTGTAAAATCGACCAATGGTCAACTGAGGGTCGCGCTAACATGATGCCCACTACAAAGCATCTAGAAAATACAGATAAATGTCTTGGCATATTCCGATTCACTTAGACATCTCTACGATTGCTTGTTAATGGCCATCGAATATTGCCCAATGAAATAAAAATTTCTATGGTACGACTTTTTTGTAAAATCGATCAATGGTCAACTGAGGGTCGCGCTAACATGATGCCCACTACGAAGCATCTAGAAAATAAAGATAAATATCTTGGCATATTCCGATTCACTTAGACATCTCTACGATTGCTTGTTAATGGCCATCGAATATTGCCCAATGAAATAAAAATTTCTATGGTACGACTTTTTTGTAAAATCGATCAATGGTCAACTGAGGGTCGCGCTAACATGATGCCCACTACGAAGCATCTAGAAAATAAAGATAAATATCTTGGCATATTCCGATTCACTTAGACATCTCTACGATTGCTTGTTAATGGCCATCGAATATTGCCCAATGAAATAAAAATTTCTATGGCACGACTTTTTTGTAAAATCGACCAATGGTTAACTGAGGGTCGCGCTAACATGATGCCCACTACGAAGCATCTAGAAAATACAGATAAATGTCTTGGCATATTCCGATTCACTTAGACATCTCTACGATTGCTTGTTAATGGCCATCGAATATTGCCCAATGAAATAAAAATTTCTATGGTACGACTTTTTTGTAAAATCGATCAATGGTCAACTGAGGGTCGCGCTAACATGATGCCCACTACGAAGCATCTAGAAAATACAGATAAATGTCTTGGCATATTCCGATTCACTTAGACATCTCTACGATTGCTTGTTAATGGCCATCGAATATTGCCCAATGAAATAAAAATTTCTATGGTACGACTTTTTTGTAAAATCGATCAATGGTCAACTGAGGGTCGCGCTAACATGATGCCCACTACGAAGCATCTAGAAAATACAGATAAATGTCTTGGCATATTCCGATTCACTTAGACATCTCTACGATTGCTTGTTAATGGCCATCGAATATTGCCCAATGAAATACAAATTTCTATGGCACGACTTTTTTGTAAAATCGACCAATGGTCAACTGAGGGTCGCGCTAACATGATGCCCACTACGAAGCATCTAGAAAATACAGATAAATGTCTTGGCATATTCCGATTCACTTAGACATCTCTACGATTGCTTGTTAATGGCCATCGAATATTGCCCAATGAAATAAAAATTTCTATGGCACGACTTTTTTGTAAAATCGACCAATGGTCAACTGAGGGTCGCGCTAACATGATGCCCACTACAAAGCATCTAGAAAATACAGATAAATGTCTTGGCATATTCCGATTCACTTAGACATCTCTACGATTGCTTGTTAATGGCCATCGAATATTGCCCAATGAAATAAAAATTTCTATGGTACGACTTTTTTGTAAAATCGATCAATGGTCAACTGAGGGTCGCGCTAACATGATGCCCACTACGAAGCATCTAGAAAATAAAGATAAATATCTTGGCATATTCCGATTCACTTAGACATCTCTACGATTGCTTGTTAATGGCCATCGAATATTGCCCAATGAAATAAAAATTTCTATGGCACGACTTTTTTGTAAAATCGACCAATGGTTAACTGAGGGTCGCGCTAACATGATGCCCACTACGAAGCATCTAGAAAATACAGATAAATGTCTTGGCATATTCCGATTCACTTAGACATCTCTACGATTGCTTGTTAATGGCCATCGAATATTGCCCAATGAAATAAAAATTTCTATGGTACGACTTTTTTGTAAAATCGATCAATGGTCAACTGAGGGTCGCGCTAACATGATGCCCACTACGAAGCATCTAGAAAATACAGATAAATGTCTTGGCATATTCCGATTCACTTAGACATCTCTACGATTGCTTGTTAATGGCCATCGAATATTGCCCAATGAAATAAAAATTTCTATGGCACGACTTTTTTGTAAAATCGACCAATGGTCAACTGAGGGTCGCGCTAACATGATGCCCACTACAAAGCATCTAGAAAATACAGATAAATGTCTTGGCATATTCCGATTCACTTAGACATCTCTACGATTGCTTGTTAATGGCCATCGAATATTGCCCAATGAAATAAAAATTTCTATGGTACGACTTTTTTGTAAAATCGATCAATGGTCAACTGAGGGTCGCGCTAACATGATGCCCACTACGAAGCATCTAGAAAATAAAGATAAATATCTTGGCATATTCCGATTCACTTAGACATCTCTACGATTGCTTGTTAATGGCCATCGAATATTGCCCAATGAAATAAAAATTTCTATGGCACGACTTTTTTGTAAAATCGACCAATGGTTAACTGAGGGTCGCGCTAACATGATGCCCACTACGAAGCATCTAGAAAATACAGATAAATGTCTTGGCATATTCCGATTCACTTAGACATCTCTACGATTGCTTGTTAATGGCCATCGAATATTGCCCAATGAAATAAAAATTTCTATGGTACGACTTTTTTGTAAAATCGATCAATGGTCAACTGAGGGTCGCGCTAACATGATGCCCACTACGAAGCATCTAGAAAATACAGATAAATGTCTTGGCATATTCCGATTCACTTAGACATCTCTACGATTGCTTGTTAATGGCCATCGAATATTGCCCAATGAAATAAAAATTTCTATGGTACGACTTTTTTGTAAAATCGATCAATGGTCAACTGAGGGTCGCGCTAACATGATGCCCACTACGAAGCATCTAGAAAATACAAATAAATGTCTTGGCATATTCCGATTCACTTAGACATCTCTACGATTGCTTGTTAATGGCCATCGAATATTGCCCAATGAAATAAAAATTTCTATGGCACGACTTTTTTGTAAAATCGACCAATGGTCAACTGAGGGTCGCGCTAACATGATGCCCACTACAAAGCATCTAGAAAATACAGATAAATGTCTTGGCATATTCCGATTCACTTAGACATCTCTACGATTGCTTGTTAATGGCCATCGAATATTGCCCAATGAAATAAAAATTTCTATGGTACGACTTTTTTGTAAAATCGATCAATGGTCAACTGAGGGTCGCGCTAACATGATGCCCACTACGAAGCATCTAGAAAATAAAGATAAATATCTTGGCATATTCCGATTCACTTAGACATCTCTACGATTGCTTGTTAATGGCCATCGAATATTGCCCAATGAAATAAAAATTTCTATGGCACGACTTTTTTGTAAAATCGACCAATGGTTAACTGAGGGTCGCGCTAACATGATGCCCACTACGAAGCATCTAGAAAATACAGATAAATGTCTTGGCATATTCCGATTCACTTAGACATCTCTACGATTGCTTGTTAATGGCCATCGAATATTGCCCAATGAAATAAAAATTTCTATGGTACGACTTTTTTGTAAAATCGATCAATGGTCAACTGAGGGTCGCGCTAACATGATGCCCACTACGAAGCATCTAGAAAATAAAGATAAATATCTTGGCATATTCCGATTCACTTAGACATCTCTACGATTGCTTGTTAATGGCCATCGAATATTGCCCAATGAAATAAAAATTTCTATGGCACGACTTTTTTGTAAAATCGACCAATGGTTAACTGAGGGTCGCGCTAACATGATGCCCACTACGAAGCATCTAGAAAATACAGATAAATGTCTTGGCATATTCCGATTCACTTAGACATCTCTACGATTGCTTGTTAATGGCCATCGAATATTGCCCAATGAAATAAAATTTTATATGACAACCTATTATTTACAAATATTTTTTTATTTTCCAATAAGAATAAAATCATATTCATTTCCTTCCTTTCGTATAGTGTGTGGCACTCACCTTAAGAAATATGTTTAACAGTGTAGTTACTATTACATACAAAACATTTTTAAATTCTTATTGGATTTGTATACATATATGTTATTTTTTTTGTTATAAACTTCACTCTCGTACTGATTATGGTTCTTGGAAAGAGTTAAAAGCAGAATTAAAAATTAAATTCCAATGTTCCAAATCCATAGAACAATTACAAGTAGAGCTCATTAACGTTAGGCAACAAAGAAATGAGAGTGTTACAACATATGCAGGTAGGGTCGAAAAATTACTTTCCGAATTGAACGAAGTATGTATAACTAGTGAAGGTACGGCTGTTTCAAAAACCATTGTACACCTAAATTCTAAAACGGCTCTTAAGGCTTTTCAAGAAGGCCTCATCGATCAAATCAAACTTATTATTAAAGCTTGTCGTTTTACTACACTCCAGGATTCCATAAATAAAGCTTGTGAAGAAGAACTTACTTTAAATACATGTAATACGCTCAATTCTTATGATCAATCTAATAAAGTTAAGTGCCAAATATGCAAACGAGTTGGACATTCCGCAGAGAAATGTTACAATCGATTTCCAGATCAGAAAAATCAAGTTGTTAGTAGAACTTTACCAAATCATACGTCATTTAAGAGGTACTATAACGAAGTAAAACAACCAAAACCGGAAATTACTGTTGTTCAGAAAGCTTTAATTTGTGCTTACTGTAAGGCGCCTGGATATTACATCAGTATTTGCAGAAAACGCCAGTTTGTTAACTCAAACAGACAAAATGAAACCTCAAAACCAAATATTCCATCTTCTTCGGGAAATGGATCGGGATTCGTTCCAGAAATTTCAGCAAACACTCCAGTTCGGATCCAGAATTTAAAGTAGAGTGTTTACCGGTTCCAAATATTACAAACAATAAATTACAAAATAAACATAATCATTCCAGTTTTTTAATTGAATCAGCAACTCATAATTCAAATCGTCTCAATCATAAATCTAATCCAAATTCATATCATAAATATTGCAATTCAAATTTAGAAGTTCACTCAATTAACATTACAAATCAATTCAATAATAAAAACTATGTTGAATTACACCTAGACGTATTAAAACTAAGTTCGTTTCTCTTCTTGGTTGACACTGGGGCTGACATTAGCATCATAAAGCGCAATTTCTTGGCTGATGACACACTTTGTTATCCAGAAAGAAAATGCAAAATTAAAGGAATAACTACTCAATTAATCGAGACAATAGCCAGTTGTGAAGCACATGTAATTCTATCGGACTCTTTATCCATAAATCATTCATTCCAAATCGTACCAAGTTCGTTTCCTGTATCATGTGCCGGCATTATTGGAAAAGATTTTTTGTCTAAATATAAGTGTAAGATAGATTTTTCTAATAATATTTTTGAAATTTTGTTTAATGATATTCCAATTCAACTTAAATTAATGTCTAATTCTTCTGTTCTAATTCCGGCTCGTTCAGAAAAAACAACTTCAATTCATTCCAATATTCCCAACGACGTCGACTATGTTTGCCAATCATCTGAAATATTGTCTGGCGTATACATAGCGAATTCTATCGTTACATCAAAAAAAAAATCTCGTAACTATAAGCATCGTAAATACAAACGATTACGAAGTCGAATTCGAAAATCTTAATTTACAAGTTACCAAACTAAACGAGTTTGATGTAATTCAGCTAAATCCTTGGCCAAATGTCATAAACAATCGGTTACAGACTATTGAATCATTTCTAAAAATCGACCATCTTAATAAAGAAGAACGAAATTCCATTATAAACTTATGTCGAAAGTACAACGAAATCTTTTTCATGCCAGGTGACAAGTTTACCGCAACCGATGTCACGATGCACAAAATCAGAACCGATATCAACATAGATCCCATATATGAGCCGTTTAATTTGAAAGTGGAATAAGTCGTATTTTCATTATATTGAGATAATTAAACATTTGTGTTTTCATGTTATGAAAAATATCAATACAACTTTTGTTTAAAGTGTTTGCATTTATGATATTACTATACTAACTACTTTTAGCTAAAGTGATAAATTTCATAATAATGCTTGGTAAAATATGAGTTTCTTGTATCGCAAATGACTTATTCCACTTTCATATTAAAGTTTTTTTAATAAAAATGACTTATACCATCATTTCATATTGATTTTATTCATTAATAATTGACATCCAGTTATTACAAAGAGAAAGTTACAATGAATTTGCTAGATTTAGATTTCATTTTACTCCTCAACAAGTTGATCCGACCTTTTTAAGTTTTGAACATATTCATGATGAACAGGTGGAATATATGGGAGCAAATCCATCATGTCTTTATATTTCGCGATTGTGACCGGACGCCCACTTGAGTACAAGGGGAGTTATTCTACAGAACCAAAATTTTTTGCTCGTCCCCTTTTCGGTGTTAAGTCCAAAATATAAAACTCTGCATCACTAGCCAACGATGTTTTGTGGTACATTTTATAAGGAGAATCTCTTATAAATCTAATCCACTTTATTTTCAACCATTTCACAGAATTTCCTTCATTATTTTTTAGTCTCCTTAACACTGATTGCTCCAAACTTTTTGTCGAGAAAAACTGTTCCTTACGCATTTGATGGACTTTGAAAGGGTTATTTTTTCGGCATTTGGCAATCACACTATAGTAATCATCAGGGATGTATAAAACATTTGTTTTTCTTATTGCCATTTCTATTATTCCAAAGTCTCGGTAATTTGGTAGGAACGAATGACCAGATTCCAAAAATTTATGATCAATTACACGTATGCTGTTATCGGGCGATTGAACAATTTTCATTAAAGTTAATGCTAATTTGAAGTTTCGGTTTTGCTCTGTGCATGCATCACTATAAGCTGTTATATGATTTTGAGTTGTAACGTTCTTTAAAATATGTTGCATGAAACAGGATGCCACTTCTTGAGCTCCTCTGGATGCAATGGTTTCATCCCAAACACACATATCAACATTATTGTTATGGAAATTATGAAACCCTGAGTTTAGAACATACATATTTCTCTTGTAATAAGCAACTGACGTAGAAAGTTTAGGATAAGGAAGCGCCTTCTGTAAATCAAAGGAAAATGAAAAATGCTTATCCGGATTATTTGATGCCCTTCGCAGATCCTGCTGTAAATTCTCTCTAGCCACTTCCGCATCTTTAAGATGTGAGTCGTGTTGACGTTTGAGATAATTTTTTTCTTCTTCATTACTTGATGCGTCAAATTTTAGTTTAAATTGATCACATTTATGGCAAGTATCTTTGCGGGGATGATGAAAATGCAGGTTAAATTCATTATTGAAAATTTTTCTATATGTCCATTCATTTGCATGTGGAATTCTGTTCGCGTTATATATTTCAACATAAAGGTTAAACATCTTTCTGATATCTAGATCCGGGCTCAAGTATTGTCGACGTGGGTTATGGTTTCTAGTGTAATGACTGGGATACGAAGGGAAACTCAAAATATGTTCTTTTATTTCTCCAATTTCATCATCAGCCGTATTTCTGGATGATCCTGGCATTTTTCCGCGCATATCTTCGCCTGGAGTTTCTGTATTTATAGCCCGATGTAATCTTCCACTAGAAATTTGGAAAGTTTCTAAAAAAAATTTCCTGCAAACTGTTATCGTTGAATTTGTCAAATACAAATTATACGTATAGCTGCATTTCCTTTGAATATGCTTCCAATTCCTCGGACGTCTTGCTTTTATTGGTTTGGCCTTAACCGCTCCAAATAAAAATATGTTTTGCTTTTCGAAATCTCCCATTGTCCAAAATTGGTCAAATAAGTCTTTTCGATGTTGTAGGCTTATTAAATTAAAACATTTTTTTGAGCAAAAACAATTCTTATTTACAAACCGTTTAGCGGGAGCTAGTTTACCTGAACTAGTCGCATACCTTTCACCTCTTTGGAAGATTCACTCGCTTCGGTTGTTAAGTTTGTTAGTCTCATAACTTTAATACCGGTCCGTTTTCCCGGGAATATATCTATGCAAATCGAAATATGTAGATACGTATAAGATAGCAAAATTGACAGACCCTAACAGTAATCTTGATCAGTTATTTAAGTTAAGTGGTTTAAGTCCATTTTTTAACAAAAATAATTTAATGATGACAATAGACAAATGACAGTATGTACGATCTTTCTAACAGTAACAACTTACAGTCAAATTAAAAAAATGAATCCCTAATACTTGTGCAATCAATAAATATTAAAAATAAAAATCCCGTAAATGTTTGCATTTTTATTTCTCGATATTTTCATTATCGCGCTTCAACAAAATATGGACTTATAACACTTTAAAAAAAAAAACGGTTGATATTAACCTGAATCACTACTTGATGAAAAGTGAGAATCATCCGATGATGAAAATTGAATAATTCTTTTCATTTTCTTTTATTTCAATCTAGCACAATTGAAAAGAATAATATACCTATTATTTAGGTTATTTTAGTTACTAAATTCTTAGCTAGATGAAATAATACAGTGCAATATGGTTTATTCACACGTTTTGATTAAGGTAATGCCATTAAGAAAGTAATTTAAGTAGAGAAGTGTTTCGTATCAGTGTTGCCAACTATTATTTTTGGTGGGTGCCAGATTTAAACAGAAATAGGGCTAGATTGCTAGTACATAGGGCTAGATTTTTTTTTTACTTTAAATAGAAATAAAAGCAATAAATTTAACAAAACTCAGTTTATTTTTTTTATTTCAGTTGCTTATGTTATAAATCAAAATGAAAATTGGATTTATGTATAATAAATGCTTTTAATTATTGAATCAAAGACTAAATCAATATAAGACAAATACAAAAATTCAACGTATCAAATTATTTGATACACATACTTCTTATAAAATTAGATTTTATTTAGGTACACATATAATGCTTTTAATATTTGTTCGAATTATATAAAAAAAATTATAAAGTTAATTAAAAAATAACAAAAAAAAACATAAAATAAAGTAAAACGTAACAATGTAAATAAATATACATACATAAGATATATAAAATTTAAAATAATTCGAATTTTATTTTTAATCACAGTTCTCAAAAGTCTCGTCTCTTCATTAAATTTTTACTTAAGGAACTAATTTTTGACAAATTACAAGTTGTACTAGTCAATTTGATGCAATAGTTCAGAAATTGGCAATTCCTCCTCTTCACTATTATAAGCCGCTAAAGTACCAACTTTTTTAATTACATCAATAGGTAAAATATAATTACAGCACAGTCCATATCGCTGTAGACCAAATCTTATAGTGAGAATTGCATTTAAAGTGGCAAATTGCATTCGGTTTCGGCTTTTATTTTTGATTAAATTCATTTGGCTAAACACCCGTTCGATATCTCCGTTCGAATGGGGAAATGATAAAAGTTTTAGAGCAAAATTAGAAAGTTCCTCAAACGGATTTTTCCCAGCTGAGTCGCGATATTTTTCAACTTCAATCCATAAATCAATGGTGGTTTTTGAATTCCACTTAATTGTGTTCATGTTTTTATATTGGAATTCAATTGCAGTAATTTGATCTGAATCAGTTTCAAAACATGTTAGAATTGGCAATATCGATTCTTGATGTCTGCTTAGTACTTTATCGTAACTGACAACATACATTTGTTTTAGTAGTAAAATATTATCTGGTAATCTATTTTTTAATTCATTTACCAATTGTTTGACAAATAAAATGCAGTTTTTCCTAACAGCTAGTTGCGCCTCCGTAGATGGTAGTTTAACTTCCTTTTCAAAGTGGTACCCCAAGTTGGACGACCAATCAATATAGTCACTGTTATTCATGTTTATCACATCATATGTTTCGTTGGAGACGATTTTGCGTGTTAACGATTTCAATAAATTTACGACATCGGATAATAACTTTGATGGATCAGCTGATTTCGACTGAAATGCTACATTTACATTAGAAACCTCTTTCAAAATAGGCGCTAAGAAAATGAAGTAAACTTTGTACGTGTGATTGTTAAACATTTTGCTTAGAATATCTGCTGCTTTACATTCTTGTTTTTCAATGTTAAACATAGTAGTTAGTTCAAGCCACGAAGATAAAATTGTTTTTACAGCTTTTTCGATCGATAGCCAACGCGTGTCCGAAATTCTAGGAATATTCAAGGGTGTAGCATTTTCGTTAATCAATTTGTATAGTTCTTTATACTTATACATTCTGACACTTGAGTGGGAAAACCAATTATGCGTTTCCCGCAATAAAAATTCAAGTTCCGTCGGAAGGCATTTGCTCGCATGATGTACAGCTAGTACCATAGAATGACAAGCGCATCTAATTAAAAGTAAAGATGGAATTTCACGTTTTAAAATTGCATGAACACCGTTGTTTATTCCAGTCATAACCGAAGCATTATCTGTTCCTATTCCCAGAAGTTTGTTTATCTTTAAATTAAATTTGTTGAAGACGACTTTAATTGCGTTTACAATCGATTGTGCGTCGCACGATTCTAGTTCGATTAATTCTAAATACGTCGAGATTATTTGGCCATGAAGTTTAGAAAAATACATAATTGCAAGTCCTAAATACTTCGTGATACTTATATCATTCGATTCGTCTATTAAAATACTGTAGTAAGAATCGCCTAAGTCATTTTTCAGATCTGCCCGAAAATGAGCCCCTAAAACATTTTGTATAATATTTGTACATTTAGTTCTGCGGAGTCTCATTACACTTTTTAAGCGGCACTTAGAATTAATTACATCACACAAGTGTCCCGTTGGCAGAATTGACTGATAACAAGCCACGTACATGCACAAATAGGTCTCCAAATCGTTATTATCATTTAAATTTTGCCTGTTATAACTTAGTGTGGGTTGACGTCTATCACTAAAAGGTTTCATTGCTGCAATATGCGTTTTACTTGCGGCATGACGATCTAAAACATATTTTTTTGCGAAGAAAGAAATTTTGCAGAATTTGCATGATAGTTTATTGTAATTATTATCTATCCCCATTATCCAGTCTCGATATTTTTCATTTTGAAACCAATCTTTGCGAACTTTTTGTGAATAAGACTTTTTAAATGTTAAATCTTGTTTGGGAAAAATTTTCGACCTGGACCTACATAATATTACAATTAGGTGTATTAATACAATTTATATTAATTTAAACCAACAATAAATTGAAAATTAAACTTACTCATTGCTATCAGAAACATCTAAATACTCGTCAGATTCTGCATCCATTATTGATGTTTGATATTTGGTAATATTTAAAATAAAGATGACACCAACTGCTGCTAGCTCCGTTAATATGCTCTGAACAAGACTTTTTGTTTTTAAGGTTACAATTTAGTTTTAATTATTGTAGCAATTGGAAATATATATTATGATTAGGTACGTTTTTTTTGTTGAAAAGAACTGACACTGCAAAAAATACGAATGAGGACAACGTGTAATGTTAAATTAAATTTGAAAATAGTTTTTTTAACCTACTTCCATATTTGTTTTATGTCACTAAGAGAAGAGAGAGAACAATAATATAGACAAAACAGACATAATTTCCTCGGAATAAACTTATACTGTTTTCCAGTTACACAAAAAAAAAAACCCGGGCGAAACCGGGGCGATAGCAGCTGTCATTCGTCGCCCGGTAAAATTTTTCGGGGCGATTACTAACACAATTACATTTTAAACGTCATTTAAATAAAAACTAAATATAATTAACTAAATTAACACGAAAAAAATCTTTCATTGCAAAATTAACGTAGAATTGTTAAAATAATTTGTATACACATGCAAAAAACAAAAAATTACGGAAACCGCATTTTTTGCTGTTCCAGTTGAAACGTCAAAAAACTAACCCGGTTTTGCCCCGGTTTCGCCCCGGTTTTTTATTTTTGTGTAACTGGAAAACAGTATTATAATGGAAACCACGGCGGCTCTAGTATATAATAATTTTTATAAAAATGTGGTAATAAAAATAATGCAGTTTTTGTAGCAACTACGATAAAAAAATGAATGAGTATGTTTTATCCTCGATTTCGCCGGAAGAAAAATTAAGTAATAAATTGATAAATAATATAGTACTGACTTCTGCAAATTTGTTTTGAAATTCAGATTTTTAAGGGCAAATTTAGGGCTAAATCAATCTAAATAGTGCTAAATTACCCTTGTGTGCAAAACTAGATTTTATGGGGCTAAACAAAATTTAAAAGGGCTAAATCTAGCCCTGAAAGGGCTAAATTGGCAACACTGTTTCGTATGACCAAAGTATACATAGATCCGTTTCGTTTTTGTTTCAAAGTTATGAAAATAATATACAAATTTTAGTCTCTTTCTATATGCAATAGGATAAAAACGTCTATAAAGTACAAAGCAAACAATCTAAACCAACACAAATGTCTTATACAAGCCAAGCCATATTATTGCCATACAAACACAAAATAAAACCTACTATTTCTGTAAGTATTAGCGTCATGCAGTATAACCAAAACCAACAATAATTACAAGCCTGACGACCACCAATATTATAAATTTATTTTTCGCTTATTGGCGATCGGATACACTGTATGTATAAATGAGTAAGAATAAACCTACAAACTGTAAATACAAGAAAACAAAGGAATTTTTGCACCAACACTTTCAAGTATAAGCGATTAAATGTAAGAGGGGATCTGTGTACTTCACCACGGAATTAGGTTTGTTGTACATTAGTGTTGGTTTTGAGCATAACCAAAACCAACACAAATGTCTTATACAAGCCATATTATTTCCTTGACGCACGCATATTATTAAATCCAAAACCTACTATTTTCTGTAAGTGTTAGTGATATTTTATACTGTTTGTGATACAAACTAAAATTTAAAATCAAAGTATGTAAAGATTATACTGTATTATGACGCTAATACTTACAGAAATAGTAGGTTTTATTTTGCGTTTGTATGGCAATAATATGGCTTGTATAAGACATTTGTGTTGGTTTTGGTATAACCTTTACATACTTTGATTTTTTACAATTGTAATTTGTATCAAAAATAGTATAAAATATCACTAACACTTACAGAAACAGTTGGTTTTGGATTTAATAATATGCGTTCGTCACGGAAATAATATGGCTTGTATTAAAGCCATTTGTGTTGGTTTTGATATAAGCAGTGGTATCCCTATACATAGAATATAAAAATGCCTACATTCAGGATTAGGATTTGTGATTTGTCGCCAAGTTCAAACACGTTATAAAATACATATGTATGTACATCAAAAGGTAAAAACAAAACAATAGTTTACATTTGTATAGCTGTGTTTAAGATGAAAAAACAATAGGAAAAATACATTGCAACAACATTATTTTAAATGACAGACAGGTCACACATTTTCGCATTATTTTTATGTACTCGATTAGTGCTTTTGATTATAGGTGTACAAATGCTAAAATGTACCAACACATAAACTAGTCTATGAATATTTGTATTATAGTATCTGTCAATTAAGCGAACGGCTTGTATAAACACATTTGTGTTGAATTTGAAACAACACATATTCATTTTTGTTATGTTTGTGTTTGTTGTTTTTATTAAAATTTGTCCACGCCCTTCTGCCGATGATTTGTTGTGATCATTTTGCGTTGTAAAAAAAAAACATTGTTTGACTCGAGCTGGAATTCATGCAAAATTTTCAAGAAATTTCCATTTTCAATGAATAAAACACGTTTTCTTTTGAAAATAGAGACTCTAATTTCACAACATACATAGGCCCGATTCTGGAACGATAAAATTCATGTTATGTTATTTTATTTCCCCGCTTCCTATATGAATTTGTATTAAAAAAACAAAAATAACATAACATAACATAAAATTTTGGATGGCAGGATCGGGCCTATTATGTAAATTGATGTTGTTGTTGTTATATTTTTTGCTTTCAATGCCTTCTAGATTTATAATATACTTATCATATTATTAGTTGTTATTTATGACATTACACGGATGAACAAGCATGTAATGCGACTTATTCCACTGTCATAATAAACAAAACGTTGATAGCGTTTAGTATCCATTCTTTAACCGCCATTTTTAGGAATTATTTTACAGTTAAGCGCATGAATGTAACAAAATATGAAAGTGCGCTATACGTTTACAAGTTGTATAACGTTAACTCAATTTTTGAAAAAATTGACTTATTCCACTTTCAAAATAAACGGCTCAAATATCAAGCAATTTCGCTTACCAGAATTTACGAAGATCGAAATCAACAAACAGATTACTGAAATTTTGAAAGATGACATAATCGAAGCGAGTAAAAGTTCATGGAATTTTTCATTAATCGTAGTGCCTAAAAAAACAAATGAAAACGAAGAAAAGAAATGGAGAATTGTGGTGGATTTTCGCAAATTAAACGATGTTATTGTCAACGACGTATTTCCCTTACCAAATATTACGGATATTTAGGATCATCTTGGTAAATCCAAATACTTTTCAACTTTAGACCTTGCAAAAGACTATCATCAGATTCTGTTAGATCCCAAAGACAGAGAGAAAACTGCTTTTAATACTCACTTGGGACATTTTCAGTTTAAGCGAATGCCTTTCGGACTGAAAAGTGCACCAGCGACATTTCAACGTCTCATGAATACTATTCTAAGTGGCTTAAATGGTATTAAATGTATTGTTTATTTAGATGACGTGATAGTTACTGGTTATAATCTTGATGATCACAACACTAAATTAGAATCTGTCTTCAACTGTTTCAAAATCAACAACTTAAAGGTAAATCTAGAAAAGTGTCAATTCCTCTCTAAGGAATTCATTTACCTGGGTCATACCGTCACTGAAGAGGGAATTAAACCAGATCAAAAGAAAACCGAAGTAATAAAAAATTATCCTCAGCCAATCAATCAAAAACAAGTGAAATCATTTTTAGGCTTAGCAGGTTATTACCGCCGTTTCATAAAACAATTTTCCGAAATATCGAAACCTCTTACAACTTTGTTAAAAAAAGGGCAACCTTTTATTTGGAACGCGTTTTGCGACGAATCTTTTACTAAGCTGAAAAATTGTTTATTAAATTCTCCGATTTTAAAACACCCAGATTTTTCATTACCATTCACGATTATTATGTATTCTCCAAATATTGTATAAAATAAACTCGTATTATTTATTATTATTATTTCTTTTATTTCATGATCTTCCGTGATGGTTATTATTCAACTAACTTCGTTATCTCCGCGTACAACGAGTTATGTATAACCCTTTCTCAACGCATACAATATAAATATTATTAACCCTTGTTATCCCAATATACATATACAACATTTTCCCCTTTTTAAATAACCCTTACAATTATTATGGTAATTCACAAATTAATCTTTGTGGTGGTTTTCGTTCTCTTTTTGAACGCCTTAATTCTAACAATTCATATTCTGAGTCACTTAGCGACCTTTTTCTTTTGACGGTTGCATGTTCAGGTGAATATGATTTGTTCATCGGTATACATCTTGGAATGAAATACTTAGCAGGATGAAATTTATCATGTAATTTTGAAATTCTTAAAGTATTTACGTGAACAAATCTTATTCTTCCATAAACCTTAATTAAATAAGTATAATCACTAACTTTTTTTACAATTCTACCTGGAATCCATTTTATATAGCTATTATAATGGCTTTTATAAAATATTTTCTCGCCCACTTTAAATTTTGCAACTTTACAGGACTTAGTATTAGTATTTCTAGTAGTACTTGAATTAACAATATTGTTTGACTTAAATTTAGAATTTCCCTTATTCCTTACAATTACTATTTCATCTTTATCTGAGAAAGTTACTTTTCTTTTGTTAATTAAGTCTAATAAAATTTTTGGTTTAAATGAGAAAATCATTTCAGACGGAGTACACGAATTCACGGAGTTAGGCGTATTTCTATGATGTATTAAAAATTTTTGTATTATTTTTGGAATGGTTAAATTGTTAGACTCCTCTAGAAGAAACTTTTTAGAACATTTTTTACACTTTGGACATTCCGTTCGGCTAGAGAGTTCGACTGTGGATGATACGGAGGAGATTTCTTTAGCTCAACGCCGTGACAGTTTGCAAATTTTGTAAATTCCGATGAGTTAAACGGTGGTCCGTTATCCGATATAATCACTCCTGGTAGTCCAAAAACCGCACAAATATTACACAGAGCATCTATAACACAATTAGCATTGGTTTTTTTCATTAAAATAACATCGCAATATCTGCTATAGGCATCCACTACAATCAAGAAATGATTATTTTGAACTTGGAAAAAATCAATGTGAATTCTTTCAAATGGATATCTTGCTTCTGGCCATGACGAAAACTGTTTCTCTTTATTGACATTTCTTGTTTGCTGACATATTAAACACTGACTGACAAACGTTTCTATGTCTTGATCTATATTTAACCACCATAAGTATGACCTAGCCACCATTTTCATCCGGACTATTCCTAAATGGTTTTCATGTAATAATTCCAACGTTGTATTCTGCAGACTTTGTGGTATTACAATACGGTTGAAATAGAATAAGCAATTATCTTCACACGACAATGACTTACGTTTACCGAAAAACGTAACTAACCCATTACTCAATCCACTACTACTGTTTGGCCATCCGTTTAATACCAAGTTATATACTTGCGTTAAAATTATATCCTTTTTCATTGCTTTTTGTACATTACCAACATTCATAGGAAGAGTTTCCGAAAAATTAAAATAGTTTATTTTCGAACTTTCAATAGTAGTCCCTTGACTCAATGGTAACCTTGATAATGCATCTACATTTGACATTTGTGATCCTTTTTTGTAAACTATCTCGTAGTCGTACATGGACAAAATTACTGCCCATCTTTGCAATCTTGATGCGGCTACTGATGGAGTTGATTTCTTAGGATTAAAAATTTCTTTTAAAGCTTCATGGTCTGACACTATGGTAAATTTTGTTCCGTATAAATATTTGTGGAATTTTTTAAGGCCAAATATAATAGCAAGAGCTTCGCGATGAAGTTGTGAATAGTTGCGCTCGGCTGGTGATAATGAGCTAGACGCAAACAGAACTGGTTTTTCTATTCCGTTAACTACATGTGACAAAATAGCACCAACGCCATATGGACTGGCATCTGTAGCTAAAATTAAGGGCTTCTCTGGATCATATATTTCCAATATATTATTTTCTTTAATCAGCTTCTTAGCTTTTTCAAACGACTCTTCACAACCAGTGGTCCACACATACGGTTCCTCTTTCTGTAATAATTTATATAAATCCTTTAATTCTGTCGATAAGTTCGGAATAAAACGGCTATAATAATTTAAGAGACCTAAAAAAAATTGAAGTTCTTTTATATTTTTAGGAGATGGTGCTTTAACAATTGCTTCGATTTTTTCTTCGTCAGGTTGAACTCCCTTGGATGAAATTGTATGTCCCAAATAATTTACGACTTTTACCAATATTACACTTTTTCCAAAATTAATCTTCACTTTATGTTCATTTAGTCGATCTAATACTCTGTACAAGATGTCTTTACATTTTTCAAAAGAACCAGCTCCAATGATAATATCATCAATATAACACTTTACTTGATCAAAATTTTTTAATATTTCATCCATCACACTTTGAAAAATTGATGGCGCACTTTTCACTCCAAATGGTAGTCTCGTAAATCTGAACAACCCCTTATGGGTATTAATTGTCAATAATTCTTTCGATCGATCGGTCACCGCAAGTTGCTGGTAAGCTCCGGACAAATCCAAAACGCAAAAATAATTGCAATTTGCAAAAGAGGCAAGAATATCATCGACCCTTGGTAGAGGATAATGTTCATCTCTAATAAAATTATTGATCGTAACCTTGCAATCGATGCATAATCTAATCTCCCCGGTTGCTTTAGGAACTGACACAATTGGGCTAGCCCACGCACTATACCTCACAGGTTCTAAAATATTTAATTCTACCAACCTGTTTAACTCACTTTCCACTTTATCCCGAATTTTGAATGGTACCGTGTATGCTTTTTGGAAAATTGGACAAATGTTTTCTTTTAGATGTATCTCTGCCTTATATCCAACAATCGAATCCTCAATTTCCGAGTTATTACTGCATAAATTTGGAAATTTTATTTTGATTTCCTTGAGTATACTGTCGTCAACTTTACAGTGTCTCATATTACTATTATTAATTTCTTGATGGTCAACTGAATATTTTACTGACCTTATGAAAATGTTTTTTTTCCAGTTTGGAGTCAACACATCTAACCATGTCCGTCCTAATAACGGTTTAAAATCCTTTTCCGGTTCTATTATAATTAATTCCAACTCTGACCGTAATTCATTGTACTCTACCATGACCTTGATTTTCCCTATAACCTTTATGGATTGACCTGTAACAGTTGAAAAATTCTGAGTACATTTTGAAATAATCAATTTTGAAAAATATATTTTATAAAATTGGATACTTATAATAGAATTACATGCTCCTGAATCTACTTCAAATTCTAATTTAATCCCTTCAACTATTAAGGTAATTGTTGGTGGACTGTTAAGTTGGTTAACTCCGTTGATAACCTTTAATCTGTTGCTAAATCTGCAGACCCTTGCTGTGTGACCTTGCTTTCCACACACATAACAATTCCAAAATCTTGCTTGGCATTGCTGTGGAAGATGCTGATACCTTCCACATCGGCAACATACTTCTATACTGGACCCATTTGACGTTGAACTAACTGGACTTTCGTCTCTTTGACGATTATTTCCCTTTGAACTCGCTGGGCTTCCGTCTCTTTGATTAAAATAATTTTTTGACCCACTTGGACTTCCACTTCTTTGTCGACTTTGACTGGAACCTTTATGTTGATTGACCGGACTATTGTTTGGATATTTCTGTGGTATAAAATTTTGATTTCTGAATCTGCTTGCTGACAATTGACGATTGTTTCGAGTTACTGATCCTGACTTTACAACCGCGTATTGGTGATTCGGATTAATGGCTTTTGTTTCTTTGTCGGACATCTCAAAATTTAAAGCCACATTACAAACTTCTTCGAAACTCAAATCATCCTTTTTTAGTAAATCCCGTTGAATTGTTTCGCTTTGTAAACCAACAATGAATTTATCAGTGAGAGCCTCATCTAAGAACGTCCCAAATTTACACGACTGGGCTGCTTCTTTTAACTTCACAATATAATCGGAAATTGACTCTCCCTCATGTTGACTTATTTTAGAAAATTTAAATCTTTCGGTTCGTTTATTAACTTTAGGTTGAAAATGTTTTCTTAAAATCTCAATAGCGTCATCAATTTTAAGTTTGCTTGGCACATCGGGGGCTGTTAACGACTTTAATATCTTATAAGTCTCAGAACCCATTAACGTTATAAATAACGGTATTTTTTTTCCACCTCTATATTATTAATGATAAAAAATTGACCTAAACGATCTACATAGGACTCAAAGTCCTCACCGGGAATAAACGCTTCTAATTGCCCGATTAAAGCCATTATTATTATTTATATATTATATATTTTTATTTTTTTTTCTTCACCACAATAACAAACAGTTTTCTTCTGTACTCTGTTTAATCCGTTGTTTTTTTTCCGTTATATGGTGTGATTAATTAATATTATCGAATGGTTTAAAATTCTACACTACTGACTCACTTAATGACTTTTAATGTTTTGATTATTATTATTATTTTAGTATTATACAGTGATTTTTTTATGATCCCATCCTCGTCGCCAATATTATGTATTCTCCAAATATTGTATAAAATAAACTCGTATTATTTATTATTATTATTTCTTTTATTTCATGATCTTCCGTGATGGTTATTATTCAACTAACTTCGTTATCTCCGCGTACAACGAGTTATGTATAACCCTTTCTCAACGCATACAATATAAATATTATTAACCCTTGTTATCCCAATATACATATACAACAACGATCACAACCGATGCGAGCGACAGCGCAATCGGAGCTGTGTTATCTCAAAATGCAAACGATTTTGATTTACCCATTGCATTTGCTAGTCGAGTGCTGAACCAAGCTGAACTTAACTAACCAACGATAGAGAAGGAGTTATTGGCGATAGTATGGGCTTGCGACCATTTCCGCCCATATGTATATGGCCGTCATTTTTCATAATTACAGATCATAAGCCATTGATATGGATGTGTAATTTGAAAAACCCTTCCTCTCGTTTAATGAGGTGGCGCATTAGATTAGAAGATTTTGATTATAAGGTTTATCACAAACCTGGAAATCACAATCAAAATGCCGATGCTTTAAGCCGAATAGCAATTACACCAGATCAATCTCAAGAACTTCCTTCAACTACGAAAGAAATCAATGTCATAACTCGATCGAAAAGCAAACAACAATCAGAAATTACACAAAGTTCTGTAAACCCTAAAAACACTGAAAATATTGAAACAAATTTGCCGAATTCAACAATAATACATCTCACTGACGATTCCGAAATTAATAGAGTGATCGAGGAGTTTCATTCTAAACCATTAATTAGGTGGACATCATGATGTATTTCGAACAGCACAGCGAATCAAAAGATATTACCATTTCAATAATTTATACACTCGTATTAGAAAAATAATTAAATCGTGTGAATTGTGTCAAAAAAATAAATGCTGTAGGTTCAATAAAACTCCAATGCAAATAACTACAACATCTTCTCAGGCATTTGAAAAACTATTTTTAGATATCGTCGGTCCTCTCCCTGAATCATATCAAGAAAACAAATACATACTTACTGTTCAGGACGATCTAACTAAATTTTCTCTTGCATCTGCTCTAACTAACCAGGAGGCCGAAACCATAGCTCGAGTTTTTGTTCAGCGAATAATATGTGTTTTCGGAACTCCTAAGCAAATACTATATGATCAAGGGGCAAATTTCATGAGTGAAATATTTACAAACGTGTGCAAACTTTTGAAAATTAAAAAACTAAATACTACAGCCTACCATCCACAAACGATCCGCTCAATTGGGAAACTTGGCTTCCTTATGCCATCTTTACATTTAATTCGACTCCACACAGTGCAACCAAATACATGCCTTTTGAATTGCTTTTTGGTTGGAAACCTGTGATGCCTAATGTATTAGTTCGAAAACCAGAAATAGTATACAACTATGACGACTATATATTAGAACTTAAAAGTAGAATGCAACAATCATTTAATCACGCAAGAGAGAATCTTATAAAACAAAAATCCAAATCAAAGGGATACTACGACATCAACACACATGTTCAACATTTTCAAATTGGTGATCTAGTTTTAATGAAAAATGAAGTTCGTTCTAATAAATTTGCGCCTCTTTGGATCGGTCCATTCGAGGTTAAACGAATTCTTTCCCAAACCAACACTACAATATTAGTGAAAAATAAATTGAAGACGGTCCACAATAATCGATTAAAATTATTTGTAACTTAATTCCAATAAAGTTGAGAAAGTAGAAAGAATTCAAACTATATCCAATTAAATTAAATAATTCAAACAAAATTATAGTTTAGTTTAAATTTGTAAAAATTTATTTATAGATATTTGTATTATTACCATTATTATTACTATTATTATTATTATATTTACTATTATTAAATCACTATATCTTTTCATACTCATTTTAAATTATAGTTGTTAATTACAAAATGGATTAATAAAAAAAAAAATAATATTTTGCTTATATAAATAATCTTAGGGATTATTTAAATCTTAGGGTGATGGTGTTATGGATTACTGACACTACACTATAGCTTTATATAATTATTATGTAAATTATTTGTACACATATAATACTGGTTAAATACATGATCGTTTGTAAATGTATTGTATGTACCAAAACCTATAAATTTCCAAATTTTGTCCAATTAAGGCAGAAGTAATTTGAGTAGTCATTAGTGAGTGTCAGTTTTTCATTATCGATTTTATACAAAATTAAAATGTATAGAAAATCGATCATTATTAAATAAAATACAAAAAATTCACAAGTGTACAAAATAAATATAAAATTAATAAATAAAAACTAAAACTAAAATCTAAATTTAATAAATATGCTTAATTATAAATATCGAAGTGTAACGTTTTTTTATTTCTAAAGAGCCATACAAAATCCTATAATAATTTCCATACCAAATTTGTTTTCTACAACAATCTGTTGTCGATATTAACAACTAACATATTAGCAAATACACTTTTGCTCATTTTAACTTTCCACTACACCGTTAGTTTTTTGATTGATTGATACGGATGTACGACCAAGCTTTAGCAAGATTCCCGGATACGCCAGATCCACCGTGCACCCTTTTACATATAACAACACCGCAGGATAGGAAAGGAATGTTAGCATTATAGATTCGAACCGGTTTCAGCCAGCTATGCAGTCGATAGTTAGTAAATTTTGTGACATTGTTATTTTGTTTATGATATGTTGTTGATGAACTCATGTCTGGGATTCCCACGCCAACCCTGAGCTTTAGCCAGCTACTTATACTGCACCAGACCTCTGAATTTGTGTCTGTTAACGAAATCGCAAGATTTTGAAGGAAACCTCAACAGCTACATGATTCACAGAAACCTCAACAGACAACATTATATAACCCATATTTACATACATATTTCTCACAAATGTGTTCATTAAAAACGTCAAAATTGATCATAATCCGTTAAAAGTGGCTAAGTTATAATATCCTAATTGACCATAATCCAGAATTTCAGCTAGGGGTGCCATTAGTTTCGCTATAGTTGCGTTATCTGCTTTCCTCATATTTTTGGAGTCAATTTGTGTGCTTTTTTTTGCTTTTAACCGATAAAGATTCTTCAGACATATGTTCCCCGTGGGCACTTCAGTCAAATCACTATGTTTTTAGCGTTACCAATCTGCTCTGAAAGAGAAATACTACGATGAAAGCAGTGCGAGTATTTTACATCTATTTTGGTGAAGAAATTAAAAGAAAAACCTTAATTTACGCAAGTGTCTTAAACCTCCAGGTGGAAATGTCAGCATAAATCTAAGGTCCACAATATTTTTCTCTATTTGGTTTTTCACATAATAATTATTGGGAATTTCGAAGTTATTTAAGATGGGCATAAAGGGAGCACCTATTGAGTTTTAAAATTATTAAATATTTTCGAAGGTTTGCGTACATAGCGTTGCCAAAATGTAGAGTATGTAATAGGTATTTTAAAATTGTTACAGTAGAACGAGATTTTCAAGAACTTTCGTGACGTTTCCAGTTAACCTAAAGTATTAGAGTTAACCGACATTTTTGAGGTTCTCGGGTGTTACTTTAACCCTTCGTTACTCTGTCTTGCATTTATGCAATGTATAAATAAACACTAAAAAAAATATTGGAACACAATATTTTTATGTAATTTTATTTCGTTTTCTATTCAGTTGATATATTGTTTTAAATTTGTTCATAGGTTCTTTATTCGTATAATGTCAAATTTTGGCGCAAAAAGTTAATTCTTATGTCAGTCAACAGAGAGAAAGCAATAGTTTTGTGCGAGTCTGACGTTTTATAGTGGTATACCTTTAAAATCTGGAAAAATATTGCAAAGTAAGTATTATTTTTATTTATAAAGAAGTGCTAAACAGTTCTAAAGTGCTATTTTATTATTATTTGGCATGATTTATGAAATATAAGCTTGTGAAAACATATATTACAGATATGCAATACGAAGTTCAGTTTGAACTAAAATTTAGTTATGCACATATGTAATACTTGCATAAATGCAAGATTACGTTAATATCAACTGAAAGTTTCAAAGGTCGTTTTAACGTGATATTGCATATATGTAATAACCGTATTTTATATTACAATGTTGAATTCTGACAATATGCTCATTTTTTGTGTGTTTCAGGATGAGCCGAAAAAAAGCCCTCACCGAAGAAGAAATTTTAAAAATTATTGAGAGTTGGAGCGATAGTGAAGACGAATTTTACGATGAAGTAGGCAACGATAATGATGATAATGACGATTCTGCATTTGAAGTACAAATTACTCGACAGAACGATATCGACGAGGCAATACCAGCAACACCAGAGGAGCCATTCGACATTGAGAATATGCCTATTGATTTTGTCGATGTTATGGAAGTCCCTTCAAACAATGGACCATCACAAGAAACTTCTTCCTCAAAAAAAGAAACCATTTTATGGCGCTGCCAAGATTTTTGTAAAGACGAGAATGACATAGTTTTTCAAGGCGACGAATCACTTCCCGACGAATATTTAGATTTATCAACACCTTACGCATGTTTTAATTTTTTTTTCGACGATAATTTGATAAATCTAATTGTTAACGAATCCAATTCGTACGCATCCCAAAAAAATATCAATAACACAAAATTTACCACCGAGCTGGAAATTCGAAAATTTTTGGGAATTTGTGTTTTAATGTCGGTTATTCAAATACCTAACTGTCGCCGCTATTGGAATTATTTAGCTGGAAATCAATTTATTCAACAAACGATGTCTTTACCGAATTTTGAACGAGTAAAACAAATGTTGCACTTCAATGACAACGAGAAAGCACTGCCCAATAATCATCCAAATTACGATCGCCTCTACAAAATTCGCCCTGTAGTCGAGATACTCCAAAATAATTTTAGAAAAATTCCTTTGGAGTCCTGCCTTGCGGTTGACGAGCAGCTTTGTTCAACTAAGGCTAAGAGTGCATTGAAGCAATATCTACCCAACAAACCCCATAAATGGGGATTCAAATTATTTGTGCTGTCGGGTGTTTCAGGATTTTCCTATAACTTCGAGATATATTCAGGTCAGGAGAATGATCCAAGGAAAAGATTTTCTACAGAAAAACATTTGGGTGCTAGTGCGAACATCGTAATACGTTTGGTAAGACAAGTTCCGAGACATCAAAATTATCGAGTGTTTTTTGACAATTATTACTCGTCGGTACCACTAGTCGTTGAATTGTCGAAAATGGGAATTTTGTGCCTAGGTACCATACGTCGCAATCGAATCCCAAATACAAAGCTTCCCACTGATAAAGAAGTAAAAGCGCGCAACAGAGGAACATCGGTAGAATTTACCGCAAGAATTGACAATGTGGAAGTGACTACTGTTGCATGGAAGGATAATCATATCGTAATTTTGATTTCAAACTTCGTGGGTCGTAACCCGATACAGACTTCCGACCGATTTGACAAGAAACTGAAATCTAGAATAATTATTGATTGCCCAAGTATAATTAAAGAATACAACAAGTATATGGGCGGAGTTGATCTTCTCGATAGCTATATCGGAAGGTACAAAATATTGTTACGATCTAAAAAGTGGTATATGCGCTTATTCTACCACCTTTTGGATGTAGCTGTTGTCAATTCTTGGCTCTTATTCAAGCGAATTCAAAAAATAAATAAGGTAGATCAAAACCAAATTATAAGTTTAGCAAAATTTCGATTGGAACTTGGCGAGGTTTTGTGCAAATACCAACAGAAAAAAACGGTGGTTGGACGCCCGTCTGAGATCAATAAACTTTTGGAACTAAAACGGAAGAAGGCAACTAGTTCCCCTATTCCTGTTAAGCAAATACGAACGGATGGTGTGGGCCACCGCCCTCTATGGAATAAAAAGAGGCTGCAATGCAAATTGCCAACTTGTAAGGGTTTAACAACATTCGTTACATGCGAAAAATGTGAAACCGCATTATGCTTCAATAAAAATCGAAATTGCTTCAATCAATTTCATTTGTAAATGCGAAGATAATTCGAAATCTTCTCATATGCTTATTTTATCCTTATGTATACAAATGTGATAACAGAGGATCCTAACTGAATTATTTTATGACTATATGTGATTAATTTTATAAAATGTGATTATTTTATTTTATTTGATATATTTTGTTACATTGATTTATTTTGTTTTTATAGTTTTACGGTAAATAAATGAATTTTTGGTATTATAATATACTTGTTTTATATCCTTTACAAGGAGATGCAACTTTTAAAATTTGCGAATAAGCGCTTCTTATTACATATATGTAAGTAACGGAAAATTAGGTTTTCCGGAAAAACAGAGTCGTTTAGAAATAAAATAACTTTAGTTTCATCTTTAGGGATGTGTTACTCAAATGAAAATAATTTTTTTATCGTATAATAAAAAGTCAAGTAACGAAGGGTTAAGTTGTCGGTTTTGTGTTGTCATCTTGGCTTCCGCTTAGCTAGAGGTATTCGAGTTTATTTAAGTTTTAGAGATAAGTGTCTTGCATTTACACATTATAACTTGAAATTATTCGAGAATTGATTTTAGGTTGTATAGTGTTGTAGACAATTCAAATTTGTCAAGTGTTTTGATGTGCGAGCGAATTTTTGATTTATTCTGTATCTATATCCGCTGTTGTTGGAGGTAACTCAAAATGTTTAAAATTATTCTGGGTTATACGAGTTTTGAATTCGTTGGTGTCCTGCCCCAGATAGGTTGCATCGTTATGCTAATTATAGTTTATAGAAGTAGTTGCTTCTGGGCAGTGCGGGCCAGGCCCCAACTAAATTATGAAATCCAACTAGGTTAATGAAGCGTTTAAATGTAAAGCAGCAAAGAACTAGAAAATAAAATTTTCTCTTATTCTTATAATCATCAAGGCAGGCGATCAACCAATTTTTGCAAATCTTCACTTGGTAAATTTGCTAGTTCATAACAACCAGCGATACAAATTGTTTTTTGCTAAGCGAATAATTTAAAGGTAGGGTATTCTTTTTTATTATACATATAGTAATTATATCGCGAAAGCTCCTTTCGTAGTCAGATCTCAATTGCAGAATTTAGATTTATGTCACAGAATTTGTGGGCCATAGATATATGATTTTCAATAAAACTAAATTTTCTAGGCAATGAAATAACAATTAAAAATTCCGATTTGACGCATATTCTAGAACCCTGGTTATGTTAGTAGAGTTTATGTTAGTAGAGTTTTGTGGTGTCAATTCACATTCTTATAGGGCGCAGTGTAGTGAATTTTATCTTTCCGCCCATCAAAATGACATTTGAACTTTTACATTACAGCAACATTTAAAAGAATCGTTTTTGCGATAAAATGAGATCTATAGTTCGACCTGTATTTTGAACCGATATGAACTCTTGGATTGCTTCTAACTAAATGTTTTGAAATCGAAAAACTCGGGGGGGGAGGGGGGGGGGGGATTTATGTTGCTATAGTTTGAGCTTATTACCTTTGTCTAAAAATGAAAATAAGTTTAATATTTTTAGCAGATATTATCTCAGGTTGACATATAAACATATACATATGTATATAACCTTTTACCTTTTGCGTTGTTATTTAAAAAAAAAACATTTTTATAAATAGTTAGCAATAAGTGCCCATACATAAAAGCAAATCTTTAAGTACAATTTAAAGAAAATTCAATCATTATAATCTTTATACATTTATACGGTTTTCCAATTGCTTCCATTCAAACCACTTCGACCCAATAAAAATTCACATTAAACTAAATCTCAATTGAATCATTAAATTTATTTCCTATATATATTTAAATTTCCAAATACCAAATCCTTTACAATACCAACAAAAAACCTAAAAGCTCCATTTCTATTTAAAATATCATATCAATAAAAATCCAAAATCGTTTTTTCGTTTCATTTGAGTGAAACAAAACCAAAACAAAAGCTCGATTTTAAACTCTACTAGTGCATAAGTATGTGATTGTAAATATGTATGTATGTATTTTGAATGAATCGAAAGCATACAATTGGTTTATGGTTTGTTGTTGTCGTACTAAAAATTTTCGGAAATAAAATGAAAACTCTTCAAAAGCTTGTGCAATATGGGTGAAGCTTTTCCTATATGTTTTGTTTTTTGTACATATACGTATTGCTGTATGTCGGTACTTCGGTAGGTACTAAAAACTAAACCATTGATAAAAATCCCCAATCATAAATATGTATTTTACAGCATATATACTCTCGTTTATATGTATTCACAAAACAAACAATTTGAAGCTTTATTTCTTGTTTATGACTTTTCGTTGTTGTTGTTTATTTTCTTGTTGATAACAAATAACGATTGAAACGTTATTGTTCATGCTAAGTGAGAAATATTAAGAGAGAAAATACACCGGAAGAAAAATTGTCGAAACTTTCTTGTACATTTTTTGTTTGCTTTCTTGTATTTTTGGTTGCTGTTATTATTGTCGTTCGAGTTATTTTGGGTCAAGTATTGAATTTCCTTTTTTATTGTGCATGGTGTGTGAGAAAATTTCAAAAATATTTTAAATTTTTTTTTGTATGCATATTGGTACATCATTTTGTATATTATGAAAATATTTTAAAGTCTGTCACCAAGTGTTGTTTTTGAATAAGAAACTTTGTCAAGAACATCAACAGCTTTAGTTTTAATGTGTGAATTTGAGATTGTCTAACGAATACTCGTACTAGGAAAAATATTAAGTAATCGCTTTACTATGAGTTACTTAATTATTATTCTTGGGGATTTTTGTCTCACATATTTTGGTACATTTAGCTTTTTAAAATGATTTGGCATTACCATTGTATGGTGGTTAAGCGCAATTTTTGTTCAAAAATGCCAACAAATGTGGTATTTAAGAGTTTTGTTTGTAATGTAATATAGATTTTTAAATTTATACATTCGAAAACACCTCGTTCATTTCAATACTCATTGGTTGTTGAATAGATTTTGCAATGTTAATTTTATTACAAATTTGAAATACATAATTAATTATTTGGACTAAATAAATTAAATCTGGAAATCACTTTTTGGCATTTCAAGCGACAATCAAGATTATTATTCCCCTTTACTATAGGAATTTTGTTTGGGCCACTAGATAATAGACTATCGTCATCATCAATTTTTTCTTACCGCAACGCAAATGGTGACTTATAAATTGGTCCAATTCACTGCGAGTCACATATTCCTCTTTCGATAGCCCAGAAAAGAGGGGCCATCTGACGGTATCCCTGCTACAACATCCATAATATACTCATGTATCGCCAGCATCTGTGCGGTAATATCCAACTTTACATCAGCAGAGCCCTGGTCACAAATTTCCAACCTAGTTCACTACGCCGCGCCGTTGTATCTCATGCGCTGATCCTCTGAGCTGCTACATCACGAACATGTTGTTTCTGGGAAATTGTTTCCTTTTCCTTTAGTGAAGTTCAAAGTAGTATATTTAATAGTATAACTCTTTTATATTTATGAACATAATATACACTGCTCGTCAAAAAATTCCGGACGCTTACATTTCTTCATAAATCTTCAATTTCTAGAGCAATTGCGCATTGTTTAAAAGCAATGTCATATTAAACAGTACATAACCGAAAAATATGTGTAACAGAAACAGTATTTTTTTATTTTAAATCCATTCATAGCAACAACGAATAATAAATGAAAAATATTTAAAATTTGGATTGTTACGTTTCTAAATAAATGAGCATCAATCAATTGTTTTCAAACGTTAAAAGTAGCATTTATTGTTAGAATTATTATTACAGTTTACGTAAACAGTGCTTAGTAATTATTATTTCTAATTATGAGACCAGAAAATGTCGCAAAAGTAATCACTTTGAGTGAGGATCGCCGCATCGCGCGTTATATTGCTGCCCACCTAAATTTCCCTCGAAGTACCATTCAAGACGCTATTAAACGGTATCGTGAGACTGGTCAGTATCAGCGAAGGGTTGGATCAGGTCGTAAACGAGCAACAAACGAGCGGGATGATCGATTTATGGTATCAATGGTACTGCGAGATCGTTTCCAAACAGCTAGAATCGTCGCTGGTCGATTAGCACAGGTACGTGGTGTCAATATTTCAGTCAGTACAGCATCGCGAAGATTAAACGAACATGGATTGCAGTCCAGGAGGGCTGCTACAGCGCCAGAGCTTCTCCCGGCCCATCGAAAAACCGTTTGACTTTTGCCCGTAACCACGTTAGTTGGACTACGGACGAATGGAAGTCCGTGTTGTTTAGTGATGAATCAAGGTTCAGTCTGCGATCACCGTATGGACGTGAGAGAGTAGGTATGGCGGAGATCTGGAGGGCGATATGAGCAATGTGCTATATCCCCAAGAGTCCCATTTCTTGGCCTCTCTCTAATGGTGTGGGCAGGCATTTTTATAGATGCCCGTACGGACCTTGTGTTTCTACGCGACGGAACCATAACTGCCGAACGATATATCGTGGACTGTCTACAAGATTTTGTGGTTCCACACGCTCCATTTATTGGACAGCATTTTAAATTAATGCATGACTTGACAACGCCAGACCCTACGTTGCAAACGTTGTCAACAATTATTTGGATGAGGTGGGAATTGATCGAATCGTTTGGCCCGCTCGCAGCCCTAACCTTAATCCCATTGAGCACGTGTGGGATATGCTAGGGCGTTGTTCAAGGCAAAGAGGAGTCGTTCCAGAAACCTTGGATCACCTTCAGTCAGCTCTGCAGAAAGAATGGGAAATGGGAGTACGATGCAAATCTAGTGCAAAGTATTCCAAGAAGAATGCTAGATGTGATCAGAGCTCGTGGAGGAAATACTCGATATTAGAGTACCGACCGCTTAGATTGATATTTGATTTTTATTTAAATAAAGATGAAGATGTATTAATATCCCCTTTTCGGTAATTTTGTTATTTCATTTGTTTTGATCCTGTGGTCACTTTTATTAAACAAAAACTTGTTCCGTTAGTAGCTTTTGCCGCATATTATATTATTTCGAACAACCATAACTCGAATAATGCGAAAAGTTACCGTAAACAAAAAAATTTACTAAAAAATGTATAGTGTCCGGAATTTTTTGACGAGCAGTGTAATATATGGCATGAGCGCAACCGGTGTGAAGTTTTTGGAATTTTTTTTTTTTTTGACACAAATTTATGCAAGTGTACTGTGAAGTTTTTGGACAAAATTGAGATTTTAGATATATTAGGTTTTTGGATATACATATATTTATACACATGTATATCCTTTAAAAGTGTATTTAACAAAAATAATGTTATTAGAAAATTAACTAATCGACGAATTTTGCTTGGAACAAAGACGTTGTTCTTTATTATGTCAAATAACACGAATCTCAGAGATTGGCTCATATAGTGAATAAATAGGTTGTAAAGGGTATACATTGCGGAATTCAAATCACTCAGTGCCATTTTGATATGAGCCATAGGGCTCTTGCAAAAAATTTTGAAAATTAACTAATCGACTAATTTTGCTTGGAACAAAGACGTTGGTCGCTATTATACCAAATAACACGAATCTCAGAGACTGGCTCATATAGTGACTATATAGGTTGTCAAGGGTATGCATTGCGAAAATCAAATCACTTAGTGCCAGTTTGATATCAGCCATAGGGCGCTTACAAAAAAAATTAGAATAATAACAAATCAACGAATTTAAAACGAAAAAAATCGACGAAAAAAAAATATAAAAGGAATTTATTTTAAATTTTTGTTTTATTATTAACCATCCTAAATGCCTGCTTGCGGATTTCATACTTTCCATCCATATGGAAGCACGCCAAGGTAATCGCGATCAAATAAACAAATAAACCTTCCACTGAATCAGCAACCTACAGGCCTATCAGTCTCCTTCCAATCCTTGACAAAAAACTATACACAGTAGAATGCTCTCAATTACACAAGCCACAACATTCTGAACAACCATCAATTTGGTTTCCGCAAAGGACACTCTGCCAAACACCAACTAGTTCGTCTGGGCGAACATATTTCGACGATGGCAAACATAAACAAATCCACTAGACTTGTTATGTTAGATATCGAGCAAGCCTTTGAATTTGTCTGACATGCAGGGCTTTTATATAAGCCCCACAAAATGGCACTGTGATCTGAATTCCGCAATATATACCCTTGACAACCTATATAATCACTATATGAGCCAATCTCTGAGATTCGTGTTATTTGATATAATAAAGAACAACGTCTTTGTTTCAAGCGAAATTCGTCGGTTAGTTAATTTTCTAATAACTTTATTTTTGTTAAATACACTTTTAAAGGTTATACATGTGTATAAATATATGTCCAAAAACCTAATTTATCTAAAATCTCAATTTTGTCCAAAAACTTCACAGTACACTTGCATAAATTTGCGTCCAAAAAAAAGTGTCCAAAAACTTCACACCGGTATGAGCGCAGTTAATATAATCAAGGTGTACATAATTACATTGATGAAAGTATACTAGGGGATGTCAAAAGAAGAGGAAAAAGCCAATATAGAAAATGTCTGAAAGTCCAAGAATAAGCTACTAAAATTATTAAAATTGGTTAACAATAAATGTATTTAAAATTGACCATTTCGTGACTGATATTACAAAGTTAGTTAAAAGTTGTGATTTTGGTACCACAGAGGATGACATGTTGCGGGAACGTATAGTGCTTGGTGTATCAAATAATGACTTACAAGCCAAGTTATTGCGAATAAATGATCTAACACTTGATAAAGCAAAAGAGATAAGCCGTATAGCCGAATTAACTAATGTCCAAGCAAAGGAAATCCAGCAAGGTGCTGCGTCAGCAACACCACGTGGCATTGATAAAATAACCTCAAAACCGGGTCCATCCAAATTCAATGCGTATCAAGAAAATTCATATCATTCAAAATTTTCAAATAATGGTAGTAAAATGCAAACAAATCAATTCCAAAGATATTCGAATACACCAAATTCATACTATCATGCAAAAAATAGTCAAACTGTTACTGCTAGTGCAAATAGAACAACGTTCAACTGCAACAATTGTTCTTACAAGCACTTATATGGACAATGCCCAGTGTTTGGAAAGCGGTGTAAGAAATGCAACAAATTTAACCACTTTGCTGATGTATGTCGTTCGGTGATGCAAATTCAAGCCAAAATGAATGACCTTGCAAATGAGGACAATAACGGTCTTTCATTGGATACATTCTTTGTGGAGTCAGTTAGTGCGGTGAACTGCAAAGCAGAAGTCATAAAAGATTTACATGATAAATCATAGTATGAAAATTTAAAAATTGGAAATATGATAATCAAATTCAAATTGGATAGTGGTGCAGATGTGAACATTTTACCTGAAAGCTAATATGAAGCAATTTCACCTAAACCAATTATGCGAAATTCGTCATTGTCATTGGAAGCTTTTGGTGGTTTCAAGCTCAATTTAATTGGTGAAATTTCTGTCAACATTCAGTGTAAGGATAAACAATATTTTACAAAATTTGAGATTTTGTCTAATTCTGAGGCAAAACCACTTCTTGGTCTTCAGTCATGCGTTGAAAAGGGCTTGATTCAGCGAATTCACATGCAACTGCAAAAAGTAAATTCTTTCATTCAGGTAAATAAAGATGATGTGTTTGAAGGTATGGGTTGTTTTCCTGACAAATGCTCATTATAAAAGAGGATACAACACTGATCTGCAAAGCTCCTCGTCACATACCATTAGGAATTCGTGAGAAAGTGTTAAAAAACCTCCAGCAAATGGAGAATGCCAATATAATAACAAAAGTTAACGGTCCATCTGAATGGACACATAATGTTTTACTAATTGAGAAACCATATTTAGAATTCGAACATTATTTAATACCATCTTTGGATGATCTGTTATGGCACCTGCAAGCCATGAAATATTTTACAGTCTTAGATTTACGTGAAGGATTTTGGAAAATAAGGTTAGACGACAAATCAAAAAAATATACTACGTTCTCTACACCATTTGGTTGTTACCAATTTAATGTTCTTCCATTTGGCTTGAAAATAGCACCAAAGGTTTTTCAAAAAATAAATTCAAAACATTTCGGTAATTTGCCGGGATGTTTTATATACATTGATGATAGACTAGTATGTGGCAGTACTAAAGAAGAACATAATAACAACCTAACAGAGGTACTGAACAAAGCACGTGAAATTAATATAAAATTTAATCCAACTAAAATTCAGTATTGTGTTGAAAGCCTAAAATATCTGGGACATATATTTTCAGCAAATGGTATGCTAGCAGATCCTGAACGAATTCGGGCGGTTTAAATATCAAGGAACCAAAAAATCGCAACGAATTAGAAAAAATTCTAGGTGCAATCAATTATCTTCGTAATTTTATTCCAAATTATTCACAATTAAATCTATCATTACGTCTCTTACTAAAAAAGGATAATTTGTTATTGTGGACAGATAAACAAACTGAAGCACTCAACAAAATTAAAGACAAAATAGCTGAAAATTCGCTGCTACAAATTTTTAATCCAAAGTTACCTATTACCTTACAAACTGATGCATCAAAAGATGTTCTAGGTAGTTGTTTGATGCAACAAGGTAAGTCAGTTTGTTTTGCATCAAAAAGTTTAAACTCAGCTGAATTCAATTATGCACAAATTGAAAAAGAGAGGCTTGCTATATGTAGTGTTTGGATGTAAAAAATTCCACAATTTCATTTATGGGCGAATGGTCAAAGTGGAAACAAATCATAAACCGTTAATATCGATTATGAGAAAGTTAATATCTGAAATTCCCTCTAATAGATTACAGCGTATACGAATAAAATTGATGATTTATGATTTGGATGTTCATTACGTACCGGGTAAATATTTACATGTTGCTGATTTGTTATCTAGAAATTCTAATTTGGATTCAACGGATATTGAAACATCACTGAAAGACGTCGTACATATAGCAACAAGGAAATATATTAAGAAACATATATTAGCAAGGAAAATCAAGAAATTATCAAATCAGAACTAATTAAGGACAACATTACGCATTCATTAATGAAGTGCTACAAGGAAGGTTGGCCAAAAACAAAAGCCAAAGTTCCAGATGCATTAAAATTTTATTGGCCTATGAAAGACAAATTACATGTTAAAGACGAGTTGCTGTTTTATAAAAATCGAGTGTTTATTCCAATGAAATTACGAGATGAAATCTTAAATACGTTGCACGAACCACATTTGGGAATGTCCAAAACAAAAGCAAGGGCCAAGTAAATTCTGTATTGGCCTAACATTAACGCCGAATAAGTATCAATCGTCTAATTATGCTCAACCAATGATCAGCCACACAATTCCAAATTTACCTTTTGAAAAAGTAGGTTGTGATCTAATGGAGTGTTTTGGAACCAATTATTTTGTGATGATGGCTTATTATTCCAAATGGTTAGAAATCCATAAGGTACCTGATAAAACGGCTAACAATATAATTATAGCAATGAAAAATGTTTTTTGTAATCATGGAATTCCAAAATATATTGTTACAGACAACAATCCATTTAATTCATATAAGATGAATGATTTTGCAAAATCGTGGTATTTCAAGTTTATATTTTCAAGTCCTCGTTATCCACGATCGAACGGCCTACCTGAGAAGGCGGTACATATTGCAAAAAGTATGATCAAAAAAGTGACAGAAAGTCAAGGTGATGTATCAAATGATTTGCTTGAATATCGAACAACTCCAGTTGCAAATACAGGGTTATCACCCTCACAAATATTGATGAATAGACTATTAAGAACTAAAATTCCAATTCATGATAATCTATTACAGCCTAAACTGGTGAATCCTACTGAACGATTGAGAGAAAATCAAATAAATAACAAAATACAATTTGATAAGTTGGCCAGACCCAAGTATTTTTAGTTTAGATTTTTTTGCCAAAAATCGTACTAAAATTCTAAACTTAGTTTAGACTTTTCCTAAGTTTGTGTTACGAGTTATTCTAAGAAGTCGTATGAAACTTGTCGCATAAATTCTAAACTCGACTAAACTCAACATACAAATATGTTGTGTTTATGTATGTGTGTATAAATGTCAAAAATGAAAAAGGCGGGAAAGGTTTACGCATGGGTGAGTAATTACTCATTTAAATGACGAAATTTAAATTTGGCGGGTAAATAAAACGTTTTAAATGAAAGATAATTTAACATTTATTAAGAAACTAATTTTATTTTTAACTTAATTATTATCACATAAAATTTCACTAAATTTATTACTTCAGTTATTGTTACGGATTTAATTAAATGTTGATGAAAGAAGAATGAATTAAAGGCATTTATTCTAGATAGTTTCCTGTTTGGATTTTAACAATTTCAAATACTAAATACTGTTGGGGACGAGGAACGAGAAAAATTTTCTGTTGGCAATAAACTTATGTCGTTTTCGATTGATCAAAAAAAACTAAACTCAGTGCAAAAAACTAAACTCGCCATAGTAAAAAATGTTCGAGTTAAGTTTTTTTTTGCACTGAGTTTAGTTTTTTGGGTCAATCGAAAACGACATTAGTATATCTTGAATATTTATGTATGTCTGGCAGAGTTTCATCTCAGTATCAGAACTTATTGGCGGTACAATTTTACTCGATTCAGAATACTGTGGCAACTTCTGATCTGCGTCGCACAAAATAAAATAAATAAATTTTTAACAAGCGTCACAAAATAAAGGCGCAAGCGTCCAATTATTTAATTTATAATATCTAAAATAACTATTTATGAATTCACCATTCACGAAGGATAATTTTTTTTCCAAAATGGAGTCTCCGAACACAAAATTACAATTTATATTTACTAATGAACAACAAACAACTTATGTTTAATATTTATAAGAAACTTCAAGTGATGAGCATATACATTTACATGTTGGCGTATACGTACACGGTTTAATTTTATGCAGCACACACACTACACTAGCATCTAGTATCATGAAGTTATCTTCAAATTATTTCCTTAAAAATCGAAGGAAAATACGGTAGGTCAGTTTTTAGTTTAGTCTTGTTATACTTGGGGAAGGAAGGAAGTTGAGCTAAATCCAGGTGATAATGTAGTGTATAAATCAAATAATAAATGGGAACCAGCTGTTGTAGTATCAAATACTGATCATCCTCGATCATTTATTCGTCGAAATTCTATGCATCTGCGGAATCAATGAATGCACTAATTATTCGCCAAACGGTAAACGATGATGATATAAATGTTGCAAATTCTGATAATCACGAAAATTTGATACGCCAGCTAGAGTCAAACAATGCATCAGCAGCAGAATCGAGTGGTTATAGCACTAAGTTCGGTCGTATCACTAAAACACCAGATTTTTATAAAGCATAAGCTTTTGAGCTAACAAGGGGGATGAGACATATTCAAAGTAGTATATTTAATAGCATAACTGTTTTATATTTATGAACATAATATAGTACCTACATGGCATGAGTGCAGTTAATTTAATCAAGGTGTACATAATTACATTGATGAAAGTATACTAGGGGATGTCAAAAGGAGACTCGGGATAAAAACAATAAAACCAAAGATGACTCCAGACTTCAGAATTCATTTTATGGTCTGGCATGTCACAGCTTTGTCGTAACATGAAACTCGGTCGATTCTTCACTTCCTTGTGTCACACAGCACAGCACACACACCGATATATTGTCGGGGCCTCTTGCTTTCATTGTAACGGCTACCTTTTTTTTAATTTTTTGGTTACGCTGTGAAAACACGCGATAGTTATCAGTAAAAAGCCGTTAACAGAATTTCTAGCAATTGAATTTTGACGACGCAGCATATTTGCCGGCTATAACTACAGTGAGAAGTGGGGGGAGTTCTTGTCATCAAGGCTGCTTAGAGCTAGGTAGGGTTGCAGGACGCAATCCTACTATCAGCCATGAAGTAACGCGATAAACATAAATATATAGTTACGGAACCTACAGATTTTGACGAGCGGAAAAAATTAATATATCAATCTGTAACGGTCGCTATTTTCGGCCATGCACGAACCGAACCGTTAACATACATTATTCTGGAAAGAAAATAATTTTGACAGGCTGCAAATTGCTATGTAGCCATCCTTAACCTGTAGCTCAGCCGGTGTAGGTATATTTTTCGTTGGGTTGTAACAATCTTTCTGCAACAATGCCTCCGGCCTAAAACTATATTATGATTTCATACACAACCACACATCATCCCTATGACCGCGAACTACCTACCTCCCTTCACCGAGGTGGACTTTAATTAATCATATACCATGTTTCCATGTACCGAGTTCAAATAGGTTTAGGTTTCGTTGAGTTGAAAACATGGCGGCACTAACCTGCACCGTTTCCATGAACAGAGTTAGGATTTACAGATAAAAACATATTTTGATAGAATACAAAAATAAAATTGCATGTTGAACAAAATCAAATTTTTTATTTCTTATCTCTTTTTAATGAAATGCGAATTACATAGTAGGCCGCGTATAAAAACATAAAGTTATTGTTATTTATATGTGTGTCAAACAAAAATATGAAAATTCAGATCATTATTACAAGTAAAATAAAATACAAATTAAAATTATTTGATTTTTTATGCTGTGTGTATGACATAGGAACATGGGAAGATAGGAAGTGTGACACGAACAATCAAATTATTTAAAATGTCACTAGCCCCACTTACTAGCCTACTTTGATCAAAAGTAAGAAATTTTTCAACTAGAGCATGGAAGTAATAGGCTGGGCTTGTGATATTTTAAATAATTTCGTTGGTCGTGTCACACTCCCTAACTTCCTATGTTCCTATGTCATAAACTCAGCATCAATGTATATACGAGAGAAAATGAAGGCGTAGAAAAAGTATAGTGTAAAACCCGCACGGAATACTCATTCCCCACTCGTATTGAATAGCAGCACTCACTAAGGCTCGTGCTGCAAACTTAATACTCGTGGGAAATTCCGTTGGAGATTTTTACAATTCGTCAAAAAAAATTGTTTTTCTACCAACGCCTTAAAAGCCTCTTATTTTAATACTATTTTTGGGTATTAAAGTTGGCCTTTTTCTTACTATTTTAAAACATGTGTGTGTTGCTAAGCTACACTTTTAATCCTTGGTGTAAAAGTAGGTACTTTTAATACTAGGATAAAAATGTTATGCGTAGCCGAGCAAAAGCAAATATTGCGAGTCAAACAAAGTCACTTTTAATTCGAATAACACAACTATTTTTTCTCCAACGAAGAGTTCATGTCGTGTCGGTTGTATATTACTAATTATACGAGTAAGTACAAATTATGTAATTAAAACTTCAAAATTGAAACTAATTTTGTTAAAATATTTTGTGAAACTAAGGAGATCATGACTTTTGTTTGGTTTGACTATTGTACGCGTCAAATACAATGCAATAGTCAAACCAAACAAAAGTCATGGTCTCCTTAGTTTCAAAAAATATTTTAACAAAATTAGTTTCAATTTTGAAGTTTTAATTACATAATTTGTACTTACTCGTATAATTAGTAATATACAACCGACACGACATGAACTCTTCGTTGGAGAAAAAATAGTATGTGTTATTCGAATTAAAAGTGACTTTGTTTGACTCGCAATATTTGCTTTTGCTCGGCTACGCTGCGCTTCGCCTCGCATGCAAATATAATTGCTCGTCAAACAAAGTATCACTTTTAATCCTAATGACACAATGTACTATTTTCTACGATAGTGCAGTAACCTATATCCTTTCGCAATCGACGTGAAATTATGATTACTTGCTTAACCCTGCTTGTGTACACTGGGTCTATGAAGGGGCCTGGGACAGTCGAAATTTGAAACGCAAATTTCCCTCCTCTAAAAAGTCTAGGTAGGATTGGGCACTAAAGGCCCAAATGACGCCCGCCTGGGACTGGCAGGTTACTTGCAAACGCCAGCCAGTGCAAGTCATGTCCGTTCCCTAAAAGGGTCAGTTTACACACCTTTTCGGTATTTTCGAATGTAAATTAAAGCAGTTTTTTTGCGTTTCCCGTATAGTTTTTCAGTTTTTTCATGGCTAAAATAAATGTTTTATGTAATTTGATGCTGTTTTGGCCATTTTTTACGTATTTATGGTGGTTCACCCAATGCACCACTATAATATTCATTCATAATATTCTTTGGCGAGAAAAAATTCCAAATCGTACAAGCCGTTCTCGATACCATGAGTTACAGACATCCAGACGTCCAGACATCCAGACAGACGGACGGACATTTTTTTTTGTTTTCTCAGTCTCCGGACCTTTCAAAACGTCGAGAAATGTGGGTTTGGACCATCCAAATTTTTCGTCATTTTTGACAGGATTTCAATACTTTGATCTTTTTAGACCGAAGTAATTGAGACATAGAAGCTCGCGTAACACTAAGACATTCTGTAACTTAACCACTGAAGTTGCTTTGTGTATAGGTGTTGACAATGTACTATATAGTAACCGCTTTGCATAAGTGGTTTTTATATATCGGACCAGCTGTATGTCTTTGCAGCGTCATCTACGTCCGATATCCACCGTTCAAGTGGATAGCCATCATCCTCATTAAATCTTTGAAGCGACTCTCCCACATCTTTGAATTATGTGAAAAATGTGGATTTTTGTTCAGCTCTCAGAACTTTGACACAACTTTGACTTCTGGGCGCCTGTAAGTGTTTACTTTAGCACTTAGTAATTGTTTAAACTTTTTATTTAACGTGTTCGTCTTTTTGTTACTATGAGCTTCTGAAATCTCGTTCATTTTGTTTAGTAAGATTATCCAAACGATCCGAATCAACTAGATGCGTGAGAAAGTTTCTACATGTACAAAAATAAAGAGAGAATGATGAATATAGACGAAGAACCTATCTCCTCTACATTATACAAATTTTGCCGCGGAAAATATTAATATGTATTAACTTAGCTAGTCCAATCATCAACACCTCAATTTCTTTTCTTAATATTTGTTCATTTTTTCTCAGTTGCGAATTTTTTATTTTTTATTGTTTTATTGTACTATAATTTACATTTTCAAAAATTCACATGGGGACAAGTTCAATTTTCAAATGTATAGGTATTGTTTATTTTATTGTTTTTATTGCTTCACAATCATAAAAACCTTTTTTAATGCTTGTTTCATGGTTGTCTTCGTTCCTTCATTCGTTCGTTCAGTGATTTTTTTCAACCAATCAAATTGCTCGTCTTTCGTCATTTTTCTCTTCTGCAATTTCTGCAGCGAGATGGTTTATCTCCAAGTTTTTTTAGCAGAACGATCATGAACAAAAAAATTTTAGACACAAAAACGCAGCTGATGATGATGTACCATTCCATCGAAATGCATTCTGCAATTAAATATTAAGTTAAGGGAGAACACCACTGTGACCTACCATTTTCAAGTGCTTAGTTTGGTATTTTTTTTGAGGAATGGGTTGGGTTTAGAGAAAAAAAAAACTTTTAGGCTATATTTGGCATATATTTAAGTAAACAAAAAAAAAATTTGTATGTAAAAAAAATACAAAATGGCGGCGCAAGAATAGCTTTAGTAGACGTGATTTTGACTCGAGTCGCTCCACTGCACGCAGTAGATGTGTCTTAAATTTGTTCCTGGAACAAAAAATAAAATATTTTCATGAAATATACTAGTTTTAGCATCGAAGTACCTGAGGAAATTAAAAAACAAAAAATAGAGACAAGTTTGAAGAAAAAGTTTCATTTTTCGACTATAATTTTCGTATAAAAAGTTGTATATCTTTTTTAATTTTTAATGAATCAAAAAAAACTTATGTACTTCGATTTTAAATCTATTTAACAACCTACAGTTAAATTTTCAAGTCGATTGAACAAAAATTGATTGAGTTCTGCTGCGTGCAGATTTCCAAAATACGGTTTTGAGAAAAACGAGTTTAAAGTTTTGGTATCAATAACTTCTGAATAAGAGCTCTCAGAAAAATGCTTGAAAACCTTCTAAACAAAAATTTTTTTAGCTATAAACGGATTTGTATCATATTTTTGAGGGTCTAAAGGATTTTTTAAAGGCAAAAAAAACAATTGATTTTTTGAAAATCTCACAGTGGTGTTCTCCCTTAATAAAAATTTGAAGTTTTTTATAAAAGAAAAATTTTTTAAATTTTATTTTCTTTAAATTTTGTGAAACGTTGAATGGTGGTGTTTAGTCTGAGTGTTTTGATTAATCTAGTTTCACGGTAGTGTTCAATTCAAGTGAAGAATTAATTAATTAATTTTTTGTAAATCTTATCAGTTAACAGCTTAAACCAGAGCCTTCTAGAGTATAGAGCCATAATCATTATGACGTATTTTTTAGAAGCTTTTTTAGTGGTATAACTTTTCACTAATTTCCATAGGAATCCATAGTAAAAATGGTGTTTTTTAGCTTCAAGTTTTTCATTGAAAAAAGCAAAAATGTTACATAATTGTTATACAAAAGTGTTCTACATATCTTTCGCAACAATATACAGCAAGGGTTTATTGGTATTAAGTAAATATTAATTGCAGAAATATTAAAATTAAATTATTTCGAAAATATATTTTTCAAACTTTCATTTTGAAAAAGACATCAAAGTTGGCTCTGACGAATTAAAATGATACTTGCTACATTTATCTTTAGTTTTACTAGTGTACGTTAGATGTCTCAGATTTATACAGAAAAATACGAAAAAAATTGTTTCATCACAAAATTTTGACACGTTCTTAATATTTTGAAAATTTGTTTTGCTTTTCCTACAATTTTTGAACTCAAATTTCCCCAGGTGGTGATTTTTGGTACGGTTTTTCAAAATGTTTACTTCCTACTGCCATCTATGTATATTGACTTAATGCACACGATTTGTAGTAAGCTTTTCTTTTTAATTTGACCAGAATGCTGTTGTTATGAACTTTTTTTAAAATTTTGGTTTAAGTAAATCAATTATTACAAGAAAATGAAAACGATTTACTTAAACGAGATTTATATATGTATGTTGAAATTCAAACATTTATGAAAATATTTTAGAAATCATAATTAAGAATTTGCGACGTTTTCATTTACAAACTTATCTTAGGAAAAAAGTGATTTCCCATATGTTTTATGTGTTTTACTATTTAAATTTTGGTTTTTTCCTCGTTTCTAATTCCCTTATAAAAGCTTCGTTTTTTAGATTATGGCTTGTATAATCAAGGTTGCTTTGCTAAAACACATTTTCGAAACTAGTATATAACGGTGATCCCACTTATATAATAATATTCCTTTTTTTCTTTCTTATTATATCTTACACCAGCCGGTCGTGAAGCTGAAATGAAATGTAATCATTAAAATTATTTTTTATTTACTTTGATTAATTTACTTACCACAAATGACAATAAATGTCATTATTGTTGTTTGTTGTTGTATTTTGGTTTTGGTCATTGAACTTCATTGAATTATAAATTATTTAAGCTTATCTGTAATTGTAAATTTTTTTAGTAGATGTCATTAGTAACAGTAAGTTGATGTTTGTATTTAAAATATATAAGCTTTAAAAGTTTTTTACTTAAGCTAAAATAAAAAAACTTGTTTTGACCATTAATCTCAGTACCTACGCAATAAAAATTGTTGCTGCTAAGTGAAAATTCTAAACAAGTTTAGTTGATTTTTTCGAGAAATATATCGCGAGTGTGAATGAATCGGTTATATTTTAAGAAAATCTAAAAAAACCGTCTTAAAGTGCAAAATTGTGCAAACGCTCGCTGTATAACCAGCGATACATGGATAGGGGATGGAACAAAAAACACATTGATTTTTTCACACAAAAAATGGACCAAATTTTATTTTATAGTTTTACTACTCTTTTATATACTCTTCTTTATCAAAATAAGTATTTCCGAATAAGTGCCGTACTTGAATAAATTCCCAGTTTTCATATAATGTAGGTGATATAAACAATTAGATAATGAATTTCTCAATAACAGAATAAATTTATGAAAAATTGATAACCATCAGCAAAGATCATTGTATTTTAGAGATGAGTCATTCAGTACAAAAAATTAAAATGACTAGAAAACCCCCCCATTTCTTTCTAATGGATACCTTTGCATATCATGTAGTAGATTAGAAACCGGTACATTAAAGGTTAAAAATTTACAAGTAATTTGAATGCAAAATATTTACGTATGTATATATCAAAGGAACCCTATATATTGCATCGGGGGGACCCTATTTTTACCTCATATTTTAGTACTGAATGAATTATCTTTAATATGTGATTATCTTTGCCATCAGACATTGCCGTCCGAATGTCATGATGCTGCCCCCAGGTAATGGCATTTATTGCTCAAGTTTATACTAATATGTAACATGATTTTCAAAATTACAGGTAGAGCGAAATTATATTTAAACTTGTATGGTTTAATTTGTTTTACCAGACAGAAGCAAGTTTTAGGAATTGAGAGAGTCATTGAATAGAAATTACACATCAATTTACAATTGAATAATGAATTTTAGTCTGAAAAGAATTATGAACTTATTCCGTTGAAGTTAGACTAACTGTACTTTGTTTTCAGACTGCAGCTTTTATATGTTTAATTAGATAAGAACTGTTTTATTGTACAAACTATCGACTACTTATGTATCTGTAACCGGGTCGGTTCCCTCCTCTAAACTTTCATATTCTCCCGACCCTTCGTCTGCACTGCAATCAATCAATTATAATGACATTCATAAATTCGAAATTCTTTTTAAACCCGAACCAGTCAACTGTCAACGCGGATTTCCACCGAATTTAATCGCTCGTTTTTATTTCTAAGTTTAAATTACATTGTCACTGGAAACTCATACGCATGATAAAGTTTACAAACAGTAAGAGTGAAGATTTTTTTCGGAATGTTGCAACGCCTAGTTGTTCCAATTGATCTTTTTGTAAGATAAGGAAATTTCGGAATTTTGGATCGAGCTGCCAACACCCTTGCCATTTTAAATCGCCATTAATATATTTGATCACAAAGATGAGAAAATTAACCGCACCATAAATGATTATGTTATTTACACAAACAGGTTGAAATCTCTTTTTAATTTCCGCAAAGCCAACATGTTACACAATTTTATCAAATTGTAATACATACAACAAAACTATATATTAATGGTCGGTTCTCGTAGCTTGATATAAGCTCTCATAAATCTTAATAAACCAAATATTTTTTTTTATTTCAAAATAAATATGATTTTTGAAATATCCTAAAAAATTATGCTTTCAGAAATAAAGGAACACACTGAAAGCTTTGAAATACAAATTTTATACAATTTCACAAACGTAAAAAGGATGTTATATATTATTATCCATATACCACATGTACATGTATTTCCGAAATACATATAAAATAAAAAAGCTTTAAACATGCCAAAAAATGTTCCATTCAAAATAAATACACACATATATACATATATGTACTACCTTATATTGTTTAAGGTTATTACCATCAATATCATCGTAAAATGAAAAAAAAGAAAACAACTTGAAGTGAAAACATAAAAGCTTAACTCAGACATAATATTGCTTTAGAGAAAATTCACAAAACATTGAATTTATTGTTTGTTTTTTTATTTTATTTTTGATTTACTTTGAATATTAAAAAGACAAAATGATAATCATAATATGTACTCATATATTGTTTGTTTGACTTATGAATTATATATTCCACTTTATTATTACTTCTGTTTGTCATTGTTGAATATTTTTGCTTTTTTCTTATGCTATTATCTGATTTTTATGACTCTCGGTATTTCAATGGATGTGTACGTATCTGACTGATTTCGGCATATGAATAAGTGGCAAAATTATGAATATCTACTGGAATAAAAATGTTCACCAATAATATTTTAGGAGACGATGCTCATGTGAGTATGCGACTTGCGTATATTTAAAGACGCGTACTTACTTTTAATTATACTTATACGCTTAGTTAATTTTTTGGTTTTTTGCAGGTAATATACTTACTATTGTAACCGTATCGCATGGGGTGATTTGGTCGAGCCTTGGTAAAAACGCAAGGCACAGAAAAGGGTGTGAGACTGTTTGATTAGCGCAGCTAAGCTCAGTGTGGCCATTTTTCCCCAGATCCTCTTTAAGATGTTGAGTAACCTCAAAGCAACCTTGATTATACAAGCCATAATCTAAAAAACGAAGCTTTTATAAGGGAATTAGAAACGAGGAAAAAACCAAAATTTCCATAGTAAAACACATAAAACATATGGGAAATCACTTTTTTCCTAAGATAAGTTTGTAAATGAAAACGTTGCAAATTCTTAATTATGATTTCTGAAATATTTTCATAAATATTTGAATTTCAACATATATAAATCTCGTTTAAGTAAATCGTTTTCATTTTCTTGTAATAATTGATTTATTTTAACCACAATATAAAAAAAAGTTCATAACAATAGCTTTCTGGTCAAATTAAAAAGAAAAGCTTACTACAAATCGTGTGCATTAAGTCAATGTACATAGATGGCAGTGGGTAGTAAACATTTTGAAAAATCGTAGCAAAAATTGCGACCTGGGGAAATTTGAGTTTAAAAATTGTTGGATAAGCAAAACAAATTCACAAAATATTAAGAACGTGTCATAATTGTGTGATTAACTAATTTTTTTTCGTATTTCTCTGCCAACAATTATAGACATCTAACGTACACTAGTAAAACTAAAGATAAATTTAGCAAGTATTATTTTAATTTGTCAGAGCCAACTTTGAAAAATATATTTTAGAAATAATTTAATTTTAAAATTTCTGCAATTAATATTTACTTAATACCAATATAACCTTCTTGTATATTGCTGCTAAAGATATGTAGAACACTTTTGTATAAACATTTTGTAACATTTTTGCTGTTTTCATTGAAAAACTTGAAGCTAAAAAACACCATTTTTACTATGGATTCCTATGGAAATCAGTGAAAAGTTATACCACTAAAAAAGCTTCGAAAAAATACGTCATAATGATTATGGCTCTATACTCTAGAAGGCTCTGGTAACCTTCGTTGACTACTGTTGGATTATTCCACATGAAATTGTACATAAAAATGGAATTTTGGGAGTCGATGTGTCAAAAATTGTTCGAACTATATTTATTCGATTTATGAGTAAAAAAATAAACGTTTTTTCCTCATTTTTACTCTCGGGATACACTCTCTGGAAGTTTTCTCATTTTCAACAAACTTTGGGTATAACTATTACGTTTTTGATCTTATTTCTGGAATCGTTTGACCAATTTTGGTTTTCTCAACGGATTCTTAAAGCTAGAAGAATATACAAAATTATGAAATTATTAGTTTTTAATAAAATTATGAGTAGGTTTAAGAGAACTGTGGGTTGTATGGAGATGAAATAAAACTCAACCCAATTATGTATAAAATATATAAACTTGTTTTGTATTTCACTTTGATTAAATTCACAGTATTTATATATATTTATAATATTAACTTTAAATTAGATAAATTACACTTTGATAAATAATTATTAATCACCACCGATTTTACGCGTTTCATAAAAATATTATTATTTTGCAAAATGGTTTGCATAGAAATATGTATGTTAAAAATCCGACTTGCTTGATAGAAAGAAAACGAACGAGTGAGTGTATAACAAATTAGAAACGAAGTAATTGGAGCGGCCCTCAAGGCGCAAAAATGTATACGTCGAAAGTGTACATTTTACGAACAGTTTACGAACGTTTTTTTTTACACTAATACACATACAATACGTTTCATCAACATGTATTTAGTATTATATACACACAACTCACCCACTAAACTTGCAGTTGCAATTGTATTTTTGGCTTTGTTTTCAATTTTTCATTCTAAATACAACTGCGCATCAAGATAATCTATAGTGAGAAATTTTGTTTGGTAATTTTTAATTTAATTTACATTTATAACCATTTAATTTTGTATATTATAATTGTCATTAATATTATTATAATTGTGTGTAATTTTAAACATTTTACTTTTTTGAAATTTTGCAATTATATTTATTGGCTTGTCGTCGTCGATTAATCTTTTAAAATGTTAAAACTAAAAGATTATAGAAATGTGCGAAAATAAATAAATAATATTTATGAGAGTGCGCAAACTATCCCAGAACGAAAAATTATTCCTGCAAATATTAGTTGTGATGGGAATATTGTGCAGCAAGAAGATTTAGAAAATAATAATAGCAATAATTCTATTTGTATATCAGATGATAGTGTTGGGTACTCTGATTTTAGTGAAAGTAGTTTGCCGGCTAGCGAATGTGATTTTGAAATAAGTAATTTGGAATATGATATTTGCCGATGGAGCGTAACCCACAATATTTATAGGGAGTGTGTAAATTCATTATTAAATATACTTCGCAAATACCATCCTGAATTACCGAAAGACAGTAGATCTTTAAAAAAAACACCACGCAAAAACACTAACATTATTCCAATGGGCAGTGGATCATATACGCATATCGGTTTAGAAAATCAAATACGGTTATTTATAGATCGAACACAATATAAAGCTAGTGAGTTGCTCATAGATATTGGAGTGGATGGAATACCATTAACTAAAAGTTCAAAAAGTCAACTATGGCCTATACTAGCTAATATTGTTTCCCATAAAGAGATTTTTATAGTTGGTATTTACCATGGTTACAAAAAGCCGTATTCAGCGGATGAATTCTTGGAAGCATTTATTAAAGAGACCGGGCATCTACTTGAATATAATATTGTGCATAATTGCCGGACCTTCACTTTAAAAATCAGGGCGTTTATATGCGATGCACCCGCAAGGGCTTTTCTATTGGGTAAGCAAAATTATATATTTCTTAATTCTTTTATTAATCCTTGTAATCATTTTAGGCATTAAAAGTCATTCTGGATATTATAGTTGTACTAAATGTACAATAAAAGGATCCTATACGGAACACAAAATTTGTTTTCCTGGATCTGAATACATATTAAAAACAGATGAAGCATTTCGTAGCAAAGCATATAACGATCATCATATTAAATTGAATATTGCATTAGATAATCTACCAATTGGGTGTGTTAGTCAATTCCCCATTGATTATATGCATTGTGTTTGTTTAGGCGTTATGCGACAAATGCTAAACCTTTTCTTAAATGATAAGAAAAAGAAGTTCTCCTTAAAACGTAATGCGATAGACAGAATTAATAAAAATTTGGAAATAATACGAAAATGCATTCCAGTAGAATTTCAACGTAAACAGCGGACGTTTCATGATCTTAAAAATTGGAAAGCATCAGAATTTAGAACATTTTTGTGTTATACTGGAATGGTAGCTTTTCATAATGTTTTGGAAAAAAAGTATTACGAACATTTTTTAATGTTAGTGTGCGCTATTCGGATTTTGGCTCAACCAGATAATTGCTTACGGAATAATGAATGTGCTGCAGAAATGCTTCATGCATTTTGTGAAAGATTTTGTACATTATTTGGAAAAGAACATATTTCTTATAATGTTCATAATTTATTGCATCTAGCAGCAGATGTCAAAAAATTTGGACATCTAGACAACTACAGCGCATTTAAATTCGAGAATTATATGCAGCAAATAAAAAAATTAATTCGAAAAGCCTCACAGCCGCTAGAACAACTAAATAATAGGTTGAGCGAGATCAATAATATTCAACAAAAGATCGAGGAATATAACTACCTACCAGTTTTTACACTAAGTTCACATTATCCAAATAACTATTGTTACGTAGATGGAAATATTTTACAAATCAACGAAATTGATAGCAAACAATTGAAAGGCAAATTTATCGTTAACCGTGAAAATTTTTTCGAGTATCCAATATCATCATCTGATTTAGGCATTTATTGCAATAATATTGAAGAGTATACAGTAGAATTGTATACATTTCAAGTACAAAATGTTTCAACCAAAATAATAAAAATACAATCTGAAAATATTAATGTATATATACCCATGCAACATTTATAAATACTTAATATGTATATTTCAGATAATCTTAAATTATATTATGGAATATTCCGAAGATATTTTTGAATATACCGATACGGAAATGAACAATTATTCGAATGAAAATTCACAAAATTTTGAACAAACAACTTCCAGTGCACTGAAATTTGTATACGTGAAAGAGCCACAAAATTTTAAAATTTATAGCGAAACAGAAAAATTTGGTGCAGATTCAGAAATGAATTATAGAAACTTTTTAAAAATAAATACCAATATGGAACCAGCAGTATCAACACAAAAAATTTGTACACAAAAAATCGCTGATCAGCCTTCAACAACCGGTACTATAATACAACCAAAACCTCTTCAAACACCTTCTAAGTCTATTGCACTAAAATGTACGCATAAGCCTGAAAGGATTGATTCCAGAGTATCTTCCGCTGCAACGACAACATCACAATCACAGATTCAAACAGAATCAAATTCACAACCGGATTTAGTGGTGTTAATTAAATCGGTACTACGGGAAATTAAATTATTACGCAGAGAAGTACAAAATAACAAATGTAAGTGTTCGATGACTTCATGTGATTCAGATGTGCAAACTTCAAAATTAAATATACCGGCTACTTCTATTGAAGAATTTAAAAATTTGGAAAATGAAGTCAAACAAGATTCTATTAAAGAGAAATTGCTAGTACGTATTAATTACGCATTATTTATTAATAAATACATCTTTGGTTATTTAAATAGATATTCGGAATAATATTTTGAATATTTCTTATAGTTACAACATCTCAGAAGCACATCAGATACAACCCATGAAAAATATATTCGGCGATGTCTTAAAAAAATAATAACTGACGAAGCAGCCTGCAGTTTCTCATGGCACGGGCAACATAACAACATTCCAGTTAAATCATTTACGATTTTAAATATTTTAAAAGGTATTATCTGTTATTGGTAGTTATTATTCTATAGTTAAATGTCTTTATTTTATTTTAGAAGAAACAATTGCCAAATTTAATACTGTTCGTAGTAATGACGTGGAGACTGTAATTAAAAAGTGGTTCCAGTACGCCAAAGATCGTCGGCGACGAGAAAAAAAATAATTATGTAAATCGGCTTCTTTTTATGTTACTTTTTATTTATTATTTGAATTTTTCAATTAATAAGGAATTATTTTTATTTTTTATGTTACCTATTTTTTATGTTACTTATTTTTTTATATGTAAATGAATTTTTTTGAAAAGGCAGAATTTAAAGTCCTTTAATTTGTCTAGTTAAATGCCATTGGTGATATGAAATAATTTAAGCGCTTTAAGTATCCTTGAACTTGAAATGTGATAAAATAATTTGTTATAAAATTTAAAGTCGCTAAAGTAGAAATGTAATTTTTAAACTGAGTACTTTAATGGATATATTATTAGTGTATCCATAAGTATATTATATAAGTATTAAAAAAAAAACAAAATATACAAATAAATTATATGTACGCTTGAATAGTACATTTACAATCAAAATAAATTTAATTTAAAACATAATTTGTTTATATTTATTATTTAATAATTAATTTCCATTTAAAATTATATGTCTGGGGACGCATTCTGAACTTTACGTAAATGTTACACCTAGATGGCTCATAAATGTTACGATTAAGCCGTTCGTAAATGTAACGATTAAACGTACACATTATGAACACATTATGAACAGTTTTATACACACCAATACATACAAAAGTCTTCGCAAATGTTTTTCACTTCTCATGTGAAAAAAGTACACCTTACGAACTATATCCGTACTGTTTTAGTGTACAGTTTACGAACACCTCAGTAGAATGAAGTCTTCGTAAACTGTACGTTTATGTTACGCCTGGTCTGGAGGGGGATGAATGAAAAACGTCAAAATGAATTTGTTCGTTTTGCTTACTGGTTTTTCGGGTGTGTTGTGAAAACCGGAGCAGTGAATTAACAATTAATATGCTCGTTGGTCGAGCAGTTGCGGTTGCGTTGTATGTAGTTGTCATGTATTTGAGAGCGCTGATATATGTTGTTCATATATCTGTAGTGGAGCACGAATGTAAGTATATTTTGAATGCTGGTGAATAATATTTTAAATGAGTGCGCCGCTACAGGACTCCCCCGCAAGTGATCTCCCCTCCTCAGGGAATTACTGAATGAGTAGTTGCTATACGGACGCTTTTGTGTGTTCGAAGGTTTGATTTAAGATCTGCTGAACTAAGAATTCCGTAAGCGGGTTTGAGTCGATCGATTGAAATGGTTTGGTTTTTACCATTAATCGATACGATGAATTGCATGCGTAGTCTACGTATGACTTTATACGGACCTTCGTAAGGAGGAGATAATCCCATGCGGACCTTGTCTGTTCTAATGAAGACAAAATCACAGTTGTCGAGTGACTTCGGAACAAAAACATCATCTTGTTTGGTTTGACGAGTTGCTTTGGGTACAAGATTTTGCATGGTTTGTCGCAGTTGGTCGACGACTGTGTCGGCGGTTGGAAGAGGTGGAAGAGGATTATCGATAAAGAACTCACCGGGTAGCTTGATGGTTTGTCCGTAAACCATTTCAGCTGGTGAGCACTTGAGATCTTCTTTCACTGTTGCTCGGATTCCAAGAAGAATGATTGGTATTTCCGAGCTCCAATTTATTGTGTTGCTTCTGGCCATTAATGCGGCTTTAAGTTGCCGATGGAAACGTTCGACCATGCCATTGGCTTGTGGATGATAAGCCGTCGTACGTATACGATGAGATCCGAGGAGTTTCGTTAACTCTGAGAAAAGCTTTGACTCGAATTGCGTTCCTTGATCAGTTGTGATGTGAAGGGGCACGCCGAATCGTGATACGTAATTGTTTACAAAAGTGGTGGCAATGGTTGCAGCTGATATGTTTGTCATGCAGTATGCTTCAGCCCATCGAGTGAAACGATCGACACAGGTGAGTAGATATGAATATCCATTAGACGGAGGAAGTGGACCTACAATGTCTATATGGATATGCTCAAATCGACCAGGTGGAATGTTAAATTGTCCATGAGGTGATTTAGTGTGCCGTTGGACTTTGGCACGTTGGCAGGATAAACAAGACTGAGCCCAATTGCCTACGTCTTTGTTTATGTTAGGCCAAAAGTAGCGAGCTGAAATCAACTTACGAGTTGCACGGACACTAGGATGCAAAATGTTATGCAGTGTGTCGAAGATGGCTCGACGTAATGGTGCTGCAATGTATGGGCGATTATTCCCAGTGGATGTTTCGCAAATAATTTCGAGGCCAGGTAGTTTAAAAAGTTCTAGTTTCATTGATGAACTAGAGTGACATTCGGAACCAGAAAATAAATTCTGAAGTTCTAGGTCGACTTTTTGTGTGTTTGCAATTTGATTTAAGTCAATGTGTGTATCGACTGCGGCCAAATCGTTGTCGGTAGTGCGGGATAGTGTATCCGCGACAACATTGTTATGTCCGTGGACATGCTGAATGTCCGTTGTAAATTGACTGATATAATCCAAGTGGCGAGATTGCCTTGGATTGCGTTCAGTTTTTGAGTGTATTGCTCGTGTCAGAGGCTTGTGGTCGGTATATATTGTGAAGTCCCGACCCTCAACAAAATATCTGAAGTGTTTGACTGCCAGATATATTGCGAGTAATTCCCGATCGAATGCGGAATATTTCTTTTCAGCATCCGAGAGTTTCTTGGAAAAGAATCCCAGAGGCTCCCAACACTCGTTGTTGTACTGTTGTAGTACTGCACCGACAGCAGTGTTTGATGCGTCAGTGGTTAAACTGAGTTTTGTGTCACTCAGCGGGTGTGCCAGAAGTGTTATCTGGGCCAATTCAGCTTTAAGCGACGAGAACGCGTGTTGACATTCGTCGGGCCAAGAGAAGTTCTTGGCTGTCTTGGGCTTCTTGAGTAAGGATGCCAAGTGAGAATGAATTGGTGCGAGTGTTTCAGCGAGCTTTGGTATAAATCGGTGGTAGTAGTTTACCATACCGACGAATCGCTGTATGCTTTTGATTGATGTTGGAGCTGGGAATTCCCTAATGGCATTAATTCGTTCTTCAGACGGCAGAATACCATTAGGGGTGATCTTGTGACTGAGGAAATCAAGAGTGGATGCGCCAAAGATGCATTTAGAACTCTTGATATGAACATCAAAATGCGTTAACCTGTGGAAGAGTTGTTCCAGGTGAAGTTTGTGTTGCTCCTCATTATGCGAAGCTACAAGAATGTCGTCAATGTAGACGAAGACGAAGTCTAAATCGCGTACGACTTCGTTCATGAAACGCTGAAACGTTTGCGCGGCATTGCGTAGTCCAAATGGCATTCGGGTGAATTCGAAGAGGCCAAATGGAGTAGTGATTGCCGTTTTATGAACGTCTTCAGGTGCAACGGGAATGAGATGGTAAGCTCTGATTAGATCGATTTTTGAAAATATTTTGCATCCATGCAAGTGCATGGAGAAATTTTGGATGTGGGGTATCGGGTAGCGATCAGGTGTTGTGACCGTATTTAAACGCCGATAATCCCCACATGGTCGCCAATCGTGATCTTTCTTTTTCACCATATGGAGCGGACAAGAGACGGGAGATGCAGATGGCCGGCAAATCCCTAATTCCACCATGTGCTGGAATTCTGTTTGTGCGGCTTTGTGACGAACTGGATCTAGTCTGCGTGGTCTTGCCACGGGCAGATGACCTGCTGTGACAATATGGTGAACCACGTTGTGCTGGACTGGCAAGTTGTAGTTAGGCTCTGCTGTGAGGGAAGGAAATTGCTTAAGCAGGGTGCCATAACCATTGTTGACTGCGAAATGAATCGGTGTCGGTGTGTCGACTTGAACCGAGGTGGCATCGATTGACAGCTGAGTCGCTGAATCAACTAGCCGTTTGTTTCTTAAGTCAACAAGTAAGCCAAATTTGCACAAGAAATCGGCGCCAATAATCGGGCGGTTCACTGTAGCTAAGATGAAAGCATGCGTGAATGCTCGTTTGAGTCCGAGATCCACCTGAAGCAATTTTGTGCCGTAGGTGTGGATAATTGAGCCGTTGGCAGCCGAAAGGACTAGATTGTTATTTCTGTTAGTGAAACTATAAATGTGTTTGAAATAACTCGCTGGAATGACCGAAAGGTCAGCGCCAGTGTCAATAAGAAATGTATATTTATTGTTTTTGTCTAGTACGAATAGACGGGTTGTGTTTTGGAAGGTGTCTGACGATGTCGTCATTACCCGCTTGGGTTCAAGTTTTTTGTATTTGGATCAATATCCATCTTGTTGATGGATTGCGGCGTGTTATAGAAAATGCATGGAGGTATGCATTTGCGCGCTGCCGTGCCGTGTTTGGCATGATACCAACATTTACCCAATCTTTGATTCACACTTTGGTTACCATAATTGCTGTGCGATTGAGAACGAGATGCAGAGCTTCGTCCCCTTGACCTGCTCCGGCCGCTTCGAAACAAGCCCGTTAATCGAGCCTCGATGCGCGCCAGGCGATCTTCAATTGAATTTGAGTTGCGATTGGGAGAACGACTCTGTCTATTCGTATACGACTGACTATTATTTCGACTGATTTGAATTGCTTGGTTCGGTTGGTGTCGCTGAGTTTGCACTGCTTGAATGGATTGTACTGACATTGCTTCAAACATTCTGTCCGCAACTTTGGCCAGCTCATCACTTGTCGTGGTGTCTGGTTGGGTAACGATTGCTATTCGTATAATCTCTGGTAGCTTTTTAGTCCAGATTGCTCGAATTAATGTTTCGTTAACTGTATTCGTGCCTGCGAGGCTTTTCAAATGTCGAAGTGCGTCAGATGGACGACGATCGCCGAGGTTTTGGCCAGACAGAAGAGCTTCCAGTCGCCGTTCGTCGGACGGTGCCAAACGATCAAGCAGGGTACGTTTTAGTTGCGTGTAATGGTTATTCTTCGGTGGAGTCTGAAGAAAGTCAGATAATACTTCGCATATATCTGGAGAGAGCGTTGCCAAAACTTGTCCGTATTTCGATTTTTCGGATGTAATACCCCGAAGGTCGAATTGAATCTCAGCGAGCCTAAACCAGCTGTCCGGTTGCTGTGGCCAGAATTGTTGAAGCTGTAGTTTAGCATGGCCTGCGACTTCTTTGTTTGAGGGGCCCGGCTGTTGATCTTGGTCGCTCTTCATCGGTGTGTCTTCGTCGTCTGACATGGCAATTGATTTTTATTGAGTTATGTGTTTATAATTTGTTATGACACTTCACAAAACCGAAACCGAATAATAACGTTCGAAAATATGTAAAAACACCCAGGTGGAGTTTTTATAAACAAAAAAAAATTGATCAATAAAGAATGACAATTGATTAAAGTGAAACTAAATTTTCAGTGTAATGTTTGCCATGTGCAAAAAAAATTAAAATATGGGCACTTGTGGCCGACGAGATACCCCCGAATTACGGAACTAGCGTGTTACCTCGTATTGGGGGGGCTCGTTAAAATGTTTAAGAAATTTCGTATAATAATAAATATAAGTATTGCGTAAAACGTGATTTTAAGCGGTCGAATAAACAAAAACGGAACAACTATATGAATAAATTCGCAATTAGAATTTTAACCGAAAACGGTGGTGAAAAACTTACAAATTATTTAATTATTCAAGAGAGAGAAAAATTTTCGCATATAATTGTAAAATTTGACGTTAATTGTTTTATATAATAATAGATAATATAATAAATATGTTAAATATGTTTGAAAACGTCAAAAAAAACTTTTCTTGTTTGCGATAATATAAATTTGAATTGAAAAGAAAAAAAACAAATAAAATCACTTAGCTTATGTTACAGTTGTTGTAGTTGCTGCTGCTGATGATATAGTTTTTGTTGTTGTAGGTGTTGTTGTTTCTGCTGCTGATGATTCCGTTGCTTTTGCTGCTTCTTGTTTTTGTTGTTGTCCCTTGTATTGGTTTTTTGTTTAGTTGGATTTTAAAATAAATAACTATGCGTATATGGCTTTACGATATATTCCGCTGTATGTTATTGTTGATTTGTAAGCCAATTTCCCAGTGAAAGTGCCGATGTGTTGTTTATTTATTTTAAAACGCTTCGTTGTAATTTTATTTATGTGCTTTACGTATTGTAAATATAGTCGCTTTTATTTTGTCTGCTACTGTATGTCAGTTTATTTTTTTTCGTTGCTTTTATTTTTGCTGCGACTGTTATCCGCTTGCTTTTATGTTCGTTGTTGTTGCTTTTGATTTTGCTTGTAATGGCGGTGATTTTTTCGTTTATGTTTTCGATATGTAGGATAAAGAAGAACGAGAAAAATGTTATTTTATGTCGTTTGATTTGTATATTTTTATGCTATTTTGTTATTTGTACATACCATTTTACTTGGTACGGCTTAATTTTCCGAATTAATCTCCGTACCAAGTGTGTTGTAGGTTATAACTTTTTATAAAAATGCTGTCCTATCCGTAAACACGGACGTCGAAGGTCACCAGATGTGGGTTGTATGGAGATGAAATAAAACTCAACCCAATTATGTATAAAATATATAAACTTGTTTTGTATTTCACTTTGATTAAATTCACAGTATTTATATATATTTATAATATTAACTTTAAATTAGATAAATTACACTTTGATAAATAATTATTAATCACCACCGATTTTACGCGTTTCATAAAAATATTATTATTTTGCAAAATGGTTTGCATAGAAATATGTATGTTAAAAAGCCGACTTGCTTGATAGAAAGAAAACGAACGAGTGAGTGTATAACAAATTAGAAACGAAGTAATTGGAGCGGATGAATGAAAAACGTCAAAATGAATTTGTTCGTTTTGCTTAACAATTAATATGCTCGTTGGTCGAGCAGTTGCGGTTGCGTTGTATGTAGTTGTCATGTATTTGAGAGCGCTGATATATGTTGTTCATATATCTGTAGTGGAGCACGAATGTAAGTATATTTTGAATGCTGGTGAATAATATTTTAAATGAGTGCGCCGCTACAGAACTAAATGAGAAAAAAGATAAAAAAAATTAAAGAAAAAAGATGCAAATTTGAGAAAATTGGAAAAGAAAATTACGACGGCCATTTTGAAAAGGAAGAAATGAAAGATGGTACTATTTTTATAATTATTATAATTATTTTATAATCCCTATTCAGTTATCTTTAAAATGAGCCCAATTTTATAATTTTCGGATAATAAGTTTTTTTTCTGTAAAGCAATAAATACAACACCAAGTGCATACAATTTTGGTATATTTGACACCTTGTATCATAAAAAATAACAACAACAAAAAAAAAATGATATTCCATAAATTGCTTGTTTTACTCGGTGTTAAGAGCCATCCAGTGCAACCATAAGAAACCTTACGGAATTTAACGAACGATTTTTCTTACGGAAATCTTGACAGGTAAGCTAGCGATTTCGTAATCGTAATATAAATTGTAAATTGTGTACATTGTCGTGTGTTAATTAATTATTTTTTGAGTGACTGAAGATTAATTGAAAAGTGGACACAGAAATTCTTCTTAAATTAAAAATGGACAGCGATATTGAAGAATTGGAGGACAGTTATATTATGTTATAATCACTTGATTTTTTAAAATTACTAAATGAAAAAACAAGAAGAAACGGTCTTGCGCTGTCAGAAAAATCAACCGAACCAGAAGTCGCTTTGGCTATTTTAAGGTATACAATTAATTTCTATTGGTAAACCCCAATTTTAATATTTCATATATGTAACGTAATCCTCAGATTTCGTGATGAAATTCTAAGATTTCGTTAACAGACATAACGTCAGCGGTCTGGTGCGGTATAGTAGCTGGCTAAGACTCAGGGTTGGCGTGGGGGTTTCCAGACTTGACGAAATGCTTGAATAACCGCATTTCAGATAAAGTGATAAAGAACCGACTCAACTTCTCTGTTTACAGAACAGACATTTTAGATTATAGATTGATTAAGAACCTATAGGATAACTAGACCCAACACAAGAAACTTCGCCCCTTCCCAACATCACGATCCCCCTGCGTGTGACTTTACTCCATCATGGGATCAAGCATATCAACACGAAAAAGACGCAATGTTTCAGACTGGCACATATGATGAAACGGAACTTGTAAACAAATGAAAAAAAAAATGAAAGGAACCACAAAACCCGTCAAAATGAAAAGAAAAATCTTAATTAGAAAATCAATAGAGAATAACCAGTAAATTAACCCAAAGAAAAATAATTAAATGAATGAAAAGAACAAAACCAAAAATTTATAATCATAAAAGAAAATCAAGAATTGATGCGGAATAAAAATTATGAAATATTAACGGTAATGAACGTGGTCGTGATTGCAACCACTCCGCGAAAGCTGTGAAGAAATGTTTATATGATAAAATGAAATATGAAATATATTGCGGAAACGAAAATCGACTACATCAAGGTCGGCTCATATAAGAAATTAATCCTAAGAATACTTTAACGTTTCGACCAAAAAAAAAAATTTTAAATTTAACAGATAACAAAGAAAAGGTCGAATGAACGTTAAACAAAAGAAATTATAATTTAATCATGATTTAACTCTAATTCATAAAAAAAACATGAAGCAATAAAACAATTAACAGAAGAGTGATTTTACAAGCAAAAACAAATTTTTGAGTTTACGTTAACCTACCGCGTATGTAACGGGTAGAAACAAAAAAAACTTGCGGTTTTCGTCTCGTGTTTTCAAGAAATCACAGTACCTGAATTGTTCTCGAACTGATGACGACGCAGGATCCCCCTCTTAAACACGAACTATGCGCCGGATGGCCGGACTGCTGCCACAAAAATCTCCAAAAGCTTTACAACGTATTAATTTTTTTTTTTCATAGGGTTTCACACAACCCAAGCAAAAATTCAGAATAGAGGAATTTTGATTGCTTATTTATGCTTATTAATTTTGTTGATTTTTCACTGTATTCACGTAATGTTAATTCTTCTTGTTTATTTCCTTTTTTTATGTTTAGGAATTATTTATCTTATCAGAAAAAAAAATTATCACAATTTAGTTTTTTTTTCACTCAACCAAAAGGAGAAACCACTCAGCGAAATTTTTGAGTTAACCAGATTTGGTGAAACAAATAAAATATAACACATTTTATTTATTTTTATTTTTTTAAAATATATAGCTAGATTTTTTTTTCAATTTTATTTATTATTTAATTCACATTATTTAATAATTTCATAAGCTTTACATATTAATACTTATGAACAACAAAAGAAAAAGTTCCCAATACAATACATAGGGTAACAACAAAACCGAAGCTACTTGGCTTTACTTTTAATGTTTTTTTTTTTCAGATATACAAAAAAAAAAAATCACTTAATCGTTTAAGTTTTATATAAAAAAAATATTTAACTTCAAAAAAAACTCAATATACATGTCTCGATAAACTATTATCGAGCATTCCAAAAAAAATCACAATTTAACAAAACTGGCCAAAGGCTACAGTCTAATTTTTCCCACAGAACTTTATTAGACTAAAGTCCGAACTTGACTGTCCAATTGTTTTTTCTTTTTCGATCATCAACCAAAAAAAATGTTCTCAAAAAAAAACCAACCGACACACGTACAATTTCTGCATAATCTCCATGGCTCTCACGTTGTTGCAATCACGCACCACTAATACCATATCAGCACCATAAAAAAACCCCAATTACTCTCAATAAAAAGAACATTCTCGGTCATTGTATCATCATACTGGCCAATCACCATAAGCCGCATAATCGACCCACCCATCAAAGATGATATACAGACGGACAAATAAACACATTGCTCTCATCCACTACAGTGCAATCTCAACGATCTTATTCATATTGATATGCTTAATCTACATTCAGGAGCAACCTTATCAAAAAGCATTAAAACTGCGCTAGTCAAGCTTATGCATACGCACCAGACCAAAACAACTTTGAAGCGCTGTTACGCAGACAAGGGGCGGCGTAACATATATTTAGGTTACTTTTTCTGAAATCAAGCTTCACGACGAGAACCAATTTTTTATTCATATGAGAATGACACCAGCAGTTTTTGAGATGCTACTAACACTTATTACACCTCATATGCTAGAGCGTAAAAAAAATTTATTAAGTACTGAATTTCGCTTAGCGTATAACTTTATTGTGAGTCTACATAATTACTACTGAAAAGAATCATGGTTGGTTTAACATAAATTTATATTTACAGATACCTTTCCCAAGGATGCTCCTTCCAAACATTATCTTAGAGCTGGAAAATTGGGAAGGAAACGGTCAGTATAATTATTTATGCAACGTGTAAAGCACTTTGGATGGTTTTTGGGACTTTATACGTTCAAGAACCACATCGAAATAATTTACAATCTGTCGAAAAAGATTTCTACGTGTTGTGGAATTTACCGAATTGAAACATATAGCAATGCTATGCCCACCGGATTCTGGCAGTATGCGTTTTAATTACAAAAAGCATTTCAGTATCGTGTTAATGGCAGCTTGTGATGCACGTTATATATTTACCTACATAGATGTCAGTGCATACAAGTCTCAGAGCGATGGAGGTAGTACTGTTTCTGTTTCTTAATCAAACACATTTTAATTACTGATCTAAAATGATTTATTCTTTTCATTGTTTTGTAGGAATTTTCAACATAAGCAGCTTTGCAAAGGTCCTGTCAGGTACACTAAATGTCATACCGCACTTTTTTGTTGGTGATGCTGCATTCACTTTAACCCCAAATCTCATGAAGCCATACCCTAGTGTTGGTCTACCGAAAGAAAGGGAAATTTATAGTAAATGGCTATCTCGTGCCAGACGAGTTATAGAAAACGCCTTCGGGATTTTAGTAAGTCGGTGGCGGATTTCACTTACGACCTTAAATATGCAGCCAGATAATGCAGATCAAATTTACGCCTCAATAAGGAAGTTGAACGCCTCTATGCCCCATCAAAGTTGATCGACTGGGAAGACAGCAACCACCAAACGCAAGAAGGGCTGTGGAGACAGGAGGTTAGCAGGGGCCTATCTTCTCCTATGTGAAAAGAAACCCAACCTCAATTGAAACCCGAGAAACAAACCCAAAAATCGCCGTCTGTTTTTTTTACAGATTTTGAGTTTCACCTTTTTTTTGTAAAATCGTCGATCCGTGAATAAATAACTATAATATGGGTACATAAACAAGAAAACCAATCATTTGTGTCCATGACATTTTTTGTTTAAATTTATTTTTTATGTTTCAAGAAAACAAATTTTTGATTTGACATCTGCATCTGCGAAAATCTTTGAATGTAAAAATCAGTCTTAATTCACAAAATCAACATTGAACCTTTTAACTGAACCCTTTACCCTCCTAAGAATCGAAAAAAAAAGCAAAAAAAAAATAATATTTTTTTGTTACGTTTAGTGACATCTATCGGTGAAATATGTAAGTAGTAAGTTTATCAAACCATTAAAAAAAGTACTTTGAAGCTCAATAAATTTTTTACAGATTTTTAGACCAAGCCGATAGGCGAGTGTCGTAATTCATTTGAGTGAATAACAGCCATTATATGCAAGTAGAATACGATACTTTGTCCACGACCGATAAATAAGATTTTATTTTAAATCAAATCCTTTGAATTTTCCTAAAATAATTTTCGTCAACATTTTGACGTCACAGTTTAATAATAATGAAAATGGCAAGAGACTACTAGACAAAAATTCAAAAATTAAATAATTTACTTGGTGGTATTGAATAATGAAAGAAGAGACTACTAGATAAACTAGCAGTGAATAATGGTAATCATTATAATTGATGAAACAAACGTCCCCCCGGCGCAAAAATGTATACAGCAAAAGTGTACAGCTTACGAACAGTTTATGAACGCTTTTTATGTTTGGTAAAACATTTAGGGTACTAGTTTTGGGTTCGTGTTACAAGCTGCGTTAGAATGTTATGTTAAATGTTGCGTTAAAATGTTACGTGTCATGTAAAATATTATATTAAATAAAAATATTTCGTCTCTTTTTATTTATCACATTAAAATTGAAACAAAAAAAAAAAAAAAAAAACATATAGCGAGAGTACTTTTAGTGTTCACGTTACATGTATGCTGTATTGCTGTGTTACAAATATCATGACGACATCTTTGAGGCTAAATATTTCTGTAGACTTTTCCCAATGTTATATAATTGCATACCATAAATTTTCAATGATCATCATTTTCAAAATACAAAAAAAAAAAAACAAATCATGTTATATTGCAAAAATATTGTTATGAACTGGGCTACTGAGTTCTTTCGGATTTTGAAATTAAAAACACTGTGTACTTTTCATTTCACTCTACTTTTATACACTTTGATATTCGCTTTGACTTTACTATTTAATTCTGTCCGCTTGCTACTGGTGGGGGCTATGACAACAGGCCAAAAACTTTCTCTGCTTGCCATCGGTCGTGTTTATAACACTTAACTATCTAAGCTATTGCTGTTCATAACGTGAGCTTGTTGTATGATGGCCAAAATCGTCACAATATTTACCTCTAGAGCTCGAACCCCATTCGTTTTTTTTTCAGCGATGTCAAATTATCAATTACAGAATTATAGTGTTTCATACTCATATGAGTAAAGTTGGCAATCAAAGTTGGCATTCAAAGTTGACAATTTGGAAACTAAAATTGGTGCGTATTTTGAGTGAATTTATTTAAATAATAATCATTTCTGTATCTAAATTGTGTTTAAATTCGTATATTATAAACATTTTGTTTTTGAAATAAAATATCGAAATGTCGAAACAAAAACAATATATGTAGATCAATTAGGAATGAAATTATTAATATTTGCGATAGCGCAAAAGTGATTCGAGGAAGTGCGTCTATGAACAGTACTTCTATTGTTTCTTCCCACCAAGAAGATAATATTGAATCAGTGTGTTATCAGACAGTATTGATTATGATAACGTTGAAAGTGATAGTGAATGTGACCAAGAAAGAATTTTATTAGACCCAAATGACAGTGATTACAGCGAAAATCATACCATGGATCAGTATAACGATTGTGATAGTGAAAATGGAAATTTGGGTATAGACAATATGGAGTATATGATATTCGCGAATGGAGTATAATACATAACATAACAAAAGAGCCAGTTTAAATTCTTTGTTGCGCATTCTGCGCAAATATCATCCAACTTTACCCAAAGATGGTAGATCATTAAAAAACTCCACGTATAAAAACACTAAAATAATAACAATGGGCACTGGGTCGTATTTAAATATCGGCATAGAATATCAAATAAGATTATTGTTAGATAGAACAGGATTCAAAGGTAGTGAACTCCCGTTAACAAAAAATTCCAAAAGCCAGCTATGGCCTATACTTGCTAATGTTGCCTCCCACAGAGAAGTGTTTATTGTTGGAATATATTATGGCTACAGAAAACCAAGTGCCGCTGGCGAATTTTTGGGAGCGTTTGTTGAAGAGTTTTTATATCTTTTACAAAATAATATTGTGTATAATAGCCGGATTTTGGTTTTAAAAATCAGGGCATTTATATGCGATGCTCCAGCCCGGGCTTTTCTGTTGGGTAAGAGAAATTGTAATTGTTGTTTTATTTTTTATTGATTTTCTATGTTTTAGGTGTTAAAAGTCATTCCGCTTATTGGGGTTGCACTAAATGTGTGATTAAAGGATGCTACTTGGAACATAGGATCAGCAGGTAGATTCCGGTTGTGTGGAATTATTTTGTGGAACGGGATTTTGTTCTAAACGTGAATTTCGCATTCCGGTTCAGTGGAATGAGAAAAAAAATCCCGCTTTTGTGGAATGAAACTTCAAAATTTCTCGTCGTGAAATTTGACGGTGAAATGCATATATTAGTGCCGTGGAAATTATTCTTGTGAAGCTTAGCAAAGTGTTTATTTGGCTCGGGGGAGGTAAATGATTTATATATTTTTTTATTAATCATTTAACTTTTGTGCAGATTTTAAAGCACATCAGAAAATTTTGGCAATTTGAAAAGTGGAATGAGAGAGCAGAAAAATCGCCAGCCAGTCAATGTAACACCAATATGCACAATAAATGAATAAAATTGAATATTTATTAGCAAAATTTTATTTTCATATAATAAAACGTTTTTCTGAAACACATAGGAATTTTATGTGTTATAAAGATGGCAAAAATCCATTTTTATTTTGGTACGCTGTGGCTTTTATCACTGTTTTATTATTAAACGATTAAAAACAATATTTGTTTTTTAAATTGTTAAAACATTTAAAAGTAATTTTGAGAAGAACTTTCTTGTAGTGATAACTTTTTAATTTTTTTATTATTAAATTTATGGAAAATCTGGTTTCGGAAATTCTTCCTTCATCAGTTCAACTAAACTAATTACAATATAGTAGTTTCCTTAGTTTATACGAGGAATTTTAGTCCGCCAACCTGTCTATATTCTTCTTTGTAAATGAAATTGCTTTACGGTAATATGCATCACATAGTTTTGATGAACGCTGTTTTTATTTCGAATCTTAGCTGTAAATAAAAATAATTTATAAAAATGAAACCCTTTTATTCTTCTAAAAATCGAAAAATCCTCGCTTCAAATGAATGAGCTCATTGGTAAATCATGAAAAATTTAAATAAAAAAACAAATTATTTCCATTTTTGACATGTTTGCTAGATTTAGAACTAGTACTAAAAACTATATCTCGCAAGGAGAACTAGAATACAAATTTGTGGAACGAAATTTTTCAGCGAGAAAACGAAATGTGGGAAAAATAAAAATTCCAATCCAATTCATTTCACAAAGCCGGAATCTACATACTGTTTTAAGGGAATTAACTTACCATTAAGAACAGACGAAGACTTTCGTAATAAAAAGATACCAACCATCATTTAAAATTAAATATGGCGTTAAATAATTTACCCATTGGTTGCGTTACGCAGTTCCCTATCGACTATATGAATTGCGTATGTTTAGGTGTTATGCGACAAATTCTTAATATTTTTTTAAACGATAGGAAAAAGAAGTTCTCGGTAAAACGAAATGCAATAGAAGCTATAAATTATAAGTTGGAAATAATACGAAAATGCCTTCCTGTCGAGATTCAATGCAGACAACGAACTGTCGATGATCTTCAAAATTGGAAAGCATCAGAATACAGAACGTTCTTGTGCTATACTGGAATGGTAGCTTTTCATAATATTTTAGAGAAAATAAAAAAAAAAAAATAATAATCTGCTCTATCAGAATTTTGGCTCAACCAGATGATTGCTGCAGAAATAATGGATGTGCCGCGGAAATATTGAGCACATTTCGCGTATTATTTAGTGAATTATTTGGAAACGTAAATGTTTCTTATAACGTGCATAATTTATTGCATTTGGCAGCAGATGTAAAAAGCTTTGGTCATCTTGATAACTATAGCGCATTTAAGTATGAAAATTATATGCAACAAGTAAAAAAATTAGTGGGAAAAGCTTCACAACCTTTGGAACAAATAAATAATAGGTTGAGCGAGAAAAACAATTTGAAAGAAAAAATTTAAGAGTATAATTTTCATCCAGTTTTTTCATTAAGCACTTCCTATCTTAACAACTACTGTTGTGTAAACGAAAATTTTTTTAAAATCAAATATCTGAATAATAACGAGTTGAAAGGAAAATTTATAATTAATCTCAACAAATTTTTCGCCTATCCAATACCATATTCGGACTTAGGAATTTATTACAGTAATATTAAGGAGTACACCGTAGAAACGTACACATTTCAATTACAAAATGTTTCGACCAAAATAATTAGACTAAATTCAGATACAACTTATATATATAGGTATATGTACCGTTGAAGCATTTATAATTCAATTTTTATTACCTTAGCAGATATAGCAGAATCACAAGACCTTTTCACTTGTTCAGAGGAAGATTGGGACTACAATGAAATTTACCAAGATACGGAAGATTTTGGACCGGATTCCAGCGGTTTCCACTCAACAAATCATTCCACAAAAATTCGCTTATAAAAAATTATCTACAAATCCTAGTGTGGCAGTCGGTATCAATTCAGCAAGCTCATCGAGATCTATTATTTCTTCAACTATTTCTTCAATTAGTTCTGGCCGCTACAGTAAAATCCCTAACAGTGAACCAATAAATAAACCAATGATGTTGATCCGTTCTGCAAAATCGACAACTGCAACAATATTACAACAAAATCAATCTCACTCACCTTCGGTTATTCAAACAACAATAGATTCACAAAATATTGGTACAATTTCAACATCAATACAAAGTTCATCCACCTCACATTCAGCTAATGCAACAAGAGCATAATGTTCCATTGAGACAGAATCGCAAGTAAAGTTAGAACTGTTAATGAAATCTGTGATACGAGAAATAAAGTTATTGCGGAGAGGTGCGAGACATCAGATGCAAGTGCACGATGTCTTCTTGTTGCCCAGAAAAAGGTCAAACAACTTTAAATATACCGGCTGCTTCAGTAGAAGTATTTTTAAATTTGGAAAAAGATGTTAAAAAAGAAAAAATATTTGTAAGTTGTTTATTAAACTTTATTCCTAATTTTATTTAAACACAATTAAAAAATTTCGTAGTTACAATATCTGAGGACTGTGTCGGATTTAACACACGAGAAATACATTCGAGCTTGCCTAAAAATAATGATAACTGATGAAGCAGCTTGTGGTTTTTCTTGGCATGGGCAGCACGATAACATTCCCGTCAAGTCATTTACGACGATGTTTATTTTAAAAGGTATTTCGAGTCATTATTAGTATTATTTAATAAATGATTGAATAATTTTATTTCATTTTAGAAGAATCACTAAAAAATTTCAAACGATTCGGTCTTGTGATGTGGAACACATCATAAAAAAATTGTTCCAGTATGCCAAAGACCGTCGCCGTCATCAACAACTCAAACGGACTGAATAACTTTTTATACCCCCAATATTTTTTATAGAATTCGTATATATTCTAATAAGGCAGAATTTGAAGTCCTTTTTTTACTTAGTATATAAATATAAACAAACTTATGATTTTAAAATTTAATATTTTTAATAAGGCAGAATATAAAGTCCTTAGTATTAATTAATTTAATTTATATGCATGTATAAAACCAAACAAAAGTGTGTTTCTAAAATTGTATTTTATTAATTTTTTGATTATTTTTTATTAAAATGTACCTATTTATAAAAAATCCGAATTATAAAAAATTGTTTTATTCCTTAAAATTAAATGAGGCAATTCGCACTAAACCTTTCGTAGGTGTTACGTCTAAACAGTTCGGAAACGTTACGTATAAGCGATTCGGAAACGTTACGTATAAGCGTACACATTATGAACACTTTTATACATACTAATATATACAAAGGTCTCCGTAAATTTGTTTCACTTCTCATGTGACGAAATGATCGTTTACGTTACATTTCCGTTCAGTTTTAGCGAACCGTTTACGAATACCTTAATATAAGAAAGTCTTCGTAAACTGTACGTTTATGTTACGCCTGGTCAGGAGGGGTATAATGAGTATATTATACGTTAGTCGTGGACAAAGTATATTTTGTCCATAATTTCTTGAAATTTCGCCTGTGTGCGTCATCTGCGTATAGGCAATCACTTCTAGACCGCTCTCCAGCTCCAGGAGTAACTCGTTTACCGCTATGTTCCTAAGAAGAGAAAACTACAAAAGTTTTGAAAATACCGCACAACACTTAAAGAAAATTATTTCATTTTTATCACTTCTCATAGTAGTTATTCGGAAAAAGAAGCTATTTCAAATATAAATTAAGTTTTAAAGACAAAATCATTTTATAAATTGTATTTATTAGAAAAATAAAATTAATCAATAAATTGTACAAATAATTAGTTGGCAAGTTAGTATATATTATATACAGCTGCGGCAAAAATAATAGTAGTGAATGAATCAAGATTATTCAATACAAACTGCCTTGAAAACAAAGCATAGTTTTTAAAAAATGTTGTTTTCCAAATTTCCATTATTTATTACATAATAAAAAAATAATATCATAATTTTGTTTAAAAGTATGAACAATTTGAATATGTTGCAATTATGATGTAGCACTACTATTATTTTTGCCGCAACTGTATATCTAATATAATGGAATACTTTTGATGTGAAAAATATAAAGTTAAATTGTATTTTACCAAATCAACGTATATTTCCAAAGTTGTGATCGATTCTATGGTCTCGTGTGGTGAATTGCTGTGATAATATGAGATGGTGCGCTATTACTTATATTTTCAAGCCGCCGCATCAAATTAAAAATATACATATTGCACTTGTATTCTAAAAGTGACACAACTAAAAAAAACAATGTGTGTAGCCCCTACGCGCAACAGAAGTGAAATTTTCTAAGCTGTACATTTGTAATTACTACAATTTATCGTTCAATGGTCCGGCTGGCATATACAGTAAAATGTGTACCTTTTCCGCAGCAAGAATTGAAGAAATAGTCAATTGATCCTTATAGTGTTATATTATACAGTCGGAGTAGACACATCCAAATTAGATAATTGCACATTCTACATTATCTAGTTATTTTTCTCAGTCTTTATTACTTCATGATCTGGTAAAACAGAATTATTACAACTCGATACAAAATCTACCTATAAAGACACAATAAACGGAATAAAAGCAATATTATTTACTAATACTGATATTAAAGCAACATTTTAGCTTGAGAATGCAAGCGAAATTGTGATGGTGTATTGTTCGGTTTATATTTTAAAGTGAATTTTGCTTAAGACAAATATTTTCTTCAAGAGAAATTCAGAATACTTAATAATTTACCTAAAGTAATGCAACCAGCGATTGATGCATAGGTGCAGTTTTCTCATGTCATTTTCAATTATTGCAGAGTATAATTTACATGTCTTAGTTTGTAGCTAGCATAAACCATTTGTTTCATTTTTGCATTACCAGAAAAAAAGAAATACATTTTGAATTTAGTTTAAAAGTACTATTTTTAATCTTAATTTGCCAACTCTCATTGTATGATCCTTTAAATATCTATACAAATTTAAGCTTTATAAACTTCCCTTCTCTATTTATTGTAAATTTACAATAAGTTATTTAACATAATAACCGCCTACATCTAAATAGTACAAAAACATTAAGTTTGAGATATTTGTGTACAAGCAAATTATTTACAAATACAATTTTTATACTTGTTTTATATAATATACTTGTAAATTGTAATCAATACCTCAATATATTATTAATCTAGGAGGCATTGATTCGACTGTTCGTAGATGTTGTTTTTGTATTGCTTGCAAATTCATTCAATTTCGTTTCAATATTCTTTTGTTTTTTTCGAATCATACCATGCCTAAAAAAAATTCGCTTCTGAAATAAAAGAAATACTGTCGCTTTTTTCGTTTCATATCGCTTTTTCATTTTTTGCTTGTAATTTTTGTTTTGTTTCATCGATTTTAAAAATCACCACGGTACTAAAGAAGTTTCCCTTCAAAAAAAAATATTTTTTACAGTTATTCGCATATAATATTTATGGGGTCGTTACACATTAATCAAGACTATTTCGATGCATTTCAAATTTCACCAGTTACGAACACAAAATGACAAAAATGTTATTCTAAAGACAAAATAATTTTTCGTTTTTCCTGAAAAATGTAGTTGAAGACACTAATCGTAACTAAAATGTAAATGTCGTATACATCGCTCATGAATATGATACAACAATCGACCAATGATAATAACCGACATTTGAGAAGTTCTCGAATATATCAGGCTCACGTGTTCTGGATGCACCCATTGAATATTATGACTTCAGGTTTATTAATTGGTTGTTTTATTTCGAAAAATATTAAAAGCTAGTTGGAGCTTCAATCATTCGTTTAATTTAAATTTAATTTAATTCTAGATTGTTGATTACGCTTGGGTGCAGGCTAGCATTTTTTTTTTGTTCAATTTTTATTTTAATTATGCACAAACATTTTATTTTTATGATTTTCCATTCAATTTCAATTATAATTTTTCAATCAAACGCAAACCATTTTTTTTTTGTTTTTCTATCGATATGAATATGAATTTTGTGCTTTTGAGAATTACGTTTGAATAGAAATACTACATACGTACAGCATAAATATCCTGTATGTCTATATATTATATGAGTATGTGCATGCATATAAATAAAATGGGGAGGGAAATATATTTTTGGGGATACATTTTATTGAGAACGCTTGTATTATTTTGAAGAGTGATAACTTTAATTTATGAATTATTTCTGGATGAAAAATTTTAAATACTAAATTAATTAAATTTTTTTATTATAGTTTTTTGGAAATTTAATTTATGAAAAATAATCAAAATGATTTTATTTATTTTTGGCGCTTTGTCTATTTGTCAAAAAATTTAAGGGAGATTGGTCGTTTACATAATTGAGTGGCTACATATTAGTGCAACATTAAAACCACTCGTTTTGGATTTTAATTGGATGTACATTATATTTGTATGGTACATACAGATTTTAGTACTACTCGAATAATTAATTTACGTACGAGTAGCATTGTGTCGAGATTTCACATATACACAAATTAAATAATGCTATATCTAATTAATTTAATTAAATAATATTCTATTTATGCGGCGATCGATATAATATAAAAGGCGATACCATTGAAATCTGAACAGACATTTTTGATGATGCTACTTATGAATAGATGAATTAATTTACAAAAAATATTTTATTAGACTCAATAAAATTTTATTATTTTGATGTATCGAACTAAAAAAGGTTTTTAGTTAATTGAAATATGAAACTGGTAATAAAATATGTTCTAGAACATTGCACAACCAGTTATTAATGCAATTTTGTATGCACCATATTTTCAGACAAAAGGCAAGTGTTGAATTAACGTTTTATAGAGTTTTGCTCTGATACTCGTATCAATGTTTTTTATTTAATGCTATACACAGTCAATTCTGAATTGTACAAGTTAACTTTGTAATTATAGGCGCCAATATTTGGGATTTTTTGATTATATTTGCTCCCTTTTAATATGCCTACAACAGATACTTACGTCACCTAATTATTTAACACTTAACATGTAAGTTTTAAAATTATCATCATTTAGATTCCTGACGAATCAACATACTAATTGGTACATATAAATTCAAGCCTAAAGGCTAACCAGAGAATGTTCTTCGAACGTTCCTCTTAAAACAAAATATACTCAGATGATACACCTAACGGATATATAAAACAAGCAACAGTTTACATAAATTTGCACAAACCACAAACCATCTTGGAATATTTACAAGCTATTAATGATAGACACTCAATACACAGCCAATGCTTTAAAGAAAAGATACAAAAATAAAACGGTGAAAAATAAAAATTTAAAAGAAAATGAGGAAGATTTAACATTACCACAATGAAAGATACAAGTAAGCCTGAACTACCTAGACTTTCATGTGCTCCGATTCGTCTTCCTTGTGAAAACTGCGCAATAAGTGATGAGGATAAAGCAAACATTTTGCTCCACATCTTAGTAAGGTATTTAACACATTAGAAGCCCAGGGTTGAAACCTGAATATCTAGCCAAGTAAATAAAAATGGCGCTAAGTACAAAAAAAGTCTAGAAAAACGTAGGTACACAAAGCACTGGTCTGATAAGCGGAAATTTCCCTCCCGGAAAATGTATCACAGGAATAACGTGCATTTCCATCGCATATAATGAATACGGACCAGTTTCAATATTTAAAGGTTTTATTTTAACACAAAAATTTGCTTTGCACAAAGCGTCCTTTTTTAATTAGAAACTTTCTTTTCTATTATCGAGTCTCGCATTGTAAAAATACGAGCTCAAACGCGTAAAAACGCATTAAAGTTTCAAAAAACACCAAGCAATTTTCGAATCTTTAGACAGATTCTATAGGCTGGTTAGGCAAATTCTATAGAGATTGGTTTGGCGCCACTTTCCATGCTTGGCTGCAAAGCCGATTAGTTACGTAATAGGTGAATCCGCCCTGTTTTGTGATCGGCGTCTATATTTTGGATAGTTGTCTTCACTAATTTGAGTCTCGATTAAAAATATTTCGAGTAACTCTTCGTGTATTTGTTTTCCTTCATGCACGGTGAACCTTTATTTAATGCGTCACATGAACCATATGTTTTTCACAATTATTGTGTAGAGTTCGGGATCTTCTTCCGGACTTGGAAATTCAGCTTTGAATTCTTTTTTGAAACCGAATCAAGTTGTACGAATGTGGCACTCTTTGCTTTTGCCACTCAATCGAGAATATTCGAATTTTGACGATGGCTTCGACAAATTTAATTAGTTTTTAACGCTGATGTCCTTTCTATCGGTTGCTGCACAACAAAACTTTTCTGTCGTAGATTTTTGATCCATACTGTACCCGTGTTTTTGTTTATTCAAAACTGTTTATTATTTCTTTTTTTTATTTGTACTTTTGCGAGTTCTGTACTTTTTATTGTTGTATAATCCATGTTTGCATTGTATAAGTTACACATATTTATATAGAGGGTTCATAATATTTGTGTGCTTCTATTTTTTGAAATCGGTTAAATGTATTTTTCTTTTAATCTTTCGCTATCAAACCATTGCACATTCATGATCTAAATTATAAATAAATTATTATACAGCCATCTTGGCTTTAAATATGCATTTGGTTTTGAAAGTCTTAATCATTGCGGTGTCAGAAGTGGGATCCACATCCATCGTTTGTATTGCGATTTGTTTCTGCGGCCACAAGACACTTAAATAACTATGCGGCATTCATTGGGTGTACAAATATATTTCCGACCTTTTTTCCTGTAATAAAACACATATGAAAGAATGTTTTATTCAAAGTATGCTCCTTCGGAAGTTATAACCTTCTCCCATCGTTCAGGCAATAAACGGATTCCTTGAAGGAAGAAGTCTGGTGGTTTCGAGGCGATCCAGTCATCGACCCATTTTTGACGTTTTCATATGAAGTGAAGTGCTGCTGTGCCAGGGCTGATTGCATCGACCAGAACAAGTGGTAATCAGAGGGAGCAATGTCTGGTGAATACGGCGGGTGGCGTAGAATTTCCCAGTTCTGCCTGCCCAAATAATTTTTGGCAGGTATAGCAACATGTGGCCTAGCGTTGTCATGTTGCAAAATAATCTTATCGTGCCTTTTGTCCCATTCCGGTCGTTTTGCAGCTAGAGCTTGCTTTAAAGCCATTAGTTGTCGTCGATAAACTTGTCCCGTAATGGTTTCACGCTCATCTGCAGCTCATAATAGACGACACTCTTCATATCCCACCAAATATAAAGCATCACCTTTGAACCATGGATATTTGCTTTTGGCGTCGACGGCCCTGGTTCACCTGGCTTGCCCCACACTAGCGGTTTGGATGGTCATAATGGATCCACTTTCCATCCCCAGTGATGATCCGATGCAAAAACCCCCTCTTTTGTTGTTGTTGAAGCAACAATTCAACTCTTCTACCAATTGTTTTTCAGTCTGACAAGGGTCCACATCAAGCAATTCTTCCAATTCTGTATCTTCAAATTTTCTTAGTCTGGCTTCACGTTCTTTGTCTCTTACGTCAAAATCACCAACTTTGAATCGTTGAAACTACTCTTTGCATATTGTATTCGATGGAGCATGTTCATCATAAACTTCCACAAGCAAATGATTTGTTTCCGCTGCACTTTTCTTCAACAAAAAGTAATGAAGTAAAACTTTCCGCAAATGTTGTTTTTTTGGCAAAAAATTCTACATTTTCAATTACATGAAAATAATTGTTGTTTACGCTTTGAACAAATGTCACTAGTAATTATTCAAGCTTGACATCTAACCTCCAAAAAACATGTATTGCCCGATTGAATAATATGCAAGCAGTGATACTAACGACACTTATCTAAAAAGGTCGGAAATATATTTGTACACCATAAATTTAACAAATTTAGAAAACACGATAGAGTCAATTGAAAAATTTATTGTTAAGAAAGTGCATAGATGATAAGTTAGAATTACATAATATAAATAAGCAAAATTAGTAAAATTACGTTATATTTTCAATCAAATAAAACATTCTAAACGATTGGGAAGAAACCGCTGGGATACATTGGGTACGGGGCGTGATGCTATAGAACTATGCATTATAGACAGCAAAATTAATAAACTGATCGATGGGAACAACCAACAATTCAAAATCAATGAAGAAATTAATAGCAGCATAAAATTAGTTACGGAAACAAAGAGCATTAACCGATAGCAATATGGTCAACAACATACTCCTCACTGAAATTGAAACAATAACTAATACCATTCTAGAAGATATACAAGATGCCATCATTCGAACAAAAGTTTAGTTGCCTAGTAATAAAATTGTATCACTCAAAGAGATAATTTCAGTAAAAGAGCTGCTATGTAACCAGGTAGTTAGAAACACGTTAGAAATACCAAAACCCGAGAAAATAGACTCAACAGCGATAATGGTAGTTCCGTTAACAGTTGACGATACAAAAACACAAGATTATCCATAGCAGCTAATCAGATGTAAGCACAAATTATTCCCTTAATAGAACTTCAAAAATATCGTGGAAAAGCACTCTGATATCAATTAATATAACTGCATCCAACAACTAGTAATGGAAACCAAAAGCCAGTGTGACGTACTACCGAAGCCAGAAACAACAATGATATACAATGATAAAATGATATATTATTCAACGAGCATATAATGATAGCTGTTATTCATGAAGTTTACTGACACAAGCCGATAGGCGAGTATCGTAAATCATCTGAGTGAATAACAGCCATTATATGCGAGTAGAATACGATACTTTGTCCACGACCGACAAATAACATTGTATTTTATAATCAAATCCTTTGAATATTCCTAAAATAATTTTCCTCGACATTTTGACGTCACAGTATAATAATAGTGACATTTCATTTTCCAATTTACAACAACAATGCTATGTAATGAATTCAAATTTGGAATTCATCGAATTCCTGATGAGTTGATGGTATTGCAATTCCAATTCCATTTTGTAGTTACTGTGTTTGTCACCAGAGTTTTCGTATTTCATTTTTGCTATTTTAAATGTTGTCATCTTGTATATTTTTGTTAATATTTTATAAAAAACAACGAGCAAAATATTTATGTGAAAACTTTTTTGTATAAATATCTATTAAGCATTTCAAGCCATTTCGATAAGGCTCAGAAACCCCTCCATAAAGACAGATGTGTTCGCTCCGTAGTTAAACTAAGTTACATTTTTGGTTGAAAAAGTCAAGTTATTCTACTCTTTTGGATTTGGAGGACGAACCTTACTAACATTAATTGAGCTTGAGCAAAGTACAGTTCTGTTAAGTTAATCACCTAAGTCTGCCATTTACGCTTTAAAATATACCATTACTCATATAGAGCAATCTTGTTCAAGATTGCATAGTAATAAATGGTCACGGCAAACTCGCTGAACAATGAAAAATCGCATCGCTTTATCACTGATCAGTTTAAAATAAATTAAATAGAGCGGTTCTATTTGGTCGTAAAATCATTGCAATTGGAGAGACAGTAGCGCGAAACCCCCCATAACCAATCTCACGAACAGAACAGCATATACCGAACCGATTAAACAATTTTAAAATTATTATTTTAACGTCACTCTAGTAATGAAACAGCGTATAAGAAAAATAGCACTTTTAAAATAATTCGCATTTAAATGTTTATTGAAAAAAATTTTGAAATAAAATCTTTTATTTTATAAAAATTGAATTTTCTATGATATAAACGATTTTATTTTAAAAAGTTTTTTCGAAAAACATTTAAATGCTAATTATTTTAAAAGTGCTATTTTTCTTATACGCTGTTTCAATACTAGAGGGACGATATTATGTATCAATGTATATGTACAATTTTCACAGCTAGCTAGTTCCATTTAATTTTTTTACACTACACAAGCCAAATTTGTCGCCCTTTTGCTCGTATGTAATTTTCATTTTCAAAAACACTTGCTGCTGCGAGCATAACATATCGCTACGCGTCCCAAAGAGTGTTACATCTCAAAATAAGGAATTGTTGGGAATTCAACTTTGAAACTTTGAATTCAACAAAGTTCAAATTGTAATAATTTTTTCCAATAACTCGATGGTGTTGCGTATTCTGGACTTGATACATTTTGATATTTCCTTCAGTTTAATATTTTAAATACAGAATATTTGGAAAAAAACAAGAAAATAGAGGAATGTAACACTTTATTTGAAATTTTTCTGGACAAGTTCAGAGATGTAACACTCTTAAAGAAATAAATCGGTCTAAATTTGTGTCTTCATTGTGTAAATAAATATAACGTTGAGCTACATTTTTCAATATAATTTCAATTTTTTATAACATATGTACCATTATTCCGAGGCATATTATAGTTAAATTAGAATTTTCAATGTGTTTTTCTATGTTGGTTTAATAACATTTACACTTAATTAAAAATATGTATTGCTAATTAAATTATTCATAATTTGTCTACAATTACCTAAATTTATTCCTGATAAATTTAAAGAACAACGAAGAAACGTGTTTCACTTTTGAATAATTTACTTGATATGCCACTTTTCCCGCGTATTTGTGTAAAAAAACAAAAAATCATCTCTTTTTTTTAGAATGAGACAGTTACATCACTTATGCCACTTTAGTACCGCCCATTTGTAACACTTTATTACAAAATTATTTGTTATAAATATTCAAAATATTTAAGTAATAAAGTCACAACTTCTATTGTAACACTTTTGTTGAAATAATTTATATTTATGAAGGAACTAATTTTATCGAATAAAGGGTTGCAAATGAGTTGTAACACTTTATAAGAAAATTTAAACATTATGTGGAAAATAGATAATTGTTATAAATGCAATGTAACACTCTAAAATAAAATTTACATCTTTGTTGATATTATAATTTTGCTGCAAAAGTAATTTATATAATTTGTAACACTTTAACAGATAATTTGATGCTTCATTTAAAATTGTCACATCATAATTTTATTAAATAATTAGAAAAATATTGGAAATTTTATTAATTTTCTTGTTTTAAACCATAATGAAACAACAAACGAATTCTAATTTGCAATAAAAAAAAAATTTAAAAAATTGACTTGTGACACTCTTTGGGACGCGTAGCGATATGTATATAGCAGATATTTTCATTCGTAATACAACTAGTGCTCAATTATTATCGATAATTTTTTACGAGTCAAAACCGCGCTGAAAATTTAACGAGTGCGCAGCACGAGTTGAATTATCTGCGTCGGTTTTAACGAGTAAAAAATTATCGATCATTAATTACAGCACGTGTTGTATTTAGTAAGAGAATACAACTTTCCCGTCAGCGATTAAATCACAATTCATCCATTTATGTTATGTTGTATGCAAATTATTTGACAAGCTTTTGTTTGCATGGCTTTTCCTTTTATGTGTGTATAAAGAATCCAATCATAATAAAAAAAATTGAAATACAATTACAAATTAGAGATAATTGTTTAGGATTTTCTTGTTGCTATGGTAAAATTTGTAAAATTATCGCGTTGCTATGGTGAAAATCGTAAAACTATCGCGTTGCTATGGTGAAAATCGTAAAACTACCGCTATAATAACGTGTTGTTGTTTGTATTTTGCAGGGCAATCTAAATACTATTGCTGTAATAATCGCTTTTTCGAAAAATTTCCCATGGCATATTTTGTGAAAGTTGTATTCTCACAACAAAATTAATTAAAGCAGGCGATTTTTTTTTATATTCGGCTCACGATGTTTATAAATGCCGATTTAATGCGCAACGGCCGTCTATATGTTTTTGATTTTCAGAAAACAATGAAAGTATGTATTATAAATATCAAATTGTATTCCACTTCAAATTCCAATTCCTTAGTCAAATGAAATGTCACTAATAATCAAAATGGCAAGAGACTACTCGATAAAATTTCAAAAATTAAATAATTTACTTGGTAGTATTGAATAATGAAAGAAGAGACTACTACAATAGATAAACTAGCAGCGAATAATGGATATCATTAGAATTGATGAAACAAACGTATAATGAGCATATTATACGTTAGTCATGGAAAAATGAACTTCAGTATATCAGCCGATAGCAACCGTACATTAATTGGAAACTTCATAATATCATTTTGGAATTATACAGTAACGGTCAAGAATAAACAGATCCAATCATACGAAATCGGAAGTGAGACACAAGTTATACAAGGGGGTTCCATAATCTTCAAACAACCCGCAACTTAGTCACAACCCTCAATATCAGTTTAATTAATAAGTAAAACATCAAAAACAGCGAACAGAGGAACACCAAAACTGGATAGGAACCGTATCGCGAGGATTATCCTTTTCGTCATTAGATATTATCGCATTGTTCATTTATATTGACATACTTCAATGCAGTGCAAAAGGGAAAATAATAAAACCAAGAAGATCATGCTCGGCAACAATAAAAGAAGAAGTTGTGGAACAATGTTCAAAATATTAAAGGAAATCAACATGGCACTTAAACCATAGAAGAGGGCGTTCATTCTCCACCATCGGGAGGAGTTACATTACCATAAGTACAGCGGAAAAATTTTTTGTATCACAAAATAAAATTGCTTCCAAAATTAGATATACTTTGCACCAAACACGCTTCCAAAATTAGATGATGTGTTTTATTTAATAAAAGATATGTCTGCATGAAATATCTTTTATTAAATAAACTAAAGCATGTACTTCAAAATAAATTAAACAATTTTTATTATTTCAAATTCATACATAAAGAAAACATTAATTAAGTTCATTTCAAAATTATTTGTGCACTCAGTTTCTGCTTCAAAATTATTTGTGCATTATGTATTCTGTTTCGAACGTTAAGTTGCTTATATTTAACCTTCCCAATTCTGTAGAATAATTGTTTTGTTTGACTGCAAAAATTACTTAATGCAAAAATGCCAAAAATATCGGAACTTAGCGTCGAAACAAGAGCAGTCATTGTGGTTGAATACAATTGTGGAATTTCGAGCGCTAACTTGGCCCAAAAATATGCTTGCTTTCGAAATACGATTTTATACCAAGTTACTAAACAAAAAAACAAAATGCTTAAAAATACGGAGGGGAGAGAGGAAAAAGAATTACATCCGAAAAAGAAGATGTCTTGATTGCACGAGTTGTGAAGGTTGCCCCTATGTTAACACTAAGCAACATACAAAACCGGATTTGTTCATCTTCAAAAACGATTATTAATAATCCCGCAATATGCAGAAGCCTTCAGTAAAACGGGATTCAGGCATTTGTAACCCAAAACAAGCCCCATAGATTGAACAAAAAATTGGCTCGAATAAATTTTGCACGGGAACATATTAACAAACCGTTTGACTTTTCGAGGAACATATTATGGACCGACGAATCTATCTTTTCGTTGCATGAATCATGGGGGAGAACATTTTATTATTCCACTTCTAAAGAGAAAACAAAGAAGATGGTTATTGCTCCCACACGCTACTCTGGGAGTGGACATATAATGGTATGGGGATCTATAAGCTTCAATGGTATAGGACCAATTACGATGATCCGGGGAACAATTACACAAGTAAGGTATTTGGAACTGCTGAATGAGGTGGCGTTGGTAGCTGACGAAAAATTAGTTGGTCCGCAATTCGTACTTTAACAGAACAATGCTCCTATACACAACGGCAAAATCGTGAAAGATTTTTTGAAAATTTTGATTCAAACGGCTTTGCCATGGCCAGCGCAGACACCTGATTTGTAAGTGATCGAAAATGTATGGGCTTATAAGAAAATGAAAGTTCCATTCTAGGTTGGACGGCCCGAAGAAATGACTTGGAACTCAATAGTAAATCTTTGGAGTGAAATCCCTTCAGACTTTAAATGAAACCTTATAGATTCTATGCAGAGGCATCTCAGCGAGGTGATAAGAGCTAAGGGTGGACGCACAACATATTAATAATTTCATCAGCTATATAATGTGTTCAAACAGATTATAGTTATACTGAATTTTTTCTGTTATTTTTAATTTTTTCTTAATGCACAAATAATTTTGAAACAGAAACTGAGTGCACAAATAATTTTGAAATGAACTTAATTAATGTTTTAATGCGCTTAATATAATTTAGACGCACAAATATTCACCCCTATTATGGTTGTCGTGTCGATTAACAATCGACACGACTTTGCCTTGTCGTTTCGTTTTTATTTTGGCATTGCCTAAGGACGTCGAAAAGACTCGGAAGTATTGCCACATTAATATAAAAATCAACCAAGTTACTGTAAATTTTTGTTGTTATCTTAGCAATCGTGAATTATATGATATTTTTAGAAAACTTCTGTCAAAGTGACAAAAATTATTGTTTACGTTTTTTATTTACATTTTAATAAAAATAAAAATCGACAAAATTTGATTGTTTTTAGTTATTTAATTATAAATATCGTGTAATTGTGTTAAATTACGTGATTTGTCTTTAATTTTTTCATCCTGAAAGTGTTTTAAAAATTGTAATATATCATGTTTCAAAACAGTGAAAATGGCGAAAAAAAATTGCCATATAATACCCGATAAAATTGTTTACTATAAATTTTGAAAATAAAATAAATTTGTAATATTTTGATTTAAATAAATTATTATGTATTTAAATAAATAATTATTTTACTTAAAAGTTAGTGTAAATTGTGTTTTTATTGGATTATTTATTAAATATGGCCCACAGAATATCTTGTCGTGAACTAAAATGTCATCGACAGAAAAATGGCGTTTTAACGACAAACGTCGTTTGATATCGACATTCATAATACCAATTTTTGCCGTCGATAGGATATCGACACGACCATGACAATCATAATTGGGGTCATATTTTTATTTTAATTTTCATAAAGTTATTATTTTAATTTACAAACATTTTATTTATTATCACCCCAATTCCCATAGTCGTGTCATTTCAGGCGACGTGACTTAAGTCACGTCACGTCGCATAAAAATTGGTATTCTTGAAGTCGGTTCAAGTGACACGACTGTAACTAAAAAAATGTCGGCCAAATTACAAACAAAATCCTTTTAGATCAAAAAAATATTAATTTAAACAACAACTTATCTAAATAAGTGAACAAATTACACAATTAAAAACTTTAAAAAAAAAATGTTAAGACTAAAATTTCGCCTTTCCATTTTGTTGTAGTCGCCTGTCACTTACAAAATTCAAGTGACATCTGTCGTATAATGTGACTTTAGACGTAACAAACGACTAAGAGAATATGAAAATTGATGTGACGTGACTAGAGTCATGAAAAATGACGTAATACGACTATGGGAATTGGGGTGTAAAATTGTGAACCATTAATTATAATTTATTAATTAAATTATATTTATTATTATTATTATTATATAATATCACCGCGTGTGCAGGTACATTCTAGGTGGAATGTGCTCTGCCAAGTTTGTAGTGGTTTCTTGGGTGAATCGCTACAGTACTCCCCCACGAGTAAATTTCCCCCCTCTGGAAGTGTATACGTGTGTGATGCTTGTGCGTGTGCAAGTGTTTGTGTGCGTGTGTGATGCTTGCGTGAGTGTGCAAGTGTTTGTGTGCGTGCGAGTGTGTGTATGATGCTTGCTTGTGCGTGCAAGTGTTTGTGATGCTCGCGTGTGTGTGGGTGTGTATGATGCTTGCGTGTGTGTGCAAGTGTTTGTGATGCTCGCGTGTGTGTGAGTGGGGACCCCAAGCAAAACAGCGACTTGCCAGTATATGTCTGACATTTGCTTGTCTCAGTCTTGCCCGGCCCCTGCCTGACCTCAAAACATGCGCCAGAGCAGAAGGGTTTGCCTGTTTGACGTGACCTGTTTTGAGGTCTGGTTCTGTCTTGTGTCATGTAGTCTGGGGGGAGCGTGGTTGGGAATGGCTGGATGTCGCTTTGCCATACGACATTTTTCGAGCCATTGGAAATAAAACAAAATAAAATAATTTATTGAAAGGTGAAAAAATAAACTTTAAAAATTAAACCGGAATGATTCGCAATATTGGTGAAAAAAAATGTACATAAAAAAAATAATAAAGAAATATGATATTCCAATGATGATGCTAATGGCAGGCGCTGCTGATAATTTAGTTCTCAGGAAGCCATCTCGCGATGGCGGTAACCATGTTGGCGCCGCTGCTGCTGTTTGTTGTTGCACCATGTGTTTAGGTATCATCGGTTGAAGTAGAGTGTGGTCATGAAAATGATGATGCTGATGATAAGTGTTGCGGTCATATGCGCCGTTTAATGACGATGATGGAGCTGATGTTAGTCCCATCGGTCTGACTGTGGTGATATCGCTGTCTGTGATGGGATGGTGTCCTTTTTGTTGTTGGCTACCGATGGTGATCTTGCCCCGTGTACTGATGATTAATGGTGGCGGCGATGTGGTAATAATAGCGATGATGATGGCGGTGGCAATGTTTGTATATACATATGTAAAAGTCCACGGTATGATAAGAATGTTGATTTGTGGTAATTGAATGCCACGTGTTTGTCTCTATGAATTTTGTATGACTCTGTGGGGGAATACTTATGCCCCACACAATTTAAATAAATAACTAGTGACAGCGATAAAAATTATGGTTGCGTTTATTCGCTGGAAAGAGCCATGTAGTTAATAATTCCGTATTGGGAATATTAATCGTTATACGGTAGTTCTTTCCGTTACCGATAGATAGCGATGCACGTGTACGGTGTCGTGGATATTCCGTGCAAGCGTCGGTAAGCGACGAAATATGTATTTGCTAACCCAAATTCACCAAACTACCAACCTGTTGTTATTGATGTCGGTATCCACGGATAGATGGCACGTCGCTCGGGGAAAAGACAAAATTAATAAATGCTGGAGCTAACTATTATATCGAACTTCATTAATTCATGAAACGTCAACGATGTTTGACAATTGACACATTTATTGCCTGTGTCAATGGCATATCGACTTTTGATAAATTATCGAAAATATGGTAATAATAATAAATGTATATTGATTATTGATGGGCGGTAGTCCGCCACAACTCCATGTATTTATATAGGTGCAGTTGGGCGTGGCTCATTTACGGGTTCGTACCGGTGTCCTCGATTTTTTTTTACTCTAAGCAAAAATTGTTGCATCGATTTTTGTGGCGTGTTCTTGATCCGTAAAAACGGTCGACGGTGGTCACCAATAATGCGCTTTATATAATTCAAACGCACAAATATTAATATATATATTATATATATATATATATATATAATTAATAAAATTTATTTTTATTTTATTTTGTGTTCTCGCGCTGTGATTGGTCCAGCCAAAACGTGAAGAGGAAGTTAACCCAATATACATTCTAGGTGGAATGTGCGCTGCCAAGTTTGTAGTGGTTTCTTGGGTGAACCGCTACAGTTTTCTTTTTGTATGAATTTAAAATAATAAAAATTGTTTAATTTATTTTGAAGTACATGCTTTATAGTTTATTTACAATAATAAAAGATATTTTATCCAAAAATATGGTCCACATCTAATTTTGGAAGCAATTTTATTTTGTGATACAAAAAATGTTTCCGCTGCACATATAATTTTGAAATTCATAGTACATTCAACCGGCACGCGCAATAAGTAGGATCGTATGCATTTTTACATGTCCGTGAAAACTGCACATATAAAATTCTGAAATAAAATAAGAAATTCGTTTAGGTAAAATTACATAGCATAAGCAATTTATTTGCATATAAAATTTAAAATAGAAATTTAGTTTTAAGATCTAACTCGATGTTTTAGACTGAATTACTTTAGTTAGAGGTTTATTGTCGGTATAAATGGTGAAGTCTCAACCTTCGACAAAATATCTGAAGGGTTTGACTGTCGGATATATTGCGAGTAATTCGCGTTCGAATGTGGAATATTTCTTTTCAGCTTCCGAAAGTTTCTTGGAAAATAATCCCAGTGGCTCAAACGCTCATTATTGTACTTTTGCAGTAGGGCCCTCAAACAGCAGTATTTGATTCGTCAGTAGTAATGGTTAGCTTTGGGTCGCTAATTGAATTCGCCACAAGTGTTATCTGTGCCAATTCAGTTTCAAATTCAATCGTCATGAATGCATGCTGACGTTCGTCGGGCCAAGAGTTGGCTGTCTTCTGGTTCTGAATTGGTACGATTATTTGATGAATCGCCGAGTATTTTTTTTATTGAAATTGGAGCTGGGAATTCCCTGATGGTATTAATTCGTTATTCATACGGCAGAATACCATTAGGTGGTATCTTGTAGCCGAGGAAATCAAGAGTAGATGAATACGTAGTCTAAATCGCGGACGACTGCAAATAGTTAAACTTCCAATTGCTTTAAACGTTAAAGCTTTTCTGAACACCAAGTCCTGCCACTGCTTTTAAATTAAATAAATTTTTGAATGAGCTCAGCAAAATATACCAAATGACGTTTGTACTAATAACGAGAGTTAAAGATTATTTTTTAATGTTTCTTACACGTGATTATTATATAAACTTTTAGTTACTATAGGTACCGGCCTTTAATTAGCAAAATATTATCGTTAGCAATCGTATTTTATATGGACGAATTTTAGATTAAACCCCAGCTCTGGTAAATTTTTTGAAATCTTTTAATTGTTATAGTTTCGAACTTCGCAATTAAAATCATGATTCTCAATTTTGTAAGTGTCACATTTCGTATATATTAAGATGTGCAAAAAATGTCTAATTGTCTGAAGATGCAAATTTTATTTGATAACTATTTTCTCATTTTTTTACTAACGTTTTTTTTTCGTTTTATTATGTTAAAGCAAATATATTAAATAATTACAAACTTTTCTGTAAAGTTTAAAACAAAAATTATAAAAATGCTTTGCAATGAGATTTTCTTTTTGTTATTGTTGCGAAAAATGCAGTTTTAATTAAAAGAGATGAAAACAAAATAATTTTAATTAGCTCGTCGTCAAATTGAATAAAATTTCCTGTGAGCAACTTTTATTCGGTCACAGCTTTAAATTGACTTTTTTTTTGCTAGTATGTATTAAAGAAAGTATTATTTGGATGGGGTGCTTTGTATGTAATGTGTAAGGTATTTACAGTTTTCTTTGTACAAACGTTGAGACGATAGAGAATCACGTAATTTAGAACAGATTACAGAATTTAATAATAATTTTTTTTTCGTGCTATGTTCGCTTTAATAAAATGTACCGGATAGAAAAAAAAAGCTCTCTAAATACTGATTTTTATTTATTTATTAAAAGTTGTGCTTTTTCTCGTTTTACTTTTTGTAGTAATAATGAAGTTGATTTGGAAACATCTCACGTCGTGATTATGTTAAAAAGAAAGAAGAAGGTAAAAAGTTAAAAATTAAATAAATAATATTATTTCAGATTTATAGCTTTTTATTTTTACGATTTTAAAAAATTAAAAAGTTAAGTGATACTAAGAAATCTGTGTATTATTATTATTGAGCTTTTATTGTCATGAGCCTTTATCGTTTTAAAATAATTCCACGTTTAATATGTATATATTTTAAGTGTGGAGAGTGTCACCAGATTAAATGGGGATTTTTTAGTTAAACGGCATCCAATATAATCAATAAAAACATCGTAACGATGAAGTTATTTATGGATTGGTTAAATATTCGCATCACTTATTTCCATGTCATAACACTTAAACCATGTTTGTATAAGAAAAACGCGAAGAAGTTATTACTTTATCGTGTATACATGCAAAACAAACAGACAAACACATACACACAAAATATTTATACACAAAAAGTTCAATAAATATATCATATTGTTGTTCTAAAAATATGTGTCTTAAATATTTAAAAAATCGAAGCAAAATGAAAAATAAAAAAAATTTGTTATAATAATAATAATAAATAAAAATGTATTTTTCCCATTTTCCATATATGCAAATTTTCAATATACATCGATCCTCTTATGTATACATCTATATATTTTGAATATGTTGGGGATGTTCAATGTTTTCCTGACATGAATATGAATATGTGCGAACACTTTTCAGTATGGAGTTTGTGGAATGAAACTTTTATTTTTATTTTTGGTGTGCTTTATGTAAATTATGCGAACACCCTGCTACTGAAAATTCCTTGAACAGATTTTACACAGACACACACACCCACTCCCGCGCACACATATCAATCCAAATTCAAAGATTTTTAATTTTTTTTTTTCATTTTTTTTTGTGAGCTTGTGAATTATCGTGATATCACCAACAAAAAGAACGAATATATGGCAAAGTAAATAGGTATATGTACTCGAATAGGGTGACATTGTCGTAGCTTTTGTTTAAAGCCTTTTTATAAAAAAAAAACTCATAACTTTTTATTGAATTAAATTGACGTACATAGTCACATATGGATTTTGGCAATCATTTATTCAACCTGTTTTCACTTGAATGTTTTCATGTTTGAATATTATGTAGTAGTATGTGGTTTCATAATTGATATTTAAGAGAATGACAAACGATTTATGTAATAACATAATGAGTGAACGTAATTAAATTAGCAGGTAATTTGTAATTTCATTATTAGTTCAAAATAGTTCGTTAGTAATACGTAAAATTAATAAAAGGAACAATTTCAAACCACAACAGAAAATCTGTACTCTGCAGGGTTTCCCAATACAAGTGATGAGATTAACTTTGAATTAGTAAAGGAGCCTTTTTCAATCGTTATGGTTGGTCAGAAAACTTACGTACCTATTGAAACCACATAAATATTTTTTTTAAAAGTCGATTACACGGCTGTGGAACTATAAGATTGTTGCCCAGTTTCAATCACAGCGGTTGAACCAGATTTTTCTTTTTCGCTGATATTAAAAATTTTAAACATACTAGATACTCGATACTCTAGCAATTCGCAATTCGGTAAATATTTGCCAATCAAAAATTTGCTTGCGTAATATGATATATTGGATTATTTTAGCAAAGTAAAAATATGTTGTTGTATTCAGCACAAGCGTCAAAATGCTTAATATAAAACTAAACCTCAAATGAATCAAAAGAAAAAAAAATACGAACACAACTGTGATAATACTACTAGGTATAGTATGATTTATTAAAAAACGATATAAAAAAAAATTTGTGGATATGTTACACTCAGAGGTTCAATCAATACAGAAATCCAATTCAGAGATTCGGCCAACCATGGTCATATTGAAGGAACAGATATGAACGATGAAGTGGGTCGTAAATTCGACAAATTTGGAAATTCCTGTGGACATCATAAACATTTTAAAATTAGTTAATAAGTTTTGTTTACCTTTTAAAAAAGAAATTGTTCCTTATCACAAAATTATAGCGGATGTGGATAGTGGTATTTCAGGGCTACATGAGACGGCTCATAACAATATTAGAAAAATAGACTTGTAAGTTGTAAATAAATTGATAAACTTCAAAGCAAACAATTATTTGGGCAAAACATTTGTAAGTATTGAAGAAATCCAACTGATTCGATAGGCTCAAAAGTGCATGTGTTGAAAGCTGACAAGGGTAATATAACGGTATACTTATGCCAAAAATTGAATATTCAGCGAAAATGGAGTTACTCTTGTCAGACAACAACACTTACAGTGAAATTCGGAAAGTTGGTATTTCTTCAATGCAATCTAAATTAAATATAATCATTGGTTCTTGGGAACGTTTAGGAAAAATTGAGAAAAATTTGGCAAAATTTCGTAAAAATTATCATGGTACGACGAATGTATGATCTGCCAATAGCACACAAAATTGGTATTCCCTTGAGACCAATTGTAAGCTATTTAGGTTCGCCGTTGTACAATTTATCCAAATTTTTGTTTAACATTTTAAATCATTACGTGGGAAATAGAAGATTTTAGAAATAAAGTTAAAAATTTGTCTCTACCAACCAATTATATATTAGTGTCGTTAGATGTGGTCTCGTTGTTTACAAACGTTGACTCATCTTTGGCAATAGTTTTGGTTAAAAAATTGTGAAATAGCATAAAAGCATGTAGTAACACAAATTTGGAGGCGAAACATTTTGTAGAAGGGTTGAAATTTGTGTTAGATCATACTGAATTTAGTTTCGGGGGAAGATGTTTCAGGCAAATGTTTGGTTCAACGATAGGTTCGCCAGTTAGTCCAACAGTGGCTAGCCTATAGTAATGGAACACGTTGAAACCGAAGTGTTAAATCAACTTCCGTCAAACCTATCTTATTTTACCGGTACGTGGAAGATATTATTGCGGCTATTCCTAATTCGAAAATTGATAATTTTTTGGATTCATTTAATAATTTTAACCCGCGAATAAAATTTACATGTGAAATTGAAAATCAAGGTCGTTTAGCCTTTCTAGCTACTATGCTTATACGTAATGAGAATGGATAAGTTTAATTACAGATGTATATCATAAAAAAACCTGGCCCTTATTTGTGAATACGAATTCGAATAAACGAACGTCGATTACGAGTCGTCGGTATTTGTGAATTCGAAAACGAATATTTTTGAAACGAATATAAATTTCGCTTATCTAGGAATCCGTTTTCGACCCATATTTGTACGTTCATGAACGGATTTCTGTACGTTGATGAAATTGTTAACGAAGCCATATAAAAAGGAAGAATTATTAAAATCTTCCGTATTGGCAATTTAAGAACAAAATCCCCGCTCAATCGTAACATACGTGTTGGAACGTAAAAAGAAAACAAATCTAGAATCGCATTACAATCAATCCTAAAAACGAGGAGATCACGAACAAAAGTGGAACACTTCGCAATTCTACGAATAGAGAGAGGTTCCAATCTTAAAAGTTTACATCTTCCCCTATAAGGAGGAAGAATATAATTGGGAAGATTATTGTCCCTCGGTAATCTACGCAAGGCATATTTTAAAAACTGTGTAACAGTCCGGGTCTAAACTACCATACCCCAACTTAAAATTACTTAACTAGAATATATATTGAATATAATTATAAAAATGAAATAATTGGAATATAATTAAGATGATTATAATTTATAAATTAAATAAAAAAAACCTTATCTTATTTCTGGTAAGTGTAGTTACGTATGTATTGTTATTCCATCAAAATACTTTATTGCCGAATGTTGAATGCTCCGCCAGCTTCTGTTGGCCAAATTCGATGACAATATTTTACTTTAAGTTTTTATTTTTTTATTCGTGTTTATTTTACAGTACACATCCAAAATTATTATGTTGCTAGTTGGTTCAACATATATTTTGAGAAGTTGCTTATTATTGAACTGTTACTGTAATTTTTTTTTCACAAATTTCACTTCTTATTATTAAATTTATATTATATGATTATTATTTTTAAATTAGGTATTTAATTGTTAATTGGTAATTTTGTCGTAAATTATTATAATTTGATTGTTATTTTGGTTATTTATTAGTTTTATATTTATTTTTTTAAGAACTGAATATATATAAATACCGTTTGATACACTTAGCTTATAGTATTTTAGCTTTAACCACAATTTCATATTACGTATTATAATTGTTTATGTGTTTTCCGTTTTTGTTATTATTCAACGGTTTATTTTTCGTTTGTCACTTAAAAATATTTATTTGAACCCAAAACTTAAACTAATTAATCTAACCATTTTTTTTTTTAATTTAAAAAGAAATTCACTATACTGTTATTGTTACTATTTTCTATTTAATAAGAAAACACTCAGCTAAAATTGACCACGCTTATTTTAGCCTTGTCAAGGAGGTTCACACAAACAAACCTCAATGGATTTAGTAAACACAATTTTTTCCTAATATATCAACTAAATTTGTATCAAAATTTTATTTGATAACTAGTCAAAGCTATACGCACTGATTTTAATTATTTTAATTAAATCACAATCTTGTTTTAGTTGCACGAGTCAACAACAAGGAAAAAAAAATTTCTTCGAAACCGAGATGGTTTCGACTGCACTCTTTGAAATTTTGCATTCGACTCCCCACCAATTTCAATATTTTTTTTCTTTCAAATATTTTTCGTTCAAAAGAGCAAAAAAACAAAAAAAAACAATCCCGTACAAAAAAAAACGATCATCGTCGATCAATTTTTCGGTTTCAAAAAAATCAGTTAAAAAGAAGTAGTAGAAATTTGTCATGTTTATTGCCTCATTAACCCCTTCTGCACGATGCATCGATGTGGCATCGTCACAACTATTTTTGAACTCTTTCAATAAGATCCGAAGATTCTTGAACAAATTGGTCCCAAATAACTACACCATACGCTAATTTCGAACGCACTAACGAAATATACAAGATTCTAATCGCATAAGGATCCCAGAAGTCTTTAGAGAATCGTTTAACAAACCCTAACATGGAAAACGCCTTAGAAACAATGCCCTGTATATGAATGTGGAATGATAAATTAGAAGCAAAATTGATACTCAAATCCTTGAAAGTGTTCACTTTCTCAATTCTATGGTTATTAAGAAGCAATTCGTAGTTAAAGTTCAAATCATTCCTTCTACGGGAAATCGCATTGTTTTACACTTCTTAGTTTTCAATAATAAATTATGACAACTACACCAATTTGTAAAATTTGATAAATCAGATTGTAAATCCACTGCATCCCGAATATTCGAAAGTTTTAAAAATTTTAATATCGTCAGCATATATGAGATTTTCAGAATACTGATAATACAGTCAATCACGTCATTAATAAATAAAATGAATAAAAGGGGACCCAAATGGCTTCCCTGGGGAACCCCTGACGTTACATGAATCAATCTAGACGTGTAATTCCCAATTTTAAACGATTTGATTTCTACAATCTAAGTTCGACTAATCCACCTGATAGGTAGACTATTACAATCCAAAGACTCTAATTTATCCAACAGTAGTTTGTGATCCAGTTTGTCAAAGGAATTGCTAAAATCTAAGTAAACAACCTGTACATCCTTCCCCAATTCGAAAACAGTTGAAATAAAACTGGTCAGTAAAAACAAATCACAAACAGTTGATCTGGCAGGAAGGAATCCATGTTGCTTATGTGAAATAAACCTGCGAGTATAAAAATAAAAAAAAATCTTTGACTAAGGTCATTAACTCGGTAATTTTTAATATCACTTCTGGAACCTGACTTAAATCCTGATTTAATTAACGAGCATTTCCAGAGGTTGGAAAAGTATCCTTGCTGAAGACTTTTGTTAAATAGGACGGTGATGGGAAAGGCGACATTATGGGCTGTCATCCTAAGAACAAAGGGAGGAATGGAATCGAAACCTGCACTTTGATTAGTATCAACATCTAATTGCCAGGAAAATATATTTCCAGCCACAGGACATTAGCTCGATATCGAATCTATCAAGTTACAATTCTCATTCAAATTATTACCCACACGAACATCCAAAAACATAGTAGACGGATATCCACTTGTCTTTTTTTTAGAATCAACGAATTTCCAGAAGCTATCAGGTCTACCTTTTATGTTCGATTCAATCTCCAGAATGTAATTGTTGTAAAGAAATTTATTCAATATTCGGTATCCATTTCTCAAACATTCAAAAACAGTGTACCTATATCAGAAGTAGGTAAAAGTTTAAATCTCTCACAAGGCTCATACTTGTCTTTACGGTTTTTCAGATTAATAAGCTGTTTATTATGCCACGGTTCCTATTTCTTATGCCGGGATTTAAATTTAGGAATACATTTCTCCATTCCTACATTTAAAACATTATAAAATTCATCCAACACTTCATCTAAATGATCGTTACCTTCAAATGCACTCCAATTATATTTGTCAAGAAAAGCATTAAAGGAATCATAGTCCCCAATTTTAAAATTAAAATTTTCAACAATTAACTCATTCTTGACACTTTCACATACCATGAAAGGCAGTGATACTTTTAAAGGAAACTGGTAAATGCTGGACGTCCTGCTAAATCGTCACACGTATCGACAGTAACTTCTTGATCCAACGACAAAAATACCAGGTCCAAAACATTCCCACAATTGTTCTTCTTTTTTTTCCGCTGGCGCTACATCCCATAGAGGGATTTGGCCGATTCATTTTTTGAAGCTTCGTAATCATTTTTTAACGGATAATGAGTGATTAATTCATTGATCCAACATTAACCAGCCGTGATTTTTTCTTCACTAGCCGGGAATCGAACCCGGAACCTCCGGAGCTTAAAGTAAGCATGCTAACCATTGTGCCACCGGGGCGGCAATTGTTCTTAACTTCTACATATTATTTGAGAACCATCGAAAATAATCCGGTCATGAAGTTATCATAATTCGCATTCAAGTTCAACGGAGTTAAAAAATCATCAACTCGAAGCCAATTAACATTTGGTAAGTTGCAATCACCAAATATACATAAACGATCCTCTCGATCCCCCTATTTATTGCACTATTTATTTAAAATATTAATTGAAATAAAACTATTATTTTGTTTAATAAAATAGGAAATATTTTATTGTGTGAAATATTTATAATTTGCCTCTATAACACATTTTAGTCACTTTTAAATTTACGTATTGCGTACCTACAAAATACGACTGAATGAAGAAATTGGACATCTTCAGCATTTCGTGGGTCGTCAAATTTAACTCCGGGAGTATGGAACAAATAATAAATAACTATTTTTTTTTTAAATAATTGTTTAGAGTAGAAAACATATCCAACATTCACATTATTTATTTAAAATTTTCAAACTGCGAGACTATAGACGAAAATTGGTCAAGGTTTGTATTTTTCGTTTAGGTTTACCCACAAAACAGAATTTCCCTTTTCATTATTTGACACAGTAGGTTTTTATTTTCGATCGAATTCAAAAATACCAATTCTTATTTGAAACGAATACAACATTCGTTTGGAATGATGAAACGAAACGGATTCGCAAATAGAGGCCCTGGTCGGGTTGGTATCTAAATTATAACTCTTGGCTTCCATCATCTTACAAAAATAACACAGTTTTCTTGTTAGCTGAAAAAATTTTGAGATTATCGGATGAGGTTTTTCATGCCGAAAAATTCAAAATTTTAAGTGATGTTCTAATTCAAAATGGCTATCCGAAAAGTGTAGTTACTAAAGGTATTAGAAAGGCTATCGACAAATACAGCAATTCGGGAAATTTAATCCTAATTTAATCATTGAAAATAATCGCAAACTTTACATTTCGGTCACGTATGTTAAAATTCTTTTCGAAAAAATAAAATTTCTTTTACAGAATTATGATATACAACTTGTTGGGAGAGCATTTCAAAGTTTGGACATGATTTTATTCACTAAATTAAAATACAAAATTCCTATAGAGTTACAATCAAATTTAATATTTAAATTAAAATGTTCGTGTGGAAAAGAGTACATATTTGGAAATTTTGTAAACGAATTCGCCAACATATTTATGATTCTACGTATGAGTTTAAACCGCCAGTCACACAACACTTTATCGTATCATCTACGTGGAAAAACCACTCGTTGATAAGGAGCAGAATCTCAATAAAAGATTAATTTTGGAAAGCATCTACATCAAAGTTATCTCAAAATTTATTAAATATCCAGAAAGTTTCAAAATATTTGTTAAATTATTACGACAGCATTTTGCAGATTTTCTAAATTTAAAATTTTTTTCACTCAAATTGTATAACTTAAAACTTTTTCGGTTAAACTGAGTACTTATAAATTTCAATTTACACTCTAGTTACGTTAGAAAAACATTCGTTAAAAAACAATTTTCTTTCAAATTGTAGTAAAACTTCTACCCTTGAGAATGACGGAATGTATTGTAGAATTGTCGGGTGTATTATTAAATAATTAATAAAAAATAAAAAATGTATTTATAAAACCAAAGAAAATTATTTTATTATAAACATAAAGCTTAAAAAAGTGAATTAAATACTACTAGGTAGGTACTGAAAGTATTTATTTTAGTGAACGAGTATTTAAATATGAATACGAAACGATTTCCTTTGTGAAACGATACCGTTTAAAAAATTTCACATTCAAAACGATTTTCCGATCTAAAAATGTTTTCCCGGTTACACAAATACGTTTCCGCTGAATTACAGCTTCCATTAATTATTTCATAAATTCAAGGTTTTTTTCAATTTAATTTTAAAAATACAAGTAATATATATTTATTTTCAGTAATAATGTGCACAAATATTTAGAAATGGTTGATGGTTCTAATCTAAAATAAAATTGGCATTTAACAATAGATGCGGTTACATTAAAACGGTCGCAAAATTTCTACAAATTAATTGCTTGCAACCGAGGAAAAATATCGAGTATCCCATTTTTTAAAATTCAGCAACAAATTGGGTTACTAAATTTTCGTGTACGTAAAGTGCCACCTATAATACCGGGTACTATAACTGGAAAATTCGATTTTTTCTAAATGATAAAAATATGTATCTATTAGTGTACCCGGTACATAATATGAGTTTTAATACTCGGGTATATAAATGTTAATACCCGGGTAAACAAATGAGTTTTGGTGTCGTTTTGTATTGAAAAATATATGAAGGTAGGTAGAAATAGGCAGGTGCCTACTATAGGTAAGTCAGTTTAGGTACAGATAAAGAACAGCTTAACACCTACCTACGATGTAATCTCTTTACATCAAAATTCATTTTATTATTTTAAAATTTTTTTGGTAAATGATTTTGGCCCTGACTCTAACCGCTTATTCCATTCCGTTTTCATAGCAATTTTAAATGGATGATTCACCGACACATCAAGTGGTTGTAGAAAACTAGCAGTTTTTGACGGAATTATTACCATCACCGAATTTAAATATTTCATGATTGCCTTCGATATGTATGATCCGTGTGAATCGAGCAGCAATAGAGTTTTGTGGCATACCAAATATTTGCCACGCTGTTTGCAGCATCGATCAAGCCACATTTTCATGATGAGTTCGTTTAGTGAGCCCCCTTTGATACAGTGCCTGTTTTAATCCTTTGAAAATGTTTACAAAATTTTTAGCTATCGAAACGCACAGTTCGATCGTGAATTGGTCCTTCACGCTATTTGTGCTCAATCCTTCCACAGATTTTTGCCTTTTAAAACGTAAGGTGCGAGAATGACATATATCGAAGTAACATGGTGTTTCATCCATGTTGAAAGTTTCGGTTTCCTCTAACGCAATCGTATTTAACTTGGACAAATATTTGTCAACCTTTTAATTTTTCTCTGCTGGTGAACTGTTGTTCTCTTGACCTTGGTGTGTGATTTTTCTGGAAAATATCTGATTTCGCCTTTACACACTACTGATCCAATTATTACTTGCACAAAAAGGCAATATGGGACTATCTCTAATAATTCTGCTGTTAATTTGGTTTGGTTCTGAAAGCTCTATAATAAACTACTACTTTATCTTGGCGTTGAATTTTAAACCAGCTAACTATTTTATTCAGTTTTTGGCATTTAGACAACAGCTTGGGATTACTTAATTTGAATTTGTATTCGTCTCTCCTTCACCTACATTTATTATGTATGATACAATTTCAATTTCCGTGATTGCGCATACAAAAAAAAAATCTTAAAAACCAAACAAACCAGAAAATCAGAAAAAATCCTTATACTATACCCCGGGTTCATTATTTGGATTTAAAGGCCAGATAATATTCCCGGGTATTTTATTGTGGGTGTATTATAGATGCCACTTTACAGCATAACATTTCTAGCATATTCGCACAAAATTACTGCTTATCTGTTTGCTTGAGTATCTAGTATCTAGCGCAATATGACGAAATATCACGTAAACAAAACACAAAAAAAACGAATTTTTTTATATCAATTGATTTTTAATGGTTTGTCGCGATCTACGCATTTCAATTATCCATTTTCATGCGTTTATCTCCACAATTGTTTGAAGTTTAGACCATTTCATCTTTTAAATATAATTGTGTGTAAGATAACTTCTTTCGGTTTGTAGTGACACCTCTCAGTGCATTTGACTCACTAAATGTACTAGTGGTGCGTATATTTGCTTTATTCCACCTTTATTTTACCGAAAATTCCTCATCACCTATCAAAATATTACTTTGTGTGACACAAATTATCAACTCCATATATTTTATTGTGTTGATATATCTCTCATAACTTTTATACGTCAGTCTGTATTTTTCCTTCTACAAACACGGTTCGATTCGCCAAAATCCCGTACTGGACATACACGTCCATAGCGTTAAGCTCATCAAAATAAATTTAATAATTTATTTATTATTTTAATTATTAATTGTTACTTCGAACAAATAAAGTGAATACTATCTGGGGTAGTGAAATTTGTTCCCCGTGTTCTTTTTATTTTGCAAACCAAAAGTGGTGGTGGTTATTAAATTACTTTTCTTTGTAAATAAGTTTGTGAAATATAAAACCCAGCACCGATTCTTGTGCAGTGAAACTTAAATTATATATTGGCATTTGGTTGTTAAACGATACCACACCCCAAAGTGCCATAGGTTCAACACTAACACTGTCAACAAAAAAATAGTTTTAAATAACAACTAACAAAACACTAAACTTAACAACCGATTCTGTCCCTGTTCACTGTAAAAAAAACACACACACAGACACACTCAAGCGAACGGTTAAATGGTCTATATTAAGGCGATCGGTTAAATGCACTTATAAACAAGAGCACGAAGATGAATTGCACGTCGCATAAAAAAAATAGAAGCAAATTTAATTAAAGAAGAACAGAATAAAAAATGTAATTGTATTTAAACCTTGAAAAGATGAAGCCGTAGCCGCAGTACAACAAATAATAAATTGTTAATGGACTAGTGTTAATTTTGACAAAAGTGTAAGTGTACGGACAATTATTTGACATTGTTTATCGTGTTTAAATAGTAAATTATATCAAACCTTAAAATATACATATTTATTACCATATTTTTATTTATTTATTTATCACCAGCTTCAAAATTTACTAATAATCTATCAGCCGACTGTACTTTATTAAAAGAGGCTGATGAATGATAAATCGGCTCACATTTACCGTAGTGTTGCCTGCAAAGTGGAAGCTTGATTTGAAAATCTTTATCGCGCAGCACACGTAAAGGAGTATATCGAGCAAACAAAATATCTCTAAACAATCGATTTTTGATACTAGTATGTCTCGAACGAAGTTTGCACTAATTTCTATCCCATACGAATAAATATTTATTTATTTATTTAGTACAATAATTTTGAACTGTCGCAAGTCATATCCACTTGTCAATAAACACACTACTTTGAGCATAGTATCTCATTCATAGTAGTATGAATTAAAGAGGTGGGTGACATGTTTTATCTAAAAACCAATTGTATTTTTTTAGCCAAAATTAGGTCTTATATGGATATGTTCATCCATAATGTGCAAGATTTTTTCTTTTCTGCTTGGATTTTCCTTCGTACTCCGTATTTAATTTTTTAAGGTGCCGGCAGTTGAACTTCTTAACCCTGCTTCAATTCAAAGTAGTCATCAACGGATAGAGAAACTCGGTTATGAACAAACATTTCTCATTGGATTTATTTGACACCCCTCACTATTTTGTGTAGGTCAACAAACACCCAACGGATTTCTTTACACGTCTTGTTGTACAATTTAAATATCAAAATATTGAAAAATTAAACCTTTTAATTTATATCATGATTATTATTGGTTCTTAAATGTAATTTGAGTTAAAAAAAAAATGAAAACTGAATTTTTTTTTTGATTTGTAGTTATTTTTTTTATCAATGTTTCTTTTACCGAGTGGTGTACGGACAATTTTTTGAGACAGTATATGTTTTTGCACTAGATTCTCAAAATATGTTATTTAATACAACGATTGCAGCTTGAGTGAAGGTACATTTGCAACTAATAAAATTCTAAGACGTTCTAAGACGTAATAAGTAGTTTGTGTTAGCTTTTAGGTCCATTCGAGTTTAGAATAGGGGGGGGGGAGGGGGGGGGGGTTACAGTGGAAGAGAAAACTGCCAAATAGATTTTCTCAAAAACGAGTCCGACGATTTTTGTGTTATGTTCATGATAAATTTGGCATTTCAACATCTACTTGTTCCCAAAATTTGAAGTCGATTGAAGCAATGCCGTGAGGAGAAGGGTCGTTTTGAAAAAAAATTATGTATTATTAATGTGTTAGGTAATTAGAGAGTTTTGTGGTATTTGGTTTTGTGTTATTTTTGTATTTTGTGTTTTAGTCACTTGATGAATGTCAAAATTTAACGTACAATTAATGTTCGGTACATTTAATTTGGTGCGAAAAATTGTGGAGTCTATATAGTAGTGACATCGACATTACAATCCGCAAGACGTTATTTTAACCCATTTGATCCCACACCAATAACAAATTATGTACAATATTTGTGCTTCAAATATTTTATAACACTCAAAATCCTTTCTCGAAATGGATTTTTTTTTTAAATATGATAACCACACTCAAAATCATATATAACGGTAAAATACAAATCGAAACTTGACATAAAATACCGCAGTAGTGGCGTCGTAAAGTTAGTGATTTTTCTGTACCCGTATAGGTACAGTGGGATCAAATGGGTTAAAGAATTTTTTTTTTTAAATGCTGCCAATTTCTTTATTCTTGAATTTTTCTACATAAGAAACTAACAAAAAGTAATCAAATCTTAAGCTAAAATTATTACATATTTTAAGTCTTAACCAATGTTAATACTTATTGTTAGTGCTCACAATTTAATTAATTTAGATTATACTTATATGTATAACATAAACGTGTCTATTATTTACAAAAACCCCTAACTCCATCTCAAGCAATTTTGTGAAAAACGTGAAAAACTTGTATTTATGAAACCAAAATAATAACTTACACTTTGTTATTATTGATTATTAGTCGTTAGTAAATAAACCGAATTAGAACTTAACTTTTATCTAGTTTTAGTGGGAAATAATGTATTTGTTACAAATTGTTTTGGAATTATTGAGTTTTGCAGGTAACTATGGGAATTAGTGACTTTTGAAAGCAACTATTGTGGAATTGTTGATTTTTGAAAATAAAAAGTCAGTATTACCGTCTAAAATAAATCTTATTCTTTCAATAAAACAAAATAAATAAAATAATTTAAATCCAATAACAAAATAAGTAATATAGCAATTAGCAATTCAGTACATATGTATATGAACAAATAATATAAAAATTTCAAATTTAAATCATTAAACCATCTTGATTATTATCGTGGCAACATTCGGTATCCGAACTTTCTGGGATCTCCTCGCTAACCGCATTATTTAGGTTGGGTTCAAATCGAAGAACGGATTTGTAGTACTTGAGTTATTCCATCTCTTCCCAATTTGGCCCAAAATGTTTTACGAGTAGTTTCGTGACGTCATCAATTATTGCCGATGCCACAGGCACCACAATATTAATTTTATTAGGCTGTATTTGCCCTATTCGTTTTCTTTTTTTGAGGACCGATTTGGCGATTCCAAAATCTGACCTATAATTTTGTTCCCCGCGCACTAATACCGCATTCGTCATTTTGGTGATAATGAATCTTTTGGCTTTATTAAATTTGAAATGCCATTGCCCCGGTGGTTTAATGCATGCTGCAGTTTGTGTTTTCCAGTCATTTACCGGACACGTAGCGGATCCTAATCGAATAATTTGTCCATGCTCAGAATAGATATCAAAATATTCCTCTGGCTCTATTATCCGTTCTTTAGCTCTAGTTTTTTTTTCGAGCTGGGCGAACACTCTGTTAGGTGGAATATAAAAGTGCCCAGGAACCGGAAAAATTACTTGAACCTCAGTAACATGGGCTGGTGCCACCTGCTTCAACCAAAATGAGAGCATTCCCATTACAGTAGAATTTTTATTTTGTGCGCCACAACCGTCACAAATAAGCCGAGCGACAGAAATATTCTCGAATGAATTTAAGCTTAGCCGATGGTACAAGGCAGAAGCAATTTGATTGGATCCTTTCATGTGCTCATTTTCAAGCCAAAGATATAGATACACATTGTCCTTGTGAAGGCTGGATTTTGATGAACCTTGTACAACACCAAAATTGTACAAGTAAAATTGTCTTGAAAAATGCGCTGCCTGATCCGGTACTTTTGGGAGCACCATATTTTTTTGGCAATCGAAGGACATGGTTAGCATCCCATCGATTTCTTCTCTTGCCAGTTGATAAAAGCTCTTGGCTCGCAGATTATGCACTCTTTTATTGATGATAATGTCGGATTTCGATTTTGAGTCCGTTGCCGTTTTAATTTGTTCCATAAACATTAGGCAGGTAGAACATTTATCGGAGGAAGGTGCCTTAAATCCAACGCTAAAGCAAGTATTAAAAATCCGACGAAAATAACTTGCTTTAACGTGCAATTGATTAGGATGATCCGATAGATACATCCGATGCATTTGATTTATGGACAAATCGCCTGCTAAGTATTGACGACCAACATTTTTGGACCGGCAATAGAGTAAGTCCACGGGTTTAAATGTTTTTATAAATGTTTTCACGGCGTCTTTTTTCAGTAAGAATTTTTTACTACCACGGTCACCTCCACGAGTTTCCATTGGCAGAGAACGTGTATTGTGAAAACGTTTACACACGCCTGTTATTCGGTATCTGCTGATATTTAATATGCCTGTAAATGCTTTTTGGTAAACCCTTACGATCCCACCATTTGTTTTTCGAACGTAGTGGTTGGTGGATATCGCTCTCTTGATGTTAGATCCAATCTTCTTGCGATTGGTTCTATTCGGTGGTTTTACTTCGCTGCATGTTAAAATTAACTTATCTTGTTCTCTTTTATTTTTTGAACGATAAAATGATTTAAAAAATTCTAAAGCATCCTTCATAGTTAAACTAGAACAGTTTAAGTTTGAACCAGCATGTCGACATTGCAGCATTTTAGGAAGTTCTCTCATGGTGTATCTATTTAGACAATAATTTATTTAAACCCTCGAAATATATATATACATTTGAAAAGATAAAGCTTACCTGAGTTTCTTTTCTTCTTCCCGCTTCCAACCACTCTTATTTAAAACTTGTTTTCGTGGTTTAGATCCCATTTCATTAATCTCCATTACGTTCCCGACACTACCATACCTACGATCTTTATTGAACACTAATTTTACATTAATAAATTAATTTAATAGGCACTTCTGTTTCTTAAGAACAATTTTTCCAGACTGACGAATAAACACTACCACTACCTAAACCGTTAAAACTAGTTAAAAAAATCAATATGGGAAAAGAAAGGTTTTTGTAAATGATATTACACACGTAGTATCTCAATATGAAGGAATTGATGGTTTTTGATTTAGACTTTTATAAGGTGTTGTTGATTTTTGAAACAAAATTCATAAAGGAGTTAGTGGTTTTTGCAACTAACTTCAGTTTTGAAATCAATTTTTCTCGGGGAATTACTCATTTTTGTGAATTTTTTATTTTTTTAATACATAGCAAAAGTAGCCTTCTATCGTTTGGTATCTTTACTTCAATTTTTTTATTTTTTGGAGTTATGGGTTTTTGTAACTAATATACACTGAACAGATCCACTCGGACAGATGAACCTGTGAACCTGTAAATTTATTAAATGTCATTTAATAAATTTACAGGTTCACAGGTTCATCTGTCCGAGTGGATCTGTTTTTTGCAGTAGCCTAAATCGTGGCTGTTGAACGCTGCCTTGCAGAACACCTGCATTAATATCATTTAAGTAAGTAGTTGCGCTATTTTGTTTGACCATGTATTGCCTTTGAATAAGGTAGTTTCCCAGAACTGAGTGAAATTTATTTGGTAGATGCTCTTTACTTTTGTGTATTAGTCCATCGTGCCAAACTTTATCAAATGCTTGTGCTATATCCAAGAAAGCAGCAGAACATTATTTCGTTTCCTCGAAGGTGATTTTGATTGCATTTACAATTCTGTGTATTTGCTCGGTGGTACCATGTTGGTTTCGGAACCCAAATTGATGGTCTGGAATAACGCGTCGTTCTTCTAATATTGGTTTCAATTTTGTTAGTAACATTTTTTCAAATAGCTTTAAGATTGTGCTCAGCATGCTTATTGGACGATATAATGAGATCTGCGTTTCATTTTTTCCAGGCTTATATGTATTATTGTGATCAAAGATATTTTCTATTTTTGAGGAATAAAACTGGTTCGACTATCGCGTTGAATATGAATGTTATTAGTTTTGTGCATTTGTCTGGCAATTCCACTATCGTTTTTCCAGTAATGAGATCATGTCCTGGTGCCTTTTTCGGGCTTATGCAATTTTTAATTGTATGCTTAATTGCTTAAACGTACATTTAATTTTGTGCGAAAAATTGTGGAGACTTTATAGTAGTGACATCGATATTACAATCCTAAAAGATGTTGTTTTAAAGAATTTTTATGCGTGGACTCCGTACCGGCTAGCGAAATCGTAAGCGACATTTTTTATTTTCATTTTAGCTAGCTAGATTTTACGTCAAATTTATATGTAAATTTAGGCTTAGCTCGAGCTGCGTACCGGCCTTATATGAAAAAAAAATCCGAGAGTAATGATTAATCACTACTCAAGGATTTTACTTTTCGTCGATTGTATGAACGATGCTAAATAAAAATGTTGCCTCTCTTTTATTGCAGTTGTATAGCAGTCTTTTGTATGACTGGCAATACTTTTTCTATGACGTTTACTTTGTTGATGTTTATTAAAAATTGTTTGTGGTTATTTAGACGAGTATTATTTTAAGCAGCAAATTTTTATATATTTTTCTACACAGGATAGTAAAATTTCAATTTCCAAATTTGACATTTTCTTCCTTGTTGAGTCCATTTTTAATAATTACGTTCTTTTATAAAAATGTTTCTTTTGTATGATACAACACATTTGAAATGTCAAAAAAACAAAAATCAATTTTTTTAGTCTCTGATTCAGTCACCAAAAAGAGATAATGAAAGGGATGCAAACTACGCTAAATCAGAGGATTAATCATTTATCTTCGTTCATACAATCGGGCCTTAATGCATTATTTCTGAGTAATAAATTAACTTGGTATTCAAAGTCGTATATAACTTCTAATAGCAAATTACTATGGGACTATGGGAGGCTTTAAAATATTATCACGCCATTAGGGTGGCGCAGGTTTAGGAGAGCTGGGAGATACATAAAATGAAATGCTATATGATAAGGAGGTGATTGTATTGTTCTGATTTTGTATTGTTTGTTTTTTATTATTTTGTATTTTCGAATGGTCCACCCCCGTCCAGACTGAAGCACTGAGTAAAGAATTATATCGGCCAATTCTTACGTTGCTCACATAATATTGTGATCTCAACAAACGGCACAAATTTTCAGCAAATAAATTTTTGAACATTGCTTGAACATTTTTTTGATGCTCTCTGAATGGAAAAAAATTAAATCATTTAGGACTTTCAACGGAAATCCTTTAGGACTTTCAAATGACGAAAAATGTTTGTAGCGTATAAATATGGTTGGTTTGGTGATCTTTAACGGATTCTTTCTGGGAAAAGTGTCGTCCGAGAGTCGGACAGACTCAATTTTTTTTTTAATATTTAAAGACGTCTAAATTTTTGGGTAAAAGCTGTGATATTTTTGAGTATTATATCTACTGTTTAATTTTCTCTCCATTTTATTATAATCTTTATTACTAACAAACAAATAATTTACTTTTAATTCATTTTTCACAGCCTATCCTAAAGGAGTCTTCGTCTTTCTTGGCGAAATTATTTGGTTTTCAAATAGTTTTTATTAACTCGCTCTAGAATCATTCCTCTTAAGAGCTCATAGAAACGTATCGCACGGTTCTTTTTCGAGGCAAGTTACAAAAAAAATCTATTTTTTTTTTTTTTTTTCATTAATATTTTATTTATTTTATTTATTTATCTTTCATCATTCTACAATCCAAAAATTTTTTTACAAAAATTTGTAACAGATTGTAAAGGCATAGCCTTACTAAATTAGGTACATATAAGAAATATAATAAAAATAGTAAAAAAAAATTTTAACATTCTTCTTTTTCATTCAATTAAATATACAAATCACGTAACAATATATGTATACCTTACTTACATACAATTGCGGGGTGATAATTATGCTATTAGTTTAGATTATTAATTTTCATAGTTATTGATTGATCTTAGCTAGAATACATTTCAAAATAAATCAAGTAATATTAAATTCCGTTAACAATTATTAACTGTCCTCCCTCTCCCAAAATAATAACACATGTAGTAGTTTACAATTTTTTAGAAATTCATTAATAAAGCAAATTTATAGTTAATTAACGAAAAAGAGAACAGACATTTATGGAAATTAGTTTCCTCCGCTCAGCTCTAAGGAAAACATCGCTAGGGTTCAGCTTTCCAGTAAAATAATAAAAATTTCTTCAATTCTAATTTAAATTTGGCCAAATTGGGAAGAGTTCTCAAAAGCGGCGGCAGAGTGTTAAACAATACTAAGCCTTTGTAGAAAGGGTTTCTGGACCCTCTTTCAGTTCTGCACCTATTAATACAGATATCAGCTCTTTGTTGAACTCGGGTAGGGTACGAATGGACCTCATTCACATAACTAATTTGCAAATCAAAATTAAGCTTACCCAACATAATTTTTTTAATAAACATTAAAATCTCGTACTGGTTAATAACACTTAGAGGTAAAACGGAAATGGAATAAATGCATTTCGTTGAGGTTAAAATTGGAAGTTTCAAAATCATTTTAACCACACGATTTGGAAGTATTTCTAAATCACGAGTATTATTGTTAGCGGTCGATGCCCAAATGGAACTCATGTAGCTAATTCGTTTTAGCGCAAACACATAAGGCCAAATAGTCTTCTTTAAATGCAAAACATGTTCTCTAAATTTTAAGGAGTCATCTAAGATGAGCTCTAAATATTTTGCTGCCTTTACTTGAGTTATTTTGGTACATTCAAATAAGAAATAATTGGGAAAGTTATCCGGAAATAACTTGTTTTGAAAAACTTTCGTTTTAGTTAGAGTAATTGACATTTCATTTGCTGCAAGCCAGTTTTTAATATTTAATAAGTCTTGCTTCATTAGAGCTAGCAACTCAATCGGATCTTCACAAGCATAGACCAGAGCCGCATCATCTGCATACAAAGTTAACGAGCCGTTTAACGTAATCTAAAATATATCATTGATATAAAAAATAAATGCGCATGGGCCCAGAAGAGAACCTTGCGGTACTCCTGCTTTAGATTTGAGATATGAACTTCTTTCGTTGTTTACAAAGGTTAATTGGGATCTTCCAGTGAAGTAGCTAACCAGAAGGGAAAGTGCCTTTCGACAGATACCAATATTTCTAAGTTTTTGAATTAAGATATCATGTGATATTGAATCAAACGCTTTTTGTAAATCAATAAATAGAATGGATACATATAAATTGTTATCAAGCGACGTATAGACAGAATTCATGATGTAGCTAGCTGCCAGTTGAGTACTAGAATTTTTTACAAACCCAAACTGGTTTTTATGAATTATTTGGTTATGTTTGAAGAATTGTTCTAATTGGGCTAGAATAAAAGATTCAAAAATTTTGGAAAATGAACTTGGATGCAAATAGGCCTGTAGTTTGTAGATTTGAGTTTATTGCCACTTTTAAATATAGGAATAACCTTCCCCAGCTTCAAGGTATTAGGAAAATCGCCTGAATCTAATGCTCTATTAATAAGTTTTACTAAGTCTGGAATAATAATATTTTTTATTTTTAACAGCAATTTTAGGGATAAATTATCAGGTCCTTTAGCTGCTCGTTTATTCAAACTGAGTAGAATATTGTTTACGGTATCGAAATTAACGTACTTGAATTCGGAAAAATAAGAGACTTTATAATTTAAGTAATGCGAAAAATGGGGAATAACATTGGTAGTCGTTGGGTAATTCTGGTTAAGATTTGCAACATTTATAAAAAAATTGTTAAATATGTCAGCTACCATACGTGAGTCCTTAACAGGTGAATTTCCGACATTTGAGTCTTGAAGAATTATTTTACAGCTTGAATTTTTTGGTTTGTTTTGAAATACTAAATGATTCAGTACCTCCCAACATTTCCTAGGATTATCCTTTGTTTCATTCAATTGAGCATTGTAATATTGTTTCTTTAATTTAAATTTTGTATTGATAACTGAGTTTCTGTAAACTGTAAATATTGATTTATAATGTTCGTTATTGGGATATTTTTTATATTTCACGTAGAAATAATCCCTAAGTTTGATTAGGTGAATAAAATTTTTGGTAATCCAACTATTTTTCCTTGATGATTTTTTTACTGAGTGAGAGTGCTGAGCTGCCATACTACCTAAGTATTTTACGAGATCCTCAAAGCTATCTTTACTAATATACTTTTTGTACAGTCTCGTAAGAATTTGTTCATAATCAATAAGCGTAAATATGTTGTCTTCTGAATTAGAAACAATTTTAATATTAGCGGTTAATAATAACAGACGATGATCAAAACTGGGAACATCATAATATGTTAAGTAATATTTATAATGAAATACATTGGATATAATGTAGTCCAATATCGATGGATTGTCGAAAAAACGAGTAAAATATAATGGGCTTTTATGGTTTAAGATTGCGCAACCGTTAATAGCAACTACTGAATTCAACCAAGTTGTCGTCAAATCAGACTCGTTTAAAAGATTAATATTGAGATCATCCATCAGGAAAATATTTTTTTTATTTGATAAAAGTTTTTCTAGTTCTGAAAAAAATGTCTCATTTGAGCAAGCTTTGGTTCTATATACTCCAGCTACATGAATCTTCAAGATTGGAAGGTATAATAGTAGAAAACTGGCATTCTCAATTGTTACAGAAACAAGTTGAGTGGCCAAAATTGAATTATGTATAAAGATAGCGAGTCCCCCTCCCCTGTTATTCTCTCTACAACAGTGATGCGCGTTGTAGTGCTCTAAGTTGTACAGCAGAACCTCATTGCTGTAAATAAACGTTTCACTAATTACTAAAATCTGCGGTAATGATGCTAATGTAACCAAAAAATGTCGAATATCATCCAAATGTTCTCTTAACGATCTTCCATTAATGACCAGAAATTTTATTGAATTTGAATTAGCTGAAGGTTCTGTTTGTAGGTGATAAGAAATATTTATGTTATCCGTAATATTTAAATATTATAAAAAAAAAAAGATTGTATCCAGTTAAGTCCTTCCCAGAACTAAGAAAAACAAGAACTTCAATGAAATAGAAAAGAAATAAAGAAGAAAATGATAGGTACCTAATAAATACTATGTACAGAATAATGAAATAAATTCCGGTGAGGCGCTGCAAAATTATGATCCCTTAATGTTAAACTCCAAATTGCGATGAATCGGTGATAATTATCGGATTAGTATCATCAGATAACTTGGCAAATATGTGACCATTGAACCATACTTTGTTTATTTTGTTTTGTTTAACAAGTTTGCGATCTTGATATAGGAGATTCGAGTAAAATTTTGTCAAGCGATGACTGATGTTAAGGCGCGATGTCGGGTCGTGATATTCTGGTAGAACTTGCTGTATGGTAATTGGACCTTTGCTGATTAGAGTTGATAATATAGCATTTTTGGTTGATTGCAGTTTAAATTTGATGAAAATGTGAGGTTTAACGATTTTGTTGTTGCCTTGAAATGTTTTGATGAAGTGATTATCGATGTCATCCATTGCAAACTTAAAAATAATAGTTAAATTCTTTAGTATCTGGCTATATGAATCCATTACTGGAATGCCGGAGACCACAATGTCATTGGAATATAGTTGTTGCATTATATACTCGTTTTGTAATTCAACCCTAGAGAGCCTTTTGTTGGTATGTTCCAGTTGTGACGAATGATCAGCTGTAATATGTTGTAGCTGCTGGATGGAGTGGTTCATCTTAGTGATTTTCCCGTCTATTTCCGACCAAGACGAGCAAATTGCGTTTAGCAGATCTTTTTGTGAGGGATCCTCAATATTTTTGAATGCATCAATCATTGAGATGACCGACGTTCCATCTTCTTGCGTGAAAGTAATAGGTTGCTGTGTTGTACTTAACGGAGCCATTGATTTAGGTGTTTTAGGATCCCCATCTTCCACTACCGTTTTTTTAATTCTTCTACCGTTGCCCATCATAAAGCTTTTGATAATGCGTTTGGAAACTTAGAACAAAATACTGTAAGAAAATAATTGTTATTGATCAATTAAAAATGTTAATCTTTAAGCCACAAAATTCCGTTAGAATTTTAAAAATGATGCAATGTTGCTACGGCTGCTTATCAATAGAGATGGAATAACTGTTCATGAAAACAGCAACTGTTTTTTATCCAAATCAAACACCAGTTGACCGTTAGATTTTACACGTTGAGCGATATAAACGACACAAAATATGTGGAGATCACTGTAAAATGAGATTTAGGCCACTCTTTCTAGAAAAGATTGTAACTGTTCACTGGTTGAATCACTCAAAACAAAATTATTAAACGCACACCAAATGAAATAGTTTTTTAGCACTTAGTCACTATTTATAAGCAACACGATTGTTAAATATATGTACATACACCGTTTTCTTTTTAAACGAAACTGGAGTTGAATGTTTGCGTTATAAAAAATAAGAAGTTCACCAAACTGTGTAATAAAGTTGATACTCGGCAATAATTTATTTATTTGCGTACGGTTATTCTTATTTTGTGCATTCGATTAGAGTAAGCGGTGTTTTAATTTTTTTTTTGTTGATAAATTTTCTATTGTTTCCTCTTTACTGTATTGATATTGATAAATCCAAAAAACATGTGTTTTAAAAAATAAAAAAAAAAACAAAGGCTACACCAACACAGCTTTTTATAGTAGTATCAAAGCAACCTTGATTATACAAGCCATAATCTAAAAAACGAAGCTTTTATAAGGGAATTAGAAACGAGGAAAAAACCAAAATTTCCATAGTAAAGCGTGATTTACACGTATCGAACAAAATTTTTGCTCGATGCTCAACAATTTTTGTTAAAAATTTAGAGTTACGCGCAATAGAAAAAAAGTTCATGTGATAAAGAGAGAAAAGTATAAAACAAAAATTTCGGACATGCTATAATTTTTTGGCGGTATAAAATCGACGATGTAATATTTTTGATGAATAGGGCGATGATTCTACTTTATTTATCAAAACAACCACTTTTCCCTAAAAGACAACTTTTCGAACGTAAATTTTAATTTTGAATTAAAATTATTAAAAAATAAAATTAAAGTGCTACAAAAAATTCACAAATCGCCATTTTGATTGTTTTGTTTACTCGAGTCGAGTATATTTTATAGTTCAATTTTTGCTGTTTATAGTAACAAATGTAAAAAATAAGAAAAAAACGCCTAACAAAATTTTATTCGACATCGAGCAAAATTTTGTTCTTTTATGTTTTATCCCTCTCTGGCAAAAGAAAATCATGATATACTATCATATCTTTTTACTTTGTGCTAGGCATCGAACAAAAATTTTGTTCGCTACGTGTAAATTACGCTTAAAACTATGTTAAAACACATAAAACATATGGGAAATCACTTTTTTTCCTAAGACAAATTTGTAAATGAAAACGTTGCAAATTCTTAATTATGATTTCTGAAATATTTTCATAAATGTTTGAATTTCAACATATATGAATATCATTTAAGTAAATCGTTTTCATTTTCTTGTAATAATTGATTTATTTAAACCAAAATATAAAAAAAAGTTCATAACAACAGCATTCTGGTCAAATTAAAAAGAAAAGCTTACTAAATATCGTGTGTATTAAGTCAATATACATAGATGGCAGTGGGCAGTAAACATTTTGAAAAATCGTACCAAAAATTGCCACCTGGGGAAATTTGAGTTAAAAAATTGTAGGAAAACCAAAACAAATTCTCAAAATATTAAGAACGTGTCATAATTTTGTGATTAAACAATTTTTTTCGTATTTTTCTGTATAAATCTGAGACATCTAACGTACACTAGTAAAATTAAAGATAAATGCAGCAAGTATTATTTTAATTCGTCAGAGCCAACTTAGATGTATTTTTCAAAATGAAAGTTCGAAAAATATATTTTTAGAAATAATTTAATTTTAATATTTCTGCAATTAATATTTACTTAATACCAATAAACCCTTCCTGTATATTGTTGCTAAAGATATGTAGAACACTTTTGTATAAAAATTTTGTAACATTTTTGCTTTTTTCAATGAAAAACTTGAAGCTAAAAAACACCATTTTTACTATGGATTCCTATGGAAATTAGTGAAAAGTTATACCACTAAAAAAGCTTCTAAAAAATACGTCATAATGATTATGGCTCTATAATCTAGAAGGCTCTGGTAGTACACGCTAACTTAATTATAGTTTCATTGATAATGAATCGAGTTTATTAGCAATTTATTGAATTCATATCACCGAAAATATTCACTTTGAAATTTTTAATATTAAATAATATTTTATTTAATTTTGATAAAACACCTCACCAAAATTACGTGTTCACTACTCAGCGGCCATGATAGAAAATTCTGCTTTCAAATCGAAGTTCTCCATAAAATTACAGAGATTCATTTAATTTTTGTACTGGGCCCCAGATCTATCGTAAAAATCAGGTTTTCTGAGCGTGTCGTAAGTTTTTATTTATGCAATTGACCAATAATCTCACAGCTAAATGATTATGCTTTGTTGAACCAGATATAAATATGAAGCTTTTGAATTCCAATTTATCAATGCTTTGCGCCAAATGATTACCTTCCCCATTTTTATGATACACTATGCAAATGGATGTATTATACGTTGCATATGAACTACAAATGAATAGTTCACAAAAAAGTCACATTGGTTGCTGCATTTGATTTTCTATATTTTAGGTAAGCTGCTTGTTACTCTGCAATACAAGAATGTGGGACTATGTTTTGAAATTGTTGATTGTTCACACAGTTAATCCAAGAAAGGCAATGATGAGTCTTTTTGTTTCCATAGCGCATCAATCTGCTTTCTGCAACTGATTGACTGTTATTTTACGTTACCACATTGTAGAAATATTGGAGATACATCCTTATAATCCTATAGAATTTCTCCTCTCTGTAAAATATTTATATTTATATCTGTAATATACCAGAATATGTTTAATATATTGTATATCCTTAGCATGGCATAGCAATGCAAATCAATTTTTTTAATTATAAATAGTTTTTGAAAAGTAATTTTAATTTGTCTTATACCTTGGAGGTATGCAACAAAGCTGGCAGCTGCCGCTCCAAACCCGCATTGACGATTTATTAAAATTCCAATATTAATAGAAATTAGAACGCTTTTCAATCATTTCTGTTTTTAATATTGTAATTATTCACATACTAAAATAGAGAACTCCCCAAAGCCGCATACCATCGGAACCTTTGCGCATATATGACATGGCAACGTGATAATAGTTTCAAAATTATGGATATGTATTTATATTACCTAATATTTTACATTTCTGTTTCACATACTAAAATAAAAATCGCTTCATAGCCGCTTGGCATTGGTCTGTTGTTGAGATTTCGAGGTGCTTCCACTGGCATTTTACGGATTACCCTCGATTAGACAAGCAAAGAAATTCCAAACGAAAAAAAACAGAAAAACCATCCCAAAAAATCAAGTTTTTTAGTTTTTTGATTCACATGCTTCCGCATTTTACTTTGTGTTTTTGGAGATTTTTTGGGGTTTTTTATTTTTCTAAATATGGCTCACGTTTGTTGTACGTATAAATTCCGTTACTTACCTATAGCCGTGAATTGGAAAGGTACAACTAAAACACACGTCTAAAGCGATCGAGAAGGCTTAGTTTTACTGAAAATTATTATCTTTTTTACATTAAATGATGAATTATTCAAAGCTTGCAAACGAGCTTTACATTAATATTTAATTTTACTTACATGCACAATACTGTTACATTATTTGACAGCACGCCATTTTTTGTTCAGAATATTCCCATTTAATTTGTATTACTTACCTTTAAACAAATACATTATTAGACAATTTAAATTCTCTTCCTAAGCCTGAATAAAATATTTTGCGAAACAACCTGTTGTTATCTGTTCCATTGTATTTATTTTGTATGCTATGTACATATACACAAAAAGCCGAAACCTAACAAAGGAAAAGGAAAAGTTTCTTTTCTTAAGTTACACAAAAGAAAATCAATTATTCGTTCGTATTTTTAGATTTCCATTTCAATAATTTATATTTTTGGTATATGATATGTGTATGTCCTGAAGCTTTTTTCCTCCCACTTCCCAAAAAGAAACAAATAAACAACAACAAAAAAAACTTACAGGAGGATATAAATTAAATCATTAAATTAAATCCTTTTTTTTTTTTGGTTGCCTTATAGCTCTACAGTTTTTGTATAATCATGACATTTCATAAAATTCAAATTGGGCACCCAAACAATAAAAAAAAAATCGGAACAATGAAGTAAATTGAACAAAAAGTTTCAATTAATTGAAAAAAGCTCTGTACTGTATACACAAAAAAAAAATACAAAAACTTCAATCAATTAATTTATAAATTTAGGTGGGTTTACAATGTGTGCTTGTGATTTTATTACTAAAACAAAGCGCAAATGAAAAATTGAATTTTTGTGATTTTTCAATTAAAGCTTTTCAAATATTTCCTCGTCTTTTTTTTTTTATTAAATATCATACATTTTTAGAAGAAACAAAAGCAAACAGTATAATATTTTTCAGCATAAATTTTATTATTATTTTTTTTAATTTTCCAAACGAGCTTTTTTTTATTTTTATAAATATACTCTCGTTTATGAATAGAATTTGCATGCGTTTACAGAGCTGTGCATTTAAATAATTGATATGAAATGTGATAGAGTTGTGTAGACGAGGACATACAGCCAGCGAGCGCACTGTTGACACTACATATTGAAAAATGGTGACTTGCTATTTATTTAATGAAACTATTTTTTTTTAACTTGGTTTATTTGTTTTGTTTGTTTATAATTTATTACAATTTATTTATCTTCTTTTTTATTTATACAATTTCAACATATTTTTGTTTTGATTATTTATTTAGTTTATTTTATTTAGTGAAACGGAAATTCTTAAGTTTTTTCGAAATTATATAATATATGACTTTCCGAGATTCGTTTATTTTTATTTAGAAATTTATTTTTACAATTAATTTATTTTTTTTTTTTATAAAGCACAGCATTTTTATGTTTATATGAGTAAAAGTTTTTTTTTGTTTTTTTGTGACATCGTTTTTTTTATTTTTTTATTATATTATAATACAATTTCTTTTTACTGTAATTTATAAATGAAATTAAAATTTGGCGTTTCTTATTTCTTTTGTCATTCTTGGTTTATTTTTCGTCTTCTAAAAATTAATTTAAGTTTTACAATTAACTGTACAATTTAATTATACATTTATATTACAAATAATTGAGCTTTATATTTATATATTTAAGTATGTATATAACTGAGCATTATTTTAGTAAAGGATTGCTTTATTAAAAATTAAATAAACAATATTGTTTAACGTAAATATTTTATTTTATAAATGAAAATAGAAATTCAACGAAAATTTTAATTCTAATAAATAAGACACAGCCCTGATTTTTTACTTTATTTTTTTTTATTAATTTATCTAAATTAATTAATTTTATTTTCATCTAGTGTAATAATGGAAATTAATTAAAATTATAATTAAAAAAATAGCTAGTTGTGACACTATTAGACTATTTGAGGAATGATTTTTGCTGTTGGGATGATTCAGATGATTGTGTCGTGAATCATGGGAATTCTTGAGTGATGGTAAAGATGATCGGCGTGTTGGAGTTAAATAGTCACCGTTGTAATCTGAAATATATTTAAAAGTATTTTGTTTAATCTTATATAAAAATACGGCTTTTTGTGTATGTAACGGCTAACGTGCATAGAGCGGCGAATGTGTACATTCGCCGGTAAATGTGCATTCGCCGGTAAATGTGCGGTAAATGCACATTTACCTACTAAATTTGGATAATGTACACATTTATTATAGATTATTTATGCTAGTATACTTTCTGTAATTAAGAAAGAAGCAAGGTGGAAGTTCGCTGTTTCTTGACCGATTATGATGAAATTTGACATGGGCGATGGGAATGGGATTCTAAAATGTTTTTTGTATAATGTTCTGGAATGTGGCCAATTAAGGTGGAACTTTGGAGTTTTATGACCGATTATGTTGAAATTTGACATTAGCGGTGGAAATGGGATCCTTTTCCGATTTTTTGACAAAGTTCTAGAATATGGATAATTAAGATGGAACATCGCTGTTTCTTGACCGATTATGATGAAATTTGACAAGGACGATTTAAATGGGATTCTAAAATGTTTTTTGTATAATGTTCTGGAATGTGGCCAATTAAGGTGGAACTTCGCCGTTTTTATTTAATTTCACTACAGCTTGTTACGAGAACGTAAAATCATTAACGAAATTTTATTATAAATATTTAAACTGATAGAACAAACCCATCCTTATAGTACATTCACACGTCCTTATTTCCTTATTGTAAATAGAATTTTGACAGATTAATTTTTGTAGTTATCTGTCTTTTTATTGTGATATAAATAATTTGAATGTTTCGTTCAACACAATGCCATCTGTGATTTTAATACAGATTAACCGATTTAAATTACACATATATAACATTTTATTGTGTTTCGTTACGTGGTTCCGTCTATAAATACAAATTTTATAGAACACTAATTTTGAAGCCTATCTCATCAAAAAAGGTCAGCGACCCTTGTCAAACATAACAAGGTATAAGAAGTTTAAAATGTGTGATCTCATGGTCGTGACTAATTTCCATAAAGAACAAAAAATATTTAAAACAATAAAGAACAAGAAAAAAAAAAAAGAAAAAGGCATTGGTTTTCTGTCATGAGATCACACATTTTTAACTTCTTTAACATTGTTATATTGAACATGGGTTGCTCATCTATTTTAATAATCGCACCCTTGATTTAAATTTAATAAAATGTTTAATATATTTACATTTGCGAGTAAATAAATATTATTCTAATTAGCCTTACTTAAATATTAAACACAATAAAATGTTATAAATGTGTAATTTAAATCGGTTATTCTGAAACATTTAAATTATTTGTATCACAATAAAAAGACAGATAACTACAAAAATTAAACTGTCAAAATTGTATTTGTATTATTCCACAGTATTTCACTACAGTTTTTGAAGTTTTCACCCTTCACCTCTCCGATTTCAATTTTTTTGTTGTAATCTTGTTCCTTATTGAAAATAAGAAGACCATTTTTATTCCTTTTATTATTTTGGCCCGTTATTTGATTTTTTTAATTTTGACAGTTTTTAACTTCTAATTTTTGACTTCTACATAAATACACACATTTTAAAATTTTTAAAAACACTTGTTAAATATTTCGCAGAATTACAAAAGGTTTAAAAAATCACTCGATCGATTTCGGCTTGCTAGGCCATCATCAGGAGTATCTACTAAATGTTTTTAAAAATGTGTGTATGAAGTGTGTTTCGCCAAGTGCCTACGGTAGAAAGTGTAAACAATTCTACATAAATGGCTGTATCTTCGGTCCTAAGTGGATTATTTTAAAAAGCGATACCATTTTGGAACGATATTAATTTATCCTAAATTCTATCATAATTTATTTTTGAAAGTACCGTTATCTAAGGAGTTGTGAGCAGATAAATCTGAGGGCCCCTAGGGTGTCCTAGACTAGAGGGCACAGCCACTAAAGTATCGAAACACGTAATATAGTCAAGTGTTAAATCGTAATATAAACAAGTGTTAAATCGTGTTTGGGCGATGGGCTAGTTTAGCAGCTAGGTAGCTCCAAAGTAGAAAAGGGTTGGCTACGTAATCCCGCAATCCAAAATCCCGCTTTTATAATCCCGTTTCCAAAATCCCGTATTCCAAAATCCCGTATTCCAAAATCCCGTTTCCAAAATACCATTTCCAAAATCCCGTTCCCAAAATCCCGTTTTCAAAATCCCGTATTCTATCATGTCACGTGTAAAAATCGGGCGATTTTTAACCTAACCTATTATCTATCCTACCTACCCCCTCTTTCGCAAAATAGTGTTGAGGCATGGCATCGTCGCCTTAAAGTTGTAGTGGGTAAACGACATGCTGGAGTATACAAAATCATTCACGATCTATCTAAAGAGTTAATTTTGGTAAATAATCTAGTTGACAAAATTAAATCCGGCGACAAATTTAAAAAAATTAAAAAAATATTGACAGGAACCAAAAAATCAAAAGAATAATTAAAAAAAGAAACAGTATTGATAAATTAGATTTCTTGAAGCGAATTGCGTGAAGTATAATCCTAAATTGAATTTTTTATTAGCGTTTTATATTCTTTTTATTTTTTAAATGATTGAATTTAAATAAATGTTTATATATACCTAATTATAATTGAGATACGATTTATTCATACGGTATATATAATACCCCTCCATTTGGAAAAGAAGGAATTTAAAAATGCAGAATTTTGCATAACAAAATTGACAATAAAACAGAATTTTGTAAAAATTTGTATTATATAATTTTATAATTGCGGGATTCTGGAATACGGAATTTTATAATACGGGATTATTTAAGTTTAAGGGATTTTGTAGTTACGGGATTTTGTCATTCGGGATTTCGGGGCACTCCCGAAAAAATGTAATTTTGATCATTTTCAATTTGCGTTAAATGAACAGATAGCGCTACCAGTGGAATTTTCAGTTCTGAATTTGACAGGCTACGATATGTCTAGAAGGAATACTGTAAACAAAGGTCTTATTCTTCCGTTAGATGGCTTAAAAATTATAATAAATTTATTTTTACGTGCCTGGTAGCTAAGACCAGAAATTGCTGCCTGTCTTTAATAGATAATGATCTGAAGCCTCTATAGCTAGTATATCAGCTTAAATGTTTAATTCATATTTAGACCACTAGGTAGATTCAAATTTGGAATAACACATTATTTTTCGGTATAAAAAACAGAGAATATATCACAGTAATGCTATTTATAGTAAAGATTTGAATAAACAACTATTATTTAAAAGTAATAGTTTGACTCCTAAATTGATAATCTAAGTTCAAATAAATTTAGTTTGCCAATTTTTTGATACCCAACAGTTATTAGTAGATAATACGATTAATGTAGTTTTCAGTATTATGTTAGTACACAATAAACTTACATTTATTTCGAGTACAAATTTGGAAATGAGTCAGCTATACTTGCACTATCAATATTTTAAATAATTAGAAGTAAAAGAAGTAAATTTTAAAACTTTCTTTTTTTTTGTTTTTATTATAAAGAAAATGAAATTGTTTATCCAAGATTGGCATTACTTGATGTATTTGTCGAACATCATCAACTGTTTTAAGCTTGGAAAATCTTTTATTTAAGTGTTTTCATTTTTTGAATACTCCGTGTTGGTTACATAATCGAAATGAATAGATGTTATACCACTTTTTTGTTTACACCAATCAAAAAACTCTTTAATAAAATTATTAAAATGGCTCTCATCTACGCTTCTGAAGGAAGCTGATCAAGCTAACTTCTTAACCTTAAATCCGTGTGTATGTTTTACAACTTAATTCGATGTTACGGGAAATAGAATTCCTCAATATTAATTTTCATTTAATGTAGGGATAATGCAATTTTTTATATGATTTTGAGTTATGTGTACTTAGTTTATTTATAAAATGATGCAATGAGTAACAAAGTTAACCTTAAAACCGTGTTTGGGGAACTGTATTCCCCAAAACACGGTTTGAAGGTTAATGGTACCGCCAACTCCATCTGATGGCCGCAGTCAACTTTAAAATCCATTTCATGATGATTGATGTTCGCAAATTTTTTTTTATTCTTGAACTGTGATACAGCACCATTCGAAAAATAATAAATTTTTTTGGAGCTGTATATACAGGCTTTTTGCTTTCTCGAAATTCAATAAATTTCTTTTGAAAACCATATACAGCTACAGTATCATGTGTTTCTTCTTCCGATATTGTGGCATAAGAAATTATATTTGGTTTGTCTAGTGCTAATTTGTAGTAAGCAACGATTGGAAATAATGTAGATTGTTGTGTACAGTATTGTGCTGCTTGTATCTCATTTTTTGTGACAAACTTATAGTTCTCCGAAAAATCCTAAATCAATTCCCAAGATTACTTTTTACTATATGTAGGTAGTTTGATTATTGTCTAGTAATGTAATCGTATTAACGTAATGCTGCTAAACAAAACTTTGAGAAGTCTGATAAAATTTCGATAATTTCTTCAACATCAATCGGTAGATTTGGTAAAATTTGCATTCATTCAAATCATAAAATTTTCGGCTGCACTTCTCACAAACTCTTTCACTAGTTATTTCGCGGTTTACGAAATGTTTAGCATTTTCGGCTAACTCAACACAAACAGCATTACAACACTGCGGATTGACCATATTGTATTTTCTCTTTAATATTACTCGGAACTCGCACCACTCAACAACAAGTTTCACTTTCAATAAAACTTTCAAATTGTGACTAACGAGTGGTAAAAGGTGTATCAGGTTAATAAACTTTGCAACTCAGACCATAATACACGTACAACTCTTTAAAAGTATAAAAATAAACTTTATAACGCAGGTCATACAAGCTGCCGTACTAATCATATTTACCTTAATTGCAAAAAATGAGTTTTGAGATAATCGATGCTAAACTTTTGAAACTAGTTTTACATAAGTTTCTTACAAAATTATTTTAATTTAATTTTTTTTGCCAAATTATTAACAAATAAACGCCAGATAATGTAATTAACAAACAAAAACGAATTATTTTTATTTAATTTTTAGAAAAATGCATATATGTACTAGTTTTTTGTTTAAAATCTACTGTATAAAATATAGCCTAATACTTAGCAATAATGACTTATTTATCAATAAGGCATATCAGGGCCATATATTAACGGGCCTGATTGTACAAAAATCGAAGCTTTCGATATGGGTACTCATTTGTCTATTTTATATTTAAAATGCATATTTTGAGTGATAAAATCATGATATAAAATATGAGTAATTTTAATGTTTGTTGAATTTAAAAAATTACTTGTATTTTAAACCATTTGTCATTTTAATTTCGAAGAATGAATCAACCTCGAAATTAATAAAATAATTAAATAAAAATAGTCCCTTTATCATATTTTATAGAAAAAGTTTCATTTTAATTGTGCTGCCAGATGCATAAATGTAAAAAAAAAAAAATTAAAACAGCGATCGCTGAAAAAAATGCTGAATATTCGTCAGCAATAATGAAATGTCAAAATGTCAAATTTTTGGTTTGGTTTTTTGTTGTGTTTAGAGTTTTTAATTAATTTTTTTTATATCGAATACTCGTATCCACGTATTGCTCGTATGTACCCAATTAAATTTAAAAACAACACAAACTTTATTGGAAATAATAATATGTACATTAATATTTTATTGTACAATATAAAAGAAAAACTAATTAAAAGATCTAAACACAACAAAAAACCAAAACAAAAATTTGACATTTTGACATTTCATTATTGCTGAGGAATATTCACCATTTTTTTCAGCGATTGCTGTTTTAATTTTTTTTTGTACATTTATGCATCTGGCAGCACAATTAAAATGAAACTTTTTCTATAAAATATGATAAAGGTACTATTTTTATTTAATTATTTTATTAATTTCGAGGTTGATTCATTCTTCGAAATTAAAATGACAAATGGTTTAAAATACAAGTAATTTTTTAAATTCAACAATTATTAAAATTACTCATATTTTATATCATGATTTTATCACTCAAAATATGCATTTTCCATATAAAATAGACAAATGAGTACCCATATCGAAAGCTCATTAAATATTTTTTCGTGTACAGTCAGGCCTGTATATATAAGGCCTTGGGCATATTTACCTCAAAACGAAAGGTAACATACTTTTCGCAAATGAAACATGATCATCTTATCTACCATTTAAGGTGTTTATGTTTAGTTTACGAACATAATAAATTGGACCAAAACGACAAAAAACAGTTGTAGTTTTATATATTGAGGATTCTTCTATGAATAAAAAAAAAATACTTTCTAATTTTATTAAATTATTAAAGTTTATTATTTCATTAAAAACTATTAATTCAACTTTTCAGGTTATAATGTATAAAAAATTATATATTTTAAATTTAAAATAATATAAAAATCACATAAAATATTTGATCACATAAATAAATTTCTCATGTAAATGAAAATAGATTCTAAATTGTAGTACTGGGACAAGTGGACTATTATTATTGGTCATTTATGGAAAGATTTTTCCAAAAACTATGACGATTTTGAGGTAATAATGGAAGAACCTCTTTCAGTATTTGGTCATAGTGCTGTTGACTTATCCCCTTAGGACTCTCCTTTCTATCAGGGATAATTCCACCGTTTCTATCGCAAGCACAAGCAGATTTTAAAAATGCTACCTCGTTAAAATCATCGCCGTCGAAATTTACCGAATAAAATAAGTTGTTACTGCCTCTTTTAAATTTTATTTTAACCATATCTTTAATACAAGGTCGTGGGTTTGCCTTTTTAATTTTGGTTTGTGACGAGTTATCTTTCCAATAAAAAAAATCCTGCTCGGTCATCGTTTCAACAATTACATTGCGCTTGTTGGCAGATTTAACAGCATTTTTAAAATTGTCAAAATCATAAGTTTATTTTTGTTTTTTAAGGCTTAATTTCACTTGATGGTGAAAACTGTCAGCCGACATGAATGTGTGACCCGGTTCGAAATACAGAAGCTCTCTGTCACCATAAATGAAAACAAGGCCCAATTTTTATTTTGTGATGCACAATTGTCTAGCCATAATTTTTTGACGTCTCGGTAGTGTAAGAAGAACTTATAAAATGTTGAAATAATATCTTCTTTTTTACGCCCTGACATTGCTTCATGCCAAATTACAGCCATTGGTTCTTTCGTGGAATTTAGTTTACCAACAGGAACGAAAGATTCGTTGAATGCCACTAACCGCTTCGAAAATATTATCTGTTTGAACATATCCATGCGAGGTAATATAATTATTTTCTGAAGGTCAATTGAAACGCAGATTTCGGTTTCATTCCAGGGATTTGTTTTACATACTTCGTAAGCTTCGCGACTCGCGAGATTCAAAATACTAAAATCCTCCTTTCTGCATAGAAATTTCCATAAATGGCAATAAAAATTTAAAACGGGGGAGTTACTTATTTTATTTAACAGAAATTCTTTATTATTTCCCCCACTTAAGGTATTTTTTTGAAGTAACAAGGAATCATTTTGTTAGATAATGTTTTTTTTGTTGTAGATAAGTTTGTTTTGGTGGTCAGGCTGCTGTGTATGCAGGGGGATAAACACAAGACTCGCTTCATGTGCCGTAACTGCATGCAACTTAAGCAAGTGCTCACACTGCCTCTTGGTGGCGGCCACTAGAAACTGCTCTGTTAAAGGAGTAGGCTAAAGTGTGAGGGATGTGGTCCTTCTACAGAAGGTTGGCGTTGGGTTAACAGCCCAACCTGTAAAAATTTTTTGTTACGAAACCTCAACATGAGCCTCGGATATTTTTGGATTCACAACAACGACCTCGGACACGATATAAGGACAACGATTTTAAATTTGGAAAATGGAACGTACTCAGCCTAAACCGCCCGGAGAGCCTCCATCAACTCTTCGAATAAGCATCTACGTATAAACTAGACCTCGTAGCGCTACAGGAAACAAGACTAATTGGCAATGACATCACCGATTATAGTCGCTTCGGACTAACTCTCTGTCATTGCAATAACATGGATAAACATGAATTTGGCGTCGGTTTCTTGATTAGCAATCGATGCCGTCAATTTGTGACTGACTTCATGCCTGTCAGTAATCGGATTTGTACACTCAGGTTTCATGGACGTCACTTTAACATCACATTTGTGAACATTCATGCCCCCACCGAGGAGAAGCCTGATCAAATCAAAGACGCTTTCTACGACCAGCTCGAAACCGTCCTGAGCAAAATTCCGCAGCATGACATTAAAATTGTTTTGGGCGACTTCAATGCTCAAATTGGCGGTGCTGGCAGTATATATCGAAGCACTATTGGACCAAACTCCTTGCACCATGCATCAAACAACAATGGGATACGCACCATCGAGCTAGCTTTACTGTACAACTTGGTGGTTGCCAGCACACATTTCGCACACAAGCGCATTCACAAGGCCACATGGAAATCAAACGATGGGACAACGGTCAACCAAATCGACCACATCCTCTTGTCCAAGAGACATTTTTCTAGCCTTAAAAACATCAAAACTAAACGTGGAGCTAACATTGATTCAGACCATTTCCTGGAAGTTGCTGAATTTAAATTTCATCTATCAACCACATATAATCATCGCTTCCAGCGCATCACTCGTTGGAACACTGCGGCATTGAACGACCAAGTTACCAGAACCACCTTCGGGATGACTGTATCAGAAATCTTGGAAAATAAACCACTTCCTGACTCCGTTCAAGAACAGTGGGACATTATCAAAACGGCGGTAACCGATGCCTCAAAGTCCACCATAGCCAAAATCCGTCAAGGCCTAAAAATCTCTGGATTGATGATGATTGTATTGGTGCTATTCGGGAAAAAGATCGCGCACGACAACGAGATCTACCACAAAGAACAAGGCAATCCCATAACGTCTACATGACTGCGAGAAGAATCCCTAATCGGCTATGTAGACGGAAAAAACGGGAATGGCATGAACAACAGGCACGCAACATCCAAAATTCTAGCCTGAGAGATAGATATCGTTGCATAAGAGAATTAGCTACGGACTTTCATCCACGTAGCAGCGCTATTCGCAACCAAACCGGTGAATTGGAAATGGACACCAAAACCTTCCTCGAAGTGTGGCGAAATTAGTTCTCCTCGCTTTTAAATAAACAGGCACCACCTTCCGAGCAACAACCTCTCTTGCTTCAACGCGATATTAACGTCGAGATGACACCACCACCTCCTCCATCATATGATGAAGTACGGAACGTGATATCGCAGATGAAAAATTACAAGACACCTGGTGAGGATGGTATCTGCAACGAAATGCTCAAATATGGCGGTGATTATCTGTTCTGCCGCATGTTTGAGCTAATATCAACAATTTGGTTTAGAGAAGAAATCCCAGTAGAGTGGAAGACGGCTCTTATATGTCCACTTCATAAAAAGGGAGATCGATTAAACTGCAACAACTATCGCTACAAGGTTTTGGCCAACGTAGTCGCAGTAAAGTTATCAACTTATAGCGAGAGGATATTGGGTGATTATCAATGTTGTTTTCGTCCAAATCGATCAACGACCGATCAAACTTTTACGCTGAGGATTTTGCTGGAGAAATGCTATGAAAAGGACATCCCTGTACACAGTCTATTCATAGACTTCCAACCGGCGTACGACAGCATTAAGAGGAACACGTTATGGAACGTATTGTCATATCTGGGCATACCGTCAAAATTAGTTTCAATGTGCCAGCTTTTAATGGATGGCTCAATATGTAAGGTGCTATCTGGAGAGCGGCAAGGAGACCCAATAGCTCAAACTCTATTCAAACTATCATTAGAGTATGTCATTCGTCAGCTTAATATAACGCAGCGTAGCTGCCTGTATTATAAATCAACCCAGCTATTAGCATACGCTGACGATATTTGCATTCTGGGTCGCAACATCATCTCTCTGAAAGAGGTCCTCCGTTTCTGTGGACATTTCATCGACGATCGCAGCAGGCTACCGAGCATTATACGCCAATATAAAAATTTTCAAGTCTCCTCATATAATGCGCAAAATAAAATTGGACATCTACAAGGCGCTGATAAGACCAGTTATCACCTTTGGTTGCGAGTCTTGGACGCTGACAGCGCAAAACATCCAGAAAATCGCTGTAACTGAGCGTAAGATCATAAGAAGAGTTCTCGGTTCCATTAAAGAAGGAGCCACGTACAGAATGCGAATGAATCACGAGATCAGAAATGATCTCGATAAAGTTGACATCATTGGATTCATAAAATCGTCAAGGCTAAGATGGCTTGGGCACGCACTTCGTTCACAAAATCGGACCACCAAACAGGCCTTGGAGTCGGCACCAACGAAAGTAGGACCTCCTGGGAGACCACCTACCCGATCCCCGTCTGGCGTTCTCTTGTGGCGGATCGAATTATTTGGAGGAGCATCGTTGAGGCGGCCAAATCCCTTCATGGGATATAGTGCCAGCGGAAGAAGAAGAAGAAGTAAGTTTTGTTTCACTAGGTTTGTAAAAAAATTCGTTTAAGGCGATTTTTTGAAAGAAAAAAAATATCAAATTTGGCTTATGTGTGTAGGCTCGTGCACTCGTAGATAAGGTGGGCTGACTCGTTCACGTGCAATTAGGCACCACAATGTAATTAACTCGCGAAAATCCAACTTGGGTTAGGTAGTCCAAGGAGAAATAAATAACACCGATTCTATTAACTATTAACTATTGCTCGCTTAGCTAGGATCATTAGATGAATCACCAAAACAAGTGCCGGGTCATTAATTTCTCATTAGGTTTAGTAAAAAACCTGGCCAATAATGTAAGGGGCGTAACTACACTGTTAGTTATACACCTTATCATTTCCAGTAATTTGAAAAATTTCTAATATTTTCTTGCTTCACTATGAACAACTACTAAAAATCTATTTATTTAAATTTTGAAGCAACTGTTGATAAAGTGCAGCAACAACGATTGATAATTGTGATACATTCTCATTTTTGTATCATAAAATAATAAAAATATCAGTTCATTGTCTAAGTCAGTGCCGAAAATTGCACTGATTTTAATGCTCTGAAATTAATTCATTTCTCACTTTAGAATTCAAGCCATCTAATGGAAAAATAAATAATATGTTAGCAGTATGCCTACTATAGAGATATGTATTTGTTAAATTCAGAACTGAAATTCTACTGGAAGCGTTATCTACTCATTTAACAGAAATCGTAATGTAAAAAAATGATCAAAATTACATTTTTTCAACTTTGGAGTTACCTAGCGGCTAAACTAGCCCCTCCCCAAACATGATTTTATACTTGTTTGAACTATTATCTATCAAATCCTATATTACGTTTTTCAATACTTTGGTGGCTGGGCCTTCTAGCGGCAAAAATATAAACACAGATTTATCTGCTCATAATTCCGTAGATAACGGTACTTTTCAAAAATAAATTATTTATAGAAGGTACAGCCATTTATGTAGAAGTCAAAAATTAGAATTTGACAACTGTCAAAATTAAAAAATAAAATAACGGGACAAGCAAACTTAAAAAAAAAAAGGAAAAGAAACGGTCTTTTTATTTTTCATAAGGAACCCGATCACAACAAAAAAATTAAAATCGGAGAGGTCAAGGTTGGGCCCCATTTGAAATATCGTGGAATGAGCGATTTAAAATAAGGATGTGCGAACGTAATATAAGGAAACCCATCCTATCAGTTTAAATATTTATAATAAAATTTCGCTAATGCGAGTACGATGCACGTCCTCCTAACATGCTGTACATGCTGTAGTGAAAATCAATAAATATATTATTTAATTTCATGATCATCGATCAAGACATAGCTAAGTTTCATCTTAATTGGCCATATTCCAGAACTTTGTCAAAAGATCATTTTAGAATCCCACTTCCATCGCTCATATCAAATTTCATTATAATCGGTATAGAAACAGCGAAGGTTCATCTAAAAATTCCCTGATTCTTTTTAATTAATTTAACCCTTTCAAACGCCATTTAAAATTGACTTTCTTCCAAAAATAAAATACGTCGCACAATTATGCACTGCTATGATATGGGATTGCTCATAAAACTGTAGTGTGAATATAAATACATAAGATAACGATCGCACAAGAGTAATGAGACAAAAACTAAAAATTACGGTTGGTCGAAGCGATGAAAGTTGATGTGCAATATATTGTACAAGGCGTTTGAGGGTTAATCATGGTATACTGGCATAAATTTGGTGTACAAATTTTCATATCTATGTATACCTTTTCAACTTCAAATTGGAAATAATCATTTTTAAATTTAGAAATAAAAAACTCACAGGGTACAACAATATTTATGATCAAAACTTTATTAATATATCCATACAGTAAATTAAAAAACCATATCGACTAAATTTAAAACATCTGGTATGAATTTTTGAATAATGCAACATATTTACCACAATTTGCAACAGATAAATTTGGCAAATCCCGTTGTGTAATATTTTCAAGCCTTTGTAAACGAAATTCAGTTTGAGTCAAATCTATCCTATTTTCACATGCTAAAATCTGTGGCATTGCAGTTGTTAAATCTCGTTTAATAGTGGCCTTAAGAGCCGACCAAGCAAATTCTATGGGGTTTAACATTGGACTGTATACGGGCCTAATCTTAATAACCGATGATCGATAAATTCACTTTCAAGAAACACAGCTTCAATATATAGACGCATGACACGGAGCATTATCAATTACTATTACGATTGGTGATTGATATTTGGTTAGAGCATTGCGTGCCATTTTGGAAATGATTATTTCCATTTTGAAAATGATAACTTCCAATTTGAAGTTGAAAAGGTATAGAGGAAAATTATATTCACCAATGACTTATGGGAAATGTGCATATTCAACGGAAAATGTACGAATGAGTATTTTGTTCAATTTATACGCACATTTATCACTCACTTTGGGAAATGTGTACATTCTCCTATTTTGCACATTAGCCGCAACATATGTATATAAAAATTGTAGCCAAAAAATGAAAATTAACTTGAACAATGGGTTTAGTTAAATTGCATTTTTTTTTTTTTTTTTTTTTTATAAATTTTTTTAATTGGGTGCAGAGCGGACTTATTAACGGTCCTAGCTCCTTGTAACTGTCAGAGCTTCTGCACCCAATGCGCGATCCTGCAAGTAAAGATTAATAGCTACCTTAAATTTATTCATTTTATATTCCTTCGGAAATTTGAAATGTATTAGCGAATTCCACTTTTTTGATGTTCGGTATATAAATTCGCGCTTGATTTCTTCAGTTCGAGGTTTCGGGAGCTTCACCGTAAACCTATGTGCATTGGTTGTTCCTCTTGTTACTCTTGTTGTTGTAACGAATGGTGGTATTTTCTCCGATAGTTCTGCAGAACATTTACCATGTAAGCATCTGTAGAAGACGCAGAGTTCTGCAACATCTCTGCGATGCTGTAAGCTGTCTAGTTCTTGAGTAAGTCTGGGATTCCGAATTATTCTGATAGCGCGGCGTTGAACCCTGTCCAATAAGTGGAGGGTGGTACCAGACGCACCTCCCCAAACTTGACAGCAATACTCTATACATGGTCGGATGAAGGTTTTATATATCTGGAGAACTTGATGCGATTTGAAAAACCTTCTGCATCGATTCAGGAACCCGAGTTTTTTTGAAGCTGATTTAGCCAATGCAACAATGTGTTCATTCCATTTGAGTTTGTTACTTATTTGAACACCAAGCAGTCGAATTGAGTCGCAACCCATAAGGATATGGTTTTTTACCACAAATGGGTAGTCGTTGCGACTTTTTTTACGTGAGAATGTGCATATTTGTGTCTTTTTCTCATTAAATTGTACTAAGTTGTTGTTACCCCACTCAAATATTGTACTTAAATCGGAATTAAGAGACGTTACGACTTCTGACCGTTTATTATTTAGATCTGTAGTGCTAGGCTCCGCCTCGAATGAAATAGAAGAATGCAATGTGGCATCATCCGCAAAGCTATGGATAGGGTTTACAGTGCTATCCAGCAAATCGTTGATGTATAGCAAAAACAGGGTCGGTGACAAAGGTGATCCCTGAGGGACTCCGGCATTTGGGGAGTGCGTCGATGATGATCTCCCATTAAGTACGACGCTGATTTTTCGGTCATTGAGATAGCTTTTAATCCACCTGGTGGTCATCGAGTCCAGCCCGTATGCCACAAGTTTACAAATAAGATTCTCATGCCATACCTTATCAAAAGCCTTGGATATATCCAAGGCGATTGCAAAGGCCTCTCCGTGGTGTTCTAGGGCGAGATTCCATTTGTTCGTGACATACGTCAGGAGATCGGTCGTGGATCGGCTTTCACGAAAGCCGTATTGTCTATCCGAAATTAGTTTGCTAATTTCAAGATATCTAACTATATGTTGATTGACGCATTTCTCAAAGACCTTAGCGACGGCTGACACAATTGATATTGGCCGGTAGCTCGAAGGGTCAGTTTTGTCACAACCCCGTTTCAGCACGGGTTGCACCATTGCATTCTTCCAGGCGTTCGGGTAGTCACCTTGCTTATATGAAAGTAGGAAAATTTTAGATAATATTGGAGCCAATTCACAGGCAAACTCCTTCAATATTCGAACTGGAATTCCATCAGGTCCGGTGGCCTTATTTGCATTGATTGACTTTAGATTAGTAAAGACAATTTCCTCCGAGATGACGACGGGGCTCATTTTGGAACCACAATATGGAATTAATGGAGGTCCAATTCCATCTGGGACAACTAATGTCGAGTTCGATTTGAAGACGCTCGCCAATAAGTCGGCTTGTAAATATGGATCCACCACCAAGGCGCCGTCAGCACGTTTCAATGATGAAACAGATGTTTTCGAAATATTTGCAACCGATGCGACCATGTGGTAAAATTTGGTTTATTTGTGTCTATAAATTAGTTCCACTATTAGTTGTGTTTTGCTTGTTACAAATAATTTAACCTTAGCATGGGCAGCACATTTTTTTTTATACTTGTTATATGTATACAGATACATGTATGTAGTTGATTGTAGACAATTTGTTGAAAAATTAATTTATTTTTATTTTAACCTTCCTGCAATTGCTCTGCTCACAATTGTGTGGGTGCGTGTGACACTCGTGTATTTTTTATTTTGTGGTCAAATTGGTTCTATAGTTTCTAAAAGTTAAATCTTAGCGATTCCGTTCATCAGTGACTTTTATGTGTTTTAATTGTGTTTTGTTGAATTAGGGTATCTTAACAGGTATATTAACTACACTTTATTTTAATTTGCACTTTAGTAATAGGTGTGGTTCCTGGAAATCATCCATAAAATCTCATCAAAAAATGGCAATTTGATAAATAGTGTAGGTTCTATCGTCGAATCTGGCAAAATTGTAATATGCAGAAACGTGAATCTTCGCCAGTATATTAACTCATTTTGTTTTAGTTTGCATCTTAAGTAAAAGGTGGGATTTCTGGAAATCGTCCATATAACCTCTTCGAACGTGCCGCGAACTTCTCATTCCAACAATTTAGAATGATTAAGCCGCATTTGCATGGATCTTACATTCATCGGTCATATTACTTATGAGCTCATGCACTTCATATCGTACTTCTCGAACCATCGCACAGTACTTAATCGTTTGCAGACTCCGTTACACTCCGACTCCTTAAAGCTGATAATATTCTTACTATGCACGTCGTTTTCCATGTGCGCAATTTTCCAAGTGATCCTTTTTCCTTGTGAGTATTTATCAAGTATTCACGACTTGATTTTGAAAGTGAGTGCATTGGCAATTGCGATAACCAATTTAAAGTCCTCTCTCTTCTTCAATCTTAACGAGTCAAGACACAATTGCTAGAAGCTTCAAAACCATTCAGTAACATTAAACATTTAATCTTTCGAGTTTCTTACAATTTTCGGTCGGCGGCATGAAATTGAGATGTATAGGCATCAGTTTTCATGGAACTGGCGTATGGCCTAACCATTAATATATCGCAAAGACAGGCATATTCCTGCTTAAGAATAACCATGGGAAACGATGTGTTTTCTGTAAAATTTCTTCTACTTGTAGCAACAAGCAAATCTTAATTTTAGTTAGATATGCGAATAGCCTCGATACTTTATAGGTATTCGAATAAGAACAATTAAATTTAAAGAAAAAGCGGGTCGGTTTAAAACAACAAACAAGAACTCTTACAACCATTTTGAAAACTTCCATACTTCTATTTCAGAAGTTCAGGGCCGAATATCGAACGAGTATCACGAATATAGTTATATCGAAATCCGAGCATGTTGGACCGCGAAGTTGTACCTGAATGAGGAACACTCCTCTAATTCTCAACATCATAATAGAAGTTAACAGCTCCGCAACCTGCAAAAGCTCACCCCGAAAAACGCATGGTAGAATGCTACGGGAGCGGCTAGCACCAATGTTGAATTGAAGCTTTGGTACAATCTACATAATCTATCGCTCGTACGGGTGACACTTTAGCGAGCGACTATAATGTTCGATAATTCGTTTGTGAAAACCTAAATATCACCATGGAGCGACTGGAGCTCACACGAAAAGGTCTAAACATATAAAATCTTCAACTTTAAGCTTAAAACAAAACAATCAAAAACTGTAAACACCAAAATAAAGCCAAAAATTATTTAATAATTTTATCAATTTAAAATTGAACAGCATCAAGTCAAATATCACATTATGTATTGCTTATTAAAACTGTATAATTTCGTAATAAAACGACAATTTTGTTCTAACAATGGCAGAAAATAATTGACATAATAACAATAACATAAAATTTAAATATGTATATCCACTAACAAATTTCGGCGATTTTAAATTTCTATTTCAAATTAAATTTAAACACATACAGAGAAGTTGCAATATTGTTATAATTAAGTTTATCTTTTTGTTGTATCGATTTTTTATAAGCTTCGTGCTCCGTGGTTATTCACAGTTTCCATATTGAAATAAAACAAAAAAATTGATAAACGCAAATTGATTCAATTAAATTGCGTAGCTGTTGTGTGTTCTGCGAAAAGACACTTTAAAATTAAATTTATTTACCATTGTTGTTGTTGTATTTTCCGTCGAAACAATGACACAATATAAATCATAATGAATCCAATTAATTCATCAAAAATACATAAAAATTCAATTTAACTCTGTAGCTATATACTACATAAGATTGTCGAGAAAAAAGTTACTGAGTATTCACAACAAAAATAGAGAACACAGAATGACAATTCCCCAAACCACTAAAATATTTCATCAATAAATTTTATTGCGTGAAGACCACGCTCACACTTACCCTCTTTCCATTCCTCCATGCCAAAGTCACCAATCATTTGCATGTCATTATTTTTATGGTGATTTGTTCGTCGCCCTAATCTCGTCAAAACGTAAATATTAAGCAGCATTAAGAATAAAGAAAAAAAGTTGATACAAATTACATAAAAATACTAAACATATATCGAGAATAGTTTAGAAGCTAACACTGCTACCTTTACTTCGATTCGTTTGTGTTGCATCCGTTGGGAGTACTGTTGTTGGTGCTGGAATTTCTGTAAACCAAAAAACAAAAACAAATTCATTGCGGTTTTGAATGATTAAAATCAATTTTCATAAAAGCTCATACATACCGTATAATTTTATGGATCCATCCGTTTCCCCTAATGAGTTTTTGGCCACGCATCGATACGAACCATAATCATTGATTCCAATGTTATGAATTTTTAATTGCATAAATTTACTGTATCCACTGCTAGTCGATAGTGTTTCGTATTTCTCTCCTGCACGTGAAGTGTCTATCATTAATTCATATTTAGTGTGCGCATATTATATATAATTTATGTTTTTGTTATGTTTTTCAACATAATTTGCATAAAAGTTTAACGTACAAACGTGTAATTTTCTGGTTATGATTCAATTTATGAGCTTTCACAAATCCGACCCCAAAATACCGTTTAAATATTGCGGAAGGAATAGACTAAAATATTTCGATTTTTTTTGTTTTTTGTTTATGTAAAATTTATGTACTTTTATGTGGGAAGATAGACAGAACATAAGAATTTATAAAAATCGTAAATTGTTATGTTGACCTCAAAAATTATGTTATTAAAGTTTTATGCAATAAACAAAAAAAATTGTTTATCTCGATAAAAATAAAACAAAAATTTAGTTTCATACCAGATATTATCATATCCCCTCGTTCGGTTGTCCAAAAATTTATCGATTGTGGATAGGCTTCTGTATGACATTCCAGTATTACATCTTGACCTATGTAGGCACCCTCCAATTGGTTTGGGATTGACAGCATTGGTGGGACTAAATTTATATATTAAATATTAATGAATAGTTTCTATATTTAGGATTAGTCGTCATCGTATTACATTGTACTCGAAGATGAACTCGTTTGCTAATCGATGGTGGTACTCCATTCGATGCCACGCACAAATATGCCGCCATATGTAATCGACTAACTTTTGTGATTGACAAAATTTCACCGTCTACAACATTTACGCTATCACCACCGATCACCATTTCATTGCCATCTTCACGTCGCCACATGACATATGGTTCTGGATATCCCTTTGCTTTACACGTTAATGTGACATTTGTACCCTCGCGCACAACCATATCGCTGCTGGTGTGCGATTCAAGTATACCAGGCGGTACAACCACTTGTAAATAACCTTTGCGTGATCTCATTGGATCTGTATTCACCTGGCACATGTAGTAACCACGATCATTTTCCTCTACGTCTCGTATGTGTAGATACCATGAACGGTGGTCATTATACGATAAACTAATGCGATTGTTTTGTGTGATTACGTTGTGGTGAATCGAGAGTATTGTTTGGGTGTCCACTCGTACCCATGCTACCTGCAAATATTGATAAATTAATTATGGATATGGAAATGTAGAAAAAAGTTGAGTCTCTATCAGGTTTAGTAAAGTCGGCTATATATTTTGGTGGAAGGAAGTTATTTATATCAGCGTTAAAGGTTATATCATTTAAGAAAAAGATTCATATAAGTATCATTTAGTTAACGGGAAGATCTTTAACTTTGGTGAAAAGACGGGTTGATTATGTTCGGCTAACTTTAACAGGGTCCTAAAATTGGCATAACAATATTTTTTTAAGCAATTCTAGTTTGTAGCTCATATTAGTTCGATTTTCATACTCGGCCGTTTGAATTTTAAAATGTCAACAAACACATTTGAGCCGTTTATTTTGAAAGTGGCCTAAGTCCATATTTTGTTGAAACGAGATCATGAAAGAATAGAAAAACAATAAATGCAAAATATACGGGATTTTGTATTTTCTTATTTATTGCACATGTATTAAGGAATAGGGATTGATTTTTTTTATTTTGGCAATAAATTATTTACCGTTAGAAAGATTATACTGTCATTTATCTATTAACTTGATTAACTTGAGTTATCATTAAGTTGATTTTTTTTTGTTGAAAAAGTGACTTATTCCACTTTCAAAAGAAACGGTTCATTTCATTTTGATACGATACTCCGATCAGGAACACTTTTGCCCTATCACGAACGAGAAATCCTTGTACATCCGAGGAGAACAGTAAAAGTTTGTCAAGATGTTCGCAATTTTAAAAAACATGTTTTGGAGCGATGAAACTTACTTTAAGAAGGTGAATATTCAATATCCATATTTCATCTATTGGGTGTGTCGCAATTCATTTATTCATTCAAACAAAATGTATCAAACAAATACATATATGTATCTTCAACGTTGATTAATTTAAAGTCACAATTAATATCATCTGGTGCGCCATCTCTTAATCGTCAAATCCACATAACCGCCTTGATAGAACAACGTTATAGATGAAATATTATTTTTCATGCGTTTGCCATAAACCTATCACAAAATATCCATATAAATATGTCAAAAAATTGTCAATAATATTTTCCACAAAAAATTACTTTTGTTTTGGGATAAATTGGTAAACATTTTTTTTTTTTGGGTGGTAAAATCAACATACATTTTGTCACAAAATACCCGCATAAATATATTCAAAATTATCTTTTTTTTTGTGACAAAAAGTAACTTACATATTGTGACAAATTGGTGACTAAATTATTATTTTTTGGGTGGTAAAATCAACATATATTTTGTCACAAATTACCCGCATAAATATATTCAAAATTATCAACTTTTTTTGTGACAAAAAGAATCTTACATGTTGTGACAAATTAGTGACTAAATTTTTTTTTTTGGGTTTTAAAATCAACATACATTTTATCACAAAATACCCGCATAAATATACCCCAAATTATCAAGTTTTTTTGTGACAAAAAGGAACTTACATTTTGTGACAAATTGGTGTACAATTTTGTGAACACCATTTTTGGTTATTCGGGTATACGTTATAGATGAAATATTATTTTACATGCGTTTGCCATAAACCTATCACAAAATATCCGCATAAATATATTCCAAATTATCAATTTTTTTTTGTGACAAAAAGTATCTTACATATTGTGACAAATTGGTGACTAAATTTTTTTTTTTTTTGGGTGGTAAAATCAACATACATTTTGTCACAAAATACCCGCATAAATATACCCCAAATTATCAAGTTTTTTTGTGACAAAAAGGAACTCACATTTTGTGACAAATTGGTGTAAAATTTTGTGATCACCATTTTGGGTTACTGTATACGTTATAGATGAAATATTATTTTACATGCGTTTGCCACAAACCTATCACAAAATATCCGCATAAATAAGTCAAAAAATTGTCAATAATATTTTCCACAAAAAATTACTTTTGTTTTGGGATAAATTGGTAAAATTCTTTGTTTTTTTTTGTGGATGGTAAAATCACCATACATTTTGTCACAAAATACCCGCATAAATATATTCCAAATTATAAATTTTTTTTGTGATTAAAAGTATCTTACTACATATTGTGACAAAATGGTGACTAAATTTTTTTTTTTTTGGGTGGTAATATCAACATATATTTTGTCACAAATTACCCGCATAAATATATTCAAAATTATCAACATTTTTTGTGACAAAAAGTAACTTACATATTGTGACAAATTGGTAACTAAATTTTTTTTGGGTGATAAAATCAACATACATTTTGTCACAAAATACCCGCATAAATATACTCCAAATTATCAACTTTTTTGTGACAAAAAGGAACTTACATTTTGTGACAAATTGGTGTACAATTTTGTGAACACCATTTCTGGTTACTCGGGTATACGTTATAGATGAAATATTATTTTACATGCGTTTTCAATAAACCTATCACAAAATACCCGCATAAATATACTCCAAATTATCAACTTTTTTTGTGACATAAAGTATCTTACATATTGTTACAAATTGGTGACTAAATTTTTTTTTTTTTTGGGTGGTAAAATCAACATACATTTTGTCACAAAATACCCGCATAAATATATTCAAAAATACCAACTTTTTTTGTGACAAGAAGTAACTTACATATTGTGACAAATTGGTGTAAAATTTTGTGATCACCATTTTTGGTTACTCGGGTATTCGTTATAGATGAAATATTATTTTACATGCATTTGCCATAAAACTATCACAAAATATCCGTATAAATAAGTCAAAAAATTGTCAATTGTCAAAAAATGTAATATTAAGGATCAGTCAGAATCGAGCCATAATACTTACGCCAGATTTTAATTTTTGTCTTTCAACGTAAAGTTTTACAGGGAGAGACGAATAAAATAACTTAAGATACATTTTATTATCTCGGAGTTGGGTTCACTATCTTAACCTCAGCCAATTTTCTTTGGCCATTCGGTTCCTAATTAGTTTTATAATATTCGCCTGTAAAAATTGAAACTCACAACGATTTATCGAAGGAAATTCTGTTAGTTTAGGTATTGTTAGCTGGCACGCTAAATTCTGTTATAATGATAATTGACATCGTAAAATAAATGGCTAAGTAAGTTGCAATAGATGAAGTATAACGATTCTGAACTTTTGGTCTTCATACGAACTTAAAATTCCAATTCTCCTCGAGCCGGATGCGGTCCAACGCATCAGTTTTATTGGATTACTTGTGTGCCGATTCACAAGCCTGTGTATTATCATCGTTACAACTAGTGGTTGTAAGCAATCAGTGCTATTAATCGGATGCGGTCCAACGCATCAATTTATTTGGATTAGTGCGCAAGTGAATCACCAACCATAATATTCACATCCAGTCGCAGCTATAGGAAATCATTAACCAACGGTGATTTAAATAAACAACAAACCGGTACTAAGTTAGGTAATCTGTTGTTTGTTCCATATCCCATTCAAGTCAAAATGGTTGGTCAGTTAATTTTATTTTATTGCGTCATAATTTATTTATTCCTAGTTTCCAGGGTCTAGGGCCATACTCGGTTAAGGCCGTAAAAATTCTTCAGGCCATGAGATAATATATTTTTTATTAGGAACAATTTATTTTATATTTCACATTTTTTAGATATCCAATTTCACTAAAATTCGTCAACAAATATGCTGTTCCGTAATATTTCTTGAATTTCAGCAAAGATTTAAATAAGAAATTCGACCCCAGGTGGTGCGGCCGGAGGAATTCTTGATAAAAAATTGCTGAAGAATCAATTTTACATCTCCAATCTCTGAAGTAAATTTTTATTAAAATCAAACCACAGAATTGCTGCCTAATTCCATTTTGAGATGAAGACGTAGTAAACTGCTTCGATTGGTTGTTTATGTGAAAAAAACATTTGATGAAGCAATTTTTTGATTAAAGCTACCAACCATAATAACAATAATGTGTTCCGCAACATTCCTTGGGTTTGGCTTTTATTTTATCTAAATAAATCAGACCCCTAATGATATGCCCCAAGGAAATTCTTCAGAACGTGAATAATTCAATGTTATATTAGAAACCACTTATAGAATCAGCTGGATAATTTAGATATACAATTTCACTAAAATCTATTGACAAACGTGCGTGTTCCATGTGGTGCTGTACCTGTAGGAAAGGCCTGGATTGGTTATGTATTGAAAAAACAAATTTCTCTTTGGCAAATCTATTTCTTTGATTTATGGTTACATAATGTATGCGCCAAAATATAATTAGCAGTGTCCCGAAACATTTGTTGAATTCTGATCATGTTTTATTTAAAAATCTCCATCCCTGCTCCAAACGGAACTTCGCCGATTATGCACCAATTCCATTGAAATTTGGTATCTGACTTAACTAACATATTTGATGGTAAATCAATTAGTTGCGACTTATTCAAGTGATGAATCAAGGTGACGTTTTTTGAAACTTTTCTAGAAGAGGTTTCACTACAAATCGGTTTTTTAACCAGTGGATCGTCGTCAGTCATCAACACCAAATCAATTTTATATAGCATTTTTTTAATCATAAACATAACAAATTTCAAGACTTAAAAACTGCTTTGGTTATTAAGTCGAAATATTCTGGCATTGGTTTAGAGAGGTTTTTGCGACAGGTTTGAATGTTTGAGCAAAACACGTGGAATTTTTTTTAGCTATCGATAAATTATATGTTGTTTGGTGTGCTCGGCGATTTTTTACTTGTGGAAACAATGGAATAAAGAATCTGGATGAAATGTACAACGGTATTGGTAGTGTTGAATGTTCTGGATTTTATGAATAAAACAAACATTTACGAGAGGTGCAGACGTTTTAAAGACAGCCTTCTAGACATTGAAGATGACGAGCTGGTTGAATGACCCAGCTCACTAACAACTGACGACAACGTAGAAAAGCCAACAAAATGGTTATTGATAATTGCCAAATCACTATCATAGAGATTACTGACGATGTTGGTATATCATTTGGATCGTGCCACATACATACTTTTGTTCAAATTTTTTGGGCATGAAATGTTAGGTAGCATAATTGGCTTCGATATTATTGAATTTCGATCAAAAGCAATACCGAATGGACATTACTTAGAAGTCGCTGAATGAAGTGAATGACGGTACAGAAGTAAGTGCTCGAACGGGCCTTAACTGGTAATAAAACAGGAGGGGGGGGGGGGGGGGGTCAATTTTTGATATCCTTTGAGATACAGGGTGTTTAAAAAAATTGGTTCAGAAAAAAGTACACGTAAATGTTAAACTGTAACTTTTAAAATATTTATCGGAGAGCAACCAACTTAGTCTTATGTGACTGGTAATTGTTTAGGATATTATAAACATTTATGGGTATCCGTTTGAGAGCTATGATGCTTTAAATTAAAAAAAAATATTTTTTTTTATTTATAAAATTGAGTGTATCTCAAAAACAACCATTAAAAACAAAAGCCTCATACTTAAATAATTGCTGCAAAGTTAGAATTTGATTTGCCCAACTGTACTAAACACAAATGTCAATTTTCGTGGGAATCAGAAAAAGCATGGTGGCTATTAAAAAAAAGTTCTAGATTGACAACCCGATATAATAGTATAAAAATGGTTTTACATGATTCGTTAGATAGTTATTTCATAATAAAGGTTTAGGTTACTCTCGGTTAAGATGGGTGATAAATTGTATTATTTAGGACAATGTTTCATAAACGCGACAATGCAATTTTCATACATAAAGTTATTATATTTAAATTTGAAGTTGTCACAAAAAAATTGACAAATACGTATGTCATGTGACAATTTATCGTTTTTATGTTTCATAAAACTATACCTGTTACTTAGCAAATTTTGATAATTTGTTTTATAACAGCTAAACGTATAGTGATAATCTTACATATTTGTCAAATTGACACACAAATTTGATATGCGTAATTCAGACGAATGAAACCTGTCATTCTCGATTAGCAAGTGTAAAGAGCGACACGTTTTTAGACATTTGGACTGCGGTATCGTATTAATTGTCAGGCATATGAAGCAATAGTCTATTTTGGTATTACATTTTCCGTTTAACTAAAATACTTTCCTTGCTATGTAATTGAAAAATACCGTGTTGTTGTATGAGTTATATGCTCGTTTACAGTTGCGGGAAATAGAATGGTGCTCACAACCGTGAACGAATTACAAGCAAATGTTTGAAATGGCGGAGAATAAATTTAACCCTTTGACTCGTCATTTATTTTAAAACGCTTGTTGTTTTGCTTAAGTATCTGAGTAATTCTGAAATTTTATAATATTTTTCGCGCTAAGTAACCTTTTTTGGTAGCTTAAGACTAAGAGCCAACAAAGTAATACTTAAAAAATCCATTATTAGTGCATTGAATTCCAAAAAATATGTTTAAAGTGTATGTACACAATTGTGTTCAGTACGAGTCAATGCGTTAATTTACTCAACATTTTAGCTGAATTTCGAATTTATGTAAAACAAACTGATAGTGGTGCCGAAAATTTAGTTCATTCACTACCACAGGCATTTTACGAAACATGTTAGATAAATGATGGTAACATTATTAGCAAAATATGCATACAACCGATAAAAACAAAGTAAGAAAATTATAAATTCAAATCACGTGAGCGTGTGGTATATGCGCGCGCTATACTAACATGACAATACATACAAAAGGGTAACATAACCAATTTGTTGATGATCGCATATCGCGCGCGCTTTTCGTACAATTTTTTTTTATTTATTTTTTTATCGCACACAATTTATCATATTACGTAAAAGCACAAAAAAAAAATGAAAATGTATAAGAAATAACGAAAGAAAGTGGGTAGAGAATTATTGTGTTCAATAGCCATGCCGTGCCAACCATAAATATGTGTATTGTAAAATATAAATTATTTGCGATGCTTATTTTTTTATGGTTCAAAGGAATATTTTTGTTCGTAAAAGATTTCACGGAATAATGATAATAATAATACGGTATAGCAAAGTGGAGGTAATAATATTCCCGCTTTCATATTCAAATACGGAAAAGAATGTAATATACAACAGTTAGACCGAATTTCCGATGTGTACATAATACAATATCAACGAACGAGTACGGTAGAATTGAAAAAAAAAAATTGATTTTAAATTTATTCAATTAAATTATGTATTGATACGATTTTGAAATATACTCCGCCTATACGAGGGAATGTGAGAGCGTAACATAGAAGCCGAGTCCCTTGGGAATGGAGATTTTACTTTTCGTCTTCTGTTTTATTGGGAAGGGTAGATATAAATCAAATTTAAAATATATGCCAATTATATGAATAAAAGAGAAAATATCTTACCTTATATCCTCTTAAATTATCAACAATACATGCTAATAGTGCATCACGTCCTATTGTTACGGTTATATTCGGTATAGGTTCAGCAAATCGTGGAAGAGTTGTTTCTGGAACGAAAAAAAGAAATAACAGATTAATGCATATAATGATGTTAAAGACCTAGGAATATACATTCATACTAGATTTCTCAATTCATTTAAACTAAAGGAAAAAAACAAAACTTCTGATATCTCCAATGTTATCGTTGCGTTGTGTATTTTATAAGGCAATATTTTAGAATGCGTTGCAAATATAATACGTATAATGCAATACACCTATAACATTTGAATGGAAAATTTTCATTTTTTTTTTGTATTTTTAGTCAAATAAGAAATCTATTATGAATGTCTATGACCTAGGAGAAAGAGAAATAGGAACCCAGAATTCATTGTGCTTGCTGAGAAGACATCCTTCTCTCAAAATAACGAAAACTATGACAATAAAAAATAATTTTAATTTTGTATATTCTAATTTTTCAGCGAATCCATACGAAAGCGATCACGAGTTGTCCTGACCCCTTTAGATTTTTATGAAACTTCCCAAAAATGGTCTATATATCAAATAACTCGATACGTATTGTTTTATTTCCTTCTGCGACACTGTTCTTTGAAACAGGGGCGTACGGCGTTTTGCGTTTTTTCTGATTTTTCTGAAAGATTCTAATTTTTGGAGGCCTCTGTCGCGCGAACCACATAACCGATTTTAACAATTTATATCTCAAATGAAAGGGAATGAACGGATCTTATAAATAGCGGTACAATTTTGCTTTTAAAAAAATTCGATCTTAAAGAAAAAACGTTTTTGTTGAACTTAATCGAGTTATCGATTTTTTAAATTTTTTTTAAAGCTTATTCTTTAAAACTTCTCTTCTGATTATTTTATTATAATTTTAATTTATTTCCATTTTTTTTTGTTCTTCAGTTCATTTTGAAAAAAAAAAATCATTTCTAAAATGAGGAATAACAATTCAATAATGTTATAAATAATTCAAGCTAACTTAAATAACTGTAAATTAATTTTACAAAATAAAGGCGGACCCAGATATTTTATAAAACATTGGCTATCTTAAATTTACAGCTAATCATTAATTAATTCGTAGTGTTATAGTTCATTATCGCTTACGACAGAAATCGTACAGGCCTATAGATATTTTTTGAAAAACATTTGCTAACAGAGATTTTATGACTCATTCTTATTGTTCACGACTACATTTTTATACTTTATTTAAGATAATTATTTATTGGTCAAGATGATAAATCATAAAAATGAGGGTATGCAAATGCTAATAAACTTTATTATCAGCATGTGGAAGAATGTTTATCTGGATCTTATTCTATAAGTTCATCAAATGAGGAGCAATTCATTAATCCGGATATTTCATCATTCAACGACACTTGAAATCAATTCACAGTTCTCCTTTAGTACATAAGAAAATGAGAAGTGAAAATTATAAACAACAAAAATTTAAAGAAGTTACAGCGAGAATTTCTGAGGAAATATTTAGGCTTCCGTGCAGTTCTGAGCATGCTGCCACTGACATAGCAGGCGATAGTATTGAAATAATTCAACAGTTACGAGAGAAATATTATATTTCTACAACAACAAATTAAAAATATATGATTTTAACATCGGTACCAAAAAGCTGGTCCGTTCCGAATATTCAAGATGAGTTCGGTATATCTTATTATGGCAAATAGAGCAAAACAGATTTAAAAAGAAAAATTATCATGTCAACACCGAATATCAAATTGGGATCAACAATTCTTAATCAGGACGATATAAGTTGGGTGTGTGCTGGGAAACGAGACTTCAAGACCGTATCATCAGATGGGGTTATTGAAACAAAGCAGCGTAGGCTAGTTCTTTGTAATTTGAAGGAGGTTTATCAAATATTTAAAAAACCTATCCAAATAGAAAAATTGGATTTTATAGTTATGCTGCACTTGCCCTGAGTATTAGCTCTGAGTATTAGCGAACTCTAGCGGTACGCATATTATTTGCATCTGCATGCATATATTATCAAAATATTATACTTATGTTTAACCCTTATCGGTCGTAAGTTACTTCTCACGTGACAACAGTACTTTGTCGCAACGGTCGTACGTCACGTGGGAGGTAACAAGACGCAATTTGCTCTATATCTAAATGCGGGCACGAACGATGCCTTATTAATAATACCGAAAACGTTCCGCACATTTACCGAAATTAGCTACAACCTGACGAGGATCACGTCTAAGCTAGCGACCGATAAGGTAAAATAAAATCTATAAACCTTATATCACACGAAGAAGGAAGTTATCAAAAGCTTATTTAGCAGATTATATGCGCTATTCCAAGCACATCATGCTATTTAGACGAATGTACTGCCCTGGAACCGATAATATTTGTGAGGAATTATCTGCAAAATTTCTACAAAATCGTATAGATGAAATAACATTCAATCAGTGGCAGAAAGTAGATCAATGCACCATGGAAACCATAAGCGTATCGTCATTGTCTTTCACAGATAAACTGGGCGAGCAACTGCATAATATAGTTCCGCATTCGTTTATTGCAAAACCTAAAATATAGAAAATCAAATGCAGCAACTGATGAATGTATTGTTATATGTGATTTTTCTAAGAACTATTCATTTGTAGTTTAGGATGCGGTTCAAGGATTTCAGTAGTCTACGATAGTAGTTTGGAATTCACAAGCTTGATAGCTCTATCTGAGACAACTAAACATAATCATGTAACTATGAGATTGTTTATTGCCGGCCTAGTTAATTTTATAAAGGAAAAATTTCGGCACATTGTAACATTAAGCCTTAACCTCGCTTTAATGTTACTAGTTAGTGTCATACGACTGTATACTATTTTAACTTGTTGATTTATGGTTTGAAGATTCTTTATGAATGGATCGGATCATTCATTTATTTTTTTTTATGATGAGCCATTTTAGCATTTTAGGTTTAAAATTTTTGTAGTCAGTCGATGATAAACTCTAAAATTGATAAAAAAAATATAATTGGCTATGTACCATTGTATAATATGGTCAAGAATTTTTTTTTTTTCTAAAAGTTAAAGCACGGAAAAATGTGATTTTGGTCTAAAATAGTTATTTACGTCACAAGGGCGATAAATGAGTTGTTACAGTACGAGTTCGACGTTTATTAAATAACCACAAGAATTTTGTACGAGTAACGATCATTTAACGTACGTGTAACGTACAACGTTTTATTTCATACTATATGGGACATTAATTCGATTTTTTCATTTAAAATTAAATTTTAAAGTAAAAACATGAGTTTGAAATTTAGAGAAAATCAATCCAAATGATTTTCAAATTATCAAGTTACCCTAGTTATTCTTTTTTTTGTATGGTTTTACAGTCTACTCTACTGTAATAGCTCGTTTTCCGGACACTTTTGTTCTCTGACGTAATGATTCATTTCCCGGACTGAAATCAATCACGTAAACATTGATTTTCGGTATAGTATGAAATAAATTAGTTTTGAGCTAATTATATATGAATTTGGAATAAGTTAGAAAAAGTAGAACGTTAATAGACTACTCATATAGTTGTATGGGATAGTAACACTAAAAAAATGACGATTTGGCGTCTGCTGGTGGGGGGATCAGCTGATTAGATCAGCTCCGTAACCTTCAGTAGGGTGCTCTTCACGTGAGCTGTTCTGGTCATGTTTCAGGCAGCTGGCGGGATGAGTACGATTGTGGTAGGGGTAACCTTGCCACAATTCGCAGGTGTACGTACTGCCTCCACGTGGCAATCGTCGGTAACTGATGTCGTCTATTACAGTTTTGTTCTAGTTGACTCAGGCCAAAGTACGGCGCTAAAGGAGAAAACCTTAACAAAAAACCCTAATCTAAGGTGGAACAGCATATGCCGATGGATGAATGACTGATAGGTTAATCAGTCCCAAATATGCGGACTCTGGATACCAGGCGCCCTCCAGTTTTATTTAGCCTTCCTGTGGTAGCTGGGTGTCCCACAGGTGACCTTCATTTCCCAAATACTCGTGGGAATAAAATGCCTAAAAAAATAAAAAATTATGATAAGGATGGTAACGCTCCTAAAGCGCCACGGACCAGCGAGGATTCTGCGGTGGCTTTCGAGGGCTCAGGTCCTCTCTCCGCTGTGGAATCCTCAATGGTTGACACATCGGATGGGGAAATCCGTTCGGAGATTGAGAACTTAAATCTCAATTCCGATATGGTAACCTCAGGAGATGAGGAACTGGCCCCCGTAAGTGGGGGGATCTCCTCTGTGAAAACAGGGGAAAGTGCGGACGTCGGGGAGTGTCGGAAGGAGCAGGTTGACATCATCAAACCTGCTGCGGCTCCTCATGTGAAAAAAATGTGTGGGGCTGCGAAAAAGCGGTACAGGAAGCTTCTGGCTGAGGGCAAAGCGCCCGGTAGCGAGACAAGGCTTCTGGCGGTGCGGCCACGGAAGGAGACTTGCGCTCCTACGATGGATCAACCGCCAAAGAGGGACCGCTCGGAGGACGGCACTTCACCGGCACAAAAAAAGGCCAGGGGGGAAGAACATGTCCTGGTGGCCTCGGGTTCTGCGGTCCGGCCTGGAGTTACCTTCAGGCAGGCTGCGGAATCAGAGAGCATTGGGATCTTACCCTCTGGCTTTCCTGAGGTTGCCCTCACTGGAGAGCAGCTTAAAGCTGTCCAGGAGGGAATCTTGGATAAGGTGCTGGAGCAGGAGGCCAAGGAGCTTAAACCTAAGTTCCTTGGCAGTCAGCTTCGGCTTGGTTGGCTGGTAGTGACCTGTGCCGACCGGGCCACTGTACAGTGGCTCAGGGAGACCATAGGCACTATTAAGCCATGGGAAGGTGCAGAGCTGATTGTAGCTGAGGCGGGAAACCTGCCTCGAGCTAGGATCGTGTTTGGTACCTTCCCAAACAGTGCCGAATTGCCCACGGATAAGCTTCTGGGTTTTATCAGAAGCCAAAACGAGGGCATGCAGGCGATCAACTGGAGAGTGGTCAGGAGAGAGGCGAAAGGCACTTCAGCTTTTTGCACGTTCTCCATGGACCACTCATCGGTTGAGAAGCTCAAACAAATTGACTTCAAAATCAATTTTAAGTTTGGGATTGTCCAACTGCACCCCAAGGGGGGCCAGGGTGGTGGAAAGCTAGGTTCCAGGGGCGGGCTCCAAGTGGTCAAGCCTGTGGAGGACATCGTGGCTGCACCTGTGAAGGCGATCGAGGCCGCACCTGTGGCGGCTATCGGGGCCACACCTGTGGTTAAAACCACTGGTGTGGCGGCCCTTTCCAGGAGACAGGCGAGGAGAAGGAGGGAAAGGGAGAGGAAGGCGTCAGCGGTTGTACGGGGAATGGCCCCGCGAGGGGTCACCCCGCGCAAGCCACTGGTGAAGCCTGGTGGCTCTCAGTCAGCTGTGGACAGCAGCAGCAAGATGGAGGACATGGATTCGCCATCTGGCAATGGCGGTGCGAGCAAGGAGGCTAATGCAGGCCTTCAGCAGACGTCGCTGCAGTGATGGCACACTTAACCTGCCTACAGATAAACCTGCATCATGCAAAGGCGTCTTCGGACGTCCTTTGTCGTAGGTTTATCTGCCAGAAAATTGGCATGGCTCTAATACAGGAGCCATGGGTAATAGGTAACCAAATTAAAGGTATACCAAAACAAATGGGTAAGTTGATTTATTGTAATGGAACTGAGAGTCCAAGGGCGGCCATTTTGGCCAGCTCGCAAATTAATTTTATTCCCATTTCAGAGTTCATCTCCAGGGACTTAGTGGCGGTAATGGTGGAGGTTCTGGGTGAAAGAGGGAAACAGGAGGCTATAATGGCCTCCGCCTACTTTCCTGGAGACTCGGAAACGATACCTCCTCTTGAAGTTAGGCGGCTCATAGCTCATTGCCAGCGCAATGGGCTGGCTTACCTAATAGGATGCGATGCAAATGCGCACCACACGGTGTGGGGCAGCACAAACATCAATAATAGGGGTGAGTACCTTTTTGAGTATATAATTACTAATAATGTAGATATTGTCAATAGGGGAAGGAAACCTACTTTCATAAATGCGATTCGGCAGGAGGTCCTAGATTTGACCCTCGCTAGTCCGCATTTTAGTCATTTTGTTAAAAATTGGCATGTGTCTGAAGAGGCCTCCTTATCGGATCACTTGCACATCAGATTCGATTTGGCGGCCGAGGCCATGCAGCGGCAGGAGATAAGAATTCCAAAACTGACCGATTGGGACTCTTATAGAGTCTCACTCGAATCAGAAATGCCCTCGGTAATGGGGAACATAGAGTCTCCAGAGGGCTTGGAATTCTGTTCAAACCAGCTGCATAATTCTATACACTCGGCTTACGAAAACAGCTGCCCAGTTAAGCGAAGAGAGTCCATTAAGTTGGTCCCTTGGTGGAACGGGGCGCTGAGTAAGCTGAGGAAAAAATCTAGAAGGTTGTTCAATAAGGCTAAACGCACCGGGGAATGGGGCGAGTATAGGATGGCCTTAACGGAATACAATCTGGAATTAAGAAGATCCAAAAGGGCTACCTGGAGAAACTTCTGTGAGGGAATTATTGAATTACCCTCTGCAGCTCGTCTCCAGAAAGTCCTTGCTAGAGATCACTCAAATGGTTTGGGGCTTCTTCAGAAGCAAAACGGGATGTTCACTGAAAACCGGAAGGAAACCCTGGAGTTACTATTAGGTACCCACTTTCCGGACTCAATAGTGGTAGGTACCCAGGAGGACCCGCATGACCCTTCAAGTGAGGTAGACTATTCACCCCACAGTAGGATCTGGAGCCTCTCTGGAAAAATGTTCACACCCAGCAAGGTGAGATGGGCTATTGGCTCTTTCAAACCGTTCAAATCTGCTGGAGGGGATGGTATCTTTCCGGCTTTACTTCAAAGAGGTATTGAGGAAATACTCCCCAGCTTGGTCCAGTTGTTTCGGGCAAGTTATGCTTTTAACTATATTCCGAAACTATGGAGGAAAGTAAATGTGGTCTTTATACCAAAGGGAGGGGGTCGTCTGGACACCCAGCCCAAGGCTTATCGGCCAATTAGCCTAACATCGTTTCTATTGAAGACGATGGAAAAAATCCTGGATAATCAAATAAGAAATGAAATCCTTGTAAATAACCCACTGCATCGGAACCAGTTTGCTTATCAAGCTGGCAAATCCACTGTGATGGCTCTTAGTGGTCTAGTCACGAAGATTGAAAGAGCGGTGGCTTTTAAGGAAATTGCCCTGTGTGCCTTTGTGGACATTGAGGGGGCATTTGACAATACCTCCTATGGTTCAATAGAGAGGGCAGCTATGGAGAAGGGGGTTCCGCCGTCTACAACTAGGTGGATCCGCTCCATGCTGAAATATCGCGATATTACAGCCACACTAGGTGGCGAGTCAGTAACCATCAGGGCTGTAAAGGGCTGTCCCCAAGGAGGTGTACTGTCTCCTCTTTTATGGTCATTGGTTATTGATAGACTGCTGGTCCTCCTGAATAGCCATGGGTTTGATGTCCAGGGCTATGCGGATGACGTGGCTATCGTGATTAGAGGCAGGTTTGATGATATCATCTCTGATCTCATGCAAAATGCACTCAACTTGATATGGCAGTGGTGTAACAAGGAAGGACTTAGTGTCAATCCAAACAAAACTGTCATTGTCCCTTTTACGAGGAGGAGAAAGCTCTCGCTTGTAGCTCCCTCGTTAAACGGTACTATTGTTGCCTTTTCCAAAGAGGTTAAATATCTAGGGGTTATCCTGGATAATAAACTGAACTGGGAACAACATATACAAAAAATTCATAATAGAGCCACTAAGGCTTTTTGGGCCTGTCAGAGACTCTATGGACGTACTTGGGGACTACAACCAAAAATGATCTACTGGTCATTTCTAACAATTATTAGGCCTATGATCACTTACGCATCGTTAGTGTGGTGGCCTAAAACTCAACAAAGGACAGCGCAAACTTTATTGAATAAGGTTCAGCGTATGGCCTGCATTGGGGTTACGGGCTCAATGAAAACATGTCCGACCGCAGCAATGGAGACACTCCTAGGACTAACTCCATTGCATCTGCATGTAAAAAAGGATGCTGTTAATATGGCCCTTAAGATGCAGGCGGAGGGTAACATCAAACCAGGAAATATGGTGGGCCATCTGGAGATCCTTAAGGAGTTTCAGACAGATCCCACTATAGGAATGCCTTCCGACTGTATGCCAGCCAAACTGGATTTCCACAAACCCTTTTGTGTTAGATTACCTGACCGGGAGGAGTGGAGTACAGGGGGACCATCCTTTGAGCGAGGGTCATTGGTGTGGTATACAGATGGATCAAAAACGGAAGATGGGGCGGGGGTAGGAATACATGGGAGTGGAGTATCACTCTCGAAGTCCTTGGGTACCAATGCAACCGTCTTTCAAGCAGAAGTGCATGCTATAGAACTTTGTGCTAGGATAGGCATTTCTAAAGGCCTAAACGACGCAAAGGTTTATATCGTATCAGACAGCCAATCGGCCTTAAAGGCTCTTAGGTCTTTTACCATTGAGTCAAGGCTGGTATGGGATTGTCTGAAGGTTATTAAATCGCTGGCAAGCTCAAATAAGGTAACACTTGTTTGGGTGCCAGGGCACACTGGAATTGTGGGAAACGAGGCAGCTGATGTCCTCGCCCGCGAGGGATCTGCCTTTCCATTAATTGGACCAGAGCCCTTCTGCGGCGTCTCTAAGGGGCACCTTAGGGCAGCAGTTAAACGCTGGGAGGATGTGCAAAAGTCCTCTTACTGGCGCGGAATTCCAGGTTTGCGACAGGCGAAGGAATTTATTTCACCTTCGTCGGCCAGGGCCAAGGAATGTCTCGTACTTAGGAAACCTGAGTTGAGGCTGCTTACCGGCTTCCTCACAGGTCACATCCCCTTAAGGTATCACCTTAAGAAAATGGGCCTAAGTCCGACGGATAGATGTCGCTTCTGTGACATGGAAGCGGAATCAGCGGAACATGTTCTGTGCCATTGCCCAGCCATTTTCTGCAAAAGGTTACAACATCTAGGAGGGAGAGTAATGAGCCCGGATGGTATGCACCATATACCGGCCGGCAGTATTGTCAGGTTCATTAAGAGCCTGAATATTGACTGGACGGCTCATTAAGTAGGGTCCATGCACAAAAGATCTTTTAGGTCGCAGTGCGGGGTGGCTTGAACGCCCACATGGCCCTCAACTAATAATAAAAAAACACTAAAAATATAAACAGAAATTATTTACCTGTATGTGAAAAAAGATAGAAAAAAACTACCTTATATAAATTTCGATGCGGTATAAATTATATCAAAAACGATATAAAGTTCAGTGAGGGTAATTCCCAATACGAAAGGAAACCCAAGACAAAGTTCGAGTGATATATGTAGGTTATAAAATATAATCAAACGCAATACAAAATTCATAGTGAGTGTTTTACCAAAAGGAACAGAAATCCTAAGACAAAGTTCACGTATAAAGTAAACCGTCCAATTTAAACTAACAGCAACGATACTATAAGCTCGTTATTAAGATGGTTCTCAATAAGAGACGTTAATTTAGCAATTTCAACCACACAAAAACAAAAAAAAACAATATCAATTAAATCATTTTTATTGGATGGAGGATGTCAGGAAACAATGAATGGTGTTGCTGTCCGGCTATAGAAACTACCACGATTATTTTTTCTTTTTTTTTGTTGTTTTGCAATTAGTGCATAAACTTGCTTTAAATTTATAAATTTATCCGTTTCAGCTCCTAATTATTTCATGTTCATTTTAAATATAAATTTTGTTTCAAGTTTGTATTTGGCTGCAGTTAATTAAGTGAAATTTAATTTTTATTATTATATTACAAACATACATATGTTTATATAGCAGCATCAGATTTATTTTCTATTTCTATATTTTTTTTTTTGGAACTAGTGGATTAATTTTCCCATTGACGATTAATTAACTACAGTTAATTATTTTTTTTTTAAACAAAATTTGTTGGTTTCTTATAAACAATTTTTTTTCTGATTTTACTTTTATTTTATTTTCTTGGTATAAAATCTTAGTTCAGGGGTTGTGGATAATTTTTTTTATAAACGGATTTTGTTTAATTTAATAAATTTAAATAGTCCTTTCACATAAAATAATGAACTTGTGAACATATTAGTTGGACCATGGATGGTGAGTTGAGTGAGGTAATACACTAATTTTAGGGGGTATTTCCCTATGCCATAACACAGCTGTGAAAATTTTACCTACGACCAAATAGGTTACCTCTATCGACTGAGCCGGGAGTGTTAAAGTATGTAAGTTATTTATCACATCACAGCTACGTTATTTTTATATCAACAATTAACCATTTGCTTATTATTATTATTTTTTTTTTAATTAAGTCTAATGTTACAACGTTAAGAAAATTTGCTTCTTTTCTGATGGATCCGGGGCTCAGTACAAAAACAAAATGAATTTCTACAATCTATACAATTTCAAGGATGACTTCGATATGGAAGCAGAATGGCATTTTTTGCAACTTGCCATGGAAAAGGACCTTGTGATGCATTAGGAGGAGTTCTCAAGAGGAATGCTGCTAGAGCGAGTTTACAAAGACCTTTTGAAAAACAAATAACTACGCCACGTGAACTTTATTCATGGGCTGTTGAGAAAGAATCTAGAGTAAACTATGTATTTTTTACTACTACATAATTATAATATAATGAAAAAGCAATTAAAAAATAGATATAGCTCAGTAAAACAAATAGCAGGAACTCATAAATATCATAGTTTTTGTCTAATAAATAAGACATCTTTAGATATTAGAAAATTTTCATTTTGTACAAGGCAAAAACTTTTTGATATTGAGTAATAAAGATTATACATATTAACAATTAATTTATGATTTTATTGGATTGCAAAAAGTGGTTGAATTGAAGAAATAAAAAATAAAAATTAATTAAAATCATAATAAAATTATCGAAGGCACAGTTTGAATAGATTTTCTTGAATTTTAGTTAAAATATTCAGATCTTGACATATTCAAAAAATCATATTTTAAAAATGAAAGGTAGCACTAGCGTTTTTATTTTTTTAATCGCTTACAAAATGAATAGGCTTTAAAAAAATTAAAAAATCGATCTCGTTTAAGTTCAACATAACGGTAAATCACATTTTCTAAAAAACACGTTTTTTTTAAGATTGAATTTTTTTAACACAAGGTTTACGAAGCGCATCAATTTGACGCATTTTTAATTTCTCATAGAAAAATTAAGAAATCGGTTAGATTTATTTCTTACTACTTTTACTTACAATTATGCATTTCGCGAGACAAATATTTGGCAACATTTATTTTCTTCTACGCCTTCGAATTTCGAAGTTTGCTATGTGGTATACCTATCTCTACGGAAACGCGTCAATTTGACACGATGGTAAGGCAGTGCAAATACTTCGTCATCTCACGTCTCCAGTGGCTGTTACAGGGTTACTTTATGTTCTTATGTATAGAGTAATGGATATAGTGTAGAAAGTAGAGATAAAAAACAAAACAAAAACAAAGACGTATCCACGTCAAAATCAAAACAAACAAAAACAAAGCAAAAAGGTTTTTCACACATAAATGCGTGGATGCGTGCACAAAGAATGTATCGGATCAAATATATCCAAAAAGGATTTCATTTTTCAATTAGCCGAAGAACTTGCCGGTAAGAAAGAAAATGAAATTGAGGAATATATTGACCTTCAAGAGCCTCATACATCAGCACAGCATCAAATTTGAAAGTTGGATTTTGCAAAACAAATAGAAGTAAGTACACTTGTAGAAATTGCCAGATTGTTTGTGGAAAACGTACACGTAAAATTGAATATGTACATACGTAAAAAATAAAGAATAAATATTAGTGTTTATCGTTTTTTCGTCTATTTTTTACAAGAAATTAATTTAAAATATTTTACTCCTCATAAAAGGACCTATAAAATACCGTACCCTTTATATATAGATACTAGCTGCTGTGTTGGTACGCGTATAATACAATTTACTCTTTCTTTGTTCTTAATTTATATTTTATTTCTGTCATTTCCGCGTAGGTCGGTTTTTCAGTAGGGCTAAAAAAGAGGTTCTTAGTTAAATATGTAAAAGAAACTATAGATTAAGTTTTCTTAGATAAATATTAATTGTTAAATTTATTATAATTACCTATGTAAAGCAAATATTGAAAACTAAATAGCTTCAAGCTAAATATATAAATAAAAAAATAAATAAATTATATAAATTGTTAAAATCGGTTATGTGGTTCTCGCGACAGAGGCCTCCAAAAATTAGAATTTTTCAGAAAATTCCCTGTTTCAAAGAACAGTGCCGCAGAAGGAAATAAAAAAATACGTGTCGAGTTATTTGAATTATAGATCATTTTTGGGAAGTTTCATAAAAATCTAAAGGGGTCAGGACAAAATTTGCGTTTTTTGATCAGTTTCGAATGGAATGGCTGATTTGTGAAAGTGTGTTTGTTTGTTGCTCAATCACGCTAAAACGGCTGAATCGGTTTTCATGAAACTGTCACAGCTAGATATGTTTTATGGCCGAGATAAAACATGTTTTTCTCCCAACGTCTTAAAATCCTCTTGTTTTAATAGTGTTTTTGGGTATTAAAGTTGGCCTTTATCTTACTATTTAAAAAAATGTGTGTGTTGCTAAGCTACACTTTTATTCCTTGGTGTAAAAGTAGATACTTTTAATACTACTTAGGAGAAAAATATTATAGTGAAGACCCAAGAATGATATATTACAAGATTGTCCAACTCTTATGGAGAGTAAACATGCTGGTCCCTACGGTATATTTTCTCTTTGGATTTTTATTTTCTCATTTGCATTTATATACTATACGGTAGTGATATTAAATATTGCACTGAAGCGCATCGTTTTGCTTTCATCACACTGTGAGCAGAACGTTTATTTTGATTTTGACTGTAGAACAAACAAAACTAAAATAAATTGTATAATGATTTTGTGTGAGTGCTACAAATGTTTAATACTATGGAAAGTAAAAGAAAGATATATATAATAGCACGTGCACTTGTATTAATCGTACGTTATTGTTTTTGTATTTCATTCATTCATTCAATCAAGCCGATTAGAATAAACGAAATGATAGATGAACCAGCTATGAGTGAAATAAAATCGTATTACGATACGAAAAAAAAGAAAGATATAGAGACTGGTCCCTACGCTTTATTAAATTTGAAAAAAAGAGAGTAAGACCCAATAATATGTATAATAAGCATTTTTTTTTTATTTCGGAAAATAGTACAAGTTTAACATAATTTCTTTTGCTGTTTGAACCACATCCGGTGGTAAATTTGATAAATCTTCTGATTCAAACATTTTGTTCGCAAGAAAGAAAATATTGTAATAATCGCTTTGCAGTTTGACGCATACAATAGTCAAATCAAACAAAAGTCATGATCTCCTTATTTTCACAAACTACAATATTTCAACAAAATTAGTTTCAATTTTGAAAGTCATGACCTCCTTAGTTTCACAACATATTTCAACAAAATTAGTTTCAATTTTGAAGTTTTAATTACATAATTTGTACTTACTCGTATAATTAGTAATAAACAACCTACACGACATGAACTCTTCGTTGGAGAAAAAATAGTATGTGCTATTCGGATTAAAAGTGACTTTGTTTGACTCGCAATCTTTGCTTTTGCTCGGTCGGCTACGCTGCGCTTCACCTCGCATGCAAATATAATTGCTCGTCAAACAAAGTATCACTTTTAATCCTAATGACACAATGTACTATTTTTTCAAAGCATTCTACATGCAGCAAATCAAATATAAATTTTTAATTTTATTATTTTGTTTTTATTTTAGAAGTAAAGGAAAGAAATAACAAAAAGAAAACTTGCAAGCAACTCTCATAAGGTTGTGTATGAGTTTGTGTATGTGTAGCATTTCTAATTTATTTGTATTGGTCCTTTGTTTATTTGTTGGTTTGATATTAAAGTTTCGCAAAGCTAACTAGACCAACATCAAAAATTATTTACGAATGTCTATCTCTTTTAAGCACATTATAAAGTGTAAAGATTTCTCTTTCGTTTTAAAATTGTACTGATTTTTATTTATCAATAGAAAGAGGTGGGTACAAACATTTTTGTAATTACTTTCTTTTACGTAAGTAAAATAAACTATAGTAAACATGAAAATTTTCGACCTTGAGATTATTGAAGTTTTATCTGTTTTGAGGTCCCCTGAATCCGAAAAAGTGGGTTTCGAAATGATGTCTGTCTGTCAGTCTGTTCGTCTGTCCGTCTGTCTGTCAGTCTGTGTCCTCTCTATAGCCCAGATGGCTTAATCAATCGAGCTGAAACTTCAGATTTAAGCTTTTTTGATAAATTGGGAGGTCCCAGTGAATATTACTCCAAATCGGTCAACCGGAAGTGGCCACCCCCTTGGACCTGAAAAAGTATAAGGTTTACAAAAAACTACTAATACAAAATGTTACCAAAAAATAAAAAATATTGAAAAATAAAAAAAAAAAAATTAAAAATTAAAAAAAAAAAATTTAAAAAATTTAAAAAAAAAAAATTTTAAAAAAAAATTAAAAAGTTTTATAAAAAAAAATAAAATTGATATGTGGCGAACACATTTCTTCTATGAACAGGAAATTGTGGGAAACATATTACGCGAACTTCTTACAGATTTTTTCTAAGGTTTTAATTAATTGTATTCGGCGCTATTGGCAAAGTATCAAACAACAAGCAAATTGCAGAGGAGCTACTGTACATAGGTAACCCTCTTCATGTTTGGACCTTGGCGGGCAGCGTGACTAAATAACGAAAGCAGTCACCTTCTTATGAAAAGCTCCCTTATCTTTAGCTTTTCTCATTCAATGAAACAAATAAGCCGGCTATGCCATTGTCACTTGACTATAAAATATTGTTAAAACAAATTGGCACTCCCGTCATATTACTTTCTTTTACGTAAGTAAAATAAAGTAAGTATAGTAATCATGAAAATTTTCGACCTTGAGATTATCGAAGATTTATCTGTTTTCCCCTGAGCCCGAAAAAATGGGTTTCGAAATGATGTATGTCTGTCAGTCTGAATCCTCTCTATCCTCTCTCGAACTGAAACTTCAGATTTAAGCTTTTTTTGATAAACTTAGAGGTCCCACTGAAATTTACTCCAAATCGGTCAACCGGAAGTGGCTACTCCCTTGGGCCAGAAAATTTATTTTGCAAATATCTGAAAAAGGATAAGGTTTACAAACAACTACTTAATACAAAATGTTTCCAAAAAATGAAAACAAAAAAAAATAACAAAAAAAATGTATAAAAAATTATAAAAAAAATATGAAAAAACCAAAAAAAATTGCAAGAAATTTGCATACTGTTTCTCAAAATTCGCTGTTCGTAAAAAAAAGTCGTGTGTTGGCCACACCTCAATTTTTTTTTGTTTCATTGATTGCATATAAAATGATTTTTCTATCTTTTCTAAATCAAAATCAGTCGAAAAAAACAAAAACGAAAATATTTGTTCACCAGCTTAGGACTAAAGCGCTATAGAAGATATTGTTCTATATTCTGTGATAATAGTGCAATAGCTAAAGCGTTATTACGTTATAAGCGGATTGTACCAGTAAAGGTATAAACAGAAGAAAAGCGACAACGACGAGCGTCGACGAATAAAAAAAAAAATATCGCCGCGATATCGCTGTAGTTAACATAACAGCGCATGGCGATAAAAAAATAACAACAAACGACATTACCTAAATTTTGTGTTTTTGGCATATGAATATTATAATTTAATATTGCCAAGAAGATGTTGGTGGGTATAGATTTTCCGTTTTATTAAAGAATTGATTGAAAAGATGGTTAATAATATGACAGCTATCGTATTCTATTTAAAAATATAAAAAACCAGTAGGCAAGATTGTATCGCCGGCGATAAAATTAGAAATAGATTCTATAAAAAGTTCGGCGATATTGTCGTCGTCGCCAGAGATATTGGTTCTGTTAGCATCGTATGATTGCAGTGTATTTTAATTTGACAGGCGTCATCGCTCGTCGTCGACGCTCTTGTTCTGTTTATACCTTAAAGGTGTCAATTTCGATTTCTTAACTATAGGTTTGTTAGCATATTAACTGAAAATAGCGCAGCGGCCACAATTATTTATTAAAAAGCAGCTTTTGAGTATGATTCTGCAATTGATTTTGGCAATCATAGACAAATTTAAGGGACGAATAATTAATAAATGTCAATTCTTTAAAGCGTTGAACTGGAAAAAAGTGACACCGGTGTAATATAAGCTGTAAGTCAGGCAACACTAGTTATTAGTTTATACACCAATCACCATATGTTAATGACAACATGGCGCTGTGTAGCATTAGCCGTTGTATACGTCATGTATCAGCCATCTTGTCATTCCTGGTTGTACGATACACAAATCCTGACATAGATATTAAGAGACCTAAAACCTTAATAATGTGCCTTGAAGCACAACACGTGTAAATTGAATTAAATAAAAGTTTATAATTTAAAATAGAGTATATTATTATAATATAACCAGGAATATGCTGCTGTGGAGGTAATATCTCAATTTCATTGAATCAAAGTAAATTGAGGGCAGAAAATTATATATACATTTACAAGACGCAGTTAGGAATGACTCGTACGTAAATGCAAATGAACTATGAACACTAATAAAATAATAAGTAATTCTTATGTCCTAATTTGAAGATAGCTCCTAATACCTTCATGAATACATGCAGGATGCATTTGACAAACGTATGCGTGTATATCACGTTTACGTGCAATGCCGGTTGGAAATGGATCATCACTGAATAGTTATCTGGCCAAAGAGCGACCGGCAGGCACGACCTCATTGCTCGCCTTTTCAAAATTAAGGTCCAACAATTGTTGATTATAATAAAGAAAGGCACAATTTTTGGTGAAACCCGATGTTTTCGGTATTCGCTCCAAAGGCAGAAGCGCGGGCTGCCCCATATGCATCTTTTGCTATAGCTCAAGGAATAGTTGCACCTAGATCAGATCGACGATGTTATAAGAACTGAGATATCAATCGTTTGTATCGATAGAGAGTTGTTCGACACTATCGTTAAAAACACAATCCACGGCTCCTGCGGTCCTTGCAATACATCATCACCATGTATGAAAGGTTGAATTTGCATAAAAAAGTCTCCGCGGGTAATGGTTAACGAAATATGTTACAATACAACGACAAGGGCTATCCTCAGTTGTAGATAACAGTTGTGTAGTGCCTTATTCACCAACATTGACCAAAATATTCGATACATATAAAAACGTTGAAGCGTACATTTATTTCAGTACAGGCGATAAAGTATATTAGGCAGTAAGAAATAAAGGTATAGTACATCCAGCCGTAATTCAGCTGTCTAACTATTTAGAAAATGGTGAACGAATCTATTTTACAAAGCAAAATTTCAATCAGAAAATGATGTTGGCTAACAGAACAACTGTCACAGCATTTTTTCAGCTCTGCCAAAACGAGAACTTTGAAAGGACACTTTTATATTCGGAAGGTCCTAAAATTATCATTCAATTTGGCAAGCGAAGAAACACAAATATGTAACATCAGTAAAAATATTAGTCGAGACGTAATACTGTGACATTGTAAGCTGTTAGTGTGGGGTGTATACACAATGTCACACAAACGTACATTTGAGGCCCTGGATCGAAGTCGGCAGAACATACGTGGTAACTCAAGACTAATGAGTGGTATGGTGGTCCTGTTGGCATGCGAGTTCCGCCCAATATTATCAATAATTTCTAAGGGAATCCCTCCGAATGACATGAACACTTGCTCGAAGGCATCTCCACTCCAGCATAGTGTATAGAAACTACCCTTAACCATCAACATGTGAATGCAACTCTGCAATGATACGGAATCGAGTGATGCGGCCAAATTACTAAAAATAGGCCGAGGAGACAGGTGAAATCGATATCGACGCTGATGGTGAAATCTAATTAACGAATGATTTTTGTAATGTTGTAAATTCAGATGAGGAACTCATTGGAAAAGCTTTGGAGGAAACATGTACTTTGAGAATTGGTTAAGTGAAAGAATAATATTGATACTCGAAAATGAAACGGTTGCTGAAATAAACAAAAAATTGTTGAATGTAGTACGGGAAAAAAGGATAAAATACGCTTCGCCTTACATGCGGTAATGAATTATGTCAATAGCACCTCATATCCAGTACAGTTTCTCAATTCACTGGAAATATCTGTGGTACCCTCACACATATTATTCATTTAAAAGTTGTTGATGCGCAATACCGATGTGCCAGACATGTGTAATGGTACAAGATTACTTATCACTCAACTTGGCAGGAATGTCGTCAGAGCCACTATTAAGACCGGACAGCTAAAGGAGAGAGGGTTCTCATTCCACATATACCAATTATACGCAACAACCTACCATTTAAGTTTAAATATTTACAGCTTTCCTTGAAAATGGCGTATGCGATGCCAGTAAACAAGTCACAGGACAAACTTGCTTTTCTCATAGGCAGCTGTATATCGTTTGCTCGCGGGTCTTTGCAGTGCGCAACCTCCACGAACTAGCCAAACCCGAAAAATCACAGATTATGGTTTATAATAAGTTTCGCAAGCGAATTATAAATTTAATAAAAATCCATTCAGAAAGTGACCCAAATTGAAACACGGAATATCAAAATTATTAATTATTCGAATTTACTTAAAGTTTTAAATGAAGAAAGTTGGTCTTCTGTCTACTCTCAAACTGACGTGATTAGTGCTTATAGCTATTTCATAAATCTTTTAAAATTTTATGTTGAGGGAAATACTTCGTTGGTTGAGGTTAAAGCGAAAGATAGAATTATTAAGCTTTGGATAAAACCTGCCCTTCTGAGGAAAATTAGGTACAAAAATAAACTTTCGAGAAAGCTTAATAATAATTTAAATGATCCGGACTTCACAAACCGAGTTGAGGCATTAATTAAAGCTGTTAAGCAGGAAATAAGCTTGGCCAAATCCAATTATTTTAATAATAAGTTTCAAGCTGCCACTGGTAACATTAAACAAAGTTGGAAATTAGTCGATGAGATTTTAAACAAAGACAGGTCAAATGCTCAAATAGAAGAAATACCTATCTGTTGATGAAAATGCTTCGGTAAACGATCCATGCAAATTGACTGATTTGTTTAACAATCACTTTCTAAATGCTGTCGTAAATTTGAAACAATCCATTAAGTGTGATGATGAATCCTGCGCCAATCATAAACAGTAATTCTCAATTAAATTCATGTGTGTTCTTAGAAATTCCCGCTTGAAATTCTAAATGTAATATCGGAGCTTAAATTATCGCAATCGTCTGGAAATGATCTATGTAGCAACTTTCTCGTCAAAAAAATCTCCATTAATATTGCTGATGTTTTGTCACACTTAGTTAATTTAAGTTTTTCTACCGGTGTTTTCCCTTCTAGATTAAAAGAAGCTGTAGTTATTCAAATTTTTAAAACAGGCGATAGAAAAGATACTTCAAACTACAGACCAATCTCATTGCTTTATGCGTTTGGTAAAATCATTGAGAAGCTCGTCCATTCGAGGGTTACTTTTTTGGACAGCACCCATTTTTTGCACGACAGCCAGTTTGGCTTGGGAAAATCCAGAGGCAAAAATCAAAAGCCCTCAATTCAAATGATTATTCTCGAATGTCCGTAGTGGCACACAAGTCCCACAGACGAAATTCCTTCAACAATAATTAAATCTCAAAGTCAATTTATGTTCCTCGAATTTCCGAAGTACGTACTAGATGTAGTCTCATGACTTGGTCTTAAAATTAAGCGTAAGGGCAAATAGATCGATTTATTGAAACGCGAATTGCACGCAGTTTCACAAAAATATCAAAACGGATGTGAGCTTAATAGGCTACGGTATAATTTTAAGGATGTTAGTTCTGCATTGGTTATTTTCAGCGAGGAAGACGATTACCCAGTGGAAAAATGGATCGAAGAGTTAAAAAAAATTCTTCGTCAGGAATTTGGAGTGCAGCTGAACCGTGTAGAGAAAAAAATTCGTCTGAAACATTTCAACGTTATCTCATCGAATTAAGAGAGCTGGGCAAAACTGGGTAGCTTAAGGATGCCGCGATTATCGATGGAGTTCCAAATCGAATAAACACATCTTACATGAACGTGCAGAATGGACGAATTTAAATCAAAGTTCAAGCTCTACATTTCGTCGAAAATGCCAACGATATTTTTCTCAGCACCATTAACCCCACCTGCGACTGGTTGGCAAACAGTAAAGCAACCTCAGGTGTCTCGGGTGCTGTGAGTACAAATGAACCAGAAAACAGTCAATTGCCAGGCTGAATGTTTCCAGTGCAAAGTAATTGGTCATACTAGCAAAGAGTGGACATATGTCGTCGTCATGTCCTAGTTCCAATGAAAAATCGAATGATGGCACAATTCAACAGTTCAACACACCACACCAGTCAACACACCACACCAGTCTAAAGGTAATATGCTAAAATATGCTAAAACAAATCCTTGTTGGCGGCAAAACGGTAATGGCTATGGTCGATAACGGCAGCGATTTAAACCATATTTCAGGAAGCAAATACAAGGACATGTTTGTATGCGAATTAGGGGATGTTATTGTCAACATCAGTGGTGTTGGATCGAAAGCAATACGAACAAAAGGGCGATTCGGAACAGTTATGTTGGTATGGATAGTGAAAAATATAAAACTGGTTTTCATGTCGCCGAAGATAAACTTTTGCCGGTAGAGGTTATTATAGGTAGAGACTTAATGAGATAAACTTTCACAATCCTCACGGATTTTCCACCAGAGAGCGTGATTATGAAAAAATGTATCCCACAAAATACGGTCTGCAGCAGACGAATAAATTGATTTAACTAACCTCGAAGATACACAAACTTCGAACAAAATTAGAAGTTTCATTGTTAATTATGCGCCGAAGAAATACACGGTCGATGGTAAGGTGCAAATGGTAATATGTTTAGTGGACAATAAACCTATATTCATCAGCCTCCATGAAGGTTATCACCTCTTAAATCGAAGATTGTGCGCAAACAACTTGACGAGTGGCTTTCAAACGGAGTTATCCGAACAAGTTTATCGCCGTACACCAGTCCAATTGTGTTAGCAAGTAAGAAGATGCTACCAAGCGCCTTTGTGTGGATTATCATCGCCTCACCAAAATCATCGTAAAGGACCGGTATCCTCTACCACACATCGAGGAACAAGTTGATCAACTGCAAGGCGCAGATGTATTCACAACGTTGGATTTCATAAATGGATTCTCCACATTCCAGTGCCAGAGAAATCCATTCACATAACTGGATTCATAACACCATTCGAGCAGTTTGAGTTTTGCCGAGTTCCGAACAATCTGTGTAACTCCCAATCCATTTTTCAATGATATATTAATGATGTTTTTGAGGAATTATATAAAGAAAAGGTAATATGCCTGTACATGGACGATATAGTAATTCCCGCTAAAGATGAAAAGGAGGTGTTTCAACGGGAGTTCTCAATGGGATGCGTCAAGCCATAAACGGGAAAGCTGATTGCAATTAACAATTTTTCAGAACCTCGATCAGTGAAAAAGTTCAAAGTTTCCTTGGTCCTAATATTTATGGAAATTTGTAGGAAACTATGCAAAGATCGCTTGTCCGTTAACGAATCTACTCCGCAAAAATGTATCGTTTAAGTTTGGTGAAGAGCAGAAAATGGCTTTTAAAACCTTACGCAAATTACCTACAAGTTAGCCCGTTCTTCGATTGTACTCAAAGACTGTAGACACTGAGCTGCGCATGGATTCATGTAAAAAGGGGATCCGCGCAATTTTGCTGCAAAAATCTGGCGAGGATCAGAACTTCCACTCTGTTTTCTTATTTTAGCGCTACAACAGTTATGAGTTGGAGGTATTGGCAATCGTCAGAGCCCTGAAGGAATTTAGGGTTTATATTATTGGCCTTAAATTTGTCATTGTTACAAGGAAGGTTGTGCGGTACTATCACAAACTGGGACATTTAGCAGTCGGAAAGGTGCATAAGAACTATAGTTAAACGAGATTTCTTCATTCCCAATTTGGCACGTCAAAAGCTGCGATAAAGAAAAATTGTCAATACATTTTGTCTATATTTGATAGTTTTTCGCAGTTCATCTAACAACGGGTATAACAAAACTAAGGAGGTTCTTCAGAAATTCGAGTTGCAAAGGCAGTATTCCGTAATACTGCCAATATACATAATTGCCGATTATGGGACTAGTTTTGCGTCCGTAGAATTGATAGAGTATTGCGAGAAGGAGGGAATTGGGGAGCATAATATAACAACAGGTATTTCGTTGGGGACAAGTGGAACGACTGAACCGTATAATTATTACTGGTAGAAATATGTCGATCGACTGTAACGTTATCTAAATAACACGTTCCAACGTTCGATCAACATGACCCCGTTTGAATCGATAATGGGTATTTAAAGTTGCGATATCCGAAAGATTTACATTTTTCAATGGAGGCAACAGAGCAAGAAATTATCTAGACTTTCTGTAGATAAGGTGATGATGAAAGAAAAGGAAAGGAGCAAAAAAAAAAACAAATTGGCAAAGTTCAAAAAGGAAATCGAAGGGCCTGCAATCGTAATCGGAAATGTTCAATCAATTACGATAAAGGAAATATTGGAGGTATAAAACGTACACAATATTACGGGCCGAAGCTCCTGCAGAAATATATGGTTATATATCGGATCATGAAGGCTAAAAGAGGCGATCATGATAATGTTGAGAAGATTGGGGACGATGAAAGATCGCAACGGTTTACTGACGGATGGAGAATAGGACGAGATCGAGGGGAAATCAGCTGGTTCATTTGATGACAGAGGAGGAGTGAGCGGAATGTAAGGAAATGAAAGATATACATGTCTATTTAAAAATTGTACCGTCTAATTATAATCGAACGATGAAAATTACTGTATTCAATAAAAAAATTTAAAGTTAGTTGAATTTTGTACTTATTACCGGAGTAAATTGATCGGGTTAGTAATATTTTATTAAAATGTTAAGAAAGCCGAAGCTTTTGAATAACAATCATATTTAGAAATTTACAAAAGAAACAAAAATAGAAATAGGAATATATGCAAACTATTTACATTATCGATGTTCAGTTATCTATTTAAACAGACCATTTTTAAATAAACCTAGAGAGCTGATGTATTTTAGCTCCAAAGGCAAGCTATTCCAAGTGATAATTGAATTTATCAATGCTGAATTATTCCTAACATTGGTTCTGTTAGCAGGCAAGTTAACATTCTTTGTGCGCAGTGACTGCCAACATAATAGCAGAATTAGAAAACTCATAATACAAATAAAACTTCTGTAACAACTGGATATGATTAACACAATCAAATGCCTTAGAAAAATCAAAGAGCACCAAAATAGCCATCGAATTTCTACTGTTTAAGGTAGACGACAGATCATAAACTATATGTACAAGGGCTGTAGTAGTGCTACAGCCAGATTTGTGTCCGGATTGATATTTACAAAGAAAATCAAATTTATTAAGGTGCGCCTGGATCTGCAATTGCATAACTTTTTCCAAGACCTTAGATAGATCAGGCAAAATACTAATTGTACGTATATCACCAATACCAGAAATAACATCTTTTTTAGGTAGTGGTGTGATAGAAGCTATCTTTCATAAATCAGGGAACACAAACTTTGTCAAACATCGATTTATGATGAATGTTATAAGAGGCAAGAACAGGCCAATAAATAATTTTAGTACTTTAAAGTTTACCATATCATAAGGCATCATTTTCAGAAGTACAGAAATCAATATCAGGTACAGGCAAAACCCCAGTAGAATCACAAATATTACAAATCCCAGATAAGATTTGTTCCACAGAAAATTCAATGGCTGCATCACCTGTAGAGCTTGAAATACCTATTTTTTTTAAATTATTCGATATTATAAGCATCCAACCCAGACGATTTATATTTTTTATGAGCCAAATCCGTACATTTCATTAAATTTAATATATATATATATATATATATATATATATATATATATATATATATATATATATATATATATATATATATATATATATATATATATATATATATATATATGTATATATGGGGCATTTGCATTTAAATCTCACATAAAAAAATTTAAAATATAATTTTTGAATCATAATTTAATTAATTTTTGAATTAAAAAAAAAATTAAAATATAATTTTTAAATCATATTTCTGTTTCTTTTAAATCTGGGCGTGAGCAGATTTGTGTTTTGCATTTTTTTTAATAATCTTTTGTGGTATTTTTAATTTTTCTGTCATGAACGTTACCTAAAAATACGTTTTACGTTATTTTTAAAATTATTAATTTCAAAATACAAAAGATTAATATACAATTTGCAAGTAGACATGTCATAAATGAGAATATACATCAATAAATTAAATTTATGTTTTTAAATTTCACAATTTATCTAAAATAAATAAAGTAACGTTCATGACCAAAAAACCCGTTTTTTTTAAAATAAAAGTCCAACATTATTTAAAAAAATACATTTTCATAAATTTCTGTATTGTGATCAAATACTTAACTTATACCCGTTAAAAATTATCTGGAAAATGCTAAGGGGACAAAGAAAATGCTTGGGGACAAATCATGTGAGATTTAAATGCAAATGACCCATATATATATAAATTAAACCATTAATGATACTTTTCCGGGGTGCACAGGCTAAATCTAAATGTAAGGAATTTGAATTAGATATATCAAGGATGTCATTCACATCGGAATAGTTGTACATATTAGACCAATCTAACGAAAATAAATTATTTATAAAATTCTTGTGATTGATAGCTACATATATAATCAGGAACAACAGTATAAGAAATTTGATCCCTAGTAAGATAAAACTTATAAGATGCAACAATCAAATCATGATCAGAAATAGCAGGAACAGCTACCCGGCCAAACGAAACAATATTATGTCTATCAGGCACGTACAAAATTATCAGATCCAAAATACTATTAATCCTAGTGGGTCTATAAGGCAAATAACATAAATTATGCAAACTCAAACAAGCTTCTAGTTGATTATTAACCATTGAAGTTAAAATCACCACAGCAGAAAATTTTTTCATAGCTATTAGGTATTCAGCAAAAATTGTTTGTAAACTGTTAATACTACAAGCAGGAGGTGGGTTGTAATTGTAAATAACCAAAATTAAAATTTTACCAAAACTCCCGGTAAGTTCAGATGCTAGATATTCTATACTTTACCCAAAGAACCAGAGAATCATTTTTTAACCTTTTAAGTGGCCCAAAAATATAAACCAACCCCACCCCTATGATTATTTTTTCGATCATCGTAGCAGTTTATAATTATTCATCTGAAGCGACTTGTTAGAAATCGTACTATACTAAGCAAAGTCTCAGTCAAGGCAAGAATATCAAATTGATATGTAAATAATAGTTATATCATCAAAATGTTTTACAAAGCTGCGCACATTCAAATGACCAAACTTTAAACAAGAATTATTATGTACCTGCAAATTATCACCTGGAACAGCTTAATTAGCTTCATCGATTGAGCCTGCATAAGTATTAGAATCATGTAATAAAATGTTGTCATCTAAAAAAGTGGAGTGTCGATTACAGCTGGTATCCGAAATTTCACATGTAGATGCCCGAAAATTTTTGTTGTCAAATTTTCTAACCAAAATACCAATTGGCCAAGTAGCAGGATCCAGTGCCTTAGCACGCAATTCTTCCTTAAACCCCAGTTTGAAGCACGCGTATTCTAAATTATTCAGATTATAATTGTTCGGGACTAGTTTAGCAATTTTACAGTTATCTGTATCTAAACAGGTTTTTGCCATTGCCAGGATGGCGTCCTTAGGAGTATTAGGAATAAATCTTGAAAGATGTATCCAACACATTGGAGCAACCGTTTGTATACCAAAATTAACCGGAATATCCTTAGTAGGTACCACAAATAGGTTTAGCGATTATGCGCTGTGGAGTTTTAACTTTAACTTCACTAGCATTCATATATTTGCTTGGTTGATTCGGAGCACTACTGTGAGAAGTAAGTGTAGTCGATGCTGTAACAGGCTTATGGCTTACTGAAAAATACTGGGGTATGATAGCCGTCATTAGTTAAAGACGATGTAACCACAGGAGCGGATGAAGGTAAACCAGTTCGTGAAAGTTGATCACAATGATTCAATCCGTGAATCTAAATCTTCATTCACACCTACAGAGGAATCTAAAGGCATAGATGGCCAATCTCAACTGAGGTAAACAATCCAAAATCATGCCGATCTTTTGTTTAAAATAGGAAACTTCATCAAGCAACTTTTCAATGAAGGAATGCTGAGCATTATTATCGCACGTCTGATCACTAGAAAAGCTCGATTCGATTCCTTCGATTCGGGTCTTAATTTAATATAAATTAAGGTGATTTATCCATCACATTCGATTCGTTTTCGATAGTGTTTTGCTTTTGTAACAAGAATTTGTTAAAAATGAACTCTAAATCGGTTTTTCCAATTATACTTTTTCTAAAGTTATCTCAGCTTGCACGGATAAAACAACAATCTATTCCCATTTTCTAATTTAATTCATAACACAACCAAATTTTTGTTTGCGATATTTTGTATACAAAAGGCTGAGATTGCATTAGAAAAATTGTAATGAAAAAGGAAATAGAGTATAATTTGTTCTTGTTACAAGCGACAAAATACTATCGAAAACGAATCGAAAGCATCACTCCAAGATTGAACATTTTATTGAAATATTTTATGTAGCTATTTTATCAAGCTATGCCGTGTCAATTATTTGTAATGTGGTCACCTGATTTACCCCACTGAAACCCTTTAAACTCTTTTTAGCAAGTTTGATCCAGAACTAATTTACACTTTAAGAGCGATTAATATTATTAATAATTCTTAAATTTCAATCAAATCTAAACAACCCAACATCTACATGCAAAAACTCAACACACACACACAAAGCTAAATTATAATAAATAAACGATTAAAATTAACTCAATTACCAAAGTCATAAAAATTATGTAAAATACCACAAACAAAATTACCATTTTTGCACAAATCTACACCCACATCTAATACACACAACATTACCTGAGGGTAAAATCGATTATGTTTGTATAGATGTATGAGTAAATATTTATATGATAAAACATAATGTATGTATGTATAACAAAACCCAATACCAATTAAAAAAAAGTCCTAATAAATGAAAAATGAACTCAAATAATTTTTTTTGTATTTTTATGGTTAATGATGATGATGAGGATGATGATGATGCAGTGAGAATCAACCGTCTGATAGACGAATAAATATGAAAGTCTCATTATGCAATTTTACTATGCTTGCCATTTGTTGTTGGATTTTCCGTTCATGAATTTTAGTTTAGTTTTTAAAATGAATAATGCAGATAACTCAAAACTATACTATGCAAAAATCAGAAATGTAAATCGTGACCTAAAATCATCTTCTATATAATATTTTTTCTGCTATACATTTGTAGTGGTTCCAATAAATTTGAATAATACATTTTTTTATATATTTTTAAATAAAACTCATAGATATTTGTAGGAATACGAATTAAAATGTAAAATCTGCATCTATCTTTTACCATTCATCTTATGGTTAACACTTTAGTCGAACATGCAAAACCGATAAATTTTATTCTCACCTTCGTTTAATGGTCCATCACCGGATCGTGATTGTGGTTGAAATTGTTCTTGCTGTAATTGCGGTGGCGGTTTAGTTTGTAATTTGCCTGCGAAAAAATAAAAATAAAAATTATTAGGAGGCGGTAAATCAAATATATAATTAGATACCTCCCCCACCCCCCCAATATACATGCGATGTTTGTGTTAAAATGAAAATTGTAAGATAATTTTCCAACCTTACCGCTATAAAAATTGAATAAGAATAGCATTTTTGATTACCTCATTAAATTCGTGATTTCCAAATAAAATACACGAAAGCGAAGAATGGCAAGAAAAGCAATATTTTTTCCATTTTCACAAAAGATTCATATCGCATCATAAAAACAGCAACAATAAATAAAAGCACAAGAGCACGAGAATGAATGAGTATAAAGAAGCGAGATGGAAAACGGAAATGAATAATAAAACGGAAAAATCTAAATCTAAAAAATTTTCTAATATTTATTTTTTGCTTCGAACATACATACTATAATATATTATTACAAAAACAACAAAACGTAATATCTTAGATCCATTTTAAAATAAATTGATATAAATATTTCATGAAATATGCAACAACAATAAAATCAAAAATATGTTACATACTTTGAAGAAGAATAATTATATCAATAACATAAAGGAAAATCATATAAGTATGTATGTATGTACAGGAACGATACGTAATTTTCTTACATATCAGCACTCATAAAATTGAGATCAAAGATTTGTTGTTTTTGTTTATGCGACATGTTTATTATTTTACTACACACACTTAACATATTTGAATCGGATACGTTTGTCATGTTCATATGTATGTACGTTGTCTGTTATATTTCGTTATGTACGGTTTTGATTTTTTCTCCTTCAATTAGCATTGCTTTAATTTATGATTAAATTTTGAGATTCGTGCGAGAATAATTTTTAACGATGAGTGTGCACGTCATACGGAATTTATGATTGTATAATTGGTACAGGAATTACTTTATTTATATTTATCAGTTGAAATTGTACGAGTACTTTGACGAAATATTCGAACAAAATTTTGAAAGAATTTTATTTTTCTGTAAGCGCTCATTGCTCTCACATTTTGATTTGATCAATACGGTTCTCATCAATTATTTAGAGCTCTAAGAATTTTGAATTAAAACGGTACCTTGAGTTGATTGGGGAACATCATTGGGTGTAATCTAATTTCTCTGAGAATTAGTTAAAATAGTGTTTATCATAATACAGATATCAAATCAGCGAAACAAAATGCTCTTTAAAGGCTCCTATGTGATATGTAGTGAAAATTGGGCCCCCTCGTTTTTGTACTTTGGCATGAATTTAGAGTCTTGAAATTGAAATATATGTTTAAGGGCCCAATACACGAAAAATGCAAAAAATGCTTGAAGAAAGTGTACCTTTTCTAGAGAATTACTGATCGTATCAGCGTAAACCATATATTAAAATATTCTTTGAGGTTTTATTTAGTTAATCACGGTGGCTTTTCCGAATTTTCCGCTTAGTTTTCCTGCTATTTGATTTTAATTATGACCAGTTTTGGCCAAATTTGGCATCGAAAATGTACCTTTTCTCAAACACCAGCCGATGAAACTAAGATTTTTTTATATCAAAATGCGCAGGAGATAAAACTGAATTTATTCACGGTGGCTTTTTTCGAGTTTTTAATTATTAATCGAGAAAATTGCAAAAAATTAATAAAATCGTTTATTTTGATTATTAATGTCAATTGCGTCTAAGATAAAATTTTACCTCATCTCTTTTTGGTTAGTTCTGTAGACTGTTATTAGATGGCAGTTTATTTTGTATATGTAGTAAAAAAACGAAGTTTGCTAAACCATTTTTTCATCTATCCAATATAATTTTTGTTTTACTCTTCTTGCGCACTTCAATTACATACTATTATTTTACTCTTCTAACTCACAGTTTTTATATTTATTAATTTTATTGTATTTACAACAACACAAATGTACATATATATTTTTTTTTTTTTGTTTTGAAACAAAAATAAATAAATCATTATTCATACATAGCTATCTACATTTTTCGTAAAACATTCGAGCCATACAAAAAAAATTAGATCGTTTATGAAAAATTTTTGGAAAGGAAAAATTATATGTATTGTGTTTCGATGTTTTATTGTGTTTTATAATTTTTGTGCAATTTGAGATCGTTCGATCAAGAGATCGGTTGACTGGACTTCGGTTGTTCTGCTATAGGGCATTGAAGGTGGAACTGATTTTCCATTTTAATTTTTTTAGTTTTAGTGGTCACGCGCTATGGATCTGGTTTCTGTTCTAAAACCGATATTTTTTCAGCTAACACTCTTTTAGAAAGGCCTTAAAAATACTAAATTAATCAATTAGGAGTTTTAGTTAGAAATTAAATTTGAAATTAAAATTTTCTTGGTAAAACCGGTCTAGTTATTATATTTTTCGACTTGCGAATTGCGATTTGCTAAATTCATTCTAGATTATTATAAGTAAAATTAGCAATGCAAATTTCTAATACCCTGAATTAAACTAAGTGAAATTATGTTATGTTCTGTATTTCATACATACATAATGTATTATATTGAAATAGTTTGCAACATCGTTTTTAATAAATTTTGTGCATTTAACCTACTATACCGATCTCTAAGAATTATGTTGCAAACTATTTTACTATATACGCAAGATTTTATATTGGAAGATTTTGTCTTGCGAGATTTTGTAAATGCGACATTTTATAATGCGAGACATTGCTTGCGATTTTTTTTTTTAAACAAGATTATGTAATGCAATATTTTGTAATGCGAGATTTAGTAGGGATTTTCATTTGTTGTCCGTGACTACTAGAACTAAAAAAAATTGAAATGCAAAACCTTCAATGCCGCATAATAAGACAACTGAAGCTTAAAACGCTTAAAATATATGTGTCCGATTTCGTTGCATAAGGAACACGATAAAAATTAAAAATGAATACGCCAATTATATTTTCTGAAAATTCCAAAAACACATAAACCATCATACTTTTGACTTATTACAGTGGGTGTTTTGCTAACAAACTAATTGAATTTAAAACGCAACATATCAGGGAACTGGATGAAAATCAGAGTATGCTTGTTTTATCTGGCAAACGCGTATTAGGTATGCAATATTTTTTCAACGAACTAATAAAAGTTAGCAATCACAATATGGCTTTCGGATGCTTCCTACTGAATTTAAAGTTTATAAGCGAGCGCAGAATCGGATTAAATTCAAAATATTTCGTCTGAAGATCCCAACGAAAAGATACTACATCAAAACTCAATAAATTATCAAAGTGTTTTAGCTGGCATTTCAATCGGTATTATAGAAGAATTTTTTGGTGTCATTGACATACTATATTTGGCACCAAATACATTCAATAAATTACAAAAACAAGTTCAACGTGACATTCAAAAAGGTTGCGACCGAGAAATGTTTAAAGCTGCGATGGAAAAGCAAAACAAATAGCAATTGAAGAAAAAAGCGTAGATTTCGATGGTACACGGACACAATAGTAATTATACCTCACTTAGTGTCGGAACAATTATTGCTCAATCTACAAAGAAGGTCGGTCATAAGGAGTTGTCTTCGTAATAAATATTGCATTCTTTGTCGCAGAGCAGAATTGTAAAAAGCTAAACCTGAACATCATGAATGCAATTCGAACTATGCTGGCCCATCAACTGGAACGGAACGGAATGCTTTAGTAGAAGGTTTTAGAAAAAGAGAAGAACTGTATCTGTATGGTATGCGCTACAACAAAATAATTGCAGATGGCGATGCCAGCGTATACGTAAAAATTTTAGAGGCTAAACCAAACGCAAATACACACATAGAGACAATTTAATGCCGCAATCATTTACTGCGTAATTTTCGGAAACACGCAAAGGAACTATGTACTAATCGCACTAATCTATAATTCAACGAAAACTATTACGAAATCAAATTAATCGATGTTCCAAAGACATAATCTGCGCAATTAAAAAAAGGAAACTTTCTAAAAATTCTCTTCCATAGAAAAAATTGAGGAACTTGCGCTTGACATTGGAAATATCCCATTCCACGTTTTTCAAGACCACAGGAAATGTGCCTCATATTTCTGAAACCGTCAGCGTTACGAAATACCTGAAATATATCAAAGATTTATGGAAAATGAATTATTCAAAGCATTTAGTGGATTATTTAAGCGATTAAAATACCACGCTAAAAGCCTTGTATACGATGTCGACTCAAATGCCGTAGAATTTTTGAATGCAATTGTCGCAAAATCTGTTGGTGGCAAAAGAATTAATTTTTCCCGTGGGCAATCATACACATCACGAGCCAAGTTCGCTGTATTACAACACAACAGTCAAAGGGGACACTATAATCTAGCAGAGTATTCATCAAATTACAGCTGAAAATCGAGAATAGCAGAACTTGAAAAACGACGATTTCTACTAAATAAAAGAGCCACCACAAATCAACCAAAACGACAAAAAGAAAATTAAAGTTTTTTGGAGAAGACTCTGAATATGGAAATCAAACCTGTCAAAATTTGGATAAATCACCTGAAGAGTATACCGAACTTAGAAATGATTTTTTGAAAAAATTGAAAACGGAAGCTGCTGAACGTGACAGAATTGAAAGGTCAACTATAAACCAGTTCAATGAAGCGAAATGGTTTCAAGTGCGTATGAGTCGTTTAACTGCTACAAAATTTGGAGAAATAAGCCGCAATAAAAGCATAAAATTTCTGAAAAGTAAGGTTTCAAATATCTTATATACTTACTACTGTTATTTATTCTAAGTCAACAATATACGGGATGGAAAATGAAAAAAATGCGATAGAGCAATTTTCGAACGAAAATAATACAGAAGTATCGAAATGCGGTGTATTCATTTATCAAAAATATCCATGTCTTGCCGCGACTCCTGATGGATTGATTGGGCATGATGTAATAATTGAAGTAAAATGTCCATTTAACGCTAAAATCCAGAAACGGATTTTAGCAACGTCTTTAATTAAATATTATGCATTCATACATTTAATTATTGTTATTATTAATTTTAAATTATGTATTTGTTTAGTATATAGAATTTATATAAATTTTATTTCTGTGAGCATAAATGAATAACTGAATTTTTATTTGAACAAAAATAAAATGAGTATATCGTTGCTTTTAGAGCTGTGGGGAAATTTAACAAATTTGAATTTTGTACAAAATGGGATAAGAAATGGCCAGGTTCCTTCCTAATAGGCTATATTCCAGAACTTTATCTAAAAATCATTTTAGAATCCCATGTCCATCGAGCATGCTGAATTTCATCAAAATCGGATAAGAAATGGCCAAAGGAGTGAAACCGGCTTTATTCGACCCTTTCTTTATTCATCTGACATCGGGACTCAACGGATTTTTTTCTTTTTCTACGTCAAAAATACGATTAAAAAATCCTTTTGAAATATTTATTTCCTTTATAAACCCTAATTCAACTGGAATATAAAATAAAAAACGAAATCTAAGGGCTAGAAAAAGGGCCTAATATTTAATTTAAATAATTTTTGAATCGCGGTGGTAAATCATTTACTAGTCATCAAATAAAAATAATATTCAAGATTTTTCATTTCCGTATAGTCAATTCCTTTTCTAATTTTCCAAAAACTTCACTAAATACAGTATTAGATGAATGGCTTCATGAATATAAAAATTATAGACATAACCAAAATAGCCCGTAAAAAAACTTAAAATTTATCAGACTTATTTGTATGTACATATTTATTATTTTTTATACATGCACATTGCACATGTTGGGTAAAATTTTTATTGTCATTGTATATTTCATTCATATTTTCTTCTCTTACATTAATGAAAGTCAAACGAAATAAGCAAATGTGAATTCGACAAAAACACGAAGCATTTACAACTTTGTTTGGGTTTTTTGTTATACATGCATATATACAGTATTCTAAAATAACTAGCCGTAAAAGAGAAAATCGTTTTGCATATTTTTCATAATTTAGTGTATATAACTCCATCTATCGTTAGTAAAAATATTTAATATATGTGTCTTAGGTAAAAATGCTATGACGTGTTTTCGTGTATTTGGCCCTTAATGACATCTTTCGAAACATGTCTGCAAAATATGAGCAGCAGCCTTTTCTTCGTTTTCCAGAAACTGAATTTTTACTAGACCAATTTTTACATGTGTAAGCATAGGAAAGCATAGAACAATGGCATTTTACATATGTACGCATTGAGATACAATTTAGATTTTTCACATACATGTTATATAAGAATCGTAGAACAAAATACTAAAAATTCTCTAGCAGCCCCTTCTTTGTTCGCATACAATTGGACTAAAAAAATTATTTTTATGCAAAAGATGTCTGATAAACATCACTATCAATCTCAATCACTACAATTTGGTTCATAACTTTTATGTTTATATAACAATCACATATAGTATAACAGACTATACAACTCATTGGAAAATAGACCAATCAGATAGTTCAATTTTTCGGGATCCGCTCGAAACGCGATATTTTAAAATGCGATATTTCAAAACGCGATATGACCAAACGCGATATGACACAAAACGCGATATTTCAAAACGCGGTATGGTACAAAACGCGATATTTTAAAATTAAAATTTTAAAATAATAATAAAAATTAACATAATAATAATATTATTTTAAAATAATAATAATTATTAATCTTCTTTCATTTAATAAAATTTTCCTTCACCAAAATGATGAAAATGAACATGTACGATCAGAAGTCAGACCTAGGAAATCGCGTTTTGAAATATCGCGTTTTGAAATATCGCGTTTTGTACCATATCGCATTTTGAAATATCGCTTTTTGAAATATTGCGTTTTGTCAAATCGCGTTTTAAAATATCGCGTTTCAAATGGGACCCGTCAAATATGCATGGAAATTGTGAACAACTCTATAGTAAATAAAATATGACAGATAATTATAAAATAATTTCAACTTAATTCGTTGGGTTAGTATAGCATCGACTAATATATTGAAGCGAATTGGATATTAAATTGAAAAATGCTTCGTCAACCTTGCATGCACAGATTAAAGAAATGTTATCGCTCCTATCGGTTCTGCTGATAGTTTTCCACAAATGTTTTAAGTTGTGACAAAGATCTAAATATGTGATATTAATTGAAATAAGAACATGTCACTGTATTTTAATTAATTGGTGGTGGTTTATTAATACTTAAGCTATTTTGTAATTTTTGTAAATATGTATTATTATTGAAACAAAATATTGTGACGAGATTTTGGACAACGGACCAAAAAGATTGAACGGCGAGTTGAGTTTTAAATTTGGTAGCGAACGGATGCTACAATAAAATAAAAAAAATTAATAAAAAAATATTAACCCTTAACCTCTTAACAAGAATCTGACAGTCTCAATTTTTTAATTATCGTGTATTTATACAAAACATTTTTATTTAAGCATCCTCATTTTTGACGTAGGACTACGTCTTTGTTTTCATTATACCTATATGGGGGTAAACCAAAATTTCAATGTGACGACGCGCGTCACGGAACTGACGTATTTACGAAATTAATTTAATTAAAGCAATGTCTCTAGATAAATATAAACGAAATATTTTAAAAACTGTAAAAATTAAACCAAGTTAAATAAAAATTTGTGGATTGAAAAAAAATTAAAACAATAAATTATTTATATGTATTTTAATTTCAATTTTAATTAATTAGTAATGAACTTGATCAAACATGCCGCACGCCATATTGATTTAAAACTATAAAATAAAAATAAAAAAGTTCAAAAAAATTTTATTTTCATTATGTAAAATATTGCATACATTTTATGAATTTATATGCTGTATAACCTATGCAATCCTAGAAAAATGTATAGTCGCAAAGATCAGGCCGAAAAATGTTTAGGTTTGCGAGTTATGGGACTTCAAAGTTTCCAAGTGACCGGAAACTAATTTGATTTAATACGTCATTTGAATCGTCAATATTTAAAAATAAATCTAGTACAGTGTATACAGCCTGATTTCCATGAGAAAATCTTACTGACTAATATATTTTACTGAAAAAGGCAGAAGAGTAAAGATAACCAAAAATTCCATTAGAGTGACAAAGACAGTAATTTTTTTTATAGCAAAACTAAATGGTTGTATTTTGACAGATTTTGTTAACATAACCAATAAATTTCATAATTTTTCGTAATTCATTTAGTGCGTTTCATTTTCTTTGTATTTTCGATAAATCATTTATTGTGATGAATAGTTTGGAAACTGATTTAATGAATTATTTGGATCCTTTAAACATAATGAATATGCGGTCAGAAGAAACTGGGCAAAATGAAGCTCCAAAGAAAATTTTTTTTCAAATATTATTAGAATTAAATTATTATTTACGATGTTAAAAATTGTCTGATTTAATATAAAATGTTTTCGGCTTTTTTATAGACAACATACTATTTGTAATGACATACTCATTATTTTCGATTTGGCAAATCAGAAAAATAATGGAGTCATACTCCTAATATATCTACCAGCAAAAGTAGAAAATTTCATCCCCTCCCCTTTTCTTTCCCGCAGAGTCAATACAAAGTGTATCAACTCTCAAAAATGAGAAATCTCTTTGAGATTTTGTGTTGGTAATTCTGTTTCGTACAGAAAAGTAAGGTCTACTCATCAGGTAGCTACGACCGAACTACAAAAATTCAACTCTCGCAAAATACATTAAGTATTTAACTAGAGGGTATAGAGTTAGCGTTTTTTTTTAAATTATTATTACAATTATTATTAGAATTTATTTAATATAAATAATAAATCATGTATCACAAAACTTTGTCTACATTAAGTATATTTTGCGTTTTTTTATCCAAACGTCACTTTATACCATAAAAATATCGAAGTGGGGTTAACTTCATTTTTTTATAGTATTTGCTTCAGAGTGCGAGACAATTTTTCTATCATTACACAATCTGTTTGTAGATGTATTGTAAAATACTGAAAAAATATACTTCGATTCATATATTTTTTCAGTAAATTATGGTTATACACCAGTAAATTATGGTTACATATTACAGTAAAAGCCATTTTTTTCAGTACTGAAAAAAAAAATCCCTCTCACACCTGAAGTAAATCTATATTTTTATCTCGCTTCATTTTTACTGATAAAAATACTTTAGTCATGGAAATCACGCTTAAGCGTTTATTAATAGCAAGACATTTCTGTGACGTATTATTAACTTTTTGGGACATTTGAATTATTGAAATATCAACGATATATTGATCGATACATTATTTGTGAACTGCTTTATTAAAATCGCGTTTATAGGTATTATTTATGAGTAACAAATTCTGGGACGCCATTATGGTGGAGCAAGTTTTGGAGAAAGGCGCTGTGAGATATATAAAATGAAATGATATGTGAGGAGGAGGTGGGATTCGGTGACAAAAGATAATTAACGTTAATTCTGATTTTGTATTATTTGTGTTTTATTATCTTATATTCTCGAATGGTCCACAGTAATGCTAAATACTGAGTGAAGAATTATATCGGTAAATTCTGACGTTGCTCACATAACATTGTGAAACGGCACAAATTTGTGGATGCTCTCTAACAAGAGAACTTCAAAAAACGCTTTTTTCGATATGTCTCGACTTCTACTCCATTTTTTTTTATAAAACAAATTGTTAATTGTTCCTCATAAAAAGTACAACTAATCCATAGTAAATTAGATTATAAGGACTTCATCTCTATTTTTTAGGGTATGAAATTACATTTTTCTCGCAAATTAAGGGGTGGTTTTAAGCCCTAAAAAGGGCTCCTGGTTTCCGATAAAAAAAAGGTTTTGTTAATGTCTCACAGAGTACTACAACAGAATATTTTTTATAAATTTTTGAATTTGACGGTTCAAAAGGTTCTCTTGTAAGATTATTTGTGAGTCTGTGATATGGCGGCATGGGAGTAGAAGATTTATATTATCGTTACCAATTGTGATATTAAAGAATAGGTCTCCAAATTTAAGAAAATGCCTGCCCAAAATAACAGAAAATGTTTGTAAACGTGCTCTGACTTTTACTTCAATTGGACCTTTTTTTTTGATGTGAAAACATCTTTCGCGGCAGGAGTAAGTAAAAAAATGTATATAGAAATCGGGTTACGGAAACAAAAATGCCGAACAAAAAATATTGCTGGTACGTGTGAATATCGATAAGAACAAAAAATAAATAAAACGTAAAATCAATGCAAAATCTACGCATACACATGCAATATACATCATCATCCGGCATTTAAAAAACATCGTGAGCCGAATCAGAGCCTACTGTATAAATAAGAGCCTCCAGTATCGACTGTATTTTTTACTAAGCTTAAAATAAGGTACATAAAATTTTTTCTTTACTATGAACTTATATGGGAAAATGGTTATTTTCATTTACAGTTTTAGTTTATTAGAAATATGAGCTTTTGTTTTGTTTTTATATGAAAATGTTCATGAAACATGTAATATTATTTGATTGAAAAATCAAGTCTTGAAAATGTTTATTTCTTAGTGAAAATCGCCATAAAAAATAAGGTACTTTTGAAATTTTAAATATTGTTGTTTTTGTAATATATACGTCATCAACATAACTCGAAATTTATAAACAGTACAATAATCATCTCTTTCATTGCCTCCATTCCAATTTGAATTCGAATATGTTTCTATAGTTATTTTGAATTTGCAAAGCATGCTAGATTGTTTTGATGTTTTGTTTTTTTCGCACTCACTGTATTGATTTAATTTATTTTGTTTGGCTCTTTTTGTTTTTTTTTTAATTTTGATTGTTAAGCGGAGACGTGTTGTCTTTTTTCTTACCATTGGTTTAGATGTGGAGATATGATGTCGTCATTAAACTGAATTTTCTCTTTTTAATACACATTGTTGTTGTTGTAGAACGTTTTTTAATTTAATTTCCCTTATTTTCTCTTGATTATTGCTGGAAAATAGGGAAATTTGAGAATCTGTGTTTTAAATGAGTAAGACATTGAGTTGTTTGTTAGCGATTTCTTAAAAAATTATTTAACTGGGTTTAACTTTTAATTCATATTTTATCGTCAATCGAAATCGCGTTTTTTCATACAAACACTATGAAAATAAATGAATTTTTAGTGTTTCTATATCCCTTATTTTAAGTTCATTATTCACATGCCGGCTCTATTCACATCAAGATGGTTCTGGCCGAATACAAAAAAAAATCTAAAAAAAGCCGCTTACTTTAATTTATTTTGTTGTGAAAATATCTGCTATAATAGCCGCAGCAGCAAGTGTTTTTGAAAATGAAAATTACATATGAGTAAAAGTACCACAAATTATTGTAGTCTTACTTTGGCAATTTTACAACAACAATGCCGTGTATTTTCATTCCGGAATGAAGAGATTCATTCCGCTGAGAAGTAGGAATAGCAAAATTCTCTTCTTCTCATAGTTGTAGTGTTTACTACTAGAGTACATAATTATATATTTAGTTTTATGAGTTGGTAGTAAATAACAATTTTCAATTTTTCGATAAATCAGAATATTAAATTTTATGAATTATCATTTGGAATAATTATACCTTATTCAATAATTTGATACCATTATTTTATATTTGTTAAAATTCTAAATAATAAATTATATTTTAGAGCTTGGTACCAACTGTTGAAAGTAAAAAAAAAAATTATTCTGAAGAAGAATTGTTCTTACTTTGGGCAAAATTTCATTCCAATCCGGATAGGAATAACTTTTACCAAAGTAAGACGGCATATGCTTGTGTAGTGTAATAGTTATTTACGTCACAAGGGCGGTAAATGAGTTGTTACAGTGCGAGTTCGATGTTTATTTGAGAATTTTGACCGAGTACCGTAACGCTCATTTAACGTACGTGTATCCTGATTTTGCTTTGTTCAGTGAGTTTGCCGTGACCATTTACTACTATGGAAGTTTAAGTGATTAACATAACATAACTGTACTTTGCTCAAGCTCAATTAATGTCAGTAAGGGTCGTCCTCCAAATTCAATATAGAATTATAACTTACTGACTTCTTGAACCAAAAATGTACCTTAGTTTAAATACTGAGCGAACAACATTCGTCTTTATGGAGGGGTTTCTGAGCCTTATCGAAATGGCTTGAAATGCTTCAATAGATATTTATTCAAAAAAGTTTTCATATAAATCTGTTGTGAGTTGAGGGTGAACTCGCTCGATGTTTTATTGTAAAATTATTTCTCGTAAATTATTTTTTTTAATTTTTTTGTAACTTTAATTTGCATGTTTATTTGTGCACCAAAGGCAACAAAGCTACGATGTCCGAACCAAATCATCCGAAAAAAAGGAACCATCTGAAAAAAGCTAATTCATTTTTATCAGGAAAAGTTTTTGGATAATAAAGAAATCGTGATCGGACGGCCCCTGCTGATCAATTGATACCCAAACAAACCCGAGGCGAAGTTGACCAATTGCTGGATGGAAATTAAGCATGGCTGTTAAATTTACTGCATTTTTAAATAAATAAATCATACATTTTGGCACGCTGTGTTGTGAATGAGCTTTAGCTCAAAATAAAGTGTGCTAAAATATTAGTAAATTAGTAAATTTCTATGTAAATAAATAAATAAAATATAAATGTTTGGTTTGGTTAACAGATTTCTTGTGGGAAAAGTGGTTCCGAGGAGCCGAATAGACCCAATTTTCTATTTTTATTTTAAAACGGCATTTCAATGTGGCACCGGCATTTCATGGTGGCATAGCGTACAAATAGAGTTTTCTCAATTGTACGTAGTCCTACGTTAATAGGTTGTGTCTCGGATACAAGCTCGTCGATTTTTTAATCTCAATTTACCGCTAACTTTACAAGGAAAAGAACACATTTTTTTCGAAAATAATCCCGTTATATTTTGTGTTTGTTTTTGTTTACATATCTACATAATATGTTAAGACTTTTAGTGTTAAATAAACTAAAACTCAAAAGTTCCAAAATAAAAGACTTATATAGTAAAATTTAAAATATGTTAATAATAGTAATTATAATTTATATTAATAAAAATAACAAATAATAGTTTTGAAAACAAATAAATCACGTCTTAATATTATACATATTAATTATTAAAGACAAACAGGTGATTTAAACATAAAAAATACATTAAAAGACAGTGTCATAATAAAGTGCTAAGTGTTAAGCAAAATCATATTTAATAATTGATAAAAAAAAACAATAAATAATCCGAAATAAGTCGGAAAATAATAATTAATGTTTTTGTGCCAACACTTTCAAATACAAATAAAAAACTGTAAAAGTAGCCATATACACGGTTTTGAAACGTTTATATTATGTATCAATATTTTGGTTGATAAATAAAAGAAAAATCTAGAAAACTGTAGTAGTGAATATTTTGGTTGTTAAATAAAAAATAACGAATTTATTGTAAGTGTGTGGGGATGGGATTTATGATAGAAAGAGGAATGGAGCGCATAGACGATGAACGCCGATAAAAACAAAAAAACATCAATCATACATTTTCTCAATTCAATGTATTTCATTAACGTAACGGACATATTCATTATTTGATCTCTTAAAAGTTAAATGTAAAGTGAAAAAAAGTAATATATTTTTTATTCTAAAGTAGGAAAATGAAATAAAGAAAATCAATATTAATTTCGAAGAGCAATTGAGTGTACGATATTTTTTGTCAGTCCGTCTTTAGCCAACACAAATAAACTCGATGGTTTGCCCACGCGAGAACATGCCACGTATAATTGTCCGTGTGAAAAATATGGTGTGCCCAAATCTAAGCCGCAAACAGATATCGTTTGGCCTTGCGACTTATTGATTGTCATTGCGAATGCCAATCTAATAGGAAATTGAACGCGTTTGAATTCAATTGGCAGGTCTGTGGGAATCATTGGAATTCGTGGCAGCAAAACATTTTCGGCTCGGAATTTGCCATTCAAAATGGTGGCTTCAATAATGTTTTTCATCAATTTTTTAATGATCAATCGCGTGCCATTGCACAGCCGTGGTGGATTCAAATTCCGAAGTAAAATAACCGGAGATCCAACTTTCAGTCGTATAAGGTGTGGTGGCATGCCTGGCAAATCCAGTGAGTTCAAAAACTCTGTTGGATAATTTACAGCTTCGTTGGCATCGCAAACTGTATCGATCGATTTGTATGATACCAAGTCGCCTGGCAACGACTGCTGTATCTTGCAGTTTAAATCGTGGACGTTCACATTTTTGGTGCCAAAATGGCTCTTTCTGCCAGCCACGCATGATTTATGTATTGTGTGCGTACATCGGGAAATTTTCGGTCAATGAGAGCATTTTGTGAATCAACGATTGTGCAGAAATTAGTGGGCAATTTTATGCATCCAGTATTTTCATAAATAGCAACTTTTCCATCGCCGATATCTAACAATTGTAGCTGAACTTTTTCAACATTACGCCACAGTGGCGATAATTTCAAGGAAGCGTTGATCTCATCAGCGTACGTGGAACGTGGAATGACGGGAAGTCTTTGTCTGAAATCACCTGAAAGGAATAACAGAGTGCCGCCGAATAGTTTGTCGTTGTGCTTTATATCTTTGAGTGTTCTGTTCAACGCCTCCAGAGAATGTTTGTGTGCCATAGTGCATTCATCCCAGATGATAATTTTGCATTGTTTCAGCACTGTGGCCTTGGACGATTGTTTTTTTATGTTGCACACTGCGTCTGGGTTATTTTGAATATTCAGTGGCTTAAATGCTGAATGAGCTTTTCTGCCTCCATCCAATAAAGTTGCCGCAATGCCAGATGATGCAACGGCCAATGCGATGCCATTATTTGATCGTATTTCGGCGAGAATTAGCGAAATGAGAAATATTTTGCCAGTTCCACGGGGTGCATCCAAAAAAAAGAATCCACCTTGTCCCGCCGAAACAGCCAGCATAATGCGATCGTAAATGATTTTTTGTTCATGAGTCAGTAGTGGGACATTGCGAGTAACAATCGCTGCCATTTCTGCAGTATCGTACTGTAGTTCACGATTCATTTCATTGTGTACATTAAATTAGATGCACTTCGATTTGGCGAACTCATACCGAAATGACTGAGTGGTAAATTGGCAATAAAAACGCAAAGATCCTCGATAGCAATCAATGCTTCATTGTACATAGCGTCGCTGAATGTAATCGTTAAACCGTTGAACCGTATTCGATGCAATATATCGTCAGTCATTGAACATTTGTGTTTATCCCACAACGTATCTGCTCGTCCCGGGAAACATGTAGTCAACATTATAGCGAATAGTAGACGAATTTGTGTTGCTGTACAGCTCAATGCTGCTTCAGCAAGCATATCGTCCCAGTGATTGTCGTCTTCGAGCAAGCCGAGTGCAAGGCATGCATCTTTATATGTTGGATACTGTTGTCCATGCATTTTGCGTATATCTTAAAATGACAACGGGCCGGTGACATTAACCAACAACAGTCGCAGATGGAAGCACTCAATCTGTCTTGGAGTGACCGTATATACTCGGCCCAAAGTGTTTGATTTGAATAGGCCGGGGCACTCACCAATTGGTGTGCGTTGCTTGCGCGGCATCCACTTTTTTTGTTTGATTCCATGTGAAATAGCGTGGTACTTCAGAATAGAGTAGTGTTCGTGCTAAGGCACCGAAAGTATCCGCACGATTATACAATTCGAAAAATTCCGTGATTGTAGTTTTTGGTGGATTTATGGCACGCTCAATTGCTGTCTCGTTGGTGAAAAATACGCGCTGGCCGTTTTCAACATGTACGGCTAAATGTATAACTGCTGGGTCCCGTTCATGAATTTGAAAACCAAAGATACGCCAGACAGCTTCATTGGAGCTGATGTGTCGGCCAATTTGGTAGCGCATTATTTCGTCGTTGTCATTCAATCGAGGAGCATTCACATCGGTATTTTGAATTTGAAACACAGCCATATCACTGCCTTTATTCACATACTTACAAATGTATTTAATGCTCTTCACCGAACTGCAGAACTCAACATTAATATGAGCAGCGAATGTTTTGCTTAGCAGAGGCGAATATGGTACCACCCAACGATTATCAATGTCAATGTCTGCGTTGTTGATATTTGGCGTAAATGACTGTCCGCCATTATCAGTATTTCTTCGACGATATATTGGATATCCGTCGACATTTGTGATTGTGCCGTTGGTGAAATCTTTAGGAAAACGCTTTGTACATTTTCCATCTGCCATGCAAGACGATAAACGATTCAGATCACCGCATGGGCCATGAATCATGTTTGTGGTAACAATATCGAACAGTAGTTGATCAGTAGATGGATCTGGAATTTCCGCGGAAATTACACTATCGATTTCCTCAGGGCGTATTTTGTCAACTAACCAAATCAAAAAGTGTGCATGAGGTAATCCTCTCTTTTGTCATTCAACCGAATACATCCAGCAATGTGTGGGCCCGAATACGTGTAATTTGGTAATGAAGCTCATTAAAGACTTCAATTTTTGTTTGAATACACGTGCAGTAATATCATGACGATGTATTGCATTTCGGCCTGGCAATATGAAAGGTTTTAATCTCCTGCCACTTTGGATTACATGTAAACGTGATAAATACACATAATGGGGACATTCTTTGTCCATAGCACCAATCAGCACTTTCGGATGAGTGGAATATTGAATATCTGGCTCGTACTCGAATGCGAGACGAAGGAATGAAGCGGATGTAAATGCTCGATGTACTTGTTGGCGTTGTCGGTCATTTGCTCTGCGTGTGTTAACTAGGAACCGGCGCGCTTGTCTCCGTTCCAATTGTCGTTGTTGATTTCATTCAGCTCGTGCCTCTTGTGATTGAGATCCACGCAATTGCGACATGCTCACACGCACATTTTCGTTATCTTGTTGGATTTGTTCGTTTGTTCTTTCTGCTCTATTATTTCGCATGTTTGTTACTTTATTCGTTCGACGACCCAAATGGGCCGCTTTGCGTCTTGCTGGCATTGTTCACTATAATACACACACACACACACACACAAATAGACAAAATTGTTGTACTTACTGATGAAAAACGGTATACCGATAATGTAATTTGTTGTTTTAGTATTTACCTTTTTACAATCATAAAACACGTTATATTTCTTATAAATTAAAATAAATCGAACAAAATTTTGCACGCACTACGTTGTGATACATAACAAATGCAGAATGAAAAGTCAAAACGATGCAACGCTTTTCGTGAATGACTTGCGCATATGTGGATGAAAGTTCGATGAGGCTGACGCAGCGCCTACTGCCATACAACAACATAAATTATTTTGTTATGTTTGAAATATGAACTACAGTTAAATTATTTGGATATTGTTCATACAAAAATACTAAAATCGCGATTAAAAAATGGGAGAGTGGGGTAGGAGGGTGAAAATTTGAGGATATAGGTATTTTTTGATGCCAAATCAAAAAGAATACGAAAAAAAATTTTTGTTAGATATATAAAAAATTTTTGGGGATAAGGAGGACACCCTAATCACCTAGCGGTATGAAATATACTTTACGACCTATTCTCATACCTACCAAATATACATAAAAAATTTCATAAAAATCGGTCGAGCCGTTTCGGAGTAGTGCAACCACAAACACCGTGACACGAGATTTTTATATATTCGAAGATATGAAAAATTTAAAATTTGGTGTAATAATAAAAGTGTTAATAAAATCGCATTACATCTAGTGTTCATTTTTCATTATTACGCATTTAATCGCATTACGAGGTATATCCTCCAACAGGTCGCAAATAAACTATTTGCGCCTCAAAATCTGACTACTCGATTGATTTTAACATGAGTTTTTCAATTGATATTTCTTTTTTTTTTGTATTTTATTTGCGACTGGGTAGTAAAAACATAGAAAAGCTACCACCGACTTTTTGACGATGCAAATAAAATCAAGTAAATCAAGACAATTAATACTACTCAGTCGCAAAAGCAAAAAAAAACAGAAATTTCAATTGAAAAACTCATGTTTAAATCAATCGACTAGTCAGATTTTGAGGCGCAAATAATTTATTTGCAACCTGTTGAAGGAACCGAACAAACGGCGCAGTGGTTAAAGCTACGGCGGTTGGATCGGGAGGTACCGGGTTCGAATCCCTATAGGGGCGGGATGCAAAAGGGATTTTTCATCATCTGATTACGATCGGTGATGACGATGAACACATCTATGAGCCCCTGTTGAGAGTGCGGAATCCATGGGCCGACCCACCTTTCATGTCAGTACTATAGGCTGGCATGAAGCAATGCAATGTGCAGGTGGTTTAAAACGAAAGCGGGTCTATAGCCGTACGTCCTCGAGTTGGCTGGCAACGGCGTAAGGTAGGACGTTAAAAGAGAACTGCGAAAGAGTTGGGAGTGCCTTGAGCCCCAGAAAAGATTGTAGAGATAGAAACAAACAAACAAACCTGTTGAAGGATATACCCCTACATCTAGTTTTCATTTTTCATTATTAACTCGTGGTCAATAATAAAATATTATTAATCACTAGCCGAGAAATTTTGTTTCTCAAGCTACTAAAACACTTAATAATGATGCCTTTTACGACTAGTAGTGAAAAAAATAGAGGTGTGGCCAACACACGACTTTCTTTTACGAACAGCGAATTTTGAAAAACTTTTATAATTCAAATTTCCCGCAAACTTAATTAAGATTGTTTTTATTATTTCATGTTTTCTGTAAATTGTATATTTTTGAAATATTTGCAAAATAAATTTTCTGTTTTACGGAATCTGGGAGCTGGGAACTGGGACCCCAAAATTTATGTAAAAAGTTTAAGCATGAAGTTGCAGTTTGATTGCTTAAACCATTTGGACTACAAATTGACAGTCATATGTATATACCAACAGACACCACTTCAAAACTCAATTTTTTGAACTCATTAGTACACACGTAAAAGAAATAAAAGGTGATATTTATGAATTTAATTTTTTTCTTTTAATTTTTTGGAATTTGTATTAGTGATTTTTTGTAAATCTTATACTTTTTAAAATATGTGCAAAACACATTTTCGGGCCCAAGAGAGTGGCCACTTCCGGTTGACCGATTTGGCAATTTAACATACATGTAGGCTAAATATTTTTATAACATACAGTACGTCACTGAAGTGTGCAAATTAATTATAATTAGCATAATTGGGCTAATACACACAATAATTAAAATGACAAATGCAAGAACTGCTGTAACTCCCTGTAAAAAAGTGTGGGGGGGGGGGGCAGGAGTTGCGAAATATTTTTGCAATTATAAAACGATATATATACTTAAGTATTACAAACCCTAATAAGTCGTTAAAAAAGTTAAGAAACATGAAAAAATGATCCACATTCAATTATGTAATATTTGCATTAAAAACCGGAAGTATGTCACTGTAGTGTGCAAATTAATTATAATTAGCATAATTAGGCTATATATACACATATATTTATGTGTTGGCAAAACAATATTTAATTTTTTTTTTATAAAATTTTTAAATTTTTTTTAAATTTTTTTTTTTAATTTTTAATTTTAATTTTTTTTAATTTTTAATTTGTTTATTTTTATTTTTTTTTGATTTTTGGAAACATTTTGTATTAGTAATTTTTTGTAAACCTTATACTTTTTAAGATATTTGCAAAACAAATTTTCTGGCCCAAGGGAGTGGCCACTTCCGGTGGACCGATTTGAAGTAAAATTCACTGGGACCTCCCAATTTATCCAAAAAGCTTAAATCTGAAGTTTCAGTTCGATTGGTTAAGCCATCTGGGCTGTAGAGAGGACACAGACTGACAGACAGACGGACAGACAGACGGACAGACAGACGGACTGACAGACAGACATCATTTCGAAACCCACTTTTTCGGACTCAGGGGACCTCAAAACAGATAAATCTTCAATAATCTCAAGGTCGAAAATTTTCATGATTACTATACTTTATTTTACTTACGTAAAAGAAAGTAAAAGTATATTATTCAACGAGCATATAATGATAGCTGTTATTCAAGAAGGTGAAGTTTGCCGACACGAGCCGATAGGCGAGTGTCGTAAATCATCTGATTGAATAACAGCCATTATATGCGAGTAGAAGTAGAATACGATACTTTGTCCACGAACGACAAATAACATTGTGTTTTATAATCAAATCCTTTAAATACTCTTCAAATAATTTTCGTCGATATTTTGACGTCACAGTTTAATAATAATAAAGATGGCAAGAGACTACTAGATAAAATTTCAAAAATTAAATAATTTACTTGGAAGTACCTATTAGGGATTTTCCCAAATAGAATTCCAACGCTTGCTGACTGGCGGCTAAAATATTTCGTATGTAGTTTTATATGGTAAAACATGTGTTTAAATGTTTCATTAAAATATTAATTTCGACTAAATTAATTTTAAAATTTGATATTTATTATTAATCGATTAATGCAACATACTTAATTTTATTAATCATAAAAAAAAGTACGGGGACAGCCACTAATTTAGACAAGAAACTTCTATTTGTAAACATGATTTTATTAGTTTTTGCATGTAAAAAAAAAATGTAATCAGCGCTGCCCAAGCGTGGGGACAAATGAACTAAAATCGATTTTGGGAAAATCCCTCATTGAATAATGAAAGAAGGGACTACTAGATAAACTAGCAGTGAATAATGGATATCCTTATAATTGCCGAAACAAACGTATAATGAGCATATTGTACGTTAGTCGTGGACAAAAGCTATTACTATACGATAGGTAGACGGCGATTGGCATGTGAAGGGTCGTGTTTGTATATCAAAGCAGTCCTGATTTGTTTTAAATTTTTTTCCTGTAAACAGAAGATTTTTATTGTTTGATTGCATAAGTAGTGAAAAATGGTGGTTTCCTTTTCTCATCCTACCTGAAAATGTAGAGAGGTTTTCTTCTACGATTTTTCAATCAAGTATTCTAAACATATTGAGGACGCCAATTATTGAATAATCTATTCAATTCGAGTGAATTTTACTTCATGCATATTTAAGTCAAAATACTTCGGTCTTTGGTGTCTTCAATGGGGATAGCATTCACCTGTTATCTGTGTCATAAAGTAGGTGTGACAGTTTTGACAGTATTGATTTCTATTTTAACCAACATATATTTACTTATACAACAACAGCCAAACAGGTCAAAAGCTTCAATAACATGGCCGATAATTTAACACGAAAAATCGTATTCTAGAACTTTATACCGAAAGTAGTAAACAAAATTATACTGATATTTCTAACCGTGTAACTGACCATATTTCAGAATTTTATCCGAAAATCATTTTAGAATCCCATTTCCGACAAACATATCAAATTTCATCATAATCGCTTAAGGAATAGCCAAGTTACATCGTACTTTACCATATTCCAGAACGTCATCCAAACAACATTTTAGAATCCCATTTCCAATACACATGTCAAATTTCATCATTATCGGTTGAGAAATGGGCAAAGTTCCATCATACTTGGCCGTATTTCAGAACTTCATCCAGAAATAAGTTTGGAATCCTAGTACTTCATCCAAAAAATATTTTAGAATCCCATTTCCAATACACATGTCGAATTGCATCATAATCGGTTCAGAAATGGGCAAGTTCCATCATACTACCATATTGCAGAACTTCATCCAAAACAATTTTTGAATCCCATTTTCAACGCACATGTGATGAGAAATAGTTAAGTTCCATCATACTTGGCCATATCCCAGATCTTCATTTAAAAAGAAATTCGGAGTAGGCTGTGTCTTTTACACGGCCGTAGGTGTTTTCCCTGATAACGTTTATAAGCGGTGCGAGAAATGGCACGATGTATGGGTTTGTTAAATTAAATTTATTTATTATTAGCAACATGAAATGCCGCCCCGGTGGCACAGTGGTTAGCATACTTGCTTTACGCTCCGGAGGTCCCGGGTTCGATTCCCGGCGGGTGATGAGAAAATCACGGCTGGTTAAGGATCAATGAATTAATCACTCATTATCCATTAACAAAAATGATTACGAAACTTCAAAAAAATGAAGCGGCCAAATCCCTCTATGGGATGTAGCCCAGCGAAAAAAAAAAAAAAAAAGAAAAAAAAAAAACATGAAATGAGAGAGGTTGTTAGCAAACGATTGAGTACTGGGCGATGGTACGAGAAGTACGATATAAAGCGCAGGGTTTCGGCGGTGATGTGCCTGACGAATGTGTGATCCAGACAAGTGCCTCCCAAAGTCGTCGAGGCTAGTGTGTTGCAGGTGCAGTCTAGGTCGAAAGTGTCCATGATGAAGCGCATGAATTCGGCTTTAGCGATGATATCGATGTTAAAATCGCCGCAGAGCGCAAGAGGTATATCGGAGTCCAGACTAATATATGGCGGTACGTACTGGCTCCGGGAGAATGCATTCGAATTCTCTCGCATTCCAAAACGTCACTTTGTAGATCTAAATTTTAATTAGAATTTATGTGAAAATTACTTATTTTAATTTACAATAAATTATCTACCACAGATTCTTTACGCACAAATTGACACCAGAATTGTTCTCATCAGATGAGGCGTTTTCTCGCTACAGTGCTTTCAAGCATTTTTAATCGCTGTTCTGTAGTTTGTAATTTTAATTAAAGTTTAAGAGGAGATTAATTATTTTAGCCACAGTTTCTGTATGTACAAATTAACACAAGAATTGCTCCGATCAGATGAGGGGTTCTCTCGCTACAGTGCTCTCATGCATTGTAAGTCGCTGTTTTGTACTTTGTAATTTTAATTAAAATTCATGTGGAGATTAATTATTTTAATTTAAATTAAATTATCTGCTACAATATTATTAAGCACAAATTAATACTCGAAATGATTCGACCTGATGAGGCATTCTCTCGCTATAGTGCCCTCGCTATAGTGTCCTCAATCTCTGTAAATCGCTATTTTGTAGTTTGAATTTTTAATTCAAATTTATGTGGAGATTAATTAATTTAATTTAAAATAAATTATCTACTACCGGTTTTTTGCGTTAAAATTGACAGCATCGGATCTCCGATCGGATGAGCCATTCTCTCGATACACTGATTTAAGCATTTAATTTGTCGAAATCAGAGATTCGCGGCGCGGGTTCCTTGCGTGAGGCATAAAGCCGAAGGGCCAATCTAAGCAACCATATCTTTAAATTAAAATTATGCTTATAGTTGATGAGTAATTGTTTACGACCAAGGGCTAAATTTTAGGTCAGTTTTCTGAACATGATGTGTAAAACGTTATCAATTTTTAAGGATTACGATATTTATTACTAACAATTTTACTAACTATTAACTACATAGGTGGCTGAAACCGGGTCGAGTCTCTAATGCTAACATTCCTTTCTTATCCCTCTATCTTGCTAGGTGTAAAAAGGATGTACGGTGGTCTCGGCGTATCCGGAAATCTTGCTAAGTCTTGATCCCACATCTATATCAATATATCAATCCACAAATTAAATTTTTCAGTGATATTAAGGACCATGATGATCAATTTAATTAATTACTTATACTAGAGAAATTTAACAACTAAACCGTGAGGATCTCAAGGCTTTAATAATAATATTTAGTATATTTTTAATAGTGGTATTTAGACATCATCTACAGTTATTTTTGGTTAATTTCCTTTTTTTAAGATAGGTGGGCTATTGTTGATTAGGTTAATTGTATGGTTAATTAATTTTCATTACACAATAATTAATTCATTCATTACGTATCGTCATTGTGTTACTAATTATTGGCCAAATCTGTAACCGGGTCAATTTCTTTCATACTAACTAAACCTACCCAAATTCCCTTTATGTTATATGTAACAAGATGTTCGGTGAGGCCCGGCCATTTATAACTCTGGGAGATCTTGCTTAAAGCTTGGTCGAATACTTCAATCAATCAATCAATCAATCAATAGCCAATTGTTTGTGGCTTTGTCACGATCAAGAGTTGCAAGTCAAGTGAAGGTGTTTATTGAATCGAATCCACAGCAAGGTTGATGACCAGAGGCAATTCATTCGCAATGTAGTTTGTAACGATTTTTGGTTTACCCTGTCATTATGATTTGTTTAAAGTATAGCAGATTTAGTATTAGAATTAAAATTTGTTTTTAAATTTGTGGAGTAACCGGTTTTTTTTTTGTATGTATGTACGGTGATGGGGAAAAAATGAAATAATTAAAATTACGGGAAACGAAAATTATAGAGACGGGGCAGTTGATTTTTGGTTTTGAAAGAAAAAAGTTCAAGGTACGGTTTTAATTCAGAAGAATTAAATAAAAATATAGTAAAAATAATTGAAGGAGATGCTAAAAAAATTTGGAGTGGCGTGATTCTGGTTAGGCGACCAAGAAAAAGGAATAAAATTCACTTAACTAAGTAGTGCACGGTTTTTGTGATCTAATTTATCGTGTGGGTGCTAAAACATGTAGATTCATATATGCAATATGTATATAAATGGTTACGGTGGCAGTAATGTAACTGCAAATACCAAACCTAAAGAATTGTGTATAGTGTAATAAAGAAAAAAACAAAGATTAATGTAACCAAAACTTGAATTAAAAATAAACGAAAATTAAAAAAATTTATAAAAAAATAAAAACTATAGAATATAATTATATCAATCGGTGTTATGCTGTGTATAATTGGACTATGTTGTTAATTAATGAATTGTTATCATAATAAAGACAAGTGTATTAAACAATAAAAAAATAAAAAAATAAATAAATAAAATTAAAACTCAAATACAACCGGCTATCGAGTAAAATTATTTGCATCTACTCCCCACTTATTTCGGAATATACCAATCATCACAGTTGTTAATAACCTAAAAAGAAGAGCCTTTTTGTCTCCGGCGGGTAATCATCGTTATTCTGCATAACCAGCCAGAGGTAGAAACCTCTAAGTTTGGAAAGTACTCGTGACCCAGCAGCGGTATCAAAGATAACAACGGTACACTAGTTCACCGGGATAAGCGACCGCTGATGACCATTTATTGCATCACTATTTTGAAGAGGTAATTTTATAAATATTTAGAATTTTTTTTTGTCTTTCTTAGGAATATTATTGTAAAATCATATATATACATATATATATATATATATATATATATATATATATATATATATATATATATATATATATATATATATATATATATGTGTGTATCTACATATAGTGCATTGGGGACGGGATTACGCACTTTTTTTTTTTTTTTAAGTTTTCTTTTGTTTTTTTGTTGTTGTGTAGTGACTTGACTAGTATCATGAGCCACTAAATAGAAAGATTGTAAGAGTGCTGATGAGAGAGTGAGCTAACCGTTGTCCAGGTAAAACTTATTGTTTCGATCTATCCAGTTATTGTGGATGTTTTTTCGACCAATGAACCTCCTTTTTCGACTAGTAGCTAAATCCCAACATAGCCTGGACGTCGAAAGAAAAAGATCGTTACAAGTTTTTCAAGAGGTTCTTCATTAAAATCATATTTTTTTTGTCAAATATTTTTCTTTCTTTCCAATTATTAGTATATACAGTCAGAAACATTCAGATGTATACGGCTCATATTTAGAGGGAAATTTAAAGATAAAGTTAAAAACCAAACAGAAGATATCATATTTAAAATTTTATTTTTTATCAATAATGTTATCACCATAATATATTTACTTCATATGTATGTATTTTTAAAATAAAAAAAGGAAGAAAAAAAAGAAAAAATGTTTCGTTGATTTTAATTTGCCGTATACATCTGAATGTTTCTGACTGTACATATTTATGCTCATCACTAACTGACTACCTGATTGACTCGGGAACGTTGTTCTTATATTTCCAAATTATAAGCTCAAATTTTATAACTGAGTACCCTTAGGTATACCAGGTAATTAGGTCCTTAACAGGTAATTAGGTATATAAAAATTATATTCGTTCTGAGACAGGCTGTACCCCCTAGTATTTAAATAGTTTCACTTAATTTGCAAATTATTTCATTTAATCTGAAAGACTTATGTACTCACTCTTTTTTGTATTATGTAAGATTTATGTAATTTTCAAATTAGATGTAATAAAGCGGCTGAAGATGATGGTTTTTACCATCGAAATGCATTCCGTAAAAAAATTATAAATAAATAAATAAAAATTCACCATTTTTATTTAATTTGTTTTAATTTAAAAATTTGATGGTTTTTTAGTTATTCGCGTCGAATAGTTTGCTGCATACATATGCTCATTAGACGTATTTGGCATGTTCTAATTTTCTTTTTAATCGCTTGAACAATGCGAAAAAACTACCCAGTGTCGGAACACTGTTACTGTGAACGAGTTGAAACCCCAACTATATGAAATAGTTATTTTGAGTTATATTGATAATAAAATTTATAAAGTTTATGTGGATATATTTGTAGTACGTTTACAAAAATATTATTAAAATATATTGCAAGTTCAAAAATAAACCTGAAAAGTTCGAGAAAGGTCGAACATAAAGCAAAATTATTTTAGATATTTTCAAAAAACAAAAAAAAATTATCGTACCCCTCGAAACATGATGAATCATGGTAAAAATTGATATGCTGTAAAATTCCATTTTATTGAATTAAAACATAAACATTTTCTAATAAATAAAATACTATCGAAACCGTTGGAAGACCAAAAGCAATAAGATGTTTATAACACAAAACAAGGCTCACGTTCTATTTAGCTTATGTATACGTTTTCACATTTATGTTTAGCGTTTAATCATATAAAATTCTATTTTGAATTTCGAAAAAGGTTTATCCATATCATAAAACATTTTTTGTTTTTATTTTAATGAAATTAAATTTGATCGGAGCGAATCAACCCCACTCTGCTCATAATAATTTCCGATCGTATTTCACTGACAATGAATTTCATGGATATATCCGTGAATCTTCTGCTATTTGAATAATTAGCACAATAAATTTAAAGAGATTAGAGACCCTCATTTGGTCATTTGTCAATGCGTATTTCGTGTCGCAAGATTAATTAATTTCAAAGTCTAACCGGTCAATGTGTGAAAGAATAGTTTTACTCGTATCATATGTTATGGATTTCGACGAACGGAACACTAAATAAAAAAAAAATACAAACAAACACACAAAAACTTGATTGCTATTAGATATTCATCTCGTACCTAGTCTTATTGATGATCTCATCAATAAATTTTTTTTCTTCATCTTTACACATTTTTTTCGAATGGTGTACCTAAAGCACAAAAAAATAAAATTATTTTTAAATTGGTTGTTGAATTGTTGGTATTTTTTATGTACAGAAAACAAAGTTTCTGTGGGCGATTAGAATGAGTAAAAATGTAAAAGCTTGTGGTTTGGGTGGTCGGGGCGTATAATATCGAATGAATGAAAACCGATAACATGGAATGGAAAAAATGAGGAAAAGATTGATCGAAATGATAAATTCTGATTTTAATTTATTCATCTTATATATTTTTAGGGAAGTTTTCGACACTTTGTTACATATTGAAGTTGTAATAAAATTATTTATAAGTGTGTGTGTGTGATACAGCATAAATTGGTTACTACATAAAACGATTTTATATAATATTAGACCTTTTTAAAGAAATCACTGTACTTCACTTTCATTAGAACATTATTAATTAGGCCCGTTATTATGGTATCGCCTGCTCGTTGAAATTCACTCTCAAGCGCATTAAAAACATCTCTCCAATTCTCATTCAAAAATGTTTGTAATGTGCGCCCCAAAATCTCATCGTTATTAGAGGTCAGCTGTATTTGAACTGTTTTCGTTTTGGGCAGGAACCTTAACTTTTTGAGTTGAAGATATACTTTGTTATTGTGGTGCACAACGGTCGGATAAAATTTAACTTTTAGTTTTGTATCAAGGCCGGTAATATTAAAAATTCCCGTGCTATCGACTGGTAAAATGAGTATACGACCGTTCACTGCATAATCACAAGACATTTGGATACGATCTAATATCCCGTGCACTTCAAATTTTGAGTCTTCTGGATTTTCATCAAATCCAATCACCTTCGTTATACGAAAATCAGATAAACCGTCTATTTTTATATTGCTCCCAATTGCCTTGACTCTAACTGGTCCCGTTTCTTGAACTATATCGATTCTTTCAAATTCAATTGGGTTTATTGGTATTATGTTCAATGCGGGATATCCATTTTTAATTCGAGGCAAAATTTCGTTAATCGCATCTTTGATACACTCCACCTCACCGTAATTACAGTTGGGTAAATCAGATGCTGTATAGATACGAATAAGACTCAACTTATTTATAATTAACACAGTTGATATTTAATTAATTAAATAACTTACGGTATTTTGCAGCTGATCCGATTTGAAATAAACCAACAAGAAGTGAACAAAATGTTAACATTGTGCTTTGTGGTTTAAACTTCATTTATGTAAATAATGTAATTAATAATTTGGACGCCGCTTTTATAACGTAAAAAGCCTAAAGCAAAAAAAAAAATAAAAAATGAAAAAACATTTCAAAACCAAAAGAGATTACACAAACAAACAAAAATAAATACAAATCGGCAAAACGACTTATGCAAAGGTTAAAGATAAATTCATTAGATAATCAATTGTCTGGTCTGCTTTTAATTATTAATAGCCCCGAACTAAAATACGGTGACGGCCACAATATTTGACCTTCGTAATTGATTGTAAGTTAAACAAATGTTAATCGTTGGTTTTTATTGTTTTATTCATTGATAAATAATTCTTTGTATTCTATTTTACTAAAAATTTTATTAAGTAAACCAATCAAGATTTTACCAATCGCACTTTCGACAACATCACGCATTTCGCCGTAAACCTCCTTCCAATTTTCGTTTAAAAATTGATTCATTGTACGCCCAAGTTGTTCATCACCACCAAACAAATTTGTCAAATGGATCTTGACATTAGTGGGTAGTGCCTTATAATTAATTTTTTTAATTTGTAAATATTTTTTACCATTCTTCTCCAACACTTTCGGCAGCAATTTCATACTGAACATACTATCCTCTGAAGTCACATTTATTTTGCCGCTGCCAGTGATTGGTAGAACTAATATGCGACCGTTCATATTGTAATCGCCGACAATAGTCAGCCGCGGAATAACCCCATAAAACTCGAATTTTGATTGCTCAATGTCTTTGCCAAAGCCGACCACTTTTCTAATATGAAACGTATTCATGCCATAAATATCAACATTTGTCAATGCAATTTTAATTGAAACTGGCCCGTTACCATCTTGTATCATATCGATCTGTTTAATCTTGATCGGATTTAGGGTCGGTATATTTAAAGCTGGTACACCATTATTTGTTAGTGGTAATATATGCTCGATAGCACTTTTAATACAAACAACATCACCGTTTCGACATTTTGGTAAATCCGAAGCTGTATAAAACACGAAGTTTAAATGATTAAAATCACTAAAAATGATAATTAACAAACAAATGACTTACGATATTTTTGTGCTAATCCACACGTGAGTATTACACAAAATGCTCCCAATTGTTTAAACATTTTGTTTTGATACTGTTATTGCGACTGGTTGTGATTAAACCCTACTGACGATTGATCTTTTTATTAATTTTTCATTTTATTTTATAGTAACAGGTATTTATAAGATGCTGTCTTTATACACCTCTTTTGCAGTTTTCAAGTACATATTGTTGATGATTTTTCTTCAACTTGGTATTAACCAGTTTTTAACTTACCTCTGTAAATAATCAAAATATTTTTTATGTTACAGTTTTTCCTTGAGCTTGACTTTTGTTGCGCGTTAAACAAGATTTCCGAGAAATTTTTCTTGTTGATCGGTTGATCACTCTTTAGAATGTTTTCATAAAATATCCCTGCATCGGTCATCTTTTCTGTTTAAACGTGGCTACATTTTAATTAGAACTTTTGTGTTTTAGGTAACTAAAAAATCAAATTTGTTTTGAAAAGTAACAGCTAAATAATTTATTTATAGTATTGGCAATAATTAAAAGCACAACTTTTGTACTTCTGCTGTAATTTAAGCTCTACTCGGAAAATACATAAAACGTCAACACAAAAAGCTTTATACATTTTTAAATAGCGTATATACATTATACATCCACATGTTTGGTGTTCAACGTTCTCTCGAAACCTTAATGTGAACTAATAAATTTGTTGTTCTTAGAGAACAATAAAAAACAAATCAAAAATCAATTAGGTTACGACAAGTACATAGAGAACGTGATACATATTTTATGATTGTGTAAATCTTTTGGAAAACAGTAAAATTTCTTAATGTTATGGTAAGGTAATTGAAAATAAAACCACAGTTTTTTTATAGACCAATCTGTCTTAATACCATCCTAATCTAACAGAATTGACTACATCCATCGAAAACTACAAAATAGCCGTGACATTGTAACTCTCATTGAATATTTTTGGAATTGTACTATTGTAAGGTCAAGACATTCAGTTTTGTTGTTTTGTTTTATTAACCTTTATATGCTCAGATATTGAAACAGTTTTAGCAGACTGGAATAGTACAAATGTAAACCAGTTTCAGCAGAGAATAAAATACCCACTCGTAGTACAAATAACGGCAAAAGAAAAACGAAAAAACGACGGAAGGAAACATTGAATCATAAAAAAATGTATAGTCAAGGTGTATTTGCGTACAACTGTACCCAGTCCAATCATATGAAGGTTAAATTTTAACAAGATCGATCATGGTCATTTATTTATTGCAAGAATGATTATCTTAAATTTTATTGATGGGATTCCTAATTAATATTATACAAAAAAAAATATCAGATTATGAAATAGAAAAAATTTGGAAATACTTTCCGCCAGAATTTCTTTAAATAAAACACCAAATAAATCATCAATTTAATAACGCGAAGGTGAAATTCAATTACACATAAGGCGCATTTTGTTTTACCAAATTCAAATTGGTATTCATTTCGAAATCAAATATAAGTGCATTCTATTTGACCATTTGCAAAAACATTGCTTGTATCCAATTGACGACTGGTAAAGTTGAAAAAGCGCGTTAAGCGGACGATATTGAACTAAGTAAACCATGTAAACAAAAATGTGCTATATGAAATTATATGGAACTAGAGTCTATTTCATTTTAATTTTTAAGTATTAAAATTTCATGATTGGAAAATCTAATGAATCCATTATGTTGTTTAACGTGTGATTTATATATATTTGATTAATTTGGACAGTTTTATCATTTTAAACAACAGAAATTTATTCTTGAAAATTGGAGAAATTTCATACTATTTAATCTAATGTTACTGAAAACATAAATATTTTAAAAATATTGAATTTAACCATGTATTTATCATTCAAAGTGTGGTAAATGTGGTATAATATAATTTCAAAAATATTTAGTAACTCAAACATATATTTATAGTGAAATTGACATTAATTTTCTGCAATTTTCTGTACAGTTTTCTGGCATTTTTAATGATAAAACTGTTCCAAAGTCATCAAATATATAAAAATCACATGTTAAATAACATAATGGATTCATTAGATTTTCCAATCATGACAATTTTAATAAATAAAAATTAAAATGAAATAGACTCTATTTCCATATAACTTCATATAGCACATTTTTGTTTACATGGTTTAATTAGTTCAATATCGTCCGCCAGAGCACACCATACGAGTCGTCAATACCATTTTGGTATTCGTGAATATCCACTGTGTACTTGGTTTTCAAAAATCCAATACATAGTAGTTTTTAGCAGGGACGCGATTCCGATACTGTGTACTTGGTTTTCAAAAATCCAATAAGCCTATAGGCCTATTTTATTTGCCAAAGGACCCTATATAGGATAAGCATAGTAAATTGGGCCTAAAACAACGTATTTTATATTTTCCCCATAGATAAGCTTGGGCCCTGCTGCATGAAATGACTTTTTAGGGTTGGTCGTCCTTTAGTATATTGTTTTATAATTGCAAAAATATTTCGCAACTCCCTCCCACTTGTTTACAGGGTGTTACAGCAGTTTTTTGCATTTGTATCTTGAGCGATTTCCATTGTTATTATTCGAATTATTATAAAAAGTGACAATATTTAGATCTATACCCTTGTATTTAACATTGATTTTTAAAGTTTGAATTCTATTGTAAACGATTGTTAGGTTAATTAATTTCCAACTTAATTAATAGCCAAAGTAAATTAATAGCCAAAATTTAGATTGTTAAATTTTAGTTGTTCCAAAGTTGAATCGTTGGTCCACGTCTCACTCAGAATAGCTATTTGTATTTTGTTTTTGTATATATAGTGTTCAATTAAATTCTTGTTGCTTATAAGACTTCTTATATTTATTTATAAGATGTTTTTGTAATTTATTTCTTAATTTAATTTTTTGGGATTGTCTCCCCTATTTTTATTAGAAGATCATCGATGTGACCTGGATTGATTTTAAGTTCATCTGGTTGACACAGTTCTTTTAATATTTGTTTTATTATTGTGTCTTTCTTTTTAACTTCATATTTTAATTCGTCTATCAGGTTCTTCAGAATGTTCATCCTTTGTTCTGTTAACTTGATCTCGCCTATTCTTCTTTTTTATTTCTCCATGTTCTTTGTGTGAAGTTCTCCAAAATCTTGTTGTCTAGGTGTGATTTGACTGCTCTCAAACATTTTTTCCTTAGCCTCCCTGTAAGATGTTTCTTTCTTGACATTTTATAAAATTGGTTTTGTGTCCTTCTCCACAGTATTTGCATCTGCTTATTTCATCGCATTTATGTTCTTCTGGTTCTTTAATTCTCACACATATCTGACATCTTTCCTTGTCTTTGGCCCTGCATCTGGTAACAGTCAGCCCATAGTTCAAACAAACTTTACAGTTCATGGGATTTGATATGAAGTACTCCACTTACATCAGGATATTCTTATACGTTATTATATTATATGGTAAACTGATGGCTAAAAAAGTAACTTACGTTTTCTTATATTAGCCTCAGGATCCCATCTTGTCATCTTCTCTATCTTTTCTATTTCCGCTGACGATTTTATGTTGTTAAATATTTCCATATCCGATAAATCAAAGGGTATATTTTTAATAATCCCTTTTACTTTGTTATATGATAGTTGTTTGAAATGAAAATATTGTATCCATCCAGATTCTTCAAATTTATTGATTTCACACAATTGTTAGCGTCTGAGTAATATTTGAATGAGACCCGCACCATATTTTTGCTTACTTGTTCGACTTTTATAATATTTTCGATTCTATTATTTAATAATGCTCTTCCAAGTTTGATCATGTTTATATTATCTTTGGTCATTATTACTTTAAATGGAACCGTATCCATTTTATCATAGAGATTTATTTTAACCTCACTTTCCGTATTCATTTTACTACACGTGTTTTCCGTTTTTTTTTATTCTCTATCACCATTTTTTCCACTACACTTTTACTTGCTTTCTCGTTATAATTTACATTCCTTCTTGCCTCTTTCTGGTTATCTTTGATCGAATTATTTGTCTTACATTCTTTACGTTTACCTAACCCTACTAGTCTCGGTCTTTTATCAAGGTTTGTGTTAAATGAATCAGAGCCATCCCCAAATTCAATATCTGTATCCGGAATTCTATGTATATTCTTCCGTGTCAGACATTGTCTCGAAGGATTCTTCACATTCTATAAAATTATCTATCCCTAGGCTAAATTATTTATTTGGATATATGTACATATAAACCCTCCACCACTTACCTCCTATTTTAATAATAATAATAACTTCCTATAACCACTTAAAATTTTTATTTTATATTTAACCGAGTAAAACGATTTTTTCCAAACGAAAACTTGTTTAGTTTTGCCGTAGTATACATAGCCGACGGCATCATTAGCAGGCAGAACCGTCATCATCAGCAATTCTACGTTTCACTGGAACAATATCACCCAGGAGATAAACGTAAGTGTTTGCACATTTTCTCCTAGTTCATTCCTAAATTTCTTAATAAAGTTTTTTTTTTTTTAAAAAAATATACAGTAGTTGCGTTTTTATTATAAATATATTTCTCTGCGTTTCTGTGATTCGTTCCGATAGCGCAGTTGTCTATTACTACATCGGGAATGTTGGCATTCGTTTTTCTTTTTAAATTAAATTAAATCAGCATTTTTAGGCTGAAATAAATAAACGATTTTTACGGGGCACATTTTATTTTTTAAGTGATATTATAATGGGTATCGATGAGGGCAGTACCTCCTCTCCAGTGGACAATCCGGACATTTGTGCTTGGTACATCGACACCGACATTAGAACAACTACAACAATACGTAGAAGAACAAGTTCGAGTTAGGCAAGCTACGGGAGACAATGTTCTCAAAGCTGGAACAACCAGTACTATGTCAAATAATCCACCAACATTTAACATCACTACACCAACTCAACATGTGGCCGCCGCAACATTTAAATCACCGCAAGCATTATATAACCAGAATCCAGTGGTATGGTTCAACATCCTGGAGCAGGCTTTTCAACTATCCATGATCACCACTGAAAGGACAAAATACGCGCATGCTCTTTCGGCGCTGGACGCACGACATCACGATGCCTTCGCGGATTTAATACTAAGAGATAAAGGTACTACACCATATTCAACCTCTAAAGAAGAAGTGACGCAGGTACTCGGCGAGTCAGAAAGATCCAAATTAAATACTTTTACTAAATAAGTTTAGATTGAATGCAGGACATACATTTGACGACAATGCATTAAGGCAACTGTGGATGAAGCGATTACAATCACAGGTACAGATGATTCTAACACCTTTCGAAAACAACATACCATTAAATACATTGGCAACTCGAGCGGATAATCTTTTAGAGACTTTAGTACAAACAAATTCTGGGCAGATTAACAAATTACAGCTTGCACGACTACAACAACGGAAGATAACCGAAATACAGGACCTTCATCATCAAAGGCAGATATGTAATACCTTTAACAATACAAGGTCACGATCTTCTAATAAAACGTAACATGGAAACAAGAATCGATCTCGCTCCGCATCGCGTAATAAGATAAATGCAAAGTATGACCAGTGCTACTATCACTTCCGATTTGGCACTAGTGCACGAAAGTGTGTACCTGGTTGTAAATTTTTCGATAAAACAGCTACGCACGAGAAAAAGGATTTTTAGATTCCCATCAACTGGTGACGGCTGCTATTGATGGTAACGAAATAAATCGGTTGTTAATTTAAGACACAGTATCAAAACTTAAATTCTTAATAGATACTGGCGCAGATATTTCGGTACTTCCAGCTAAATTCCTGAAAAATCCTCTTTCGGCAACCACTTCCAGGCTTTTTGCAGCAAACGGTACACCCGTCCAAACATTCGGTACTAAATTCCTTAAATTAGATTTTGGTCTTAGAAGGGAATTTAGTAGGGAGTTCGTGATAGCCAATGTTTCTACACCAATGATCGGGTCCGATTTTAAAAAAAAAACAGGTTTACTAGTGGACATACAGAGACAAAGGATAATAGATCCATTAACCGCTCTGTTTGCCAAAGGTGTTATGTCATCGAATACAGATCAAGCATTGTCAATTCTGGATAAATCTATTTTACCGCAATCAATTAAAAACATGCGAATTCACTAAAATGACTTTCGGGCTTAGGAATGCAGCACAAACTTTTCAAAGATTAATGCATTCCATTCTATCCAGCCTAAATTTTTGCTTTGTTTATTTGGACGATGTCTTAATCGCTTCAAAATCTTTTGAAGAACATTTGGAACATCTAAATGTTGTCTTCCAGAAATTTTCGGAACATGGTTTGATCATAAATCCAGATAAATGTGTTTTTGCTTCACACGAAATCAAATTCCTAGGATATACGGTTAATGAACAAGGCATTTCACCCACTCAGGAAAAAATCGAAGTAATTAGAAATTTTGAACGTCTCAACTACAGTTAATCATCTCAAAAGATTTTTGGGTATGATTAATTTTTACCGACGTTTCATTCCAAATGCAGCTTACGACCAAATTTTAATGAAAGATTTTTTGAAAGGTTACAAAAAAACAGTAAAACTCTAATTCAATGGTCAGATAGTTCTATACAAGCCTTCGATAATTGTAAGGAAAAATTGTGTCAAGCAACTTTACTTGCACAACCCTCCGCTACGGCTAAGTTAGCCATTATGGTCGACGCATCGGACACAGCGCTTGGAGCAGTGGTTCAGCAGTATGTTGCAGGCGATTGGCAACTACTCAGTTTCTTCTCAGTACGTCTGAACGAAACACAACAACGATATAGTGCTTATGACAGAGAGTTGCTTGCAGCTTATTCTGGCATTAAGCACTTCAAATATTTGTTAGAAGGGCGTGAGTTCACCTTGTTCACGGATCATAAAAAGCATCGCCGCGACAATTTCGACACCTAGATTTCATCGGCCAATTTACTACCGATATCCAACACATCTCCGGCGTAAATAACGTCATTGCAGATACTCTTTCGCGTATTAATCAAATTTCTATCCCTGAAAGCCAATGATGACGAACTACGAGAGTTATTGAATAATAATTCAAATACATCACTCCAACTTAAGCAAATACCTCTAACATTCAATACCAACAAGTTCATTTGTTGTGATATTTCAACTGGTATACCAAGACCTTTTATTCCAATTAGTTTTCGGAAAACGTAATGTATCACATCTCGGTACTTATGTAGTAGCATCGCAACGCTTTTCAGAAATTCATTTAGACATCATTGGTACATTCCCTATTTCTGGAAATAATTGATATTGTGTGACGTTAATATATCATTACACACGTTGGGCTGAGGCGGTTCCAATTCCGGATATTACTGCTGCTACGGTTGCATTCGCAGTGTATTCTGTCTGGGAAGCCAGATTCGGCGTTCCAGATTTCATCGTAACCGATCAGGGGACGCAGTTCGAATCTTTATTATTTTCAGAACTTTCGAAACTATTGGGATTTCAACACAGACATACAACGAGTTACAATCCGAAATGTAACGGTATGGTGGAACGATGGCATCGGGTTTTAAAATCTGTGCTAATGTGTCACGACCGAGCTGACTGGAATAACATACTACCACTGGTACTACTGGGACTACGGACCACATTTAGCGACGAACTAAAGACTACACCTGGTGTATTCCAGCTGAACTGGTTTACGGAAGCACGTTACGAGTACCAGGACAATTTTTCGATCGAACCGGTGACAACAAAATTTTACAAACTGACTTTGCACAGAAATTACAAAAACATTTCGACGAAATTAAACCGACTCCGGCATTGAGACACTGCAACAACAAAATTTTTATTTCGAAAAATTTAACAGAAACAACTCACGTTTTCTTACATACGGACGCGATACGAAAATCCTTAGAACTACCATACACTGGGCCGGACAGAGTAATCGACAGAAACGACAAAACATTTACCATCGAAATTAACGGCAAACACAACAAAGTATCCATTGACAGATTGAAACCAGGACACATTGAAAACATGTAACAGGACACTAATCCTATTCAAGACAACGGATCAAATGCAAACAGACTTACTAACAATACAAACGTCAACACACGTAAGGTATCATTCAACTTACCCGGAAAAATAACAACAACACAACCGATCACGACGAGAACTGGTAGAACAATCAGACGCCTCTTCGGTACAGATAAATACTCACTATTATTACGTGAATTATGGAGAAATTCACTGGAGGGGGAGTATTGTGGTGGCTTCAAACTTTCTGTGTATGTTCTTATTTTTGCACGAAATGTCAATATTCTATCGAAACGAATACAGCAACGATTGAATGATTTATTTTCTATCCATATTTTATTTTGATCAGTGATTGTCCAAGTAGTCAGGGTTAAATCTGAATGGAGTAAGTACAATTGGTGAGATATACAGCCCTCAAATTGCAATTGGAGAGATATCCATCTTTCTGAATTAATTGATGAGATACACCATCTTCGCCAAATACACTACCTATCCACATGGATATCGCAATCAGAATCTGGTCAATCAGCTCGTTTTGTTTACTTTATGAAATTGAAAATATTTGACAGCTCTGTTTTCTGTTACATTGTAAAAACAGTCTCGAAAACTGTATTATCGACCATAACCTCATTTACCCATGCGCAGGTAGCGATAATGATTGTTGCGAAACTTTTTTTACTCTTGTATTTTGGGTATTTAAGAATAAGCCTTTTTGAATTTTAGTTAGTCTCTTGTGTGTTCTGGTTTTTGGTTGTCAAATATGTATATAGCTGTAAAAAACTTTCCATTGTTTTTATTAACTTGTGATATAAAAACTTATAACCATTAAAAGTTAAATAAAAAATTGTTTTTGTGTGGTGAAAAATAAAGTTCATAAAAATACAAAATAAAATAATAGTGTGTGATTTAAAAAACATTACAGTTCACTAAAAAAAATCTGGTCGTATGATCAATAATTCGAGAGTCTTTCGCGCAAGGTAAATGCGTCCACCAGTGTTTGGACAATTCGATTGATGATACCATCCAGCAAAAACTTCTGTGCCTCTCCACAGGCAACGTTCGGTTTAAATTTAGTTGTATCACAGCAAAAGATTCTGTTATAGCGGCCGTTCATTTTCTCGATCAAATGTAAAGTTCTAAGGACCAAATGTATGTCCTACTTCAAAAAATGAAAATACAGAGTACGATAGTAGTCGCGATTATACCGTAGTTGCAGACCAAGCACAAGGCAAATCATAGCCAACTCTATTGCATACTGTGTCCACGTTAGTAACTGTCGCTGTTACAGAAACCCTCGAGGAAATATCAGATTTCCATTCGAATTCGAGAGATTTTATGTCTCATGTTTCAAGAATAAAATTGTACTCTATTTCGTTTTTCAATTTTGTTTTTTTTCTTGCTATCTCAGCTTTCTCGAATAAAACAACATTCTATTTCTACTTATACTCATGATTATTTATCACTCAAATTTTTGTTTAGTGATACTTTATCGAATTGAAGGAAAAGAAAAGTACGCAACAAAAAGAGATCACAATAGAAAAAGCGTAATCAAAAAGCGAAAAAGAGTACAATTTTATTCTTGAAACATGAGACATTAAACCTATCGAATTCGAATCGAAAGTGATGTTACAACATCCCACCCCCGACTACCTCAGGTAATAACTATATAAAAGAAACAACAAAAAAAGTTGTTAAAATCAAAACAATCATGGTGTTTTTTGTTGCCTATATGTAAGGGGCTAAAACCAAAAACACATTTGGAAGGTTCAATTGTTTGAGTTCAGACATTTGTAAGGTTTAATGCTTACAACTGCTGAAATCCTTGTGAACCTGATGTAACTTCAATTGGTTTTGTGCATTCAGGACGTATACCTAGTTAAAAATAAATACTGTTTTTGTTTTTGGTTATTGTTAAATATAAAAAAGCTAACTGTTTGGTTTTTATATATTAAACAGTAAATTAAAAGATACTTGCAAAAAGGAGGCAGAATATCTGAAAATAATTATGTAGCTAGAAAGCAAGAATCTAACATACATTTAGTATTTATTCATGTGTATTAAGTGGATTGCCTAATTTACCGATTGAGGAAATTAAAACGGATCTTAAAGCTATAAAAGTTTTCCCTGCCGATATCAAAGTGCTAGGTATTCGAAATAAGCGCTATGATGATCATCAATTGTATATTGTGCCGTTCAAAAAAAGTGATGTGACCTTAAATCAATTGAGGAAAATTGAATTTATTTGCCATATAGCTGTTAGATGGCTATATTTTAATAAATCAACAAGTGTAACACAATGTCACTATTGCCAACAATTCGGACATGGTACAAAGCATTGTCACCTACCTTGAATGCAAAACTTCATTAACATGTGCAGCGTATCAGGGTAATCACCTCACTTCAAATTGTGCTAAAAGTAATAATTCTAATACAGCCAGATCTGTAATTGATCTAACTATTAAATGCGCAAAGTGCTCTGGTAAGCATACTGCTGCTTACAAAATGTGTCCAAAGAGAACTTCGTATTTAACAAATAGAAGAGAATTTGCTCAGCAACACAAGTTTCAACCATCCAATCGAGGAACACAGTCAGTACATCAAAAAAGACTTAATTTAAGTTTAGAAGAGGCACAATTTCATAAACTTCCCTCGTCTTCCGCATCAAATAACCAATATATGGCACAATTTTTACCATCAAGCAATCAGCCTACTTGTAGTTATGCTTCTAAAGCTGACATCAGGCCAAATACAAATGAGGAAGAGGACATGTTTTCTGCTCCAGTAATAATTAATATAACCAAAGAAATCTTCCAGAATCTTTCCGCAGCTAAAACCAAGATGGATCAAATTATAATCATTACCAATATAATTTGTAAATATAAACATTTACAGATAAACAGTTTAATAAGTTAAGTATAGTGTATTGGAATGCACAAAGTATTCAAAATATGTAAGTATGTACATTGAATTTTTTAACTACCTTTTAGATGAGTAAGTGGATATTGCATGTATAAGCGAGACTTGGCTGAATGCTGGATGCTCTTTTAGTCATTAAAATTTCAGAACCTATATGAAAGCCTTGCCAACTAAAATCATTGAATCGTTTGGAATTACTGTTAAACTAGAAAGTTCTGAAATTTCTATAATAGCTGCTTATTTCCCGGGATTTAACGCTCTCAATAATAGTGTAGATAATCAGTTTAAGTTTAAATCTGATATTCGATTACCGACCTCCGTTAGTGGGAGGTACTTTGTATGCGGTGACTTGAACAGTTCATGGAATTGTGTTAAAGCCAATCGTGCTGGAAATATTTTGTGTGAAATGAAAGACAGATTTGGATTTGAGATAAAAAATCCCCCTAATTATACATATGTGCCAAATTCTACAAGGAATTCTCCTTCAACTCTCGATATAATAGATATCTTGAAATTAGATATCTTGAAATTAGCAAACTAATTTCGGATAGACAATACGGCTTCCGTGAAAGCCGATCCACGATCGATCTCCTGACGTATGTCACGAACAAATGGAATCTCGCCCTAGAACACCACGGAGAGGCCTTTGCAATCGCCTTGGATATATCGAAGGCTTTTGATAAGGTATGGCATGAGAATCTTATTTGTAAACTTGTGGCATACGGGCTGGACTCGATGACCACCAGGTGGATTAAAAGCTATCTCAATGACCGAAAAATCAGCGTCGTGCTTAATGGGAGATCATCATCGACGCACTCCCCAAATGCCGGAGTCCCTCAGGGATCACCTTTGTCTCCGACCCTGTTTTTGCTACACATCAACGATTTGCTGGATAGCACTGTAAACCCTATCCATAGCTTTGCGGATGATGCCACCTTGCATTCTTCTATTTCATTTGAGGCGGAGCCTAGCATTACAGATCTAAATAATAAACGGTCAGAAGTCGTAACTTCTCTTAATTCCGATTTAAGTACAATATTTGAGTGGGGTAACAACAACTTAGTACAATTTAACGAAAAAAAGACACAAATATGCACATTCTCACGTAAAAAAAGTCGCAACGACTACCCATTTGTGGTAAAAAACCATATCCTTGTGGGTTGCGACTCAATTCGACTGCTTGGTGTTCAAATAAGTAACAAACTCAAATGGAATGAACACATTGTTGCATTGGCTAAATCAGCTTCAAAAAAACTCGGGTTCCTGAATCGATGCAGAAGGTTTTTCAAATCGCATCAAGTTCTCCAGATATATAAAACCTTCATCCGACCATGTATAGAGTATTGCTGTCAAGTTTGGGGAGGTGCGTCTGGTACCACCCTCCACTTATTGGACAGGGTTCAACGCCGCGCTATCAGAATCATACGGAATCCCAGACTTACTCAAGAACTAGATAGCTTACAGCATCGCAGAGATGTTGCAGAACTCTGCGTCTTCTACAGATGCTTACATGGTAAATGTTCTGCAGAACTATCGGAGAAAATACCACCATTCGTTACAACAACAAGAGTAACAAGAGGAACAACCAATGCACATAGGTTTACGGTGAAGCTCCCGAAACCTCGAACTGAAGAAATCAAGCGCGAATTTATATACCGAACATCAAAAAAGTGGAATTCGCTAATACATTTCAAATTTCCGAAGGAATACAACATGAATAAATTTAAGGTAGCTATTAATCTTTACTTGCAGGATCGCGCATTGGGTGCAGAAGCTCTGACAGTTACAAGGAGCTAGGACCGTTAATAAGTCCGCTCTGCACCCAATTAAAAAACTGATAAAAAAATAAAAAAAAAAAAAAAAATGTTGAATAATGGTATTCATCCTACTTCTCCACTTCATGTAGATAGTCAACTTGTCTCTGATCATAACGCAGTTAGGTTTGAGATTTTACATGAGACTACTCATCATATTCCTGATCATTATACAGGGTGAGGAAAAAGTAAGGAAACTCCTAAAAATCTCGCGGAGTTCGGTCAAAAAAAAATGACCAAAGTTTATTCTTAGGTATCTTCATAGTATAAACACATATAGTACTACCATCATACGAAAAAAATGTTTCACCGTTGAAGTTCCAGGCGTCGCGTCGATCGCTAGTAAACATTTAGGATAAAACGCTAGTAGTCGCCTAAATATATGCAAGAGCAACCAATTAATACATTAAAAACAAAACGACACAATACTTAATAGACATTTGTATTGGTTTTGTATACGTGTACATGTTTTATCCTACTCTAACACATTTCATATTATTGAAACACTGCGTCCAACAAAAATCTTTATACTTATAGACATTTTTGTTGATTTTGTGTATACAAAATACACCAATACTACTAATTTAGATTAGCGAGGTAGTCGTCATTCACAATTTCGAAAAAAAAATCAACAAAACCGCAATACGCATAGCAAAATAAAAATTCATTCATAATGAAGGATGGATGAAACAATAATATATTGCCAATGTCATTAGGTCATTACATTATTGTAAAAACCGGTTTTGAAGATTATTTTTGACTGCATTATGTGTTAATTGGATGAGAAAAATTTAAGATATAGTTTAAGTGCCATATAAAATCAATGCTTTTTTTTTATTCAGCGGTTCAGTCGGTTTATTAGCCTAATTGGCGATTGGCATGTCTCTGATTTTTGATTGTCCCTTAGGTCCAAATGTAGAAAGTTTAAATATCCATAGCAGTTTAATAGCATTTTCGAATAAAATTCAGGTCGATTAGGAATGAACTTGGTTATTTATTAACCGATTATGATGAAACTAGAAGAAAAATCTCGTAATACGGGCATAAATATTACTTCTTTAATTTCCACTAATGTAAATTTGGACATTTTGGCTTAAATATTTATGAAGTAAAATTCACTCGAATTGAATAATATTATTCGGTAAATTGCATCCTCAATATGTTTAGAATTAATGATTGAAAAATCGTAGAAGAAAATCTCTCTACATTTTCAGGTAGGAGGAGAAAAGAAAACCACCATTTTTCACTACTTATACAATCAAACAATAAAATAGAAAAAAATTAAAAAAAATCTGCTTTGATTTTTGTGCAAACACTGCACTTTAAGATGACAATCGCCGTATACATATAATGTAGTAATTGGGCATGCACGATGGAATATGGGCAATTAGGAAGGAACATGAAAATTTCTTAACAGATTATGATGAAATTCGGCATGTACGACGAAAATGAGATTCTAAGATGAGTTTTGGATGAAGTTCTGGAATATGTCCAATTAGAAAGGAACTTGGCCATTTCTTATCCGATTTTGATGAAATTCAACATATACGATGGAAATGGGATTCTTAAATGATTTTTAGATAAAGTTCTGGAATATGGCCAATTGGGACGGAACTTGGCCATTTTTGATCCGATTTTGATGAAATTCAGCATGTTTGATGGAAATAGGATTCTTAAATGATTTTTAGATAATGTTCTGGAATATGGCCAATTAGGAAGGAACTTGGCCATTTCTTATTCGATTTTGATGAAATTCGATATATACGATGGAAATGGGATTCTAAATTGTTTTTTAGATAAAGTTCTGGAATATGGCCAATTAGAAAGGAACTTGGCCATTTCTTATCCGATTTTGATGAAATTCAACATATACGATGGAAATGGGATTCTTAAATGATTTTTAGATAAAGTTCTGGAATATGGCCAATTGGGACGGAACTTGGCCATTTTTGATCAGATTTTGATGAAATTCAGCATGTTTGATGGAAATGGGATTCTTAAATGATTTTTAGGTAATGTTCTGGAATACGGCCAATTGGGAAGGAACTTGGCCATTTCTTATTCGATTTTAATGAAAATCGATACATGCGATTGAAATGGGCTTCTAAAATGATATTAAGAAGGAGTTGTGGAATATGGCCAGTTAGAAAGGAACTCGGTTATTTCTTAACCGACTATGATTAAATTCGACATTTACGATGAAAGTGGGATTCTAAAAGGATTTTTAGATGAAGTTCTGGAGAATGGCCAATAAAGGAGGAACTTGGTCATTTCTTAAAAGATTATGATGAAATTCGATATGTACGATAGAAATGGAATTCTAAAATAATTTTTAGATGGTGTTCTGGAATATGGCTAAGGAGGATGGAACTTGGCCAATTCCTAATAGATTTTGATGAATATCAGCATACACCAGGAAAATTTGATTCTAAAATGATTTTTAGATAATGATCTGGAAAGTGGCAAATTAGAAGGAACTGGACCATTTTCAATCCGATTTTAATAAAATTGATGGGCCATATTCCACAACTTTATCCAAAAATCATTCAAAAATCCCATTTCCCGCACAAATGAAAAATTTAAATATAACCGGCTAAACAATAATCAAGTTCCATCCAACTTGGCCATATTCCAGAACTTTATCCAAAAATCATTTAAGAATCACATTTCCATTGCACATGTCAATTCTCACTAAAATCCGTTTAGCAATAGCGAAGTTCCATCTTAGTTGGCCATATTCCAGAACTTTACCTAGCAATCATTTTAGAATCCCATTTCCTTAAGTACATATTGAATTGCATCATAATCGATTAAGGAACATCCAAGTTATATCCTAGTTGGCCTTATTTCAGAACAGTGGATATTTTTTAATGTGTTACAGTTCGCTTACAAATAAGGCTTTCTAAACAGAGCATTTTAGAAGGTTTAGAATACCGTTTTCCGTAATAACAAGAGCAAGAGCGAAATAATATTAATAACGATTTTATCCATCAGAGCAGAGCTTATTTGTTTTTTCAATATAGCTCAATAACAAAGAGCGAAAATATGGTAATACAAACGCAATAGCGGAAGAGCAAGAGCATTATAAATAAAAATAATGCTCCTGCTCGTCAGAGCGATATTTTTTGTTTTACAATATCGCTCCTTATGAAGAGCGTTTTAATATTTTTTATTTTCGCTCTTGAAAAAGATCAAGAGCGAAGAGCGAAATGATATCCCTTTTTAAACTCTGGGGCCTTACTATTGATTTCGATCGCCGTCGTTTTATGGTCGTTTTACTATATTAGTACTATTGTTTTCGACCGTGTAAAGGCGATCGTTATTTATCGACTGTGGTCGAAAATTTAAGATACATATTTCACCACTCTTTATTTTCGACTGTCATCGATTTCAATTTTAATTTAACGATCGATTTTAATTTAGAGATGAATAAAATTTATCGGCAAACGAAGAAAGGAACAAATTAAAAAAAAATGTATTTCTTGAAATTAATGAAATTCAAGTACCAGAAAGAACGAGACATGAGGCAAAGTACCGAATATTTGAATTAATTTTTTAATTCAATTATTTTGTGTGAAAATGAATTACTAGTACCTAAGAATTTTATTATTATTTTGATTCGTTATATAATTTAGAATTAAAAAAAAGGCTGAAATAAAAATAAATAATTTGAGGTTTTTGTTTATGGTATATGTATGTTTATTAGTCCAATAACCGAGAAATGATTAAAAAATGTTTGACGCTTTGGTGGTTTGACACAAGAATAGTACTAAAATATTATATTTTATGCTGGTAATACTTGATATATATAGTACTAAATTTTTGTTGTTGATCGAAATGAATAGTATGAAATTTTCCGACGGTCGTTCAAAGAGAGACGATAACAAACGAAGGCGATATAGCAGCTGTCGAAATCAATAGTTAGGCCCCTGGAATTCTGGAATTATAGTATTTCTTTAAAAAATATTATTTTTAGCAACAGACAGTAACAGTACGGATATCAGTATAATATTGGAACAGGGGATGCTCTTATAGATTTTTTGCACCCTATTTAAGATGGTTTGAATAGTGATAAGAAGGTTACTGGGTTGTTTTTGGATATTACAAAGACTTTTGATACCGTATCATACAAAGCATTACTGTTAAAGTTGAAGCACGCTGGGTTTGGAGGTACTCCCTATGCCCTGCTTGAGTCATGTTTATCTGACCGCACTCGGTGTGTTCAGGTTCACGACGTATTTAGTGACTATTTAACAATTGATAGCGGAGTACCGCAAGTATTCAAAAATCAGCTGTAAGAAGTATTAATTTTAAAAACTCGCGCCACCATAGTTTCGAATTATTCAGAATATCTCATATTTTGAATCTGCGAAATCTATATACACATTTATAAAATTTTAAAATTGTTTACAAAAGAGGCGGTTACACAAAAAAGAAAATAATTAAAAATGTAACTCTACCTAACAGTGGGCCGTGTCACGTGCCTTTTACAAAGATTGAGGCTTGTAGAAGATTTTTTTCGTTTATTGGTCCTTATTTATATTTAGTTCACTTTTTTAAGCTTTATGTTATAATAAAATAATTTTATTTGGTTTTTTGCTTCATATTTCATTTTTTATTAATTATTTAATAAAAACCCGACGTTTCGACGGTACATTCTGTCATTCTCAGGGGCACCATTTTTTAAACTGTGAAAGTGTTTTTGATTGAATCGCCAACCATAGAGTTCTAGATGAAATTCTGGAATATGGCCTATTAAGGAGGAACTTCAACTAAAACTCATCTTAGAACCCCATTTCCGTTGTGCATGCCGAATTTCACCATAATATGTTAAGAACTGTTCATGTTCCTTTCTAATAAGCCATTTTCCAGAACTTTACCTATGCAAAATTATTTTATAATCCCATTTCTATAGTGCAGGCTGAATTTGATAATAACCGGTAACCGGTTAAGAAACGCCTAAGTTCCTTCGTAATTGGCCATATTCCAGAAATCATATAAAACCAGTTTTAGAATCCCATTTTCATCTTGCATCCTGACTTTCATCATAATTGGTTAAGTAATAACCAAGTTCATTCCTAATCGACCTGAATTTGACTTGAAAATGCTATTGATGGATAAACTTGTATACGGGATATTTAAACTTTCTACATTCAGGTGTAAGGGCAACCGGTAATCAGAGTTGGACAATCCCTAATTAGTAATATATTATTCCTGTGCCGTTATGTAGTTAAACCAGTATATATAAACACTATATAGGTAGTTAAAAACAAGTTGACAAAGAGTGAATACTCGAAACCGGTCCTTGGACATAAAAAAAAAAAAAAAAAAAAAATTTTTTATATGAAAAATATCACATAAATGTTATGTAATTTTAACTGTTTATGTTATTAAATTTTTGGTTTTAATAAATATTGTATTTTTATTTTAATTAAAAAATATTCGCCAGTATATATGTATAAAAAAATCGAAAACCAGGAAATCCCGGTCATACTTTTGATACAGAAATCGAGATCCCAGAATTTCACTTGAGAATTCCTCAATTTCCTATGCGGATTTTATTTAAAGACAACTAATACTAAATAAACTGAAAACCGAGAAATCCCGGAATTTCCCGGTCATACTTCTGGGACCAGTATCCCGTTTGAGGAACCCTAGTTCAGACGTGTGTTCTTTGCATGATTTTTCCTCTCGTATATACATATGTTACATATGTAGGTCAGAAACGAGGAAAAACACGATATTATGAAGAATACTCATCTTTCAGACTGAATTGAACTTGATGCAAAAATATTTGTGATTCATATTGTTGATGCATATTGCAACTATTTGTGAAATCCCGAAAAATTTTAAAATATTTTTGACTAAATAGAAATTTAGTCATTCATATTTTGTAGATTTAATTCGAATTTAAAAATTGAATATTATCGCATTTAATTCGTTTTGAAAATGAATTAAGTTCTCAAGGAATAAATTCGTATTAATCTGCGAATTTAACTACAATACTGTTTATTTGATTCGCTGGTTTAAGAATTATACCGATTTTACGAAAAGTGTTTGCCATTTTTTGCGAAATTCGCCCGGACTGTTGTGTTAATTAATTTTACAAATTATACCTTCACGAAGGGCAATCGATTTAATACTTAATTATACTTAATGTCGCGGAATTAATTCATAATTCAAATGATTTACCTAACTTCTCGGTGAAATTGTCGGAAAATTAATTAATTTTTTTCGGCGGAATTAATTCACGAGAAATAAATTCAGGGAACCGAGAAAATTCCAGTTGTAATACAAAAAATACAATGTCAAATACAGGATTTTGTCCCACTTGGATTGTGTCCTATTTGGTTTCCGCTTTTTGATTTTTAAAATGATTTGAATGTTGTACCGTTTTTTTTGTTAACTAATGTACAAGTCTATTATATTACATGTTTTATATTTGAAACCTCCTGTAATAAATTTCAAACTTTAATTAGATTTTAATTCGGAAGTATGTATGTTTTGCTTTCCATTTTAATAACAATTAATCCAACAATTGTATTTGTATTTATATAACTATGTGTGTACATTATAATGCGAAATACAAGAATAATAAAACAATGCATTTGATCAACGCAACGAAAAAAAATTTCCTTGTAGAAAAATATTGTCGGGTTTAGATACCATACGTCCACACGTCCAAATCTCACATTTCAATGTTTTCAAGTTTCATGCTTATAATAAACGAATTAAAAAAAATTAAAGTATAATTTTGGAACCATATTTCTTTTTATTTTAAGTCTGCGTGAGCAGATTTGGGTTTTGCAATTTTTTTTATTAATATTTTGTGCTATTTCATGAACGTTACTTAAAAATACGTTATTACGTTATTTTTAAAATTATTAATTTGAAAATACAAATGATTAATATGTATACCATTTGGAAGTAGACCTCTATCACCAATGTGAATAATCGTCGGTAAATTAAATTTATGTTTTTGAATTTCACAATTTATCTAAAATAAGTAAAGCAACGTTCATGAAAAGTAAAGTAACGTTCATGACGATAAAAGCCCAAAATAATTTAAAAAAATACATTTTCATAAATTTATGTATGATCAATAAGTAAACTTATACTCTTTAAAAATTATCTGTGTAATATTTAGAAAAAAAATCGAATTTATTAAAAAAATCCTTGGGGACAAAAACATGGGAGATTTAAATGCAAATGCCCCATGTACATATTGTATTTCGATGAACCAATTTTTTTGTTGCTTCCAAAAGTAGCTGCTAACATGTTAACAGCCATCATTTACAAGCAATTTTAATTTAACGTGCAAAATCAATAAATGGCATTCATTCTGTTAACAAAATGAAACAGAGAAACCGAATTTGAATAAAAATGTTTAAACAAAAATAATATTAAAACTGGTTTTCTTTACAACAAAATAATGCCTGTGAAAATATTTTTATTTTTCATTCTTTCATTATGGATGGATTTGTTTTGTTCATTGATAAAAATATTACGATTTTATTCTTTTTTTTTTTCGAATAATCCGCGAACAAAGGAAAGAAATATGGTTTTTGCGTTGGTTGAACGAAAAAGAAAATTTCGACGCAACTACTTTGATTGTAGTTTAATAGATAGAAATAATAGATGACATTTAGGCGATTTTGCCTATAAGTTAGGCGAACTTGAAAATAAAAATTTGTTGAAAAATTAAAAACGATATCGGTATCGCCATCTAACACTTCACCGGTGAAGCTACGGTGGTAGTACTATATGTGTTTATACTATGGTATCTTTCAACAAGGAATTTAATGATGAGGTTGGTTGTGACTTTGACCTTCATTTTCAAGGTCATATTGAGGTCAAGGTCATATTGAGGTCAAGGTCATATTGAGGACAAGGTCATATTGAGGTCAAGGTCAGTTTTATAGGGAAACTTTTATTTATGATTGGCTATGAAAATTTAAAAAAGCAATTAAAAAAAACATAAATAACAGAACATTGTAATAATGTTTGTGTTGCTATGAAAATTATAAAAAAAATAAAAATTTTAAAAATAAATATTTTTTTTAATGTTCGTAGCAAATCATAAGCATTATATCCCTTCAGGTGACCTTGGGAGATCATGGAAAATAATATTCGGACGAACAATTCATCGCTCTTTTCGAATCCAATGTCAAAAATAGGAGTTTCCCTATATAAAAAAGACTTTGACCTCAATATGACCTTGAAGATGAAGGCCAAGGTCACAATCAAGCTCACCGTTAAATTCCTTGTTGAAAATTACCTAATACTAAAACTTTTTTTTTTGACATACTCCGCGAGATGTTTAGGGGTTTGCTTTCACCTCGCAACGTAAATTGTTTCAGGTGATCTGGAAGGTCATGGAAAATACATACTCGGACGTAAAATTGATCGCTCTCTTCGATTCTGTAATCAAAAATAGAGGTTCTAATTTAAAGAATTGACCTTGACCTCCAAATGACCTTGCAAATGAAGGTCAAGGTCACAACAAAGCACACCATAAATTCTTTGTTGAAAATTACCTAAGAATAAACCTTGCTCATTTTTTTTTGGACTGAACTCCGCGAGATTTTTAAGGGTTTCCATACTTTTCCTCACTCTGTATATATGGTTATAATAATGCTAACTGGGTCTTTTTCAAAAATCATATTAATTCCAATATTAACCTAGCTCAAGTGAATTGCAAAAATATCAAAAATACTGGTCAAATTGATGATCTGGCATATATTACTAACTTGTTAAAGGAAGCTGAGGTGCTGTATGTTCCCAAAATAGTCCCATATAAAATTCATTATGTTATTCTATATGACATCAAGAAAATTATTAATCTTAGAAATACCGTTCGGTGCGCATGGCAGCGTATTAGACTTGTTAATATGAAGAAACATCTTAATTATTTTACACATTTGGTTAGATCTAAAATTACCAAGTTTAGAAATGATAAATGGGATGACTATCTTGAATATTTGGCAGTTCTTAAACCTACAAAACGTAATAACATCACAAGAAAAAACAAACGCACTGGATTCATCCCCAGAGGATTCTGTGGGAAATTTGATTAAATTTCTTTCCTAAGGTGTGCAATGTAACAATTTTGATTTCAGCTTTGAAAATAATTTGGTCGTTGTGTTTCTACTTGAAACATGAAGAATGTAGAGTTTATATTTGAATGTTGGTACTGATTTTGAAATCATCATAGAGGGGAAAGAAAGAATGCGTGAATGTGTAATTTGTCCATTATTATGATGGTATTTAAAAACGATGACACGAAAACTTTTCACTCTCGTCTAATTATCGACCAATATGTTGGTGCGTTGCTTAATTTTTTTTATTCTGAGTTTAGAATATTTGCAGTGAAGAATATTTATTAATTTTTGTTGATTTATTTTGATTTTGGAAAGCTCTGAAAGATGGGAAGTGGGAGATTATTAGTATATTTTGCTTTATGTAATGTTTTTGTTTAAGTTTTGAATTTGGCATTTATATGCTTGATAATGAATGAACTAGTTCCCCTCCTAAATTGTGATGTTATGGAGATATAAAATGGAGTGGGAGGAGAAGAATCGAAAAAAAGACAAAAAATATCTTGCTGGAAGATGAAAAAAGATTGAGTTTAATTTTTTTGGGATCGAGACATCGAAGCGAGCAGATCGTTGGAGGAAAAGCGAATTTGGAAGCTCCTACTGACTATAATTATTATTTTTTTTTAATTTTGGCCACTTCGTAAATATTTACGATAAGCTTACATACTTATTTTGATAATTATTAAATTTTGTTTTTTTTTTACATTGGATAATTACGTTATTTTTTTGTGATTGCGAATATTTCGATTTTTTTTATTCTAAAAGCAATAAACAAAAATAAAAATGTTGTGTTAAGTTAAACATAAAACAAATGTTTTTTACATGTGATTGAGTAGTAAAAAATTAGAAAGAAATTATTAGAAGTTATAACCACAACATTAGAACACCGCAGTATCATTGCGACGGCTAATAATTACATTCGAAAAGCAAGATCTGCAGCAGCAGATCATTCAGTCCAGCCACGAGAGAGTTACGTCATGACGCTCGCTACTGATAAATATTATTTTGTTTTGTATTTCATTTTTATGAGTTTTTTTTTTATTCCTGATTTTGGTAACTAATAGTTTGATTAGTTTTTTCCTTTTCTAATTTATTTAATTTTGATTTATATAATTTTTGGTTCCGTTGTTACACGTAATTGCTCACCTAATCTACCACGCCCTAAGCTCATAAACTCAAACGAAGCCGGGAAATTAAATTAGTAAACACGGTTTTTTTCGGTATTTTCTTTGCCTTAGTGCAAAGTGGCGCCCAAATAAAAATTTATTCTTTACCGAAAGCGAGATAGGGTTTCGAGTATTTATGTATTGTAGTTAATTTTAATTTTATTTTGATTTAAATTCATTTTTTTTTATTTTCTTTCTATTATTTAGGTATTGCAATCCAGGTCTTTCAACCTCCGGATATGCTGTTTTGTTTAAATTTTTTTTTATTTAGTTTATATAAATTTCATAATTTTTAATAAATTTATCTAATTTTAGTTTGGTTATAACGTTTAACAAGTTTATTTTTATTTTTTTTATTTTATTTAAATCTGATTTGCTCAGATTCGATAAAATACTCGCGTTACAGGTTTTTATTGTTTTATTCATTGATAAATAATTCTTTGTATTCTATTTTACTGAAAATGTTATTAAGTAAATCAATCAAGATTTTACCAATCGCACTTTCGATGACATCACGCATTTCGCCGTAAATCTCCTTCCAATTTTCGTTTAAAAATTGATTCATTGTACGCCCAAGTTGTTCATCACCACCAAACAAATTTGTCAAATGGATCTTGACATTAGTGGGTAGTGCCTTATAATTAATTTTCTTAATTTGTAAATATTTTTTACCATTCTTCTCCAACACTTTTGGCTGCAATTTCATACTGGACGTACTATCCTCTAAGGTCACATTTATTTTGCCGTTGCCAATGATTGGTAGAACTAATATGCGACCGTTCATATTGTAATCGCCGACAAAAGTCAGTCGCGGCATATCCCCATAAAACTCGAATTTTGATTGTTCAATGTCTTTGCCAAAGCCGACCACTTTTCTAATATGAAACGTATCAATGCCATAAATATCAACATTTGTCAATAAAATTTTAATTGTGACTGGTCCGTTATCATCTTGTATCATTTGGATCTGTTTAATCTTGATCGGATCTAGGGCCGGTATATTTAAAGCTGGTACACCATTACTTGTTAGTGGTAATATATGCTCGATAGCACTCATAATACAAGCAACATCACCGTTTTGACATTTTGGTAAATCCGAAGCTGTATAAAACACAAAGTTTAAATGATTAAAATCTCTAAAAATGATAATTAACAAACAAATGACTTACGATATTTTTGTGCTAATCCACAGGTGAGTATTACACAAAATGCTCCTAATTGTTTAAACATTTTGTTCTGATACTGATATTGCGACTGGTTGTGATTAAACCCTACTGACGATTGATCTTTTTATTAATTTTTAATTTTATTTTATAGTAACAGGTATTTATAAGATGCCATCTCTACCTTTAACAGTTGTCACATACAGATTGTTGGTGATTTTTCTTCAACTTGGTATTAACCAGTTTTTAACTTACTTGATGTATAAATCTTTAAAATATTTTTTTATTTATGTAATTTGACCTTCAACTTGAAACTTTCGTTCCGTCAACACAAAAAGGTTTGTACATTTTTAAATAGCATATATATTTACATTATACATCCACATTTTTGGTGCTCAAAGTTCTCTCGATACCTCGTTAACTAATAAATTTGTTGTTTTCAGAAAACAACAAAAAACGAATCAAAAATCAATTAGGTTACGTCGAGTAAATAGAGAAGGTGACACATATGTATTTTATGATTGTGTAGGTCTTTTACAAAACAGTAAACTTTCTTAATGTTATAATTTTTAATTTATTTGAAGTTATAATATCCGAAAATTTAATCCAGTTTCGAACTGATGAGCTTATGATTATGAAAAAATCAATCTTCTCATCAGGCCGCAGCGACTGGACTGATTGTACCACAATTTTCATTCCATATATACAGAATGTACTGTGCAAGTTGTATTAGCGAATTATACTAATGCAACCAAATTCTCTTACAATTTTCTGTTTCTTCGTCACATTCACACAGCGCTATTCCTGTGTAAGCTAATTTATTACTAATTTTCTTTGTTCTACTCCACTCTAACTTGAATTAATTATTTAACAACGAATATAAAAACACAGTTTTTTTATACACCAATCTCTCTTGATACCATCCTAATATGACGGAATTGATTACATCCACCGAAACTACCAAATAGCCGTGACATTGTAACTCTCATGGAATATTTTTGGACTTGTACTATTGTTAGGTTAAGACATTCAGTTTTGTTTTTTTGCTTTATTAACCTTTATATGCCCAGATATTGAAACAGTTTTAGCAGACTGGAATAATACTAATGAATCGGTCTGTGCCAAAAGGTCAAATCTACTATCTTTTCAGAGCTACCGCTTTTCTTTCTACTACACTCTAAATGAATAAACTGACATTTCTAGTGCAAACGGGAATACCCACAACTGTTGTGGGTAGTGTATTCATTTAGAGTGTAGTAGCAAGAAAAGCGGTATTTCTGAAAAGATAGTAGATGTGACCTTATCGCACAAACCGATTCAAATGTAAACCAGTTTCAGCAAAGAATAAAATACATACTCGTAGTACAAATAACGGCAAAACACAAACAAAAAAACGACGGAAGGGTACATTGAATTATTAAAAAATGTATAGTCAAGGTGTATTTGGGTACAACTGTACGCTGACTGGTCCAGTCACAAAAAGATTAAACTTTAACAAGACCGATCATGGTCATTTATTTATTGCAAACATGTATTGGAATAGAAGTATCTTAAACATTGATTGGATTCCTAATTAATATACAATGAAAAACAAAATATCAGGTATGAAATATAAAAAATTTGGAAGTATTAAATATTCGGTTTTCCGCTTTACAAAAATTGAAGACTTACGAATCCACCAGAATTTCTTTGACTAAAACACCACATAAATCATCAATTCGATAACGCGAAGGTGAAATTCAATTATATAACATAAGACGGCAATTTGCTTGCCAGTTTTTTTGATATTTGGTCAATTACACTGCGGCAGTACGACTGTGACTTTTTAATTTTGTCGATGGTAATCGGTGTGACTCCAATTAGTGAATAATTTTATTTAATTCATTTATAAAATTCATTTTGTCCAAAAATCAAATGATGTTGATAATGCTAATGATATTGTCGATGGCGAGGATGATAATTAAGGCGACAACTGTGATGTTTGCATCAACCATGTCAACATTTTCTGGTCTTTGAGTCTTTCTACTCTTTCGGCAGACCTTTTCGTAATTTCAAGACGGCTGGTGTTACAAATTTTCATTTCTTGTGAGTTTTATGTGGGTTGTTACATGGTCAACACCATAATGACCGAAGCCATAAAACGCAATCACTAAAGGAAAATTATAGTTTGTAATTGGTAATTGTACTGAAATGTTGAATATCGTCCTAATTTGTTATGACAATAAGCGTCGAGTCTCCATCATGTAAGATGGCTTGTGGGAAAGGTATTTTCAAGTGATTTACGATGCAAATAAAAAAATAAAAATAAAACGGGGAGTAGTTCAATTTTTCAGCAAAAGGCTATTTAAAAATGAAATTCAAAGGATATATTGTATGTACATTAACACCAAAGTTTAATACGCTTATTTGAAAGTATATAAAATTGTCTTTCTAACGATCTATTACACGTGAAAATCTGACAAGAAATACTTAAAATAAACGTAATTGAAAGATGTCAACGTTGGAGTTTCCGACAAAAACGAATTATAACGGAACTCCGTGTATTTTGAACCCACCGAGTTTTTACTCAAATTATATTTTCTTTTATCCAGACTAACCATCTCCCCCCATTTCAAAATAATTGCACACCTTGCCTCCATAAGGGTGTCTGATTCCGCGTGGAATGGCTGTATTCAAATAAAATAAGCCTCAAATAAATTCTAATATTTATTTACAATTTTCGTGCTAAAATAACCTATTTTTAATCGTAAATTTAATTTCTATTTAATTTTTTCCCAAATTTTTTTGGTCACCAATATGTTGGCCCTTTCATATGAAGATTCCCTGCTTGCTAGACGACTTAGTGTTTGTTCCAATGTTAGTCTAACAAATAAAATGGGTATACAATTTGGGGCTCCCCTTAGACTGTGACTCGTCTCGGCGATCGAGGTGATTTATTATCAATGTGACCTTCATGAACAAAATATGGGGGTTTACTCAATATATTGCCACCAGCTTGCGGTGGTGAAAGTACCCATTGTAATTCAAGTGTAGAAAAGAGCCGACATAAATTGAGATTGAACTTATTTGTGATTTTTACCCTAACGTGAAAGATATTTAGAAAACTGTGTATTAGGGTTTTGGGTAAAACCTGTACCGAGTTATAAGAAAATGACATACGGATTAATATGTTTATGGTGCTGATGATGACAATACCATAAAAAGTTATTAATATTGTATAATCTAGGACCTGTAATTTTGTTGGGCGTTTGTCATAAATTCTACCAATAAAACTGACCTTAAAACACTTCTCTCAACGCAGCGGAAGCAAAATTACAGAATGTTCATGCGTAGATAATCCAGAATGCAGTCTTTATGTTCGGCTGATAGGTCCAATATTTATTCTACTCACAAATAAGTTATTGCAAATGGAAACAGAATTAGCTGAGCTTTAGAACGCAGCAAAGAATTTTATTTTAAACTTGATATCCAAAAGTAATTTATTTCCACTTCTTATAATTTTATTTTTAAATATATTGAACCCCTCTAAAGTTCTACATGTTGCCTTCTTGGAAATATCTTTTACCCTTGTATGTCCATAACCAAAAAAATTTTCGTTATTGTATAACCGGCTACCCGGGTAGCCATATATACCCATTTTCTCGTTTATAAAGGAAACGTTTGAATAAAATTTACGTTTTTGCATGTTTCCTTTAATTTTGTGTTGCGGTAATGTAAAAAAACAAAAACGAAATGACAAAATGGGATTCCCCGACTTGAATAAGATTACACCAATACCTCGCTTTACGGCCTAGATACGTTCCTGGAAACTTGGCCGTAAACCGAAATGCCGTAAAACGAATCATATATTTTCATACAATTCCATTCAAATTCAATAAGATCCGTTCCAATTTAAAAAAAAAAACGTTTACACAAAGTTTAGTTTTTAGCTGAAAATGCATAATTTTCTGTTTTTCTTGTACATATTTATCTATTTCAATATTATTCACAACAAAAATGATGTATGTAAAAGAAAAATTATTAAAAAGAAATTCAAAAATATCAAAATAAACATTTATTTAAAGTAAAAAAGGTGAAAAGCATAATGAAAATTCATTTAAATAAAATAACATTTAAAAAAACTAAAAATTAGAATGTTTGTTCCGATGCTGAAGAATCATCTTCATATGGGCTTGAATCACTTTTAATTTGGTCAGTCACTGCTTCGGAAGGACCAGCCTTAAAAAATTGGTCCAACGTTAGCTGCTTTGCCTTTTTTTTTGCTTCCATATGCATATCCTTGTAGCAACTAATGGCAGTATCAATGCCTCGTGAAACTTTAGTGATTCTATCTTCATCGGGGTCATTTTGACGTAAGATGTTTATTCCTTGTTCGAAGCAAGAAAGTGCTTTTGATAAATCCTTTAAGGTTAACTTTCGGCAAACAACTGATTCCATCTCCTCATCTAATGGTGGAATGTTTTCTAACTGAAGCAGTTCTTCGTTGGAAAGAGGTTCGCGATCCGCTTCAAGCAAATCTACCACATCAACCTCTTCTAATTCCTCAAAACCAAGTTCAGATCCTAGGTTCAATATGTGTTGTCGAATTTCTAGAAGAGATTCAGCTTCATGATCATTCGTTGTTATGCACTCTGGCCATATTTTTTTCCAAACGCCGTTCATTGTGGTTGATTTCAACTCTTTCCATGAATCGCCAATATTTTCAACCGCGTCTTTGATGTTATATTTTTTCCAAAATTCTGTGATCGAAGATTTACCATCTGTCTCGTTAATCAGTTTCCGAAAAGTTCTGCGTAAATAATATGCCTTAAACGTGGCCATTACACCCTGATCGATTGGCTGGATTAGGGCTGTAGTATTTTTAGGCAGAAATTCAATTTCCACATCTTTAGATAACTCGGCTAAATTAACTGGATGTCCTGGAGCATTATCTAAAAGAAGCAGAACCTTGTTGCTTAAATTTTTGGTTTGCAAATATTTTTTCACTTCAGGGCAAAAGTAATTTTTAAACCAGTCTTCAAAGAGAATCTTAGTCATCCAAGCTTTTTTGTTGGATTTCCAAATGACAGGCAATTGATTCTTATTCAACCCTTTAAATGGTCTTGGATTTTCAGAAATATAAATCAAAAGCGGTTTAAGCTTACAATCACCTGCTGCATTACCGCCAAGAAGCAAAGTTAATCGTTCTTTGGATACCTTATATCCAGATGCAGTCTTTTCGTTCTTTGAAATATAAGTTCTTTCAGGCATACGCTTCCAGTAGAGTCCGGTTTCATCCACATTAAAAACTTGTTCTGGAAGGTATCCACCTCTTTCAATGATTTTTTTTAGAATGTTAGGATACGCTAGAGCGGCAGCGTCATCGGCGCTAGCTGCTTCACCTTTCACCTTTAAATTATGTAAATTATGTCGATTTTTAAATTTTTCAAACCAACCTCTGCTTGCAAGGAAATTTACGTCTTTCGAAGAATCATCTGGATCATCTCTCTTCAACTTTTCAAAAATGCGTTTTGCCTTTTCTTGAATGGTCATTTGGCTAATTGGCGTTCTCCGTTGGTTGTTGTCTTCAATCCAAATGCCCAATAATTTTTTCATTTTTTCCATTACACTGCTCCTTTGACGAGTTAATTTTGAAACACTAACCGCTGCGGCTGATTGCAAATGTTCCTTTATTTTATCCCTATTATTACGAATGGTTTGAACGGTAGATTTTGCAAGTCCCAGTGCCCTACAAATTTCTACAATTTTTTCACCAGCTTCAATTCTACGCGAAACTTCCAGTTTAGTCTCTAGTGTGACTGATTTTCGGCTCCTCTTTGCGTTCGAGACCTTGTCTATAATCTGCATAGATCGTTTTTGCGACATTTTGTGGTAAAAAAAAAACGATTTGTATAGACGATAAAACAAACACGTCCTGTTTATACAATTTTAATTACAAACTAATAAAAACACAGACATAACCCATACTCTATTTCTTCTGTTTTTCCCTTTCCATATTGCAACAAAAATAAGCAAAACCGAAAAAAATAAATGCATTAATGCGGGAGTTCCCCGATTTTTCTCTTTTTTTTTTGGCCGTATAACGAATTTGTTTGACCGTATAACGAAACTGTACCATAATTCTAAGAGGCCGTTATAGCGAAAAGCCGTATAAAGAGCGGCCGTATAACGAGGTATGAGTGATCATGTTGTATATGCTGCGAGTCGAGTCGAGTTTAATCCTAGTTTAACTCTCACTATATACGGAGTCGAGTTAAACTCGACTCGACCTAATAATTTGTCGAGTCGAGTTAAACTCTATGCACAATATACGCAGGTAGAGTTAAAAAAACAACAACAAAATTAAAAAAAAATCGTACACCATTTTTATTTGAGTTTTTGTTGTAAACAAGCGTCCATGTTTAAATTTTTGTTACGTTATTAGGCCCGATTCTGGGACGATAAAATTCATGTTATGTTATTTTATTTCACCGCTTCCTATATGAATTTGTATTGAAAAAACAAAAATAACATAACATAACATAAAATTTTAAATCCCAGAATACGGCCTATTGTTTATTAAGAATAAATTAATTAATTTTAGATTTATAAATTACGTGTATTTAGTGTAGTGTTAAAGTAGTTTTAATTATTATTTTAGTGTAATATTGATATAAGTATTGTAGTTTTAATAGTTTTAAATATTAGTTTTAAGGCTACTAATATATTTTGTGTACATATAAATATATACATATTTAATTTAATAATGAAGTGGAGTTATGCCGGGACCATTGACTTGTTGGACATTATTTATGAGAAAAATGTCATGGCATTGTTCGATGGGAAAAGATACCGCAATAGCGACATTTATAAAATGGTATCATCCGAGCTTCTAAAAAGAGGAAATGAGGAGAAGGATGGAAAACAAGTGGAACATCGGTGGAAAAATTTGAAAAAAATGTATATGGAGGCCAAGAGGAAGAATGGCAAATCAGGTGAAAAAGCAAGCACTTGCCAATATTATGCAGAAATCGATCGCATCCTTGGCAAAAGGCCATTGGTATCATGTGGGGTAAATGATGCTGGTTTCGAGGGAGTAGATGTAGCTAGAGGTAATTAAATGAAATCAAATTTGTTTAACTAGTATTTCGAGGAACTAATATGTACTTACATTAGATACATCACAGTTACCTGGTCCATCTAATTCAAATCCTGGTTCATCTAATGGCCATCCAATCCAAATTAACGCTGAACAACACGTAGGCTTAGACGACGAAGATCTTACAGCAGAACCACCAGGTAATAAATAATGCTACATACTTAATAATCTGAGTAATTTGTTATATAGAATATTATATCTAATATATCTAATATTTTAGCAAAGAAAAAAAAACAGAGAGAGATAGCTATGCTAAGTGCATAAAAACGATGACGGACAAACTTGTCAAATCGCAAGCGGCCATCTCGGAGAAATTTTTACAAGACCAAAAGGAGATAATTAATTACGAGTTCAACTTATATAAACAGTACAAGGCCGACCAAATGGAAAAAATTGCAAACCAAACGAAACAAATATTGGAAACTTCAATGAAAAGTTTTTTCGCCGGGATTAAAGAACTATTGGGAAATAAACCACATACACCAAGAATTTCTCCGTCTTGTTCATTTTCAAGACTGTCAGAACCGCCTGTTTATTGCCAATTGGAATCCCCTCAAGCACGTTCGTCATCACAATCTCCAGAACCGTCAACTGCTGCATCAGTAAGCTCGCTAAACACAAATAGAAACGAAAAAAACACACAAAGAATTTCTCCATCTAGTTTACATTCAAGCCTGTCAGTACCGACTGTTTATTGGGAAATGGAATCCCCTCAAGCGCGTTCGTCGTCACAATCTCCAGACCCGTCAACAGCAGCATCAGTAAGCTCGCCAATCACTCCACCAAAGCCAGATTTACCGGAGAAACTGCCAACGTACTTTCAAGTATGGAGTGATGAACACTTGGATTACGTTTGAAATAATATCCATATTAATCTGTGATGATATTATTTATATCGTATTAACGTATACCTGTGATGAACACAAAGACTATAAAAATAATTTATATTGATATCTATTAGTAGTAAGCATATATTTACAATATTATTTATTGAATATTATTGATATTATTTTTGAATTATGTGAACATAAATAAATGACAATAATAGTCAATTTGAATTTAGGTAATTGTTTTTTAATTGTGACAGCTGTGGTTTTCTCAGTTAATTAGATCGTTTTTCTGTTTGTGAAAATACTCCGGTTTCATCGGACCGATAAATAGCTACAGTTTATGTTTCTTGATTTCTGTACGTTTTTCATCGGATGTTACATAATATTGCACAGTAACATTTATTTTTATGTGTTACTTGATCTTTACGCCGCTACGTGGGTACTACTGTCGCTGTAAAATGTTATGGAGTGAGCAATTAAATTGGGTATGAACAATAGGTGAAATTCACTCGTCATCGACATTTTCAACCAAAACTTACAATAAATCCTTTAATCAACCAAGGGCAACAGACGACAAACTGGATCACCAATAGCAAATACTGTCCCTTCTCTTCCATAAAAAGACTAATTAGTAATTTAGAATTTATTAATATAACAAATCTTTTAAATAAATTTCTCTTCATAATTTTGTTGAAAAAAGTATAAACTTTTTATTTTTCGTAACAAGAAGAATATTTCGCAACTGGTGATGAAATATTCATTTCAACACCAGTTTATGCCTACTTGATTTACAATAAAAATTGAAATTAATTTGAAGTTTCAAAGTTTCATCGATTATAAGATGTTTTTTATCAATGGCATATCCTAACAGGTTGCATAAATAGCTACATACAATGTAATTTAACAAAATTGATATTTTCAAAAAATTTTAATTTTGTCTCAGCTCTGATTTTAACAAATCAAAATGTTGCGCCATATAATTTTTTAGTGTTTCTCGAATTTCGTCGCCTGGTAGTGTGTTGGAATACCGCATTGCACAATTTTCCGGCTGTGTGGAAATTGAATCTTCTATTGGTTTATCCCATGCCGCCAAGTATGGTACTTTCTGTCTTTCCAAAATATTATGTAGTATACAACATACTGCAACAACATTTGGTACGAATCTAACGTCAATGTCGATTTTTTTTTGTAAGATTCGCCATCTTCCTTTCAGTCGTCCAAATGCGTTTTCAACTACAATTCTAGCTCTATTTAGATATACGTTAAATGACTCTTGTTCGGCTGTCACGCTTCCAGTGTATCCTTTAACTAACCAAGGTAACAAAGGATAAGCTGGATCGCCAACTATACAAGCTGCCATTTCCCTTCCATCAACCAATTTTACTGGCTAAACAAAATAAAAATAAAATTATTAATTCACTAATGATTTACTATTTTCTTTTCCAAATTTTATTACCATTTTTTTCTTCTGCATTTTCTCAAAGAACCCTGAGTCTTTAAAGACTGTGGCATCGTGATTTGACCCAGTTGCTTTTGGCCTCGAACTCTTCCATTAGCTTTCTAATTTCGTTATCATCAGGCAATCGTATTTCCTCTCTTAAAAATACTTTTAATACTGCCCGGCAAAACTGGTATAACGTTTGCTGTACTGTTGTTTTGTGTACGCCAAATTGATTACCGACGATGCGGTACTCTGCACACGATGCTAATTTATAAATACTTATGGCTACTTTTAACTCCACAGATAAGGCTGATTTAAAATTTGAAGGTTTTGGTGTTAATTCTGGCCGTAATTTATCACAAATAAACATAAAAGTGATTTTATTCATCCGAAAATGTTGAAACATCTCGTCGTATGAATCACTATTAAATATTTTATTCCACCAATGGCGGCTTCTTCTTTTAGAACCAAAACTTCTCTTATTTTTGTTTGGAATGCTTTTTAAAAGGTCTACGGTGAGAGAATTTAAAGCATTCGTGTGGATTTCAAAATTTTTATTTAGTTTTCTTCTAATATTCCGAAGAAATTTATTTCTCATCTTTTTACATCTCCTCTCAAAAAGCTTATTTTGGGATGTAACAATTGCCACCATGTTCTGATACTGCATGCCGCAAGCTTGTAAAATTAGCTGGTGCCGTGTTGAATCGTCCATCTAAAATAAATATGCACACTTAAATGTTTAATAAACAAATAAAAACATAATAAAATGAATACTAACCTCACTATTTTAACTGTACACAAATTGTATTATCTCCAATACTACAATTTTATTATAAAATAAATTTAGTAATAGAATTATAATTAGTAATACAATTTTTTCTAAATAAATATGTATTTCGTTTTAAAATAAACACAAAATATAATTCGATTTAGGATACCACAATAACAAACGCTTCAATATGAATGATTTTTTTTTTTTTTTTTGACGTTTATTTTAACTCGGTTTCAATCCTATTTGAACTCTGTATATTTTCAACTCTGCAGTATATACACCTAGAGTTGGTTAAAAAATAACTCGACTCCGTATATAGTGAGAGTTAAACTAGGATTAAACTCGGCTCGACTCGCAGCATATACAACATAATTGAATAGACCGAAAAAAATATTATGGTATGTAGGTGAGTAAATTATATTAGTTTAGTGTGAAAATTTAAACAATGGACGTGGCAATTTAATTACTTCATATTACATTTTTTTTTGTAAATATGTATTTGTATACTACGTTCCTATTCAAAAATGGCGGAACGTATTAGAGAACTTTCTAATGCTGAATTTACACGGTAAATTTGAATTTTTGGCCATGGTATTATATTATTATATTGCATTTTATTATTTTGAAAAAAAAAACTTAGTTTGTCGTACAAGGAGGACCAGCAGTCATATCTTAGACGTTTATTTGATGAATCGGAAGATGAAGACGAAGTTTTTGAAGTTGACGATTGTTCTGAAGATGAATGGCTACCTGCACCACTGGACGGAAATAATGGTGATTCGGACGTAGAAGATGTACGTGAAAGGAAAAATGATTCTAGTGATGATGAACATACAGAAGAGAATAATTACAACTTTGAGGTAAGGTCTCAAGATATTTTAAAAGGGAAGGATGGCACAATTTGGTGGCGAAAACCTATGCAAAGACAAACCTTCAGACACAAAATTTTGAGATGTCAAGAAAGGGGTCCTCACCGATCAACAAATATGTTGTCTGTGGCAGACACGTTTAGGTGTATATTTCCGAACGTGATGTCTAACATTGTCATACGAGAAACAAACAGGAAGAGGAATTTAATGCCTACCTAGCAATTTTGATAAACACGGGAGTTCACCAGTCAAACAAAGAACAAGCAAAAGTTTTGTGGGAAACGGCTTTGAATCCTTTGTGTCTAAGCAAGTTTTTGAGATTCGACAACAAGAACACAAGACAATATCGCTTAGAAACAGATAAAGGTGCGGCAATTAGTGAACTGTTTAAATTGCTAAACTCGAATCTTCGAAGCAATTACACGCCCTCTGTATGTATTGTTGTGGATGAACAGTTATTTCCGTTCCGAGGTACATATTAATAAGTACATATTATATAAGTAATTTTTTATCCTTTTTTTATTTTATAGGAAGAACCAGATTCACACAATACATGCCATCCAAACCCGCGAAATACGAGATTAAAGTTTGGTGGGTTTGTGATGCGTCCAACTCCTACCCCATAACTGGACACATTTATACGGGTAAACAAGAATCAGGAAAAGAAAAGAATCAAGGTGAAAGGATCATTAGAGATTTGTGTGCGCGCTTCAAGGGATCGGGTAGAAATATTGTTACTGACAATTTTTTTACGTCACTGCCTCTTGCGCGCCTATTGATGAGCTGGAACTTATCAATTGTTGGTACATTAAAAAAAAAAACCCATATGTTCCGAACGAGATGCTACCATCAAGATCAGTGACGACAGTATCACAATTTGCTCTTATGTTCCTAAAAATAATAAAAGTGTGATATTGTTGTCAACGCAGCACTACACAGAATACATAATCGGTGAAAAGAAGAAACTAGAAATAATTCACTACTATAATAGTACAAAAAGTGGGGTAGACAATGTGGATAAGCTAGTTACCCATTACACAACCAAAAGAAAAACTCAACGGTGGCCTGTTGCATTCTTTTACAATATTATTGATGTTGCGTGCATTGCGGCATACACGATATATACAACAAATAAAGTGACAAACTCACAAACGCCGATTTTTTTTACAGGATTTGGCATTGCAATTATTATTGAATGCATTCTCGGCAAACCACTTACAATATCAACTCAAGCAGCATCGTCGTCAGCCATTTATTGAATTATTTTAAATTTTAATTTAACGTTTTATTTATGGAATGTTGCCGTCTGTGATGAAATACAATTTTTGTAACAATAAACTTCTCTAAAATGTGTTTTAATATACTAAACAACCAGTACAATAAGCATGTTTTATATTGGCTACCCGGATAGCCGGTTATAGAACAAGAGGGTAAACATATTAAAACAAAAAAAAAAACCCTTGAATAAATTTACTGTCCAGTTTCTATTTAAAAATCGATTAAAAATTGTCATTTTTAGGATGTCAAGGAACCAAAGCCACAAACTACAAAAACTAAACATTTTACGAGCATTTTAAAACCAAATGGCTACCCGGGCAGCCGGTTATGGACATAAGAGTTAACTGTGTTACGTGGCTTTCCAATATTTTTTTTTTGAATCGCTAAAAGTTTGAAATCTTCCCAATTTTTGCAGCAGTTTATCACCTTTAATAATGTAAGTTTCTACATAGTTAAAGGTCACCGTTACTGCTGTAAAAATTGCGAAACTTCTCTTGCACATTCTTTAGCTAGTAGATTTTAAAAGAAACAACAATTAATTTTATACACAATCCTAACAATTTGAAAATACCAGATTCTTCATGTTTAAAAATCCATTAATAAATCTCGAAAATTTGAGTTTCCTAAAATTATTGTAGATACTCTAGGTCCCAAATTCAAACCTTCAAAACTTGAATTCTATATTTTCAAAAAAAGGAAATCTGACCTTGTTACATAAAAGCAATTTTCCAAATTCCTATTAAAACTAAAATAAGAACATATTTCGGTATTTTTGAAAATTAAATAAAAGTATGTGTTGAGTCGTATATTTGTTTCAAATGGTTTTCTACTCTAGCAACACACTACGTTTATTCATTTTAGGATTGTACATAGTGGGCTGTGAGTGAGTGAAAAAAATATATGTGAACTTCCGGCATCTTCAGTTAGAGTTAGTTATTGTATAATAAGGAGGGAGAACAGACGCATTGTAAGGACCAGTGCGTCAATAAAAGAACTTTATAATTATTAATGTAATCGTTAAATAAAATTAATTGAATTAAATAAATGTCACAAGTATCTAATCATAAATGTGATTACAAATTAAATGGATTTCTTTCATTTACCGCAACATAATTCTCCGTGGAAAATAACCGCATGAGCACTATAAAGAACAAATAATTAAAAACTTATCGTTGATCAGAAATTCACAGCAGAAGAAGTACGAAGGCAACAATAATTACAAATTAATCAACATTAATTAGAAACTTAACATCGAGCAGGATTTGGAAAAAAACAAAATAGAAATTGTCATGTTTTGTACCTATTTTGGTGAATGCCGTCATTGATGCCATAATTTCTTCATTAAAAGCAGTATGCCATCATATTACAACATCAGCTCAAAATATCAGCTAAAGACATAATAGATAATCCAAAAACAATACTAATAACAAAAAATAATAAATTATAAATCGAGTTGCTAATTCATAGAGGCCACAGTTTGAATATTTGAAATTATACTTAGCAAATACACACACTATTTAATTTAATTCACTATTAATTAATAATTAATAATATACAAACAAATTAGTAATAGTTTTAATATTAAAATATCTGTTACATTATTTAATTCATTTAAGGAAATATTAAATGAACACGCTCTTTGAAGATTTTGGAGAAAAATTTGGTGAGTTTACACAATTTTGTTGAGAGTTTTGATCAAACCACAGGTATCAAAAATGCCATTTCGACTCGAATTGAGTTACTAAATAAATATAACAGTGAATATGATAAAATTGTTGATGAAGTGTGTGGTTTCCACTGATGATGAATTTGATGAACTCCAAAACAGTTTTGATAATTTTAATGAGAAATTTATTGAATTAAAAAGTGACTTATATTCCTTAAGTGAAACCTTTGATGTCTCAGTCAATGAAACAAGTGTTGTTAAAGAAAGAGCATCAAAGCCAAATTATAAATTAAACAACTTGGGTATTAAAACTCATCCAGTGCAAATACCGTATTTTGATGGTTCATTTGTGAATTGGATCACCTTTAGGGATATAGTTAGTGCAATAATACATAATAATACTGAGCTTGATGATGTATAGTTAAATTTACAATTCTAATCGATAAATTAAAGGGAGATATATGCCAAAGATAGCATGGGCCAAGTTAATGTGACGTCTGAAGGATACCACAAAGTGTGAAATACATGGATGGTCACATATAACAATAGCTCGTTGATAATAGATAGACATATCGATGCACTAACTTTTTATCGTTGAAATTGCCATATTGTCATACTGAAACCAGTGTGCATCGAATATATCCGCATTAGACGCTCTTGATCAAAAAGTCGATGAATTATCTGAAATTATTTTAGTTAGTTTAGTTTAGAGAGAGATTAGATCCTACTACTAGAAAGGAGGAGTGGAATTTTCGGAAAAACGTAGTTATGTTTTAGAATCAATAGAATCATACAGAAAGCCTAATCAATTGTTTGAAAAACCAAAGCAAAACCCTGCTCTTAAATTTCAAAAACCTATAAATTCAATAAATCAATCAAGGGCATTTGTTAGTGTTGATAATACTTGTAACAAGAATACTGGTCTTATTTGTTATAACTGTAAAGAATCCCGTTCAATATTCCAGTGTGAATCCTTATTGAAATTGTCTATTTTTGGCAGATATAGGGCTAGATATTCGATACTCAGATAAGCAGATAAGCAGTTATTTTTTTCGAATTTGCTAGAAATGTTATACACGATAATTTAGCAAATCAAAAAATGGTATACACGATATTTTTTCTTGATTTTGCAAGCGTTTTAAAGTACGGCGCATCTACATACATTTTTGTGGAAATATTTATTGATCATACTACGCAAATAAATTTACGATTTCCAAATTCGCCATATTAGAGTATCGAGTATCTGGCCCATAAACTTATAAAACAATTAAACGCATAAACTGTTTGCGAGACAATCACACGCTCAGAAGTTGTAAAGCCCAAAATAGTTGTAAAAATGCAAAGGGAAGCATTGTACACTATTGCATGTTTCAGATTCTGATAAGAAAACATTTAATGAAAGTCAACCAAATAACAACAAATCATTTGAATTGACACCAAATTGGTGCAACATTCAAGATGAAGCATCTGCATTTGAAGTCTCTTTGTCAATGCAATTAGGTCGTACAAACAATCAAAAACAAACATTGTCATCAACAGCTGTAATTTTAATAGCCAATAACACAGGGGTTTATCATACTTGCAGACCCTTATTATAGCTAATAAATTAGGATATCTACTAAAAAAGAACAATATTGCAGTATCATGTTTAGATAATAAATAGACCAATTCAACGCTTAAGACAACCACTTCTATTAAATCTCGAATAAATAGTTACAAGAAGATTGTGGTTTGCTTGATACTTTCTACAATTATAGATACACTGCCATCACATAATATCAACATTTCCAAGTGGGATATACCTGCAAATATAGAACTAGCAGATCCAAATTTTAATAAAGCAAATAAAGTTGCTCTATTAATAGGTACATACCTTAGAGTTTTAAAACCAGCCAAATTCCTCATTAAAGAGAATTTACCTTTCTTATTGGAAATCGAATTTGGTTGGATTCTGAGTGGTGATTGTTCGGGACTGAACTAAATTCAGCCGAAAAAAACAAACAGCAATTGTAACCACTGACAAAACACAAATTGGAAAGTTTTCCTCAACTAAACTTTGTTTGTTCTCAAATATTATAAACCAATTTGGCTTTGGGATTTGCACGACACGTTCACTGCTTACAATTTCTTTTGGTAATAAAATAACTATAATTTCGTTACAAAACTTATATTTATTAGTATGTCTGTATTCGACCGCTGTTCAAGTAGTAATAAGTTATTTTCTAATTATTGTAAACGTCATGACATTTTAGTAAAAAATTATAACACTTATAATTACAATGTTAATTCGTAGGGATCACTGTCGTCAGTTAGACGAGCAACATGAAATGTCAATCTTTTTTACTTGATGACAAGTAAATATTTAGTTTTGTTTTGTTACAAACACTTTTTAGATTTACTCTGGAATGACAGCTGATATTGTCCAGCAAAGTTTGAAACAGTAATGTACACAAAAATTGGTACACATAAATAAAGTATTAACACTATAGAACTGAATTGATATTCTAGTTTGATTTTGGAGTTATTTGCAATCACCATAACGAGATATTCGTCTGTAAAGATGTGGCGTTAACAGTGATTATGTTGAACCAATACACAATTTCGTATCACTAGTTAATGACAATGGAATTGGAAAATTACCGAATCAAGAAATTTCTCTCAAAAGAAGAGCAAGCTTGTGAAAATAATTTTACTGAAACCCATCAACGAGATGAGTTTGGCCGATACGTAGTAGATTTGCCATTTAAAAATAACTATAAAAATTTAGGTGAATTGAAAACTTAAGCTGTGAAACTCTTTCAATATTTGGAAAATCGATTAAACAGCAACCCCGAATTAAAAAAACAGTCAATTTATTACTGAATATGAATCAATAGGCCATATGAAACAAGTTAATGAGTCTAATGATAAACCTAATCAAATAAATTATTATCTACCCCACCACGCGGTAATAAAACCGTTCCAAGTTCCATAACAAAGGTTCGTGTAGTATTTGATGCCTCGGCTAAGTCTAATTCTCAACTTCCGTTAACCCTCACCTTGTCGGCAATTAAAAATCCTTAATCTTCACTTCAAATACCCAGGTATATAAATGTAAATTGTGTGAATTTCGTATGGGATTCTTTTTAAAACAAGCAAAAATTAAAAAGTAAAACGCTTTCATTATTCACTAGACTCTCGTATGAGGAACGGCAAAAATATTTTCAAAGATAGAGGAGAATTTAGCTTCAAACTCGGAAGATGATCAGTAAAGATTTCTGTCGGTCAACCATCGGTTTACCATGGATAAAGATGAAACCAAACGGAGGAAAACTCCTACAAACTTACAAGGGTTAATGGCGTATGACATTAAATGCGAGCCATATTTTATTAGGCCCAATCTTAACATCAAGATTTTGGACGATGTGGACACATTTTGCATTTTGTTTGGCGCATCGATGCAGGACTTAATTTGTAGACATACAAATAAGAAGGCTAAAAATGAATTTATCAAATAAAATGCGGTAAATCCGAATAAAAAACAAATAATCTGGACGCAAGATCAAATTATATAGCAGTTTGGCAACTTTGAAAACAAAAATTCCTACCCGCTGTATCGAGCAACTTTGCCCGTCTGTCACAGATAACAATTAAACTAGTCGACTATTTAATAAAACTTATGAAAAATTTCATACAAAATATGTGGAACAATAAATTATTTACCCAGGTATATACTGTGAAGATGGTCGAAAAACTGTAAAATTTTCAAAAAAATGTACTTAAATATACATAATTTTTCGTAATAACTGATTTTTCATAAATTTCATGCACATTGAGTCACTGAGTCGGAGCTGATTCAAAATTAGTTAAAAAGCCGCGGAGAAATTCAATTGTCAAAATCACGATATTTACCCGGGTATATACCGACAAGGTGAAGGTTAAACAATGTTTTTATGATTGGTGCAACGGTCCAAGATAATTTATTTTCAATCATTTTGCGTTCTAGAAAATATCGTTACATTTACCACTGATATAACCAAAATGTACCGACAAGTTAATATAAACTCAAACCACATCGATTTTAAAATTAAGAGTTACTTAAAATCGTATGAGTTTTTTGAATTCTTGTTTTTTTAAATGATTATTACGGTTGTTTGTAGTTGCTGGATTATTACAAAAAATTGATATAATATGAATTCGAATTAAACCGTAATATGGAATAACTCGAGTTATGCCGTTTTTCCTTTGGCCACAGAAATATTGTTGTTGTTGTTACGAAAGTAAATTATAATCTACGTCTACTTATATACTCAATGTTGTTACTTTTTCCGTGATAACATGAATACACCTCAGAGCCTCATGTTCGGAAAGCGAGCGACTCCAAATGTTGCCCTTTGTCGTGGGCAATTACTCATCATCATCAACAATAAGCATTACCTTTAAATTAAATATACATTTGCATAGTTTGGTCCTTAGGCTTCATGCCTCACGTATATAATATTTTGTCGAAATTACATCATCTAGTAGCGATGAAAGCCGCGCCACGAACTTCTTATTTCGAGCGATTTATAATGCTTGAACCATTCAAACGATCATAAGAATGATTCTCGGTCCCATTAAAGAGGGAGCCACGTACAGAATACGAATGAATCACGTACCACCTATCCGATGGATCGACGACGTTGAAAGGGGCCTAAATATACTCAGTCACCGTGTCTGGCGTTTTGTTGCTGCGGATCGAATTATTTCGAGGAGCATCGTTGAGGCGGCCAAATCCCTTCATGGAATTGAAATGAAATATTACTTAATTAAATGTGTTTGGCAGATCGCCATGAAATAAAATATGTTTGATTTTTATTTTTACTAAATTATTTGTACTAAATAGAACAGAGGATTTTTAATGGATCAAGGTAGAAGAGAGACCTATGCTTCATAATGTAATTTAATGCATTGTGCAAAGCACTTGATTGGCCCTCGCCATTCACCCACCTTATATTGCAAAGCAAATTGCAACTTGATTTCGGCAGGGATGACTCCTTGTCCGGATTAATAAGATTTAGTTGTTACTCCATTAAATCCAATTTATTATTCTCATTTCTGTTACAAATTCTTACTTATTTATACTTAATTTTAATACACAAACTATGCTCTAATTGAAATTTACTTTACTTCTTAATTTAATTGACAAAATATATATTGAATATTGAATTATTAAATCAGCGAATTTGATTAATTATTACACTAACAACTATACGTGCACGCGCTTACCTGTATACCATTATTACAACATAGTTTTGCACGCGTTTATTGCAATTAAAATATATTACAACAACAACTACCTATATTTATATTAATAATTTTATAATGTTGATGATTCAGAGTTTTCATAATAGTATTTTAACATAACTAAAATTCTTATACTACAAGCTTATATTTCATAATATACAAACGATTGGAATACGTTTGTTTACATTTTTAATCATAAGAAAAGTAATGCAAAAAATATAAACGCAACGAAATTTCTTATGAGGAATACAAAACGATACGGAACACCTGCAAAAAAATCTGTGGTAGAGAAGCAAAAAGAGCCGACAGCAAGAAAGCCAATGTGGCTTCCGAGTTGAAAATCTCCGATCGCAACTTTTACCACATGGTCGCATCGGTTGCAAATATTTCGAAAACATCTGTTTCAGCATTGAAACGTGCTGACGGCACGGCGCCTTGGTGGTGGATCCATATTTACAAGCTGACTTATTGGCGAGCGTCTTCAAATCGAACTCGACATTAGTTGTCCCAGATGGAATTAGACCTCCATTAATTCCATATTGTGGTTCTAAAATGAGCCCCGTCGTCATCTCGGAGGAAATTGTCTTTACTAATCTGAAGTCAGTGAATGCAAACAAGGCCACCGGACCTGATGGAATTCCAGTTCGAATATTGAAGGAGTTTGCCAGTGACTTGGCTCCAATATTATCTAAAATTTTCCTACTTTCATATAAGCAAGGTCACTACCCGAACGCCTGGAAGAATGCAATGGTGCAAACCGTGCTGAAACGGGGTTGTGACAAAACTGACCCTTCAAGCTAACGGCCAATATCAATTGTGTCAGCCGTCGCTAAGGTCTTTGAGAAATGCGTCAATCAACATATAGTTAAATATCTTGAAATTAGCAAACTAATTTCGGATAGACAATACGGCTTTCGTGAAAGCCGATCCGCGACCGATCTCCTGACGTATGTCACGAACAAATGGAATCTCGCCCTAGAACACCACGGAGAGGCCTTTGCAATCGCCTTGGATATATCCAAGGCTTTTGATAAGGTGTGGCATGAGAATCTTATTTGTAAACTTGTGGCATACGGGCTGGACTCGATGACCACCAGGTGGATTAAAAGCTATCTCAATGACCGAAAAATCAGCGTCGTGCTTAATGGGAGATCATCATCGACGCACTCCCCAAATGCTGGGGTCCCTCAGGGATCACCTTTGTCTCCGACCCTGTTTTTGCTATACATCAACGATTTGCTGGATAGCACTGTAAACCCTATCCATAGCTTTGCGGATGATGCCACATTGCATTCTTCTATTTCATTTGAGGCGGAGCCTAGCATTACAGATCTAAATAATAAACGGTCAGAAGTCGTAACTTCTCTTAATTCCGATTTAAGTACAATATTTGAGTGGGGTAACAACAACTTAGTACAATTTAACGAAAAAAAGACACAAATATGCACATTCTCACGTAAAAAAAGTCGCAACGACTACCCATTTGTGGTAAAAAACCATATCCTTGTGGGTTGCGACTCAATTCGACTGCTTGGTGTTCAAATAAGTAACAAACTCAAATGGAATGAACACATTGTTGCATTGGCTAAATCAGCTTCAAAAAAACTCGGGTTCCTGAATCGATGCAGAAGGTTTTTCAAATCGCATCAAGTTCTCCAGATATATAAAACCTTCATCCGACCATGTATAGAGTATTGCTGTCAAGTTTGGGGAGGTGCGTCTGGTACCACCCTCCACTTATTGGACAGGGTTCAACGCCGCGCTATCAGAATCATACGGAATCCCAGACTTACTCAAGAACTAGATAGCTTACAGCATCGCAGAGATGTTGCAGAACTCTGCGTCTTCTACAGATGCTTACATGGTAAATGTTCTGCAGAACTATCGGAGAAATTACCACCATTCGTTACAACAACAAGAGTAACAAGAGGAACAACCAATGCACATAGGTTTACGGTGAAGCTCCCGAAACCTCGAACTGAAGAAATCAAGCGCGAATTTATATACCGAACATCAAAAAAGTGGAATTCGCTAATACATTTCAAATTTCCGAAGGAATATAAAATGAATAAATTTAAGGTAGCTATTAATCTTTACTTGCACGTTCGCGCATTGGGTGCAGAAGCTCTGACAGTTACAAGGAGCTAGGACCGTTAATAAGTCCGCTCTGCACCCAATCAAAAAAATTGATAAAAAAAAAAAAAAAAAAAAAAAAATATGTCATTACAGAATGTAGCGCCAGCGGAAGAAGAACAATTCTGGCGAGAGAACGGTACATCTGATAGGAACAATTCTGGTGTCAATTTGTGCGTAAAAAAACAGTGGCCATTAATTAATTTTACATTAAAATAATAAATCTACTTGAAGCTAATAATAATAGATTTTTACAAACATTCATTTTCAGTCTATCATTAGTCTCACTGCGTACAAACGTTACACGCAAAACACTTACGGCCGTGTAGACGACTCAAATTTTTTTATTTGAGAAGTTGCGGTTTTAGTGTGAGCTTGTTCTTTTAAGCTTTAAGATATTTACAAATAACTATTTCAACTACTAATAGATGTAGGTTTGTTGCCAATAGATAAAGCAATAGATGCCAGTATTTAAGTTAACTAACCATTTTTGGCACCAGTTGATTCAGAAACTCACCAAAATATTAAATGGATCACACTTATTTCATTGCTAGAGATTCCTAAACATATGTATCTATCAAGCAATAGTGAGGCCCTATCACCACATCAACACTGTGATCTTGAAAGGGTGTGTACTGTAAAATAATAATAATTCATATATAATATAATAAATAATAATTAATTTTAACACATTTTTTGTTTAACAAAACCCGGTTTTAATTATTTAGGACCGTGTCCGAAACCTGTGATACAATTATTTTAATACAAATTTAACAATTTTTTATTATGGTGTCCGAATAGTGTAATAATTTTTTGGTACATTTCCCCGCTTCACATTTTTGTTGCTTCATTTTAATTACTATAATACATATTCGTGAAATGGATAATTCTTTGACAAAATATTTCATGAATGGTATATTTATTAAGACATAACTACGCCAACGTCAATCACACTAGTAAATCATATACTGAATTTATTCTGTAGCGGTCACAAATTACCATACACTGAGAGAAATGCTATTCTAATATTAAGAATAGGTTATTCTTAAATGCATAAATTTTAAATTGATAAAAATTAAAGAATATAGCGCACAATATCATGAATTATAATTACAGTTTTAATCGAAATGAGAAATTTTCTGCATAATCATGCTTTTCAAAATTGATACTTATATACTCAATCTATTATAATGGTTAACTGATTAATTCAAATAATTTAATCTCTTTTTTTGGATTATTGATTTTGATTTCAGAATTATAAGATCAAATTATAGTTTTCACAAAATTGATGAAATTATGCAGTAATAATTCTCAATTCAAGCAAAAATTTTGGAATCAAAATTGAGAAAATTGATTTCTTGAAACATTATTTTCTTAAATGCATAATTTTAATGCATTTATTCTCGAATTTAACCTATTTGTGAATATTTTTGTTACGAGTACATTTTAATGTTAACAGTTATTTTCGCTTATTTTGGTAAGTATGTATGTATATGAAAACGAAATATTTATAACATCTTGTTAAAAATAAGTAACCCATTTTTGATGTATGCATATAAAATGAATATTTTTGAAAGTGTACGCCCATCAGGGCCTCTATCATATAGGCGAACTACGCGGCCGCGTAGGGCGCTGAACTTTTGTGAGCGCCTAAAAATACGGCCTTTATACTTTTTTTCCATTTTTTTTATCAAATAAAATCTAAAATATAATATCCGTAATATATGATATTTTTTATTAGTTCAATATAAGGTCCGTCAAATCAAAAATAAAGCAAATTTACACATGCATAGACAAGTAGCATCACAAATTCATTTTGCGTGTAATCGCAACATTACCTCGCGGTAAAAAACTTCTCGTGTAACGGAAAAATGTTCCAAGAAAAAAAACCTAAATATTCATTCTGATATCCAACAATTTCAGAATATGAAATTGTTTTTAGAGAACTTAAGGGGCGATATTGGATTTGGCAGTACGTTAGTAGATGCTTCTGAGCTTACTGAAGAAATTGACTTTCCAGCGGAATTTGACCCAGAGCCAAATCGAATCGGTTAAAAAAAACAATTTTCATATGAAGGGTAAGATAATTTCATTTAAAACCCCCAGCAAAGATTTAAAGTGCATTTTTACTTTGCAGTCCTTTATAATGCTATCTCCGTTAATGATAGATTTGAGCAGATGTTAAATATCGAGTCAGTTTTTTGATTTATTTTTGACATTCACAGCCTACAACAAGTAACACCACAGCACCTGTATGCGTCGTGTACTAAGTTTGAGAGAACATTAACTCATGAAGGCTCTAAAGACATCTAAGCAGTGAATTTATGTAATGAGCTTCAATCTATTTCAACATTGAACCGAGTGCATCGCCAAAATATGTCCTATATTTTATTTGCGAAAACAATTTATTTATTTATTTATTTATTGTACTTTAACAATAATTTAGTATTAAAAGGAAAAGCACAGATGGAAACAGAGTAAACGGAACAAAAGAACAAACAAAAAAAATAATGAAGCTGCTTCCATTAGGCAGAAAAACCTCTTAAATTTTTTCAAACAATTTCCATCTCATGCATACACATTCTATTTTGAGCAATATCTCATTTACAATAAAATGTACAGCAAGAGGTGAAATAATATTAAAAATTAACAATAATAACAATAATATTAAAAATAAATTTTAAAAAAACCTACGTACTGCCCATCAATCACGCCACTTCAAAAATTTTGACTTATGACTATTTGGCCGATCCTAAACTCTTAATTTCCAATGGAATTGAATTCCAAAGAGAAACTCCCCTAACGTAAAAGGATTTATTTAGCGACCTACAACAATTTTTGGCCGGAATCAGGCGGAAGTTTGAGGAATGAGACCTGCTAAAAAGTAACTTCCTATAAAGATAACAAGGCTCCTTAGCTTTGAGAAGTTTAAAAATAAAAAGACAAACGCGAAATTCGTAAAAGGTAGATAAACTACATCCTAAAACAAGGCTAGAGTAGGCAGAAATATGATCGAATTTCCTAATACCAAAAATAAATCTAGTACATGCATTGAAACATCTTTGGAGAACGTTCATATTTTCCTGAAGCATACCGAATAAAACTATGTCACCATAAATAAAATGAGGAAGAAGATAAGACAAAAACATTTTTTTCCTAAACTGACTATCAGAAAATCCTACTACTTTATACAAACAACTAAGCATACCAAAGACCCTCTTACTAATACTAACTAAATGGTCACCCCAAGAAAGAGTTTTATTAATAACTAAGCCTAAATCTCTAACAGTATTTGAATACCTAATTAGCGAACCCTGCAGAAAAATACCAGAAAAGGACGAGGTGTCTAACGATTTTTTATAAATTATGATCGACTGAGATTTATTCGCATTTAAAACGAGCCTATGAGAGACCGACCAACTAGCGATATTACTTATAAGTCTTCATTTATCAGAGAAATATTCCTATCAATAGAATCCTGATCGAAACGACTATTTCTATAAATTTGGACGTCATGCGAATAGAGGATTTCATGTCATTAATGTACATAGAAAACAATAGAGGACCCAGCACTGAACCCTAAGGAACGTCGGAAATTATAGGAAAGAAATCAGACAAAGAATTGTCGAAAAAAACTGCCTGAGAACGATTAGAGAGATAGTTAAAAATTAATCTCGCAGCGGAAACCGAAAATCTAAACTGAGATAAGAGTTTGTTAAAAAGAATTCTGTGATTAGTAGAATCAAAGGCCTTAGAAAAATCTAAGTTAAAGAAGTCAATTCCCTATTATTCATATTACGCCTAATATCATCACATACATTTAATAACGCAGTAGAAGTGCTATGAAATTTTCTAAACCCAGATTGGAAGAAACTAATTAAACTATTGCTATTTAGATGCGATTGAATTTGAGTTTTAACAACTATCTCGAAAGCTTTAGAGAGAGAACTTAAAATGCTAATTGGTCGCAAATGGGATAGCTCTGAAGGATTACTGATCTTTGGGATGGGGATTATTTTACTTAGCTTCCACTGATCTGGATAGGAAGAGGACGTGAGAATAAAATTAAAGATATGTAACAAGTATTTTGAGACGAAAGGGAAAACTCGCTTAACGAATTTTAAATTGACGTTATGCAGACCAGAAGTTTCCGATTTATCATTCCAAATGGCAGACTGTAAATGCTCGAGAGAAATATTTCAAAACGAAAATGAATTAGAGGACGCATTGGAGAACAAATCGACGGTACAACTGCCCGAGTTTAAACTAGAGCAAAAATAACTCTTGATATCATTGGGCTTAAACACCCCACTAGAACTACTCTTGCATCTGCCTAGGCCTAAATTACGAACATTACGCCAAAAAACCTCCGCCAAATTGTCCGATATTTATCTAAATATTTTTATCACTACCTATTTTTTTGCTTGGGTAGGGAGGGCGAAACAAAAAAGCTTGCAACATTTTTTTGAGCCACCCCTGACGCTCATTTTAATGACCCTACATAAGTTTAGTAAAGTATGGTAATACATTTTATGATACCTGTTTGATGAATCATCTAGAATCTGTAATTTTTACGAAAACATACGAAAAATACGAATTTTTATCCAACGTTTAGCGATATTTTGGGAAGTTAGAATAATAGTTGCTTCATGAATTAATGCCTCTGAAATAATTAATCAATTTACTGAACTGGGTTGTCAATATTTTATTAAACAAAAGACACCCAAAAAATTCAAATCTCTTATTATAAGCCTCATTTCGAAGTACGAAATACGAATAAAATTTATGCGTGAATGTTAATTCTATTTAAACAAGTAATATCACGTTGAACTGAATTAATTGTCCCATTTCATATTTTTTGACGGAACTATTTGATCCCTTTTTTTATTATCAGATGAGTTGGCAAAAATTGTATGAAAGAATCTATAATTTACTGCAATATCCCATAAATTGCCACCTGTTATGCGAGTATTGCTTTCGCTACGAAAAATGAAAATACATCAACATATACCTACTTATTTAAGAACATTAAATATTTAATTCGCAAATTATGAAATACACAACGTATTAATGCATTATTTAATCAAAGTTAAAATTATATCGTGAACTTTATTTTTAATTCAAGTATAATAAGTTCAATATTATATCTATTGTATAATCTATCTTCGAATTATACGAATCTCGAATTGTGCATAGTATTCTAAATTTAAGTATAGTTTTATACAAATTAAATATATAAATTTAATAAATTAATCATTATTCATGCGTACTAATCTTAATATAAGAATAAATCCACAATTTATGCATAGATTTACTGTCCTCTTCTTAATTTAAGAATAAAATCCATAATACCATAATAATTTATATTATGAGTTTAAGAATACTATTCTAGATAATAGAACTTGAAATTTTAAAATTACGACAATCCATATTACATTTTACCTGGTATATTTTTTCAGTTTATCTTTAAATGTTTTACGAAACGGATGTGCCTACTAGTGTCTGTTGCGATTTTATAAATTGTTTTAAGTAACTTTTTTAACGAGTTTCAATTTCAAGTATTAAATAAAACAAAACTCTAATCATAAAAGTGAAAGTGAAGATTCATTTAATATTGTGTTGATAATTTGATTTTTTATACGAACGAAGTTCTGTGCTAATAAAATAAATTTTTGAACGATAAAGACGTTTACTTGCCGTGACCACAAAATTATTATTACTACAAACCAGCAACCGAATCACAAAGAAACGCGTCTGGGTCTTGATATAACAGATATAAAAACTGTGCCATTCAACTTCGCAGTAAAGGGATATTCACAAGCCGAAAACGAAGAAGAAGCTCAAAATCTTCAGGTAATGTCTGACTTTTGTTTGAAACTAAAATTGCAATTTTACGAAATTTCGTCGTACTAAGAGTTTAAGATTAAATTTTATTGAAAAAAGTTGTATTCGTTTTTTAGATACAAGTAAAACAAGCATTGAAATAACACTTCATGAAGACTATTCTCTGAATAAGAAGTGGTTAGATCTTTTTGATGAGCCCTGTGAAGTGGTCGAGTTAAAGTGGCAAAGTACTTTTAACGAACGGCGGCATGAATTGGACAGTTTACGGTCATCAATAGATAAATTGGTGAATTTTTTGAATGAGGGGAGCTTATTTAAATCCTCTAATGGATTTAGAATGGTAAGTGAAAATCATTGTTTTCAAATACTACATAACACTAACACATTTTTGTTTTCAATTCAGGTTGATATAGATTTTGAAAACCATCATCATGAAAAAAGTACCCTGCTTTTATCTAAGTGGCCTCAATTTGTAAACATCGCATCAAGAGAAAAAATTATGAGTAAAATGTTTATTAATAAATTACGTAATATAAATGTATAAAAACATACTTTTATGATATTTATAATAAAGAAAATTAAAAATTAAAGGTATATTATGTATTTTATTTACTTTAAGATTATATTCTCAACGAAGTGTTGTATTTATTGTCTTTTTATTGTTACTCAGTTTATTTTTTCAACTTATTATAGACAATTTGGATAAAAAACTAAAACTGATTATATTCTTAAATAAAGAACCACTTTCTACTCAAATGAAGCTATTACCTATGCACATTATATGCATTTTGGTCCCAAAATGAGAATTATAGTCTCAAATTAACATCGGTTTTCTTCTCAAATGAAACCATACCAATACAAATTTTGTAAGTTTTAATCTCAAATTGTGAATTATATTCTTAAAATAAGTAGAGGTTTCTTCTCAAATGAAGCCAAATCTTTTCAAATTTTGTGAATTTTAGTTCCAAAATAAAAATTATATTCTTATTTTAATATTATGATAGTTTATTCTTAAATGAAGGTATACTGATTAAAATTGTGAAAATATCATATTAATCACATTATGAGAATTATAGTCTTAAATTGTATTAGTTTTTTCTCAAATGAAGTATTACCCGCTAAAATTGTCTTATTTTTTGTCAACATGTATATGAACTATACTTTATTCAAGTATAATTACAAACAATATGAAGAATAGAAATTTTGAAACAAGTACTATTGAAATAAAATGATAAAAAATAATACTTATTTGAAACATACTACTCTTAATTATAGAAAATTATATTCTGAAATTATGCAACATATACATAAATAACGATTATAGAAAAAAAAATATTGATAATTTTTAAACTTTAGATTTATCAGTTTTAAGAATATAATTCATGAACAATGGAACGTCGTTTGTTTAATCTATGATTAATCTTCTTAAATTCAACATTATTAAAAATCACAATTCATCTACGCATTTTTCAGAATTACGCTGTATTTGAGAATAATTACGCTTAGCGCACATTCGATCAGGTCTTATCCATAATTTCATGACTATACCGCTTGATATCAGCAGACGTTTCTCTCAGTGTAGGAATTGATTATGCTAATTTGTGTGTGTGCAGTTTTTTGAATAAATGTCAAAAATTAGTACTAAAAATTATGTATCACATGTTTCAGACACAGTCAAAATATATTGTACATATTAAGATTATGCTTATGAGTATGTGGTTTCAGGGAAATTATATCAGGTTCTTTTGCAACTGGGGTTTCCTTGGAAAATTTGTAAATGGGTGTATGAGGTTATGAGTGAGCGAAAGTTTGTTTTGTGTGGGAGCAATCAACCATGCACTTGTAGTATTAGTGAATTTTACAATTCCTCTTTAAAAACTTTTAACAATTTCAATTTTATTGTATTTTAACGCATACATACGGATTCTATTTCAAACATTAGTTTATTCCGGAATTAACTAGCCGGATAGATACAAAATTTTACAAAGTGAAGAAATTGGTAAGGGTTTTGCAATTAACAATTTCTTAATTTCTTAAAATTATTTATCTATCCGGCTAGTTAATTCCGGAATAACCTATTAATATGTTGTCGTTTTAGGTGTTTTAGAGGTCTTTATTTCATTTTGGGAGGGGTAATTAGTATAATATGTCAGTTTCAATGATCCCATCTTCTAAAGAAATCTTATCAATATCAGCAAACATAAGCTCGCTGAACTCAAGATTTTGCTAACTTTCGTTAGAAATTTTATAATCGATTCATCGGGCCACTTGTTTGATTTTGACCGCATATTCAGTAAAATTTAGTTAAATGTTTGGCGTTTTCATTTATGCTTAAAATGTCTATATGGTAGATGATAAAACGGGTAATTTATTATATTTTTAATGCAATTTGCACACTATGAGGATTTCTCCAGATTATTGAAAATTGACTCAAAATTTTTCAATTACGAATTTTTCAATACCAGTTGTAAAATTGTTACCACTGAAGAACTACTCGATATTTCGTCGTCATTCTCATAATAATACTGAGAGAAATACCAGGGAGCCTATTATGAAATTTTTCGATTTCGGATTTTTACGATATCGAAAAAATCTGCCCTATTATAAAATTAAAAAAGAAATTCGCAGCGAATTTTTTCGAACGCACATGGCGAAATTCGACTGCTATTTAGTTGGCGAATTTTGTAAGATTGATGGTATTTTGTGTTTTTTGTGGTAAATAGATTTTTGTAAATGATAAAATTAATTTTAAATAATGTATGTAGAGTTATTAATTAATTTATAGGAATATTACAAATTCGATAAACTAAGTTTCATAATAGGGTAAATCCGCGGTGGATCGAATTTTTCGATATCGTAAAAATTCGAAATCGAAAAATTTCATAATAGCCCCCCAGAGGTAACAGTATGATTAACCGAAGGACCATTATTAGATGAAAAAAGATCGTATGGGAACGGAATTTCGTTTTAATTTACTCGTAGAATAGCACCATGGTTCGAAATGTTTGCACATATTTTGACAAATTTCAAGTCGTTATTTTGTAAATTACAATTGGAAATCCATTCGTTTTATTTTGGGTTTTTAATGGTCAATTTAAATAATCGGATATTATGCGGATTTGAAGATTTATAACCTGCAATCGCACACTTTATTCCAGATTTACGCGAATGGGAATTCAACTTCAATTAAAATTTATTAGATTTTAGTTACCTTTAACTATCCGATCTCAAAGTTCAAAATAAATATTGCATAAAAAACATACTACAAAAGAATGTTTAATACTAATACAAAATTATTCTGTATTTATATACATACGTATTCAATTCATCATTTTGACATACATTATTACATACCTACTCTAGATTAGTGATTTTTGCTTCACTGTGCCTACTATATACACAAATGTATTTGATTTTTGTCATCAATTTTTTTGTTTATTTTTTGGTTATTTATTTATGCTAGATGGCTCTGATTTGTGTTAGTTGATTTCTAATCTATATCACCCATTTATAGTACCAAAAAATATGCAGCTTCAAAAATTGCGCTACTATTTGTTTTCATGTTTTTGTTAATCTTAATTCATCTGTATGTAATCATTTGTGACATAACCATAAGGAAGCGTCTAATATTGTCCTGCACGACTTTTATGTAAATGATTGTCAGGTTCAGATGATTTGAAAGAAGCAAAATTTATACAAAGGTAAATAATTTCATTATTGACAAAGGGTGGATTTCACCTTCATAAATGGTGTTCCAATAATCAAGTCTTATTAAATCATATTCCTGATAAAGACAGAGAAATACTAACAAATGAAATTATTCATAATGAAACCATTAAAACTCTTAGCATATGATCGCTATACACGCTACTAGAATGTTATGCCGATATAGTTGATAAAATAATATCAATGAACATCCCTAACTTAAATAAAAACAACGTGGAAAATACAAAAATCAATGAAGCTATAAATCTATTACGCACCATAACCCATCAAAATTATTTCACACACAACAACACAATATTCAGTCAAACAGATGGATTGCCAATGGGAAATCCGTTGTCGGGTAAACTTGCAAAGATTGTTTTATATCACATCGAAAATATGCAAATCCACAACACCAAAAATAAACTCAGGAATAGCATCTTATACTGGTACAGGTATGTCAACGACATACTGATTTTATCCAACAATCAAACAGGCAACTTGATATTTTCGATCAATACATGAATAAAATACACAAGAACATTAATTTTACGTTGGAAACAGTAACAGATAAACAAATTAACATTTTCGATTTAACAATAAAGAATATCAACCACCAGCACCAATTTAAAATATATAGAAAAGATACACAAACAAACAACAATCAAATCATCCATTTCAGCATAACATTTCCGCATTTAATCACATGATTGAATGTTTAAATCGTATACCAATGACCGAATCTAATTACATGGAAGAATTAAACACCACCATACACATTGCCATAGAAAACGGGTACACTGATATATGTACAACAATAACACCAGCATCAGCATGAACAAAATATTAAACAAGTACGGATACACTATAGCACACAAAACAAATCACAAATTACAAAAACATTTAAGATCAAAACAAAGCAATATCTTAGATAGTGGGATTTATAAATTAACATGTAACAATTATTTTACAACATTTTATACTGACTAAACAGCCAGATCTTTCACACAACGTTTTCAAGAACATGTACAAGAGCTAAACAATATAAATCCAATTCGTAATGTGCAGTCTAATGGATTTAATTTAAGATAATGGCCGCCGGCCAATTCGGCGATTCGTTCTCGTATAACAATAACAAATTAATAATCTAAACATAAAGATTAACTGTTTTTATTCCCTTTACTGTCCTTTTGAAAAAGGAAATTTACTCTGGGTATTTGCCCGAAGCCAATATCTCTTACAATAAAGAGTAAACATTTTGTAACACTTCGTAAAAACAAAACAGAATTATAATTTAATTAAAACTTATTTATACTCACTGGAATCGTAGTAAGATGATCCAAAAATCTCTTGAGTAGAGGTCTCCCAAGATATGATCTTTTCAGTTGTGACAACTACTGTCACGATAATAGCCCAAATTAACTTCATTTATGAATTGTTTCACTGCGCGTAACACTTAGACTAACTATTTAAAATTGTCCAACTACTTAATACAAAATACTATCTAACACTATTAAAACACATGATTAAGAAATCCAACATTGAAAATGGTATCGCATGAAACCAGTGTATTTGTATAGGATGTTATTGTTCTGATAGCGAATTAGAATGTGACTTATATGATAACGCTTATATTAAGTTAGCTATGTACATGGATATTTCCTGCTAACACAAAAAGATTATGATAAACATCCGTTTTAAATATTAAATTAGTGTGCGATTTTTAATCCTATATTTAGTAACAAAGAAAAAAATCTATTTCACATAATCTTTACGGCTAGAGTTTAATTTGGAAAACGTCATGAATTTTGTGCTTTAGTTAAATTGTTACCAAAATTTATTACACCACATTTCTATACCACCCTTATCCACATATTTAGTTTTTTATCTCTCTAGAATTTTTTTTCCAATTTTTCTTTTACGATTCGAAGAAGAAAACTTATGATGATCATCACAAAAAAATAATTGGAGACAAAAACCAGAAGCAAAAAATAAAACTAAAAGACTTGGCGTCTCCATATTTTATTACAATAATTTTCTTTCGGTTTGCTAGAGCTGCTGCTGCGTCCGTGTATATTGTATGTGTGTTATACATAGTTGGAAGCACAAACATTTTTTTTTATTGCTTTCGATTAATCATGAAGTAGAAAAGAAAAATCGGAAAAATGAACGGAAAAAATTTTCTCGAGTTTATTTCATATCATAAATTTAATTTTTAATTTTATCTCTAATGCCAACTATTATGTTATGTACTACTTGGTATGTATAAGCTAGTTTGTTGCAAGTGATACAATTTTAGCTGAATTATTTTTAGTGTTGTAATTAGTGTCGGCGGAACGATAATGTACATTATATCGTTAAATATGGAGGCGCATCTTGAATATATTTGTATGTGGTACATTGTGTCCATTTACATTTTTATTTATTTAATTATAGATTAACATATTTTTAATAAACTGACCACAATTCATAAAAATATAAAGGGCTGAACATCATGGGATCACAACTTCCTTCTTCAAAATTAGGTCTACTCCTAAATCAATCCCAAACTGAATCTCTTAAGTCAGTTTTGAGCTCAACCTACAAAAAAAATATTTGTGTAAAGTTTGGTTCAAATTGGTCAGGGCGAACTTGCCTATATCTTAACCGATTATTATGAAATTTGTCGTGTGCGTTGGAAATGGAATTCTAAAATGTTTTATGGATGAAGTTCTGGAATATGGCCAAGTATGATTGAACTGGCCCATTTCTCATCCGATTATGATAAAATTCGACATGTGTGTTGGATATAGGATTCGAAAATGATTTTTGGATGAAATTCTGGAATATAGTTATTTAGGATAGAACTTGGCTATTCCTTAATCAATTATGATGGAATTCAAAATTTGCGATGGAAAGGTGATTCTAAAATTATACTGCTAATTCCGAGACCCTACACAACCGTTAGTAGTTTTAATTCTTCAGTGTGTCTCCGCCACACATTTCATTTTTTTAAGTATGGCCAAACTTACAGCTCTGATAATAAATACTTAGGAAATATACCCCAACGTTTAAAGCGAAGGATTGGCGAGAAAAGTTTCTAGGCGAACTTGAATATTATTTTGAAGATAATCTCGATCGTTAAGTAATTGAAATAGACGTTTACGCTGCCTTTAAGAAACTTCAATAGCTGCATGATTTACCTCATCAGACAACAATTTGAAAGCCATATTGACATATTTGGCTAAAATAGCTAAGATATATCCTAATTGCCTATATTCCAAAATTTAATCTTAAAATCATTTAATAATGCAGTTTCCAACCCATTTCCTCTAAATAGGTAAAGAAATAGAAAAGTTTCATCATACTTGGCCATATTCCAGAACTTTTTCCCAAAATTATATTAGAATCACATTTTCATCGCGAATGTCATATTTCACTAAAACCGATTAAGAAGTAGCCAAATTCCACCTCTATTAGCTATATCCCAGAATTTTTTCGAAAAATCATTGTACATACTATAGTATGTATGTAATAGTAGAATCCCATTTCCAACGCACATGTCGAATTTCATTATAATCTGTTAAGAAATGGGCAAGTTCTATCATACTTGGCCATATTCCAGAACTTTATTCAAAAAGCATTTTAGAATCTCATTTCCAAGGCACATGTCGAATTTTATCACAATCGTTTGAGAAATATGCAAGCTACGTCATACTTGGCCGTATTCCAATATGAAATACTGAATTTCATCAAAATCGGATAAGATATAGAATCGTAATAAAATGTTTATAAAAAAAAAAATCAGAATTCCTCAGTTTAACTGCTCACTAAACCCTAATCCAACCGCAACTAAGCCCTAATTAAACCCGCAAACGGAACTCAACTTAACCGCAAACTCTACGCTAAACTCAATCCTTAAACCAGCATATATGTATAAGAAATTGATTAACTGCTCACTACATCCTAATCCAACCTCAACTCAACTTTAATTCAACCTGCAAATTTGCCAATAACTTAACATTCAAAACAACTCCAAATTCAATGCCTAATTTAATAATCAAATCAGCATATGGCAGATACGCCACCCTCTTGACGTACAGTCTCCAAAAGCTTTTCAAATCTCCGCCTTGACCATAGAAACAGATCGGCGAAAAAAAATCGAAATCGGATAAGCCGTTCTCGAGATACCATGGGTACAGACATAAAGACATCCAGACGTCGAGACAGACGAACGGATAGAATCAGAATCAGAACCAGTGACTTTCAAAACTTCGAGAAAATTGGTTTTGGACCAACCAAATGTTTCGCCATTTTTAATAGGATTTCAATACTTTGGCCTTTTTGGACCGACGTAATTAGAGATCAACACTACCAAACATAATTAATTTTTAGAAATTTTGAAAATTTGTCTGTTTTTTAACAATATGATTCTTTCGGCTTTTTTACAGACAAATATATTATTTTTAATAGCATTCCATTATTTACGACTTGGTGAGCCAGTGAAACAAGGAACGCATATATTATGAGTAAATGCTTCCTTCTTTCACTGGCTCACCAAGTCGTAAATAATGGAATGCTATTAAAAATAATATATTTGTCTATAAAAAAGCCGAAAGAATCATATAATTAATTTTAAAATTACAATTATAACTTCCAACCACGTATATTATGTTAACATAATTTTTAAGAGTTGTTTGCTAACGTATAGTTTATTAAACCACAAAATGTCGAATCATAAAATTTCGAAAACACATCCCGACAAGAAAACGTATTAAAATTCCGACTCCACAAAATGTCGACTGCTCAAAATCCCGACTAAACAAACTCCCGACTCTAGAAAATCTCAAGCTAATCAAATTGCTTATAAAAGCGAGTTTTAAAATATTTTTATAGAATTTTCTTCCGTTTTTCCAGAACTTAACCCGGCTCTTTTCCAGAATATATTACTAGAAAGAGCAGTAAATTCCCCCTATTCCAAAATATTTTTAAAAAGTGTCTCTCAATTTTTTCCAGAATATGTCTCGGCTCTTTTCCAGAATATTTCTCGCGCGAGATTTTATTTTTAAAAGTCGGGATTATTTCGAGATTTTCGAGATTTTGTGCCGTCAGGATTTGGTTGCGTTAGAATTTTATTGAGTGTGGATTTTACTTAGACGAGTATTTATTGGATCGAGAAATCGTTCAGTCGGAATTTTGTGGAGTGAGATTTTATTATTATTATTAAAAATTGGTTGGAACCATACGAGGTTCCGCACTGAATGCCACGATGGGTCCATGGTGCACACCAGTGATTCTCTCCTAACTCGCGAACGAGTGCTACAGCCTTAATAAACTGAAGTAGTTTAGGCCAAGGCAAGGAATACAGCTGATTATCAGGATCTGAAGTCAAATAATTGCAACCTAACTCTGTTGAAAGCCGGACAACTGCACACGAAGTGAATGCAACCATCATCGTTTTCAAGGCAACCCTAGCATACAGCGTCAAGATATACCTTAAAATGACCGTTTACGTGTAGATCCTTTCCACCACACAACGACTCCACAATACGTAAGTCATTCTGCGTTAAGTCGGATAACACATTCAGGTGCTTTCTGGCAACTGTAATAATAAGATCGTCAGCGTAACTTTGAGCAACAAAGCCTGACTGCTGAAGTTTCACAAGTAGATCGTTAATCACCAAAAGCCATAACAAGGGTGAGTAGCACACCTCTCTGAGGACAACCTTTGGCAACTTTGACCGAGATTGAAGCATTTTCCACGCCAACGGTACGAGATTTGAGCATACAATCAATCCATTTTACAATGGTGGGATCAATACCGAAATTGGTACAGGCGTTAATAATCGACGAGAACGAAGTACTGTCAAAGGCTCCTGCAATGTCCAAGAAAGTACTTACAAGAAACTCTTTATTTCTTCATGTAGAGCCGTTTCACAGGACTTACCTACCCTATAAGCATGTTACATGTTACTGAGTGGGGAATTAGACAAATATTTATCTCTAATAAATCTGTCGACAATCCTCTCTAACGTTTTAAGAAATGTTGAGGACAGACTGATAGGCCGAAATGCTCTGGGATCAGTGTAATCTGATTTGCCAGTCTACGGTAAAAAACAACGTTCCTCTTGCACCAAACCTGAGGAACAATGCTATAAGCAATGCACGCTTTAAAAAGGTGGAGCAGGTGGTCCCTGATAATAGGAAAATCATTCTGTAGTACAGCCGAAAAAATCCCATCAGGACCACCTGATTTGTATGGTTTAAAGGAGAAAATACTCCAACGCAGAACTTCGGACGTAACTATCCGATCCGCTAAATGCCAGTCAGGAGCTTCATTGCAATTCCTATTGGTTAGAGAGTGTGCAAAATCAGAGTTAGCGATGGAACACTCCGGAAAATGAACAGAAGGAAGCAACTCGTTTGCTTCTTTCTTCGAAGGAGTAATCTTACCATTCGATAGACGAAGGGCATCAAGTTTACAGGTGTCATTTTTAGCCAACGCTCTATTCAGTCTAGCGATCGCAGAGAGACTATTCATTTCCTCACAGAAGTTTGTCCATGCGGATCTTAAGCTTCTTTTTATACTACTTTTGAGCTATTAGGAAACTATCCCAATCGCATTTAAGATTAGTATTTTTTGCTTTATTCTTCAGTTTCCTAGTAAGTTGCCTTTGTTTTTTAAGAGCAGAGCATCAGAAGGGTCTATTCAGCATGCTTTTGTCATCTTGTAAGCTTGCAACTCAATGTCCTCAACCGAGCGAATACCCATAGCAGGATGAATTAGAGAAAAAAGTTCGAGAGAGAATAGATCCCAATTGGTTAATTTACGATTACGATTTGGTTTAAGAGGTGGTCTTTAAATGTTGATGTTAAAAGAGATACACAGAAGTGAGAATATCATTAGTCACCCTCCAATTTAAAACTAAATCAACAATAAGCAACGAACACAGAATTATATCAATAACTTCCCTTCGCGTTGAATTGACAAGAGTTGGCTCACAGCCTTTATTCAGTATTTCTAGCTCAGATGAGCTTAAATAATTTATCAGAGCAGATCCACTGTGATTAATATTAGTGCTACCCCAAAGAGTATGGTGTAATATTTTTATCCGTACTCCACTTTAAGAATACTGTAAGCTCCTCCGACGGGGGAGGATTAGAAGAATCAAATGGAAGATAAACTGAGGCAATAATCAGTTCAGTGCAAGCCTTATCAGATTCGAAAGTGATCAGATCGGCTGAGAGATTAGCCGAACTGCATTCGTGAATAAGAGATGCATTGATATTACTAGAAATATAAATGCCAGCTCTAATTTTATTGACAGAATTCTTTGAAAATTTCTGCCATTAGGAATATTTAGTCCACAAATAGAACCATCGAGAAGATAAGGTTCCTGAATAAAACATAAATCTGTATGCGATCCAGTAAGCAACTTCCTTAATTCAAATGAAGCTGACTTACTGCAATGCAAGTTAATCTTGTTTAATTTCAATCATGGAAGTCATATTAACACACCAGCATCTGAAACGAAAAACGTAGAGCCTTTGGTTCAGAGATAACCTTAAACAAGATCTTCTCAAGTCTGGGAACCTCTGGTGGACTAGGAACCCAAGTGTGTAATAAAATAGGCTTCGGAGGATCACCAACCGAAAGTTGACAACCACTACAGATATCCTAATTACTGGAAACCTCAACGTAAAACCACTTATAGGTTTCCTCGTTACTGCTTTTGCAGATGAATACACCATCTGATAAATAGCACCCAAGCATTAGCGGTATGAAACCAGACGATTTCGCCGAACTGAGAACTCTCTGACTCAACTACATCCGGAAAATTCCCAGCTTTTCCTCGTTTAGGATGTTATCTGGGTTATCATCACAGATACAAAATTTTTTCGCTACAGATCCAACTACGGCCTGCGCATGGGAACGAACCTTTTTTACGGCCAATTCCGTTGTTGTACCAGTGGTAGGACGGGCCCTCTTGGGAGTGTTAAAGGGGCAGCTGCTAGGTGCCTTAGCAATAGTATCGAGCGTAAGGTCAGACAATTTCCTCCTCATACGCTGGCGGTTACGCTTGCCAAGGCGTTTTCCCTAAATGGCTGGGTTCAGTGGTAGAACCCGCATCATCAGATCGGAGGATAACACTCTCCGAACCCGAGAATGTATCGGAAACGTGACCCAAGGCGCTATCAAGGTCTAATCCGATATCGGATTCGGAGTATGGCTATATCGAATTCATAGATATCTATAACCTAGAAAGAGATGATATGAGACCCGAAAAACAAAACATTAAACAGAAAATAAACATAAGATATATGTAGGTGGAGAGTTAGAAAATAAAAATTTTAACAAATAGCGGACGCATGTGCCGGCTTGCAACAACTGAAAACGGCTTAAAAGAAATGCAAAAATTACTAACGGAGATGAATAAACGATAAAAAAAAAACAAAAAAAAATGAAAAATAATGATAAATTAAAATCTGAAAATAAAAATATGCAAAAAATAATTTAGAATTAAAAAGCTGAATGGAATGTAGACAAAACTGTACAAGAAAGTAAAAATCTATCTAAAGAAGAAAAGTGTAGGTATGTATTGTATGTATGTTTATATGTTCCACAAAAGCTCTTGGTCCACTCGAGCGATTGTTTCCAAATTTTGCACGAATATTTTTTAGCAGTCGAGAAAAAACATAGGGGGGTTAGTTTTCAAAAATTGATACCCTTTCCTCATGCTCCCCTGTGAGGTGCTATTTACAAAAGGTATTTTTAAAACTTCACCGATTGAGCTAATTTTTAGATATTTTGTGCAAAATTAAAAATAAATGGACACGTGTATCATTATTTTTTAACGGTGATGGTAATGGTGGTGTAAGGTGTTGATGGTAATGTTGATGATTATGGTGGTGGGATTGATGATGTTGAGGATGATGGTGATTTTGATTGTGATGGTGATTGTGTTTGTGATGGTGATGATGATGTTAATGGTATAATGTTATGATGGTATGCAGGTAGGATGGTAGGATGATATGAAGGTATGATATCAACATGATACAATGGTGTGATGGTATAATGGTATGATGATACAAAGGTATGATAGTGAGATGTTTTGATGGTATGATGGTTTAATCTATCTTCTTCAATATATGTACATATATAAAGAAGAAAAGTATGTTACTTGATCGACTCAGGCGATTGTTTCTTGGAATTTGCTTTAATTACATGCCACTTCTGTTTTATTAAATCCAATACAAGAGTACTGTCAATACTTGTAAACAAAGATACAACATCTAATGATATAATTTTATAATTATCTGGGATTCTTATATCTTTTATTTTACTACGGAACTCTTCGGCGTTCTTAATTGATGAAAACGGCTTTGCTATCGTACGATTTAAAATTTTAGAAATAAAGGAAGATAGAGCGTACAACGGGGTGCCAATCGAACTCACAATGGGTCTGTACGGCACATTGATTTTGTGAATTTTTGGCAATCCATACATTCGTGCAATAACTCCATTGTGATTCTTTAGATTTTTACCCGTCTAACTCTCTGTCCGAAACTGATTTCCTAACCCCAAAAGTTGTTTGGAAATTCCTTGGGCTCGTGTGAGGTGATTTTCGATGTCTTCATTTGTTTTGATTTTTAATCGGGTTAATTCCAGTGTTAAATCCACTATTTTGTCTTCTACAGCATATTAACAACGGTTTTTTATCAGATTGTTGTAGCATTTTTGATTTCCTTGAATGCTAACGCCTGGTTTGGTGCTAAACTTAAAATAATTAAGCGTAATGCTTCTTTATTTTTTTTTCTCCAATTGCTGTACATTTCTTTGCTTGCCGGATTATTTTCTACGATTTTTGGTTCATCATGTAATATTGTTTCTTTTAAAAGTAATTTGGCAGCCAACAATGCTTCCATCCTAATACTCCATTTAGCAAAATTGTATTATATAAACCCATCGTTTTATGTATTAATATTATCACGAACTAAGTTCTGCTACCATCAGCCAAGGATAACCTATTCCACAGGTTGTTGATTTATTCTCGTTTGATTTGACGTTCTGGAACCTCCGTTGTAATTTTTGGCAATACGTATGCTTCAATGTTTAACCGAAATGGCGATGCGAAATGTGGTTGAAGACACACTTGCACTAAAGCGGTAGCCGTGTTGGGGTGTATGCGCCTCAATTCCTGAAGTGTTGACTGGTGTTTAATTTTAATAACAGTGTCTTTATTATATGAATTTTACAATTTATATACTAATAATGTGCTTACTTAAGCATTTAATATAATGCAATTTATACACATAAATATGATGTACAATAGAAATGTGTCTAGTAATAAAAAAATATAAATGATAAATGCGGAGGTGTTTACATTGATATGTGTTCTTATCTATGTTTAAACTTGAGACTGAACATACTGCGGGGCCAACAAATTCAAAGATCGTGGCTGTGGTATCGGTGGTTGTTGCATTGGCCTGTCTATGACTGCTGGCTGTTGACGGGTTTTATGCCGGTAAATATACACAAGACTCATTGCCAACCCTAGAGTAAGTAATGCGTAGATTGACACATAATGATGAATATGATGTCCGTAATGGGATGTATCAATGACGTCCGGCAACTTCGCTTCGTTGCTTTTCTGCAGCATGATGGATTTTTCTAATCCTACAACCTCCTTGGTGAAGCTGTCGGCCGTTTCTTTTGCTGGAGGTTTTGTTGAGATAGGTAATTGGGGTGTTGATGGTTTTTCCTCGCCATAGTAAATTTTGATTGACTTGATTATTGAAGTGTTGGTCCGGTGTGACCTTTCCTCAATGGCTGTTAACTGGAACTCGTCATGTTTTAAGATACACTTCGGATCTAACGTTATAATTCCTGCATCGGATGGCAGCGGCTCTATTGTGGTTAGCGTTGCAACCGGGGTGAAGAGCATTTGTATTATTCCGAGCTCAGCTCTTTGATAGATTCTTTTTTAATGTGGCATGCCTTTAATTGTTTTACTTGTCGACTCGGCTGTTGCCTTCGATGCGGTGTTGGAGAAGCATCTATCTGATCCTTACCCTTGTCTAAAATCAGTTTCTGTATTGGTAACGGTGACAACTTGGTGATTGGTCTCTTGATGCTTGGGTTATCGGCGGTTGTTGTAGGCCATGTAAATACTCTGACACCCACTTCTGCCAGAAGTGAGTTCGCATGTTCTGTACTACCTTCCATCGCGACACGAGGTTTCTATTTTGTCCTAAACACTCTTTTTCCGGTGGGGCCCCTAGCGCATTACCAATTAAAAAATGCCCTGGTGTTAGTACTTGCAGTGATTCCGGATTGTCGTTTAATGGACACAATGGCCTGGAATTTAGACATGCTTCTATTTGGTATAATAAGGTGCTCATTTCCTCATAGGTGAGCTTTGTATCCCCTACACATTTCTTCAGATGAGTTTTGCTTCCCAAAGTCCACCGAAATGTGGTGCTGATGGTGGGATAAAGTGCCAATTTATTGGCTCTAATAGTTTACTGGCACCTACAAAGATGGTCCCGTTGTCGCTGTACATATGGGTGACATTTCTCCGCCGGGTAGTAAACCTTCGGAAGGCGCTGACGAATCCTTCTGCTGTCAGATCGGATGATATTTCGATGTGGATAGCCTTGGTGGTCAGAAAAATAAAGATGCAAATATAAACATTGTAAGACTTGTTTCCCCGATCTTTACTCATCCGTATATTGAAGGGTCCCGCATAATCGACTCCTGTGTGAGTGAATTGTCGTGACATGATAACTCGAGGTTTAGGTAGACTCCCGATCAGTTGCTTTGACATTTTGTTTTTAAACCGATGACATCGTATGCACTGATGGTTACGGTGTGTTACTGCTTGAATTCCCTTGATGATCCAATACCACTTCCGGATATGCGCTAGTGTTAATGCATTACTTCCGTGTAATATTCCCGGTGACCCCAATCCAAAATTAACATGGTGAGTTGTCCCTTATATGGTAAAACCATTGGATATCTCTCTTCATATGTTAGCTGCGAATTTTCTAATCGCCCTCCTACTCTGATGATGTTGTGTTTGTCGAGGAACGGATGCAATGACCGTATGCTGCTGTGTTTGAGGACGGCTTTTGTTTTCTGCAGTGTGAAGTGTTCTTCTTGGAATTCCGTCAGTTGTACTGTACACACAAATACTGCTAAGGCGTGTTCCCATTCTTGCAGTTGTATGACACGCCACTGCTTTGTTCGCCATCTCAATAGTTGGATCGTTACTCTTATGAGGCGTTTGAGAGACGACTGGCGGTTGATTAAGTTTTGAATTGATGATTCTCTCTCTATTCTTTGGATATGTGTTCCGACCGCTGTTTTATTTTTCTCCGATGTTTCGAAGAATGCTTCTTCATGGTTTGTTTCCATATTCATCAAAAAGAGTGGCCCGGTCCACCAGCTGTCCTTGGATGTTAATTTTTTCGATGTCATGAAACGAGATGCACAATCAGCTGGGTTATCTTCGAATCGGACATGTTTCCATGAGTGTATACTTGTGTTGGTCTGAATCTCTGTTATTCGATTTGCCACAAATGACTTCCAGGTTGATGCCGGTTTTCGTATCTATGCTAAAGTGATCATTGAATCAGACCACAAATTCACGGTACTTATATCCACGTCTAGTACCTTTATCACTTGTTGAATTAGTCGGCTTAGTAGGACTGCGCCCCATAGTTCTAAACGAAGGATTGTTAACTTTGCTTTGAGGGGGGCGACCTTCGATTTTGCTGCTATAAGACGCACCGCTATTTGGCCGTTGGTTATGGTTTTATAATAGACTACCGCCGCATATGCCTGTTCTGAGGCATCACAAAATCCATGGAGTTCAACACGGTTGTCTTTTTTGTAATGAATATATCGAGGTATATACGAATGAGTTGAGTAGCTTTCAGTTCTAATTTCATCTGATCCCATTTATCCGCAAACTGCGTTTTAAGCGTGTCGTTCCAACTTAACTTCATACTCCATAAGGTCTGATACATTATCTTACAACTGACTATTAGTGGTGCCAACCATCCTAATGGGTGAAAAATTCTTGACATTTCGGGCAGAAATTCTCGTTTTGTAAGTCCGCCGTTGTTGGGTGGTAAATTCACGTGAAATACAAAATCGTCTTTTTTCGGGCTATAATGTATTCTTAAGGTTTTAACTGACTGTTCATTCATAAGGTTAGGTTGCCTATGAGAAATTTCTCCTGATGTATTCCCTTTAAAAGGTCTGCGTGGTTACTAGCCCATTTCCCTATTTCCCTAATTCCATTCCGCCCTTACGAAGTAGTTGGATTAATTGAGATTGCAAATGTTGAGCCTCCTCTACCGAATCTGCACCGGTTAGTACATCGTCCACATAGAAATCATTTTTGATAATGTGACTGGCTTCGGCATGATTATTGAATTCATCGCCAGCCAATTGATTCAGAGTCCGAATGGCCAGGTACAGGGCGGCCGATATCCCCATATGTAACCGTTGTTAATTGATACTCTAGTAAATGATGATATTTACTTTCTCTCCACAAGATTGTTTGATATGGTTGATGTTCTTCATGTATCTTAATTTGCCGATTCATTTTCTCGATGTTCGCGGAAACAACAATTCTATGTTTTCTCCATTTTAATAGTAAGGGCCATAAATCGTTTTGCAATGGAAGCCCAATGTATATGGCGTCATTCAGGCTCTTGCCCGTCGATGTTTTCATAGAAGCGTCAAAAACCACTCGTATTTTAGTGGATTCTGGTGATGTCTTTACTATGGCATGATGGGGTACCCATGCTGAGGTAGTCTGTCATAAATTTGATTTACAAATCTCTTAGGTCTCGGTTAGAATCCAATTTCTTCTCGAGCTGTAGAAAACGTTGTAGTGCTCGTTGCTTGGAACACCCCAGTTAATCCAATTGATTTTCCCTGAATGGTAGTCGTACCACATATCGTCCATCTGGATCTCGTTTTTTGGTCGCTTGAAAGATGGTTTGGCAAATGATGTCTACAGCAGATTCCACGATGTTGTTGCTCTTGGTTTCTTCCAATTCCCAAAATCGGTTCATATTCGCTTCCACCTTGGTTCCGCTATGGGCCTTCACTACGTGAAGCTGGGTTGCGATTTCTGTTGGCCCTGAAATCACCCAGCCGAAGCTGGTCTTAATGGAGCTTGAATTTCCCCGTTTTACTTGGTTACAGATGAAATCTCCATAAACGTCGGCTCCCAATTAAAGGTCAATCGGGGCAGGGGTGTTGAACCTCGAGTCAGCCAAGGTTAACCTATTCCACTGGTTGTTGATTGATTCTCGTTTGATTTGACTTCTGGAACCTTCGTTGTATTTTTTAGAAATACGTATGCTTCAATGTTTAACCGAAATGGCGATGCGAAATGTGGTTGAAGACACACTTGTACTAAAGCGGTAGCCGTGTTGGTGGTATGCGCCCCAATCCCTGAGATGTTGACGATGGTTTGATGTAATGTTAACCCGAGGCATTGGACTACTTCTTCCGTTATAAACGAGACTTGATCTATTAAGGCTCTTAATTCGGTTGATGTTCCACATATGGATTTGCTTTTCACCACAGCTGTTGCTAATAAATGGTTTGATTATTGTCTAATGTACTGACAGACACCTTTTTTTCCGGTTGTTGGTAAGGTTCGTGTAGAAGCTGGTGATTCCAGTCGCGACACACCGTACATGCTGGCTTTTCCGTGCACACAATTTTCTTGCTGTGTACACGGCAGTTAGTGCAAATTCCTGCCTGGTTATTGTAGTCAATCCGCCGTTTTGTACTTAGATTGCGAAAATGGTGGCCCCTGTTGATCAAATGCCCGTTCTCACTGCAATATGGACATGTGCTTGTGGATTTCGGAACGGTGTCTCCTTTGTACTCCTTTCCCGTATTTAGAAGTATCTTCGTTGAGCATTGGGTTCTGGCTTAGCTGCTCTCATGCTGGATGGCTTATGCATGCCTGATGCTTCCAATGACTGAAACCTCCTCATTAGAAAATCCAGGAATGTGTCTAACTTTAAAACCTCGCGTGGACATTCCAGACTGGTTTCGTATCGCTGCAGTGTATCCGCATCTAATATCTTCGTCACAATGTGCGCGATGAGAGTTTCAAACGGATTTTCCAACTTCAAATTTTTTATGTTGTGCATCATCTCGATGATAGTATCATGTGAAGTTCTGATACTTGAAGCCGTCGCAACCTGTTTAATATGCAAAGATAATATGGTGTTGAAGTATGATGTCCCAAGCAGACGTTGGTTGCTATATCTCGCCTGCAGAATGTTCCATGCCACGTCGTAGTTTTCTTCGATTGAGGATAAATGATCGATAAGTCTTGCCGCGTCCTTTTGCACATGTGACTTCAAATACCACATCTTCTCGGTTTTTGAAAGTGTGCTTTGATGTACATATGACCTTATTGAATATGTCCTTAAATGGCGGCCATTTCTCATATTCGCCGTAGAAAACGGGAACTTCCATTCGGGGAAATCGCATGTTGGTGGATTCCACAGAGTTTGTATGGCCGTTACTCGGCAGTTGATGTAATTTGAGTAATGTGGATTCTGCCAGCTGCGTGATGGATCCGTAGTAATCGTCTACGAAATACTTCGCGGTTTGATCCTCTTCCTCAATGTTTATGAGGATAGTCCGATGTTGTTGATCAATCACTGTTAAGGCTTTATTGATCTGTTCGATCTTCATCGTGGCGTAATTCCGGGAACAATTGCCGGCATCCCATGCTCGTTCGACAGACTCCAGCCTTCGGTATAGAAGGCGCATGTTGATGTCTTGCTCATGAAGAACAGCTGGGTTTGCGTCATCTTTCCTTGGATCTCTGGATAAAGGTGGCACATTATCCTTGCTCTGGCTTTTTATGGATTTGCTAACTATCGTCTCCAAGTGCTGCTTGTAGATGTTGTTGATTGGATAGTGCTCAACTCGCCAAATGAGGCCAATTGAGGGGGGGTACAAGAAACTCTCTGCACCCCACGTTGAATCGATAGTATGCCTGCTGCTGCTACACCTGTTTTCGCTCAGTGAGATACGGATGAGACGTCTCTAACTCTTCGCGAGTTATTAATTCTTGATCACTATTGCAAAATGCTGGGTACCGCGCGTTTACAGCTTGCTGATAGCTCTCGAACTGGCTTCGGGTTAGATTGTCCATTTCCCGCCTCTTGGCTATTTCGGTTAAGAGTTGTTTTCGTTCTGCTTGTGCACCAACGCTTCGATTGATGACAATTTTTATCTTCTTAATTATCGCCGGTCAGATGTAACTGTTTCGGCTCGAAGGACCAATGATAAATCTCACACGTTAACGTTCAAGTCGTTAATTTGAACTAGTGTCGGATTTATTTTAAGTGCTATACTAATGTCTAGTAACTTGGCTAGTCATTAGGATAGATATTTTTTTTGTTTTATTGTTTATAGCTTGTCAGATTACCACTGGTGGGGCCCGATTGGTTGTGAGATAAAACGATGTTGACCGGTGTTTAATTTTAATAACAGTGTCTTTATTATATGAATTTTACAATTTATATACTAAAAATGTGCTTACTTAAGCAATTTATACACATATAAATATGATGTGCAATAGAAATGTGTCTAGTATGTAATATAAAAATATAAATGATAAATGCGTAGGTGTTTACATTCCTATGTGTTCTTATTTATATTTAAACTTGAGATTGAACAAATTTGTTGTTAAAAATTAGGCTTAAATACAATAAAAGTTCACGATATTTTATATTATTATTTATGTGTTTTATTTATTTAATTTCACTTAGCACCGGAAAACCTTTTATAAAAACTGCCGAATGAATAGAAATAATTTATAGAAACTGAAAAGAACTCATTTAAAATTTTCAAAACGACAGAAAGGAACCAAGTCTAAGAACGCATTACAAACACACATTTTACAATTTTGATGAAACAACGCCTAAAAGAAACTTAGAGACTGGTACCAAATTGGTTACAAGCTCAAAGTTCAATTTAACCAATGCACGAATAAAATCTGTCACCAAGTGAAATAAACTGGTTTTAAGCGAAGTACTCGTAATAGTGAAAAGTGTCGAAATGGTGTAGAAAAATAAAGGTTGGAAATGATTACTAATAAACTTTTTTTTAAATTGCAAAATCTAGTAACCGAATCGAATTTACCCCACAAATCGTAACAATATTATGTAAATTTAATTTATTTTAATTTTGTAAGTTTCGGAATATATTGTTTGCAGTGAACCAACGAACTTCGATACAAAGCTCTTAAAATATTAAACATAAAATATCTGCAAGTAAAATAACCCCCGATAATATTTCTATTGACAATCGTTACGATAAATCAATGTGATTAAAAATGTTGTCTCTTCATAAATATTCATATTGATACTGCCGTGGCTCGTATATAAATACACTATAATACTCCAGAAAACAAAAGAATGTGTACAAATAAAGCATTCATCCCAACTTAACCCCAATATATAGTTTTCCAAAAAAATTAAAGTTTTACAATAAATATTTTATAGTTCGTTGGTAGTTTTTGTCTCAACAATCGAACAAACATCAAGAACAAAATGTATGTATGGGCTGTGGAGTATATGGAATGGAAATGGGAGGGTGGTAAATATTGCTTATAGTCTTCTCTTATAATACTACACTCTACACAGTTGTATGTTGTCATTGTTCGCTTATATTGTTGGTATAGTGTGGCACACGATACTAGATATCGACTACACATACATATACTACATATACACTGTACTATGGATGTATCTCAATCCATTGTAGAAAAACAGAACAGAAAAGTTTTTTTTCCATTTAAGATTTGTGATCATAAGTGGTACATTTATCAAATGAATGAAGATGATTTATTATTTGACAAAGTTGGGTTTTTTTCTGTGACGAAGATTAGGTCTATTGGATTTTACAAATTGTTTATGTTCCTTTTGTGTGTAAACATATAAATAATTGGGGAGACAGCAAAAACTTGGGGTGCTGCTGCCGATACTAAATTTATGGTAGACTTTTTGTCAATTTTGATGATATATTTTTGCTGACTAAATTTGTATGTGTGGGTGGAGAGATAAAACAAAAAAAAAGTTTTATGAGAAAATTTATATCAGATGATTTTCGAAAATAAAAATGTTCTGTATAATGGGTTTCACAGGTCGTCAATTTATTCGTTTTTGCTTTATTTTATTTTAGAAAATTTGATGGGATTTGACATCTGTCACCGTTTTTATTGTGAAAACCTGAAATACATTGTATTTTCTATTGAATGGAGTCCGACCCCTAAAAGTTTTGAAATATTAATTTATAAAAGGACATAAATTGTATTGCGTGGCTATATAAAAAGAACTCCGTAAGCACTATAAAGAATCAATTGTGAATTCGTTAGACCTGAGTTGGCTATATGATTTCTTATTGTAGGATTTTACTTGTCTTTACATTAATATGAGTGTGCTAAATAACCAAGTAACGAGCACCATATAACGAACTTCTATAATTCAAAGTTTGGATAAAATAATTTCCTATTTCATTAAACATTTTCTTCCTTAGTAGAAGCTAGCTCTTCGATCGATCGTAGTAACTTGTTAAACACAAGGCCTTGTAAAATTTGTAAATTAATGTGTACATGTTGCGTCATCATCCCCTAAATTATTAAATTTGTTAAAAAAATGGTAAAAGGCTTCTACGAAGCTATAATTTTAATATGTTTTCATTTACATTATTTTCTTTAAATTAAAAAAAAAATGGCCAGACGATTTTAAAGGTTTCAAGCACTGACCAACCGAGAGTAAAGTTGTTATGGCACATCTATTCGTAACTTGCTTTTGTAAGGCTGAAATTTTAAGGGAATATTCTTTCAACTATTTTAAGAACTTATGTTGAAAGCCAGGTGATTCTACAATGGCCGAGGATATTGATGGAAGTGCGAGCGCAACAGGCTTAAATGGGTCTCTGTATAAGAAAGAGAGGCTGAATGGATACTGTGAGTTTATCTAAATGATTATTGTGATAAAAAAAATATCAAGTTATATGTAAAGTATACATTTTTATTAATTTAATATATATTATTCGTTATACATCATTCATCAACGAAGATTATCGATTGCTGCTTCATTTTCTGAAAACAAACAACGAATTTTTATTGATAAAAAACAACAGCACATTGTTTTAATTAATTTACAATGCTTTCAATATATTTTGTAATTTTTTACTGTTTTTAAAAACACGATAGTGTTTGTGTAAATATTTTATTTTTTATTAAGTTCTAGCAGAGCCTACTGTATAAATAAGAGCCTCCATAGTATCGACTGTACTTTTTACTAAGCTTAAAATAAGGTACAAACAATTTTTTCTTTACTATATGAGAAAACGCTTATTTTCATTGACAGATTTAGTTTATTAGAAATGTGAGCTTTTGTTTTGTTTTTATATTAAAATGTTCATGAAACATGTAATAGTATTTGATTGAAAAATCGAGTCTTGAACATGTTTATTTCTTAGTGAAAATCGCCATGAAAAATAAGGTACTTTCGAAATTTTAAATATTGTTGTTTTTGTAATATACGTCATAAACATAACTCGAAATTTATAAACAGTACAATAATCATCTTCATTGCCTCCATTCAAATTTGAATTTGAATATAATTCTATAGTTATTTTGAATTTGCAAAGCATGCTAGATTGTTTTGATTTTTTGTATTCTTCGCACTCATTGTATATTGATTTATTTTTTCTGTTTGCTCTTTCTGGTTTATTTTATTTTAATTGTTGAGCGGAGACGTGTTGTCTTTTTTCTTACCATTGGTTTTAGATGTGCACATATAATGACGTCATTAAACAGAATTGTTTCTTTTTAATACACATTGTTGTTGCTGTAGAATGTTTTTTAATTTAATTTCCCTTATTTTCTCTTGATTATTGCTGGAAAATAGGGAAATTTGAGAATCTGTGTTTCAAATGAGTAAGATATTGAGTTGTTTGTTAGCGTTTTCATAAAAAAATATTTAACTGGGATTAACTTTTAATTCATGTTTTATCTTCAATCGGATGCCCGTTTTTTCGTACAAACACTATGAAAATAAATGAATTTTTAGTGTTTCTATATCCCTTATTTTAAGTTCATTTTTCACATGCCGGCTCTATTCACATCAAGATGGTTCTGGTTGTAGTGTTTAGTCAATACTGGTGTTAATCATGGAAGCAATGAACACTGTTTGTGTTATATGGAATCTTGATACCTGCGAAAAAATAATAAAATGCACATCCTTGTCCTAAAGAACCTAAAATTTCATCATGTTATGCTACCAGAAAATTCAGTGATGCAGAAGGATATCACGTCAAATGTTATAAAATTTGTTTGGCGGTTATGAGTAACTATTTGGAAATACCATTACAAAGCCAATATATCCCACGTGCAACCTAATTAAAGAAAACGTAGTAGCATCAAACAAATGTTTTACATTTGACTATATCTGTAAATTTTACAAAGCAACTATTGCGAAAATAGCAGAAGATGACGGTGAAAAATATGGTAGTATTTTTCTGAAAGAAAGTTAGTGGACCGCTTTAAAGAAGATATCGATATAATGAAAGTAGGAAGAAAAAAATATATTGTTCACAAAGGTGTTGTAATTGATAATCATTTAAGTGATATCTTAGAAGAAAAAGAAATAAAATTGCATTAATTTTGCGTGAAAAATTACTAGATAATTAAAAAATCCAATTACCGCAAGATTTAAAGACCACATAGTATTTAGTGAACGAAGAATGCATACTTAGGACCTAGTATATAATATCACAAATGGTAATAAAAAAACTGAAAAATATCACACTGGGTATGACGTTAAAAAGTTTGACAAGTAGCCGTCACTATTGTAGCTATATTGTTGTGGAGGAACTAGAAACGGTGCGGGGCGAGAATATGATAAGTATGATAAATAAGTTATGAATTTTTCGGTAACAATTATGTAACGTACAGATGTGATCGATTAATCTGTCAAAATAATAATATTGCTTTGAATTTGTCATGGACTGTTAAATCGTTATATTTATATGCGGCGTATGTTCCACCTTAAAGCTCCGCTGTGGTTTATAACTTACACTGTTAAAATATTTATCAGTTTGTTTCGCATTCTAACATAAATGACATCATATGTATATGTTGGGCGATTTCAATTGTCCTGGGATATGCTGGTGTACTGATAATGAGATTATTTCTTCAGTTTTTCCATCCAAAGTCAGTGCCGAAGAACAAATTTTCATTAATTTTTCTCGTATGTTATTTTTAAACTTGCATTAAATTTGTAAAGTTGAAGAACTAAATGGCAAAATTCTCTAGTTTTTCTGCATAAACCTAATTGTGGATCGGTTACAAAATCATTGGCGACATTTGTTCCTGATATACTTCTCCATAGTGGATTGGATATCAACTTTGATTGCCAGGATACAACGGAAGTTAAGCTTCAATTTCAATAAGGCTAATATTACTGACTGGGATAGAATTTTTAAGTCTAAATGGAAAGACATTAATGTTCTTGTTGATTCTTTGTATTCGGTTATGTTTGAAGCTTTTGACAAACATGTGCCTATAGGAGCTGTAAACGTAAGAATAATCATCTACAATGGTTTCACAACAATTTGATCAATTTAAGGAACAGAAAAAATAAGGCGCATAAACTGGCCAAAGCTACTGTTGGCAACTTGTTTTATTTTAATTCTTTCCGGCAACTGGAACGGGAATTTGATAATAACATACAATGGCTTGCATATTATAGAACTTATATTTCACGGCTTAAAAATAATTTAATCAAAAACCCTAAGCTGTTTTGGCCATTTGTTGATGGTAAAAGCTAATGTTCTGGGTATCATGGAATAGGGCTTGCAATACCCGTATACCGAATACCGATATCCCGGGATACCGGACGATTTTTAGAATACTGAAATACTGGTTTTGATTGCCCCAAATACTGGTATTTCGGAGTTGTTGAAATATTAAAATTGAGTTGTTTTTCTGTGTTTTGGTATGATTTAACCAAAGACAACGTACTTATATGTATCGTAGATCTCCCATTTTACTAAAAACATGAAACAAACTAAACTTCTGATATTTCCTATGTTATCGTTGTATTGGTGTATGTTATAAGGGAATAATTTTAAAATGTGTTGCTATAATATAATACGTATAAGCAATACAATGATACATAACATTTGAATGGAAAATTTGTACGTGAAAATCCGGTAAGCCGGAAATCACATAACGCGGAAACTCACCAGACACGGAAAATTCACAAAATTAAAATCCCTTCCAATTAAATTTAGTGTAATAATGTACCTACATATAAGCCGAATCCTATGTCGCGGACGGAAAACATTTTTGTAGTATAAAAATTGCTATAAAAACTCCATTAAGCCAAAAAATTTACATAATAAAAATGGAATATGAAACAAAAAAACTGCACGAAACAAAGAAATGCATGAATATGACATATGCACATACATACATTTCCCTGCAAACACGACGGCCGTTTTACAGCCACTCGACAATGGCATAATTCAAAATGTTAAACTTAATTACAAGAAGTTAATGCTTAAATCTATAAATTGAATTGATTTTTATTTTATTTTTATGAATTAATCAATACCATTTTATTTTACATTCAGATGTATGCATAAATGTTTATATATCTGTTGTTTTTTTTTTTTTAATATGTATCTACCCTTAAAGCGGAAAACTCCTCTAACCCGGAAATTTTTGTCGGTCCCGTCGGTTTCCGCCTTACCGAATTTTCACTGATTTTTTTTTCGTGTTTTAGTAAAATGAGAAATGTATGATAAATACGTTGTCTCTGATTTAACATACCAAATCAATGGATCCTTTTTAAGAATAAGATGGTATATATTATATTTCAATCCATTCAAGAGTAAATATAGCTGAAAGCTATTCAAATCTCCTCGAAGAAAGACTTGAAACGTTCGGTTTAAGTCTAAATGAAGATATTGTGAGCATTAAAACAGAAAGAGCTAGTGTTTGTGTAATGCAAAATGTAGGCCGATTCATTCAATGTTGATACTGTACTAATTCCATTAAAGGTTTCGGGTTAGATCCAGCACCCTTATTTAGCAAACCCTCACGAGTTATGTCAGTTTTCTTCAACAAAGTGCGATATTTTTTTAATTAAGTGACGGTTGATTAAGTAGAAAATTAATTAAATAAAACTAATTTTTTATATAAATTCATTTATTTAAGTTATTTTAATTCATTTGAAAATAATAAACAAAACCTTATTCTTAGTTTAATTCATTTAGGGAAAAGTATATTAAATTAGTTTCAATTCAAAGGTAATATAGGTTTCCTTTATTGCGCCACTAGGCATTAAATACTGAAGAGTAGAAACTGTTGTAAGTATGAGGTATGTGATACGCATTTATTAAATCCGTGATGTCCGATATTTTTCGATCCGAAATTTTAAGTTTTTTTGTATAAGCTTCTTGAAGCTTATAAGTAGGATTGCGTTGAGATTTCCGTTTTCTGTTATTCACAACGATTTGTTTGTAATCGTCTTGCTCGTAAGATGTTTTTACAAAAAAGGATCGAGGTGTATCTTTACGCACACTGATTATGTTCATGTCACACATTTTAATTTGTTGACCATCTTCTGCTATTGCAAAATTATTGCCATACTGATGACTAACGTCCTTAAAATCAACAAAATCGTTATAGGCCATTTCAATAACTTTATAGAGTTTACCTGTTTTTTTGGCACCACGAATGATCGGTACGTACTGGTGAGGTACATAGATTGGTCCTGATCTCTGCGATTTTTTATTGCTTTTTCAATCACATTATCTCCCTCGTTTTGTGTATGCCCTTTTATTAAACATTTGTGTGTTATTGAATTAATATTTAAAGTTGAGACTGCATACATATACATCGAAACAGTAGATTTATTTTTCTGTTGTCCACAGCAATTATCAGAATAGAAGGCTACATCAAGATTAGTGTCTCCAGAAGATGCCGCTATTTGCTCCAAATATTTATAAACACACGTGTCTATTTCAATCGCACCTCTATTTCCTTCGTCTTCGTGCCAGAAGAAAGAAAAAACGTTTTCATTTTTTAGTTGCGAAATTGTAAAATTATAGCTGTTTATTTTTGACTTATAATAGAAAACAGATACATCACCCCTTGGGGCAGGTAAAACCGCTTGACGGTCGTAGCAAGCAACTATTTAATTTTCATTTGCCTTCTCCTTATCCTTAATTTTTTCTTCACGAGATAACCTTTTGATGATATTCGTATTGTTCTTTAATGGCATCTTTTTCTTCATTTGTGGCATTTATAAAAGATGTACAAAGCTCCCATTGATCTTTTTTTGGTATGAAGAAAGATATATTAAATTCGTGATTAAAAATAAAAGTATATGTTGATAATGAAGCACTAGGTAGGCTTTTGTTTTCGCAATCAGCTTTATAGTCCCTATATAAATCGGCAATGGTTTTACCGCCATCAATAAATTCTCGGGCGGTTCGTTGGCGTAAATAGTGACTCTCGATGCGCATGATACTATTAATGTGCTCTCGTATATAATATTTTATTGATGGATCAAGTTTCTTGTGGTTCTTATGTTTTCCTCTAAAGTCCTCAGCAATAAAACCCATTTCGTTTTTTGCGATAACGGTTCGAATTGGCCGGTCGTTTATATCCAGTGTTGCTTTGAAAAATTGTTTGCACACTTTAATTTTTTCGCCGTTGATCTCAAAACTAAACGAGCTATTCAATCGTCTTTTACTCTCGAATTTCTGGTAGCGATAGGCTGGATTTACTTGGTCAATACATTTAAAAATAAAATTGCGCTGCTGGTTAGATTTGTCAAACCCCAATATTTCTGAAATATTTCGCGCCTCTGCTCTTCGTTTACGAGTATATTGGAATAACATTTTAAACGGCATTTTTGGCCACAAGGAGGCCCCATTCGTCTTTCTTGTATAGATCGCTTTGTAGCTGATGTCGAAATATAGGGTTTACCACTATTTCTTAGTACATATTGACTTTTTCTTTTATTCCATTTATTGGGATTTGTTTTTCTCGATTTGGTTAGTTTTTTTCAGTTATTACATCTTCATCGTTAGCTTCGCTAGACTGATGAGCGACATCAGTATCAGATTGAGCGGACGCATCTGACTCTGATAATGAAGACTCTGATTGTGTTGATGATCGAATTAGAGAATTATTGTAATGAGGATCAGCCAATGAATCATCTGTGTCCTCATAAAATGAACTGTCATCTGAGGGTTGCTTCGTGTGACTGCTATTATGCTTTGTGTTGAACTGATCCTATGTAGTCGAATTTTTAAATTTACCGAATTTGGTTCAGTTATCCATTCTTCATTTCTCTCGGGTGTTTCATCTGCTTTAGATGTTTCACCGCAATCATGACGCATTATAATATTTTCTTCCTCTATATTTCCTTTCTCCAAGCGTTGGTCTTCTACAATAATTTCATTACAGCATTCCAATATTTCGTTAAATTTTTTTTTTCTATTAAGCCGGTATCTTCAGTTACTAACTCTTCACTAATTAATAAACTTCTTAGGGGTGGTTCGGTGACATTTTGATGTTCAATTGTTTTGGTATATTTAGTCACCACTTCATTTTTATTATCGAGCTCTGATCTTTGCAGGACTTCATCTACAAATATCCACAAGTCATTGGTATGTACTTTATCTTGCGGTAGTTGCTCCACTTCTTGAACTTTTTGAATCGGCTCCATATTGAATGATCTTTCCTCGTTTTCAATTTCTAATCTTTTTTTTTTTCGAGAACGGCCTGTACCATACGCATTCCTCTTGAAGACATCTTTTCCGTGAATCAAATAAATAATTGCCTTGTAAATTCGTTCTTTGTAATAATTCGTTACAACTCGAAATAACAACTCTTAACGGGATTTTTTTGTTATCGCTTGCTTCATGGAAAACTGACACAACTTAAACAAAAATTGTTTCAACTAAAAATAAAAATTACGAACCGTTATTTTCTTCCTCCGGCTTCAATAAAAATTGACACAACTTAAAAAAATACTAAATGTTTAGGTGATTTAAATGATTGGTGATTTTCAAGACTGACACTTTTTGAAAATTAACAATAACATGTATTACCTTATTCAAGAAAACCGTCGCAACTAAAAAAGTGTCGTTTTACTATATTTTTACCTTGATGTTTCTTGTTTGAACTCTAATGTGACACTGTTCTCTGAATGGTAAAAGAGATAATTGCATAATGGAAAAGTGACACAAGCGCTGCATGGTGGTTAATAGTGTAAATATAAAAATGTCGTTAATGCAGAATTATGAAGTCGAATACTGCGCATATTTCTATTGTATTAACTCGAAAATGCAATTTTTTGAGTTGTGTCACTTTCCCATATCATGAGCGATATGTATATCGCAAAAATATGTTAAATCAGAATTTGGTAAGGAAAAGCTATTCACTAATCATTAGGGATTCCAACACCCGTTTCCGGAAACCGGTAAAACCACTTTTTTGCATATTTATTAAAACCGAAAACCCGGTTTAAATATTTCGTAAAACCGGTTTTTTTTTTATTATAATATTAAGGATGACTATGTAAATTCAGTTTTCTATTTCTTTTTTGGAGCGATTTTTCTATGTTTTATGGCACCTATTACATTTTTTGGTTCAAAATGCCTCTTTTTCTGTTACGTTTTTCTCTTTAGCTACTTCGTAAGTCATTATTCTTATATTTCAAAAGCCGCTTATTCATCTAAACGTAAACCATTCATTCTCCGAAGAGGAATTTCAGATATTATTAGAAATAATCGACCCAATGAAATTAGCAGTTGAATTGCTCTGTCGACAAGGCGCTACCTCTTAACAGCGGATATATTCCATTTCGTGTTGCTAACTGTACATAAATATAAAACTCCGTTTGCAGACGAAATTAAATCAGCGTTAACGATTCGAATAAGCGAAAGGCGTACCACAATTTCTAGTTTATTACAATATCTGCATAACATATACTTGTATTTGGAAGCACAGGTACATGAACATTAAGATATATTTCCGAAATTAAATTCTACGTAATCTGGTGTTACTGTTAGAAACAACCTATAAAGAAACCATCGGATACTAAAATTGTTGTCAGTAACGCAATTGAAGATGAAGAAAGTTTGGAAATATATCAAAGTGAGGAAATTGAAACAGGAAATAATTTAAAGGAATTGATGCAAAGTTCTATCGATATAGAATTATCTGTCCCGTCTGGTAAATTCGCTGATACCACGATTACCACAAGGCTTCGCCGAGAGTTAATTTATTTTGATGATGACGCTGTTCGCGGTAATAATTTGGAGTTGACATACCGAGCACAGATATCAATTTCACCAACAAGTATCGAAGCCGAGAGGGCTTTCTCATCAGCAGGCCAAATTTGTACGAAAATAAGGTCAAGGCTTTCAGATGAAAGCATTAATAGTTTGTCCTTATTGCGTGCTTATTTCAAGGCTCAAGCAAACAATGAAAATGTTTAACAACAAATTATTTATTGATTGAAAAATATTGGTGATAACATTTCATTTTAATTTTACGGTGGTTGACGTATGTTCCTTTTTGTTAAATAAAACAAAAAAATCCTAATCGATGGCAAAAGTGCATAACCGTATATCTACAAAATTTCTCAAAATCGTTTTATTGGTTAAACGGGAAGAAACCTAGTGATTGCTTCCTTTTTAACCCATAAGGAGCTTTGTGCGGTCCGTGGGACCGCTCTACTTTTTAAAAAATCAAATTATCCCTACTCCGTTTAATATTTTTCTGAAATTTTTGATATCTTTCTAATCGAAATTTTTAGCATCGTTCTAATTGAATAAAAAATAATAATATAAAATTGAGGGCCGCTGGAACGCACCACTTTCATGCAACTTTTTCCACGATGCACTTTACACGGGTTAATTAAGCTTGTGCACGCAGAACATTAAAACATGAACAATTATTCAATTTGGTTAGTTCCTTGTAGTGTATATACAGCGCCGGCATTTGAGCGCCCTGTGCGAGAATTGTTGGAGCGCCCCTGTTATTTTTTTTTTAATTTATAAAAAATTGAATTATGAAATTGGGAGTTTAGTAAGAAAATAATAAATCAAATTTAGAATTTATTATTGGAAATATGTAGTTTTAAAACTGCATAGGCTCGAAAGACGGAGTACCTAATGTAAGGATGCTAAATTAGTGAATTGGTTAGAAGGAAGTTAGATAATTTGAGATTAATAGTAGACACTATAATTTTATTTCGTTGCTTTTAGTTCATAATAATATGTAAGGGCAATTAGAATACAATAATTATAGTATTTCATGAATATTTTATTTAATAACAATATTTGTAAGGAATTAATTGTATTTATCCATATTAATATATTATGTGTACCGAATGAAATTTGTGATTTGTACATGAAGAATTAAAACTAAACGACAATATATAATCATTATTTTTCTGTACTTGTTCTATTGGACATATTGTGCAGTTTTTAAATAATCGTATTCATTCAAACTTTTTGTTCATTTTACGGCGAACATTCACCTTTTCATAATCCCATTTATTATGTATGGATGTGATCTTAAGCCGCATTGGCAAACTGCTTGCCAAACCATATGTTTTTTTGCCAAATTTTTCAACAGCTATGGTAGTAATTGCTCCGACCAGTTCTTTACCTTTCTTTTTGATGTAATATTGGGGACCTGGAAGTGTCGAGAAATCCATTTTGACGTAGGTCTCGTCGTTCATTACGAAACAAGAATCTTTTCTTTCGTTCAACCATTTGTTTTGTTTCTTTGCTCGATCGATCCCTCTATTAAATAGTTCAACACTTCTTTTGGGGATTTTTGACTTCTTGTATGTCCGTAGATTATTTCTGGTTTTAGCTCGTTCCACAATCGATTTGGTTGTTTTGGTTTTTCTGGCCAAATCTCGCACAGACATCGAGGGATGTTTCGAAATGACTCTTACAATTTTCTGATCCAACATTTTATTTGGAGCACCTGATTTTTCTCCGGATCTGGGCTTGCGTGATACAGAAAGATTGGTTTGACATTTTTTTTTACATTTGTTACCGTATTATTGGAAACACCGGCCAATTTACCAATTTTTTTATTGGTATACTCGGGATGATCATTGCACAATCTAATTATTAAATCACATTTTTCTCCTTATGATGCGTCCATTTCGAAACAAATAAAACAAATGCCCAATTTGACATTTATTCGTTTTTTTAAATTGTTTTTCTACAAAATAACGGTACCAGTTTTTTTCTTTTGCGTAGTAACCTATGAGATAATATAAATTTGGGAATCACAAATTTCATTCGGTACACATAATATTTTATTGTATTTATAGGTAGAGGTTTTTGTATTAAGAATATACACCAATACCTCGATTTGTGACGTTTCGAATTGCGACGGTACATTTGTTACTACCAAATTTCAGTTTTGCCTCGCTTAAATTATTTGTTGCATCGTTACTTAAATGTTTTCTTTCTGAAAATACGTCAAGGTCATTTAATTATGTTGCAATTTTATTTACAAGACGCATTTTTATGGAACGAATTACCATCGCAAAGTGAGGTATGGGTGTATTATGTAAATATTAAATTAATAATGACAGTCGACGGTGGGCTGGAACCCGGCGTGAATGCATTTGTTTAGCACTTCCAATTTTCTTTCGGCATTCGATTCCTGGACTCATCAGAAGGTCAGAAAAAAAAATCCACCGTAATCCTTAGAGCCGATTTTCAGAAAAACACGTTTTTTTGGAAAATTTGAGAAATCCAGAAAAATCCATTTTCGTGGGGGCATGCGATGTCAGGAATCAGGATTGCCTATTGGTGAATTTGGAGCTCCCTTTTGTAGTAGATAACCTTTTCCTAGAATATAACTTTAATCTCCCGTCTCACAAATTGAAACCCTCTAGCTCCCCCCCCCCCCTCACCCCTTCCCCCATCCCTTGATTTACACTTACACTCATGTTGGTAGTTCTACAAGTTTAAAAAGACTGGCCAAAATACGAAAAAATATGTATAAATCATCAATCATATACTAACCTAACTGTTTAAACCGGTTTCAGTCAGATCAAAATTCTTTATAAGGATCGAAAACGCATAAAACTACGAAAATGTTCATCACTTATGTATGGTCCCTCTTGCACATAAATCATTTTCCTGGAACGATCGCGACTGACTTGAAACTTGCTAATGTATTAGTGGGAATCATGTCTCATGCAAGCAGCTTCCATGTACCTGGTGCTTTGCTGGTAAAGAAAACTTGGATACATGCGGTGAAAAACGAACGATTGACTATTGCCGAAAAGACTATGTGGAGTGGGAGAAAATGAACTTCAAAAAGTCTCTTGCTAAAAAATACAGAAACTGTTCAAATGCGCCCGTTCTGTCAAGAGGCACGGATGACACGAGACAAATCCTTGATATCATTGAACCCCCTGAATTGCATTTAATGCTTGGCGTTGCGAATACTCTTTACAATCGGATGAAAGAAGAGTACGATGTCGAGTGTCGGGAATGGGCAAAAAGGTGCAATGCCACCTAAGACTTTGTGCACGGGGCTCCTGCCTTTGCGGGTAATTCGTGCAAACTGCTGTTGGAGAAAATTGAGATTTTGCGTGAAATATGTAGACCGGAATGCTTGAATTATGTCAAATGTTTCCAAGATTTTAGAGAAGTGGTTGAATTGTGTTTTTCAAATGATCTCAAATCAAACTACTTAGAAGCGATTGAAATGTTCAAAAAAAGCTATCTTGATCTTCGGATTCGTGTAACCCCAAAAGCCCACGCTGTATGTTTTCATGTTCCTGAGTTTTGTGCAAAAACCAAAAAAGGGTTAGGGTTTTTTAGCGAACAGGCCATGGAATCTGCGCCTAAAATGACCTAGGAAAAACATAAAGTTGGGAAAAACCATCCCCATTATGGTAATAAATTACTGACTGCGGTCCAGGAATATAACAGCGTTCATTTGTAACCTGTCAGTTATCGGTAGACGAAAAATGAGTAATTTTGTTTTCATGTTATTAGTTGTTTTCACATACCTTATTTCAAAGTGTTCAGAAGTGTGTTTTGTAGAAAAATTGACCAATAGTTGTCGAGAAAATAAAACAATTACAAAGCTACCAGTTTTATAGTACTTTCATTTTTGCCTCACAAATCCAGTTCTCTGGAGTCGAATTACTATTTCGGAGAGTATTTATGGTAAGTTTTGAGCGTTCGACAATGACGAAACAACTTGGTTTTAATCAAATAACCACCCTTCACCCTGCGAAGATGTGCGATAAAAATCCTCAATTTCCCAAATTTTTCATTAATACATGTATTTTATCCAGACAAATTATAGTCCGGAAAAATGTGTTTTTCTCAAAATCGGCTCTAAGGATTACGGTGGATTTTTTTTCTGACCTTTTGATGAGTCCAGGAATCGAATGCCGAAAGAAAATTGGAATTGCTAAACAAATGCATTCACGCCGGGTTCAAGCCCACCTTGTCATTAAACACAGTTTTCTTTTAAAAATCTACTTTTCGCGCTTTCTTGCTTGCGAAAGATTTTAGTACTTCGGAGAAATCGATACTTTGGGTTACACCATTTTCAATTGAAAGCTTCTTTCACCACTGGCATCCGAAACAGGTGTAGTTAATAACATTCTTAAACTAACCCATACATTAGGGTATAAATCTTCAATTTTATTTTTTCTAATGAAATTAATAATATTGATTGGGACGAATCATCAAGAAGCTCGACAAATTGTTTAATACTGATGAGTTCATCACATATAATACCCCATTCAATATCGGAAGTCTCACCAACTGTTAAAACCAGCCGAGATCGTTACAGTGTTTTTCAAGTTCTTCTCATTTTGGCAGATTTTTTAGGTCGTCGAGGAATCCTCAGGTTTCGGCATGCTGGTTAATTAGTTCAAATCGTTCTGGAATCGACATCATTACGGTATCAAGCAATATGTTGAAAAATTCTATTTCAAATTGTTTTTAGGCGTTAAAACGGGCTCATCTCTACCCTCATAATTAAATTGCCGTTTTACATACCTTACTCGTTTTGTTGATTGAAAGTCAGTTTCAGCATCGAGGAGTCCGGCAAGTTCTTTGGCAAAATAGCTTTCTCAAACCGGTTTGTTTCTAATTTTTGAAAAAATTAATACATCTTTTGATTAAATCCGCGGTTTTGCTGACATCGATATTTTGACCCTGCATAGATTGACAGACAATATTTATTTGAAACAAAACCAAGTTTAACACTAGAAATTGTTGCTTCCCAACGTGTGTCGCTAAGTCTTTTTAATGTCAACGATTTGACATGATCGGTTAATATTTTCCAACGATTAACAGACGCATCGAACAATGATTAAAGTCTTCCTATTATGCCAAATAATGACAAGGACTTTAAAGTCGATTTAGCTGCAGTGCACAACACCAGGTTTAAGTTGTGGCATCCACAGGTCATGAAAAATGCCAATGGATTTTGAATCGAAATTCTCTTTTGAACACCACTGTGTTTGTCTTTCATATTTGCGCCATTGTCGTATCCGACGTATTGAGGTCAACTCAGCAGTATTTCAATTCGATTTTATTTTTTCCAACAAATTTAAAATCGTATTGGATAAACTTTCACCGCTAGCATCAGATGACGCAGTAAAACCTAAAAATCTCTCACAGTCACATATCTCGACTTTATAATTTGATAAATCAACAAATCGTATAGTCAGAGATAATTGCTTGGATACCCGGAGTACGCAGTCAGCTATGATGGAAAAATACTTTGCATTTTGAATACATGAAATTAGTTTTTGAGTGACTTTTTCAGCCATCAATTCAAATATTTCGTTTAAAATATTTTTTCTACAATAATGAACAGATAACTCGTTTTTAGGGTTCGACGAACGTGTTCCTGCATGACGAGGTCAAAGGCCCCTATGTGATATGTAGTGAAAATTGGGCCCCTCGTTTTTGTACTTTCGCATGAAGATAGAGCCTTGAAATTGAAATATATGTTTAATCACATCTTTCGAAACCTGTCTGCAAAATATGAGCGGCAGCCTTTTCTTCGTTTTCCAGAAACTGAATTTTTACTAGACCAATTTTTACATGTGTAAGCATAGGAAAGCATAGAACAATGGCATTTTACATATGTTCGCATTGAGATACAATTTTGATTTTTCACATATATGTTATATAAGAATCGTAGAACAACATACTAAAAATTCTCTAGCAGCCCCTTCTTTGTTCGCATACAATTGGACTAAAAAAATTATTTTTATGCAAGAGATGTCAGATACACATTACACATTACTCTCAATCTCAATCAGTACAATTTGGTTCATAACTTTTATGTTTATATAACAATCACATATATAACAGACTATACAACTCATTGGAAAATAGACCAATCAGATAGTTCAATTTAACACAACTAGTGGTGTTTCGGCCACAAACAAGTAAATCATATTATGTTATAATCATATCATCCATGAATATAAACAAACAATTAATATTTTTGACATTTCGCAAAAATGAGTTAATTTGGTGCAGTTTTTATTTGGTTGTGTAATATATTTGGTTCATTCGTTGTATAGTCTTAACGTATACAACTCTAGCTTCGAAAATCATCTGAATATACAGTTGCGGGCTCGATGTGTTACCTAGGAAACACATCTCGTCCTCTTAACTGTATATTAGATTATTTTCGAACCTCTTGTTGTATAACTACTGTTGTATAATTCGTATTTCAAGTCTTGTTTTGAGTAATATAACTTGTGTGTAACATAATCTTTAATACTTTTACAATTCGTTAACTTGTGTGTTCATCATCATTAGAACTGTTTGACTTAACACTAATGGGTCCAGAAGGTAAAATGTACTTTTTATATTTATTTTGCATGTAATCTCATAAAATTGTTTATTGTAGTTGAACGATCTCATATTCTCTGTCGCATATGTAAGTCACGCATATTGAAATGGCGAGGAGTTTGCACTTTAGGAGCACCTTCTTTATGGATAAATGTTACTACATACTCAAAAAGCGTAGGAAAGTCATATAATCCAAATAGTTATGCCTGTTTGAAGTGTCATTCAAGATTAAAGTTCAAAAGATATCACTTACTGCCTGGTAATACAGCTGAGGGTAATACTGTGGACAATAATTTGCATAATTATGAAATGGATATAACTCCTGATAGTTCTTGTTGCACTACATCTTCAGAGATTGATTTCCAGGCTTCAACCATGAATAGTACAACTTCATTTTCGACATTAGAAAACACAAGTACTGAATCTCAATCTGAATTTACATCTGAATTTCTCAGTAGTCAAGCTTCTGTAACGTCAAGCAAAGTTTCTTCTGTTCCAAGAAATGGAATTATAGTCAATCTTCCTAGCTGCTCTGGTACACAGAGAATCGATATGTGGAAAAGAAAGAAAATTGTTATTCCAATGAGCAATAGATGCTGTCGCTCACATTTTGACAAAAATGGCTTGTTTAATAAGAAGACTTTAGAATCATTAGTTGCAACTAAAGAAACAATAGTATTGTCCGCTGAACATATTACAGCCACATTAGGTGGCGAGTCAGTAACCATCAGGGCCGTAAAGGGCTGTCCCCAAGGAGGTGTACTATCTCCTCTTTTATGGTCATTGGTTAATGATAGACTGCTGATCCTCCTGAATAGCCATGGGTTTGATGTCCAGGGCTATGCGGATGACGTGGCTATCGTGATTAGAGGCAGGTTTGATGAGATCATCTCTGATCTCATGCAAAATGCACTCAACTTGATATGGCAGTGGTGTGACAAGGAAGGACTTAGTGTCAATCCAAACAAAACTGTCATTGTCCCTTTTACGAGGAGGAGAAAGCTCTCGCTTGTAGCTCCCTCGTTAAACGGTACTATTGTTGCCTTTTCCAAAGAGGTTAAATATATAGGGGTTATCCTGGATCATAAACTGAACTGGGAACAACATATACAAAAAATTCAAAATAGAGCCACAAAGGCTTTTTGGGCCTGTCAGAGACTCTATGGACGTATTTGGGGACTACAACCAAAAATGATCTACTGGTCATTTCTAACAATTATTAGGCCTATGATCACTTACGCATCGCTAGTGTGGTGGCCTAAAACTCAACAAAGGACAGCGCAAACTTTATTGAATAAGGTTCAGCGTATGGCCTGCATTGGGGTTACGGGCTCAATGAAAACATGTCCGACCGCAGCAATGGAGACACTCCTAGGACTAACTCCATTGCATCTGTATGTAAAAAAGGATACTGCTACTATGGCCCTTAAGATGCAGGCGGAGGGTAACATCAAACCAGGCAATATGGTGGGCCATCTGGAGATCCTTAAGGAGTTTCAGACAGACCCCACTATAGGAATGCCTTCCGACTGTATGCCAGCCAAACTGGATTTCCACAAACCATTTTGTGTTAGATTACCTAACCGGGAGGAGTGAAGTACAGGGGGACCATCCTTTGAGCGAGGGTCATTGGTGTGGTTTACAGATGGATCAAAAACGGAACATGGGGCGGGGGTAGGAATACATGGGAGTGGAGTATCACTCTCGAAGTCCTTGGGTACCAATGCAACCGTCTTTCAAGCAGGAGTGCATGCTATAGAACTTTGTGCTAGGATAGGCATTTCTAAAGGCCTAAACGACGCAAAGGTTTATATAGTATCAGACAGCCAATCGGCCTTAAAGGCTCTTAGGTCTTTTACCATTGAGTCAAGGCTGGTATGGGATTGTCTGAAGGTTATTAAATTGCTGGCAAGCTCAAATAAGGTAACACTTGTTTGGGTGCCAGGCCACACTGGAATTGTGGGAAACGAGGCAGCTGATGTCCTCGCCCGCGAGGGATCTGCCTTTCCATTAATTGGACCAGAGCCCTTCTGCGGCGTCTCTAAGGGGCACCATAGGGCAGCAGTTAAACGCTGGGAGGATGTGCAAAAGTTCTCTTACTGGCGCGGAATTCCAGGTTTGCGACAGGCGAAGGAATTTATTTCACCTTCGTCGGCCAGGGCCAAGGAATGTCTCGTACTTAGGAAACCTGAGTTGAGGCTGCTTACCGGCTTCCTCACAGGTCACATCCCCTTAAGGTATCACCTAAAGAAAATGGGCCTAAGTTCGACGGATAGATGTCGCTTCTGTGACATGGAAGCGGAATCAGCGGAACATGTTCTGTGCCATTGCCCAGCCATTTTCTGCAAAAGGTTACAACACCTAGGAGGGAGAGTAATGAGCCCGGATGGTATGCACCATATACCGGCCGGCAGTATTGTCAGGTTCATTAAGAGCCTGAATATTGACTGGACGGCTCATTAAGTAGGGTCCATGCACAAAAGATCTTTTAGGTCGCAGTGCGGGGTGGCTTGAACGCCCACATGGCCCTCAACTAATAATAATAATAATAATAATTGTCCGCTGAAGATATTGAAGAATTTTTCAATGCCGTTTACTTTAGTAAGGCCAACTCATACTCTAAAATCGATTTCGACAACGGCTCTCCAATAACTCCATATAATTATCAGAAATTCACTGGGATTTCACAAAAAAATTTCGATTGCCTTCATGCTTTTGTAAAGCCACACATCAGAAATAGTTGCAACAGATTTACGAGAAATGCGTTAGGAATATTCCTAGTAAACTTGTCACAGGAATTTTTGGCATATTTATTCAATGTATGTAGATGGTCAAGCAAGAGTGTCTGCAATCTTTGAATCTGTTCGAAAAGCTTTGGATGAGCATTTTGTCCATCTTCATTTAGGTTATAATCATCTATCACGAGAAGAAATGAAAATTCAGATGAAAATTCTATTGTAGTTATCATTGATGGTACTTATCTATATGTTCAAAAGTCATGTGATCAGGAGTTACAATTATTGACGTATTCCAATCATACATACAGAAACTTATTGAAGCCCATGATTTTGGTTTTCTCTGACGGATACATTCTTGAGGTTGAAGGTTTGTTTTTGCAAACAACGACAATAGCGATTCAAAAATTTTAGAATACTTGATTTCTACCCCTTATGGATTTAAAAAATATTTCTTAGAGAATGATGTTTTACTTCTCGATCGTGGGTTCAGAGATGTCATAGAAAAGTTGAAATTGCTAAAACTTAATCCAATAATGCCTCATTTACTAACCAAGGGACAAAAGCAGTTTTGCACAAAAGATGCTAATGAGTCCAGAGCTGTGACTATGAATCGATGGATAGTGGAAAGTGTGAACAGCAGAATCAAAAAATACAAGTTCTTTGCTTCAACTATTGAAGTCACTTATTTCCCCAAGCTGTCATCTTTAACTAAAATTCCTTGTGCCTTACTGAATGCATACAGTCCTCCTATGTTTATAGAAAACGAAAATCATGCACGTTATGCATAGAAGGCAATGAGCAAAATGAATGATGACAATTCTCTTCAAAAGAAGATTGAAGAGCTAGGCCTTGAAAACAAACGAATTTGTTGGGAGGAGGCTACTAATCAGATTCAAGACTTTCCATGTTTATCAGAAGAAGAAATTAAAAATATCACTTTAGGTATGTATCAGTTAGACCAAGGAAAATGATATACTTATGAACACATGAAGGCAGATTCTAGTTACAAGATCTTTATACATAACGAAATGAAGAATTTGATAAGACGCAAAATTGAATTCGTTTTTCGTCAACTCGGATTCATCAGTTATGGTTAGAATTCTTTCCTAATGGTAGTGGAGCCGAATCAATTTTAGGATATTACTGTAAGTGCAAAACTGGGAGCAGAGTTGTCGGTACATGCAGTCATATAACTTCAGTGATATGGTATTTGGGCTACGCAAGACACAACCCACATGTATTATCAAAGCACCGCAAAGGTCTAGCAGATAATATTATAAATGCTATGAATTCTGGTTGTCAAATCTCAGACTCCGATTCAGATTGAGTCTCTACATAACTTGTTCTAAAGTTACAATAGTTTAGTAAGGAATGTTTCTATGGATAAGTTTGTTTTGCTCCTTCCAAAATAATGTGAATTTTTTATGCTGCTTATTTTGGAATAAGGTTATTTCTGCGCTTATCCAAAAATTCTCCGGTAAAATAAAAACGATAATAAATGAAATACCAATTGAATACAATTTTTAGATTTTTTATTAATAATGATCGCACTTCTGTTTGGCTTGGTAGTGTGCAAATTAATTATACAGTCAAGTACTAAATGATAGCCGCACTCCTAATTTAAGATTTATTTAATTTCAAATAAATTCTTTTAAAATTCTTCCTTTGCAAAAATAATACTTTTCACTTTACCAACTTTATTCTCTGCGGCGTCATGGAAAATTTATGGGTAACCCTCATTTAGTATGGTAATAAAAGATAGCCGCACACAATATTTTATTGTTTTTAATAGGAAATAAATATAAAAAGCACAGTTATAAAAATGATTTTTTATTCCAATTAATATTTTGTGTTTCGGCCATTGTTTTTAATTATTTCGAAAATTCGATTTGGCATACTTTTGTACAAGTTTTGGCATATTAATTTGAAATATTAGCCAATTCGCGTTGTACTGATGACTTTAGTTCATGAACGCTGCTGTATTGTGTTCCTTCAGCATATACAACTCTGCTGAGTACACCCCATATGTTTTCGATGCTGTTAATGTCGAGTGACCTTGCTGGCTGTTTCAAAACTGGTATCTGAGCCTCCGTAAACCAATAATTTACTATCCCGGCGGTGTGTACGGCTGCATTATCCTGCTGGAAAATAAAGTTTGGGTCGCCATTTTGTGCATCAACAACTGGTAATGTTTCGGGATAGCATGGATTTATACCGGTTGCTGTTAAGACGACCGGACATAAACTTCACATCCATTCTTCCTCCATAGCCAATTGCACCCCAAACAATCAGAGATCCTCCGCCTCGTTGACGCCTCGATAGCACAAGAAGTTCTTTTCAAAGGTCGTGAAAATAATATTGCCATTAATCAAGGCTATCCATATTCAATTTTTTTCGTCACTAAAAATAACGCGCTGCCACTTTTTCTTCCACGACATATGTTCCTTCGCGAAACGCAATTTGGCATCTTTATGATTTGATAACAGTTGTGGTTTTCTTTGTAATTTTTTGATTTGTATATTATCTGACTCTCTTAATACTTTCCTCACATTACAAATCTTTGTATTATCTCAAGCTTTTAACGCAATTTGTTGCACGGTGCCAATAAAATTAGAGACGTTTCGTAAAATTAACCGTTTTTCTCTATCAATAAGTTCCACTGGCCGGCGGCCTGCACTTTTATGCGAACCGTATAATTGCGAATTTTTTAAATAATTTAGCACTACCTTCTCACTCCAACTAATATTTTCTGCTATTAACGGATACTCATATTACTTTTCTTAATAACGTCAATTTATCAAACTCGTTCAAACTACCTTTTCCACCCATATTTAAAAAATAACAAAAATCGGAATAATATTTAACGGCTATAATACTTAAGCGGCTATCTTTTATAACCATACTAAATGGGGGTTCTCCAATTGTCCATGATCCCGCAGAAAATAATGATTTGTATTTGTGCACGCATTGGTAAACTGAAGAGTATTATTTTTGCATATATAGGAACAATTTTAAATGAATTTATTTGAAATGAAATAAATCTTAAATTAGAGGTGCGGTTATCATTTAGTACAGGACTGTACGTCACTGTAGTGTGCAAATTAATTATAATTCGCATAATTAGGCTAACATACACCATAATTACTGTTTGGAATATTTTTTTATTCAAAACAAAGCAATTTATTGAATTTAGAAAAATATAAAAATTATAAAAATGACAAATGCATAAAACTGCTGTAACACCCTGTAAACAAGTGGGAGGGAGTTGCGAAATATTTTTGCAATTATAAAACAATATACTAAAGAACCACCAATCCTAAAAAGTCGCAAAAAATATTTAGAAATATCGAAAAATGATGTATATTCAATTATGTAATATTTGCATTCAAAACCGGAAGTGCGTCACTGTAGTGTGCAAATTAATTATAATTCGCATAATTAGGCTAACATACACCATAATTACTGTTTGGAATATTTTTTTATTCAAAACAAAGCAATTTATTGAATTTAGAAAAATATAAAAATTATAAAAATGACAAATGCATAAAACTGCTGTAACACCCTGTAAACAAGTGGGAGGGAGTTGCGAAATATTTTTGCAATTATAAAACAACATACTAAAGAACCACCAATCCTAAAAAGTCGCAAAAAATATTTAGAAATATCGAAAAATGATGTATTCCATTTCATGCAACTGGGCCCAAGCTTATCTATGGGGAAAATAGAAAATACGTTGTTTTGGGCCCAATTTACTATGCTTATCCTATAGGGTCCTTTGGCAAGTAATTCAATTAGGCCTAAATATTATCCGTTATTCTTGGTATATAACTTATCAATCTATTGAAATCATTTTTCCAGCGCTCTGCTTCCTTTTGAATTATAACTTGTTCCGCTCGATCGATTGTTAATCCTGATTTCAGTCTTGATTCCGTTTCTACCCACCATTCATAACATATCATATGATTTGGGCTAGTTTCATGTAACTTAATCGCTTTAGATACATGGATCCAATTATTGTAACCTACATTTGCTAAACTTGATTTGAAATTCGTACCACCTCGATCAAAATATAAACAATAGAAACAAAACGCACGGTCAATAGTTTCAGATTATAATATCTATCGTCGCGGCACAAGTTCGTTATTAGAAAGTACACGGAAGTAATGATTATTAGAGAAATTACAGTTGGTTGCACCTTTAGGATATCGTGTAAGTTGAACTTGCCTAGGACCTTGAACAACCAAATAATCAGTAATTTTATTGTTAAATGTTTTATGCCAAAAAGCTGGATCTGAAAAATGTCTTAAGTTTAAGTTTGCAGAATCGTCAACGTTTAAATGATCGAATACAGATGGGGAAATCAACTGATCTTCTATTGAAGGGCTTTCGTTAGAATATTCGATCGAAGGAACTCCTGGCATATTCGAATTATGAATTTCATAAACCACATTAAAAAATTGATTTTACCGAAATACATATGTATGTGTATATATGTAGTAGTGGCATGGTGGCATTAGAATGCAATACAGGATGATAAAAAATTTTCTTATTTTATATTCAACATTTAGCAAGTTCCATTAGAGTGTAAAATACAATTTTGCGCCCCTAAAAGTTTTGCGCCCTGTGCGGCCGCACACGTCGATCACCGGGCCTGTGTATATATGTATAAATATACATATATATGTACACATTTTTCGCCTCCTGTAAAAAGATCAAAAACACGGTTATGTACTTTTACCATCGATATAAAACAGCTTAAAAATTTATTTTTCTTCTAAAACCGGTTTAAAACCGGTTAACCGGTTTATTTAAATTTAGAAACCGAAAAACCGGTTTTTGAATTTTGACTCTGGATTGGTATCCCTACTAATCATGAATATGAAAACCAGATGGAATAGTTTGTTGTTTATGCTTCAACGTTTATGCAAGTTGAAAAATTGTATTTTTAGAGCCTTAATGGACCTTAACACAAACATTCTATTTGATGAAAGAGAATTAGACATCACTTGTAGTGTAGTTAATATTATTACGAATTAATTCCACAATAGAATCATTGTGTCGACATGATGACACTCTTCTTTCTGCAGACGCCAGTTTTGTATATGATAAACAAGTTGGATACAGGACAACCAAGCTTAAAAGTGCATTATCTATACGAATTAGTGAACGTTAGGCAAATTAGCCCTTTACAATATTTACATAAAGGGCAACACAAAAATAAAATTTGAGCAATGGTCGAAAGCAAATATTGTTCAATTAATAGTGAATATAGTTGAGCGCCTTACTCTTTCAAAACTGAATAATTCTTTGGATGAGCATCACAGTTTAGCTAATATATCGCAATCGGATGAATGTTACTTTCCAACAGCAACTAAAGATGGTATTTAATAAAAACAAGGCAACAGACCACACATCCTACAAAAAATGCTACAGGTTTGGCCAAAGCTATAAGAAATAAAATTTATAAAAAAATATGCGATTATTTACATACTATTCCGCCAAGTAGGGTCGAAACAGAAAGAACATATTCTGCGTCTGGTTAAATTTATACAAAAATTAGATCTTCTCTAAGTTATAATAGTATCGGTACCCTATGCTTTATGCGAAGCTCTTTGCACTCGAATTAAAATAATTAAAATACGCGCTTAAACAAACACAAGCCAAATACCATCTACAACTGTTCAAAATCACATTCCCACCAGCCATCAAAAATTACACACCATAAACACTTCAATAAATATCAATAAATGCATATGATAAGTTTTGTTTAATTTTATAATGCTGTTAATTAATTAACAAAAATTTTAATTGATTACTTTGCTGTCCACATTTAAACTGAAAAAAATTAATGCATTTTACTTTCGTTAATTCGAACAAAACGGTAAACACGACTGTCCCTAAAATTTAAAGTTTAACATTCTATAGGTCATTGAAGGACGAGAAACCCAAATGAAAATAATTTTTTGAAGCAATTTTACAAAAGAGTGTACGACAAGTATAATATTGGGCCTAGAAATCTGCCTTGCGGGACACTTGCATTAATATCATTTAAGCAAGTAGTTGCGCAATTTTGTTTGACCATACAATGTCTTTGAAGAAGATAGTTTCCCAAAACTGAGTGAAATTTCTTCGGTAGAAGCTCTTTAATTTTGTGTTTTAGTCCATCGTGCCAAACTTTTGTGTGCTCAGAAAAATATTTCTTTTCCTCGAAGGTGATTTTGATTGCATTTATAATTCTGTGCATTTGCTCTATGGTGCCGTGTTGCTTTCGGATCCTAAATTGATGGTCAATAATGTGCCTTTCTTCTAATATTGGTTTCAATTTTGTTAGTAACATTTTTTCAAATAGCTTTCAGATTGTGGGCTTATTGAACGATATGATGAGATATGCGTTTCGTTTTTTGCTGGCTTATGTATCATTGTGATCAAAGATATCTTGCATTTTTGAGGAATATAACTGGTTCGCATGATCGCGTTGAATGTGAATGGTGCACCCAGAAAAATAATCTTTTAAATTTAAGAATTTATCAATTAAAACTAAGATATTCTCCCTATATTTTTTGCGCAAAGGAATTTAGGTTTTATTTTTAAGGATTTAAAATCTTTGGTTTTAAGTTTTGAAAATTATTAAATTTCAAAGAAAATAAATTTAAACTTAAGAAACTAAAACTTTAAATTTAAAGTAAACAAATATTCGCATTAGTTTTCCACTTTACTATCACCCCCCTCCCTCACCAGTTGTAACTACAAGATCTGAAAAGCTATAATTTAATTAATTATTTGTGTCTCCACTATTTTTCCAATACCGGGAGGGGCGAGATTTCGTTCCATCATCATTATCATATTCCCTAGCGGTTACCTAAATTTGTACTAACCGTAGCAAATGTTGCTTGACATCGTTGTTAAAATTGTTGCGTCTCTTCTCTCTTGTCTACTCGCTCCCCATGAAATACAAAAAAATATCAAATAAAGAGGACAATTTTAGTTTGTATACTGCTATTAAGTCATTAAAAATAAAGATTTTTAAACCTTTATTTTAAAGTTTCATTGTACTTTAAATTTAAGAATAAATCAATGAATTTAATGGATTTTACATTCATTTTTAAGAAAAACACAGTTCTTTATTTTAAAAGTACCCAATCTTTAACTTTGCAGTATTATAATTTTCTCAGTGTATTAGTTTTATGCATTTGTCTGGCAAATTCCTTATCATTTTTCCAGTAATGAGATGTGTTCTTAACTTTCTTCCAATTATACTTTATAGGTTTGTAGGATAAACCATCATCCATTTTCTGGGGTAGCTCGAAATAATTATCTTCTTCGTGTGGTGCGAATACTGTTGTTAGATGATCAGCAAAAGTATTGGCTTTTTCTCCATTACTTTTTACCCAATTTTCAAATGGTAGTATCATCGGTGGTTTCGAATTTGTTAGCCTTTTTAAATTTTTCGTTGCTTACCGTTACCACAAAGAATAATCTGCCCTCTTGGTTGCCGAGAGATCACTTAAATACTTCTGGACGCTCTGGTTTTCTTCTTCCCGCAAAGCAAATCTTAGGGCCTTAATGATTTACTTTCCATTCAATAACACACTGAGAAAAAAAATTCACTTATATTTAATAAGATTGTCATATGAACTGAAAAATATGACTCTTCAATTCAATTGCTTATATATAATTAGCTGAAAAACCCCTTTAATTCAATTTTACAGTCTTATCATTTTAAAATGATATTTCTTTTTAATATTTTTAATTATTTTTCAGCTTGAAATAATATGATTCCTAATCAAATTTCTATTTAACTAGAAGATCTAGTATTGTTAATTAGAAATCCTTTTAATATTACTCGTACTACGCCACATTAAATTTTAAAAGATAATCCTTTATACATTTATAATGAATTTCCTATTATAAGTAAGTGGAAATCTATTTGAATTAAAATGAAACAAAAAAAAACTCTTTGCTCGTAGATAATCGTATGTCTTCGTTATAAAAAAAAACTAATCGGCAACGATAATTATTCTTTGTCCACGACTGACGTATAATATGCTCATTATACGTTTGTTTCATCACTTATAATGATATCCATTATTCACTGCTAGTTTATCTAGTAGTCTCTTCTTTCATTATTCAATATTTCCAAGTAAATTATTTAATTTTTGAAATTTTATCTAGTAGTCTCTTGCCATTTTCATTATTATTAAACTGTGACGTCAAAATGTCGAAGAAAATTATTTGAGAAGTATTTAAAGTATTTGATTATAAAACATAATGATATGTATTTGTTGGTCGTGGACAAATATCGTATTCTACTCGCATATAATGGCTGTTATTCACTCAGATGATTTACGACACGCGCCTATCGGCTCGTGTCGGCAAACTTGATCTTCGTGAATAACAGCTATCATTATATGCTCGTTGAATAATATACTATTGAAGCGGAATGGATTATTAATTTCTCAAACGTGTGGTTCAAACGTATAGATATGATTATATTGTATTTAGTGCTGTGCGATTTAATAATTTTTTTTTGTTAAGTGAAATTTACACTATGGATAGTGATTCAATAATTTATATTAGTGAGGCAGAAATTGAGCTTTATAATTTGCTCAATAGCTCGGAAATCTCCGAAATTTAATTATTATTTTTAAGTCTTTTGGGATTGTAAAAGTAACGCATTTACGGGCGATGGAGATTAATGATGTTGAAGACATCTTCGACAAATTGGATAATATTTTTTTTGCAGAAAAATTATTTTTTAAAAGTATTACTTCTTACACTTTCTGCCGTAGGCACTTGGCGAAACCACACTTAATACACACATTTTTAAAATTTTTTAAAAACACTTGTTAAATATTTTTTAAAAAATGTGTGTTTTTAAAAGTAGTTTACGGCGTTGGCGAAAAGAACAGGTATGTACAGTTACATTCTAAATAAGTGAATACATTCAGGTTATTTGTTCGTATTACGCAGAACCATTGAAATGCTTACGAATAACGGTTCTTAATTACGCAGACTTTCTCGTTTTGGAAATTATTATGGAAATAAGTGAACACATGTTTTTTGTGATTTTAAATTGATTAATTGTTGACAATTTAAAATATTTTTATTATATTTTGACCGTCTCAAATGGTTTTAGTCTTCAATCCTTTATAGATATTCGTTATTTGTGAATAAATACAGAAGTAGTTTAATAGGATGACAATATCGAAATAATAATTTAAATGTACTTCTCAGGGAATTCCAATGATGATTGACGATGATACGATTTCAACTGCCAGTAATAACAGAATACTAGAATGGCTCGAACGGATATCATCCGAAATTTCAAGTCAGCATTCATCACGGTCAATCACACCTACCGATAAAAATACTTAAGTCAAGGACAATTTGGATTTATTATTAAAAAATTCTATTAGAGGTAAGCTAGTGATTGAGCATTATGGAACCTACGGCATTCTAAATAATAAAAAACAAAATGAGTTAGTACATATAATCATTGACCATTTTCGGGTTGAAAAAAAGAAAATGACATACCATGATATGGATGAATGGGCGCATGCAATTAAGGAGTACTTCCCAAATAAACAATCGGTAGATTTTTGTGATTTTAATTTATATTTAACATGTTTTATTTAATATGAAATTTTAACATCTAGGATACGTACTACATGAAAAGGAAAGTAGGCGCAAAAAATCCCAAAGGAAAGCTGCACTCAAGATGGTGCAACGCTAGTCACCCGAAACCATTACCTAGCAACGCGGAAAGCAGATCTGAACAATTAACTAATGATTTAGAGAATTTTAATGAAGGTAAAGAATTTCTAATTTTACCAATTATAATAATTAAAATATTAATCATTATTTAAAATTAGATTTCCAAACAAAAAAAAATTGGTTAAAGTATAATCTATCGCCGTGGGATACAGTAACGGATTTTTGGAGAAAAACTTTAAAATTACGGATTCAAAAATTAAAAGAATATAATACAATGACGTTAATATTAGAAGAATGGTCACTCTACAACCATCATGATGGTCATCAGCTGGTAAGTGGGTTTGTAGGTTTAGAGGATGATATAGACATTTATAATATCCGGTTATCTTAAACGATATATATATATATATATATATATATATACTTATATATATATATATATAATATATATATATATATATATATATATATATATATATATATATATATATATATATATATATATATATATATATATATATATATATATATATAATTTCTAATTATAGATCGATATTGATTTCGAAACGAGTTATCCGGAAAAGCACTTAAACTTGCTACGTGCTTTCGACGAGTTTGTTTAAACAATTTTAAGATATTATGACGAAGAGCTGAAAGACAAGCGTTCAATTGAGTATCTTGAAGCAATTAAAGCTAACAAACTTTCAAAAGGTATCTATTCAAATTAAGTTATAATCTCCGTTATAAATTTAACACTAAAACAAAAATTTTTTGCAGAATCACGAGACTGTTGTATTATACTAATGCTGCACGCAGTACTTCATCCGATAAGGCTAAATCGAAACCATAAGCCAACAATCTTAGATGCCCAGGAAGATTTCGTAATTCATATTAAAACTATAACCGACTTAATGCCAACTATCATGTCATTGGCCGGTAATGTGCAACCAAAGATTATCGCCCTTGGTCCAGATTTACAAAACCTGAGTGAATTTTATATATATATTGTGACGGGGTGAGATATAAAAGTACACGTTTTATTCGATGTCTAGATATAGTAATTAAATTATCTTACATTTTCAATATCAAGTATTCAGATAAAAGCAAATTAGCATGGGTATTCATCGAGCAATATTTCTTCAAGTTAAAATCAGAAGAATGTTCAGTCGTAATTAATTTAATTAATAAACTTAATCAAAAAATAAATTAAAATGTCGATGCTAATTTGCTTCCTATGTGAATACAAAGTTCAATCTTCATCTACAATAATACAACACCTTAAAACAGTTCATGGAATTCCTAATATTTATCGTTTCAAATGTAAGCAGTTAAACTGCAGACAAAAATTCCAGAAAATCCATTCCTATAAAAAACACTTAAAAAAACATGAACTAGAATATACCAATTTTATAGATAATACAATTGAAAATTTCGAAAATCATTCACAACGTTTATCAATTCATTCCGGCAATCAGTCGAAAATAATTTTTAATAGTGAGCCCTTCACACAAGAAACAGACGAAAATCAAAACTTTACTTCTGACTTTAAGAGATCAATTACTAAATTTATTTTAAAATTACATGAACACCCAGAATTTTCACGAAAACAGCTATCGAAATTGAAGATTTAGTGTTGGAGTACATTATGAAACCTATCCATAGTTTCATAGACAAGTCATTACTTGAAATTCAATTTACCGAAACTATTTCAAAACTTATTCTATTTTCTGATATCTAATCTGAATATAAAATGTTTAAATATTTGGAAGAATATAAGGTTTACCAACCCCCAAAAAGTTTCGTTATCGACTACGAATTGTCGGAAGTAATCTTTAAATATACTCCTGCTTTGGAAGCTTGCAAAACTGAACGCTATCTTACTGATGTAAAATTTCAAATAAAAAACTATTTTGAGGCCCCATTTGTGTTTGAGGAAACAATGAAAAATTATAACAATATTTTAAATGCTAGTAAAATTAGTAATTTAATAAATGGTAACTATTGGTCGAGATTATCTTCTAAACAGGATAAACTAGTATTTCCACTACTTCTGTATACCGACGACTTTGAGATAAACGATCCCTTAGGATCAAAAAGTGGCCGCCACAAAATATGTGGCTTATAACAGTTTTCCTATAATTCCTAATTATCAAATTGGTAAATTAAACAAAATCTTTGTTGCTGGATTTATTAAATCATCTGATTTTAATGAACATGGTAGTAAGCTTTCCTTGCGAACTATGTTAGATATTTTTAAATCACTTGAAACAGACGGAATAACAATTCAAACCAAAGAGGGACCTAAAACTTTATATTTCAAATTAGCTCAAGTATTAGGAGATAATTTAGGTCTAAATACAATTTTGGGGTATTGAAAATCATTTTCAGCCAATTTTTTTTGCAGAATTTGCAAAAGAAGTAAATTTCAAACTCATCGAGATTGTATTCAAGAAAACGATTTCTTACGAAATGAGGACAATTATCAAATTGATATTTTGCAGAATAACCCTCAAGAAACAGGTATCAAAGAAGATTGTATTTTCAATGCATTGGCTGACTTTCACGCCACCAATAATATTGCTTGTGCACGATAAGTATATTTCTTGGCGTTTGTAAATATGATTTGTCGAGTATTTTAAATTACTTCATATATAAAAAGAAATATTTTACTTTAGAGGTATTCAATTACAGGAAACAAATGTTTGCCTATGGAGATAGTGAAGTTAAAAATATTAGTTTTCCTATAGAGAAAACTCATATCCAAAATGTTTCTTTTAAAACTAATGCTCGACAAATGAAAACCTTAATACATTTTATTCTGTTAATTATCGGTGATTTAATCGACGATGAAGATAAAGTTTACAAATTCTTAATAGTTTTAGTAAAGCTAACTGACATTTTATTATTACCAAGATTCGACGAAATCACTTTAAAACAACTTGAATCGCTAGTGGAACGTCATAATGAACTTTACCAAAGTTTGTTCGATGAAAAATTAAAACCAAAATTTCACAATTTGGTTCATTACTCAACAGTGATTCGACAATTAGGACCTATTAAATATTTATAGTGCTTTCGTTTTGAAGCTGAACACCAGTACTACAAGAAATATGCCAGAAATATTACGTCTAGATTGAATATACCTCTTACGTTAGCTATTAAAGCCTCTCTCAAATTTTCAAGCCAACTAGTATCAAACAATTTTTTTCAAAAAGAATTTCAATTTAACTGTCCTTTTGAAGAGCTTGATTTTGAAAATAGCTTTTATTTTGATAAACTACAAAACAAATTGAATTCGAACAATTTTCCAAAACAAAGATTAAAATCTGTTGTTTTCAGAGGGACTACCTGTAAAATTGGGGATATATTTACTATCACAAATGAAGTTAACTTTACAGAAATTTTGGAAATAAAAGATATAATTTTAATAGAAAATAAAATGCCTATAGCTGTTTGCAATAAATGGGAAAATAAAGAATTTTCCGAGCATTTCCAAGCAGTAGTAGTAGGAAATGTTACTTATGAATTTAAATTAGTTAGTTTTTTTAATTTTGATGGTCCGCCCATACATTTTAATTTATTAAATAATGGATTAAGAGTAATTCGGTTAAAATTATATTGGTAGAATAATTTAATAATTTGAATTTTAAGATTGCTCTGTTAAATATATATTAAGAGCGCTACACACCATCCGATTTGGTCGGACCGACCGTCGGTTCAACCAAATCGGTTGTTGTCTACAGACGATCCGACTTACCATCCGACTTTGATAATATTTTATTTAATTTTTGTCACACAAACGAATTCACACGATTGAATTATGTTTATTTTACTTTGTTGTTCTCGCTCTGAAATTTTACACATGACTGAAGAAAAATATCGCCCGACAACGCTACACACTATCCGATTTAGTTTGTTGGTCGGACGGTATTGGATGGAATTTCCATCCGACACATCCAACCTTCATTTTGTCGGACGACATGCATACACACGATCCGATTTTACATCCAACCCAACCAAATCGGTCCGACCGTCGGATGGTGTGTAGCGCTCTAGTATATACACTCTACGAATTAATTCACCGTACGATCTAAAAAATTGAATTTTCGAATTAGCTTTTGAAGCAAATAAATCCTGCTTACTGTAAATTTAAAAGGACAAAAAATACAGACAAAACTAATATAAATTTAGTTTACTAATCTACTTTTCAAGGCCGAAAATAAAAAAAATTTATATTTGTATTCCTTTCTTTGCGAACAAATTCATCGTACGATTAGTTTAATCATTATTCAACACAAAAAAAAAAAATTTATTAATAACGGGTAGGCCTCCTTCGACATCTAGAATGGCTTTTAGTCTGTTATTCATGGACGAAACCAATTTTTGGTGAATTCTGGCGGCACCCGATCTCAATCATATCTTATTGCCTCTTTCAGTGTGGCCTTAGATGTAATAGTTTGTATTTTTAGTTGCCTTTCTACTTAATCCCCCAGATGCTCTATGGGATTAAGGTTTCGGATTTTGTGGAGGAGAATGTAGCTGCTTAGGGGTGTTTTACAGCTACCAGTTTCGAACAATTGCCGCTATGTGCTTCGAGTTGTCATCTAGTTATATTATGTAGGTTCGGTCGTGGCTTTTATTAATAGAACTTAATTTGAATTTATATAACACATTTATTTATTTAGGTAATTATTGCTTTGGCTTTCTAAAATATACTCTAACGTTTCTACTATTACATTGAGTTTATATAGTTTCTGAATTTCCTGTTTCCAGTGAAATTCTAATCTGTTTATTATTATATCAAAATATTAGTCGAGACAACAACACATGTGTATAAAACATTAGCACATGTGTATTGCTTTCATGAGACATTAACATGTGTATGGTTCACATGAGTATAAATTTATAGAAGTTAAACACTTGTTATTATTGATGACTATAATATCAAGTGTTCATTTATTTAGTGTTGTTCCCAGAATGGTTATTCAATGCCAGAAATATGGGTTGTTGTTGTTGTGGTGCTGAAGGGCGTAACTCCTCCCCCCTAAGAGATGACCGTGAAATTTGTGTTTTATGGTCATCAAGAGTAAGCTGACTGGATTTTATACTTTTTTTGAAGTATCCTGTTTGGTGTAGTAAGTATATTATTATTATTAACATGAGAATGAGGCTGGTTGACCAAATTGATATAAAATGGTAAGTATTTGTGGTTGTTCCTCGTTTAAGCTCCTTGATTTCTGCAATGTTGCTTATCGTCCAATTGTTTAAGGTTGACATTTCTACCGGTGTAATTATGTTCTGTATTTTGATGTCATGGTATGGTTCGAAGTTTAGTAAATTTTCGAAGAATGTTGTTTCCGAATTTTCGTAATTGGTGTTGTTTATGGTTATGGTACAATTACTAAATTTTATTAATTGGATCCCGCGGAAGTATTTTTTGTTTTGTATTCCGCAGTTCGTTATATAGTCCATCTGGTTGAGGGTTTGTACGTATATATATTGTTGGAAGATGTGAATGATCTTTTCCTCCATAGTGGTCTTTATCAAGTCGCATTTCGCTGGTTTATTTAAAATGATTTGTGTAATACAGCTACTGTTATTGGTTTGCATCTCGTCTTGTTCGCAATAGAAATATTCTTCTATTTGTTGACATGGTTTGTTATTATATTGATAGTTATAATCATTTAATAGGATTGAGGGATTTGGAATATGAATGGTATAGGTTTGATTTATGATAGTTGGTAAAATGTGAAATTGTTTATATGTATTTTTGTCAAAATTTGGTATTTCGATTGAAAATATTATAAGAGTTTGATTATAATATGCTTTTAATTTAATAAATTGATAAAGATTATATTCCGAATTTATATTTACTTTTTGTAACCGCAAATGATTATCTATAAAATGTAATTCTTCTTTATTTAAGAGGTGATGCGAGACTATTCCTAGTCTAGCATGAATTATTGTGTCTAATACATCGTCTAAATGGTTTTGTAGCCGATCGATCTGGTAATCTAGCGTATACAAGAATTGTTCGAACGAGCTAATTTCTAACATGTCTATTGTTTGGTCTTTGTACAATCCTAAAAGTCGCTTATTTTCTTTTACTTCTTTGTTTATTGTTTGTTGAATTTCTTTAAACCTAGCTAGCATTTTGTCATTTAAGGAAATTTGTTCGTTAATTTTCTGAGTTATTATTTCTTCGTTATGATTAATGTTGCTCAAAGCATCACTTATTTCCCTATAGTCTGTTTGATCTAAATTTCCAGTAATTGATCGTATTATTGAGCCTAGTCCGTCTATCAGTCCGCGCTTTTGTTTGGTTGATCGTCTTGGTTTTATAAAGTTCAGTGTATTTGTTAGTTCGTTTGCCTTTTTTGCTATTATTAAGTTTTTATTTTGGAATAGTAATGTTAATTTAGTGTTATTAGTTATAAGGGTGTGTTGTTTTACAATGAGTTCATTAATATTTAGGATAATGGGGTCATAATTTTTCAAATCGATGATGTGTAGTAGTCTATGGTATCCTGTGGATACACGTGTTTTACCAACTTGTATCGGTATAATTCCGTTATTGTTATTGTAGTCCGTTATCGTCATGTGTTGAGCCCTGATGGTCGTCAGCCTGAAATGCACGTTTGATTTTATTTTTGTGTATTCTACGATTTTTGTTGTTAGATTGTTACTTTATTATTTCTTTTAACTATATGTTTACTACAAATGGGTGAGTCTTTATCTCTAGGTTTAATCTTTTCGAAAACTATATTACCTGTTTGGATTGTTAGTGGAGGTATCCTATTTTTATTTAGTCTATTGATTACTGCGGTTTTCCCTTTCTCGTTATTTTCTTTGATACTTTGACATAAATTACTATAATTTTCTTGTTCCATCTGAAGGTATTTGTGTATCGGTAAGCGCTCTTGGGGTTCTGGGAAAATTTCCTTTGCTTTATAATGTCCGTTTTTGAGTTCGAATGGGGTCATTTTAGTTGAAGAGTGGATTGTATTATTGTAAGTCAGTATTACGTCGATCATTAACTGATCTGGATTCTGTGAGAATTTTTGGGTTAACTTTAGAATTCTGTATATTTCTATAAGAGTGGAGTGGAATCTCTCTACTGGGGAGTTTCCAGTTGAATTTTTTGGTGTTGTAAAATGTAGGATTATACCATGTATTTTACATAATTCTTTGAACACTTTTGAGGTGAATTCGGGGCCATTGTCCGTAACAATTTTATTGGGTACCCCGTGAGTAGCCATGAAGTCCTTTAATATTTTTACTATTGTTAGATTGTTATATGCCAATAAATGTATGGCTTGACCATACTTACTAAATTTATCGATGATGGTTAAAAATTTTTGTCCGTCAATTTGAAATATGTCAATATGAATGATGTGTAAAGGTTTTTCTGCGGTTTCTGTTATTTCTAGTTGAATTTGTTTATTTCGTCTGTCATATTTACATAGATTGCAAGTTTCGCATTTGTTTACATAATTTTGTATAATATTTTTCATGTTTGGGAAATAAAATGTTCTTTTCATTTTTAAATGATTTTCGTTTGCTCCACGATGGATACTTTGATCATGAGTTTGCTTTATTATATTTGTTTGTTGTATTTTATCTTCGATATCTTGCACGAGATTTTTACATCGAAGGACTTTACAAGATTTGGGGGTGTTTGCAGATGTTACTAGAACACTTTGGAATTCGTTAAAATGATCAACGTCGCAAAGTATAGCGGTAATTCTTTTATTGGTAATATGTGACTGAATTATATGTTCAAGACAAGAATTTCTTAGTTTGGAATTATTTGGAGGTAAATAGAATGTGATTCTATTTCTGTTATTAAATAATGTTAAAGATTCCTCCTTATATTTGTTTAATTGATTATGCGATTTGAATATAAATTGAGTTTTAAATTCGTTTAATGGGGTATCCGTTTCATGTATCAGTATATTTGGGTTGGATGGTACGATAATTGAATTTGAATCGTCTATTTTTTCTTTAGTTATCCCTTGTAATTTTAAGGTTGGTTGAAAGAAACACTTATTAAGTTGAGGGGATAGGATTTCGTCTTCGAATCCTAAAAATGGTTCATCGTTGGAAGATGAGGTCGACACAGTGTTTATTTCTACTTTTGGTGGTTCAAATTTTACTCTTGATAGAGCATCAGCGTTGGAGTTGAGAGATCCTTTTTTATGGATTATTTCATAGTTGAATTCTTCTAATTTTAGCCGCCAGCGTACTAGCTTAGAGTTTGGTTCTTTTAGATTCATTAACCATAGTAAAGGTTTGTGATCTGTTACTATTTTGAATTTTTGACCGTAAAGGTAAGGTCTAAAATATTTGCATGCCCAGACAATGGAAAGTAGTTCTTTCTCAATCGTTGAGTAGTTTTGTTCGGTAAGGGATAGAGTGCGCGATGCATAACATATTGGCAGATCTGATCCAATCGGTCCTTGAGATAACACGGCACCAATGGCATAGTTAGATGCATCAGTAGTTAAATTAAATGGGATCTCAAAATTTGGATATTGCAATAGTGGTTCATTGCATAACAATTCTTTGCATTTATTAAAGCAAAAGTCGTATTCTTTATCTAAGACTATCTTCTTATCTTTTCTCAAACAAGAGGTTAATGGTTTTGTAATATCGGCAAAGTTGGGAATAAACTTCCTATAGTATCCTAGTAATCCGAGGAAACTTTTAATTTCTTTTTCGGTTTTAGGTATTGGAAATTCTTTGATTGCCTTAATTTTTTCAGGATTGGGTTTTACACCTTTATCTGAAATAATATGTCCAAGAAAGGCCAATTCTCTATGTAAGAATTCACTTTTATCTGGTTGAATTTTCAAATTTGCTTCTTTCAATCTTTGAAAAACTAATTTTAAATTTTGGGTATGTTCTTGTAATGAAGTACTGTATATTACTACATCGTCCATGTAACATAAACAACATTTTCCTTGAAGGCCTTGAAGAACATTATCCATGATTCGTTGGAAAGTAGAAGGTGCGTTTTTTAGGCCAAATGGCATACGAACGTATTCGTAATGACCATTTTCGACGGTAAATGCAGTTTTCTCTATGTCGTTTGGATCCATTTCTATTTGATGGAATCCACTGGCTAGGTCCAAAGTGGTGAAATATAAACACTTGCCTAATTTATCTAGTATATCTGAGATGTTTGGAAGTGGATAGCGATCTTCCACTGTTTTTTCGTTTAATTTGCGATAGTCGATTACTAAACGCCATTTTACTTTACGGGAAGCATCAGTTTTCTTTGGTACGATCCAAATCGGACTGCTCCATGGTGAGAACGAGGGACGAATGATGCCGTCTTCTAACATTTTACTGATTTGTTTCATAACTTCATCTTTATGAATGAAAGGGTAACGATATGATTTCGTGTAGATGGGTTTTTCATCTGTTAGCCTAATTTGATGTTTGGTGTTATTAGTGAAACTTAATTTCCGATTTTCCTTTTGGAATAAAGTTCTATATTCCTGGCATAGATTTTGTATAGCCTGACGTTCCTCTTTATTCAAATGATCAATTCTTATTAAATTTTCAATATCTTGTGAGTCTATTGTTTCATCATTGGATATATATGAATGGTTAATTTCTGTCTGGTACGATTTTAGTGATTCTGTTTTTACTGGTTGTTCGAACAAAGCTATTTGTTCTTTGTTTGAAAAATTGGTTATTTCGACAATTGCATGCCAATTTTCTGCCATATATATGCCTTCGGGAATTATTAAGCTTTGTGATACTTGGATAGGTTTGATATATATTTCTCCATCCTTTGCGTCGACAGGGATTGTTATAACCATTTTATTCCGTGCAGGAATTTTGTATGTCGGAGACATGTAATTGGGTTTGTACATTAGTGGAATACAAATGTTATCTGTTTCTAATGTTGATTTTTTAAAATCTAATCTGATACCTAAGGTCTTTATGAGATCTAATCCTATTAGGCCATCGAAGTATTCGTGGAATTTAAATAAAATGAAATGCATTGGAGTTTTTGATTTAAATTCTTTAAATCCTGGAATTATAACTTGTTCTTTTAAAATATGTTCCTTAAAGAGAGTTTTAACTGGAATGGGATCAATTTTTCTGATTTTATCAGGTAGTATTAGTTCGGGATTGATGAAGCTTTGGTTTGCTCCAGTATCTATTAATAATTTTATTTTGGAAGTTGGAGATGTTTGAATCTCAATATAGGGTAAAGGGCAATTTGAGAAATGGGCGTTGAAGTTAATGAACCCTATTGGTTGTCCGAGGCAGCTGAACGAAAAACCGTTTCGTCTGATTCTTCTAATTCTCTCGGTATTGGTTCTTGTAATTGGGGATCTTGGTAATGATCCAAGTCTTGGAATTGTCCAGGTTCTGAATTTGATGAGTTATCTTGGTTATTTTGAATATAATCTATAAATTGAACATATTCTTCGTATGGTATTGCGATTTCCTGTGGACTTTCCATGTTGAATAGTTCTTTTGAATGAAATCTTGCTGGACCATTTGTGTTGAATTGGTATTTATTTTGGTAATTAGGATTATTAAATCTTGTCGGTTGTGTATATTTATTTAAGTTGGATGTCGTATCCATTGGTTCAACCTGCTTAAATCTAGACGGTATTGGAGGTGGTGTGGCCGGTAATGGTCTGAAATTCTGTTGACCAAAATTTTGTCTGTTATACAAATGGTTTGGTTGATGATTAAATTGTGGTTTAGCTTGTTGATTATATTGCTGAATTTGAGGTTTGAAAGGTTTAAAGTTAGGATAAAAATTATTTGAATTGATTGGTCTATACTGAGGTACAAATTGTTTCAATACAGGACCGGTTGGCATTGGCTTTGAATTAGAACTAATGTTCTTATTTTTCATATAATACATATTATGCTCTTTAATGCATTCGTTGAAAGCATCAGAAAGTGTTAGTGGGTTTCTAGATCTAATCATACTACCAAGTGGTTCTTTCAGACCTGCTAAGAAGGTACTGAGACACATCTCTCGATATAACTCTTCTTTCGTTGTTTTAACCAGTTGTGCTACCGCGCTTAATCGAATTAAATTAATTAGGCTGGACTGAATATCGATAATCCTGCTGTAGTATTTTTCTATGGTGTCCCCTCCTTGGAAAATAGTATGGAGGTCCCGTATAAGGGAAGTTTCAGATCTTTTGTCCGAGTAATGTGTGGTTAGGTTAGCCCTTATTTGAGCCCAATCTATTGTGGGTCCGTAAGATACTAATACTTCGTCAGCATCTTCCACAATTTTATTCCTAATGGCTCGTAAGAAGGTTGTAGGTGTTCTTCCTGCACCCAATTGGCCTTCACATAAGTTGATAATTTCGTCAACGTTAGTGATAAACTCGTGTAGAGTATGTTTGGTGCCGTTAAATTTTGGCAAATCTCTGATCATATCAGGGAGTTTAAGCGATGTTAAGAAAGTATTTAATGCTGCTTCAGCCATGTTATTGTTTAAGTTATTAAAACCTATATATTCTAATTCCAAATTGTTTGGATTTTCTACTAAACTTAGGTTTTGTATTTTATTGATTAAATTTTCTATTTCTTGCATATAGTTTTGTTCGTTAATCAATTATTTAATCTGTCATAAACCGTGAGGGATTACAAATTAATTGCGTCTACAAAAATTACGTCGAATTCACGTTTTATTATTATTTTATAAAATTTTTTATTTACTTTATAGCATATTATTTCCACTTCACTTTATATTTTCAATTTTCATTTGAATTTTTTCTTTTCTTAATTAATTCGTTACGAAATGATAAACCGTCAATCGAACGAATATCCCAAATAAACCGTTTGGGTATTTTGTCTTAACTAATTACTTTACATGAAATGATAAACCGTCAATCATGTGAAGGAGAGTATATTTAGGGATTGGTAAAAAATGATTAAATTAATAATATAAAACTCACCAAATGAATATAAAGATGCTCAGCATAACTTAGACTGGTTTTCGATCCTGCGGATATTTCGGATATGTTTTACACAATCACAATTCACGATCACTTTTTTTTGTCACTTTTAGTTATTGTTTATAATGAGTGTAACTCAATACTTTTCACTTTTGAAAGTAGCACTGGGCGGTTACATCAAACACTTATAAATCACTGAGCTTATTAATAAATTAATTTTTTTCTTTACTTTGGATTTTCAATAAAATCCTGCTACCTAGGCTGCGCCAGTTATATTATGTAGGTTCGGTCGTGGCTTTTATTAATAGAACTTAATTTGAATTTATATAACACATTTATTTATTTAGGTAATTATTGCTTTGGCTTTCTAAAATATACTCTAACGTTTCTACTATTACATTGAGTTTATATAGTTTCTGAATTTCCTGTTTCCAGTGAAATTCTAATCTGTTTATTATTATATCAAAATATTAGTCGAGACAACAACACATGTGTATAAAACATTAGCACATGTGTATTGCTTTCATGAGACATTAACATGTGTATGGTTCACATGAGTATAAATTTATAGAAGTTAAACACTTGTTATTATTGATGACTATAATATCAAGTGTTCATTTATTTAGTGTTGTTCCCAGAATGGTTATTCAATGCCAGAAATATGGGTTGTTGTTGTTGTGGTGCTGAAGGGCGTAACTATCTTGCTAGAAGACCCAATTTTGTGGCAGTTCTAATTTGTCTACCGATTCGTGCAAATTGGCTTTCAAAATATTCAAATACATCCTTTTATCCATATTTCCTTCAATAACTATCAAATTTCTGACTTCCGAACCCGCCATACACCCCCAAACTGAGTACATTTCCTCCAGCGTTTTTAACCGTACCACGAAGATTTGCTGTTTCCATTGCTGTTCCCTTCTTGCGCCATACTTATGATGGTCCATCATATCCAAATATATTATACTTAATTTCGCCGGCAAATATAAGTTCTTTCCAGAATGAAAATTCAGCATCCAGGTGTGATTTAGCAAACTCAATGCGTTTCTTTTTAATTACCTCACTAATAAGTGTTTTTTTCTGACCATTCTGGAAAATTACCCGTATCAGTTTAATGTTTTCTGGTTTGTACGTTAACATACATCTGCTCCATAGTTCTGGTGTAGCATTGTTAGCAATATTGAACTAAATATTCGCTGTTCTTTGCGTACACAACGCCATACTATCCTTTATTCCTTCTCGGTAAGAGTACGCGGACACGACCAGTTATTTTTAATTATTCAACACTACCCGTCTTTTTATATGTTTTTACAATGTGCATGACGATTTTGATTTTTTTGTTAACTTTGGACTTGGAAGATAACGGTTTTCCTTCCAAATGCTTATTGATAAGGACTTCTTGGAAGTCAATACAGGTTTCTGTTCGCGTGGCCTTCAAAATGATAAAAGGTGTTTTATGTACCGGTAGCTTTAATGTCTTACAATATACTGAACTATTCTATCACAAAAATATTGAAAAAAAACAAAAGATGCACGGTGTTGTTAGATAAAAACAACAACCGTACGATGAATTTGTTTGCAAAAAAAGGAATACAAATGTAAAGTTTTTTTATTTTCGGCCTTGAAAAGTAGATTAGTAAACTAAATTTATATTAGTTTTGTCTGTATTTTTTGTCCTTTTAAATTTACAGTAAGCAGGATTTATTTGCTTCAAAAGCCAATTCGAAAATTCAATTTTTTAGATCGTACGGTGAATTAATTCGTAGAGTGTATATATGTATATCGTTGATGTCAATTCATTTTCCCGTATCTAAAAATATTGAAAAAAAATTTACTTATCTAAAAACGTTTAAAATTCATCGTACATGACCAATGTCGATGAAAGTGACCAATAGTAAAATAATATTATGCGTAATAAGTTATTATCATTGGTCACTTTCATCGACATTGGCCATGTACGTCCAGAATAAACGTTTAAAGATAAGTAAATTTTTTTTCAATTTTTTTTAGATACGGGAAAATGAATTGACATCAACGATATATATATATATATATATATATATATATATATATATATATATATATATATATATATATATATATATATATATATATATATATATATATATATATATATATATATATATATATATATATATATATATGGGTCTTTCAACAAGAGCGATTCAACTTTTTTTTTGAATAAAACACAAACTGTTCGACTTTTGAACTAACTTTTTTTTTTATTAACGAATTTGAACATATACATTTAAGTATGAAACTCGATTTCTTTTGCATGACCACCGCGTGCACGTTTCACGTTTTACGAAGTCCAATCTTTGAACCCAATTTTCGACCACTCTTTCGCATAAATCGGCCGAAATTCCAGCAATTTCACGTTCAATATTGGCTCTGAGCTCTTGCAACGTCGCCGGCTTATTGGCATAGACCAATGACTTCACATAACCCCAAAGAAAATAATCTAGAGGTGTCAAATCACACGAGCGCGGCGGCCACTGGACGGGCCCATTTCGCGAAATAACACGCTCATCGAACTTAGTTTTCAATAACGCGATTGTATCGTGTGCTGTGTGGCATGTGGCCCCGTCCTGTTGAAACCACATGTCGTCCAAGTCCATTCCATTCAATTGCGGCCAAAAAAAATCGTTTATCATATCGCGGTATCGATTTCCATTAACAGTAACGTGGCGATCGTTATCGTCGATGAAAAAATATGGCCCAATGACGCCGCCGGCATGTAATCCGCACCAAACAGTGACTTTTTCGGGATGCAACGGTGCCTCATGAATCACGTGTGGGTTGCTTCCTGCCCAGTAACGCATATTTTGCTTGTTGACAAATCCATTTAGCCAAAAGTGAGCCTCATCGCTAAAGATGATTTTTCGGTGAAAATCTGCATCATTTTCGATTTGCTCTTGAGCCCAATTCACGAATTGGAGTCGCTTCAAATGGTCAAACAACTTTAGTTGTTGTGTCAGCTTGATCTTATACGGATGTAGGCCAAGATCTTTACGTAAAATTCGCCACAATGATGTCACAGAAAGGCCCAATTGTTGCGAACGTCGTGTGAGCGACACATTCGCGTCTTCTTGAACTGAAGCCCTGGCGGCTGCGATGTTTTCAACACTTCGAGCACTTCTTGCTCTCGAGGGCACTGGAACATTATGTAGCGAAAACGTAGGCTCAAATTTTGCCACTATACGGTCGATTGTCGAACGGCTTGTTAAATGAACCGTAAAATGGCCGTAATGCTCTTAAAGTAGCAGCAACAGAACGATTATTTTGATAAAAAATTTGCACGATTTGCAATCGCTGTTCACGTGTGTAGCGTTCCATGATGAAATGTATACTAATGAAGTTTCCAAATGACAAAAGAACAATAAAAAATTATAGAAAATTAATGTTAGAAAGTAGTTACATAATATTAGAATTAAATAAAATGTAAGAATATAAATAAAATGAGTTTTTTATACCTTGTATTGCAAATTTTTTATTTCTCCCCAATAATATTCACCAAACCAAGAAGGCAATCCATTTTAAACCACGAAGGTGTTTTAATCGAGTTCATATGATCCCGTTTTGATTTTAATAACTTCTATCTGTTAGAAGTATAGAGAAATCCTTTCGTTTTAAAACGATTCCCGATAAAATATTTAACAAAAAATCTTTTTAGTTTTATTATTACTCCAATTAAAAGAAAGAAGATGCACTTATTTATATAATATGAACTTATTTCGAATTAAATAGGTTAAAACTACTAAAAATGAGGGGAATTCTATTTAGTTTAAAACGTATTCGAATAAAATTTTTAAAAAGAGATGTTTTTAATTTAAAATGATTTTCATTCAAATCAGTCAAAAAGATTTTCCTCCTTAAATTGAAGGAACCCCTCTTCTTGGATGAGAACCATAAAGATATCTTTTTGCATTTGTTCGGAATTATGTGATACTTTTTTCTGAGTGCATCACTGTTTATTTAATTGTCACCTGTTATCGGTGTACTTTCATTGTTTTTTTATCGCCAATATTTCGCGACGATGCACTTTTATTTTCTTTATGGTTTAACGTACCAAACTTATTTAAATTAATTTCTAGTTCACTTTAATTTAAATTGCCTGGTAAAGCAATTTTTTGAGCATTTCAAATTTTTTGACGCTTTGCACATTTTTATTTTAGGTCGTGACGTTCGGTGGCAAATCGCTTGCCGATATCATTATCTGCTGATTTAGCCCAGCCTTTTTTTACTTGAGGCGCAGATAAGAACATCACGGTTTCACTTATTTTTTACATCACAATATTATCTTAGAAAAAAAATTAAAACTGCTGATTCAACTTTTTACACAAGTAATAAGTAAATTATTTTAAATGTTTACTCGGTGGTAGTAAAATTGCAACTGATAGAAAAAATGAGCAATTTTGTATTTTACTTTTATTTTAGATCGCTTAATAGAGGTGCTTTTGTATTATTTCATCCATAAATTAGTATCCTTGCCCATTTGGCAGAGGGTCCTTTCGAACAGAGGTTAATTTGTGCGATTAGTTGATACTTTTCAAAGGCACCTTATTTAGTATTCATTGGAGAGAGTGAATCGTAGGAGTGAGAGAGAGACCGTTAGAAAGAGGTTTGAATTTATTATACAGAGAATTTTCAGAGATACTTGAGTAACTGGATTAAGCTTCCAGAACTACAAGTATCCAACAGACATGTAGTTTTAAAATTGTATTGTCATGTGCTAACTATTTTATCATAAATTGTACTAAACATTTTACTCATTATTGACTACAAAGGTGTCTGCAAACGGGTCAAGACTACAATATTAGATTTTCTTTCCTAACCTTCAGTTTTGTTATGTGTATGTTCGGCAGACACTTTTAGGTTTGGTTTAATTGAGCTTGAAGTAAGACGTGCCTCATTGAATTCTATAAAGTCCTCTTTTATAAAATAAAATATTATCAATGTTTTAGTTTTAGATTCCCCTGTGGCGCCATTCTGTTTCAATGGAAATGGTACAACAAATCTGTTAGATTTCCCAAAACATTTTAATTGATTGTGTGAATGCACGAGAGTCGGAATATTCAGACTCAATTTGTATCTGGAATATCAATTGGTTAAGTTAAGACCTTCTATTAACTATCCACCCAAACAATGAGCAGTGCATTGTAGGAATACCTTTTTGTAGTTTAATCTGAGTCGTGCCAATGACATCAAAAAATATTTATGTGCCTAATACTAACTTCAAACGGTATTAATCTTCTATTTTGAGGAAAGCGTTGTCATTTTGTGAAGGTGCTCCGTTTATTCTGATTTAATGAATAAATCATATGGGGTTGCCACACAAGGTTAAATACATTTGTGCTGTTTTAGCATATTAGCTTAGATGGAAAATGCTTAATACTATTGTGTATATTACTTAGAACCCTTCAACGGATAATTACATATGTATATGTGTAGATTTCCGCAACAGATACATCCGCATGAGTTCTTTGCGAATGCGGATATGAAATGTTTATTCTTACTTATATGTATGTGCTCCTAAAACGTAATCTTCACTTATTCTTCAAAATATTTTAGAGTACCCAACATCTTTTGGTGTGAATCGTAGCGCAGCAAATAAATTTCAGCGGACCGATAGTAACCGTAGAGGTTCGAGTGTTCGTATGTTAAAATTAATGATCAATATTTATCAAATAAGGACAGAAACCTTTATTACATTTTTTTTACAGTATTCTTATATACAACGAAACATGCCGGTCAAATCAATCATTAACTCAACCTTATTTCGAAAAACAATTTGAATCACATTAACGAAGGAAAATACGATTTCATCGGAATTAAATTTATACGTAAGACCATTCCGGTTAAGGTATAAATATTAATTAGGCCAACAATTTATTATTTAATCATGGGTTGGTATAGCTATTCAATGATTCAGACTAAACAATAAAGTTTCTAGTGCGCAATTAAAATCCCGTATAACTCAATTGCCAAATTTGATTTATTTTCTTGACATCCATAAAATTTGATTATACTACATTTCGAATCGGAAACCAAAAGTTCTAGGGGAATGTAATTACCTCGGAAGTTTAAAGACAAAACCTACATGTATGTATGTATGTATCTACATTATAACTCTTGTACAAGGATAAATCAACAAGAAAAGCAACAATAACAAAATGACTAAAATGTAATAAAATACAAAAACAATTCTAGATTTTTGTTGTTGTCCTGTTATCTAATTTTGTTTCGTTTTCCACGGAAAAACGGTACAAAAAATGGAATAATGTATGTATCTATACCAAAAAGTAACGTTCGATTTGATGTTACGATATTTTCGATATTCTCATGATACCAACAACAAAAATACATAATCTCGGTTCATCTATCTGGGTATATAGTAGCTATATAGTACAGAACAGACAAAAACTTAATTGTTGAATACAAATTGGTTTTATTTGTATTGTGTGCCCCGATTTTTTTTTTTTTTTTTGATGGACATTTAAGAAGGGAATGCTGTAACTGTAATTGTATATAAAAGTGTTTTTTTTTAATTAATCGTAAAAAAATTGATTTGGGTGACATACATACAAATGTATACACAATTTAAACTCCAATAAATTACTTGATTTGTACGTGTGTCGTTTTTAAACTTGCGCACCAATTACAATTCACCTTCGTGTCAAAATTAATAAAGCGTAAATCTTTTTTTCTTCCTAAGGTTGTATATGTATTTTCGTCTTGTGTATTATCGTCTTCTCATTTTCGTCTTAATTAAATGTTCAAACATGAACGCAGAATGGCAACAACAAAAATACATCATGAAATGAAATAAATATGAAAACTTTAACATGAAAAAGTGACAAAACTTTTAAGTCAAGATGGAAAAAAGAAAACTTTTTTTTTTTTTTTTTAGTGGAAAATTATGTATTATGTATTTTATTTAGGTGTTTTCTTCTTCTTCTTCATTGGCGTTGTATTTTGGTTGGTTGTTTCACTTCTTGTGTCTTTAAAGACGATGAATGCGATATGATGAATAGCGAAATGACAATAAAACTGAAAATCATTTTTCGTCTTTGGTTTTGTTGCTGTTTTTGGTTTATGTTTGTTTTTCTTTTTTGTGGTGTAACAGAAGGATTTTTTTGTTTAAGGGGGCTCAACTTTTTTATATTGCGTTGCGGGCGCGCACGAGATTTATACATCGGGAGAATGGGAAAGAAATGTTTTTTATTTAAATGTTATTGTTATTGTAATTTTTCTGTGCGTCTGTGTGTGTATTACAATATGGTTATATGGAAATTTGACGGTGAGATTTGTTAGTTTTTGCATCCCGGAATTTATATGATATTTATGTAGACAAGCGGGAAATGAAAATGGAAATGTGATTTTGTGTGATTTTTTTTTTAAAATGGAATTTGTAGTTTGCATTACGAAGAATTTATTTGAGGGGTGAATAAAGCTAATTTAAAACCGTCATGTCATTCTCCAAAATTTAGTTGTAAAATGTTGTTCTGGTAAACTTTTTCGAAGTTGGTATTAAAGCAATTGAACAAAAGTAGACATTGTACATTATGTGTAATGTAACACTGTGGCTTAGATAAAATGTTGCGAGAAGGTTAACGATTGCAAAATGGAAGTAAAATATATTAAAACTAAACCTGGTATTAAATTAATTTGTTTTTGACCTGCAAAAACGTTGACTTCGTAACATAAGGAATGTAACGGGAACTTCGGTTCATTACAAACTCGGAAAATGCTAAATATATGTTATCAAATTTTCCGAACTAATTTAGTGTAGTTTGCTCATGAGGTAGTGTTACAGTTGACTATCTAAACACTTTCTGTGCCAATCTTTTAGACGAAAGAAAATTTTTTTTTTGAACAATTTAGGGTTTTCGAATGAGGTACTCTCCCCCTATTCATCTTCAAGATCATGTTTTCTGTGGTTCATTGAACTTGTGTGTTTACCCCTTTATGTGTTTTGTTTTGGTTTTGGTTTCAGCCTGTAATTGGCAGTCAGGCGTGAAGTTGCTCGGGGGATTCAAGTTGATACTTGCTGTCAGCTCCGTAACTTGCAGCTTTCGCAAGTACTCGTGTTACCTCTACGTGGTTACTGCTGGTAACTAGATTGCTGATTTTTCGGCTTCTAGGCTAAAACACTGCGCTAAAGGAGTCAACCTTAAACAATTCACTGGGCTGGGTTGAGGTGTTAATCGTACCGTGTCGTTAGACTAGCTCATTCGCTAACGGTGGATCCGGATACCTGGCGCCCTCCGGATTAAGTAGCCTTATCTGTGTATTGCGGATCTCTGTACAGATGGACACTCTTTCTAAACTTACAAACAAACAACGGGACATAAGCTCAAATGAGGCTGGTCTCTCCACTCGGGTCACCAAACCTGAGCAAAGAAATACAATGGGGAACCAAAGCACCAATGAAGCTGGTTCCTCAAAACCAACCTATAACACTAAGGAGGAAGGCATGGAGGGTCCTGTATAAGATAAATAACATCTCGTCAGAAGACAGGTCGGAGAAGGACAAAGCCACGCTTGCGTGGGCGATAAAAGTCACCAAACAGAAGCCGGAAGGTCTTTCAGCTGGCTTAAACATCAAAAGAAACAGATCTCAGGAGGAAAGTCCTAAGAACGCAAAAAACACCGCTCCATGCTACCGAAATGAGGTCTTTTAACGAGGTACTCAAGGATCAGCTGGTTGTGGCAGTTGTTGACCAGTCCCAAGAGGATGGCAGTATCACGTCCGCCAATTGGAGAAAAGTGGAAAGGGCCTTAATCACCACCTACCTGAATGTCCTGGCAGAAACCTCAGAACCTGCTCCGACTTGTCGGGATGCGGGCTGGCACAGAAACCAGCTGAAACTGACTGCATGTGCGGATCAGAGATCTCTTCTGCTTTACACGAAGGCAGTGGAAGGAGTTGGTAAGGTATGTCCCGAAACCAGCCTTGCTGTTAAAGCTAGGGAAGAGATCCCCTGTAGGCCGAGAGCCAGGGTGTGGATCCCTTCGGAGCCTAGCGATCCAAAGGTGATACTCCAGTTGCTGCAGGTTGATAACTCAGATTTGCCAACGCACAACTAGAAAGTTGCTAAGCTCGAGGAGCCAATGGCCGACTACAGGTCAGCCGTCATAATTTTAAACAGAGAGTCACTGACTGCACTGGAAAAAATCAATGGTATCGTAAACTATGGTTTCAGTGCAGTCACACTCAAAATATACAAGAAGTACGCGGACAAGCCGGAGGCTCCGAAGTCTGAGGAAGCTGCTGAAACCTCATCTGGGCGCCCTGAAGAACGGAACAGCCAGGCGGAAGCTATCCCCACTGACACGGAGTTGACAATGTCCTTGGAGTCATTAAGGAGGATCTCAGAGGACTTCCCATCAGAGAAGTCATTAAGGAGGATATCAGAGGACTCCACATCTGATGATACAATGGTAGAGAGGGAGGTCCAAGAATAGTGACATTCATACAGATCAACCTACACCACTCAAAGGCAGGATCAGCTGCTCTCCTTTTAAAAATTGGAAGGGAAGGGACGTATATTGTCTTGATCCAAGAACCTTGGGCCTCTTATGACCGGGTAATTGGACTCAAGACACCATGTTATAGATTAATGCACACGAAAAAGAAGGTAGGGTTCGGTCGTGCATTCTCGTTAAAAATAATGTAAATTGTTTTCTGCTATCAAATTTTAGCAATGAAGATGTGGCAGCGGTCAGCATTGACGTCAATAAACGAAACCTCTGGCTAATATCAGCCTACCTAGCTTACGGATGAAGAGAATATTTCACCAGTCATTCTAGGTAAGGCAATTTTGGAGGCTCAAAAGCGCAAGGTTGGAGTCATGCTTGGGAGTGATGCAAATTCTCATCATACAATCTGGGGAAGTACGGACACAAATGAACGACGTGAGTTACTCCTTGATCACATTCTAAGTACTAACCTTCATATACGTAACATAGGCAATAAGCCGACTTTTATAACTAGAAATAACAGGAGCTATTAGATATTACACTTGTCTCAAACTTTTTGGCGACTAGCCTATTAAACTGGAAAGTGTCGGAAGACCACTACTTTTCTGATCACTGATATCTTCAATTTGAAATGAACTTGGTTTCTTCAAACAGCCCTCTACACAGGAACAGGAGGAAAACCGACAAGGAAAACTACGGTAGAACTCGATGGCTTAGTGGACGAACTGTCCAGCACTTTTAACGAAGGAGTACTGAGCTCTTGTCCTCTTAGTAGGCCTAGGGGTAAATCTCGGCCACCTTGGTGGTCCAAGGAGATTTAACAAACACGTGGAAACAGCAAGGAAAACAAGAGCCGCTGTAGACTGGGACTCCTATAAGGAAGTCCTTAAAATTTACAAATATCAATTAAGAAGTGCAAAGAACAGATCTTGGAGGATCTCAGGAGTCTTCAGAGATGTCCAGGCTGCGTAAAGTACTATCCACTAGCCCTTCCATCCCAAGCTTTCTTCAAAGGCCGGATGGAAGATAGACCACAAATAGTGCGGAATCGCTGGAACTGCTATTGGAAAGTGAGTTTCATGGATGTTCCGAATTTGCACCTACTGCGCGAAAACGCTCACACTGCAGTCACAAAGACCTTAGACCGGTTAGCTTGTCTTCTTTCCCTTTCAAAATACTGGAAATACAAATCGAAGCTCATATTCGAGGCACGATTGTGCCGGCAAAGCTGTCTAAATCTCAACATGCCTATTGCAAGGGGAGATCTGTAGAAACTGCTCTTCATTCTCTTACATATTCTATTGAAAAATCTTTCGAATATGGAGACTACGCGATGGTAACCTTTTTGTACATTGAGGGAGCCTGTAACAACGTGCTTACAGGGGCTATAACTCGGGCACTTTCGAATATAGGGGTAGATGAATCTCTCAAGGACTGGATAGATCAAATGCTAATAGGCAGGATCATAAATGCCAGTCTGGGGAAATTCTCCGCCAGAAGAGTTGCAAGCAGAGGCACGCCGCAGGGTGGCGTACTGTCCCCCTGCTTTGGAACTTGGTAATAAATGATCTGTTGCTGAGACTGGAGGATAGTGGCTTCAAGGTGGTTGCCTATGCGGATAACGTCGCTATTGGTGTCCGTGGAAAATATCCCGGCACACTTAGTGAGCTTATGCAAAATGCTCTGGGAATTCTTTCATTATAGGCCAATGGTTGTGGGTTGAATGTGGACCCACACAAAACCGAATTAGTTCTCTTCTCCAAGAAATATATACTTCTTCATGTCGATCCTCCCACTTTAAATGGGTTCAACTTGGCTTTTATAGATGAAGCAAAGTTTTTGGGTCTCGTTTTGGACAGTAAATTAAACTGGAAACCTAATATTATGGAAAGTGGAAAGAAAGCTACGGTAGCGCTTTGCTCTTGCAAAAATGCCATTGGGAAAGGATGGAGGCTGGAGCCCCTTCCTGGTCCTTTGGATATACACAGCAGTAGTTAGACCAATTCTTCTGTATGGATTAACAGTTTGATGGCCTGATCTGGACAAAACCGTCAACCTAAAGTTGTTGACAAAAGTTCAGAGAACAATCTCTCTGTGGAAGAGTGGTGCACTGAGGAGCACATCCACCCAGGCACTGGAGACTCTGCTATTTCTGACTCCTCTAGATATCTTGGGAAAACAGTGGGTAGCTTGCACTGCCATACGACTGAAATCCACGTTAATGTGGACCTGCAATAATACATGGCACTCATCTATACTTTATAACAAAGGGCTTCCCAAGACCACCGACTATACTGTCCCATCACTATCTTTTGATAGAAAGTTCCGGACTATGATCCCATCCAGAGAGGACTGGATGTTGGATGCAGTTTTGGAACTAGGAGTTTTAAATTTCTTCACTGATGGTTCAAAATGGGATGGAAGAGTAGGGGCTGGGGTGTTCTGCGAGGAACTTACGTTAAACCTCTCCTTTTGTCTTCCTGACTACTGTCTGAGGAAGCTAGTAAGTTGACGAATGGCAGATGGTCAAATAGTACCTCATGCGTAATAACTCGGCAGGTCTGGCCAAAGTTGGGCTAGGCGAGATCCAAACAGCTGATCTCACTTCAGCGGAGTCAGATCAGTGTGGTTGTTGGAGTGATTACAGGGCACTGTCTCATAGGCAGACATGCGAGTACACTTGGTTTCTTCTCACATGACTACTGTCGTAGTTGCGAGGACGAAGAGGAGGAAGAGACAGTAATTCATCTTCTTTGCACCTGTCCTTGTCTGGCACGAAACCGACTGAATTTTCTAGGGGCACCCCTTTTCAACGACCTGACGGAGCTCACCGGGATGGACGTCAGGAGTATCCAGCGCTTCATAGCAAGCTCAAAGTGGTTTTAATGAGTGTTTTAAATTGTGGAAAATTTTTAAATTGTGGTACGGCTACGGACCTTTTTGTGTCTATGCCTGGTCCTAGTAGACCGCCACCCAAACCTAACCTAACCTTCAACCTGTACGCTGTACCTATAGAGAAATTTATGGATTTGGTTTAATACATAAAAAGAAAAAGTAATTGGACCTATTTTTTTGTATACGAGATGATTGAAAATTAGTTTCGTTGAGGCCACCGCAGCTAGGTGACTAAAAATAAAAATAAATAATAATAATAAAGTATAAAAATAAGAAACAAATATAATAATAGTGCAAAAGTTGTGGGAAAATTTTAGTAATTCAATTTTGCTAGGTATAGTTCATCCAACAACGACAATAATTTTAATATATTGGTAACTGAATGTTATAAGTAATAAACTATTGGAAAATTTTGTGGGTAAAGATATATTGTGCTTTTTCCCGTGATGATTCTATTATGAAGCTGTTTTTTTATATTTTATTATTATTGCCTTTAGCCCATGTCAGAACGATATGCAAATTTGTGACCAGCTGTTATCAATGCTCACTTAAATTTGCTTCAGGAAGTTGGCTTAGCGAAAATAAGTCATACATACATATCATAGACACAATTGATCGTGGAAACAATTGATCGTGGATACATTTGATCGTATGAACAATTGATTGTGGATCAATTGATCGTGGATCATTTGACCGTATGGCCCATTGATCGTATGGACAATTGATCGTATGGACAATTGATCGTGGATCCATGGTCAACTACAAGTCTTGCAATTGCAAAATCTTGCATAACAAAATAGTGCAATTATTTTTCTTTTTAGTAGGTGTCATTAATAGATTCTATGTAATCTGCTTCTACGTGCGGCACGCAGTGCGACATGTTGCTGATCCGGACTATTAAGTCCCCCGAAGTTCAAATCTAAAGCACCTCGGAGGGCAAGCGGGGGAGGGGGGAGCGCAGCGACCTTCCGCGTGCCCGTGAGAGTTACCGAAGCCGTTAGCCTCTACAATTCTTAGTTAAGTCGATGTCATTTATCTTGAAAACGATTTTGAGAAACAAGGTTTTCTCCAAAAAGATTTTTGGTAACAAGGTTTTGTAAAACAAAATTTTGGAGAAAAGATTTTAAAAACAGTCTTTTGTAAACAGTCTTTTAAAAAACAATAATACGTAGCTAACCCTAATTGAAATTGGAAATATTTTTACAAAAAATGGAATTAAATTCGGAAAAAGTTTGTTAACCAATTAACAATAGTTACTCTAATTTGAATTAATTAATTCATGTAATTTCTAATACGCAACCGATCTCAAGATCATTTTAATGTGTTTTACAGATAACACGTAGAAGTATATTAGTATTTACGAACAATTATTTATCACCCCATACACTGATATACAGGTTTCCAATTTATTAATCATTTTTTAATTTATTTCAAGTTACTATTTCCGAAAGATTGTAAGAGAATTTAATCCAGTACATTCTGTTTATATAGAATGTAAATTGTGGTACAATCAGTCCAGTCGCCGCGGCCTGATGAGAGGATTGGTTTTTTCAAAATCATAAGCTCATCAGTTGGAAACTGGATTAAGTTCTATTACAATCTTTCGGAAATAGTAACTCGAAATAAATTAAAAAATTTGTTAACATTACTAGTATACATATTGTAAGTATAAATAGTCGTTTGCGTATATATATTGTATGTATAAATAGCCTTATCCACAGAAATACACAGAAAGATTGGCTATGTAGGCCCTACATAATACAGAATAAATAAAAACGCCAAATATTTTTCCGGAACAAATGTGTTAACTTTTCATTATCAGTCAATTATTCTCTATAACTTTTTTTTTTGTTTGTCTCAACTAACGCAATTCACTTCAATTCTTTATTTAAATTCAATTAAACTGTTACACGATCAATTATCCATACAATCAACTGATCCACGATTAATTGTTCATACGATCAATTGTTATACGATCAATTGTTTACGGTCAATTAACAGTAAATCCACAAATAAGTGATAGAAGGGGTTTAAGCAGCATTTTGAAAACTCATGTATATACTATACCTACTACGGTTTATGGAAAACCGTTACTAAACTTTCTGGCGGCATAATTACGATAACGGTGTTTGGCCGTGTTGGATTACTCATAAAGTTTTTTTCACTTAAACTTACCTTTAAATTGTTTTTCTAATTATATTTGTGTAAAATAAATTAGTGCTTTCGATTATTTCTATTTTTTTAGTTTTTTTCTTGAATTAAATACAAGTCTTTCTTGTATTATTACTAAATATATCCAATAATAATTATAATTTTATCCACACATACGTCACCACATAACAAGTTTCTTTTTGCACTAAAATCAGTCTGTTTGTGTATTTAATTTTTTTTTTTTAAATGTTTCATGTAGTTTGATCTGAGACGGATAGGTTATAAAACTTCTTTGGAGTTCACCACAGAAAATCACATTTGTACGGTTCAAAGAAGAAAAGGTAATTCAGTATTCTTGGCGAGGGCATAATCCGACTTTCTTTGAGACAATTTTTTCCTTCAAGTGTTTCTCGACTAGAACTAAAGAGGAGCTATTAGGGACCTATCATGACAGTTGTGTAGCTTTACACTTGAGGCGTATTAATGATAATCAGTTCGATTCAACGGAATCTTCTATTCTTCTTGTAGAATCTTCTTTAAATAAATAGCAGAAATCAAAAATAGAAGATTCTTCTATATTGGTATTCAATGTAGTAGTGTGATTCTAATCTTCTACTTTTCATTATCGAAATTCAACATAGAATATTTTCTTCTATTTTTTAAATGTCAAAGTGAACTACATTGGTTTTTACATATTAAATAAAATTAAAATTAAAACTAATTTTGAACTAAAAGTAAATTAAATTACATAAAAAACTACGTTTATATTAAAATATGATATATACATACATAAACATGCTACACGCGGTGGCAGGCGGCTGTTGGATTTCAACATGAATCAATCGAAGTAATGGATTGTGAATTAATACCCGTAAGTGCAAATGCCACACTTACAGTTCATTAAATATCGCCTAGATTAACTGAACAGAATAGAAGAGCCGGCTTGTAATTTATTTAAGTTATTATTTTATTATTTTGATTTTTAACTGTTTGTAATTTTATGTAGAGAATTCAAGGAATTCACCGAGAAAGCGGTAGAAAAGTCCAAATATCGCACTGAACTAAACTTCAGTGTTAAGGAAATAAGCAGTTCTTTCAAACAAATATGCCATATTTTGGAAATTAAATAATTTCCGAAATGACGAAACTTTCACTTACTTTATTAAGATACGTAAAAAGAAGTGAAATATTTTATTGTTATTTTTTATAGATAAATTATGTTAAGAAATGTTTTTATAAAATATTTATGAATTTGACATCCTCAATAATATTGTACCATTGATTTCTATTAATGGAAATTTCGACGTTTCTTATAAAAATTCTTCTAATGTGATTTATAATCCGTCAAGTTCAATTAAATCTTCAGCGTTTATTGCAGTATCATTGAGAAACATATTGTGTAATGCAAAGGCAGCATATATGATAATGGCTGCTTTCTTAGGAGAATAATTTAGAGCCCGATGTCGTAACAAACATCGAAATCTCCCTAAAAAGCAGTATTAGATAAAGTTTCTTGTGGTATTAGATTTCGAATTAAAAAGAGTTTCAGTATCAATCGATAGATTGGTGTAAGAAGCCATGGCTTCAATGGAAATCCAGAATCACCTATAAATTAAATACACTATATTCTGTTAAAATGCTACAAATTTTGTAATTGATATTTACCAATGATAAATTGCATTAGAGAGTCAACCGAGGTATACCTATTTGAAAGATGATTTCTCAGTGACGTTTTCCATATCGCCGACTCATGACAGGTGCATTTATTTTAAAATATGTAATTAAAACAAACTTGTATTTTTAATGGTATTGAGTGGAACCGCGAATTTGTTGCTAACTCAAATATCAATGCCACAGCATTTCCCTTTTGCACTTGTAAATATTTATGGAATGCACTATTAGGAAGCTCGAAGGGATCCCTTGTAACGTCCGTTCCATTTTTTTTCCTCGCATTGCAATAAGGTTAAAGCTCTGTGGGTCAACTATATCATCTATTTATTGTCCATCATTTCAAATATTTTTTTTTATCAACATGCTACATTCAACGAAATAAATATACCTGACTTATTGTCGATTGTAAAACCTGATAAAATGACATTTGTCACAAATGCGACGAAAGAAAATTTAGCAACGCGGTAATTAAAAATTGTTTTTATAGTCCAAAATTGGAATTATTTACAATTATTAGCAATCCGATAAGTAAAAATTGTGTTTATAAATCAAAATTGGAATTATTTACAACAATTTTGAACGTCAAATTATCAGGTATGTCAGTTTAAAAATGTTCCACTAGGTGGAATCCGTGATGCTCCAATCGTCAATAAATTGTATCATATTTATTACATGCACCGGCCCGATCGAGGGACTGGTTTTCTGTCTTTCAATGACACACACACACACTTAATGCGATGGATCATAAATTCATTAAGCGTTTGATTTTTTTTTTTTTTTTTTGAGAGTAGAACTTACGAGATGTTACTATTCTTCTTGATCCCGGCTAATTGCGGTTTTCATGAGATGATTTTGTGAAATTACAAAATAGATTGGACATGAAGTATTCGAATTTCAAACAAAAAATAACAAAAATTGAGAGATGTTGTGAAAAAAAATATAAATAAAATGCGGTATTGGAATCTGATAAAATTTGTGAGTGAAATTAATGGCTTAAAATTGATACAATAAATTCTGTGCTATAGAAACATATGGTGTTTAAGAGAATTGGAAATATTGTGCATACAACTATTTTGACGATTTATAATATCGGAATATTTACTTATGTGCGCTGAAGCCATAAATTATGCTATCAATTGAGTGATAATTAAATGAGTGTTTAATCCCCAAACATTATTGTATCTGTAAAAATATTATATAGAACATTAAGTTAAAAAAAAAAATTAGTAACTTTGTGTGCAGATTGAATTTTTGTGAAATTTTGTTGTTGTGGAATGAAAATTGCTGCTTACTCGTGTACACGGTTAAGCTAGTTTCAATAAATTCATTACGTGTTTGTACCAAAAATAAAAATAGAATCCAAACACCAGTGTGTATTGCAATTTGGGGCTCAATTGTTGTTAAGATTATTGAGTTGAAATCAATTGGTCGTTATTGCCCACGGATTATTTTGTTGGAGGTGCACGCAGGAAGTGTATCTTATGAGTACATTTGGAAAGTGAACACATTAGAAGCTGTATTTGGCGTGGCAGTTATTATTGCGGAGAAGCAGGTTATTCTACAGTACGTACCGTGTATCACGGTTGATTAATGGTTTTTCTTGTATCTGGCGGTATCATATGGCAAGCTGTCATCATCACGTTGTTATTAAAGTTGTTATTTTATCTCTATATTGATTTTTGTTTTACTATTTCATTTGGTTCTAAATTATTTGGTTTTACTTTCTCACAGCTAATTAATATCATTCTTCTTTTTCTTTTCTGAGACATTTATTTTTAGGAAGCAACCTGTATGTCGTGTCGAGATCGTGGGAAGCGCTTTCTTCGTCTTCGATTACAACCAGGTAAAACTTATGTGCATTTTTTTTCTATTATTAAATTTTCTTTGTAAAGTATTACAACTGTAAACATGATAATATTAAAAATTATAAATTCCGTAATAATGTAAATACATTATTATTTGTGGTGGCCGTGGCTTATATCACACTTAAATTATTTGATTTAATTTTATATTTTATTCAAAACTTGAAATAGTTTTTAATTTTCTTTATTGTGATATTTTTTGTATTTTATTTTAAAAATACTAGTTTCGAGCTTCGCTCTTTGTCAATTTTTTGCAAACTACTAAAAATTGTTTGTGTTGTTTGTTGTTTTTCGATGCTTTTCCTGGTTGTTGTTCTATTTCATTTTTGCTACCCTGTCGTACAATCTATTTGTTTTTGTATTTAGTTTTTCATTTAAAATCAGTGTGTTGTTGCGTTGTTTATAAATTTCCAACTCTTCATGCCGGTCCATTATATTTCCCTTTTGTAGCCTGTGTAATATGATTAAATTGCTGTGAATATCAGTGTATGAGTGATTCTCGTCCGTTAAGTGTTGTGCATAACTAGATTTAAAAATATCTTTTGATCGGGTTTGTTTAAGCTCATCTGTGTGTTCTTTAAATCTTACCGTGAATGAACGCCCAGTTTGGCCGATATAGAATTTTGAACAATCATTACAAATTAATTTGTATATACCACTATCTTGTGGTTGTGTTTGTTGCTGTATTTTAATTTTTTGTTGAATTTTATTGCTGGTTTTGAACGCGATGTTGTATTCATATATTTGTAAAATGTTTTTCATAATATTGCAGGTAGTTTGGTTGTATTCGATGGTGACATATTGTTTTCTGGTTTTATCTTCAGTAGATAGAGTTGATAAATTTTGTAAATATAATTTGTTTTTAATTTTGGCATTTAAATTGTAGATCATATTTTTCGGATATCCATTATTGTTGGCGATATATTGTATCGTATTGTATTCATTTTCATAATCACTGGCGTGATCTACGTGTGCTAGATGCGCCCAATATTGCCAAAAAAATTGAATGTGATTTGTTTACTTAAGATTGTATAAATAATTAAGTGAGGTTTCACTGTATGCGCTTCGTTTCGGATTCTAATAGTATTTGTCTTTAAATCATCATACAGATCAAAGAAGTTCGCTTTTTTGCAATAGGCCGTATAATGATTTGCTGTTTCATTGTAAATTTGTAATGAACTAGGGAATTCAAGAAAAATGTTATTCCGTTCAATAATATGGTTGATGGAATGTTTTTAATTGAAACCATCGGTTGGTTGTGACAATTTAAATATTCCGTATTGATAACAATGAACAAATTTAGCTCGATTATTTTAGCAGTATGTAACTGTTTGACTGCAACACGGCTTTGAGGGAAACTCTAAATTGGTCATACCTGTTTCTTCCAATATAGTTGCATGTTTATTTGTAAATATGCTTTTTTCTCTTTTATTTCTTTTCTGCAAATCGAGCAATGAAATTCTGCTGTGAGGCTGGGTTGCTTCTTTAAAATATAGTCTGACACAAGAGTGACATTTGGTTCACAATTTGTCAAAAGTTCAAAATCATATCTTAAAATCTTTTTTATATCATATAATGAATCATGGCATAATTCTTCAATTCGATTATAGTTCTGTTCTGTACACATAGCACTTATTAACTGGTGGAACGGAAACTGTTCGTTAACATAAATGTTTTCATTGGGATTCTAACATTACAAATTGGGCAAATGAATGAAATGCACAGGTATTTTTATAAATTGAACTTTCTTTCAATGAACCATTTCGTAAAAATCCTATTGGTTGTTGTTGAGTTTCGATAGTTTTCATTTTTTTGAAGTTGTTAATTTGGAGCCAGATTTTCAATGTTCAATATCCGTTGGTTCCTTTCAGAATTTTTGATTTATATCTGTCAAAAATATATAGATTTCTTTGATGTATTTCTTTTAATACTCGTAAGCATTTTGTTGGAAGCTTACCTAAATGTGATGCTTCGCGACATCGTCTTTTAAGGATGGCAAAATAATTTTCGACATGACTGTTACTGAGTCTGTCGGTTTCGATAATTAATTGTGACCGCATGGGTAAATAAGTGATGAATTTTTTAATGAACTTTTCTAAAAATTGAGGATTGTAAAATGTATTTATTGGAGATTTAATTAATGATTCGTCGGGTATAAATTTATTGCAAATTTCATTAAAGTCCTGGAAAAATGGACTTTGTTCGAAAATGGTTTTAGAAAATAATTCTTGATTCAGATATCTCTGAATCAAAAATCACAGATTGTAAGGAAGCTTTCATAATTGTATTGAATGCATTGACGGTGTTTTGACTGGTAAATTTTGATTTCAAAAGAATTACAAAGTGAGCAAATATATAGTTTTCATTTGACTATTTATAATCTCGAATAATAAAGAAAGTTGACACAATCTCCTTTACAAATTTGTTTGGGTTTGTTGTTGCCCGAAAATGATCATTTACATCTTGCATCATATTTTTCATTAAATGAGCACAACAAAGATGAACCTTGACGTACTGTGAAAATTTATCATTAGTGTTGTTTGTGATATTTTCATAACAAATTTTGAGATATTGAACAATGTTTAAATCATTAAAACTTTTTAAAGTACCGCTGATTTGGGGGTAACTACATAAAGTCAGTTACAACCACATTAAACAAAGGCCAAATTCTTGACTCTTTGGTTATGAAAATTATAAAAATGTTTAGGACAGTTAAAATCGCCTCAAATGTATGACTTGCGCTAACAAAATTAAGAATGGAAAACGAATCAGAAGGATCATTAGAATTTTGTTTTAGTAAGAATTAGTTTTGCAATATCAGAATTTGTATTTATGATGTCAGAACTAGATATATTATGTCTGAAATTGATATGTCATTCGGTACAATATATCAGAATTCGAAGTATTATGCCAGAATTTGATATACAATTTCAGAGTTTGAAATTATAATGTCAGAATTCGTTACACCATGTCGATACTTCATATCAGCATTCGATAAATCATAAGCGAATTCGATATATCTTATCAAAATTTTAATCTTTGCTGTCAAAATTCGATATCTCAATATCAGAATTTAAAATTTTAATGAGTGTTGTTTATTTTTTATTTATTTTTTTAATGAGTTATCATGTAGAATTTCATATGATACTTTATGTCAGAATTAGATATCGCACTATCCGTGCAATAAAACGATAAGTCAAAAACGTTGATTTTCAGGAGAACGCTTTTTAGTTTTTTAACCAGAACTTTCTCATCGCATGTTTAACCAAGAATATTCTTTAATGCAAATAGTTCATTTCTTCTGACAATTTCGTAGATCATTTAAAAAATCTAAAAAACATAGTGTAAACAGGTAAACGCGTTACTCGTCGTGTACAAGTTTATTAAAACAATATTGTAAGTACCAGTTATAGTTTTTTTGACTGGGAAAATTTTAAATTCTTAAATTGTAAGTCGAGTTGTAGTTTTTATAAGAAAAATTAATTTTTTTTTTACTATTGTAACTCTACATATCGCAGTATTGCAATACAATTTTGAACATAGCTTTTGTAGTTAACTTTAAATAAAAAAACATGACGATAATTAGAATTGCCAACAATTCAGGGTTCTCTACCTTTTTCTGGTTTTCACTCTATCTTTTGGCAAAGGTACTGATTTAAAAAAGCAGAAGAGCTTTAATCTGATGGTTCGAACTGAGATTCCGTGCCATAGCACGCAAATGGTTCTGCAAGTACATAATAAATGTTATTAGCTTTTATCACAAATAAAGCTTGACTTCATGACGAAGGCATCTGTGGGTTGAAGCACTGGAGAACAACACGGACCTTTGACTAGTATGAAAAATTAAAAATTTCACAGGATTTCCCGGTTATCAATTTATTTAGTATTAGTAGTCTTTTAGCTCAAATCGGTATAGGAAATTTATGGATTCTAAAACGGAATTCTGGGATCTTGTTTTCATTATTAAAAGTGTGACTGGGACAATTGACAAAAAAAAAAAAAAATGCTTGAAGGTTTGTTTTTGTAAAGGAGAAAATTAGTGTGTTGTAAAAAATAAGAACAATTTTATAAAATATTTATAATACCCTTGAAAATGATGTGAACCATCGAAAATTTGGGAAAATAAATAAAACTTTAATTGAAAAAAGTTAAAAATTGGTCTATAATTAGCCGACGGAAATTAATTTTTAAAAAATACAAGAAGACCAACAAAGAAGAGTAATAACAGAGTCTATAATATATCCTGTAAAACCTCGGTTTAAGAGACTAATTGGTGAGCCTATCTCTTATTTCCGACTATTGCTTAAATCCGAATGCTATGATTCTAAAATGGTTTTTGCGTAAAGTTCTGGAAAATGGGCAATTCTAAAATGGTTTTTGCGTAAAGTTCTGGAAAATGGGCAATAAGAAGGAACTTGGTGAGTTCTTTTCCGATTATGATGAATTTCAGCATGTACGTTGGAAATAGAGTTTTAATCGAATTTTAGATAAAGTGCTAAAATAGGACCAATAAGAAACTTGGTTGTTTTTTAATGGATTATGATGTAATTCGAATTGTATGATGCAAACAGGATTCTAAAATGGAACTTAGAAGCAGTGCTGGAATATAGTTAATTAGGACAGATTATGACGAAACCCGACTCTAAAATGATATTTAGAAAATGTTCTGGACTATGGCCAATTATGGTTAATTCCCATTTCCGTTGCGCAAACTGAATTTCATCATAATCGGTTAAGAAACGGTGAAGTTCCTTCTTAATTGGCTATATTCCAGAACTTCATTGAATTGATCTTAGAATTTCATTTCCATCGTGCATGCGGAATTTCATCATAATCGGTAAAGAAATCACAAGTTCCTTCCTAATTGGCCATTTTCCAGAACTTCATATAATAACCATTTTAGAATTCCATTTCCATTATACAAATCGAATTTCATCATAATCGGTTGATAAATACCAAGTTAATTCCTATAATCGGCCTGAATTTGACTGAATTTGAATCGGACTGAATTTGATATTATTCATGGATAAACTTCTATATGAAATATTTAAACCTTCTACATTCGGACCTAAGAAGCAATCGGAAATCAGAGACAAGTCAATCCTCAATTAGGTTCTTAAACCGAGGTTTTACTGTAATATATTATTCCTAGTCATAGTTTAACGTGTACACTAAAAAAAAATCGAAAACCGAGAAATCCCGGGATTTTCCCCTCACACTTTGGAGACAAAAACGAGATCCCGGGATACCGTTTTGAGAAAGCTTAGTTGTATAATAGAAATGCAAGGCAAATATTATTTGCCCTCTATTATATAACTAGTTTCAAAGTACACATGATCGATTACTTCTTGATCAATTTCGGCAATGTCAGTGAACATGTTATTTTTTATAAAAACCTTTTATTTATTTAATTATAATTTTTTCAATAAAGATTTATTTATATTTTTTAAGGAATTTTAAATTAAAATTTTTTGTCAAAAAACGATAGTTTTTCTTCATTCCAAGCAAGAAAAGTTCAACAAGACATACGATGCCTACTTGCAAAATTTTCCCTGATGAAATATACTGTAAGTAGTACTTATAGTTTATAAAACCCAAAATTATTTGTCACATAAACAGCGATAACTTAGACTTACAGTTGCATTTAAAAATTATTTGCCTGCTAAGAAAACGATAATTAGAAATACAATATTGAGAATACAATTTGTTTCAATCAAGAAAACTATAAGTCAAGTTATCATATTTATAACGGGAACAAAAAATACAAAATGACTTATCGTATTATTTGAAAGTGATACAGCATCCGCAGGAGGACCCGTTTTAAAAAATGAGTTAAACTGGGATGTGCTACTTTCTCTGAACTATATGAAAATGCAATCATGCAATAACACGATAAGTAGTACTTATCGTTATCTTGCACGCATAGTGCGATATGCAATATCAGAATTGGTATTTATAATGTCATAATTCTATATATTATGCCAGAATTCGATATGTCATGTCAGAAATCAACATAATATTACTTACGATATATATTCGAAATATTATGCCAGAATCCAATAAATTATGCCAGAATTCGTTACTTCATATCAGAATTCGATACGTTATCTCAGAAATTAAATATCAGATGTTTAAATTCATTATATCATGATATCAAGCCATAATTCGAATTTATGTATGTAAAATCAGAATTCGATTTGTCCTGTCAAAATTAAAGTTAATGCTGTCGAAATTCGATATGTCTGAAATCAGAATTTGAAATTTTGGAGTCCAAATATATATGATATGACAGAATACGTATTTTTAATGTCAGCATTGTATAATATATCGCTCACTGCGTGTAATAAAACGATAAGTACTACTTATCGCGTTATTGCATGATTGCATTTTCATATAGTTCAGAGAGAGCAGTATATTCCAGTATAACTTATTTTTTAAAACGGATCCTCCCGAGGGATGCTGTATAACTTTCAAATAATACGATAAGTCATTTTTGATTTTTTGTTCCAGTTATAAATACTATAACTTGACTTATAGTTTTCTTGATTGAAACAAATTGTATTCTCAATGTATTTCCAATTATCGTTTTCTTAGCAGGCAAATAATTTTTAAATGCAACTGTAAGTATAATTTATCGCTGTTTATGTGACAAATAATTTTTCGTTTTAATAACTATAAGTACTACTTACAGCATATTTCAGCTGGAAAATTTTCCAAAGTAGGCATCGTATGTCTGGTTGCACTTTTGTTGCTTGGATTGAAGTAAAACTATCGTTTTTTGACAAAAAACTTTAATTTAAAATTTCTTAAAAAATATAAATACATCTTTATTGAAAAAATTATAATTAAATAAATTGAAGGTTTATATTAAAAATAAGATGTTCACTGATGTTCCAGAAATTGAATTAGAAGTAAACGATTCATGTAATTTCTTTAAAATTAGTTATATAACAGAAATTCAGGGAAAATAATACATGCTTTGCATTTGTATCATATTACTAAGCTTTCTCAAAAGGTTTCCCGGGATATCGTTTTTGTCACCAAAGTGTGAGCGGAAAATCCCGGAATTTCTCGGTTTACGATTTTTTTTAATATACCTACACATTTAACTATATAACGACATAGGAAAAATCTATTACAGTAAAACCTCGATTTTGAAACTAATTGAGGATTGACTTGTCTCTGATTTCCGATTGACCTTTAGATCCGAATGTAGAAAGTTTAAATGTCTCGTATAGAAGTTTATGCATCAGTAGTATTTTCAAGAAAATTCAGGCCGATTAGGAATAAGCTTGGTTATTTATCAACCGATAATGATGAAATTCGATTTGCACGATGGAAATGGAATTCTAAAATAATTATTACATGAAGTTCTGGAAAATGGCCAATTAGGAACGAACTTGGTGATTTCTTTACAGATTATGATGAAATTCCGCATGCACGTTTGAAATGGAATTTTAAGATGAGTTTTCAATGAAGTTCTGGAATATAACCAATTAGGAAGTAACTTCACCGTTTCTTAACCGATTAAGATGGAATTCAGCTAGCACATCGGAAATGAGATTCTTAAATGATGTTTGCATAAAGTTTTGGAAAATGGCACGAATTAGAAAGGAATTCACCTTAATTGACCATATCCCAGAACGTTTTCTAAATATCATTTTAGTCCCATTTCCATGGTATAAATCAGGTTTCGTCCCAATCTGTTAATACACAGCCGTGTTCCTTCCTAACTGGCTATATCCAGCACTTCTTCTAAATACCATTTTAGAATCCCGTTTTCATCGTACAATTCGAATAACATCATAATCCGTTAAAAAACAGCCAAGTTCATTATTGGTCTTATTTTAGAATTTTATCTAAAATTCAATTAAAACCTTATTTCCAACGAACATGCTGAAACTAATCATAATGGGTAAAGAAATCACCAAGTTCCTTCCTAATTGCCAATTTTCCAGAACTTTATGCAAAAATCGTTTTAGAATCCCTTTTCCGTCGTACATGCTGAATTTCATCATAATCGGTTAAGAAAAGGGTAAGTTCCTTCATAATTGGCCACATTCCAGAACTTAATTTAAAACTCATTTTAGGATCCCATTTTCATTATGCCCGAATCCAAAATCCAGAATTTGATCATAACCGGTAAAGAAATCACCAAGTTCCTTCCAAATTAGCCATCTTTTAGAGCTTTATGTAAAACATCGTTTAAGAATAACATTTCCATCTTGCATGCTCAATTTCACCGTAATCGGTTAAGAAATAGCAAAGGTCCTTCTTCTTTGGCCTGAATTTCACTTGAAAAGCTGTGATAAACTTTTATACGAGATATTCAAATTGTCTGCATTCGGATTTAAGCAATAGTCGGAAATAAGAGACGGACTCAGCCCCAATTAGTCTCTTAAACCGGGGTTTTACATGATATATTATAGAACCTGTTGTATGACTGAGCTCGCCAGAGCGATCAATCACGGTGATGTTCTCTTAAAACTTACCGTGATCATCACTTTATACCATATTTCATAAAAAAGAACGAAAAAAATGCGAGTATTGTAATTTACTCCTAAGAAAAACAAATTTAAAAAGCCAAAGATATTTTTTTATGCTTTATACTTCTGTTTCATATTTCTAACGTGCCATCTCAAACAAAATTTCTCGATTACGCACAGTACATACAACTGGGGTATAAATAAATCGAAAATTGGAAAATCCCGGGATTTCCCACTCTCACTTTAATTAATGAAAACAAGATCCCAGAATTCCGTTTGAGAATCCCTAAATTTCCTATACGGATTTGAGGAAAAAGACTACTAACACAAATAAATTATCCGAGATGTTCTCCATAGTGATTCAAACCACAGATGTCTTCGTCACGAAGTCAAGCTTTATTTGTGATAAAAGCTAATAACATTTTTTTTGTACTCCCAGAACCATTTGTGTACTACGGCACGGATTCTGAGTACGAACAATCAGAATTAAACTCTTCTGGTTCTTTTAAATCCGCATATTCGCCACAAAATAAAGTGAAAACCACAAAAACATGAATAGCATTTTATGATTTAAAGTTGACTACAGTAAAAAAAAATTATGTTGAAAATGCAATACTGCGATATGTAGAGTTACAATAGTAAAAAAATAAATAATTTTTCTTATAAAAACTATAACTCGATTTACAATTTGAGAATTTAAAATTTTCCCAATCAAGAAAACTATAACTAGTACTTGCAATACTGTTTTAATAAAATTTTACACGGTGAGTAATGCGTTTACCTGTTTAAACTAATTTTTTTAGATTTTTTAAATGATTTGCTAAATTGTCATGAGAAATGAACCATTTGCAGTACAGAATATTTTTAATTAAACATGTATCCAAAAAGTTCTAGTTGAAAAACCTAAAAATCGTTCTCCTGAAAATTGATGATTTTGACTTATCGTTTTATTGCACGCAGTGAGCGATAATAATATTAAAATTAGATAAATGATGACAGAATTCGATATGTCAAGCCAGAATTATAAGTTATTTATGTCAAAATTCAATGCATCAGAATTCGAAAGGTTGTCACAATTTGATAAATCTGTCAAGAATCCTTCAGGATTCCGTAAATCATCTCAAAATTTGATATGTTATTTCAGAGAATTCGATGTCACAAATCAAATTTTATATGTCACGTCGATATTTTAATTTTTTCCGTATTCGAATATGTCGGTCAAAATTCGATAGGTCTTATCAGAATTTGATATATCATCTCATGACTTCAGAATTCTAGATGTAATATTAGAATTGGATATATCATCCCAGAATTCAGCACCATCTATTGAATTTTGGTACATTATATCGAATTCTGACATAACATCTCGAATTTTGGGATGATGGGTATATCGAATTCTGAAGTCTTGATGTGATATATCAAAGAATTCCATATCTCACGTCAGAATTTTACAACAGGACATTTCATAGTTCGATAACTCGTTAGATAAATCATATCCGAATTTGAACTTACGATGTCAGAACTCGTTATCTCATGTCAGAATTCGATATATTACGCCAAATCTCGATAAATTATGTATAAATTCGATATGTCATAATTTGAGCTCTCAAGCCGAAGAACCCGATTTTTGATATGATACGGGCTAGCCTGTTACAGGTATTTTATTTATTTTATTTTTATATACAAACTATTCTACGGTAAAACAACCTAATGAATAGTAACACAAAAACTCACAAAATCCCGAAATTTACTATTATGTTAATATTTCACTAAGAACCAATGACAATGTCATTATTACGATAGGACGCTTTTTGACGTACAAAAGCTTTAAACAACAATGTGTCGTTACTAGAAAATTATAGCCCGTATTTTAGTTTGTTTAAATGTAAGTTAATTAAAAATAAATTGTCTCTCATTTACCTTAACATATGTATAATTTTTGTGTCTGTTTTAAATCCAATTATGTTTCCAATGTCTATATATTTACTGAAAATTGAAAAACTTTTATTTTTGAATAAAAATTTTGTCGGTATATGTACACATACATAAATCGACAATGTAAAACTAATTATTTGTCTGTGCTGAAATAAAATAGAAAATTTGAGTTTCCGAAAAACTTTATTCCATTTGCACAGTATCTTTGTGTTACTATGACATGGGACACATTTTTATGATTTGATCCTTGATTCACTGCATGTCGTTTTTGTTACTTTTCTTTTATTATTATTTTGTTGTTGCTTGACGACATGACTTTCGTATATTGCTGGTTTCGTTCCCAATAACGATGTTAACTAATTGTGTTATTGTCACATATATTTCAATTTCTTATATACTGTACATATATGTACAAAAAACAAAAAAAGCGGCAGCGTTAAATACCCAAACTTACTCCCTCAATATTAAATCGAACGACAAACCAAATTAACATATTGCCTGTTGATTCCTTCCACACACGTACTCTTAGATAATAAAGGAAAAGTCATGGTTCATAATAGAGGTATTGTATGTATACTGCCTTGGACCTAGTTAAATATAAATAATCGGTAGATCCACTAATTCTTATTGATTTACTAGATTGTAAATTGATAAAACAGTATTGGTCGCAAGGAGGAGGAGAGCATAATATCATTGAACTTTCCATGAACTATGTAGACTAAAAGTCTGCCAAAATTATCTATGACCAATCTACTAGGATATAATTCAACAAAACCAAACAAATAAATTGTTGTAATAAATAAATACAATTGTTGAGTAAATTGCTACGAAATCTCAATTTCAGTTTTAGTGCCAGCTCCAGAATGAAATATTTTGTTATTTTATTTTATATGTAATTAGATAAATTTATTGTTTCATTTTACGGTTACCATGGTGGTTTGGCGTCATCCATATATTCAAATTATTTATATGCCGTAACGATTTTAGTTAACTTATTTTGTACACCTAACCTCTAGAATTATGTAAACTTTAACAAATGAAATGAAAAACTAAATGACAGTTAAACACTAAACAATAAAACTAAACGAGATACAGATATAGATATAGAATAAATTTGCAACAACAAAAGAGGATGTTTCAAAATATTATATTGTCTCTTTTTGTTTTATTTCGTTATGTTTCGTTATAATATGTATTAGGTTACTTTGAAAGTTTTAAGGTTATCGGTTATTACAAACATTTTTAAAATTTTTTAAAATCACTTGTTAAATATTTCGCAAAATTACAAAAGGTTTAAAAAATAACTCGATCGATTTCGGCTTATTAGGCCATCATCAGGAGTATATACTAAACTGCAGTTTAGTAGATACTCCTGATCAGGGCCAATCAGAGGGTGGGCCAGCCGGGCCATACGGCACGGGCCCCCGATTTTTAGGGGCCCCCGAATTTTTTGTTACTATAGATTTCTCATTTGCACTTGATCTTCGATAGTATTTTGTCTTTATAACAAGAACAAGATGTGTGACAATTTAAAATTTGACATTGAAGAGCGTTTTATTTGCTTCGATTCATTCTCTGGAAAAACCGGAGAAGAAATTGCTGCCAGAATTCTTGAAATTTTGTCGGATATGAAATTAAATTATAATTTATGTATTGCCCGAGCATATGATAATGGTATATATGGTGCAAATATGGCTGGCAAGCTAAACGGTGTGCAAGCCATTCTTACGAAGCGTAATCCTAATTGTATTTTTTCCAGCTGTGGGAACCACACATTAAATCTTGTTGGAGTTGATTCAGCTGAATCGTGTAAAGAAACTGTACAATTTTTTGGAGTTAAACAACAAATGTATAATTTTTTTAGCAGTAGTCCGCGGAGATGGGAGGTTTCAAAGAAACATATCCGTATGTCTCTTCATTCGATTTCCAAAACTAGATGGTCTGCTAGAATAGATGCAGTAAAACCAATAGCCAAAAATCTATTATCTATTCGAGATGCTTTAAATGAAATGCATTCCTTTAATTTACTACCACACGCAATCGTTGAATTACACTCAATTGAGAAATATTTAAATAAATTTGAATGTGTTTTGCTTTCTATCATATGGCTCGAAATTTTGACAGATTTGCATCAGACAAATTTGGTAATTGAAGCTCGAAATGCTACACTTGATATTCAGCAAAATAATATTGAAAGTCTACTAATGAGATCTCGCAATTTAAGCGGAATGTGGAATGAAATATTTGCGAAAGCAAAAGCTAAAGCACGTGAATATGGAGTTACATGTGATTTTGCCATTAATAGAACGATACGGACACAATCGGATGCTGAAAAATACTACAGGATAAATGTGTTTAACGTAATAGTTAATTCCGTAATAGCTGGCCTACAAAGACAATTTCAATCTTTACAAAATATCTGCAATCTTTTCGGTTTTCTTTGGTCATTTTCAAATTTGACTGATGAAAAAATTGAAGCTGCAGTAAACCGTTTGCATTCAAAATACACGAGTGAGTTATCAAACGAGATACTAGATGAGGTAAAATTCCTTAAAAAAATGTATGAAGCTAATTTCAATGCAGATCCGACACCAACAAATTTATTAGAAAATATTCTCAGTAAAACTTAGCTGGTTTATTTCCGAATCTTATCATTGTCTTAAGAATATATATATTAAGTATCCCTGCATCTGTGTCTTCAGCCGAGAGGAGTTTCAGTGTTCTTAAAAGAATAAAAAAATTTCATCGCTCAACAATGGCAGAACAACGGTTAAATGGATTGGCAATGTTAAACATTAACCACGACATGGCAAGAAAAATTAATTTTGAGCAAATCATTAGAGAATTTTCTAATAATAAAGCGAGAAAAGCTTCAATCTAATAATTTGTAATAAATTCTAATAAATACTAAAATGAATTCATGTGATATAAACTTAAGATTGTTTTATTTTATTTTTATGGGGCCCCATTTTAATAATTTGGCCCAGGCCCCCTGCAACCTCTGAAAGGCCCTGCTCCTGATGATGGCCTAATAAGCCGAAATCGATCGAGTGATTTTTTAAACCTTTTGTAATTTTGCGAAATATTTAACAAGTGATTTTAAAAAATTTTAAAAATGTGTGTATTAAGTGTGTTTCGCCAAGTACCTACGGCAGAAAATGTGAAAAGTGTTATCGGTTATGTTACGTTATAATATAACATAAATAATTTCGTTACGTTATTTAAAAAACAATAACAAAATAGCGTTATTATAACGTTATTTAGATAACGTTATCCATCCCTGTCTTGTTTTAAAATCTGCAGCTTTATTGAATAATTAATTGAATCTCTAAATTAGACGTACGTGAAATATGTCCTAAATTACCTTAAGCTGCCCTAAGTATGTCCTAAGTTTTTATATATGTGTTGGTGTAAAAGTTTCGTTATTATGAATTTATTTAATTCATATTGGAATAATAAAAGTCATGCTGAAGTTTAATTACGCTAACAGAACCAATTTAGATTCTTTCTATGTGAGGTTAGCCTATATACCTGAATAAAATAAGATCATTTTTTAAGAACTGAGGCACCCGTGTTTAATATGCATTTGAATGTTTTATCGAATATAAGGGGGGGGGGGGGGGGTGATTATGTATCTGTCCTATTACGAGTTACGAGTTTCGAGAACTCGAAACTTAGTATGCCGTAATTGCGACATAAGGCAATTATGTAAGCAATTACGAGAAACACTTTTTTTTGTTGCCCGATAGCGTTTCGTTTTTTCGTTTTTTCAATCATTACGAGTTGTCTGTCGTACATAAAACGCTGTACGAGTAAAACAATAACAACAAGTCGCATTTACGAGAACTCGTAAAGTTTTACATAATCGCGTTTTGTCGCAATTTCGAGAAACTCGAAACTCGTAATGCTTATATAATCACCCCCAAGTATTAATGATTTTCCGAAATTTCCTGAGAAAATCCTAGGAAGCGGCTATCAAAATGTCCTTTATGCTAAGTTGTCATAAAGTCTTAACTATTCAAAAAATATTTCACTTTTGAAAAAAGTAGGGGATTAGGGATTTAGGACAACCATGTTTGATAATCTCATATGATACATCGAATATACGGAATAATATCAAAGGGCCGTATGTCGAAGGGCCGAATGTCCAAGGGCCGAATTTCAAAGGGCCGAATGGGTCGAAGGGCCGAATGGGTCGAAGGGCCGAATGTCGAAGGGCCGAATGTCGAAAGGCCGAAAGGGTCGAAGGGCCGAATGGGTCGAAGGGCCGAATGGGTCGAAGGGCCGAATTTTTTTGTTTATTTTTTTGTTTTGTTTTTAGAAATATAATTTTTTAAATTTATTGTTTGAAGGAATATTTTGTAAATGTACAGAATTTGATATTAAGAACTATAATTTTTATTTATTTATGAAAAACAATATTAATTTTCCAGATATCAATACCAGGTTGAAATGTTGTTTATCAAATTGACCCATATCAAAATATGTAATACATTTCAGGTTGAAACAATATACAAAACAACACATGAGACAACAATATACTTTAAAATAAACAGTTTCGTTTAATTTAAGTAGACATTTTGGAAATTTTGCCTTAAACTGTAATTTGTCTTTATAATTATGTAGTAAATTGTTAGGAGTATATTCACTATATTCACATCACTAAATCACAGAGAAATTATTTTATTCGTCCAAATAGAATTTTCCTTCACCCTAACGAATAAAAAATGTTCTGATTTTTATGACATTTTATGACAAAATTCTTTTTTGGCTTTGGTGAAATACCTATTATGTACAAATATTTTTCCACTTGATAATTACAAAAAGAACACAAAAATAAACAACAAAATTAATGCAATATTTTTGCCGATAGAATATCCAAAGATTAAACATTATAAAATATGTAAGTATATGTAAACTCAAAAGAAATTAATTTATATTTGATAAAAAAATTTACAAAATATTCCTTAAAACAAGAAATTAAAAAATTATATTTCTAAAAATAAAATAAAAAATAAACAAAAAAATTAAGTAACAGGTATTCTGCAAAGACATAGGGTAGGGCGGGGTAAAATGAGTCACGGGGCAAAACGATACAATCGTTCGAAAAAAATTAATTACTCTTCTAAAAATGATGTTAACCGTTTACACTTTTGCCTAATAGATGGAACCATTTATTTTAGATATTGCTATAAAAACTATCGTTGATTCGTTCACTTTAAACGCAATTTATACCTATTAAGAAGCAGCACTCATCAAAACGTACCGTAAATTGGGGTGAATAGAAACACTTTTCAAGTTTACAAGCATGTACTGCCAAGAAGAAATTTGTTTTTAATATAATGAAATATCTTAAAATATGGGCCTTGGTGTATTCTTTCCTTTTCAAACTACTTTGATCTATTAGAAATGAATATGGCGGATTTTTTTTTAAATAACCTTACTGTTTCTATTCACCTGCTATTGGGGTGAATAGAAACAGTCATTGAATTTCGGTTTCTTTCTATTCCTATATTCATTTATGATTTCTGGTGAAACAGCAGCCCGATTTCTTTTTGTATTTTGGCATAACCGGCGGTGAGATAATGCTTGCTTGTATCGTTTCAGAAACGAGCAGATGAATTCTTTACCGGGTAAGTTGTTCTTAAATTTTTCGAACCTATCTCCCTTTCCGGTTTAACAATTCTTTAATATTCATTCGTAATATTATTGTATCAATGGGATAACCCACTCTGAACAAATGATCAATTTGTCCACAGGGATTTTTTCTTCAGTTTCGTTTAAGCAGGTTGGTCCCCCCTGATTTTGTATTTTATCACCTTTTATAAATGGCGATATATCACGGAATGGTGTATACCGTATTTCTCCGATGATTTCCTTAATCATAACTTATTATTTTTAACATCTTCAACTGCTTATTTCAATATCAGAGGATCACGCTTTTTATAATATTTTTGGCTCTTCGACTTGTATTGTCTGGGCATTTTAATACTCTGTAGCAATCAAAAACCGAAATAATATAATAATTATTTAACATTAGGGAAATTTAGTAATTTGGAATTAAGGAAAACTTGGTAATGTGAATAAAAACACTAATTTCTGGTGTTTCTATTCACCCCACACTTCCTAATTTTTGACACTAAACTACAAAATGGTAAAATTTAGGAAAAACGGTAAAAGTTAATTACAATTTTAACTACACAAGTAAAAAGATGGATAAACATGAATTGGGCGTTGGTTTCTTGATTAGCAATCGATGCCGTCAATTTGTGACTGACTTCATGCCTGTCAGTAATCGGATTTGTACACTCAGGTTTCATGGACGTCACTTTAACATCACATTTGTGAACATTCATGCCCCCACCGAGGAGAAGCCTGATCAAATCAAAGACGCTTTCTACGACCAGCTCGAAACCGTCCTGAGCAAAATTCCGCAACATGACATCAAAATTGTTTTGGGCGACTTCAATGCTCAAATTGGCAGTGCTGGCAGTACATATCGAAGCACTATCGGCCCAAACTCCTTGCACCATACATCAAACAACAACGGGATGCGCACCATCGAGCTAGCTTTATTGTACAACTTGGTGGTTGCCAGCACATACTTCCCACATAAGCGCATTCATAAAGCCACATGGAAATCAAACGACGGGACAACGGTCAACCAAATCGACCACATCCTCTTGTCCAAAAGACATTTTTCTAGCCTTAAAAACATCAAAACTAAACGTGGAGCTAACATTGATTCAGACCATTTCCTGGTAGTTGCTGAATTAAAATTTCGTCTATCAACCACATATAATCATCGCTTCCAGCGCATCACTCGTTGGAACACTGCGGCATTGAACGAGCAAGTTACCAGAACCACCTGCGGGATGACTATATCAGAAATCTTGGAAAATAAACCACTTCCTGACTCCGTTCAAGAACAGTGGGACATTATCAAAACGGCGGTAACCGATGCCTCAAAGTCCACCATAGGCCAAAATCCGTCAAGGCCTAAAAATCTCTGGATTGATGATGATTGTATTGGTGCTATTCGGGAAAAAGATCGCGCACGACAACGAGATCTATCGCAAAGAACAAGGCAATCCCATAACGCCTACATGACTGCGAGGAGAATCGCTAATCGGCTATGTAGACGGAAGAAACGGGAATGGCATGAACAACAGGCACGCAACATCCAAAATTCTAGCCTGAGAGATAGATATCGTTGCATAAGAGAATTAGCTACGGATTTTCATCCACGTAGCAGCGCTATTCGCAACAAATAAGGCGAGTTGGAAATGGACACCAAAACCGTCCTCGAAGTGTGGCGAAATTACTTCTCCTCGCTTTTAAATAAACAGGCACCACCTTCCGAGCAACAACCTCTCTTGCTTCAACGTGATATTAACGTCGAGATGACACCACCACCTCCTCCATCATATGATGAAGTACGGAACGTGATATCGCAGATGAAAAATTACAAGACACCTGGTGAGGATGGTATCTGCAACGAAATGCTCAAATATGGTGGTGATTATCTGTTCTGCCGCATGTTTGAGCTAATATCAACAATTTGGTCTAGAGAAGAAATCCCAGTAGAGTGGAAGACGGCTCTAATATGTCCACTTCATAAAAAGGGAGATCGATTAAACTGCAACAACTATCGCGGTATAGCTTTGCTGAACACGGGCTACAAGGTTTTGGCTAACGTAGTCGCAGCAAAGTTATCAACTTATAGCGAGAGGATCTTGGGTGATTATCAATGTGGTTTTCGGCCAAATAGATCAACGACCGATCAAACTTTCACGCTGAGGATTGTGCTGGAGAAATGCTATGAAAAGGACATCCCTGTACACAGTCTATTCATAGATTTTCAACAGGCGTATGACAGCATTAAGAGGAACACGTTATGGAACGTATTGTCCTATCTGGGCATACCGTCAAAATTGGTTTCAATGTGCCAGCTTTTAAAGGATGGCTCAATATGTAAGGTGCTAATAGAAGGCAAAATTTCGGATGCCTTCGAGATAACATCTGGAGTGCGGCAAGGAGACCCAATAGCTCAAACTCTATTCAATCTATCATTAGAGTATGTCATTCGTCAGCTTAATATAGCCCAGCGTAGCTGCCTGTATTATAAATCAACCCAGCTATTAGCATACGCTGACGATATTTGCATTCTGGGTCGCAACATCATCTCTCTGAAAGAGGTCCTCCTCCCGTTGGAATTAACAGCCCAACAAATAGGCCTTCAGATCAATGAAGCGAAGACCAAATACATGGTGACCGCGAGAAGGCAGACTCGTGGGGACTTCATTTCAGGAGATACTCAATATGAAAAGGTGAATGAGTTTAAATACCTAGGATCACTGATCACTGAGCAAAACTCCGTTTCTGTGGACATTTCATCGAGGATCGCAGCAGGCTACCGAGCATTTTACGCCAATATCAAAATTTTCAAGTCTCCTCATATATCGCGCAAAATAAAATTGGACATCTACAAGGCGCTGATAAGACCAGTTGTCACCTTTGGTTGCGAGTCTTGGACACTAACAGCGCAAAACATCCAGAAAATCGCTGTAACTGAGCGTAAGATGATAAGAAGAATTCTCGGTCCCATTAAAGAGGGAGCCACGTACAGAATGCGAATGAATCACGAGATCAGAAATGATCTCGATAAAGTCGACATCATAGGATTCATAAAATCGTCAAGGCTGAGATGGCTTGGGCACGTACTACGTTCACAAAATCGGACCACTAAACAGGCCTTGGAGTCGGCACCAACGAAAGTAGGACCTCGTGGGAGACCACCTACCCGATGGATGGACGACGTTGAGAGGGACCTGTACACACTCGGTCACCGTGCCTGGCGTTCTCTTGTGGCGGATCGGATTATTTGGAGGAGCATCGTTGAGGCGGCCAAATCCCTTCATGGGATGTAGCGCCAGCGGAAGAAGAAGAAGAAGTAAAAAGAAGACATAATTGAATAACTTACATGAATTTTCTCTGATATTACTCCAACGATGGCTCAATTACATACAAAGTTTTTTAAAGTATTTTCCGAACCAAAAAATGTTGATTTATATTTACCAATATATTCTTTAAAACTGCCGGTGTTCCACCAAAAATCCCTATTATTTCTATGTTGGCACTCATCACCAACCTAAAAAATTAACGTTGCTTTTTTTTTATTATGTACATATTATGAAAAATTATCAAGTTAATTATTTTTTAAAGTTTTGTTTCTATTCACCCCGCTGTTTCTATTCACCCCATTTTACGGTATGCATGTTTTGAGCAATAAACCCATTTTTTTTTAATTTGTGTTATAAATTTCATAGGTGCACAATATACTTTTATTATTTTTCTGTGGCTAATAGTATACAAAAGTAAGTATTTTTTGAGATTTTGTGCAGTTTTATATTGGTAATGAGTTTGTTTTTAACCTATTTCAACAAAATGTTTTATGTGTCAAAAGGGGCAAAATGATACACTTAGTAACGGGGCAAAATGATACACATTTTCCAGTGTATCATTTTGCCCCGTATTTATTGTAAACCTAGAACGAAATTGGTATAGTCAAAATATTTTAGATTTAGTTTATTTTAGGAAAAGAGATGGTTCGAAAATACAAAAGGAAAACGGAGCGTGCCTGTTGGGTAGAAGTAGATATGGAAAACGCATTAAAAGCCGTGAAAAATAAAGAGTTATCTCTTCGTGCTGCGGCAACAAAATTTAAAATTAATATGCTATTCAACGGCGGTTATCTGGAAAAATAAAATTGCCATATGGCATTACTATTGAAGACCTTCGCCGACTTGTTTTTCAATATTGCCGCCACAACGAAATAACAAATCCCTTTAATAAGGAGTTGGGTATGGCTGGTAAGGATTGGGTTACTTCTTTTCTTCAGCGTCATCCAGAAATTAGCATCAGGAAACCTGAGTCGCTATCACTTAGCCGAGCAATGGGAATGGACAGGAATGAAATCAAAAAGTTTTATGATCATTTGGATATAATTTATAAATCTAATGGTTTATCACCAAGTGATGTATATAATATGGACGAAACAGGGACGCAAAATGTCCATAGGCCCTCGAAAATATTGGCCCAGAAAGGCCGTAAGTCAGTTTCTGCTATTACAAGCGGATAAAGAGGAAAATCCGTAACAGTCGTTTGTTGTGCCAATGCGACTGGTCAAATAGTTCCGCCAATATTTATATTTCCGAGGAAAAATATTAAAATTTCACTGACAGACGATGCTCCTGTCGGCACGCTTCAGTGTGTATCCGACAACGGTTGGATCACAGAAACGATATTCCTCGAATTCCTCAAACACTTTATAAAAAATGTTCGTTGTTCCAACGAGAGAAAGGTTCTCTTAATCTTAGATGGCCACACCACCCATACAAAAAATTTAGATGCCATTTTATATGCTTGTAAAAATGGCATCATATTATTGTCACTACCACCACATACCACCCAGAGGCTACAGCCCTTGTCAGTTTTTTTCGGCCGTTTAAGACGGCTTATGACAAGGCTTGTCAGTTATGGATCGCACATGGTTTCAGTGCAACTGGAATTTGGCCTTTTAATCCAGAAATCATCAAAGATTCTGAATATACCGCAAGCATTGACATTTCCAAAAATAACGAATGTGCCGAAACAACCGAAGCTGATGAGCAGTCCATTTATAATTTCGATGTGATGGACCACTCAACATAACCTAACATTACTAAACTATTATTATTACTTGAGGGCCATGTGGGGGCTCAAGCCACCCCGCACTGCGACCTAAAAGATCTTTTGTGAATTAAGCCCTACTTAATTATCCGTCCAGTCAATATTCAAGCTCTTAATGAACCTGATAATACTGCCTAACGGTACGTGATACATACTATCTGGGCTCATTGCTCTCCCTCCTAGATGTTTTAATTATCCGTCCAGCCAATATTCAGGCTCTTAAAGAACCTGATAATACTGCCGACCGGTGTGTGATACATACTATCTGGGCTCATTGCTCTCCCTCCTAGATGTAAAACAATTTACTTCTGCTAGAAGAGCGGTAGCATTGGGACTCAAGGACATCGAGAGGGCAGACCCACTCCCGTATATTCCTATCCATGCCTCGTCTACCGTTTTGATTTTACTCTTGCGAGTTGCTGGGACATACTATCTGGGCTCATTGCTCTCCCTCCTAGATGCTTACTGTTGGAAGTACTTCTACACGCGATACATATTATCTGGGCTCATTGCTCTCCCTCCTAAATGTTTACTGTAGGAAGTACTTCTACACGCGTTACATACTATCTGGGCTCATTGCTCTCCCTCCTAGATGTAAAACAATTTACTTCTGCTAGAAAAGCGGTAGCATTGGGACTCAAGGACTTTGAGAGGGCAGACCCACTCCCGTGTATTCCTTCCCGTGCCTCGTCTACCGTTTTGATTTAACTCTTGCGAGTTGCTGGGAATAAAAAAAAAAAAAAAAGTCGCCTGTAGGTCACCCAGGTTTACTACAGGAAGGCTAAATAAAACTGAAGGGTGCCTGGTATCCAGAGTCCGCATATATAGACTGATTAACCTATCAGCCATTCATCCATCGGCATATGCTGTTCCACCTTAGATTAGGGATTTTTTGTCAAGGTTTTCTCCTTTAGCGTCGTACTTTAGCCTGTCACCAAAGGCCACATTCAGCCTAATGGTTACAGTTACCGGTGGTTGCCACGAGGAGGCAGTACGTACACCTGCGCCTACTGGAAGTTTACGGAGCCCCTTCCAATAGACGCCAAACCAAACATTACTAAACTAACTGGCATTACCAATCACAACCTACAATTACAAAACACGACTGTTGATCTAGAAAATGTGGAGTTTATATATGATGACCAAGCTACGATAGTGAATCCAAGTGATGTCATATTATTTGAGGGTATACTCGAACAAAATATATTACCACCTACTACAAATTTTTCATTTGCTGATATTTCTCCAATACCAGAAATAAAATGTAAGCAACGATTGAAGCAATGCGGAACTAGTCATATTTTAACCAGCAGTCCGTACAAACAGTGTTTGGCCGAAAAGCAATTGAAAAAGCTAACAAAACCAAATAATAAGGTTAATCAGAAAGAGCTAAAGAAAAAAAATAAACAACATTCAATCTCCAAACAAAAGGAAAATTTGGCTTCATCCCAGGAAGATGCGAGGTGCCTAACATGCGATGACTTGTGGAGTCAAAGCAAGCCTGGAGATGAGTGGATTCAGTGTATCGACTGTCTGGGATGGCTTCATTCTCGATGTACAAACCAACAATCTTCTTCAAGAGGATTTAGATGTGATAATTGTCGGTAAATTAGGTGTATCGTTTTACCCCAACTCTTATATCATTTTTCCCCAGCGTTGGGGTTAAATGATACAAATATACTATTTTTTTATTTTGATTATATTTATTAAATTAACCGAACTTCTGTGATCCATTAAATTAGTTTTATGAAGAGAAACAATTGAATTTCCTATTGTTCTGGTTCCTTTTATTTTTTTGTTATTAATAAAGTGAACATCCATAAAATAATATTTGTGTATCATTTGGCCCCGCCTTACCCTAAGTAGGGGGAGTTTCTGTATAATTAGTAATTCTAGGGGAATTGTTTTTTTTTTGGTGTGAGGTGATTTGTCGCATTATTATTATAACTCGAGTAGCCATAAGCTAAACACAATTTGGAGATTGCTTGTGTTTTAATTTTCCTGCCGTTTTTTCTATTTTTTTTTACTACGTAAGCAGTTCTTCTTGTGGGATAGATATTTATTTTTTGTTTGTGAGCTTTGAAGAAGTAAATTATTAAATAGAGAATTCGTTTACATTTAATTGGTAAGCTATAGTCTTTATATTTCGATTATTAGAGGTATAGAGGTAAATTTATGAATTTTCTCGTTTTTTTTTTGTTGTTGTTGCAATTTTAGTTGAATTCTTGAACGGTCCCACCAAGAGCTAAGGGGAACCCGTTAGGGGACTGCGGGTTATAGGATCTCTCAATTTTTCTTTGAGGTTTAGCGTGTCCAAAGGAATTAGTTATTCAAGCGCACCTATTAGCTGATATGTATATAAATGTGTGATACGGATAACTAGAGAGAGACCATTGATTTCATCACGAGTCCCCATAAAAATATATAATATACATTTAATTACATTAAGAGGATTATCTTAAGAAATAACGGCGTACGATACGGATGGAGATACCACACCAGTATCCTCTTAATCAGTTAGCTCGGGTGATGATTGGTGTTAATTAAGTTTTTGTATTATTATTATTATAGTTGTTAGTTACTTTTATATGGTATCACAGATAGTTTTTGTGTATTATTATACCTAATTATGGTATTATAATTTCTGCTGATAAATACTTATAATAACGTATACCACTTTGTTCATCGTATACAATTGTGTTTAAGTATAAGCAAATAGTAATTTTAAAAAAAAGAAAGAAAAAAAAGATTCTTTTCAAGCTCAAATTAAGAGAATCTCAAAATTAAGAAGCCTTCTCATACGAAAAACAGTTAAAATTTATTTAGTGTAAAGTGTTTATTTCAGTCTATCTCAACAAAGGACACAAGGAGTACTCTTCGTATCCAGTTGTCGGGTGAGTTTTTATTTTCAAAAATTAAATTTCGCCAAGCTAAATATACTTTACGTGCGAAGTAAATAAATTTCAAGTAAAGTTTGTAAATCATTATAATGTAATGAAGATTAAAAATTAAATTCGTTTAATTTGATAATAATGGAGTGAGTTTTTTTTTAAATTGATAATGATGAGTTTCCGAGGGTGGCCCTTTTGGCATCTGCTAGTGTTGTTATTTGTGTTTTTTTTCTATATTTTTATTGCACGTAAGGGTTGTACGAGCCACGAGTTTTTGTGTTGAAGACCCTCCCAGCCGTTGAGTCTATCTCCTCTAGACGTGCATGCATAAAAATGGTTCGTTACAATAATTTAGACAAACGCTGTTTGTCCCTTTAGTCAGAAAACATGATGGTTATATATAATCTATCTCCGTCGTTAAAAATAGTATATTATTCAACGAGCATAATAGGATAGCTGTTATTCACGAAGATGAAGTTTGCCGACACGAGCCGATAGGCGAGTGTCGTAAATCATCTGAGTGAATAACAGCCATTATATGCGAGTAGATGATACTTTGTCCACGACTAACGTATAATATGTTCATTATACGCTTGTTAAATCACTTATAATGATATCCATTATTCACTGCTAGCTTATCTAGTAGTCTTTGCTTTTGTTATTCAATACATCCAAGTAAATTATTTGATTTTTGAAATTTTATCTAGTAGTCTCTTGTCATTTTTATTATTATTAAACTGTGACGTCAAAATGTCGACGAAAATTATTTGAAGAGTATTTAAAGGATTTCCTTATAAAACATAATGGTATTTGTCGGTCGTGGACAAAGTATCGTATTCTACTCGCATATAATGGCTGTTATTCACTCAGATGATTTACGACACTCGCCTATCGGCTCATGTCGGCAAACTTCATCTTCGTGAATAACAGCTATCATTATATGCTCGTTGAATAATATACTATTGTCCACGACCGACAAATATCATTGTTTTATAATCAAATCCTTTAAATACTCTTCAAATAATTTTAGACGACATTTTGACGTCACAGTTTAATAATAATAAAAATGACAAGAGACTACTAGATAAAATTTCAAAAATCAAATAATTTACTTGGAAGTATTGAATAATGAAAGAAGAGACTACAATAAACTAGCAGTGAATAATGGATATCATTATAAGTGATGAAAGAAACGTATAATGAACATATTATACGTTAGTCGTGGACAAATTTGTTTTATTCAATGAATTAAAACATTCGTTATATAAAACCACCACAAGTCGCTAAAATGAAATTGAAATATGATAAATAATATTAAATTTCATTTCAGACATTTTTTGGTAGAGATGAGATTATGGCAAACATGGTTGTCCTATATACCCTAATCCCCTTCTTTTTTCAAAAGTGAATTATTTTTTGAATATTTAAGACCTTATGACAACTTAGCATAAAGGACATTTTGGTGGCCGCTTCCTATGATTTTCTCATGAAATTTGGAAAATCATTTATACTTATATTCGATAAAACATTCAAATGCATATTAAACACGGGTGCCTCAGTTCTTAAAAAATGATCTTATTTTATTCAGGCATAAAGGCTAACCTGACATAGAAAGAATCTAAATTTGTTCTTTTAGAGTAATTAAACTTCAGCATGATTTTTATTATTTCAATATGATTTAAATAATTTCATAATAACGAAACTTTTACACCAACACATATAAAAAAACTTAGGACATACTTAGGACAACTTAAGGTAACTTAGGACAAATTTCACGTACGTTAAATTAGATGTTTATGTTTAATTCAAGTCGTTCACTTTATGTTTATTTCACTTACTAGTAAAATCCTCGTTTAAATATAAAGCGCAGAATGTTTCAATACCTAACAAAACAACACGCCTTAATTTAGAAATAAATAAAAATTTATGACTATTTGCTTTATCTGAAAGGAGAAAGATTACATTCTTTAATTTAAGCGATGAAATACTTAAATGAAGACTAATTGACTAATTTTAAGAAATGCATATTTGGGGTCAAAATCATACCGATTTTTTTTTTGTTTTTTGTTATAAAGCGAAAAATTTTAAATTTTTCTCAGTATATATTCATTCTATTTGAATTGAAATGACAAATTCCATACGTCAGATTTTGCCATGCCACTTAAAGCTCAAATTTCCCCATCAATTTCCCAATCAGAAATCGGTTTGTTAACTTTGATTTTCAAAAATTCAAATTCGCAGTTGTTTAAACCAAAAATATAAAGGGCTGAAACCTCACGAGGTGATCAGAACTTCGGTCTTTGGTATCTTCAATGGTGATATCATTCACCTGTGTCATAAAGTTGGTGTGACAGTTTTGACAGTATTGATTTTTATTTTAACCAACATATATTTACTTATACAACAACAGCCAAACAAATCAAAAGCTTCAGTAACATGGGTACACGCATCCAATTTAACACGAAAAATGGTATTCTAAAACTTTATACCGAAAGTAGTATACACAATTATACTGATATTTCTAACCGTGCAACTGGCCATTATCCAAAAATCATTTTAGAATTCCATTCCTAACACACATGGCAAATTTGATGTTACCTGCGGTTAAGGAATAACCAAATTCCATCCTACTTGCCAATATTCCACACATATCAAATATTCCCATTTGAACACACATGTCAAATTTCATAATAATCGGTTGATAAATAGGCAAGTTACATCATATTAACAAAAATTTATTAACTACTCACTACGTCCTAATCTAACCCCAACTCAACTCCAAATCGACTTTAACTCAACCCGCAAATTGACCCCTAACTTAACCTTCAAATAATTTCCTAGTTCAATGCCCAATTCAATAATCAAACCAGCATATTATATAAAAAAAATCGTAAATATTTATAAAACCAGGTATTTTGGGTCAATTCGTATGGCAGGTACCTCACCCTCTTGACATACAGTCTCCAAAAGCTTTCAAATCTCCGCCTTGACCATAGAAACAGATTGGCAAAAAAAAAAATTCCAAATCGGACAAGCCGTTCTTGAGATACCACTGGTACAGATATCCAGACATCCAGACGTCCAGACAGACGGACGGACATTTTTTTGTTTTTTGCTTTTTCAGACTCAGGGACTATCAAAACGTCGAGAAAAGTGGTTTTGGACCAACCAAATTTTTCCTCATTTTTGACAGGATTTCAATACTTTGGTCTTTTTAGGCCGAAGTAAAATAATTTTTAGTTACTAAGATTTTATAAAAATAAATTTGTAATCTATTTAAAAAAAAAATTAAATTGTCTAAAATCACGCCTATGCTCGACTGTTTCGCCAAACGGTGATTTAACGAAAGTATTCATCCTGAGTGAAATGTAACCTTATTCAAAAATGCACGTTTCAAATAATGTAAATGTACAATTCGCATTTTAGACTCACCCTATGCTTCAATAAATCTCGGCATATGTCCAACTGCATTCAAATAACAAATATAAATTGATTTTACGATTAGTATAGTTTCATCCTTAAATTCTATTAATATTCAGATTCCTTCGATACTTTCTTGTACATTTCATCAAATGAAAAGTAAATGTTTAGAACAAACTAAAATGTTCAAACTATCTTGAGTGGTTGGGATCACAAAATTACAATTTGGAATACAAAAAAAAAAAATTAAGCATATTGCTTCCAAGTTTACTAATGTTTGTATTCTTAAAATTAAATTTGCGCTTTATTCGAGAGATGTTTAATTATAACTTTTCTAATATTATTTAAAAAAATTAAGTTTATTTTTTTTTTTTTTGCAAAGTTTCGCGAATTTTTTTAAGCATTTCTACTATGTATGTATACAAGTACGTGAGGTGAATTAAATATTTGATTTTATATTTTATATATGTATACATACGTACACGTACATATATAAAGCTTGTAAAAGTTGCGATAAAAAAAAAATTAATTAAAATCTTTGTATGCGGATGTGAGGTTTTCGTTCTATGATTATTACGGTTTGGGTAACTATAGGCAGGAATACCTCATGTTGAGGCTTCAACAAACTAATAAATATTATTTAGCTAAATTATAGTTAAATGTGCCTTTTAGTACAAGATCACCAGTTTTAGTTTGTTGGGATCACAGATAATAAACAAAAGGATAGAAGATAAAACAAAAATCCCATATAAAATCATAACAACAATTGTTGTTTCTCTTTCTATATTTACCAACGCCATATTGGTTAGAAAAATTTTGGCATTTGAGATTTTAGTTTTTTAAAGATTATAAGGGATTTCTTGAATAAAAAATTAAAGTGTTCTTTCAAAAATTAAATTTATTTGTTAAAATCATGCATAAGTGTTGTGTGTATAAGTGCAAAATACCAGATAGGGCCAGATACTCGAAACTTTAGCAATTCGCAAATCGGTAAATATGGCAGATTGGTGAATCGTAAATTTTTACGTAGATACGCATACTTTAAAACGCTTGCAAAATCTCTACGATTTACTTGCTTGCGCTAACCAAGAAAAATATGTGTATACCATTTTTTGGTTTGCTAAATTATCGTGTATGACATTTCTAGCAAATTCGCAAAAAATAACTGCTTATCTGCTTATCTGAGTATCGAGTATCTAGCTAGGGTTGCCAGTTGTACTTCTTTAGGAAGTACAGTACTTCTTTATTGTTATCAAATTTCAAGTGTATTTCTAGAATTTGTAAAAAAGTACACAAATGTACTTCTTTTGGTTATTAAATCAATCTTCATAAAAAAATTTGAATATGCGAGCATTGTATATACAAATTCAAAGATTTCTGTACTCATATTTCCTTTTTTGCTTATATTTATTTTGCTTTACGGCAATAATTTTGAGCAATTTTGCTTTTTGGTATTTGCTTTATTTATGATTTGTTGCTTACTGGAAAGTTTTTTCTTTAGTTTTCGCAATACATTCGGTTGTCAAAATACAAACAAATTTGTGCGCGTCCAATAATTTATTATTGTAATTTTTTGAACCGTAAAATTAAAATAATGCCAAAATTATTATTTAAGTATAGCGATAGCTGTGATTAATTTGTGAAAGTGTTTGAAAAGATTCCATATAAACTGTAAAACCTGTTTTTTAATGTAAATATATTTTTTCTTTAATTTTTAAAGGATAAATTATTCTAACTGTAATTATTTTATTTTAGAAATGAACAATGGCTTGCAAAAATACAAGTAACAATTCATCCGATGAATACAATACTGAAGAGGAAATATCACAATATTCCACAAATCAAGTTAAACGAAAGCTAAGAGGTAAAAACCAATTTAATAAAATTTGGAGCCAACAATATCCGTGGGTGGTGGCGGGAAAAGGAGTCTAATGGCAAAATGTGTTTGTTGTTGTACCGAATTCAGTATCGAGCGAGCGGGAATTTCAAGTATAAAAAAACATATGAATACGGAAAAGCACAAACGAAATACGAAACAGTACCCAAATAATAAAAATCTAGATATGTATTTTCAATCGTCGTCGACCCTCACTGCAGCAAATTTAAAGACAGCTGCCGCAGAAGCTACTTTTGTGTTTCACACAGTTCAACACGCCCAAAGCTTAAATTCTGCAAATTGCACTAGAACATTACTTGGTACGATATTTTCTGATTCGAAAATTGCATCAGAAATTTCCTGCGGACGAACGAAGTGTTCAAAAATAATAAGAAACGTGCTAGGAAACGAAGCCCAAAATATAACTATTTTAGATATTTTAAAGAACAACCTCCCTTACTCAGTCGCAACTGATGCATCGAACAAAGGAAACATAAAAATGTTTCCCCATCTGAAACTTCAAATCAAATAGCTTTGTGTTAGATTTCAAAATTAGAAGTCACAGGTTTAAATCCTAAAAATATTATCTGTTTTTGTGGGGATAATGCCAACGTTAACTTCGGGCACAAGCAAAGTATTTTTGTCGAACTTCAAAAAATTAACTGCGATTTAATTCAAATGGGCTATCTCTGCCATATGCTAATCAATTCTGTGAAAAAAGCATCCACACGTATTAAATATGATTTTGAAGTTATCATCCCCAAAATTTTTAACGAATTTAGTTGTCACACTAAACGAAAACAGACATTATTGGAGTTTTATAAATTTTGTGATTTGGAATACTCTGAAATGCTTTGTCATATTCCAACGAGATGGTTGTCACTTGTACCGGCTTTGGATCGATTGTATAAATATTTTTAACCTATTAAATCAAATTTTAATTCCAAATCAAATGCTCCTGTTGTAGTGCTAGATTTCTTAAATAATGATTTGGCAGAAGCATATTTAGGTTTAGTTTCACACGTAGGTACAAAAATTCAAAATGCAATTTTAAAATTGGAACAGAACGAACCTGTTTTAATTGAATTATTTGACCTTATGAAAAATCTTAGAAATAACCTTAAAGCTTGTGTTGAAGAAAATTTCTATGGCCTCATTTCAATGCAATTATTGGATAAGACCGATAATGCGACAGAGAAAGGTTTATTTTCCAAAAGAGCTAGAGCCTTTGTGGAGACCATAATAGAATATATAGAAAACCGGTTTAATTTCAACGAAAATAAGTTAGAGCACCTATTCGTACTAAAATTAGAAAAAACCCGCTTTTGATGAATTTAAAATAATCATAGATATTTATAAAATTCAAAATATAGGCGTTGACGGTTTGTTTGACGAGATTGTTTATCTGATAGAAAATCTGCCACCAGCAACTCTAAACTTTGAAACTAAATGGACGTCTTTTTTTCAAACCCGTTCTTCGCCAAATTTGGAAAAATTATACAATTTGTATTTGCAATTCCATATTCCAACGCAATGAGTGAGAGAATATTATTTTTAGCCTAATGTTTCAGGCCTGGAGAAAAGAAAGAAACCGCCTGACGGTGGAAAATATAGAAGCAGAAATATTAATTAAACAAAATTTTAACAGGACATGCAAAGAATTTTTCAAATATGTGAGCCAGAAGCTAGATTTATTAAAAAAAATTAAATCCAGCGACAAGTACCTTTGAAATTTGAAAGCTTTATTTTAATTAATTGGTAATTTAATCAATTTTAATTAATGAATTTTTGTATATAAATTATGATTTTACGTGATAGAAATGAATTTGTGATATTTGCTATACTTTTTATTTTAAATTGATTTACTTGAATATGTTGTAACGTATGTTGAAAATACATTGAAATAAGTAAAATATTTTTTTTTTTGCAATTTTGGAAATAAACTGGCTTTTATTCGAATAGTTTTTGATTCTTTGTACCATCCTATCTGTGGTTATTTTTTTTTCCAAGAAATGTACTTCTTTTGACAAAAAAAATTCTGGCGACCCTACTAGCCCATAAAGTAAAAATTGACAAAAAAGGGATTACATTTCACCGGTAAGTAAATTTTTATTTGTTTACAAATATTTATAACACTTGTCCACAATAATTTTAAATATTTTCGAATTTTTTACACTTATTTTGTACACATCAGTAAATTAACTATTAATTAACTATGTTTTAAAATGTTCAAAATACAAAATTAAAAAGAAAAATTATTTCATAAAATTGTAATTAAAATAAAAATTTGAAGTTTCATTCACCCAAAAATCTTATTTTGACCATGCATACGAATCGTCATGGCAACATGACGAAAGCAAAAAAAAATCCATAGGCGTCCCGTTATATTCAATATTAGGGGAGTCTAATGAACGAAATCACATATGAGAAAATTTTATTATAAGTTGATTGATCGTTTTTAAATTTGTTGAGGTCAGATCTTGCAATCCATATGACTTCATTACAAGTTTAAAAAGTTTTAATTCTTTAGCTATGTTCTAAATTGGTATTTTCATGTTCATTGTAGTAACTGTAAACCTTTATAATAATAATACATACTTATGTATGTTGTTGACACAACACACATAAGTAAATTATTATTATAATTATGTTGGCACACTTATAACAATAACTTTTTTTATATTAATTATGCTCCTTTTAATATATTTACCCTACGTCATTTACATAAATTATTACTATTTGCATAAAACCTAAAGAAATATGCGACGCTACTGAAAAAAAAAAACAAAAGAATTTGTCGGCCATCATGCATTTTTCGGCTATCTTGGTTTTTGAATTTGCTTCACTATTCTAGTTTAGTTTCTGTTCTCTTTGTTATTTTTCTATGGTTGGGATAGACAATTTTCAGAGGACACAGCATGTGACAACACATAGTTCCTACAATTTTAATGGAATTCTTAAACCAAAGAAATTAATAAAAATAATTTTTTCTAAAATGCAGCATCTATCTAAAGGCTGCACATCTACTTTCTCTTTCCTTCGTCGCTATTTCCCATGATAGTCCAAGTATCGATAAGCGTTTAAAAGGTTCAGACAGATACTTCTTAGCTTTCAGCAAATGCATCATGAAAAAAGAATTTTCTTCATCATGATACGATAAAACTTAAATTACTGTAGGAGGTTGGGCTTGAAATCCCGTATTTTAAAATTCCATATTAACCAGGAGAGCTTCATAGAAATGTTCGTGATCGGTGCCCCTTTTCACATGCAGACATGTGGAAGTCTTTATACGAAAGCTAGAACAATATAACCCAAACTATGAATAAATTGGTCGCTCGAATACCGAGACTATAGTAAAAAAAATTTTGAAATCCAAAGGAGGATTTTTTGACAAAAAATCTGTTTGAAGTGTTTTAAGATTTAAAATGTTATTAGAAAAATCTGTTTATGAATTTGATGATTATTTTAATTTGTATAATTTGGGAGGAAATGCCAAAAACTTTCACGTAAAAATACGCACATTTAACCGAGGAATATCTGAAATTCGTCAACAACTACACTAAACTTTTAACTTTAAATGGATCGAATAAATCACTGCAACTTTCGCAATTTTGTCCGCCATTTCACTTGTTTATTAACCTGTATTGACTAGTTATGGACGGCTTGACCGTAAAGTGTTCTACCTTATTAAAAATTTCAGTATACTTTTAACTATAAAATAGAACGAATAAATCACTACAACTATTTCAAATTTGGTACGCTATTTCACTTCTATTGTATATTAACCAGAATTGACTCTGTATTTAAAGACGGCTTGGGGCTGGAAAGTGACCTAACCATATGTCAGAGTAAGTTTAACGAAACACGGGACATAAAGACCGTAAAATTCCTGCGTCGGTCCTCGTACGGAAATACCGCCTGACGAAGGTGTTCCACGAAACAGATATTTCACGGTATATTTGTCAAACAATGACCGATTCAGTCCTCGGACAAAATATGTCGGATTGTGGGGCAATTAGCACATTTGGAAATAGGCCTTAATACATTTTTAGTAAAATTTCTTTCTTTTATGTTGGTCAAAAACTTACTGAATTTTATGAACAAGTTATACTCTGCCAGTGCACTTCTTGTGATATTAGACAGCATCATGGATAAGCTAATGAGTTGTACTACGCCAACCGAACAAGTTAACGTTATACTCGGTGCCGCAATTAAGTATGCTTGTAAGTAATTCTATCACTATTTCTACCTGAAACGATCGTAGCGTAAAAAATAAGGAACATGAGGTAATACATTTTTTAAATAAATATGATAATGATATTCTACTTTTAACAGAAACCCATCTTAAACTCATAATTGATTTTCATATTCCACACTATATTGTGCATAGGCACGATCGACCATTTATATCTGGCGGAAGTGTTACAATCTTTATTAAAAATTCAATCAACCATGTATTGGAAGATCCCTGTTAAGACTCCCGAGCAATACATTAAAGGTTAGTTCTTCGGAACATAACATCTCAAATCTAATCACTAGAACTTTAGAGGTGATTTAAATAAATTAACCACCGGTAACCATTCATGCATAATTGAAGGCACCTGTTAACGACATTAGTTCAGCAGATCAATCAAAGGCGGTTGAACCCTGTTTGATTTTCTGAATTGTAGAACGATTTGCATTCTATACTTTCCTGATGATTCCACGTACCACCAAAATGCTAGAACGGGTAATATATATGCATTTTTCTTACAAATGATTTAAATCCAATAAGTTACATTGCAACTATAAACGAGATTAACTCGGAAAATTTGCCGATTTTGTGTTCGATAAATTTAATAATATCACATTAACCTCCATCTACTCAGACCTTTAATTTTAAAATTGCAGGCTTGACTATATTTTAATATTTCGTTGACTAAAATCTCCATATATGCTATTTCCCTCCACTGAATTTAAGTAACTAGCATTCAAATAGACAATGATATAGCTAATTTTACCTCATGCGTCACTCAAGTCATAGATTTCTTAGTACTAATTAAATAGCGTCGAGCAATTACACAAATTAATTTTGACCGATGAAATTCTATCTCTGTTTAAACTTCAAAATATTATACGAAGAAAATGGATAGGATAAAACAATCATACGTTAAATAGAGTTATCAGAGACAAAATCTATCAAATCATTAATGCCAAGTGGCAAGATAAACTTCAAAATTAATTCAAAGAATCTAGGCCGTATTGGCATGCTATAAAATATTTGAAATGTACACGGAAAAAAAAATTATAGGAGACATTTCTATAATTTATAGGAGCCCACAGGATTGTGGCCTAATATAGGAAAGTATTTTACCATAACACATAGTTAATTTAAATAGATGCGAATACAAATTGTTACCATAAAAATAGTAAAATGTACTATTCTAGTAATAAGCGCTTCCTATTTAGTAAAGAAAAATATGCATTTCAAGTTAGTATTTATTGCCATAAAATTGGTATTTCCCAACATATTTTTGTAGCGATTGCAATGTTTAATGATGTTGGTGCAGCCTGCAGGTTGTCATAGGAAATATATTAGTAGTAATGACATTCACAGTATTTTCGATTTGGCAAATCATAAAAATGCCAATCACTTCATCATAATATATCTACTGGAAAAACTATAAATATCATTTGTCATTACCCCCCCCCCCCCCCCCCATACCTTTACTTTACCACAGTGGCAATACAAATGTATCGACTCTCAAAAATGAGAAGTGAGTACCCTCCGCGACTTCTCTATGGTTTTATACGACCAAACTACAAAAATACAATTCTCGCCTGATATCTTAGAACGCCAAGAATAAAACATGCCATTTTCATATATTGGGGCACACAGTGCCCCGTAATCATTAATGATTTTATAAATAAAACGGCCAAATTCTTCATATTTTCTCAATTTTTTCAGCCATTCAATGCTAATCAGATACATACATTTATTTCTAAAATAATTTGTATGGATCATTTATTGAGGCTGCTAAAAACCTCAGAAACCAGATATTTAAATGCAAGCGAGCAGTTAGAATTAGAGAACGAAATCGACAATGTTCACGACTCCGATTCAGATGGTGAATTAGAGCAATATTGGAATCGGTGGCTCTAGTTATCTTGCGAGAGTTCATTTAGTAGAAGCTAGTGCGCATTACGGTACCACAATAAATACTGACCGAAATAATGATGTATCAGACAGCGATGATTTAACGGAAGAAGCCGAACCTTTGGAAGACCTCCAACTTCAGCAAATTATTGAAGATTTATGTTAAGCTGATAATCGAACAAGCTCTGCCGAATACCAACAAGAAACACAACAAAACGCAGCAATCGAGGAATGCGCTACACCGCACAGAATAAGAAATTTCAGCAAATTTGATGGTCGCTTCCCTCTAATTCTGAGCAAAATAGAGCGAGTGTCGCAAAAACTGCTAGAAAAATCACATTGCATTGTGTAATGGAATATTTCACAATAAAGTAGACACATTCAAACGGCTCATACCAATATCAATTGTCGAAGCTATTGTCTTAGATACAAATAAAAAAAATAAACGAGCTTATGATAGTAATCGACATTTGAACGGTCCTAAGAAGATGTGATATTTGTATGCCTATATAGCAATTTTATTATATGCCGAAGCTGCAAAATCTTACTCGGTGCAGGCAAAGGATCTATTCCACGAGTCGCACTTGCCTTTCCACAGAGCTGTTATATCTCTAGCCAGATTTGAACAAACGACTCGCTTTATTATGTTCGATGATACAAGTACTAGACCAGCTCTTTTCGAAGCCGATGTCAAAGATAGGAGTTCCCCTATAAAAAAATTACCTTGACCTAAAAATGACCTTGAAGATGAAGGTCACTATTAAATTTCTTATTGAAAATTACCTAAGAATAAACCTTGTTCGATTTTTTTTTGACATACTCCGCAAGATTTCTAGGGGTTTCCATACTTTCATCTCGCAATTTAAATTCCTTCAGATGATCTTGGGAGGTCATGGAAAATACATACTCGGACTTAAAATTGATCGCTCTTTTCGATTCTGTCATCAAAAATAGGGGTTCTAATTTAAAAAAATGACTTTGACCTCCAAATGACCTTGGAAATGAAGGTCAAGGTCACAACCAAGCTCACCATTAAATTCCTTGTTGAAAATGACCTAAGAATAAACCCTGCTCATTTTTTTTTTGGAATAAACTCTGCGAGATTTTTAAGGGTTTCCATACTTTTTCCTCACCCTGTATGTACATAATATAGATACATAGTTATCATCACAATGAAAAAAATCACTACAAGTATATTTATGTATTTTGATGTGGTTACACTTTACACATATTGAACATAAGAGCCTTAATAATTTTAAATAACCTCACTTACACTATACTTTTATTTTCAATAGACATTACAGAAAGTGGACAATCACAAACGAGACATTCTGAAAAGCAACTGCGGAGATCAGCCCAGAGTGGTATTTGTAGGCGATATCCAACAATTATCAGCCTACGTTACACTAAACGGTACTTTTTCGAAGATCCCAGCCAAGCAGTGCGAAACTGCATGTCAATATATTTGGCTTTAAATATTTTGTATTGCCCGGAATGTTCTGTTGTCTGGAATTATGTGCAGCAATATATATTTGAAGTAAAAACAAAGTACGACATAAATACTTCATCATTAAGAGCTGTACTTCAAAAATTAACCAACGAATAGTGTGCTAAACTTTTAATTAATTAAAATGAATTTAAAATGTTTTGTTTGTGAAGCTAATTTTGTTTCTTTACAACCTTATGGAGATCATTCAGATTTGACCCGTTTTTACTGTGAAGTTTACAATTGCGAGTGAGTTTATTCCGATCTATATTATCTTCCATTTCAAGTGAAACAACAAATCCAGATAATAGTCTATAAGTTACAAACGAAGAAATCGTAGAAATTCCAACTCCTACCAAACTTTTGGAATCACAATCCGACATATTTGATTCTACTAAACTTGGCTAAGATTGACTAAAAGTTATTTTGCAAACAATCAGTGACGAACGACTAACTAGAACTACAGCTTTGGATATATTTAAAAAACATATTTTTTCATTTTATGACACTCATATTCAAACTGCGCTCAAATTAAATTACGAGGAATTATTATCCGTATTAAAATCTCTGTTAAGTCCTCGCTATTTGAAATTTGAATTTTTAATTTTAAAGAAATTAAAAAAAAATCAGTATTCTGGTTGAATTTGAAACCATAAAACTAGGCTTGGGACAGATTCAAAGTTATTCAAACTCAAGAAATATTAAAAATATTGAGTATGAACATTGTGCGCTAATGGTTAATTTAAAGCAGCTTTTTGCAATTTTGTTTTCCCAAACTTTAATTCTAAATCTAATTAGAGAGTATTGTAACAAAACTGAAAATTATGAGATTCTCAGTATAATTCAAAGACCTTTTTGGAAGGCTGAAATTCTGGAAATTAATCTAAACAATGAACAAAATTTAATATGTATACCAATAGCAATATATTTTAATGAATTTAAATATCTAAATCCATTAGGGACCCATAGTGGTTTTCAAAAAATTGGTGCAGTTTATATCAAAATATTGGCCCTACCTGATTATTTATCATCTAAATTAGAATCTATTTTGTTGACTATGCTTTTCTTCACAGAAGACAGGAAAAGGTTTAGGGATAATCAAATATTTAGTCCGTTGATCAGACAATTAAATTCTAATGGTAGGAGACAATTTGGGCGTTAATTCAGTGCTTCGTTTCACAGAGTCGTTCAATTCACATTATTATTGTAGGTTTTGTAAATGTTATATCGAAGAAATGAAATTTCTACGTAAGGAAGAGCGAACCAGTTTAAGAAATATCACTAATTATAACTCTGATGCCAACTTAAACGACAAACAAATAACAGGTATTAAAGAAAGCTCAATCTAGAATTCTTAATTAGGTTTTCATGTGGTTGAGAATTTTAGTGTAGATTGTATGCATGACCTTCTCGAAGGAGTTTACCACTATGATTTACTTTTAAGTCTTAAAATATTCGTTTTTGGAAAAAATAGATTTTACTATCGAACAATTAATTAAGAGAATTCAAATGTATAATTTTGGGCCAATAACGCAAACACCTCCTTTTTTAATCAAGACCACCTTCAAAAAAAAAAAACTTAAGCTTCAGAAAAAAGTTCTGTTATACTCCTCTTAATTATTTTAGGGATATTATTTATAGAGATCATGAGTTATATTAAAATAACCAAAGTTTTATTTTTTATTACATTATGCAAGTATTATGGAAAAATTGGGCCTGTAGTAGCTATAAGTTCAATGAGATTTGAAGCAAAACACCAAACTTATAAAAAGTCTTCATATATTTCAAATAATAGAATAAACAATTCTTCTTCTTCTTCTTCCGCTGGCGCTACATCCCATACAGGGATTTGGCCGCTTCATTGTGAAGTTTCATAATCATTTTTTCAACGGATAATGAGTGATTAATTCATTGATCCTTACATTAATCAGCCGTGATTTTTTCATCACTCGCCGGGAATCGAACCCGGGACCTCCGGAGCTTAAAGCAAGCATGCTAACAACTGTGCCACCATATGTTACTTTAACATATTAAAATCCTTAAATATCAAAAATCAACTGAAAATCGCGAACCTCGTGTTAAATAATAAATATAATTTTGAGACATACCCATGCTCCAATCAAGCAAATAAATTCAATTGATTTAGCACGATATCGCCTAAAATTAAGTACATACACAATTTCTTGGATCCGTTTTAAAAATCTGTTTCTAAAAAAAGCTATGTTAGTTTGCATAGGTACTTATGATAATGGTGAACCTAAGTTCGGTCTTATTAAATTTTTAGTGAAGAAAGCTCAACATTTCTTGGTTTGTTTACAGTCCATTGCAACTATATGTTTCGATATTTACTACTTCGTGTATATAGTTGAACTGGAAGGTGCCATTATTTTCCGCGATATAGAATCTTATAGTCAAGATCAATTTATGATCAGATATCTTATATTAGTAAATGCGCTAACAACAAGAATTTTGTGATATGGGACTATTAAGCCTTACAGTACATATATAAATGGCATGTTAGTAACACCTATAATCACATATTAAATTTTTTAAGTTATTTTTATGTATGATTGATCTGTAATAAAATCATTTCTCACATGTATTGATTAAAATAAAAAATAATTTTTAATTAGAATTTAAAACAAAGTTGTCGGCCGCACACATTCAAAAGAGAGCAATCAGCTAATTGGTTACGAAATTATTAACATTACAATATTCCCAGAAATTCTGAGCAATAAAATAAAACAAAGATGTGAAGCCTGAAAGCGAAACCGAAAAGGGCTAAGGTAGTAAGGGATGATATAAAAACTACTGCAGTTTGCGATGTCTGTCGTACATCAACTTGTTCCAAACACTATATTAAGGCACGCGAACAGAGATATACTACAAGCACAGATCCAGTGACTGATGAGGAAGAAGACTGTAATTTGAATAAGGAACACTTTCTCTTACCATCAAAACGTCGTGAATATTTGGAATAATAGTTATGTAATATACTTATTTTCAAAAATAGATCAAATTCACTCTTGCCGAATGCTAGAAATGTATGTAGAAAGTAGCAATGATTTTTGTATTTGGAACTAAAACAAATTCATTTTGCACAAAAAAAAATGGGGCATTAATTGTCCCTAAGTACGATACATCGATGAAAGTAAGATGTACGGCTCTAGGGTTAATGTTTCACTTAAGACGATGTGCCGAATTTTATTGTAAATGAAGGTTGTTACGTAGATGCGCATACTTTAAAACACTCGCAAAATCTCTACGATTTACTTGCTTGCTAACTAAGAAAAAATATCGTGTGTACCATTTTTTGGTTTGCTAAATTATCGTGTACATCAAGTATCTAGCCCAATATCTCAAATTTAAATGAAAATTTTCAAAATTTGGATTCTCTGGTTGGTTAAACTATTTGTAATTAAAATGGATTTTATTTGATCTAAATCAGAATGTGCATTAAATTAAGTCGGCTAATTTTCTTTGCTGCCGTCCACGTTTATAAATAAATAAATTTCTAACACAGTTTGAATGTCAGAAGTAAATAATTTCAAGGTTTAAGACAAATATTGTGTGGCCTGGAACGGCAAACTTCAAAATAAAATCGGAAGTGCGGGAAAACAATCAAATTCAATCATGGTGAAGCCTTTTTAAAGAAATGAGGCAAGTTAATCACATTTTGAAATTCTTATTATTTAGTTTTATTCGGTGGGACACTAAAAATAAATGGATTCAAAAAAAAAATCATGAAATTTGAAAAATAACGTTAAGAATAGTTAAATATGTTATTTTTCAATAAGTAATTGGAAAACTCCTCTTTTGTAAACTTTATTCCGTTTGTAACGCAGAAGCAATGCAGAAACGTAAACGTTCTTTAATGTTGAAATTGTTAACTTATACGAAGTTGTTACGTAAGTCAAACTGAACTAAAATATTTTATGAAGGTTACAAATAATGCAAAACCATCAACATTTAAAACATCAACCAATAAATCTCCTCCGCAATACCTAATTGAAAATTCAACACCAAAATAAATTCGAGACAAAAAATAAAAAATCCCAATACTCGATTGAATATTAATTCCGTACACAAGAAACAACAACAACGCCACGATATTATATAAATTCCGAAAACCAACCAAACTCAATCAAATATTACAATTTTAATCCCAAATTAATTATATTTTTTGTTCGAAAATCCATAATTTTAATTAAAAACCAAAAATATTCCGAACCAATATTATTACTACACACACATACACACATATATATATACATACACACACACTTAGTCGAAAAACCAAATTTAATATTTTCGTCACGTTGGAAAATATAATTTTCTTTTTCTTTTTTTTTTTTATATTTTATTCTTCTTTTTTCTTGTACCATAAGTAAATAAATCATTTTCACTTTTAGTTAAAATCACAATATATACGAAATAAAAAAAAGCCGTTATATATAAGTATAAAAAAAATATTAAACTAAAAAAATTTCCACACCTAATGAAAATTCTGACAACAGGATTGATGAAATAACGATAAAAATCCACAAATTTGTTATTTTAATTTTCATTTTCATATTGTTCTGATTTTTGGTTATTTGGTAAAATACGAGCGAAGCTTTTCCAAAATATATTCCAAAAACACAAAAACTAATTTTCTTCCGTTTTTCACTATAATAAAATATATAACAACAACAACAACACAAAACTTTATCACAACATAAATTTATAAATATATACACTGTGGTTAAAATTTGAACTTAATTTTCTTTTTCTTTTTAATTTTCATAATTTTTCCACATACACTGTGTTTCTAGAGGGAGAAATTAAACCAAAATTTTCACACGAATTTTTAAATTTATTTATTTATTTTTTTTTTTTTTTTGTTGTAACTTGATCTACACAATAAATATTTTATTAACAATTTATTTTTCACGAAACTTTGTGGGCAAAAAAAAAATTTTCCCGATACTGTCGATTGGAAATTCGCGATACAACTAAGTACAAAAATAAAATTGAAAAACTGATTTTGCTTTTTCCAAAAAAAAAATAAAAAAATAAAAAATAAAAAAATAAAATAAAATTGTGTGTATAACGTAACAGAACAAAAACACAAAACTTTGATTTTCAATTTAAGAGACTAAACCTAAAACTGGAGAATTTTATCTGATTGTTTTTTCAGTGTTTCACACTGCTGAGTTGAAATTAAATGCGCCGAATCGGAAACTCTCGAAGCGGTGGGGAAAATTCACTCAAATTTGATACTAAAAAAGTTCATACAGTTTATTCTTTTACTGTACACTCGTACATTGTATATGTGGATGGATTGCATTGCAGAAAAATTTGTTGTTGGTAAATAAGAAGAGCTAAAATTAAGATCATTAATTCTTATATAGAGATGTCTAGGTATACAGCAGCAATAGCATCGTCAGGTCATGGTCAATCCTTTGCCTTTTTATTATTTTTATTCGTTTCTAAGAGAAAACAAAATATATCGAAACTAGGTAATTCCCAAGATGGTTTTTTATTTTTATTTGAAATGGATCCATCCTTTCAGAAATATATATCCCTAATTTACTTCGTTTGACAAAAGAGAAACATTCCATATAGATACGAGTATGTATACGTTTAATAAATAGCAGCTCCAATTGCAACATAACATAAAAATAGTAAATCTTATTTATACAATGTTAAGTTGGGTTTGTGTGTTCGATTTCGTAAGCCTGCTGGGAAATTACCTTAAATGGAAGAAAAAGTAGATTTTTTATATTTTCTGTTTGGAAATTTACTATTGGGAATTCGAGTGGCTGCAAAAATTTGGAAATAAAATAAGTTATTTTAGGTTTTTGGTATAAGACTGACTGACGAATTACTGGAAGAACCCATTTAATTTGGCAAACAAATTTGCATACCCTTAGAGTGGATGTAGGTACCTTTTAAATTAGCAAGCATATCGTATGAAATAATTGTTATACGATTCGCCCAACTTACTGACAACCTATTTAGACCGCACATTAGTACATGAATCAGCGGTATTGCTGATAATTGAACAAATTTAGGGATAATACCTGATCTGAAAGAAGAATTTATTTACAGACATCTCGAACTATAGGCCTCTGTTTTCTAACAATCAACATGGTTTTCTCAGAGGACGATCAACGACAACCAATCTAACAGAATTTACGGCATGCATTTTGAATTTGCCGCCCCGGAGGCACAGTTGTTAGCATGCTTGCTTCAAGCTCCGGAAGTCCCGGGTTCGATTCTCGGCGGGTGATGAAAAATCACGGCTGGTTAATGGTAAGGATCAATGAATTAATCTCTCATTATCCGTTGTAAAAATGATTACGAAACTTCACTATGAAGCGGTCAAATCCCTCTATGGGATGTAGCGCCAGCGAAAAAAAATTTTTTGAATTTGATGGAAGCGGGTAATTTGATTGGAATTGTTGCCACCGACTGTAAAGCGTTTGATAGAGTGTCCCATAACAGCGTTACATTTGAACTTAGTGCCCTTAGTTTCCCACCTCATTTCCTACTGTAGGTGGACTCTACAAAAAAAAATCAATGAATTGATTATACATACTTTCAAGGTGGTTTGGCGTCTATTGGAAGGGGCTCCGTAACCCTCCAGTAGGCGCAAGTGTACGTACTGCCTCCTCGCGCCACCACTGGTAACTGAAACCATTAGGCAGAATATGGCCTTTTGGAACAAACTAAAATACGGCGCTAAAGGAGAAAACCTTGACAAAAAATCCCTAATCTATGGTGGAACAGCATATGCCGAAGGATGAATGGCTTATAGGTTAATTAGTTTATACAATGCGGACTCTGGATACCAGGCACCCTCCAGTTTTATTTAGCCTTCCTGTAGTAAAGCTGGGTGACCTACAGGCGACATTTTTATTCCCAGCAACTTGCAAGAGTTAAATCAAAATAGTAGACGAGGCACGGTAAGGAATACACGAGAGTGGGTCTGCCCTCTCGAAGTCCTTGAGTCCCAATGCTACCGCTTTTCTAGCAGAAGTAAATGTTATTACATCTAGGAGGGAGAGCAATGAGCCCAGATAGTATGTAACGCTTGTAGAAGTACTTCCTACAGTGAACATCTAGGAGGGAGAGCAATGAGCCCAGATAGCAAGTATCGCGTGTGGAAGTGCTTCCAACAGTGAACATCTAGGAGGGAGAGTAATGAGCCCAGATAGTATGTCCCAGCGACTCGCAAGAGTAAAATCAAAACGGTAGATGAGGCTCGGATGGGAATATACGGGAGTGGGTCTGCCGTCTCGAAGTCCTTGAGTCTCAATGCTACCGATCTTCTAGCAGAAGTAAATAATATAACATCTAGAAGGGCCCAGATAGTATGTAAGTATGTAACGCGTGTAGAAATTTCCTACAGGAGACATCTAGGAAGGAGAGCAATGAGCCCAGATAGTATGTATCACGTACCGGTCGGCAGTATTATCAGGTTCATTAAGAGCCTGAATATTGGCTGAACGGATAATTAAGTAGGTCTTGATGCACAAAAGATCTTTTAGGTCGCAGTGCGAGATGGCTTAACGCCCACATGGCCCTCAAGTAATAATAATAATAATACGTACTTCCAAAAAAAAAAATCCTTTCAAAAAGAGCCAACAACCGGAAATGTTGATTTAAGGATACGCTTACTTATAAAAAAATTATGAAAAGAGTCACATTCAATTAGAAAAAATTCTTTTGTTTCAATAATGGTTTTTGCTTATAAACTAGAGACAATTGAATTGAAATTCACATTTTGTTTTGAAAGAAACTACTTCCGTCAAACAAATAAATGTCTCAACGGAAAAATTTCTAGAGATCGAAATAACGGCCAGGGCTCTGTTAACTTTGGTTTGTTATTCATTATTCAGTATGTGTTTGCGGGTACTAACAAGAGGCTGCACTCTAGCGTAATATGTACCTCCACAACAAACTAAACCGTATGGTAATTTAGAATCAACCAGAGCGAAATAAGCATTTCTCAAAATAGCAATAGAACAAAATAACCGTATACTATACATTTTACGAATCATCTATGCCAGATAATTAAGAAAAACATCAATGTGATACTTACAGCTCAAGCAGTTAATCTTTTGGACACATTCAATCTTACAACATTCGTTGGAACAAATATTACGGGTACATTGAAATTCATGATAAACAATAATAGGATCAACAATGGAAACGTCATTAAGCCTAAAAACATAATACACACATTTTTAAAAAATTTTAAAAACTCTTGTTAAATATTTCGCAAAATTACAAAAGGTTTAAAAAATCACTCGATCGATTTCGGCTTATTAGGCCATCATCAGGAGTATCTACTAAACTGTAAAAATAAAAATGTAGTTATATATATATATATATATATATATATATATATATATATATATATATATATATATATATATATATATATAGTTGGAAAAAGCAAAAAGTGAAACCAAAATATACCAATAAAAAAATGTGGGAGTGGTAAACAATAAAATTGGTGATAGCAATAAGCATTAAAAAATAAAAATTAAAAGGGGGTGAAACATAGGTATATGATTATTGATTAGTTAACGGTCGAATAACAAAATTCCAGATGTTGATTTTTTTTTTTCCCCCTTCTTTATTTTATTATAACCCGACGTATTAGTAATTTTATGGTATGGAATGAGTATGTGAATAAAACAATGCGGGGTCGGTAATTGGTGAGAAACGGATTTCTCTCTGTTCGTTGAGGATATTTTGGTTAAGAAATATAGCTTTTCGGATTTCGTAAGATTCTAAGTTGTCTAAACGTCTGCTTTTTGGTTGTACATGCAATATTTCTAAATTGTTTAAACTGGTTGTGTGATTTTCTAACGTTAAATGATTATAAAGGGATGATTCATTGCTACCAAATAAATGTTCTTTAACTCTAACTTCAAAATTGCGCCCAGTCTGTCCGATATAAGAGGAACTACAATCATTGCAATTGATCTTATAAGCGCCAGACTTGGAAAGGCGATCAATTCTTGGTTTGTTGTTAAATATCATTTTCTTAATTGTATTATTGTTATAAAAAGCAAAGCTAATATCTGTATATTGTGTCACGATGTTACTAATCCGTTGACTAGTTTTTCCTATATACTCTAAGCGGCGCCAATTTTTCGGCATTGGGCTATCAGGTGGATAAATGTTAGCTAAAGCTTTATGTTTCAGTTTTCTGTTTAATAGCTTTAATATAGTCTTAGCTGCATAACCGTTATTCGCTGCTATTTCTAAAATTATATTAAGCTCTTTGTTATAATTGGATATGGTCAAAGGAACGTTTATTAATCTATCTAAGAATGAGTGGAAAGCTGACATTTTTATATTATGGGGATGGTTTGACGAGTTAGGTATAATGGCGTCTGTATACGTGGGGTTTCTATAAATTTTGAACTCTAATGAAGAATTAATTCTGGTTATTGTTATATCTAGAAAGTTAATAGATTTGTTTTCTTCTTTTTCTACCGTAAAATTAATGGTGGGATATTGAGAATTTAACCAAGTGAGAAAAGAGGTTAATAGCCTATCAGTTCCATTCCATAGACATAGTATGTCATCAACATATCTGTACCAAAAGATCATATGACGGAAATAAGGATTATTGCTTGATACAATCGTTTGTTCGAAGAAATTCATGAAAATTTCTGCTAACAAAGGTGACAGAGGGGAGCCCATTGGTAGACCATCAGTGAATCTGAAATACTTATTATCAAAGCAAAAATAATTTTGTTTAATACAAGTTTCAAATATCAGCTTCAGTTCATTCCGAAGGCTTCCATCTGCAACGTCCCTATCTAAGTAAGTATAAACTATTTGAGACAAAATGTTAATTGGAATAGAAGTGTAAAGACTAGCAACGTCAAACGAAACTAATTTTGAGTGTAGTGGAATATCAACATCTTGAATTTTGCTAATCAATTCTACCGAGTTCTTAACCGAGAAAGCCGAAACGAAATTGGTATGACTGTTGAAAAAGTTTATGAAACCCTTACATAGCTTGTAGGCAGGTGCATTGCAATACGCTACTATTGATAATTGGAATGCCTTCTTTATAGATTTTAGGTAAACCATAAAGAATTGGGGCAGATGGATTCATAACCGTGTACCTCCAACCAGTACCATCAAAGACCTTTGGGCAGTTGTTGATACACTTACTGACCAAAGTCTTAAATGACCTAGTAGGATCTCTATTGAGCTCTAATGCGTTGCTTTCTGTAATGAAATCAGAAATTTTATTGTAATAATCGATTCTTGTGAGAACAGTGATCGTATTGCCTTTATCCGCTTTACAGGCTATCAGGTCATGATCACGTAACTTTTTCTTAATCGTACCAATTACTTTAAGGTTATTATTAGAAGAAGAAACAGAAGAATGAGAGGAGATAGAGGAGGAGGAAGCGTTACTCAAGCCTTTCTTAATATGTAACGCACATATTGCTTTCAGTTGAGTTGACTGGCCGGATAAGGGCTGGTATGGTAAAACCATCCCCATAATATTAAAATGTCAGCTTTCCACTCATTCTTAGATAGATTAATAAACATTCCTTTGACCAAATCTAATTATAACAGAGAGCTTAATATAATTTTAGAAATAGCAGCGAATAACGGTTATGCAGCTAAGACTATATTAAAGCTATTAAACAGAAAACTGAAACATAAAGCTTTAGCTAACATTTATCCACCTGATAGCCCAATGCCGAAAAATTGGCGCCGCTTAGAGTATATAGGAAAAACTAGTCAACGGATTAGTAACATCGTGACACAATATACAGATATTAGCTTTGCTTTTTATAACAATAATACAATTAAGAAAATGATTTTTAACAACAAACCAAGAATTGATCGCCTTTCCAAGTCTGGCGCTTATAAGATCAATTGCAATGATTGTAGTTCCTCTTATATCGGACAGACTGGGCGCAATTTTGAAGTTAGAGTTAAAGAACATTTATCTGGTAGCCATGAATCATCCCTTTATAATCATTTAACGTTAGAAAATCACACATCCAGTTTAAACAATTTAGAAATATTGCATGTACAACCAAAAAGCAGACGTTTAGACAACTTAGAATCTTACGAAATCCGAAAAGCTATATTTCTTAACCAAAATATCCTCAACGAACAGAGAGAAATCCGTTTCCCACCAATTACCGACCCTGCATTGTTTTATTCACATACTCATTCCATACCATAAAATTACTAATACGTCGGGTTATAATAAAATAAAGAAGGGGGAAAAAAAATCAACATCTGGAATTTTGTTATTCGACCGTTAACTAATCAATAATCATATACCTATGTTTCACCCCCTTTTAATTTTTATTTTTTAATGCTTATTGCTCTCACCAATTTTATTGTTTACCACTCCCACATTTTTTTATTGGTATATTTTGGTTTCACTTTTTGCTTTTTCCAACTATATATAACTACATTTTTATTTTTACAGTTTAGTAGATACTCCTGATGATGGCCTAATAAGCCGAAATCGATCGAATGATTTTTTAAACCTTTTGTAATTTTGCGAAATATTTATCAAGTGTTTTTAAAAAATTTTAAAAATGTGTGTATTAAGTGTGTTTCGCCAAGTGCCTACGGCAGAAAGTGTAAAAAATAAAAAACATAAGTTTGGTTTTTGAGCTTAAAATCATTGAATGTGGAACACACAATTTTCTTAACAGACGTAACTCAAGTTAGATGGTTTTAATCCTGTTCTAGTCATTGTACATAAAAATTAGATCATCAGCGAAAGCAACCAAATCGGAATTGAACTCAGTATATATGGAGTTTAAATAAATGAAAAATAGTAGGGGTCCTAATACGGACCCTAGCGAGGCCATTTCTTATCCGATTTTAATGAAATTCAACATGCACGATACAAACGGGATTCTAAAATTAGTTTTTGATAAAGTTCTGGAATATGTCCTGTTAGGAAGGAACTTGACTACTTTTTATCCGATTTTAATGAAATTCAGCATACATAGATATGGGACTCCAAAATGATTTTTGAATGAAGTTCTGGAATATGGCCAAGTATGATGGAACTTGCCCATTTCTCAACCGGTTATGATGAAATTTGATATGTTTGTGAAAATGGGATTCTAAAACGCCTTTTAGATGAAGGAATTTTTTCTGGAATATGGCCAAGTACGATGGAACTTGCCTTTTCCTCAACGGATTATGATGAAATTCTACATGTGCGTTGGAAATGGGTTTCTAAAATGATTTTTGGATGAAATTCTTTAATATGGTCAAGCATGATGGAACTTGGCCATTTCTTACCCGATTTTGATTAAATTCAACATGCACCATAGAAGTGGGATTGTAAAATGGTTTATAGAACAATAGGTCATTAAATACATCTAATAACATTTTTAGTATCCCATTACCTGTAGAATTTCATCTAAACGTTTCAGAAATAGGCAAGTTATATCATACTTGGCTATATTCCAGAACTTCATCTAAAACTTATTTTAGAATTCTGTTTCCAATGCACATGCCAAATTTCATCAATATTGGATAAGAAATAGCCAAGTTTCTTCCTAATTTGCCATATTTCAGAACTTTGCCAAAAAATCATTTGAGAATCCCATTTCGGATAAAAATAGAAATCGGATAAGAAATAGAATCCCAAGAAAATATTTATAAAAAAAAAAATCACAAATCCTTAAATCAAGTCACTACAACGAACAACGTTTTTGGTCCCGTCGATGTCCGGTTTCTCTGTATAAACAACCAAATAAAAAGTATTGTTTGTTCTTAAACCTAATCAAAATAATTGATTGTTGACTAATTTTTGACAAAATTATTAAATATATTTAATAGAAATTACCGAATAATTGTGGTGGCCCACTCACATTATAACCTTGGTAGTAACATTTACAAACAAATATATGTACACTCCCGGCCTAAAGTGTACGACCACTCTAAAAGTAGGAAAATTAAATAAAACTCAAAAAATTGAAGTTGTTCGAAGCAATCGTAGAATATAGGTTTCACACGTCAAATTCACTCTTTTGCAAATGATACGATTAGTTCAATTTTTTGTAGATCACTCTGGTAATTATTTCAATTTTTTGTAGATCACTCTAGATCTCCCTTGTAACTTCAATTAAATGTAGAATAAATTCAAATACATACATATTTTTAAAAGTAATTCAATTTTTAATATTGCAAGTTTGTTGATTTTTACAATTCAAAATAAATTTTTTGTAAATCAAATCTAATTCTCATTATTATACCCGTAATTAGATAATTCCTGCATTTCGAATGCAGCACTTGCTTAATAGAACTGGTATTCGTTTGAAATATATGGATCGCTCATCAAATACAACAACGTAATAAATAAAAAAAAATTTTTTTTGTTGAATACAATATATACGACTTTTTGTTGTTGTTAGTAAATCCTAGATATCTGTAGCTTTACAAAAATTATACACCAACTATATTGTTGTTAATTAGAAGAGGTCTTAAATGATTGTAATTCAAAATTTTGAATCGCGTTATTAAAGTAACGTTTTTTTAGATGTATAATGAAGGAGTTTTCATTTTTGAAAATCCTCAATGTGATTTAACATTTTTCAATATGGCGACAAAAAACCAATGTGTGTGTGGTGTTTGCAAAAAGATTTCGAATATGTGTTATAATTGAATTATTTGATGACGTTTTAGTGCCATATGGACCGGTGTGAAGTTTTTGGACACTTTTTTTTTGGACACAAATTTATGCAAGTGTACTGTGAAGTTTTTGGACTAAATTGAGATTTTAGATAAATTAGGTTTTTGGACATATATTTATACAAATATATTTCTTTTAAAAGTGTATTTAACAAAAATAAAGTTATTAGTAAATTAACTAATCGACGAATTTCGCTTGGAACAAAGACGTTGTTCTCTATTATACCAAATAACACGAATCTCTGAAATTGGCTCATATAGTGACTATATAGGTTGTAAAGGGTACATATTGCGGAATTCAAATCACTGAGTGCCATTTTGATATGAGCCGTAGGGCTCTTGCAAACAATTTTGAAAATTAACAAATCGACTGAAAATTAACAAATGGCACTGAGTCAGTCATTGAGTATTAAATAACCTGATGATGAGCATAGACGCTCGAAACTAGTCGTTATTTGTAATTTTTATAATTTAATAAAAAATATTTCACATTTTAAGAAAGTATAAATTTAAAACTTAGTATTTTAATAATTGAAATTTTTTTTTTTCTATATAGTCACTATATGAGCCAATCTCTGAGATTCGTGTTATTTGGTATAATAGAGAACAACGTCCTTGTTCCAAGCAAAATTCGTCGATTTGTTAATTTTCAAAAATTTTTGCAGGAGCCCTACGGCTCATATCAAAATGGCACTGAGTGATTTGAATTCCGCAATATATACCCTTTACAACCTATATAGTCACTATATGAGCCAATCTCTGAGATTCGTGTTATTTGGTATAATAGAGAACCACGTCTTTGTTCCAAGCGAAATTCTTCGATTTGTTAATTTTCAAAAATTTTTGCAAGAGCCCTACGGCTCATATCAAAATGGCACTGAGTGATTTGAATTCCGCAATATATACCCTTTATAACCTATATAGTCACTATATGAGCCAATCTCTGAGATTCGTGTTATTTGGTATAATAGAGAACCACGTCTTTGTTCCAAGCGAAATTCGTCGATTTGTAAATTTTGACAATTTTTTGCAAGAGCCCTACGGCTCATATCAAAATGGCACTGAGTGATTTGAATTCCGCAATATATACCATTTATAACCTATATAGTCACTATATGAGCCAATCTCTGAGATTCGTGTAAATTGGTATAATAGAGAACCACGTCTTTGTTCCAAGCGACATTCTTCGATTAGTTAATTTACTAATAACTTTATTTTTGTTAAATACACTTTTAAAAGAAATATATTTGTATAAATATATGTCCAACAGTCCAAAAACCTAATTTATCTAAAGTCTTAATTTTGTCCAAAAATTTCACAGTACACTTGCATAAATTTGTGTCCAAAAAAAAAGTGTCCAAAAACTTCACACCGGTGCCATATGGTATGTATTAGCTATTTTATGAATAGCAGCATTGTCGAGTACTATCAGAGCCTTCTAGAGTATAGAGCCATAATCATTATGACGTATTTTTTAGAAGCTTTTTTAGTGATATAACTTTTCACTGATTTCTATAGGAATCCATAGTAAAAGCGGTGTATTTTAGCTTCAAGTTTTTCAATGAAAACAGCAAAAATGTTATAAAATGTTTATACAAAAATGTTCTACATATCTTTAGCAGCAATATACAAGAAGGGTATATTGGTATTAAGTAAATATTAATTACAGAAATTTTAAAATTAAATTATTTCTAAAATATATTTTCGAACTTTTATTTGAAAAATACATCAAAGTTGGCTCTGACGAATTAAAATAATATTTGCTAAAATTATCTTTAGTTTTACTAGTGTACGTTAGATGTCTATAATTGTTGGCAGAGAAATGCGAAAAAAATTATTTAATCACACAATTATGACACGTTCTTAATATTTTCTGAATTTGTTTTTGCTTTTCCTACAATTTTTGAACTGAAATTTCCCCAGGTCCGCAATTTTTGCTAAGATTTTTCAAAATGTTTACTACCCACTGCCATCTATGTACATTGACTTAATGCACACGACTTTGTAGTAAGCTTTTCTTTTTAATTTGACCAGAAAGCTATTGTTATGAACTTTTTTTATATTTTGGTATAAATAATTCAATTATTACAAGAAACGAAAACGATTTACTTAAACAAGATATATATATGTTGAAATTCAAACATTTGTGAAAATATTTCAGAAATCATAATTAACAATTTGCAATGTTTTCATTTACAAATTTGTCTTAGGAAAAAAAGTGATTTCCCATATGTTTTATGTGTTTTTACTATGGAAATTTTGGTTTTTTCCTCGTTTCTAATTCCCTTATAAAAGCTTCGTTTTTTAGATTATGGCTTGTATAATCAAGGTTGCTTTGGTACTATCCATGCGTTTGACATTAGAATTGACTATTACATTTGTATGCACACTTCGACAATTCATAGCGGCAATCGGCGACGGCATTTCTGCATCTAACTGAGGCAATTTTAGGCCTTTCGACCGCCAGTTCAAGCCACTTTCCTTATCAAATATTATTTCTGTCTTTCTTCAACATTTAGACGATTAACCTCAAGTTGCGTCAGTCTTTATGTGGATCCTGAGATTATTTAAGCCTTTTTAATCGAAATTTTTTTATATTTCTTTTGTTTTATTTAAAATATTCTTTGTAATATTAGGCAATCTTTTCCCACTACATTTTTACAAAATGATTTCCTAACCATGTAACGAACGTCGATTATTCAACGTTAGTTAACAGAATATCAGCGTAGCGGTTTCTGGGCGGTGGTTTTCTAGCCGGCTATAGCTCAGGGTGGATGGTCGTGGAGAGGTTCCAGAAACTTATCGCTGATCTTGAATACACCGCATGATTAGAAAGGAAAACACTGAATCACCAAAACACTAAAATAAACCACTCAACTCACACTCATCATCCTCGTCAAAATATTTTCTTTACGTCATCATTTTATCAAAAAAAAAACAATGCGGAAATAATTGTAGAAACAAAAAAAAATGAAATAAGAATAAACACAGAACTAAATGTTTACAATTAAATATAATTATAAGTTTTATATTTCATAAAAAAACTAAGTTTGGATGATAAATGCAATACAAATGAATTTACAAAAAAATCGAACTTAATGCATACATATTTAAATTAACTCTAATCAAAAAAAATTAGTCCGGACTTTAACTAAATTATTTATTTAGTTATAACTTAAATATTAAGTGAATTAAATAAAACCAAAAGAACTTAAATAACTAAGAAAAATGTGATAGAACTATAAAAGTAATATAAAATAAAAATAACAACTCATCTATTTAAATGATGGCGACTTCTCCTCCAGATTGTTGACATGGAGCTGCACAGTGTAATACCGCTGATTTTTGTTATACGTTAATATCCGTTGTGTTAGGTACATCATATTTTTTTAGGTACAAATCAGATGCATAATTGAGATGCACAGTAAATATTCCGACATTTTTATGTCATATACCAAGTACAACAATAAATGGGTATATGAATGAATCTATTGTACCAATACAATTCAATACGTACGAGTATCACAATATGATTTACATTTAGTTTTTATTTTTATTTATATATTTACTTAGATATTAATTTTTTTGTTTTATCACTAAGTTTTTTTTTTTTATATCTTAAACATAACTATTTATTAACAATTTACCAGATTCAAAATTCAAATATCTGACTTAAACCATATTTAATACTTCTTACAAAATAAATTGTCATATTAACACTATGTTCTTTGTTTATTATTATTACTTTTGTTTTCTTAATCTTGAAAACCATTAAATTAACGCACGGCCGTTAGGCATTTAATTTGCACAGCGACCATAATGTCACAAAAAAAAATTCTGAACGGTTATTTTTTTTATTGTTTTAAAATCGTTCGATAGATACCACTACACTTCCAGCATGTTCAATTTTTACACTTTAGGGTACTTCCATTAATAAATAAAAAACGCGTTTAATTTATATTGTAGTCTATAGTACACCATATACGTAATAATAGTTCACTAAAAATCATACACAAGAACTATTAAGTACTATTATATTTAATATATCGACCAAAGAAACGCGATCCCCACGCGTGTTATTTTATCAATTATCATTTTTAATTTTAACGTTTTATTTTGATACAAGTTTTTTTTTTTTTTATTGTACAAGGGATTCTTTATCGATGTCGTTTAAATTACACTCCAAAATAAACTGAATAAAAGAGAGCTTAATTCGTGTTGTCGTGGCCTATTTATTGGTTTATTTTTCCCCAATTACTAATTTCAGGGATTGCTAACCTACCTAACAACACAAAAATTTCCCAATTTTAAAATTACAGGAAAATTTAAAAAACGTTTACCTCGTTCATACCAGGGAACGCCGTACGATCACTCGCACGTCGTTACAACCATCTTGAAAATATTTTTGGATAATTGAATTATCGGTATTTTTATTTATAACTGATAGTTCCACTGTTTCTACAATTGATTTTTGGACTCCAAACTGATCCTTTTGCAACATTGGCGATGCCTTTGTCTGGATTGATGAGTTACAGGTGACCCGTGTTTCTCTAAAATTTGCGGATTAATGCGGTGACTTTCATTTTCCGATGAATTTTCCATTTTTAGTAACACTAATTCTCGGTCTCACAAAGAGGCAATCTCTAGTTAAATAATATTTCCTCCCTTTCTTCTTTTATTAAATTGCAATTTATTTTTTGTTTTATATGAACATTTTAACTGAAGAGCTAAGTATTTGACTGCCTATTTTTTAGTTCGTCGAGCTAAATATTTAGCTGAAGGCTAACTTATCTGAATGTAAAAAAATTTAATCAACTTGCATAGAATTAATTTGTTTTATGAAACAAAATGTAATTTTTTAAAAGAAGAAAGGGAGGAAACATTATTTGACTAGAACTTGGATATTGTTTTGTGAAACCGAGCATTAGTATATTAAAAAAGTTAAACACGAAATAAAACCTGCTACTAATAAACCGATATAACACTTATCTTAAGGTAGATGAGATGTAAGTGAATTGTTATTAAAAATCGTTTAATGAATAGGTAATAACTATTACCTATTCTATTAATCAAAAATGAAATATTAAAAATTGAATTGCTTTTAAAAATATTTGAATTTATTCTACATTTAATTGAAGTTACTTTAAAAAATTACTTTAAATATACTTTGGAAAATATTGATGTTGAGTTGGAGAAAATTGTGAGTGAACTACAAAAAATTGAATATTATTTGCAAAAGAGTGAATTTGACCTGCAATACCTATACATAAACTCCCAAATTACACAAATTAAAATAATCACCAAAATCATAAACAGATTTTTTCTAATATTTTAAAACTAAAAACACTTCAAACAGATTTTTCATCAAAAAATCCTCCTTTGTATTCCAACACTTTTGTTACTAATCTCGAGATCAATTTATTAATAGTTTCTTGGATTATATTGTTACAGCTTTCGTATAAAGCCTTCCACATGTCTTCATGTGAAGAGGGATAGCGATCACGAACATTTTATCAACCTCTTCCCGCAAAAGTCCAATAGGGTTGAGATCAGGACTCTGAGGTGGCCATACCATGTTCTTTAATAGACCTTTCACCTCTTTCCGTTCTAAATAACCTTTGCACAATTTAGAACTGTGTTTTGGGTCATTATCTGTTTGAAAAATGAATCCATTGCCCAGAAGGAATGTTATGTTGCTTTAGAATCAGTTTATACTGCTCTTTTTTTATAATTCCTCTGATTTGTACCAAATCTCCAATTCCATGGCGCGAGAAATAACCCCAGACCATAACAGTTGGCAGTTTGGCACCATACAATCTGGCATCGTCTTTTCTTCGGCTGTACGTCGTACTTAAATTCTTCTTTTTGAACCAAAATACATGGTGTTTTGAAAACAAAAATTTGAAGATGGATGCCTTAAATTCTAGTCCTATTAATTATGATTCTTTCGTAATTGAAATAGTTATTAAGTTTACTTACCTGGGCTTGGAGATTGATATCAAAATAAATGGTCGGATCATATTGATAAAATCAAAAAAAAAAAAAAAAAATAGGAAACCTTTTTTTAAAAAAATTAAAATAGTTTATTCAAATTATATAAATATAAATATTTAAAAAAATTAGTATTAAGCTTATTGTAATATTTTTCAATTATTGTAAAAATAAAATAAAAACCAAAACAAATATTTTAAACTTCGATTTATCAGTTCACAAAACTTTTTTAAAGTCTTCTTCTATCCAATCGGGATGGATAAAGGCCTACTGCATCCGTTTCTTATTATTTTGAGGCCATAACAGTGGTTTTTTTACGGCAACGCGATCAACCAAATTAGTGTCCCTCAACCGCCCTTTTCACTGTAGTCAATGATACAGGTTTCGATCGAGTTTTATTCACTTCGGCGCGTATTTCTGGCGCTGTTAGGCATCTATTCGCTTGCCAGTAATAACAATGAACTTGTCCTCAGAAGACGTAGTTCCTCTCGGCCTTCCTGAATGTGGACGATCTCGATTACTGAGAGTTTCTCTGTATCGAATAATTCTTTGATGAACACAAGTCTCCGATAATTTAGCTTAAGAGGCAATCACACGTTCGGATTTGTCTGCATTTTGCATTCAACAATCATGACAGATCGCGTTTCAGTAAGCGAGATTGCCAGTGAATAACTTTAATTATAATTGAGTAAAAAATACAAACATCTGTACATCTGTTTTAGGAAACTAACACAATCATAAATTTCAGCAAATGTTACATATAATTAAAATAAAAGCCAAATATGTAATTTGTAATGAGAGAGTCATAAAAATATACATAGCAATGACTCTACCTCTCTATCTATCTCCTTTAATTGAGAAATAAAGTAAAGAATAACGTTTAAATATTAAATATTTTTGAAATCGAATATGAAGGTGTGACATTTTTTTTTTCTTACCAATGCTTTTTGTAGACTTAGCGATACCATAAGATTTTAGAAGTGGTCTTAAACTTTTGGCCGGGAGTGTATATCTTTATTAAAAAATACATACACTTGCGTACATACAATCCAAATAAAAAAATATTTTCTTAGTTTTTGTTTAATTTCAGTCTATTTTTACCTGCAAATAAATATCAGTTTTATTTAATGATTATAGTTTTTATAATAAAAACCAAAAAAGAAAATTTGGCCAAATTCTTTGTCGCATAATCAACATAAGTCTCAGTATTACAAAACAATAAAATGAAATTTGGGCGATTTTCATAGGAATCAGTAGGAAGTTGGACCACCCTTATATTTGATAACCTCTTCCATCCATTTAGGCATATACATCACCGACTTTGCGGTAACCAGCTTTGCTTCTGAGGTTGTGAATCCGAATCATAGATATTCTATCGGATTTATGTCCAAATTGCTGAGCACTTGTCTTCAAATAATCTTGTAAAATATTTAAATATCCAAATCGTGTCATCGTTGTATCCCCAAACACCAGATTTCCCCCTCCTGCTGGCGATATACATCCCAATACCGTAATACTGCCACTGCCGTGCTTAACTGTGCCTACTGTATTTTTACTGTAGGTATTAACCCAGGTAGGTACAGCTTCGCATCACAGTTCTTAGTAAGGAAATGCGGATACACTATAGTTGAAGACTCTGTAGTGAATTACTCATAATTACTACATAATTCGTTTCATCACCACAATCTAATTTAAAAAACAACTTCAGGCGTACACCACTTTTTACGTTTCCAACTTTCAAAATATAGTTCAAGGCGTACATAGATGTGCTCAAAATATTTAATGTCTTTTTCAATAGTGTCTTCACTATAAGGTCTTTGCCGTGCCGTTAAAACATAATTAATTGTTCTCTCTTCCAAACAGTTCACACGCATGGTGCTAAAACAAAATTATAAAAATTACGTGGTAAACGAAAACTAAGAAGTTACAAGTGATAAAAATAAGTTTGAGTTTATTGTAATTAAATTCGTCACCCTACATTCTGTGCGGATTACAGCATTTTTAGTCTTGTGTTTTTTCGGGATTCGCACATTCGGTTTATTGGAATATAACATGGTGTTTAAAATTATTTTCCCCCTTTAACTTTGTATATTAACACTATGAATAAGTGAATAAATCGATCACATACGCATTTATTAATTGTGTGACCGAAATTAAAACAAACGTTAATTGTTTTTGAGTGAATATGATATGCCTGCCACGGCTATACAATAACTCCTTTCAGATCTCTTTTAAATCATTTCCGGTACGATGGGGCTCAAGTTAATTATGTACATCGCAATTACTCTTTTATTTTACACCGTTTTATATAACATCATTGCTGTTTACCAAGATTGATGTCACGTCTTGAAATCCCCACGCCCATCACCCCTGAGCTTTAGTCGCGCAAGAATATAACTGCTCAAGGCGGAACTCAGTAATAATTTTCTGAAAACAAAAAGATGTTCACATGTGCCACAATGAGCTGATTAAAAATTAATCAACTCATGATGGAATCACCTGCGTCCACACAATTTTTATCGGTATGGTAAATTACTATGAACAATTTATACCAAAGCTCACTGAGATACTCGCACTAGTTTACAGCCATCTGGCCATACTTTTACGTAATTTCGCATCGTGTCCATGCTACTCGTAAGTTGATTACTGCTCGAAATTTTTGGCGTAGTATGAGCAAAGATGTAACCCTTTGGGCTCAGTCCTGTTTATCCTGCCAACAACGTGGCAATGCCCAAGGGCATAAAAATTCATCCCATGTTGGCAATTCGAAATTTTATCTGGTCGTTTTGATTATAATCACATAGGTATAGTATAGGACCACTTCTTCCATCTAATGGATATACTTATTTACTCACCTGTGTCGATCTGTTGCCACGAATTTTGTTAACAAATACGTTTCACGATTCGGCGTGCCCCTTAATATCAACTCAAAGTCGCGTTAATGCCCAGAGGAAACACAATTAATTGGGGTTCGGAAATACCAATCGTACTACTTGGAATCCGAGCAACAATGAAAGAAGATATAAAGTGCTCACAAGCCGACATGGTTTATGGCCAAACCATCAAGCAAGTCCCGGTGAGTTCTTCGTCGAAAATTCTCTCTCACCATTACCAACGAGCGACACAATCATTGACCAATTCCGAGACACAATGCAAAACCTTATCCCGAAATCAACTCGAAAAGCCAAATAAGGTTCGCACAGGCTTATCTCCTCCCTATAAAGGCCCATTTAAGGTCATTCGGCGCTTTCAAAAACAATTCAAGGTGTCAATTAATGGAGAAAAGAAAAAACCAAACCATTTCAATTCACCGGCTTAAACCGGCTAATGGTATATTGTGTTCCACTGATGCAAAATCAGTTCATCGTCCACATAAAAATGTTCGTATTTTAGCCTAACAAACATTTTCCTTAGGGAGGGGGAATCACTTGCGGTGTAGTCCTGTAGCGGATCACTTATTCATTTATGTAAATTAATTATTTATTTATATAAATTGATACTAGCTCACCACCACAAGTAGGTTTATCGCATAAAATTTCTTTTTGGGCTTGGGATTCGTCTCATATGTCAACACCAAAAATACAAAAAGATACTAATACAACGAAATAAAACACCTTTATTGGTCCCGAATAATTAAAGTTGTTGGTATTTTTGATACAAAGTAGTCGTTTTGGATTTTCGCTAGTAGCTATATGCATTTTTTTGTAAATTAAAAATTAATTCATAAATGGTGGTGAATAATTATGTTTGAAATTAAAAGTTTGTACTATAATTGATATTCATCATAAAAATACGTGTATTCAAGACTAAAAAAAATAATAAATAATATATATATATATATTTAAATCATACATAAAGAAAGTGTCCGTGCATTTAGTTTATTTAACGCAGCGTTATAAACTATTCACCCGAAACAATGTTTTGACATTACAAATATGATTTTTTTTATAAGAAAGCGGGAGAAAATAAGTTACCTACCCTATTTGATTAAGTTAGGTTCCACAAAAAGGTATTCGTTTGAAAATCAGCCTAATATTTCAAATTCCAAACAATTATTCAGATTAACGCCCGTTATCTCACTGATTACAACAAATATTTTAATCTACTTGGAAATTGTATAATTAATATACAAAAAAATTACCGCAGCACCTCACAGCTGCCAACTCCCAACCACAAAAATTAACGTTCGTGTATACTATATGTTAATTTTTAAGCATAAACGATTTCAGCAAAAATATGAGATGTGGTATAGCCGAAGATGATTAAACAAATTATTCTGCACACTAAATAATTTGTTCGAATATACGGCGAATATGTACATACATACAACATAAAAATATAGAGTGGGACGGTTTATTTACTCAATAAACAATCATTAATTTTCCACGTTTTCAATTTTTTTCAAAAAACTTTTCATGACGTTTTTTTTTTTTTTCAATTAATGAAATTTTTAACAAACACAATATACAGTATATATATATTCATCCCTCCTAAATTCTCCATCATCGCATATGCAAAAATTAAATAATAAAATCAAGCAAAATAAAATCATAACCATGATGTAACAGAAACGTATACGTATACTGGAAAAACTAACAAAGCATAAACTCCATTTTCAAAATAACAACAAAACTGAGAGAAATGAACAAAAACCTCTTATTTATAGTATATTGTGGGTTGGGGGGGGGGGGGGGGAAGGGGGAGACAAGCAAAAACAATATACAGAGAATGACTCTTGTATCGTAAAATTCTCGAGTATAGTACTAGTAACGAAGTTAGCCATTTGACGAGTGGAGGCTTGGTAAAAAGTATAAATAAACGGTTGAATGAATTGAAAGAAATGAAATTACAGATTTTTTATTCGGATAAACGTATTACAGCAAAACAAGAAAAAAAAAAAAGGATTTTCTCGTTGATGATGATAATAATGATATCATTCATCACAGTTAAGTAGCTGAAAAAAAAACCGAAAGTACTGATAATACAATATTGAGATAAATAGATTTTTGTGTGCTTTTTTGGTTCTCTGGATTTTTTATTTATTTATTTTTTCAAAATTAATTTCATTTTCTAACCCTTATTGTAACGGCAGACATGTATTTTCGAAAAAAAAATCGTCCGTAACAGAAAAAAAATCACCATCATCCATCCATTGAAACACTTTAACCGTTCTCATCCCATGGAAACCCACTTCTTTTTTTTAGTATTTGTATTTGGTAAACTACCCTCATTGGATTATTGACGTTGTGTTATCACAAAAAAAAAAAAAAAAGTGAAGAAAATTTCTTAATTTTCCTAATCATTATGTTTGTTTTTCTTTTATTTCATTTCATTTTTGATATGTATATGGTATCCAGAGAGAAATTTTGTAGCGCAATTTAGATTTAGTTATTACAAGGTAGATATAGGTAGCACACGGTCAGAATTATACAGAAATGTTATTGACACGGTGTCCTTAAATTATCTATAACTTTATCTGTCCAACATATAAAAAAATGGTACGACATGTTTTCCAAGATCTAGACGAGCTGGAATTATTTAATCGAAAAAGTGAAAATTCTAAAAGTGGTTGACTTATTTCCAACTTTTCTGTATAATGATAATTGGTAATTATGTATTTCTAGAAATCGTTCATCTCCGATATTCTTTATAGATACCTACATAGACGACTATGCTAGTAGAATGCAAGGGTCTCAATAATACGTCGGGATAATATGAAAGGAAGGATAAGAAAAGTTTATTAGTATTACAGATTCTGACACCTAGATAAGTAGTCGATAGTTAGTATTTTATGTTTGGTAAAACATTTAGGGTACTAGTTTTGGGTTCATGTTACACGCTGCGTTGGAATGTTATGTTAAATGTTGCGTGTCATATAAAATGTTATATTAAATAAAAATATTTTCTCTCTTTTTATTTAACACATTAAAATAGAAACAGAAAATACAAAAAACGTAGGAATAGTAGTTCCAGTGTTCATGTTACATGTTTGCTGTGTTAAAATATCATGACGACATCTTTGAGGCTAACAAATTCTGTGCGTCCGACTTTTCTCAATGTTATATAGCTAATTGCATACCATAATGACCATCATTTTCAAAATACAAAAAAAAAAAACAAATGTCATATAGCAAAAATATTGTTACGAACTGGGCTACTGAGTTCGTTCGGATTTTGAAATTAAAAACACTGTACTTTTTATTTTTTATACACTTTGATATTTGCTTTGATTTTACTATTTAATTCTGTCCGCTTGCTACTGGTGGTGGCTATGACAACAGATTTATTTCTTTATTTAACGATTTAAAATAAACCAAAAACTTTCTCTGCTTGCCATCGGCCGTGTTTATAACACTTAACCATCTAATCTATTGCTGTTCATAACGTGAGCTTGTTGTATGATGGCCAAAATCGCCACAATATTTACCTCTATTTTCGTACTTATGTTTTACCAAACAATTGTGTACAGGTGGAACTTGAACCCCGTTACTTTTTTTTATTAGTAATGTATAGGGTGGTGGGCCGAAGAAAATTTCATCTATTTTTGAATTCGTATATCTTTTGAACCACAATTACCAGGGTCATAAAAAACAGTATTCATGGTCATTTAGCAGAAACATATCATTTTTACTCTTGTTATATCGCGTATTTAACTACTTATGCTATACTGTATGATGTATACTTGCATAAATGCATATTTTGGTATATATCCATTTCAATTATATTAGTACATAACATAATCAATTTTTGTAATTCTATGTAATAAAATAATGTATATGTATTGCATATTCAGTATCCTAAAAATAACAAATCTAAAGATCAGTAGAAGCTCGATCTCTCAACGAATTACTTCAGTAATGACAAACAAATCAAATATGGCGGAAACTGAGTAGACGTATTAAATTGGTCTCTTAAGCGATAACTATACATAACTTAAAAAAAATTATAAATTTAAATTAAGAAAAATTAAGAATGCGGTAAATGGCATTTGTGTGTATGCGCCCATAGAAAACTTAAATTAACTTAAGAAATTTAACGAAGTTTCGTTCAATTTCATCTGTCACTTAAAAAAAATTAGTGGTGCGAAAATATGCGTACAAACTTAAAAAAACTTATAAAAGAAACGTCATTGGCTTTTGTTTTAAAGAAAATAACCAAAAAATCTTTTGTTGTGTGCTGAACTTGTGATAAATATTTAATTAAATTGTAAGTATTATGTTTGCACATTATAATTAATTGACCATATTAGAATAAATATAATGACCATAATCTATAATATATCAGTTCGAATTAAGATTTTTTTTTATTCTTTTCAGATGGAAAATGGTTATGACTGCCTTATCGAAAGCGTTCGAAATCATAAATGCATTTATGATAAAACCAGTAAGGATTTCAAGAACATCGTTACGAAGGAAAAGGCATGGACTGAAGTAGCAGAGGCAACAGGATTAATAAGTGAGTAGCACTACAATAATGTGTTCATTATGCATTTTTATTGTACATAATTAACATTGAAATTTTTATAGTGGAGGAATGTCGCCGTAAATGGACTGTTCTAAGAGAACGTTTCAATAAAGAACAAAAAAAAAGAGATCTTCCAACGGGGAGCGAAACAGTACTTTACGAAGATTGGCCATACTACGATAGTATGTTATTTTTAAAAGATTTCGTACAGCCAAGAAAGTAAGTTTTATGTAATTGGTATATATGTACGAGCATTTCTATATTTTTATTATGTGTACATTATATTTAGAACTCGAAAAAATGTATTTCGTGACAAAAAGGAGGACAAGAACAACAATTTAGATACCGATATCGATATATCCAACTGTTCAACTAATACAAGTGTAGTAACATATTCTAAGAAGGCAAAAAAATTAAAAGAAACGGACCTGGCTTATGAAGAAGCATGTGAGGCTATTAGATCCGCCGCCGAAACCATTCAGGCCAAAAACACCATCCAGCAACCGCCACAAGTCACTGGAAGGCATGAAATAGGACAAAATTTCATGAGATCAGTGTTGTTGATGCTCGAACCCTTATCCGACATCGACTACGATAGCGCTTTAGCGCAAATAATGCAATTTGTTGTGGACTTACGACGATATCGGCTACATATTGAAGAAGAAGAGAATTTATAAAACTGATTTTTATTGAATTTTTTTTACTTTTTATTTTATTTTTTCTGTAATTTTTAGTGTATAATGAAATGCTGTGAATTAAAAATATGTAAGTGATTGAACTGCTGTGAATTAAAAAATAATGGAAATAAAAGATTTATATTGTTTAATTTATAAAAGATATTTATTTATTATGTTTTAATTCATCCAAGACAATTGGCCCTCGTTATTTACAAATTCACACAAATTATCTCGCATGTTCAAAGCCGTTCTACTGCCTATAACATGTGTGCTCTGAGATGGAGCTATTGATCCCAAAGATCGTTCAACTTCGCTGCGCCACAGCCCTTCATGCATTGTATGGTTCGAATCTTCCCAATCTACAAAATTTGATGGCACATATATTTGGGAACTGTCTTTGCTGAGACGTAGAAAATTGTGCAAAGCAACACAACCCAGAACAACTTTTTCAGCATTATCTGGGCTCATGTGCAATGTTGTCAGGAGAGTTCTCCATCTGCTTACAAGAATTCCAAAAGAATTCTCAATGACTCGACGAGCTCGCGATAGTCTTCTATTAAAAATTTCTCTTTGCTTTGGTAATCCTGTGCCAGGGTAAGGTTTCATTAAATTTTTTGTCAGACTAAAAGCTGCATCGCCAACGAAGAAATGTGGTAATAGTGTGTTGGTCCCTGGTAAACATTTTGGTGGAGGTACTTCCAGCTTATTACTGCAAATTTTTTTTCCAAATTCGCTGATATTGAAGATGCCTAAAAAATAGTAAATTTTGTTTTAAATAAATTTAAATAAATCTAATCGATTTAAAATTACCTCCGTCGATTTATGAACCATACGCACCGACATCAATGTTGGTGAACGTGTATCTAGCATCGCAGGCTGCCATAAATACTATGCTTAAGTATTTCTTGTAATTGAAAAACTGGCTGCCTGATCCTGGTGGGCACTGTATGGCAACATGTTTGCCGTCGATTGCCCCTAAACAGTTGGGCATATTCCACAAATCCCAAAAATCTTTTTCAATTTGGATATAGTCGGCTATATTCGCTTCAGAAACGTACAACGGACCTATAATAACCGACCAAATCGCCTCGCATGTCTCGAATATTATTCGTCGCACAGTTTTTTTGCCAAGTTTCCAACTCCAAGCTAAGCTTTGGATTGATTGGCCTTGAGATAGATATCTGGAAATAATTTATAAATTATAATTTATAAAATTTATTTGTATTTGTTTTATGATATCCTACTTACAGTAGAGTTAATGCCAAACGGCATTCGGTGTTTATCCGAACCTTTTCGGATGTTTCTAGTTGCGGCTTTACTAGTCCCAGCAGCATATCAAATACATCTTTACTCATTCTAGTATGAATGAAAAACTGGTCCGGATCCACTTCTTTCATTTTTACGAATGTGATTTTATAGTAACCGTGGATATTACGGGTCCTATTAATTTCACGGACACTGCACGACCGCTTGCGTTTATGCTTTTGCTTCAACTCTTTCATTTTTTTAAATTTGAGAGAAGTTGGTTCATATCCGCAAGGTCAGACAATTGACTTTCATTGCTCATTTTTGATTAGGTTAAACTAATCAAATCTCGGTAGATAACTAACTAATCTAACTGATATAATATATATATATATATATATATATATATATATATATATATATATATATATATATATATATATATATATATATAACTATCTAATCTAACTATTCTAATTTAAATTGTAATATAAATTTATATTATAATATAAATTTAATTATATTAACAACTTATTTTAATTACTACAATTAGTATATATATATGTATATAAACTAACCTAAAAAAATGAACAATGTAAAATGCTAAAATTATTTAAACAACTAAACTAATCGATTAAATTACTATCGCTAAACACTATTATTCTAACACTAATTGAATAATTCAGTAACTCACAAAAAATATAATAAAAATTAATAATTTTAAAATAATCAAATTTGAGCGCACGAAAATAGCTGTCATTCACTAAAGATTCTTACGGAAAGTGTAGTTGGAATGTCAAAAAAAATTAGTTTCGTTCAAATTTTTAATTTTTTTTAAGTTTGTAAGTTATGTATAGTTACCCCTTTACTTTTTTCTTTAGATTAAATTACTTTTAAACTCCAATATGTGGTTTATACACACATTAATTGCCTCTAAAGTTACTATATGTTGTGCAGTGTGTGTGTGCTTGTTTTTTAAGTTATTGACTTTTATAAGTCCCAAATGGATTAATTATACCTTTATTTAATATAATACGTGCCGGTGCATTCCACTTTTAATATTACGGAAATTTTTTATTTATTTTTAATAATTAATAATTTTGTGGACCCAAGACGCATGAAAACATTAATTTAAATTGTTTATATGTTGTAACGGGCACTTGCCATCCCCGTTACAAAATATACCTGATTCACCAAAAACCTAACAAAACTGCATCCCAACTGTGAGATATTTTCTTCTAAACAATAAAAATTCCAATGCCAATATCCGAGTACAGTTGACATTCCAATTACGTTAATTAGGTTGGGACATAATGTGCATGTACATAAACAAGTTTCAAAACCAACAACTAAATTAACGTAAAACCGCAATAATCCCAATGATGTGTGCCCATATGACTCGTGTTTAAGGCTTGTCAAATTTAGCTTTAATTTGCTGTCCTGATAATTTAGATGCCTAATTTAATTTATTCTTAGGGAGTTACGGGCTGATTTAAATTATTAATTAATTTTGAAGTAAATTATTATTTAAGTCTCATAGAATAGAAAACGAACCAGTTAGTTATGATGCCATAATAAAATAATCGATTAATTTGTTTTAGTTTAGAATGTACGTGAGAAATACGACCGAATTTTCGGAAACATTAAGCTTCCAACGGATGTAGGTTGTTTAGAAATAGGGTTGTTTTGATTTTTGCCTTCTGTTAATTTACAGTCACTTCAGCATAGGAACCAAGCGCAAATTTTAGAGAAAAAAAAACTCGATATAAAATTTTATTTAAAAAAAAAAATTGAACTCAACCAAAACTCTTGTAAAATAATTTCGTGTATGAAACCAAATGAAAAAACTCGAAAAAGTCCTCTTTTCCTAGCGAAAATCTTATTAGTATGTATGAGGGTACTTATAAAAAATGGAAAGGTCGTTTATAATTTGTAAACCAAAATAAATTATTCTTTTATGCATTTTGACAAATACAAATAAGTTATGCAAAATTTGCATTTCTATTTTAATGTAAGCTACCAAAGAAGACTACACATTCATATATAATTTAATTTTTAGACTTTATTATTTGAGATTACATATCTCATACCCAAAATGGTACATGTTTGCTAAATTAATTTATTCAATTAATTGAGGAGCATTTTATGTTTTTTCAAACAGGACAAACGCTAACCTTTCATATAGAGTTTAACATTTGAAATACTTTGAACCTTTAAAACAGTCAAATTAAAATTAAACAACGTTTTACCGGGACTGGAACTTTAATATACAATTTATGTTGCATTTCATTAAAAAATTGGGCTGCATATCCTAAATGACCTTTATTTATACATAGATACATAGAAGCATATTTGTTTGGCGGCATATGCCGTTTTATCCTCAAAAGTGTTAAAAAAAATTGGCCAAACGATTTTTAAACGCTTATATTAAATATAATTTATTCTATTTATTTTTAATTGTAAATAAATTAAAATCGGGCCATCTAAAAGTATCCGCGTCTAATCTTTATGCCACAACAATTTTCTCAAACGTCAAAATGTTTTGTAAACCTAGCAAAATGAATAAAAATTGCACAGACGTCTGCTGTAAAAAAATAAAAAATTGAAATTGAACGTACGTTTTTCTAGCCCACTACAACAAATTTATATCGAGTTTTTTTTCGCTAAAATTTGCGCTTGGTTCCTATGAAGTTCGGACTTAATATTTCAGAAACTAATTAACGTTTTATCATTTCGATTTTGGTCACTGGTGGCATTAATTATAAGTCATTACAGCATAGCGTTCTTGGAAAGGTTCGTGGAAATACTTTATTTATAATGGTGGTTTGGGCTAAACGGTAGTTTCGGGTTACGACATCGACCAGTGTGGCAGAACTCATTTGAATAAATAGCTGAGCCTGAGACTTATTATTTTTATTATGTTAGATCATCTCTGAGCTACTGTTTTATAACTCTTAAGTGGAAATTAAATCAATAATAATTATGATTTTTAGAAGTGACCAGAAATATGAGCCAGCAAACTAATATGTTTATAGCTTGTCGAATTTCACTAGAATCGGTTAAGAAATGACCGAGTTCCTTCCTAATTTGCAATATTCCAGAACATCATCAACCAATCGTTTTAGAATCACAGTTCCATCGTACATGTCGAATTAAACCATAGTCGGTTGAGAAGTAACCGAGTTTCTTCCTAATATGCCATATCCCAGAACTTTTAAATATAATTTGAGAAGCTCACTTGTATCGTACTTGTCGAATTTTATCAAAATCGGATGAGAAATAGTCAAGTTCCATCCTACATAAGTATATTCCAAAACTTAATCTAAAAATCATTTGGCGGATCCCATTTCCATCGCACATGTCGAATTTCACCAGAATCGGCTAAGAAATAACCAAGTCCCGTCCTAAGTGGCCAAATTCCAGAATCTTATCTAAACATCAGTTTAGAATTCCACATTTCACACAAAACACACAACAATCCATTTAAATGTATCCTTTCAGGAATTCAAATGTATATTCCTTGCTTTCTACAATAAATAACCCATTCATAAATTCGCATTATTTTCATATGAGCATATGAAGGTACTTTCACGTAAGTGATTCGATATTGCGCTGTGTGATAATTTAAAAGAACTTATCGAATTGTAAACATGTAGGTTCGCCGTTACATAATTTATCAAAATTTTTGTCAAATATTTTAAATTGTTTTGTTGGGAACAATTTTTCATCTGTCAAAAACGCGGAAGATTTCAAAAATTAAATTGAAAATGTTATTCTGCCTTCAAATTGTATATTGGTATCGTTGGATGTAGTGTCTTTGTTTACAAATGTGGATTCATCTATGATTTTAAATTTAATTGGACAATTTTGGAATGAAATAAAAAGTAAAAGTAACACAAATTTCAGTTTGAACAAATTTTTGGAAGCGTCAAAATTTGTTCTAAATCATACGGAATTTAGTTTTAATGGGAGATGTTTTAAGCAAGTATTCAGTTCCCCAATGGGTTCACCTGTTAGTCCAACAGTAGCCAATTTATTAATGGAGTATGTTGAAACTGAAGTTTTAAAAGCATCTTCCATTAAACCTATTTTCTTTTATAGGTATGTAGATGATAATATTGTGGCTATTCCAAATTCAGAAGTGGATAATTTTCTAAATATTTTTAAAAGTTTTACTCCGCGATTAAATTTTACTTGTGAAATTGAAAGCCAAGGTCGTTTAGCCTTTTTGGATGTCCGAACCGTAAGATTTTGCTATTTAAAATAGTACTTAAAACTATCTAAACGTAAGGCATTCATTTGTGAGGATCCGGTTTTACTTCCAACATAATAAAATTGCAACAACTGCTGTTAAGAATACTATCTGATCAAATTTGACCCGGCTGAGCGATGACTTTTGTTTCGTGTTTGGCCAAAAATTCAGTCACATCAGGCTGAAATGTGACGGCGAATTATCGTGGTGAAAATTCCAAAACCAAAATGTGTTGTTGAGCCGATCCATCAGAGATGTTGAGAGCCTCTGATATCTCTCTAATGCCAACACTATTATTTTCGAGCACAATTTTCTTCACTTTTTCGAAGTTATCGTCATTAACAGAGGTGGATGGACGACTCGCATGAGACAAGTTTTCTACGACCTCACGTCCCTCACTGAATGCGTTATTCCACTCAAATACTTGCTTTCTCGATAGAGTAGACTCCCCAAAACAATTCTCCAGCATTTTTAATGATTTCGTAGCCGTAATTCGATTGGAAACACAAAATTTGAAGCAAATTCGTTGTTCGAGTTTCTTTTCCATAGTAAAAATCGCCACACAAACTTTTCGCGTCGTAAACGAATGGCCGCCAAACTCACACTAATGGACGTATTCTGCTCAAACGTTACACGAATGTCAAAGAAGGTTGTACCAACCAAAAATGTTGAAATGATGAAAAAAAAATTTACCGATTCGGTTTATGCGCGCGGTTTAAATGGACCAGTTCAGGTAAAATTTAAAATAAAATACAGAACTTCAGTTCTTTTAAATTTTTAAATAAATTACAGAACTTCAGTTCTGAATTCATACTTTAGAAATTAATTGGTGTCTTATATCTTTAATTTTGGGTACTGGTGATATTAATTGTAATTCATTACAGAACAGTCATCATAGATCTAATTTAGTACTTTAAGTGGCAGGTTCACGAAAATGCTTCATTTATAATTGTAGTTTTGAGTTACTGTACTTACACCAACTGAAGCTTGGATTTTCTCAATGCTGAGCGACGATTCATCACCGGTGTGAAGAACTTAACATTAACAGAAAAGTGTAGCTACACATATTAACAGAAAAGTGGTATTTACACAAAAAAGTGGAAAATCCAAAAGGTTTAGTGTAATTATCATTATATTTCTACTCGTATAAAATAAATAACAGAAAATAAGTAAATTTAAAAAGATATTTGATTGTTTAAATTTAATTTATAAAAAAACACTACTTAAAGGCAGTTCGACCAAAAATCTTTACATACCGGATCGATATGATGAAACACTAAGCCAATTAACACAAATCTTAGAGATGTTTCCATATTATAACTATATAGGATAAATAGAGGATAAATAGAGCTTTCTTAATATCGTCGCTGTAGAATTATTTTTGTCTAAGTGCCATTTTTGGTCAAATTGAGTTATATATGCAAACCCACTAAATTGACGACGAGGAATTCGAATCTGTTGGTTAACATCGTCTATCTCCACTCGTTTTGGAGATATTTGCTGCTGATTTTGTCTAAGTCCGCATATTTTCTGATCGTTTTGATTTGACTGCGTCTAAGTCCATAAAATAAAATAAAAATGTCTATGTCCATTAGAATTACATGTACTCCATTTTTTTAACCGTTTTTGAACAGATTTGTCTATATCCATAATAGCACAATATTAAGTCTTTCTACAATTTATCTGAATCTAAATAATGTGAGTTTTGTTATCTCCTTCCGAAATTGAGAAAAATAATCATAATTATGTTAACCATACAAGATAGAAAGAGATGAATAGATATGCACATTTAATATTTCCGGGTGAGCAACAAAATTATAACGTGTGGTGTGCATACAAACGTATACTAAATCAGGTGCTTTTATATAACTTTGTGAATATTGTTGCTGTAAAAACAACTTTTTCTATTGAATAGATATGTAATTGATGATTATGTTGTAATCAATATTTATAAATTAATTTAAAATTAATATAAGAAATATTGATGTGATGATAAAAATTTTTGAATAACAAGAAACATCCTTTTGACCCACACTATTTTATTTAAAACTAAAAAAAAAAGTAACGGGATACAATTTTATAACGGATTTTGGTCGAATAAATTTACTTTATTACAAGTTTTGTTTCCATAAAGTTAAATTCATTAATATTTTGCTATAGTGATTATAGTTAATTGGATTAAAAATTAACAGTTATACCGGGTTATACAAACTACTGACCGGGCTAGTGAGTGTTGCAACCAAAATACTGTCTAATTTATCCTATTCGCAAAATTAAATAGATTTGCAGAATGAGTGATTTTTTGAAATCACGTGAGCAAATACGAATAAATTTAGTAAATAAATTTAATGAACCGAGGTACTTATTTACTACCTATTATGCTGATTGGGGCTACACGAATTAAAAAAGGCTGAATTAAAAATGGTATTTTTCTGAATTAAAAATGGGCCTTTCTTAATTTATTTTGAAAATGAATCAAAAATGTGTCGAAACTGAAATAAAATGGGCCTTTTTTAATTCAGTTTGAAAATGAATTAAAAATGCGTAAAAAAATGAAATAAAATATGCATTTTTTATTTCATTTTGAAAAGGAATTAAGAAAAAATAAATTAAAAATGTGTTTAGAAAATAAAAGATAAAACAATTACAGCTATGTTATTAATAGTTATTAGATTCAATAGATAATGTATTCTCTGATAATGAGAACAATAGTGATAATAATATATTATCTGTAAGGAAAATTTTCACGAATTATTGAATGATAGCAGCGAAAATTGTCTTTTTGAATGGGTAGAAAAATATGAAATATTAAACGATCAAATGGATACCGAATTAACACAGTGTATAGAAGAAGTTGAGTTCAATAAATTTTATTTTTATGTATTTTTATTAATGAAAGCAATAATTACAAACATTTAAATAAAATTGGAAATATTTTATTTTATGAATTTTAATTTAAAATTATTAAAATTTCAAAAAGTTACACAAAAATTTATTTTGATATTCTCATTAATGAAAATAAAATATTCACTCCTATTATAATTGTCGAGTGTCGATCGAATCGACAATAATAATAGGGCTGAATATATGTAACTACATATCATTATAATTTTGTATTTTTATTAATGAAAATAAAATAGTATATAGCCTTTAATTAGTTATACTATTTTATTTTCATTAATGAAAATACCAAAAAAAATGTTTGTGTAACTTTTTGAAATTTTACAAATTTTAAATTAAAATTCAAAATAAAATATTACTGCTAATTTTATTTAAATTTTTGTAATTATTGTTTCATTAATGAAAATATATAAAAATAAAATTTATTAACCTGTATTCATGTACTGTACTTAAAAATGTTTTCATGACAAATAATATTTATTTTAATCCTCTCAAACGCCTTGTACAATATATTGTACATCAACTTTCATCGCTTCGACCAACCGTAATTTTTAATTTTTGTCTCATTTCTCTTGTGCGATCGTTCTCTTATGTATTAATGTTCACACTACAGTTTTATGAGCAATACCATATCATAGCAGTGCATAATTGTGCTACGTATTTTATTTTTGGAAGAAAGTCAATTTTAAATGGCGTTTGAAAGGGTAACACATTTTTCAAAAATGGAATAAAACAAAAGAAAAATGAAAAAAATATTTAGCAATAAAAAACAAAATTAATTGTTATTATAAATCACTTGGTTTACTGTGGGAAAATTACATGGATTACTGTTAGAATATAGTAGAATATTTTGATTTTTACAAATCCACTGAACCTAAGCATTTTTAATACATTTTGAAAATTATTTAAAAATGTGTTCAAAAATGGATTTAAAATTGGCCTTTTACTTTCTTTTACGTAAGTAAAATAAAGTATAGTAATCATGAAAATTTTCGACCTTGAGATTATTGAAGATTTATCTGTTTTGAGGTCCCCTGAGTCCGAAAAAGTGAGTTTCGAAATGATGTCTGTCTGTCCGTCTGTCAGTCTGTGTCCTCTCTACAGCCCAGATGGCTTAACCAATCCAGCTGAAACTTCAGATTTAAGCTTTTTTGATAAATTGGGAGGTCCCAGTGAATTTTGCTCCAAATCGGTCAACCGGAAGTAGCCACTCCCGTGGGGCAGAAAATTTGTTTTGCAAATATCTGAAAAAGTATAAGGTTTACAAAAAACTACTAAAATAAAATGTTTCCAAAAACTAAAAGTAAAAAAAAATAAACAAAAAAAAAATTAAAAATTAAAAAAAAAAAAAATTTGAAAAAAAAAAAATTTAAAAAATTTTATAAAAAAAATAAAATTGATGTGTGGCCAACACATTTCTTCTACGAACAGGGAATTTTGAGACACCAATTACGCAAACTTCTTACAAAGGCCCCTATGTGATATGTAGTGAAAATTGGGCCCCTCGTTTTTGTACTTTCGCATGAAGATAGAGCCTTGAAATTGAAATATATGTTTAATCACATCTTTCGAAACCTGTCTGCAAAATATGAGCGGCAGCCTTTTCTTCGTTTTCCAGAAACTGAATTTTTACTAGACCAATTTTTACATGTGTAAGCATAGGAAAGCATAGAACAATGGCATTTTACATATGTTCGCATTGAGATACAATTTTGATTTTTCACATATATGTTATATAAGAATCGTAGAACAACATACTAAAAATTCTCTAGCAGCCCCTTCTTTGTTCGCATACAATTGGACTAAAAAAATTATTTTTATGCAAGAGATGTCAGATACACATTACACATTACTCTCAATCTCAATCAGTACAATTTGGTTCATAACTTTTATGTTTATATAACAATCACATATATAACAGACTATACAACTCATTGGAAAATAGACCAATCAGATAGTTCAATTTAACACAACTAGTGGTGTTTCGGCCACAAACAAGTAAATTATATTATGTTATAATCATATCATCCATGAATATAAACAAACAATTAATATTTTTGACATTTCGCAAAAATGAGTTTATTTGGTGCAGTTTTTATTTGGTTGTGTAATATATTTGGTTGATTCGTTGTATAGTCTTAACGTATACAACTCTAGCTTCGAAAATCATCTGAATATACAGTTGCGGGCTCGATGTGTTACCTAGGAAACACATCTCGTCCTCTTAACTGTATATTAGATTATTTTCGAACCTCTTGTTGTATACCTACTGTTGTATAAATCGTATTTCAAGTCTTGTTTTGAGTAATATAACTTGTGTGTAACATAATCTTTAATACTTTTACAATTCGTTAACTTGTGTGTTCATCATCATTAGAACTGTTTGACTTAACACTAATGGGTCCAGAAGGTAAAATGTACTTTTTATATTTATTTTGCATGTAATCTCATAAAATTGTTTATTGTAGTTGAACGATCTCATATTCTCTGTCGCATATGTAAGTCACGCATATTGAAATGGCGAGGAGTTTGCACTTTAGGAGCACCTTCTTTATGGATAAATGTTACTACATACTCAAAAAGCGTAGGAAAGTCATATAATCCAAATAGTTATGCCTGTTTGAAGTGTCATTCAAGATTAAAGTTCAAAAGATATCACTTACTGCCTGGTAATACAGCTGAGGGTAATACTGTGGACAATAATTTGCATAATTATGAAATGGATATAACTCCTGATAGTTCTTGTTGCACTACATCTTCAGAGATTGATTTCCAGGCTTCAACCATGAATAGTACAACTTCATTTTCGACATTAGAAAACACAAGTACTGAATCTCAATCTGAATTTACATCTGAATTTCTCAGTAGTCAAGCTTCTGTAACGTCAAGCAAAGTTTCTTCTGTTCCAAGAAATGGAATTATAGTCAATCTTCCTAGCTGCTCTGGTACACAGAGAATCGATATGTGGAAAAGAAAGAAAATTGTTATTCCAATGAGCAATAGATGCTGTCGCTCACATTTTGACAAAAATGGCTTGTTTAATAAGAAGACTTTAGAATCATTAGTTGCAACTAAAGAAACAATAGTATTGTCCGCTGAACATATTACAGCCACATTAGGTGGCGAGTCAGTAACCATCAGGGCCGTAAAGGGCTGTCCCCAAGGAGGTGTACTATCTCCTCTTTTATGGTCATTGGTTAATGATAGACTGCTGATCCTCCTGAATAGCCATGGGTTTGATGTCCAGGGCTATGCGGATGACGTGGCTATCGTGATTAGAGGCAGGTTTGATGAGATCATCTCTGATCTCATGCAAAATGCGCTCAACTTGATATGGCAGTGGTGTGACAAGGAAGGACTTAGTGTCAATCCAAACAAAACTGTCATTGTCCCTTTTACGAGGAGGAGAAAGCTCTCGCTTGTAGCTCCCTCGTTAAACGGTACTATTGTTGCCTTTTCCAAAGAGGTTAAATATATAGGGGTTATCCTGGATCATAAACTGAACTGGGAACAACATATACAAAAAATTCAAAATAGAGCCACAAAGGCTTTTTGGGCCTGTCAGAGACTCTATGGACGTATTTGGGGACTACAACCAAAAATGATCTACTGGTCATTTCTAACAATTATTAGGCCTATGATCACTTACGCATCGCTAGTGTGGTGGCCTAAAACTCAACAAAGGACAGCGCAAACTTTATTGAATAAGGTTCAGCGTATGGCCTGCATTGGGGTTACGGGCTCAATGAAAACATGTCCGACCGCAGCAATGGAGACACTCCTAGGACTAATTCCATTGCATCTGCATGTAAAAAAGGATACTGCTACTATGGCCCTTAAGATGCAGGCGGAGGGTAACATCAAACCAGGCAATATGGTGGGCCATCTGGAGATCCTTAAGGAGTTTCAGACAGACCCCACTATAGGAATGCCTTCCGACTGTATGCCAGCCAAACTGGATTTCCACAAACCATTTTGTGTTAGATTACCTAACCGGGAGGAGTGAAGTACAGGGGGACCATCCTTTGAGCGAGGGTCATTGGTGTGGTTTACAGATGGATCAAAAACGGAAGATGGGGCGGGGGTAGGAATACATGGGAGTGGAGTATCACTCTCGAAGTCCTTGGGTACCAATGCAACCGTCTTTCAAGCAGGAGTGCATGCTATAGAACTTTGTGCTAGGATAGGCATTTCTAAAGGCCTAAACGACGCAAAGGTTTATATAGTATCAGACAGCCAATCGGCCTTAAAGGCTCTTAGGTCTTTTACCATTGAGTCAAGGCTGGTATGGGATTGTCTGAAGGTTATTAAATTGCTGGCAAGCTCAAATAAGGTAACACTTGTTTGGGTGCCAGGCCACACTGGAATTGTCCGAAACGAGGCAGCTGATGTCCTCGCCCGCGAGGGATCTGCCTTTCCATTAATTGGACCAGAGCCCTTCTGCGGCGTCTCTAAGGGGCACCATAGGGCAGCAGTTAAACGCTGGGAGGATGTGCAAAAGTTCTCTTACTGGCGCGGAATTCCAGGTTTGCGACAGGCGAAGGAATTTATTTCACCTTCGTCGGCCAGGGCCAAGGAATGTCTCGTACTTAGGAAACCTGAGTTGAGGCTGCTTACCGGCTTCCTCACAGGTCACATCCCCTTAAGGTATCACCTAAAGAAAATGGGCCTAAGTTCGACGGATAGATGTCGCTTCTGTGACATGGAAGCGGAATCAGCGGAACATGTTCTGTGCCATTGCCCAGCCATTTTCTGCAAAAGGTTACAACACCTAGGAGGGAGAGTAATGAGCCCGGATGGTATGCACCATATACCGGCCGGCAGTATTGTAAGGTTCATTAAGAGCCTGAATATTGACTGGACGGCTCATTAAGTAGGGTCCATGCACAAAAGATCTTTTAGGTCGCAGTGCGGGGTGGCTTGAACGCCCACATGGCCCTCAACTAATAATAATAATAATAATAATTGTCCGCTGAAGATATTGAAGAATTTTTCAATGCCGTTTACTTTAGTAAGGCCAACTCATACTCTAAAATCGATTTCGACAACGGCTCTCCAATAACTCCATATAATTATCAGAAATTCACTGGGATTTCACAAAAAAATTTCGATTGCCTTCATGCTTTTGTAAAGCCACACATCAGAAATAGTTGCAACAGATTTACGAGAAATGCGTTAGGAATATTCCTAGTAAACTTGTCACAGGAATTTTTGGCATATTTATTCAATGTATGTAGATGGTCAAGCAAGAGTGTCTGCAATCTTTGAATCTGTTCGAAAAGCTTTGGATGAGCATTTTGTCCATCTTCATTTAGGTTATAATCATCTATCACGAGAAGATGCAATGAAACATCAAACTAAAATGGCTCATAAACTTCTGGGTGCAGATGAAAATTCTATTGTAGTTATCATTGATGGTACTTATCTATATGTTCAAAAGTCATGTGATCAGGAGTTACAATTATTGACGTATTCCAATCATACATACAGAAACTTATTGAAGCCCATGATTTTGGTTTTCCCTGACGGATACATTCTTGAGGTTGAAGGTTTGTTTTTGCAAACAACGACAATAGCGATTCAAAAATTTTAGAATACTTGATTTCTACCCCTTATGGATTTAAAAAATATTTCTTAGAGAATGATGTTTTACTTCTCGATCGTGGGTTCAGAGATGTCATAGAAAAGTTGAAATTGCTAAAACTTAATCCAATAATGCCTCATTTACTAACCAAGGGACAAAAGCAGTTTTGCACAAAAGATGCTAATGAGTCCAGAGCTGTGACTATGAATCGATGGATAGTGGAAAGTGTGAACAGCAGAATCAAAAAATACAAGTTCTTTGCTTCAACTATTGAAGTCACTTATTTCCCCAAGCTGTCATCTTTAACTAAAATTCCTTGTGCCTTACTGAATGCATACAGTCCTCCTATGTTTATAGAAAACGAAAATCATGCACGTTATGCATAGAAGGCAATTAGCAAAATGAATGATGACAATTCTCTTCAAAAGAAGATTGAAGAGCTAGGCCTTGAAAACAAACGAATTTGTTGGGAGGAGGCTACTAATCAGATTCAAGACTTTCCATGTTTATCAGAAGAAGAAATTAAAAATCACTTTAGGTATGTATCAGTTAGACCAAGGAAAATGATATACTTATGAACACATGAAGGCAGATTCTAGTTACAAGATCTTTATACATAACGAAATGAAGAATTTGATAAGACGCAAAATTGAATTCGTTTTTCGTCAACTCGGATTCATCAGTTATGGTTAGAATTCTTTCCTAATGGTAGTGGAGCCGAATCAATTTTAGGATATTACTGTAAGTGCAAAACTGGGAGCAGAGTTGTCGGTACATGCAGTCATATAACTTCAGTGATATGGTATTTGGGCTACGCAAGACACAACCCACATGTATTATCAAAGCACCGCAAAGGTCTAGCAGATAATATTATAAATGCTATGAATTCTGGTTGTCAAATCTCAGACTCCGATTCAGATTGAGTCTCTACATAACTTGTTCTAAAGTTACAATAGTTTAGTAAGGAATGTTTCTATGGATAAGTTTGTTTTGCTCCTTCCAAAATAATGTGAATTTTTTATGCTGCTTATTTTGGAATAAGGTTATTTCTGCGCTTATCCAAAAATTCTCCGGTAAAATAAAAACGATAATAAATGAAATACCAATTGAATACAATTTTTAGATTTTATATTAATAATGATCGCACTTCTGTTTGGCTTGGTAGTGTGCAAATTAATTATACAGTCAAGTACTAAATGATAGCCGCACTCCTAATTTAAGATTTATTTAATTTCAAATAAATTCTTTTAAAATTCTTCCTTTGCAAAAATAATACTTTTCACTTTACCAACTTAATTCTCTGCGGCGTCATGGAAAATTTATGGGTAACCCTCATTTAGTATGGTAATAAAAGATAGCCGCACACAATATTTTATTGTTTTTAATAGGAAATAAATATAAAAAGCACAGTTATAAAAATGATTTTTTATTCCAATTAATATTTTGTGTTTCGGCCATTGTTTTTAATTATTTCGAAAATTCGATTTGACATACTTTCGTACAAGTTTTGGCATATTAATTTGAAATATTAGCCAATTCGCGTTGTACTGATGACTTTAGTTCATGAACGCTGCTGTATTGTGTTCCTTCAGCATATACAACTCTGCTGAGTACACCCCATATGTTTTCGATGCTGTTAATGTCGAGTGACCTTGCTGGCTGTTTCAAAACTGGTATCTGAGCCTCCGTAAACCAATAATTTACTATCCCGGCGGTGTGTACGGCTGCATTATCCTGCTGGAAAATAAAGTTTGGGTCGCCATTTTGTGCATCAACAACTGGTAATGTTTCGGGATAGCATGGATTTATACCGGTTGCTGTTAAGACGACCGGACATAAACTTCACATCCATTCTTCCTCCATAGCCAATTGCACCCCAAACAATCAGAGATCCTCCACCTCGTTGACGCCTCGATAGCACAAGAAGTTCTTTTCAAAGGTCGTGAAAATAATATTGCCATTAATCAAGGCTATCCATATTCAATTTTTTTCGTCACTAAAAATAACGCGCTGCCACTTTTTCTTCCACGACATATGTTCCTTCGCGAAACGCAATTTGGCATCTTTATGATTTGATAACAGTTGTGGTTTTCTTTGTAATTTTTTGATTTGTATATTATCTGACTCTCTTAATACTTTCCTCACATTACAAATCTTTGTATTATCTCAAGCTTTTAACGCAATTTGTTGCACGGTGCCAATAAAATTAGAGACGTTTCGTAAAATTAACCGTTTTTCTCTATCAATAAGTTCCACTGGCCGGCGGCCTGCACTTTTATGCGAACCGTATAATTGCGAATTTTTTAAATAATTTAGCACTACCTTCTCACTCCAACTAATATTTTCTGCTATTAACGGATACTCATATTACTTTTCTTAATAACGTCAATTTATCAAACTCGTTCAAACTACCTTTTCCACCCATATTTAAAAAATAACAAAAATCGGAATAATATTTAACGGCTATAATACTTAAGCGGCTATCTTTTATAACCATACTAAATGGGGGTTCTCCAATTGTCCATGATCCCGCAGAAAATAATGATTTGTATTTGTGCACGCATTGGTAAACTGAAGAGTATTATTTTTGCATATATAGGAACAATTTTAAATGAATTTATTTGAAATGAAATAAATCTTAAATTAGAGGTGCGGTTATCATTTAGTACAGGACTGTACGTCACTGTAGTGTGCAAATTAATTATAATTCGCATAATTAGGCTAACATACACCATAATTACTGTTTGGAATATTTTTTTATTCAAAACAAAGCAATTTATTGAATTTAGAAAAATATAAAAATTATAAAAATGACAAATGCATAAAACTGCTGTAACACCCTGTAAACAAGTGGGAGGGAGTTGCGAAATATTTTTGCAATTATAAAACAATATACTAAAGAACCACCAATCCTAAAAAGTCGCAAAAAATATTTAGAAATATCGAAAAATGATGTATATTCAATTATGTAATATTTGCATTCAAAACCGGAAGTGCGTCACTGTAGTGTGCAAATTAATTATAATTCGCATAATTAGGCTAACATACACCATAATTACTGTCTGGAATATTTTTTTATTCAAAACAAAGCAATTTATTGAATTTAGAAAAATATAAAAATTATAAAAATGACAAATGCATAAAACTGCTGTAACACCCTGTAAACAAGTGGGAGGGAGTTGCGAAATATTTTTGCAATTATAAAACAATATACTAAAGAACCACCAATCCTAAAAAGTCGCAAAAAATATTTAGAAATATCGAAAAATGATGTATATTCAATTATGTAATATTTGCATTCAAAACCGGAAGTGCGTCACTGTAGTGTGCAAATTAATTATAATTCGCATAATTAGGCTAACATACGCCATAATTACTGTCTGGAATATTTTTTTATGCAAAACAAAGCAATTTATTGAATTTAGAAAAATATAAAAATTATAAAAATGACAAATGCATAAAACTGCTGTAACACCCTGTAAACAAGTGGGAGGGAGTTGCGAAATATTTTTGCAATTATAAAACAATATACTAAAGAACCACCAATCCTAAAAAGTCGCAAAAAATATTTAGAAATATCGAAAAATGATGTATATTCAATTATGTAATATTTGCATTCAAAACCGGAAGTGCGTCACTGTAGTGTGCAAATTAATTATAATTCGCATAATTAGGCTAACATACACCATAATTACTGTCTGGAATATTTTTTTATTCAAAACAAAGCAATTTATTGAATTTAGAAAAATATAAAAATTATAAAAATGACAAATGCATAAAACTGCTGTAACACCCTGTAAACAAGTGGGAGGGAGTTGCGAAATATTTTTGCAATTATAAAACAATATACTAAAGAACCACCAATCCTAAAAAGTCGCAAAAAATATTTAGAAATATCGAAAAATGATGTATATTCAATTATGTAATATTTGCATTCAAAACCGGAAGTGCGTCACTGTAGTGTGCAAATTAATTATAATTCGCATAATTAGGCTAACATACACCATAATTACTGTTTGGAATATTTTTTTATTCAAAACAAAGCAATTTATTGAATTTAGAAAAATATAAAAATTATAAAAATGACAAATGCATAAAACTGCTGTAACACCCTGTAAACAAGTGGGAGGGAGTTGCGAAATATTTTTGCAATTATAAAACAACATACTAAAGAACCACCAATCCTAAAAAGTCGCAAAAAATATTTAGAAATATCGAAAAATGATGTATTCCATTTCATGCAACTGGGCCCAAGCTTATCTATGGGGAAAATAGAAAATACGTTGTTTTGGGCCCAATTTACTATGCTTATCCTATAGGGTCCTTTATTATTTTTTATTACTTTCTTTTACATAAGTAAAGCTTAAATCTAAAGTTTTTGTTAGATTGGTTAAGCCATCTGGGCTATAGAGAAGACACAGACAAACAGATGAGCAGACAAACGGACAGACTGACAGACAGACATCATTTCGAAACCCACTTTTTCGGACTCAAGGGCCTCAAAACAGATATATCTTCATTAATCTCTTACATAATATTTCGGGTTCCAGGTCCCAGGTTCCGTAAAACAGAAAATTTATTTTACAAATATTTCAAAAATATACAATTTACAGAAAACATGAAAAAATAAAAACAATCTTAATAAAGTTTGCAAGAAATTTGCATTATAAAAGTTTCTTAAAATTCGCTGTTCGTAAAAGAAAGTCGTGTGTTGGCCACACCTCCATTTTTTTTATTCATTTTGAAAATGAATTAAAAAAAATGAAATAAAATTGTCTTTTTTTTGTTAAAGTTCCATTTTTAATTCATTTTTTCAATTTTCGATTTTTTGTCTAAAACAACTTTTTAATACAGATTTTATTTATTCAAAATGAATTAAAAATGGTTCCAATTCTTCATACTAAAATCACCATTTTTAATTCAATTTTGATGTACATTTTTAATTCAGCCTTTTTTAATTCGTGTAGCCTGCTGATTGGTGATAGCAATTTAAACCATTTTTTTTTAATTTAGTGAACTCTACAGAAATGTTGAAATTGAAATCATTGATTGTCAACCTCAATCTAATATTCCAATGCAAGATGCAATAGCGGATGTAATTAATGTGGAATCTACTCTGGTGGTGAAACCAAAAAAAACTGGAAGGTACCCTAATAACTGGAAGCAAAATGAGAGAAAAGTCAAAAGACAAAGTGGCCTAGAATATTTGGGTACTAAAGGCAACAAACAAGAAAGCAGGCAAGTAAAATCGGTTGGATGTCGGAATAGTGCCACATGCAATTTTAAATGTTCCCAATTAATAAACGAAAATGACCGCCACACGTTAAACCAAAATTTCTGGCGTCTGGATGATGCCAAAAAAAATCATTTTTATACTAAATTTATACGTTTATCAAAAAAATGCAGAACGCGGACCAAGAATGAAAATAGTAGACGATCAAACAGCTTCAAATATTTTTTTGAACTTCACAATGATGCAGGTGTGTCAGGAGTTTTTTACGAACACTCTCAATATTAATAAAGTCAGGATCTACTACTTCTTCAAAAATAACCAAAATGTTTCTGTGCCAAAGACTCCATTTAAAGGCAAATTTACTAAAAAAAAAAGTATTAGAATCAGAGATAGATCATGTCACCCAACACATCAAACAATTTCCAATTATTGACTCGCATTATTGTAGAGCATCATCTACCAAAAACTACCTAGACCCATCGTTAAACATCAGTCGCATGTATCATCTTTTCAAAGAAAAACATCCAGATTCAATGGTTAAATTTTGGAAATAACGAGATATTTTTAAACAAAAATTTAATTTAGGATTTCATTTACCTAAAAAAGATTTGTGTGATAAGTGTGAACTTTCTAAGTTGGTATCGAATCCGAATGAAACCCAGATGGGAGAGTTTGAAACTCATAAAAATAATAAAATGCAGTCGAAATTGGAAAGAGATAGAGACGTAATTGTATGCCAAAACAATCAAAAAATCAAAGTATTCAGTTTTGATTTGCAAAATGTTTTTCAATTACTCAAAGCCAATACCTCAAATTTTTTTTATAAAAGGAAGTTCTGCGCTTACAATTTGACTGGAAAATCTTTTGGCGACTTGGAAGTATATAACTCAATCTGGTAAGTATTAATAATATTATTATTATATAATAATAATAATATTATTAGTGGATTTGTTTTTGATAAAATTAATTTATAACATATTTATTTACAGGTATGAATCAATATGTGGGCGTGAAGGCACTCATATTGCTAACGCATTAATAAAAATGGTTAATCGCTTTGTAACTCAAAACCCTGATATGGAACGTATAATTATATGGTCAGATAGTTGTGTGCCACAAAATAAGAACTGCATTATGACGTTTGCCCTGCAATACTTTTTAAATAATGCACATACTTCCCTGCAAATCATTGAGCAGAAATTTTTGGAAGCTGGCCACAGCAACATACAGGACATAGATGCAGCCCACAGCGCTATTGAGCGGTATTTTAAACACAAATATATTTACTCACCAATTGGCCTTGTGAAAGAATTTGTCGAACTGCCAGTAAATAAACAAAAATTTGTAGTATTACAAATGCAGAAGTCTGATTACTACGATTATCATACTGCGGCATATCAACTAAATTACAGCTGCGGCAAAAATAATAGTAGTGAATGAATCAAGATTATTCAATACAAACTGCCTTGAAAACAAAGCATAGTTTTTAAAAAATGTTGTTTTCCAAATTTCCATTATTTATTACATAATAAAAAAATAATATCATAATTTTGTTTAAAAGTATGAACAATTTGAATATGTTGCAATTATGATGTAGCACTACTATTATTTTTGCCGCAACTGTATAAGAAAATTCCGTTTACAAAGATAAAACATCTTATTTATGAGAAGGATTCTCCATATATAAAATTCCGAAATAGTTTTGTTAGTGAATTTCAAACAGTTAAAATATCACCAAACTTGAGAAATATAAAAAATTGGCCATTAGTATCGCCTCTAGCAACGATTAGTAGCTTATCCGTAGATAAAATCAAGGATATTAGAGGCATGCTTGTTTATATGCCTTCAGTCGACCAGGAATTTTATCGGAATGTAATAAGCGTAAAGCAAAACTGTGCAACTACAAATCCTAAAACCACAACTAGGGCCAAAGACCGAAAAAAGAAATAGATTGATGAAATTGATTGATTGAATAATTTAATTCGTTAGTCATACTAAGCATGAATTGCTAACTACATAGGTGCTTAAACGCAAATGAATTGCGCTAATTTTTAAGTTTTTATATATATCAGGGGTACAAATTGAAAATGCGGGATTGATAACAGATGGCGTTACTAACGCTATACGCATCAGGCAGTACTGTGACTATGTTCATGTCAAAGCTACGTCTTATAGCTTTAATTTTCAGTATGTGTCAATTTGTCGCAGTGTCAAATTCATAGTTTTTTTGAGCTGTCAATATGTCGAGTTTCGTGCCAACAAAACAGCATTTGCGGGAAGTTTTAATTTACTTCTTTAATTTGAAGAAAAGTGCTGCTGAAGCACATCGATTGGTCTCCGAGACTTATCCGAGTCATGTTCCATCGGTTTCAACGTGCGAGAGATGGTTTGTGCGGTTTAGAAGTGGTGATTTTGACGTTGAGGACAAAGAGCGGCCGGGCCAAGTGAAAAAGTTTGAGAATGCTGAATTGGAGGCAATACTCAATGAAGACTCGTGTCAAACTCAACAAGAGCTCGCAGATTCATTGGGAGTGACACAACAAGCCATTTCCCATCGTATAAAAGCCCTCGGAATGATCCAAAAGCAAGGACATTGGGTGCCGTATGAGCTGAAGCCGAGAGACGTCGAGCGCCGTTTTTTTGCATGCGAACTGCTGCTCGAACGGCAAAAACGGAAGGGTTTTTTGCATCGCATTGTCACTGGTGATGAAAAGTGGATCCGTTACGATAACCCGAAGCGCAAAAAATCATATGGTTACCCCGGCCATGCATCATCATCGACGGCCAAACCAAATATTCACGGCGCCAAGCTCATGCTCTGTATTTGGTGGGACCAGCTGGGTGTGGTGTATTATGAGCTATTGAAATCGAACGAAACCATCACAGGAGCACTATACCGAACTCAATTGATGCGTTTGAGCCGCGCACTCAAATAAAAACGGCCACAATACGAGCAAAGACACGACAAAGTAATTTTGCAACATGACAACGCTCGGCCACATGTTGCAGCGCCGGTCAAAACATACCTACAAACGCTGAAATGGGAAGTCTTACCCCACCCGCCGTATAGCCCAGACATTGCTCCTTCCGATTACCACCTTTTCCGATCGATGACACATGGCCTAGCTGACCAGCGCTTCCATTCTTACGAAGAAGCCCAAAAATGGGTCGATGACTGGATAGCAGCCAAGCCGGCCGAATTTTTTCGCGACGGTATCCGTAAATTGCCAGAAAGATGGGAAAAAGTTGTGGCTAGCGATGGACAATACTTTGAATAATTCATTTGTTACCATTTTTTCAGAATAAACGTTCAAAAATAGAAAAAAATCCCGCATTTTCAATTTGTACTGATATTTTTTAATAAAAAATGATTTTAATAGATAATTTCGACGAAAAAATGCGTTTTAATTAGTTTTCGTACCCATGTAAACATTTATGTTAAATTAGTAAACAATTATTAAAAAGGTTTATTTTTATAAAAGTGCATATATAGACAATAATTCAAAACCTACAATAGTAAGGACGTAGACAAACGTTTTGTATGACATAGACAAAATTTCGACGAAAATTCATCGACAAATGGGACATAGACAAATCAATTTTTTCTTTTAATACAAATAATGGTAAACTTTATGAAGTTAGAGTTGCAATTTTTTGCAAGTATAAAACATATTGGGTCAAACTTCATTCACGGTTCCCCAACAACAGGGTAAAGTGGAGATAGACAAAAATAATTCTACAGCGACGATATGTTTGTGATATTTAAAAAACCTGGGTTGGGCTCTGGTGACAAATTTTCGAAAATTATCAATTTCATATAAAACGATGGACGGAAGCGCTGCTACACTATGCCAATTAACACGCAATATTAGAGATGTTCCCATATTGTGACTATATAAGATAAAAGACTGCATTTAAAAAGTGTTTTTTTATAAATTAAATTTAAACAATCAAATATCTTTTTAAATTTACTTATTTTCTGTTATTTATTTTATACGAGTAGAAATATAATGATAATTACACTAATGACTATTACACACTTTTGGATTTTCCACTTTTTTGTGTAAATACCACTTTTCTGTTAATATGTGTAGCTACACTTTTCTGTTAATGTTAAGTTCTTCACACCGGTGATGAATCGTCGCTCAGCATTGAGAAAATCCAAGCTTCAGTTGTCATGTAGCAAAGAAATTGTATTGTCTTGTGACAACTATTTTCAATATTGCTCACTAATAAATTTATATAAGTTAAATATTTTTAATTAAATAGTAAAGATTTGGTATTAATAGATAAATATTAATTTAATTTAGTTTTCAGAGATGCCCGTGAAATTTTTTTGAGCCGTATTCGTAAATAGCCTATTAAGATACAGTATAATTGAATTATCGGTGCATTGTGGGTGTTGGTGCAACCGTTGATTGAATTTATTATACTTAAGGTCATTTTACACGATGCGATTTGCTTACAATATTTATTGTACAATAGGGGAAATAAATCGTATACAATTTTCCCCGTAATTTTGATGAGATCTGAATTTCTCGTTGTCTACACCGTCCAACTAAAAATTGAATGAGCTTCCCAAAAAAATTAGAATAGTGGTTTAATTTTCTATTGATTCAGAATGAAAAACCAAACAAATTTAATGTTTATCGGGTTATGCGCAATTACGATTGCAATTATTAAAAACAGAAAATTAAAGCGGTATAAAATTAAAAATAGTACGATATAGGGAAGGAACTGGCTACAAGACGAGATTTTGGAGAAAAGGAGGTTCAAGGTCTCGTTTTTAATGAATTAAGATTAGATGGTCCTAAAATGTTTAAAATTTTTTTCAAAAATTACTCCTTCTTATTTGAAAATATTATGAAAAAGCGTAAAATCACAAATACAACATCAACAAGACGCAATTTTAAGGTAGCTGTCAAAAATATTGTACACACATTTTATGAAAATGCGGTTGGCTGCAATTTCAACACAATTTACATGCAATTTGATTTTTGGACGTTTACACTACACGATTCCCATGCAGCAAAATATTGTACAACAAATATTGTATGCAAATCGCATAGTGTAAAATGACCTTTAGATAGTATCACTGCGGAATACAACAACAACTTAAATTGTTGGTTTCATCTTTCACATGGCCAACGAAGAGCAAATCAATATTGGCTTTGGTTTAAAAAGAACAAAGAGAGGTTTCAATAAAACAATGCAGCTAGAAAGGAATAAAAACAATTTTTGGTTTGTTTAGTTTTTATTATACTAACACTAAGCCAAAAAAAAATCATGCTTTATAAAAAAGTCAAATGTTTTACTCTTTCTTTCACAAGCAATAAAGAAATACAAAATCAAATGTTTCACTCTTTCTTTCATAAGCAATTAAGATTAGTTTATTATTCAACGAGCATATAATGATAGCTGTTATTCACGAAGATGAAGTTTGCCGACACGAGCCGATAGGCGAGTGTCGTAAATCATCTGAGTGAATAACAGCCATTATATGCGAGTAGAATACGATACTTTGTCCACGACTGACAAATATTATTATGTTTTATAATCAAATCCTTTAAATACTCTTCAAATAATTTTCGACGACATTTTGACGTCACTAGATTGTATTTGACGCGTACAATAGTCAAACCAAACAAAAGTCGTGATCTCCTTAGTTTCACAAAATATTTCAACAAAATTAGTTTCAATTTTGAAGTTTTAATTACATAATTTGTATACTTACTCGTATAATTAGTAATATACAACCGACACGACATGATCTCTTCGTTGGAGAAAAAATAGTATGTGTTATTCGGATTAAAAGTGACTTTGTTTGACTCGCAATATTTGCTTTTGCTCGGCTACGCTGCGCTTCGCCTCGCATGCAATGACACAATGTACTATTTCCTTAAAGTTTCAAAAAAATTAAAAAATTAAATATTAACACGTTGAAGCTCAATTTACAATAGTATGTTGTATAATATTTCACTAATATCGATATCCTAAAGAAAATGTATAAACCAATGCTTCAAGATGTTTAAAGCAAACGAAAAGTAAAAACAATTGTATCACATGTGTTGTTTTTATTTGTTTTAAGTAGCCTCCTTTTTATTGTATTCAGTTGTTTTTTTATCAAACGTGAGTAAAGTGGCGACCAGCGAAAAATTATAAACTTAAAAATTAAGAATTAACAAAACTTAAAAGTGCGATAGATAGAATTTCTGTCTTCTCGCCCAGCGAAAAATTAACGTCACTTAACAAATTTAACGAATCTTCGTTAAATTAGATCTGTCACTTAAAAAAAATTAAGAATGCGCGGTTTTGCGTCCAAACTTAAGAAATAAATGTCAAAGCCAAAAAAATGTTGATGCGATTTTTTATTTCATGGCTTTTATTTTTCATTTTTTATTCATTCATTTCAGTTTTATTTTTCTAGGTTTAACAGACTGAAATTAATTTATTTGTTGATTTAACAACATCTTTCTAATGTACTTTTTCCTAAAAGGGTAAAACATGTGATCATTTTCTGCTCGCAAATTATGTAGCCTCATTTTGTATTGCACGTAAACAATAACAATTTGTAATTTAATATTTTTTATTTTGTTTGTGTGTAGGTTTGGTTCCTTTATTAAGTTTATAATTTTTCGCTGGTTCGAATGTCAAAAAAAATTAAGAAAAATTAGTGTCGTTAAAATTCCTTAATTTATAATTTTTCACTGGTTGAGCCTTAACATTTTCCAATATTCATAATTAAATTGTGGAACGAAAGCAAAAACAAAACACACGAAAAAATAACGAAAACCGAATGATACACCCATTTACACCAATATTAATACAAATATTATAAGGAAAAAATTATTTTGCAGTTTCTAAGCTGCTAGAAGAGCTAAAATAGTTTCAAACAATTTTGTCTCTATTTATAAGCGACAGTGGAGACGTTACTCGATCGTATATTATAATAATAAATTCTAATAATAGGTATTATTTTCCTGTTTCCAGATAGGTAGAAAATAGCTGATTAGTTTAATTTTAGGGCTAATAATTTATTTTTAATTTTTTATTTTAATTTTATTTTAAATTTAGTTGCAGTGTATAAATAACTAAATAACTGGCTCACGATACCTGTAAAATAGAACAAGCGTTGTGAATTTAAATCGTAGTTTAGTTATTTTAAGTTTTAAGCTTTCTCTTAGAAGTTTCAGCTAAGTATTGGGGAGTCTTCATATTCTATTTCATAAAATAGTAATTTTTTGTAATATTAATATATTGTGTTTTATTTATTTGTGTATTTTGTTCATTAATGTCTATTAATTAAAAGGGGTCTCTTCATTAATCTACTAATAAATAATTTAATTTTCAGAATATAACATAGCTCCTGTATTAATCATTATTATAGGGATTAAGATTAATCCGAGTTTCACAATTAAATTTTAAATTTTAGATTGGACCAACCCTCCAGGATTAACATGACGTAGTAAATAAGTTATAGTTTAGAAATTGTGTTGTCCTGTGCTAACTATTTTACTATATATTTACTAACTATCGATCGCTTTCGCTTAGGTGTCTTTAAACGGGTCGAGTCTCTCCCAACTAACAATCCTATCCTATCCTTCGGGTTTGTATATGTAAACGGGTGTACAGTGGGTCCGGCGTATTCCGGGACCCTTGATATAATGCTTGGCTGTGCATGCTTATCAATCAATCAATCAAAAATAACAAATAATTTATTATGGCTAAATTTTACATTTTATCGCACGTAACTTTTTGCTAGTTTTCTCGTAAATTTCATTTACATACATATTTCCATTTTAATTTTAAAATGAAATCTGCATTTTCCAAAAATTCTAAAATTAATTTAAACTTTTTAATTTTAATTTAGTTTTTCATATTTTTCCTACTACATTTTGTTTTAAAAGTATGTGCCATAACGAAATTCATACCACATAATAATTGTTCATGCTTTACAGCCCTGTCGACTTTAATTTATATGCGATTTTTACTTGCACTTTATCGCGATAAATTAAATTAGAATTTTTTGTTATGGTGGTACAACCGCGATTTCACATTAAGTAGCATGCATGATTATTGTATAAACAAAAGTAATCAAGTTATAACTAAGTTAAATTTAAAATTAATTTAGTTCAGTAAAAACCAGAGTTCAAACAGTGTAGTAATAAATTTTTAATGATAATTTTTCAAACTATCCAATTCGGAAATTCCTGACAGGTAAACAAAGTTCCTTAAGCTAGTTGTTTCAAATTCAATGTATATACTGCCGGTTTGAAAATAACGAATTTTTTTAAACAAACCGTACAATGAGCGTATTCAGGTAAGCAAACTGTTGGTAACATATTCGGTACAATCAACACGTTGAGACATGAACGAACATGATCAAAGCAACCTAGAATATACAAAGACATTGTTCTAGAAAACTGAGCTTTTTTAAAGGAATTAGGAACGAGGAAAAAAACAAACTTTGCATAGTAAAACACATAAAACATTTGCGAAATCACTTTTTTCCTAAGACAAATTTTTAAATAAAAACGTTACAAATTCTTAATTTTGATCTCACTTTCTTATAATATTTGATTTATTTAAACCAAAATTGCTAAAATTTTCATACCAACAGCATTCTGGTCAAATTGTGTGGTTAGTAAGTCCAAAGACATTACACAGATGACATTGGTGGCAGTACAAATTTGATAAAATCGCAAAAAAAATTTCCACCAGTTCAAAAACTGTAGGAAAATCAAAACAAAATCCCAAAGTATTAAGAACGTGTGATAATTTTGTGATTAAATAATTTTTTTTCGTATTTTTCTGTAAAAAATTATAGACTCTGATGTACACTAGTAAAACTAAAGATAAGGGCTAGCGGTCAAGAGGTTAGTAAAGCAAAATTCACACTGCTGGAAACTCTTCTAGACGGACGAAGTTTATCATTAGCCATAGCAAGGCAAATGATGTAATTTCATTATGATGCTTCACATTGGAAGCGATTAATGAACCTGAGACTCGGAGTAAGTGTGTATGAAATTTGCTTTTCGCAAGAGAAATTAAGTTTTACATATACTTATATAACTGAGTCTATGGAGTTCAGATATGTATGTGTCTGAAAAGTTCTTAGTGAACTTTACTGATGGGGTGATTCACTAAGATCACTTAACCCCAAAGTCACAAATTTAATACTTTTTATCATTTTTTTTATCTACTTTTATAACTGGGGCACCTCCCCGTGGTGAAGGCGGGCAACGGGTCCTCCCGGCTAAGTTCCCAGGTGCGGGACAATGCCTTCATGGCAAAGGATGGTAAAAAGAAGTTTTCGATGCAGGGGAGGGATACCCCAGTATCGGCGGCTGGTCAGGGTAGAAAAGCGGGCCCGCAGGCGTCGTCATCATGTCACCGTAGCGCTTCATTGGTTGGTGACTTGGCCTCTGGAGAGTTTAGGGCTACAAGAAAAACTCACGTTTGCGTTCAATGTTTTCTGTTACGTATGTGGTAATTTTGAAATTTTAAAATATCGCAAAAAAATATCTGAAGTATGTAAAAAGCTTTATTTTGATATTTTAATATGTCAATACTTCACGAAGATAAACCATGGGTTCCTAAAAAGATTTGCTGCCCTTGTCTCACTATGATGAGCCGGTATAAAAAATGTAAAAATAAACATAATTTTAAATTCAAAGTTCTTACAATATGGCAAAGGCCCAAATCAAAACAAAACTGTTATTTTTGCAAAATAGAAGTGAACGGTTTAAACTCTAAAAATAAGTCTAAAATAAAATATCCAGGCGTATCTTCAGTTACAAGACCAATTGTTTCTGCAAAATCGAGTAACAACATGAACAGCACAAATTCTTCGATAGTATGTAGATGATGATGACCAAATGGAAATTGATAGCCAGGCAGAAAGTTACATGGAAGTTGATAATGGTAAAGAGGAGGAAATCGGAGAAGTAGATTCTGATTCTGAAACCTGTTCGGAAGGTAGTGATGGGGAATACAAGAGTAACCGACGAAGTAAAGGTCCACAACTTGTTGATCAACTATCATTAAATAATTTTACAAAAAATATAGGGGCCTCAAAAGATATGGCAGAGTATATTGCTGCAGAATTTAAGAAGGGTGGTTTTCTCAAAAAGGTACCAATTCATCTTTTTACAGAAATAGAGAGAAGGATTTCAGGAAATATTATACTGTAAGTGAGGACCAATCATTGGTTTATTGCACAGATGTTCAGGGACCATAATCACTGGTACTTCTACATAACGGCAACACCTATGCCTGTGTCCCTATATAGCCTATTCTACTAAATTAAAAGAGGAATACGAAACAATAAAGTATGTTTTAGGTATAAAATACAAGGAGCATAACTGGCAAATATGCGGTGATCTTAAAATCATTACTATGATGTTAGGACAGCAGCCTGGATATACAAAATAACCATGGTTTCAATGCTTATGGGATAGTAGAGACCGTGATAATCACTATTAAAAAAATGATTGTGAACTTAGAAAGAATTTAGATAAAGGAAAATGTTTAATGAAACAGTATGTGAAAGCCTTAGATAAGAAGAGTGAGTGTTTTACATATTTAATAAGACAATTTCCCAATAAAAGCGAAGCAAAATTAAAAGAAGGCATTTTGGATGGGCCTGAAATTCGGAAGATGTTCCGGGATGAGAATTTTACATTAAAGGTTACGAAAATAGAAAAGGCCACTTGGCTTAGTTTTCGTAATGTTGCTGAAAAGTTCCTTGGAACACAATAAGAGCCCTCATTATGTAAATCTTACGAAAAAAATGGTAGAAAATTTCGAAAAAATGGGATGCCTAATGAACTTGAAGCCTAATTTCCTAAATTTACATCTGGATTATTTTCCTGAAAACTTAGGTGATTACAGTGAAGAGCAAGGTGAACGTTTTCACCAAGATTAAAAGGAGATGGGGAGGAGATACTAGGGTAGATGGGTCGTAAATATGTTAGCAGACTATTGTTGACTGTTAAAACGAGAAACTACAACAGAAGATAAAAATTATTGTCGAAACCAACTTCACAGGTCATTTGAGGAAAAAAAGACTCGTTATCACCGTAAGAAATAGAAAAGGACCCTGTACCAAAGACATAAGTGATTTATGATTTTTGAATCGTTCTAAAATCAATTAAATTATGTTCTGTACATACGTATATAAAAGCACAACATATCTGGGGATCGATAGCTAACATATAGATTCGGCTTATAGTGTGTAGTTTTATTCTCCCCAGAGGCAAAATCATCAACTAAAAATTACCTGCGGTCACATATTGACACCGCTAATACAGTATATCTTCCAAGCATTTTAAATTTATTTATATGTGTTGTGAAATGATAAATTGTCATATCCTAATACTGGTACACCGTTACAAGGGTCAAAATATAACCATATGGTGAAGGGGGATGGGGAGATAGGAAAATAAAAACTACTTTTTATTTGCTATATTCGGTTTCAGTACTCCAAAAAAGTAAAATGAATTATTTATTTTGAATTTGTATATAAAGTAAAATGTTGACCCTTTGGGGGTGTGCTGGGGGTTTCTGGGGCGAAATCTAAGGGTGATGAGTAAATCATGACCTCAGAATCGTTCTTAGCACACCGAAAAACGTAGAATGAGATATTTATCTTGAATTTTTATATGATTTGAGAATTTGACCATTTGGGGGAGGGGCTAGGGTGTGCTGGGGCGAAATCTAAGGGTGATGGGTTAGTTCTGACCAAATATTCGCTTTTAGCATACCGAAAAACGTACCAGAAGGTACTTCACCTTTCTGTATCAGGACTTTTTTTTTTGAGTGCCTGTGTAATGATGTAAAAAAATTGGGTCTATCCGACTCTCGGACGACACTTTTCCAATAAAGCATCCGTTAAAGACCACCAAACCAAATACAAAATAACCATTCGAAAATACAAAATAATACACAAACAATACAAAATCAGAATTAACGTTAATTATCATTTGTTACCGAGTCCCACTTCCTTGTCATATAGCATTTCAATTTATTTATCTGCCAGCTCTCCTAAACCTGCATTTCATAGTAATATGCTATTAAGAGTTATACTTATACGACTTTAAATACCAAGAGAATTTATTACTTAGAAATAATACCACCTTTAAAGGCGATTTTATGAAAGCAATTCACAAATAAAGTATCGATCAACATGTCGTTGAAATTTCAATCATTAAAATGTCATAAAATGTCAATAAAACGTCACAGAAATGTCACTAGAGCGTATTTACACTTGGTCTCATGAATCCGGATTCTCTGGTTTCAAAAATCCCATCGCCGTTTACACAAGGATTCATGAATCTGGTTTCATTTAATACATTTCTATGTATGTGTATGAATCTTTTTCATTTAATAAATGCTTTCCAACTGGGAATTATATGTCCTTGAGAATTTTTATATTTCATTTTTGTTTGTGTTAGTGCGATGAAACCCGAGAAATACAAAAATATTGGTTTAAAAATGAATCCCAAACATGACTGCAATAAAACCGGATTTGTAGGTAAAAGGGGGAAATACGAAGAAAGAATCCGGATTCATGAGACCAAGTATAAATACGCTCTATCAGAAATATTAATGTCATAGAAACGGGAATTACTTGCTATATTTAAAAGCTCACTAGATATAATTATTTTTAAATGTTGACGATATTATTTGCAATCAGCGAAGAACTTTAAGTAAATGTAAAAATTTAAATTTCATATTACACCGTATAATCTATTCATTTTATCTTAAAGCCACCTAGGGAACAATTGTTAGAATTTGCAAGGTGTATTAACTGTAGAATAATATTTCTTCGAAAAGTTTGACATTACCTCGGTAAACAGATAAACAAATTTATATTACTCCTTTTTATTAAAATAACCCCCACGCAATGCTTCAGTCGGCTTCAAATTTTGTGAACAAGTAGATGATGAATTCTCAAATTTATCACCAACATAACAAAAAAATCGTCGGTCCCACTTTTGAGAAAATCGGTTTGGCAGTTTTCTCTTCTACTGCAACCCCTTCTATTCTATGCTCGAATGGACCTAACAGTTAACATAAACTGCTTATTTCTAAAATACATCTTTGTACAAACTTTCGACCAAAACTATCAATATTTGTGAGAATGGAAGGCAAAACAAAAATAATAAAAATGTGCGACTGGAAGGACGGACGGACGGAAGGACGGACACGACATTTTTCTGAGCGGTGTTTCGGGGTCCTGGTAACCTAATTCGTCGAAATGTGAAAATCTGGAACAAAATTTTTTTCGCGATTACAATACTTACCCAATATAACTTCGTTATAGTGGGAAAAGTAAAAAAGGAAATTTACCGTTTAATTTTGTGTGGAATTTATTTTATGGGTGACTTTGACATATGTTCTAAGTGAGACCTGTTTTATGCGGTTCCTCTTCACCGCACAAAAACAGGTTTGATTGTATGTAATATTTTACATCGTCACTTGGAGCTTAAAAACTCATTTTTTACTTTGGTTTATCATGTATAACAGAGAAAAGTTGTACCACTAAAGAAGCTTCAAAAAATGTATGACCTATTGGTGATGAATTTTGCGACAACGAAATAAAGAATTAAAAAACAACGATAAAGTTTTGAATTTTTATTTAAATCAACTGATTTCTACGAAAGACAAAATTATAATAATAATAACAATATACAACACTGACTATTTATAAAAAATTTAAATACAAAAAAATTGGAAAATTTCCACTCATTTAGCTAGTCATAAAAAATATGTTTTTAATAAAATGTTGATCTCTTTTTGGTATCAGTAAAAATAAATTTGGTTTTCACTAATGATCCTACGTTTATTGGTATATCAATAAAACCAAAATTTTTAAGTTTATTGTTTTTTTGAATTAGGGTTCTTATTTTTAGTTTTATTGTTTGCAAGCCAACACATGTTTTATTAGTTATGAATTTCTCCATTCTCCCGCCCATGAAGTAATATTACTTCAAAACTTTTAGATAATATAGAGAAATTCATAATTGTAAACTTAAAAATGTTTGATGTTACTTTGAATTTGTCTAATTTATTCTAAAGGTAGTTTACAAATTTTACTTAAAGTGCGTTTTATTATCCCATTTTTTGTTCTTATATTAAATACGCGATTGATACCGTCTGATCCTGGGATAACTTCAACAATTTTACCCATTAACCATTGTGTTGTGGGTAGATTTTCATCAACAATTAGAACAAGGTCGTTTTCTTCAATGTTTGCTCGTTTGTCCCTCCATTTTTTTCTCTGCTGCAACGTATGTAGGTATTCTAAAGAAAATCTTTTCCAAAATGATTGAAACATTTTAGTGACGTTCTGTAATCTGGAAAGTTTGTTCGATGGTATTTCGGTAACATTTTCTTCAGGAATATTGTTTATTAAACCTCCGATTAAGAAGTGTGCGGGGGTTAACGGTGTTGGATCGTTCGGGTCTGTTGATAGCGCTGTAAGCGGTCTAGAATTCATAACTCCTTCAATTTGGATAACTAGTGTATTTAGTTCTTCATATGTTAATGTTGTGTGGGATGCGATTCGTTTCATGTGCGACTTTAAGATTTTTATAGAAGATTCCCACAATCCTCCGAAGTTTGGAGCTCGTGGTGGAATGAATTTCCACTTAATATCTTTGAAGTTGCAAAAATTAATTAATTCGTGTGCTTTAATTAATTGGTAAAGTTGCTTTAATTCGCGATTTGCGCCAACGAAATTTGTTCCATTATCCGACCAAATAATATGTGGAGTGCCTCGGCGAAAAATGAATCGTTTTAAACTAGCAATAAACGATTCCGTAGTCATATCAGATACTATTTCAAGATGTACGCCTTTAGTCACAAAGCAAACGAATATACAAATGTAGACTTTGTGACTCGATCCTCCTCGTTGATTTTTATTTTTTGTGAAAAAGGGTCCACAAAAATCTACTACAGTAACTGCAAATGGTCTAGCAGGTGTTAATCTACTTTCTGGCAAATTTCCCATGATTTGATTTATGGTATTTGGTTTGGACTTGAAGCATTTTATACAATGTCGAGTTATTTTTTTTGCCAGGAGTTTGCCGCGTAATGGCCAGTAGTGTTGTCGTACCATCGAAAGTAGTTGTTGAGGTCCACAGTGTAAATATTTTACATGTTCTTCCCGGAAAATTAATGTAGTGAGGTTGCTTTCATATGGTAGAATAAGTGGATGCTTGCTGTCATATGGCACATACATTGCCTTTTTTATTCTGCCACCAACACGAAGCAAATCTCGTTCATCGATGAAAGGATTTAGATCCTTAATTTTACTTGTATGCTTTATAGCTTTTCCATTTTTTAATGAATGAATCTCATCTTCAAAATATTGTTTCTGCACTTCCTTTATTAAATAGTGGATGCTGTTTTTAATTTCATCAGTTGTTAGGTATCCTTTAATTTTTTGTTTATGTGTATTGATATTGTTGGTAAATCGTAGCAGGTAACATATCACTCGAACAAGTTTGTGAAATGAGCTCATTTTAATTATTAACTCATTAATATCTGCATTTATTGATAATGTTAATGCTATTTTTTCCGGTTTAATTTCAGCTGTGGCTTCTTGAATTTCTTCTTTTGGTGTTTCTTTTAGCCAGTGTTCTTGGTGTTGGTGAAGAAACAGTGGTCCATTCCACCAAGCTTGTGATTCGACTAAATTTCCTACATTGGTACCTCTTGAAATGAGATCAGCTATATTGTCTTGGCTACTTACATGTTTCCAAGTATAGTTGGCGGTCAAATTTTGAATTTCAGATACCCTATTTGCTACATATGTTTTTAAGCGCACCGGATGCATTTTGATCCAACTAAGAACGATGGTCGAGTCTACCCAAAGAAAAATGCCTTTGAAATCAATTTTAAATGCACGAACTACCTTGGTGGTTAATCTAGCTAATAATAGAGCTGCGTTTAATTCAAGCCTAGGTATTGTAAAGTTTTTTAATGGTGCGACACGCGATTTACTAACTATTAATTTTACAGTATAGCCTCCTGTTGAATTCATACTGCGAATATATAAGCAAGCACCGAAAGCCTTTTCAGATGAGTCAGCGAAGCCATGTAATTCAATTGCTTGTTCGGCGAAAGAAGAAAGGTACCTATCCAAGCGACAGTTTTCGATTAAAGCAATAGAATTTCTAAAATTTAGCCATTCTTTTTCGTAATAATTTGGAACATCCTCATTCCAACTAATATTCATTTGCCAAAGATTCTGTAAAATTAATTTGCCTTTTATGAGTACCGGAGATAGGAAACCTAATGGATCGAAAATTTGTGCTATATCTGCCAGAATTGTTCTTTTGGTTATTTTAGTATTTACAGATAATTTTGGAACAATTATCTGTAAGCTATCAGAAGTAGGATTCCACGCTATTCCTAATGTTTTTATTGTTTTATTATCAGATTGTTCGAGGTCCGAAATTGGAAGTCTTTCTAAAAATGTGTTTGAATTGGAAGACCATTTACGAAGGTGCATTCCAGCTTCTTTTAACATGTTGATTAAATTATCTCGAATATGAATCAATTTATACAAATTGTCACCACCAGTTAAGCAATCATCGACATAAAAATCTTCTTTCAGAATTTTGGAAGCTAAAGGATATTTATTTAAATTGGTATCAGCAATTTCTTTGAGAACTCTAGTGGCTAAGAAAGGTGCAGAAGTGGTGCCGTAAGTGACCGTCTGCAGTTCAAATGTTTGGATTTCGTTAGAATTATACCATAAAATTTTCTGAAGATGTGTTTGATTAAGGTTAATGAGAACTTGGCGGTACATTTTTTCAATGTCCGCAGTAAAAACATATTTATGACGACGAAAGCGTAAGATTATTTCAAATAACTCAGATTGTACATTTGGCCCGGTCAATAAAATATCATTTAGCGACATATTGTTGTCCGTTTTGCTAGAAGCATCGAATACAACTCTTAATTTAGTCGTGGAACTAGTAGGTTTTAAAATTGGATGATGTGGTAAAAAATATCCTGTGTTAGGTACTATTAATAGTTGACAATTTCATATGACCTAATCTCACGTATTCTTCCATGAATTTTTCATAATCTACCTTTAATTGAGAATCCCGATTTAACCTTTTCTCTAAATATGTAAATCGCCTTTTTGCCATTAACAAGGAATCACCAAGACAATTTGGATCAATCTTTAAAGGCAAACTCACAACATATCGTCCTTCATTATTTCTATACGTAGTTGAGCTAAAGATTTCTTCGCATAGTTTTTCTTCTGCAGTCTCAACAAAGGAAGTTTCACATGCTTCGCTTTGGAACAATTGTTCTAATTGTTTATTTAATTTTATGTCGGAATACTCGTTTTGTGAATATAAGTTTACGGGTTCTACTTCGAATTTTCCCCCTAGTATCCAACCTAGTTTTGAATTTACGAGAGCAGGAACGAATGGATTAATTTGGATTTTGTCTTTCAAAAATGTATCGAAAAATATTTCGGCACCTAGTAACACATCGATTTTATTTGGAACATTAAAATGAGGATCAGCTAAAATTATATTTTTTGGTAAATTCCATCTAGAGATATCTAACTCGAATTGAGGCAATAAATTTGTTATGTTTGGAACTATTGAGAACTCTATGTTGTCTTTATAATTAGAACATTGCGATCGAATAACTGTGGAACACTTTCCGGAAACGTTAGTTTTTTGGCTGTTTAAACCAGAAATTACTAAATTACTAGTTTGTGACTCGAAACGAAGTTTGGAAGCAAGATCTGCAGGTTTGAAATTTGATTGTGAAGCGGAATCTAGAAGTGCACGACACGAAACAAAGTTACCATTTGAATTTTTAATTAGAATTGTTGCTGTTGATAACAACACTTGACTATTAGAAACGTTATTTATGTGATGCGTTAAACTATTTTCCGTGCTATTTTGAAGAGGTTGAGTTTTTGAATGTTCAATTATTAATGGTTCTACTTGTTTCCTATGTAAAAGTGTGTGATGCTTTTGAAAACATTGCCTACAGGCGGATCTAGTGCATTGAGAAACAGTATGGTTTGTTCTGAGACAATTGATGCATAAGCGTAATTCCTTTACCTTTTGGAACCGATCTATTGGAGAAAGTTTAATAAAATCTTTGCAGAAAGATAAATTATGGTTACTCTTACAAATAGGACAAAGAACTGGTGGATATTTTTCTGTAGGCGATGATGCTACTACTAATGCAGTTTTAGCTTTGCGACTGGAATCGAGCATTACTAATTTTTTAACAGGTCCAATTGATTCTAATACTCGAATCTTTTTTTGTAAAAAGGCCTGAAGTTTGACCCACGTGGGAAACTCATCTACTCCTAGTTCATTTTCAAATTCCTTTCTGGAATTTAAATCTAAACGCCCAACGATAATTCTAACTATCAAAGCTTCGGATAACTTGTCTACCTTAAATTCCCAGCTCTGTAACGAATCTATGTTGGTAGTCGAAATATCCAAAATATGTTTGATTTCTGTTAAGTTATTATTAGTGACTTTCGGAATATTTAAAATGGCATCTAGGTGACACTCGACTATTGTTCTTTCGTTGTTATATCTATTAAGAAGAATTCGCCATGCATTTTCATACCCGTTAGCTGAAATAGGTATTTGAGCCACCAACGATTTTGCTTTACCCTTCAATTTTCCCAATAAATATGAAAATTTAGCGATATCACTTACCTGATTATTATCATGAACCGCTGCTTTGAAAGTGTCCCGAAAACTACGCCATTTATTAAATTCACCATCGAACTCTGGTAATTGCAACTCGGGTAGTTTGATCTGACCGATGTTTTTTGGTTTGATGGAACGTTTGTCTAATTCGACGTTCAATAATTGTTTATCATTTTGCACCAACACTTCAAATTTAGCACTTTCATTATCACATTTGTTAAATATTTCATCAGTACACTTATCACTGTCACTAATTTCTTTTATAAATTGTTTATATTCTAATTCATATTCCTTAATATAATTTAACTGGTCTTTAAGTGTATTTTCAGGAATTTTATCACTTTCTTGATTTTTTATCACTTCATGTAAACGTTCGAACTTTTTATACACAGAATCTTTTCTTCTTAATAAACGATCCATTTTTAAGAGTTAAAAGCACTACTATATTTTTAATTTATGGACTGTATGTATAGTATTTAAATGGATTTTCGCGATTTCACAACAAGCACTATTGATATATTAATGTTTACGAAAACGATATTGAATTATTTTGAATTAACCATCCGGTTTGATGGACCAAAACTATTGTATGGTGATGAATTTTGCGACAACGAAATAAAGAATTAAAAAACAACGATAAAGTTTTGAATTTTTATTTTAATCAACTGATTTCTACGAAAGACAAAATTATAATAATAATAACAATATACAACACTGACTATTTATAAAAAATTTTAATACAAAAAAATTGGAAAATTTCCACTCATTTAGCTAGTCATAAAAAATATGTTTTTAATAAAATGTTGATCCCTTTTTGGTATCAGTAAAAATAAATTTGGTTTTCACTAATGATCCTACGTTTATTGGTATATCAATAAAAACAAAAATTTTTAAGTTTATTGTTTTTTTGAATTAGGATTCTTATTTTTAGTTTTATTGTTTGCAAGCCAACACATGTTTTATTAGTTATGAATTTCTCCACCTACAGTGAGCGTAATTTTCTTAGGCGCATCCATAATTTTATAAAAAATACATCATTAGTTAAGAATTAAAAAAATTATTTTATCTTTATTATATTTTAATATTAATATTATATTTATTGTGATATACAGTTATTTAAAAACTTTTTATTTAATGTACTAAATTATAAAAAATTCAAATTTGGATGCGTAATTTATATAGACGCACAAGAAACTATTATTAAAAATTTATTAAAAACAAAAAAAAAATTAAACAAATATGTGCCTTCTTGACTTTTAATATTTAGTTTGGCCTCCTTTATTTTTGATTACAGCAAAAATTCGATTTGGAATAGAGCTTACTAAATTTTGAAGTAGTTCCTCTTCAATTCCTCGCCAGCAATCTAGTACCGATTGTCGAAGCTCCAAAACTGTTGCATATTGTCGACTATTTGAATAAACACGTCTGGCAAGTACACCCCACAGGTTTTCCATGGGGTTTAAATCTGGACTTCTCGCGGGCCATTCTAAAAGAGGTACCAAACTAGACGAAAAAAACTGCTTGGTGTATTTCGATACATGGATACTGGCATTGTCTTGTTGAAAAATGAACTCCTTGTCGTCATTTTCATCTAAATATGTTATTAAAACGTCTTCTAACATCTCCACATATTTTTCCGATGTCATTTTGGTGTCTATATAACAAAGTTGTAGCTTGCCATAATATGAAAAGGCTGCCCATATCATTAACGAACCACCCCCAAAATTTCTACTCATTCTGGGAGGATCATTATGGTGGAGATCATGCCAATAAAAGCTTAACCCATCAGGGCCCTCTAAATTAAATTTCTTTTCGTCTGAAAAGATAATGTTTCGCCACTCATCTTGCCAATGCATGTGATCTTTGGCAAATTGTAATCTGGCAACTTTTTGTTCAGAAGATAACACCGGTCGTTTTTCTGGTTTCTTCCATTTCATATTTTTATCTGACCTTAAAATCTGCTGTACACGACTTTTCTTAATTGTCAAATCCAATTTCGAAATAATTTGGGTCGAGTTTAATTGATTTTTTGCGGCTTCGAATTTGATTTGATTACGCTGACGTAATGTAATTTTTGTATTTCTTTTATTTTTCTTCGGTGGTGCTCCATATCTGTCCCCAAGTTTAATGTAATTTCTAATTACATGTTCGGACCGCCCTATTTTAGAAGCAATTGCTCTATTGGAGAGGCCACATTATTTGTAAACGGTTATTTTCGTTTTTTCTGAGTCACTTAAAAACTTTCCTCTCGCCATATTTATTACTTGTTTTATTATTCAATATTTTTGTTCATCAAAATGTTTAAAAATATACTAAATTATTAATTAAAATAAAAATAATCACAATTAGTCGATTATTATATCCAAACCGCTAAGTTCAAATTACTGCGCCTAAGTAAATTACACTATGAAATAAAGAATTGACGTAGAATATAATATAATTAAATACCGTTAGTTTGTTTTACACGCTCATATTTTTTGTTTTTTAGTATATTCCAAAAATTGTATACACATTTTTAACGCAGGTGTTAATTGAATAATTTATTCACAAATTTAACCCTGCGCCTAAGTAAATTACGCTCACTGTATGATTATTGTTTTCTAGTCTAGAAGGCTATGATACATCATATTTTCCATCGGTACATTTTTGATGCCATGTTGGGAGACCTTGGCTCTTATTTACAGTAAAGTTGACGATCTAAGTGTTGTATATTAACGTCCTTTTATATTTAACTATAATTTTTTTCAGCCGCCTCGGTGGCACAGTTGTTAGCATGCTTGCTTTAAGCTCCGGAGGTCCCGGGTTCGATTCCCGGCGGGTGATGAAAAAATCACGGCTGGTTTAATGTAAGGATCAATGAACTAATCACTCATTATCTGTTGTAAAAATGATTACGAAACTTCAAAATGAAGCGGCCAAATCCCTCCATGAGATGTAGCGCCAGCGAAAAAAAAAAAAAAAAAAAAATAATTTTATTGGTCATTATTAAACAAATATTTCTGGAACTTTTTGTTGCCTAAATTGTATTTTATCCAATAGCATTTACAAAATAATCATGAAATGTTCGCATTTTACATCAAATTGGTATCGTATTTTTTATGTCTTCGGAAATGAATTTTAAAACAAGGACAAATGTATACTTGACATAAAAATGTCCCCGGTTAAAAAATATGAATACGACAGCACATTGTTCATTAATTTTATTTCTAAAAACTGAAGTGTTTACATTAGTTCCAACCCTATTTTGAAAGTATATTTTTTTGTTTTGTATTGTTGGCATCCATGATGATAAAATTTGTCATAAATAGGTATTTTCATTCTGTTTCACCGACGGACATCAGTTATTTTGTCAAATTTGTAATGTGTTGCAGTTTAAAAATTACAGCAGAGATCCAGCAAACACAAAGAAAATGCCACAAAAAACCACAGACGAAATCAGACGTTACGTTACAAAACGTTATGGACCCGGATTTTGTTTAGACCTTTGCAAAATGCTAGTAGCTTCCGACATTCCTGTAAATAAATTGACAAATCCACATTTCGCTCAATTTATTTACAAATACACAAACTTCAAAGTACCTGAACAAACGACTCTTCGAAAAAATTACAAAAAGCCTATATACGATGAAACTATTTTACAAGTAAAAAGTGCGATAAAAGACGAATATCGTGTATCGAATCGATGTAAAATAACAGTTATTTTGAACTAATGGATGCCAATACGAAACAACCGACACAACCGGGAGATATGTGGTTAATGATTGAGGTGTTGTGAATGGGGATGAAGATGAAAGCCGCAAAATGTTTTTATTGAATACTGCAATAGTAGACAAGGCCAATAGTTCCACAGTAGCTAGACTTCTCGATGATTTCGTTAAAATTTTAAGCGAAGATTTTAACCGAGACAAAATTGAAATGATTTTATCAGATGCTGTGCCTTATATGGTTGCTGCTGCAATACAAATATTGCTGCTGCAATAAAAATTGTCTACCCGAAAATTTTACAGTTTATTTGTTTGGAACGCGGGTTACATCGAGTGGCCGAAATTATAAGATCACTACATCCCGATTTAAAAGCGCCCTCGAGATTCCAAATTTTTTAAAGAATCTGAATCGGGTTTAAGCTTCCACCAAAGCAAATAGTCAATACCTTTTTATTTATGAATTTTACTGTGATGAAATAAAATATAAATTTATATTAATAAATTAACTAAAATCAGCTTTTTTACTTGAATAATTTTAGTTTTTGAAAACTTTTTACCACCTCTTTTTAATTTTACAGAGCATATTTTAGGTACTTAAAATACATTTTTAAGGACCTAAAATTCACAGCACTAGTAATTATATTTCTTTGAATGAATCCACTCTTAACTTATATGAATCAACTTCGTGTAGTTTTATTTCCAACTGAATCAGAAACGATTTGCCTATTTCTCTACCGATTATTGTGATATTTGACATGTGAGTAGGAAATGGGATTCTAAAAGATTTTTTGGATGAAGTTCTGGAATATGGTCAAGTATAATGGAACAGCTCCGGGAATTTCAGTCAAAAATATTTCAGTCAAAAACAGAAAGGAATTTCATTCAACAATTAAAAGGCAACTCAGTCAAAATATTTTTAGACTGAAATGCCTTTTCAGAGGGAAGTTCAATTATAAAACTAAAAAGGCATTCAATCAAAACTATTTTGACTAAAATTCCTTTCGTATTTATGACTGAAGTACCTTTTGAAAAGGTAATTTAGTCAAACAATTAAAAAGGAACTCCAGACAAAATTGTTCTTGGGGAATATGTATATTCAAAAACAATTCATTCAAAAAACCAAATATACATACAAATATTATGTCTAAAACTTCTTTTATACAGGAATTTCAATTGAAAGAAAGGTATTTCGGTCAGAAAACAGTTTGACTGAAATGCCCTTTGTGCATTTGGACTGAATAACCTTCTTGAAAGTTGTTTTAGTCACAAATTTTTGGACTGGAACACCTTTTGTTTGGTTTATTTTATTAGTCGCATCGAAACAATTGATCGTGTTACAATTGAACGTGAACAGTTGATCGTAGATACAATTAGTGATTTTCCAAAATATAATTCCAACGCTTACTGACTGGCGGCTAAAATATTTCGTATATAGTTTTATATGGTCAAAATGTGTCTTGAATCTTTCATTAAATTATTAATTTTGACTAAATTAATTTTAAAATTTGATATTTATTATTAATCGCAACATACTCATCTTTATTAATCAAAAAAAAAAAGTAGGGGGACATCCATTAATTTAGACAAGAAACTTGTATTTGTAAACATGATTTTACTTGTTTTTGCATGTAAAAAAAAAAGTAGTCAGCGGCTGCCCAAGCGTGGGGACAAATGAACTAAAATCGATATTGGGAAAGTCCCTCATTGATCGTGGAAACAATTGATTGTTGATACAATTGACCGTATGAACAATTGATCGTGGAGACAATTGATCGTATGAATAATTGATCGTGGTACTATTGATCGTATGGACAATTGATCGTATGGACAATTGATCGCATGGACAATTGATCGTATGGACAATTGATCGTATGAACTATTGATCGTGTGGGCAATTGATCGTATTGACAATTGATCGTGGATCCATGGACAATTGCACGTATTTATTTGCAATTACAAAATCTTGCTTAACAAAATAATGCAAGTATTTGTCTTTTTATTAGGTGTAATTAATAAATTCACGCAGTGCGACACGTTTGCTGATTCCGGCTCCTACGTCCCTCGAAGTTCAAATCTAAAGCACCTCGTAGGGTTAAGCGGGGGGAGAGTACAGAAACCTTCCGCGTGCCCGTCATAGTTAACGAAGCCGTTAGCCTAAAAAATTCTAAGTTAAATTAGTCGGAATAGGGTCGAAAGGCCGAATGTGTCGAAAGGCCGAATGTGTCGAAAAACCGAATAGGTCGAAAGGCCGAATGTCGAAAGATCGATTGTGTCGAAAACTAAATGTTAATAGATTGTATGTATAGAAATTGATTTTAATATTTCATCTTTTTATGAATGAAAATTTTCAAAATATTTTATATTTTTATGAAAAGCAAAATTTACATTTTTATCAAAATTTGTATATAAAAATGTTTAATAGTATATCACCATAAATATTAAAATCTTCTTACGTTTTTTTTATCAGATACACAATTAAAGATTAATTAAGGGTTGGCTATCTTATCTAGAAAAAAATACAGAAACTAAAAATCCCAAAAAAAAAATCCAGAAACGAAAAACTCAGAAAAACAAAAATCCAGAAACATAATTATCAAAGTGCGGACCAAATTATAATTAAAATTTATAAAATGTCTATCAAATTTGAGTTTTCTGTAAATTTCTTAATATTTATGATAATAGAAATTGCTTCGTCAACCTTTCAGACACAGATCAAAGTAATCGTATCGCTCATATCGCTCCTACTGATAGTCTAAAAATGGGATTGGCTACGTAGCACTGTTTTTCAAAAGACTGTTTCTAAAATACTTTCTCCAAAATCTTGTTTTACAAAATCTTGTCACCAAAAATCTTTTTGGAGAACATCTTGTTTCTCAAAATCTTGTTTTCAAAATACATAATAATGTTTTTATTAATCTTTTATAGATTTTACTTTAAAATAAAATGACATCGACTACTTTAACTTCGAATTGTAGAGGCTAATGGCTTCGGTAACTCTCACCTCCTTAGACCTCCAAGGGGACTTAGATTTGAACTTCGGGGGACATAGGAGCCGGGATTAGGAAACATGTCGCACTGCGTGCCGCACTTTGGGCGGATTATATAAGAAAAATAATTTCATTTCATTCATAAAAAGAAAAATAATTTCACTATGTTGTTTAGCAAGATTTTGTAATTGCAAGATTTTAAAATGCAATATTTCATATCAATTCCAGAAAAACCATTTCATTAAATACTCATTATTTCACTATAAAATAAACAAAATAATTATTTCGAAAAACAATTTATACGGTAAGAATTTCATACGATAAGAATTCACAAAACGAGATTGACGGCAAAACAAGATTTTGTCTTGCAGCCAAATATCCCGATCCCTAAAAGTGAAAAAAAAATTGATTTTTTTCATTTATTTTAAACAAAATATTTTTCTGGATTCAAAATTTTATTTGGGATTTTTTTTTTCTGGATTTTTTTCTTTTCAACTAATTCTGGATTTTAAAATTTCTGGATTTTTTTTTTTACGCAACTGTAGTGATCCCATTAATTAGTTATAATAATGTAAAAAAAATTAAATAAATTTGTTTTTTCAACAAAATTTGATCACATTATTAATATACTACATGCACAGGATTTCTTAGCACGTATTTTCAATTTATTTAAATTATTTTACATTAATAAATAAATTCAATGGTTTTAAGTATTCATTCAATCAATTAAGTGAAGGAAAATTTCATGAAAATTCTGCATTTCGACATTCGGCCTTGCGACTTTCGGCCTTTTGACCTATTCGGTCTTTCGACATATTCGGCCATTCGGCGTTCGGCATTCGGCCTTCCGACCCATTCGGCCTTTTGGCGTTCGGCCTTTGAACATTCGGCCTTCCGACATTCAGCCTTTCAACATCGAATGATCAGTCACTATACCAAAAGAAATTCCAGTAAAAAATGTTTTGACTTGAATGCCCTTTTTGTTTTTTGATTGAACTTCCTTCTGAAAAGGCATAAGTGTCTTCTATTTTGACTGAGTTGCCTTTTAATTTTTGACTGAAACTCCTTTCTGTTTTTGACTGAAATGCTTTTGACAGGGGTGTCGAAGCCAATATATAGTTCTACGAAGGCATTTCAGTTAAAAAAATTAACGAAACAAAAGGTGTTCCAGTCCAAAAATTTGTGACTAAAATACTTTTCGAGAAGGTCGTTCAGTCCAAAAACACAAAGGGTATAGGTGGATTTGTATTATCCGTTCCTTTCAGTTGCTACACGTATCGTGTGAGACATAATCCATTTATACTATCCGTCAGACATCCATTTTTTGAACAATATTTGTCTGTGTCGGTTCGTGTAGGAACGGAAAGGAACGGATAATATAAATACTCATATATGTAGAAAATACATGTAACAATATTTTTTTTGTCTGACACGATAAGTGTAGGAACTGAAAGGAACGGATAATATAAATTCACCTTATTTCAGTTAAACTGTTTTCTGACCGAAATACTTTAACTTTTTAACTGAAGTTCCTTTTCAAAAGGAGTTTTAGTCATAAAGTTTGTATGGGAAATTTTATGGCTGAAATGCTTTTTGTTGTTGACTGAATTGTGAATTGTTTTTGACTGAATTCCCCAAGAATAATTTTATCTGGAATTCCTTTTTAATTGTTTGACTGAATTTAATTTTCAATAGGTATTTCAGTCACAAATGCAAAAGGAATTCTAGTCAAAAAAGTTTGACTTGAATGCCTTTTTAGTTTTTTGATTGAACTTCCTTCTGAAAAGTAATTTCAGTCTAAAATTATTTTGACTGAGTTGCCTTTTAATTTTTGACTGAAACTCCTTTCCGTTTTTGACTGAAATGCTTTTGACTGGAGCGCCGGAGCCAACATATAGAGCTACGAAGGCATTTCAGTCAAAAAAAACTAACTAAACAAAAGGTATTCCAGTCCAAAAATTTGTGACTAAAATTCTTTTCAAGAAGGTCGTCCAGTCCAAAATCACAAAGGGTCAAACTGTTTCCTGGTCGAAATACCTTGTTTTTTTGGACTGAAGTTCCTTTTTAAAAGTAGTTTTAATCATAATATTTGTATGGGAAATTTTATGACTCAAATGCCTTTCGTTTTTTGACTGAAATGTTTTCGACTGGAATTCCGGAGCCTAATGGAACTTTTCTATTTCTCAACCGATTATTGTGAAATTCGACATGTGTGTTGGAAATTGGATTCTAAAATGTTTTATTTATTTATTTATTTATTTATCATTATTGACATTTTTTAAAACCTATTTTAATTAAATACGTTTGTATATCTTACTAAATAGCTAAATATTAATTTTTTCTTTAATGAATATGTGTAATAGTTGAATAAACTGGCCGTACTCTAGCTCTTGAAGGTCATTAAGATTGCAATAGTTGCTGAAAGAATTATATAACTTCACACCATTATACAATAGCGATCGTTGAGAAAATGAATTACCGTACCTTGGTAATCTAAAATCAGTATTCCTGGTATTATAATTATGGACTTCTCTGTTGGTAGACAGCAAACTATTTAAATATTTAGGAAGATCCCCCTTTTCGAGTAAATAAAACAGTTTTAGCACATTAAAGTGTATTCTCTGGCTGATTGATTTCCAGCTTAGTTCTTCTAGCATGTCTTTAATATGTGTTCTATTATCCGCGTTTAAAATACTTCTCATAAATCGATTCTGTATTTTTTGCAGACGTGTTAATTGTGTTTGATTCATGATAAATAGAACAGATGAGCAATAATCTACATGGGGAGCTACAATTGATTTATAAAATATTATTTTGGTCTCCATTGGTAGCTTGTCTTTAATTCTGTTGAAAAGTCCTACTTCTTTATTCATCTTTTTGGCTAAGTAATCCAAATGCTGGATTTAATTGGATGAAGTTCTGGAATATGGTCAAGTATGATGGAACTTGCCTATTTCTCAACCGATTATGATGAAATTCGACATGTAAGTTGAAAATAGAATTCTAAAATGATTTTTGGATGAAGTTCTGGGATTCTAAAATGATTTCTGGATGAAGTTCTGGAATATGGCGAAGTATGATGAAGCTTACCGATTATGATGAAATTTGTTACACGTGTGTTGGAAATGGCCAAATGGGATTCTAACATGTTTTTTGAATGAAGTTCTGGAATATGGCCAAGTATGATGGAACTTGCCCATTTCTCTACCAATTATTATGAAATCTGACATCTCAAGTAACTATTTTTAAAGCTGCGAGCAACAATGAGTTCTATTTTAGTTTTAAAACTGATAAAATGAGCCTAATGGCACTACAACATAAACATTTTAGAAGTTCTGGAATATGGCTAAGTATGATGGAACTTGCCTATTTTGCAACCAATTATTATGAAATTTGACACATGTGTTGGAAATTGGATTCTAAATTGTTTTTTGGATGAAGTTCTGAAATGGTCTTCCAAACAAAACAAAAATTGGAATGTTTTTTAACAGAAAATTCAAAATTAATCGATGAATGAAAATCACTATTATACTACCGTGTTGAAATTTTAGAAAAGATTGGTAAAGATACATAGGTATTAATTAATTCTGTGTATACTAAAATTTCAGAAATATCTTCAAGAATTAAAAGTAGCCAAGCTATACAGACTAATAAGATTAAATTTATTTGTAGTAGATAAAGATTAATTTATGTATCTCAGATAATTAAATTTAAGCTTAATTAATGTTATATCCGTTATTAAAAAGGATTAATGCGGATTTTAGTTTTAGGAAATATTTGAAACCCTGAAACAACTTTCAAGGAACATAAGCAATAAATGAACTTGTGGTTAGCAATTGTCTTGTCTTGCGTTAAATAATTTACTAAAAATATATTACTAACGAAAACATATTAACTATCGACTACTTAGGTGTCTGGAACCGGGTGGAGTCTTTATTACCAATACACCTTTACTTCCCTTCGATTTTGTTATGTGTAGTGGGTGTACATTATCATCAGCTTAGCCTTGGTAGTGCATTTTTCTGATCAACCAATTTTATTTTAGTTTTGATGTATAATTGACAGTCGTTATTGTATGAATGACAGCCGTTATGTTGTTGTGGTGCATAACTAAAGTTTTGCATGACTATTCTCATAATTTTTATTTATTTGAACTGAACTTTATACACCTATATACATACAAATAAATTTAAGCTTTGATAAATTTGATTAATTCATATTTAGTTTTAAATTTTGATTTATAAAATTATCAATTTTACATTAATTCTTATAGGCTTGTGTAAAAAGTATGCCGCTTAAAATAAGCTCGATACAAATTGTAACGTTATCTTACGGCTCTATAAATGAAATTGGACACAAGGAAAAACTGTGTCAATTTGTTTGTACATTCGTGCGGCGTTTATTTAGCATTCTTTTAGCAGCTCACTAATAAGAGACGACCAATTAATTTCCTCACAGAACTTTATCCATGAAGGACTGTGAGACGATGTTAAGATTATTTTTTAACCTTTTTGGTCTACCACGAAATTGACTCATTCAGCCTTAATATTAGTCCTTTGACTTTATTTGTCAGCAAAACACCAAACGGTTTGTTGATAGGTTTTGAATTTTTCTTGGTTGGTGGAATCCTCTAATTCCTTATTGTAAAACGATTTTACGCTGCTTCGTGGGCTTCATATTTGTTTTTATTTTTCACCACATCTATAATCTGCTGGATAGTACTGACAGATAAAGTTTTCGGGATGTCCCTTTAAATTCATATCGTCTGACCGATAGGAATTTATGTTTTGCCTCTTCTTCACAGTTCCAACCCTCTTTGACTTGAGTGCGTTATTTTGTGATTCTCGATTTGTACGAAAACAGATATCCTAGTCATTTGACTCATTTTATTACATATTCTATTATCGGATGCCTTGAAATCCAAGAAATACTTTTTTGTAAAACAATGCATGTAGCCTTCTTGCACGTATAGTCTCCACTTACTTAATGATTGTAGTTCCACGTACCGCGTGCAATAATCAATTATGTTATATTTGAAAGTAAACTCCTTGACAAAGTTCTTGCAAAAAAAAATATTTTTTTGTTTGGTAAGGCAAAATAACTACACAATTTTCTTACTCTTAGAAGACAAGTCTAATTGCTAATTATTATCGAATGCACCAAGTGAAGCCATAAAATGTGAAGATTAGAATAAACGTTAATAAAATAACCTTTGAGATTTCGTATTCTACCCTACCACAACAGGCTTAAATAAGTTATCAGATTCAGACATAAACAGGGTATTACGGTCGCAAAAGACGTATAATTTGTAATGATCTCAATTTATTATTCGCCATTTGCTACATATCTACTACACACCACAACAAACCCTCATCAATCGTATTTCAACAAAAATCTCAATACAATAACCGCATCAATCAGTAAACACAACAGAACATGTATATTCAATTTCATATAAAGATATCTACGTATTAAACACAAGTACACCACAAAATAAGATATTCAAATCAATAAATATTTCAAAAAGCTTCCGAAAAGATGATTTCCATCTAAAAAAAAATAAAAAATAAAAAAAAACGAAGATAAAGAAAGAAAATAAGAATTGAGGTAATATTCCATTAACACATTATAAAGTAGTAGTTCATATCCTTATTTCTCATCCGTGCATTCATACACATACACACAAAAACTGTACCACCTTATAGTTCCAGACATGTTCAAAATATTTTCGATATTCAAAAATCCGTCAATAGATTAAGAATACATTGAAAATTGATCTACTTTACCACCGTATAATGAAATTTCCCATTTCTCGATTTTTGAATATAAAAAGCTTTTACTTTTTAAAGCTTTCTATCTCTTTTACAAAACGTTAGAAACGGTAGACGCACATACTAGGTTTAAACACGAAGAGCATAATTGAATAATTGATCACATAAAATGCAAAGCAGAATTTTTATTTCAACATTTTGTGCCCTCTTCTCCGGTAATAATATTATCCTTATCAATCATTTGAAAATGATAAGAAAAAGAATTTATATGTTTTTGTTGTTGTATTTTTCTGCAGATCAGTCCAAATAAAAAGTACAATTAATTTAGTCAATGTGGTTAATTAATGTGGTGAAAAGTATGAATATTCAAAGTTCGATCGTTTTGTTTTTGTTCATCATCAATTTAATTGGAATCGAAAGCCATTCATTAAGGAGTGCAATTTATTTAAATAAAATTCCATCGGATGATAACAGCGATGAGTTGGGTGAAAATTTTGAAGGTGACATAATATTAAATGCGGAACAGGACCGGGTGATCAACGGTGATGGGGGTGTAATGCGTACTGGTAAGATTAATCTAATGTACCGGTGGAATACAACGATTCCATATGAATTGGATCCAGGGTTCACAACACTACAAATGGCTAATATACTGAGCGGCATGGCTAAAATTGAGTCGAAGACATGTTTAACATTTAGACTAAAAAACCAACAGGATGTGGATTATATTTACTTTAATGTAAGTACACAAATAAATTAAATTAATTCTTTTGAGTAATTATCGAGTTGTTGTCCTTTAGAGTGATACAAAGAGCTGCTCGTCTTCCGTTGGTCGCCAAAAGGGAGAAAACCGTATTAATTTAAACCCCAACAAACCGGGCTTCGGTTGCTTTAAACATGGAAGTATTTTGCATGAAATAATTCATACGCTTGGGTTTTTCCACATGCATAGTGCCAGTGATCGGGACAAATTTGTAGAAATTATTTGGGAAAATATAATTCCTGGCAAAGCAAAGAACTTCCAAAATTTTGATGAATCTACGACTAGTGGGTTTGGTATTCCATATGATTACGAAAGCGTTATGCACTACCCGCCCACGGCTTTTGCGACGGAAGGAAAATATTCATTAATCACATTGGATCCTGAAGCACCTCAGCCGGGGCAACGTCTTAAAATGTCAAAAACAGATATAGCACGTATAAACGCAATGTATTGTACAATCGCTACCACCGAACCTCCACCTGAAACTGAGTCAGAACCTGAGCTAGAGCCTGAAATTGAAGTTGATTCGACATTGAGAGACTAAAGGTTTCAATTTAAAAAGTAAACAATTATCAAATTAAACATTGTGACTAGTTTAAGAAAGATTTCTAATAACAAGTTGATTTTAATAAATTTTCTATATCAGAAAAAATCACACGGTTCTCAGTCATTTCTGGCTCTCTTCGCAACTCTCACTAAATAGAGTTAGCATGTGTTTTTAAAAGTATGCGTTCCGCGTTACTTTACAAACATGTGTGTAAGTTTGATTTGCATGGAAGATGGGAATACAGAAGAAATAAAAACTTTTAAATTTGTACCCTATAACCGCTTGATTTTGAAATCGATTTTTGCCGACAGATTTACTTGTTTCACAAAAACATAATTTTTTAATGGTCTACAGCCTCATTATCGATTTATCCAAATAATTAGCAAACTACGATTAAAAGAATGGAAGGTTATCGTTAAACGTACCGTTAACTAGTATATTAAGAAATACACTAATGATACAGAACATATACTGATGTAGGTCATACTGTAGTGATGGGCTAAGTCGGTTCTTTTTTGTTTAAATTCTAAGATGAAAAAAAAGCAAAACACTACAAAAATAACCGATTTAGCACATCACTAACATACTGAAATACCAAAATGGATTAATTCGCCGCCGTCAATGATTTAATACTGATCCGATACTGATGGTAAGCATCTCTCTAAACATTAAATCAAATTAAATTTCAATTATGGTGAGATGAACAATCAATTACAATTTTAATTTAAAATGTCTACTATTTTTAACGAAGTGAAATCTGTCTACTTCATGTTGGAAATTCTTACATGTAACTATTTAACTATTTGTAATATACCGCTTTAAACGTTTTCTTACCTGCGAAAAGGCACGAATATCTTAAATTGCGCAGCAGTCTAGTTTTCCGGCGGTGAAAACCATCACCTCCAGAAATGATCAGAGTTCGATGATTCATTGCAAAACTCATCATCACATCATGGGCTGCTATGTTAACGCACATCATAGTCTGTGGAAACAGCATCGCCAACGTTAGGGTGAGCAACTTTCCTAATGTTGTTCATGGAATAGTATTATAATTAACAACACGGGGAACGATACGAGCTTAGTCAATGCGATTAGGAGGGACGCCTAAGGTCTGAAGTGGGCCCTTTCTAGATTGGGAGCATATTCGATTTGATATTATAATCCCTCCGAGAGAGGAGGCAATTGTAGGAATAACAAATCGGACTGTTTAGACAATCCTTACATTAAGCCAATCTCTACAGAAATCGTTTAACTCCATCGCGAAATGGATGTGTATCATACAAGTTTTCCTCCTTTACGTTACCAGAGATATTCGTTGGTGGAATCACCACCCGCAGAATAAAAAAGAATAGTTTTGAAACTTTTTAACAGTCCCAAAAGGACAAATGATTGAACGGCCTATCTAACGTCTATAGCAACCATTAATATTTATTTCACAGAAAATCTAAAGACCTTTGTACGAGTAGTTTGCCAAATATTTTCGACTTCTAATAGGTCCCACATTATAGAAAATAGAAATCATCTGGGATCGGTTTAAAAACCAAACGGGGATTTGTTACTTCCCTGATTGCATAGCACTTGGCAACATACCTTCCATTCCAATAATTCAGAAAAATCGCATCTGCTGGATTGCGTAAGTAGCTGGACCAAGGGTTTATGATCAATTTAAAGCAAGGAGTTCCTTACCATATAGAGAAATTGATACAAAAAAACAAATAAAATAATGGAAATTGTTACTTTGCGAAATGCTCAGGGTTTAGGATGGCACCGACTGACGTCCACTGGCAAATCATCAGTTGATAACGATATCTGAAGACGGTAGACATAGAAAATAATTTTAGCACTCTTCATTTATATTCCACTTCTCATTTTTTTCGAAGAAGTTATATTTAAAGGTATAAAGAGTATATTTCACCACGTTATTTATAAAGTCAACCCAAAAAATTACTATCATGGTAGCAAAATTGCACGGTAGGCTCTCAGTCCAATAATAAAACTATCATGGGAAACACGTGATCTCATCAGGAGAACTATTTTGATTTTTGCAATTGAACTGATCTGCAATTCAACCAATCTCAACTCGTTAGGATAGTCACACTTAAATACAAAAATACCCATAACTATACCTATAACAAACGAGCCAAAGGACTACATTAACATACAATGCAAGAAGGATGATCCAAAAGCATTATTCAGCAGTAGTTAAAGATATAAACATAACTCAACACTCAAGCACATGGCGGACTGGCAGCAGCTTGCAAAGGATTGTATAGTTTAAACTGTGACGTACCCTGGAACAAATTCAGTGACAGCTCCACAACTCGATCGCAGGTGTGATCGTGGTTTAGTAGTCACTACAGGCATTATCTTAGAGAACATGCTCGGAATTCTCACCCAGCGCGAGGCTAACAACCAGTATGAATCCTAACTTAAGGACATAACGTCTCCTAATGGCTAATGGCATTAACGAAAAATCAGACTTCAATATTCAGTGACACAATCAAGCTGGTGAAACATAATTCTAACTACACAACCACAATGTCCACAGCTCACAATGATATCATTGAATATTCTGATAAGAGATTAAGAGCGATTAAGATTGGAAATGATACAACTGAACGAATATCGAACATACGAAGAATGGGTTCACCTAATATATAATATTAAAGAGCGTAGTCGAGATGACCTTAATACTAAAAAAGTTAGAAGATCCGCAACAGGGCCTATTGATGTTGTTCACAATCACTATATATCAAAGCATCGATTTGCGGTAACACAACGAAATGCGATAATTGAAATTATCATACCGCTGTCCCTTGTAGCGGATTATAACCTGCTAGTTGTAATCCCTGTTCCTGACATCTGTCAACAAAATAACATAGTATTAACAAAATATCTAGCAGTTGACAATAACCCAGAACATTTTAGCACTCTAACAACAGGAAATGTGAACTGTTGTCAAATATGTCAACTTATGCAATTTCTTTGCGACATATCGCCAGTACCGATTTGGAAAGGGAGCTAAAAATGACAAAGGAAAATGAGCGACTGCCAACAGAAATGAATCATCATGTCATTCATCATTACACGATTTCCTGCTTAACTATAGGAATTCTAATACTACTTTCCGCTATTTTATATTAAATCACTAACAATAATAACAGCAGCCTTCGACCGAATGCACGTAGTGACGTGTAAACGGCAAGACGACTCCAAATGCTTTAAGCCGGAATCTATTGACTCATGAACATTAGAACGTTAAACTCCAAACCTATAGATTTAGTGTCATAATTCTTTATTTTAACTATATAGCATTTAGCTGTATATAAAAGATGAATATGAAACGTAATAGAGCAGAATGAATTTAAATCTACTTTAACATCAAGTTGTTTATTCTCACACACATCATAAAATCGTCAAGGCTAAGATGGCTTGGGCACGTTAGGAAAGCGGCACCAACTAAAGTAGGACCTCATGGGAGACCACCTACCCGATGGATGGACGACGTTGAAAGGGACCTAAACACACTCGGTCACCGTGTCTGGTAAATCCTTGCGGCGGATCGAATTATTTGGAGGAGCATCGTTGAGGCGGCCAAATCTCTTCATGGGATGTAGCGCCAGGGCAAGAAGAAGAAGACATCAGACATCTTCTATTTAAACTTCAAAGGTATTTTTCAGTGCAATCACGATTATGTATTGAATAAGGTTTGAAAAACAGGTAGCAAGAAGTGACAAAGCGGCTCAGGACGGGTTAAGATTATTAAAATTTGACAATAGAATCTCGTGTGGAACAATGTCAAAGGATTTTCTAAAAACGACCGAGATCAATGAGACATATTCTTTGCTATCCACACCTAATAGCCTGCGACTTCTGATTGTGTACTAGATTGTCCAACAAATCCAAATTGATGGGAATTTATGATTTTATTTGTTAGAAAATATCTATGCATACATACGATCAACAATAATTTTTTCAAAGATTTTCGAGAATACATTTAAAATAGAAGTTGAGAGATAATCCAATGTAAGTAGTTTATTTCCCGATTTATAGATGGAATGTAGCTTGGCGATGTTCAGTGGTTCTGCGAAAATGTCTTTGAATATTGTTGAAATTTCTAAATCATTAGTTGTTGAGAAATCGAGTGGCAACCTATCATATTTCAAGTACATAATGAATAAAATATGATCAATAATATATAAATAATTATTGAAAATATTGGCAATATCGCAAGAATCACGTATAATCTTAGAATTATCAAGAATTGCAATTAAGGATCATTTTATTTAAAACAAACCAAGTTGCTTGCCGCCCCGGTGGCACAGTTGTTAGCATGCTTGCTTTAAGCTCCGGAGGTCCCGGGTTCGACTCCCGGCGGGTGATGAAAAAATCACGGCTCTGGCTAATGTAAGGATTAATGAACTAATCACTCATTATCCGTTGTAAAAATGATTACGAAACTTCACTATGAAGCGGCCAAGCCCCTTAATGGGATGTAGCGCCAGCGAAAAAAAAAAAAAAAAGTTGCTTTGGAGCTGCCAATTGAATTTTGTAATTATTTGATATTGAAATCTGACTGGAGTTTCCGTTTATGATATTCGGCTTGATTTTGAAAGTAATTAAATTTTTCTGTGTAATAAGGATTGATTGGATGTTTGACATGCAGAGAACAAAACATATTTCTCTTACTGATTATACATATGTAGATTAGATTTCTGTTTTCTTATCAAGTTAATATTGCGTTTAATTAATTAAGATAGCATTTGAATGATTTCTTTAAGTTAAGTTAAGATTTATGAAGAAAATATTTCTACACATGAGTTCAATTTAATATGCGGTGATTTTTGACCTACGTCGAACGACAAATAAACTAAAGTTGGATAGAATAATGACAAGATTGAATCTGAAACAATTATAATGGAGAAATGTACCAGAATAACAGCAGACAGGGAGATCTTAATTGATTGGGCTATTGGTAATACAACAACTGCAAATATACGTATCGTCACATTAGAGCAAGAGAAAATTAGTGATCATGAGACAATTGAAGTAAATTTGATGGAAATTGAATAAAAATCCCTAAGGATTTTGTTAACAGAATCATGGAAGCAGAGGTTTGGTGCGGTTTGTGTAGCTGGCTAGAGCGCACGGTGCAGCGTGGGTTTTTCCAAACTTACTCCCATGCTTGAATAACCGCATGAGGGGTGATAAAAAGGACCAGACAAAATTAACAATTTTTTGCCACATCCTTAGTGGAACTATAAAAATGGTAAGTATCCATTTTACTTTTTCTGTGGCTGTGGCTTATATCACAATGAATTACTTAATAATTCAATGAAAACAAATATTTTGTTTTTTGTTGAATTATTATTTTTAAAAAATTATTTACAATTGTTTGTAAATAAATACTAAAAATAATTAATTCGTAACGCTTTCTTTTTTGTGATATTATTTTTTATTTTTATTGGAAGACCGGTTTCGGATTTTCTTCCTTCTTCAGTTCCTTATTTTGTTTTTATAATGCTACTAAATTTGATTTTTATTTAAAATTAATTTATAAAATTGTTTCGTGTACTTTTTATCACCATGTCATAAATTTTGTTTGTTTTTGTGTTTCGTTTCTCGTTTAGTAACAGTGGATTATTCCGGTGTTTATATATTTCAATTTCTTCCATTCGGTCCATTATATTGCCTTTTGGAAGTTTGTGTAGAATTTTGAGGTTATTTTCTAAATTTGTGTACGAATGTTTCTCTGCCAATGGGAAGTCCATTATCAGGAACATTAGCCAATATTTACATAAATTATATTGAGAATACTAACATCATGAATAACCAAAACAAACACCAAAATAATATAATTTACTGGCACAGGTACGTTGATGACATCTTAATGTTATTCCAGGGTTCACTAAGGCAATTGGATAATCTTCACAAACACATAAACAATATACATAAAAACATAAAATTCACGTTGGAGATAGAAGTGGACAAATCTATAAATTTCCTAGATATAACAATAGTAAATCAAAATCAAAAACACGAATTTAAAATATTTAGAAAATTAACGCAAACAGACCAAACAATAGACAAAACATCGTATCATCCACCACAACAAAAATATTCGGCATATAATCATATGATATATCGATTGAATAATATTCCAATGAACGAAAGCGATTATATGGAAGAGTTTGACACAATAAAAATGATTGCAGTGAAAAATGGATATGACGAAAAATTAGTACAACACATCAATTATAAAATTAGACAAAAATACGACAACAACAATTCACAACAATGTACGATAATAACAGTGAGGTAGAAAATACAAAAAAATATATCGGAATGGAGTACAACGAAAAGTACAAAAAAAAAATGAGTAAAATTCTAACCCAATACGGATTCAATATGGCTTACAAAACAAGTAACAAATTACAAAGGAAATTGGGTACATACCAAAGAAACGATTTGGATAGTGGAGTTTACAAATTAACGTGTAATGATTGTTCAAAATTTTACATCGGTCAAACCGGACGTTCATTCCGTCAGAGATTTTTAGAACATACGCAGGAAATCAACAGGGCAAATGATACCACAAATTTTAAATCTAATTATGCACATCATCTTTATACAGAGAAACATTCGTACACAAATTTAGGAAATAACCTCAAAATTTTACACAAACTTCCAAAAGGCAATATAATGGACCGAATGGAAGAAATTGAAATATATAAACACCGGAATAATCCACTGTTACTAAACGAGAAACGAAACACAAAAACGAACAAAATTTATGACATGGTGATAAAAAGTACACGAAACTATTTTATAAATTAATTTTAAATAAAAATCAAATTTAGTAGCATTATAAAAACAAAATAAGGAACTGAAGAAGGAAGTAATTCCGAAACCGGTCTTCGAATAAAAATAAAAAATAATATCACAAAAAAGAAAGCGTTTACGAATTAATTATTTTTAGTATTTATTTACAAACAATTGTAAATAATTTTTTAAAAATAATAATTCAACAAAAAACAAAATATTTGTTTTCATTGAATTATTAAGACATCCTTAGTGACTAAAGAAATAATAAGCTGGGTGCGTTCGTTCAGGGATGACAGCTTCAACCCCGGCTCTCTCCGTCATGACTGCTTATAGGGCCCTCTTATCGTCGAGCCGCCTACCGAAATACTGTTTCTCAGTCGCGGCGGCGATCGGCGCCGATAAGAGATGGAAGGGCGCCCTACAGACAGACCTAACCAAGACCCTCCGGAGCGGAAACCATCACCCCCGCCCGAACTACACATGTAGCGTGCCGCCCCCCATCGCAGCTTGCTCTGGTGGAACGAGCGGCACGCTCAACGAGATACTAGGAAGGGCCGACCTCTCACGAGATCTACTCCACAATCAGCCGATCACCAAAAAAAAAATTATTTACTCACATGTTGAGCAAATAATTGAACGAAAATTAATAGAAAAAGAACGTGTTATCATCCGACTTAATCACACCACATAAGACAACCGTATCAAGGTTGTTACGCACTAGTTAACACGCTACAAAGGCTGTACTTTGAAACTAAGTGTAACCGATTTCTCTAAATGGACCTTTTTGTCGTAAAAATTCGAATATACAAGCCATTAATCAAAACAACCAAAAAAACCAAGTAAAATAATCTGAATAATAACAAAAAAATTAAAAGAACGCGAAGAACCAAAAAAAATGCGAATCGATTCAGGTGGCGGTACATATGATATCCCACCCCAAATCTGAAAATCAAACGTTATATATTTAAATAAGATAAATTTTAGAATAAAACAAAAAAACCGAACCTAGTCAAGGTCAGCTCACAATAATAAAAATTTACTTGGTGTAACGGGTTTTTATATATTTTTCCCCGCCCCACCTACCTGAAAGGTCCGTCCGGCCTACACAGCTACTAGCGCCGACGCAGGAACAAATCAGCACCCCCTCTCTCGAACCTCGACCCACATGAAGCGCAAGGTCTGCTGCCACAAAATCTCTCAAAAATAATGTTACCGTTAACTATGATTTACGGATTTTTGTTGTTATTAAACTTTTTTTTCCCCCCGTTCGAAGACAACCTTGTCACTGAACTATATGTGACTGGTCCAATCAAACACCAACAGTATCACAACCGAAAACTGTATGCAGCGTTTTTATTTTATTTGAGGCACACTTATTCACCACCGCTAACCACTCAAACAATTGCCATTTCCACCGTCAAAAAGAGGAAAAAAACACAAACTAGTATATTTAATATTTATGACATTTATTTGAAATTACAAAATTCACTATGTGCCTCACGGCCTTGACATTCTTATATAAACCAAAAGAACTTAACTAGGCCGTAGACGTTCTATTAATTGTACCAAAGGCAACAAAATTTTACGACTTGTATATAAGTACTATAAGAAAATCCAAAAAAAAACAAAAATATTATCTACCACACTACCTGACCACTACTATGATTCTTAACTAGTATATGTATACCATTTGTTTTCTCGTTTTAGATACAATATTATTTTTGATTTATAAATCACCAACAATTGAAAAATTAATTAAGCCACACGGCAATTATATTTATGATAATTTTTTTTTTACTTCTCAAATTTTTAAAATTTATTAAATCAATAATTTTTACACAAACTTTTCAACTACATATATGTATGTATATAAAATATTATTTTTTTTTTTTATATACCAGAGTCCAGAACAAAACGACTGTTTAATGGCATACTTCACCCTTGACTATCTCCCGAAAAAAGACCTATACGTACTTAACATAACGTGAAACGTAACGATTCCGATCAAAAAAAAGAAAAAACCAAACCAAGTTTTCATGTTTCGGGTGGCGTCACAACAACAACAAAAATGTACAAAAAAAATCCAGAATGTTCTTTTTTCATATGATACACACGAGGCACAGGGGAAACAAAATCGTTAACATTACTGCGCAGCCGCACCATACACTCAACCAAATACGCACGGTCAAAATACACAATCAAATATGTGCACAGTCAAAACCTTCTACAATATTCTCTCTTGAGAAAGCCCAACTAAATGAATACTAAGACATCGTATATATATATATATACAGGGTGTTTGGCACATGGACCAAAAGAATTTGTTGGGGGATTGGGTGGATCATTAGCTAGTTTTCATCCATACACCCTACGTCCTAAGTGTCACGGTAATTGAGATATGATTTTTTTTCGTTTTTTATTTAAATCACTCGAAATCTCGCATTTAAATCGTCATATTTTTTTTGTTTGTCATTGTAATTGCATGAAATAACTTTTACTGTATTCTGCAATGTATTTTGAGTCTAAGTAAATCATTATTTAGTACAACTGGTTTCAAGAAAATGACTTATGAGCTTCGAAAGTCTTTAAAATGTGTAAATGTATATGAACATTTTCAACTTCTAAATTCAATATAAAAAAATAAACATTATTTTGAACTTAGGTTTATTTTAAAAAGTTCTCTAGTCCATACCCTTGTTACGGGGCGAGGCATCGTCCCGTGTTCAATAAAATATAGACACATTTTTTTTGTTTTCAAATATTATTTTTTATTTAATTTTTTTTTTGTCTACAATTTTTTTTCCCCACGCACCGTACATAAATTTCGGCGACTGTATAATCTGTCAATGAAACACAGAGAAAAAAAAAACTTCTTTAATCAAAAATTAAATTGGTACATATATTTCTTACCTCAATCTTTTTTTTGTGTGGTACAACATCACTTATCCATGTATGTACTCGGATAAATACGTACAGGCTCCAAAATTCCAAAATCTGCTGGGTATGCCAACACTCATTTGATGACATCCAGCTGTAATAACCTGAAAAACAAACACACAACATTTCACCAAGAATTTCATTCGTTAGCTATTTTATTATATTTCTACTTATCTCATTTAAATTGTTGATCCATTCGGTTACTCATTCTTACTGTCCCATAGTTGCTGAAAGAAATAAACCTTGAATTAATAAATAAACACATATTTTAACTCAATTAATAATTAAATAAACAAAAAAAAAAAAAACAAAAAAAAATGAATAAAATACTTACCTGTCACAAACGCACAATAACAATAACACCGACCGAACGTAAATAAAGATCACCAACACCAGCTGGTGATGGGATTTTTCTTTAGTTGTAAGTTGAGTATATTTAGCGCAGATGGCATTATTTTTTTTTGGTTGAGTACACACGTATTATTTGGAATGATCACCTGTAGGGGCGTGATGAACATCAAATAAAAATAAATATTAAAATGTTGTTGTTGGACACGAAAAACGTATATAAGCGGACAACACATACGATTCGGTCTTTTTCTTTTGGATTTTTCAACTGGAGCAGACGACAACAGTGGGGGACCACACACACACCACCAATTTGGGTAAATAAAAAAATAAAAAAATAAAAAAAAAAAATAAACACAACAAAATGAAATAATTTACCTTCTATAAATAATAAATAACATAACCCTAAATAATAAATTATTTAATAAATTATACAATATAAATAATAAATAATAATCTTTAAATATACGTGATTTAATATCAATAATAAATAATAATATAAATAATAATTTGCATATATGAAAATCATTAACGTGTGAAAGAGACTCCATAATTAAAGCATGTATATATGCAACTACAAATCTGGAGTGTAGGGTGTTAAAAAAATAAAATTATACGTGGTGGTGGTCCGAAAACAACCAGAATATTTACAAAAAAAAAAAAAACATAAAAACCAAATACTACTGTCCCGAGTGCCAGAGAAGAAAAACCAACATAATCAACAACCAGATTCTGCGACTGCGGTGTTCCTGCGACTGACTGCGGTGATCCTGCGACTGATTGCGGTTCCACGACGGATTATCTTCATCGACAATTATAAGAAGCCAGCAAAAACACCACAACGTGAGTATCGAAAAGAGGGTCTTCAGGTGGGTGTTGGTGAGGCCAGGTACACAAGTGGGTGTGGCCGATTTTTTTTGTTTTTTTTGCTTCCTATTGGAAGTTTCGTTTCAGTGGTCCCCAAGTAATAGAGCTCTGTTCCTGTGGATCATCGGGAGATTCTATATACGCCTTCCACCTGGTGCCATCGGTTACGACCAGTATTACAAGAAGATCAACTTCTCGATATTTTTTTTGTTGGGTTTATGGGTGTTTCCATAAACAAGGAAAAAAAATTAAAAAGAAAAACAAAAACTTATTGTTAAAAATTAAATAAATTAAAATTATAACGTTCTATAAATAAGATGTGTTGTTAATTGGATTAGTTTGTGAGAGTCATCGTGGGAGAATGTGTGTGTTGTTAATTTTTTAGTGTGAGTATAGGTGAAGTGCTGTGTAACCAAATTTTTTTTGCAGCGACGTAATCTGCGGATGGAGCTCCACCATACCACCTACACCCTCGGGACTGAGGTTTAGTCAGACTTGAAGCTGCGGGTGGAGGACTCCGTGGACAATTTTCTGTCTGCGTGATGGGAATGGGATGCACAGCTGACAGTCCAGTTCGGCCATCATCCACTACAAGGGTGTCGTCCACGGCAACGTGCGGCACGTAGTGGATGATTGGATTGGGGTTTAGCGATGACCGGGTGAGGACTCGTTCCTGATCCCAACTCATTTTTAGGAGTAGCCTGGGCAACTTGGCTGCTGAAGTGAGTTGGTGTTTCGGGTTCGAGTTCAATATCTCTGGTCCCCCAAACTGGATTGTTGGTTGTGCTGCTCCCACAACAGGTGACCACCTTCCTTCCTATTTCTCATCGCGTAACACCCTTTCCAACGGTATGCTACATGTTGGAGGAATCATTTATAATGTGGTCAAAATAAGAGATACAAGTTGTCAGGGTTAAGAAAATTATTTTTATGTTTATTACGTTTTCATTAAAAATGAGTTATAATGTTTGTTCAAACTGTTCTCTTCTACTCCGTATGCATGCAGGACACCTTTTACTTATCTCGAAAGAGTATAAACTAGACAACTTTTTAAAACAAACCTATGTTCAAAATAATGTTTATTTTTTTTTATATTGAATTTAGAAGTTGAAATTGTTCATATACATTTACACATTTTAAAGACTTTCGAAGCTCATAAGTCATTTTCTTGAAACCAGTTGTACCAAATAATGGTTTACTTAGACTCAAGATATATTGCAGAATACAATAAAAGTTATTTCATGCAATTACAATGACAAACAAAAAAAATATGACGATTTAAATGCGAGATTTCGAGTGATTTAAATAAAAAACGAAAAAAAATCATATCTCAATTACCGTGACACTTAGGACGTAGGGTGTATGGATGAAAACTATCTAGTGATCCACCCAATCCCCCAACAAATTCTTTTGGTCCATGTGCCAAACACCCTGTATATATATGGTTATAATCTCAACTGGAAATAGTAGTGGTAAGAAACGAAAAAAATTGAATTTTTTTTTGATATGGTTTTTCGTGGCGACCAATACACTAACCAGTATGTATTTTTAAATATGTGTAAGAGAGCTATACAACGCAGTCAGGCTTTCTAAAGTGAGAATTTTAGCAGGTTTTGGCACAGTGCACACATCTTTGCATCCTTCACACAGAAAAATACAAAAAATGTTTACAACCAAACCATACTAAAATATGTTAACGGAAGGGGAACTTTCCGCCATTTTACACTTGCTTTCTTGCATTACTTTTCTCTGCTTTCAAGAACTCAATTTCACTTTACACTTGCTTTCTTGAAACGTGATTCTTTTGAATTATTTGTCTATGCATATGTAAGCAAAGACAAATTTAAACTAGTAAAATTTGTAAACGAAAAAAAACAATGCGACCTTGAAATATTTTATATTTCTTTTCTGTTTGTGTTAGTGCAGAGAATCACAAGAATCACAAAAAAAAATTTGTTGAAAAAAGAATTAAAAAAATTGGACCTTCGAAATCAGTTTGTAGGTACAGAGGAAGGGAACGAAGTGAGAAACGTAATGCAAGAAAGCAAGTATAAAGTGGCTGATATTCTTTAATGTGTGATTTACACGTTCCAACAATGTTTTTCCAACTTTTTTTGTTGGAGACTTAGAGCTACACGCAATAGAAAAAATGTACATGCGATAAAAAGAGAAAAGTATAAAATAAAAATGTCGGGCATGCTATAATTTTTTGGCGGTATAAAATTGACAAAATAATTTTTGACAGATAGTTTTGGTGCAAAACGGAGCTTCTTGTATACAAATTTCGTTAAATAGTGAAAATAAAATATAAATATGGAAAAGCTAATTGATAATAAGCTTCTAAATATAATATTTAGCGACAGTGAATGTAAAGAAGACAGTTTTTTGACGAATAACATATTCGAAGATTGTGAAAGTGGTCGCGAAAAACATAAAACAAAAAATAAAAGAAAATATTGGGTTCGCTCTTATTATTGTGAGCGGGACAAAACTGGAGCTTTTCATTAATTGAAAAACAAGAGTTCATTAGAAAGACTATCCAACCTAGCACAAGATTGGCTATCACGCTCAGGTATAATTAAACTTTTATTTATTTAAATATTGTTAGAAAATTCTAATGTACTATATTCATTTTTTAGATATTTGGCAACTGGTGAGTCCCAAAAAAGTCTGTCTATTGTTTATAAATGCTCACCAGCAAGTGTTCATTTTATAATAAAAGAAACGACACAGGCAATTATAAATTCACTTAAGATAAAGGAATTTAAAAAAGTTAATGAAGCACATTTAATAGATGTTGCAAATGGCTTCGAAGGAAAATGTAATTTTCCATACTGCATTGGCGCTATAGATGGGAAAGACGTCTCTATACAGGTAGCTTCGAATTTTATATTAAACTAAAATTAGAATTGTATGTATAAACATTCTTTTATTAACAGGCTCCATCGTATAGTGGATCGACGTTTTTTAATTATAAAAATTTTTTTTCTATCGTGCTCATGGCAATCAGTGACCATGAATATAATTTTGTAATGTGCGATATAGGAGCCGCTGGAAGGCAAAGTGACGGAGGCATTTTCCGAAATAGTAATTTCGGAAAACAATTTTATTCAAACTCATTACCGTAAGCATATATCCCGCATTATGCAAAAATACCAAATAACATTTGATTTATAGGTTACCCAGCCATCGAATATATCGGACCGTTGTGTCAATATGCCATATGTGTTATAAGTATACAATATAAGTATACAACTATCGGTTATCAAGGGCGCGCCGAATAATAGAAAATTGTTTCGGGATATTGGTGACAAAATGGAGAGTATTTAGACAACCGATTATTGCAAATGTAAGTTTTTTGTTCATTTGAATAATAGTTGCATTTAAATAATTTTAATTTTAACGGTTGATACAGCTGAAAAAATAATAGGCGCCTGTGTGTGTCTCCATAATTGGTTGAGATAGCAGTCCTCTCCAATACCATATATCTCGCCCGGCTTAGTAGACTTACAGAATAGTGATGGAACGCAAACCAATGGGACTTGGAGAGCTGAAGTTAATGGCAACCTGAGAGGCATGCAGACAAAATCATTCAACTCGACAAAAGAAGCAAAGGAAATACGAAATAGGTTTTTTTTTATTTAGGTATTTTATTTATCATTGATATATTAACATTTTTAATACCTTGCCTAGGTTTGCCAAATATTTTAATAATGAAGGAGCGGTACCATGGCAAAAGGATACAATTTAACGAATCAGAGGTAAAATAAGCCACACATAGAATTGGACTAAATTATAATTTAAGGATTTTTTTTTTTATTTCAGTAAAGAAAATATCAAAATGAGGAGCTTTTAGAAGTTCGAGCCACTTCAGCTTAATAGATAATTAGTTTTCAAATAATTTTTTGTAAATATTTTTTGTAGTGTTTCTTGTTTTTTTTTTATTTCCAGGTATCAAATGTAAGGAGCAGCGACTTTCATCAATGTTACTTTAACTCGGGAAGTCCCTAATGAAATATGATCCCGAAAAAATAATCTTTCTTTTAATTTTAAGAGGTTTTTATGCCTAATAGAAGCAACCATTAATTTTTAATTTATTGCTTCCATACAAATATTTTTAAACAAAATTTATTTTTTAATTCCATCTGCAGTTTACAAATAAAAATTTTTAAACTAAAATTTATTTGTTTTTAATTCCATCTGCAGTTTTTTGTATTTACGCAAAACTTGCGTTATATCCCACTCCACCTCGTTGCCAAAATCATTGCTCAGGTCCTTCAATTCAGAACACACATATTCCGCAAAAATTTCCTGCGATGTCCTATCTTTTGGTGCCGCATGTCGTTTGGCGAGCATATCCAAGGCCTGTTTCTTGAGGTCGATTTGTTCCCTCATTAATTCATTCGACGCACTCGTAGTTTTCCCTAAAAATATATTTTTATTGTAATAACAACTTGGTTTAATTAAAGGCATTCCCCGTGCAAAACTTCAAACCAGCATTTTAAGCCATATTTTGACATAATTGTTTGACAAAATTGGTTTTTTTTAATGAAATTAAATCATATTTAATCAAATTTTCTAAAAATAATATGGCACTTATAGATTTGAAACATATTTTAATAATTTTGATATTAGATATGAAACAATTATATCAAAATTTGGATTTGATGGTTTGAAATACCGCGTTTTTGTACATGGGGCATCGCCTTAAGTATTAAATTTAAAAAATTCACTTACTTTTGGCAGTGGATGGCATAGGTGGTAAACCGAAGCTTCCTTCGAACTCAATATTTGATAAAGATGAAGTCCTGAAATAAAGAGAAAAATTCATAAACATTTTCTTTTAGTTTAAATTTTGGATGATTTGACTTACGGTCTAGGCACAAAAGTGTCGTCCAGAAACGTTAAAATGTTGGCATATTTGTAAACCTTGGTCTACTTGCAAGCTCCACTGGGGATCGCTTTCTTATACCGCACGTAGCAGGCCCTCACCGCGTCCCATTTTTTTTAAATATGGCACATCATTTGCCGTCAAATCTGTCAAAAATTGATAAAGACATTATGTACATATTTAATTTTAGTTTAATAGTTTGTTAAATAGTATACCCACTAAGGTTAACAACTTACTTATCGAAATTGCTATTTCTTCCCAAATACGCTGCCGTATCGTTTTGTTTTTGTATTCTATGTGTTGTAAGTCCCACACACATGGATTTTGTATAATTGTTTCAATTAGTTCCTCTAAAATTAAACACAGATAAAGATAACAACAACTATTAACCAAATCACTGCGTAATAAACTAAATACATACTTACCTACTGGAATTTTGGACTCCTTTTGATCCTCAGGACAGAAAATATCAGATTCTGAAAGTATGAAACAAGGTTAGGTATATATTTAAATGGACAACACTAATTTAAACATACATTTTCCATTCGGAATTGGGGTGAAAGCAGTCTGACTCCCGTCATAACCCGTGTCTTGCCACTCTTCTTTCGTGAAGAGATATTCCTCCTCCGGATAAAAGTATTCGGGTTCTGGAAATATAATTATTCAATTAGAAAAAAATCATAACCTAAAATTTATTTCTTTGTAGGTACATCACCTTCATTAGAACTCTGTTTATTATTAAATTGTGTCGAAACTAATTTTTTCTCCAAAATTATTATTTTTTTGGCTGAAATTAAAAATGTTTGATTGTACATACGTTATAAATTGTATTTTGTATTTAAAAACTACAAAAAATTAAACTTACCACTCATGACTATTTTGGTTACTGTTTTGCTATAAAAATTTGAAGTTAGAACATACCGCTATTTTTATTGTGTTTGTTTCCATAAAATATACCCGGGTCGAGTATATTTTATAGTCAACAAATTTTTTTATGGAAAAAAATTAAAAAAAAAGAAAAAAAACTCCAACAAAATTTTGTTTGTTTATATACATATCTGTTGTTGTCTTTCAAAGGAAATTCGCGGTATACTGATCTCTTATTTTTTTGTTGGAACGTGTAAATCACGCTTAACATAAAAAAATACAGCCAGTCATACAAATGAGTATTTTATTTTACTTTAGTTTAGAATTTCTTTCCAAATTTCTTTATACATAGTACTATAAATATTTACGACAACCAGGGGTGGTCGTAACAAAATTAGTAAAAGTAGTCGAACGCCAAAAAAATATATTGAAGGGACATTTAATTTTAATCAAGGTATATTTAATAAGCTGTTACAAGATTCAAAGTGGGATACGACTGTTGATATTTGAAACGATCATTTCTGTGTACGAAATGCGTTTCTCATAACCGAGATTATTATGCACATATCGAGGTCTTATTATTATTATAATTATGTATATATTTTAGAAAAATCAATTATTAGAAATAAGTTATGTTTATATATTATATAATAGTTATTAATTAGAAAAAAAAAAATAAACAAATATATAAACACAATTAAAATAAGGAGGATCTCCCGATCACTATATAAAATAAAAATAAAAAAATAAAAATTAACAAAACAACAGACAAAAAACAAAAAAAAAACAAAAAAAGGGGTTTGGTCATTGATAGTTATAAGAATAGACAACGGAAAAAAACCAGAACCAAAAACATTGGCTTATGTATTCCTTTATGTTTGCACACGTGCAGATTAAACAAAGGAAATCTATTTACATAACATAATACACAAAAAAAAGGTGCTAATTAGATACAATTTTTTTTTTTTGTATAAAAAGGAGATCAAATTGACCAAATATTGATTCTTTTCGATTTCGTTCAATAAGTGAAAAGCCCCCACAAGAAAAATAAATTTTTTTTTAAAAAAGTTTGTTTAAATAATTATAAAAAAACGAACCACGCTTTATTGGTTCTTAGTTTTGTTCAAAGTTATTGTGAAAAATTGTAATTATACCTCTTTGTACGAGGTATTCTACGAAAACACACAAATAAAAAAATAAAAAATTAAAGAACAACGAAACAGTTGACATACCAAGCAATTCTACAGCTACATAAGTAGTTCTATATCAATATACAATATTCTAACGTGGAGAATCCAGCCAGTCATCACGCAAAATTGCCGGAACCCGCAAGGACCATCTACGGAAACTTTATAAATAGAAGAAATCTATTTATTTTTTTTATTAGTTGTAAGTTTTTATTGTTAATTATTGTTATTATCATTATTTTGTTTTGAATTAATAAACCTTTATTTGTTGAATTTTATAAAAAGGAAAGAAAATTTTTGTGCATTTGATTATTTTTTTTTTGTACTCCGACCTCGCTGAGTAAGATTAGCCGGCAAACTAACCGCCAAGTGCTACGTACCGTAACATATTGATGAAGTATGCGAAAATATGTATGAAAATATTTATAAGGCCCTAGAGATAAAACCAAAGTCAAATGAATGGTTTCACAAAAATCATAATCTGCGGCTTTTAAAATCAAAAAAGATTGCAGCGAACAAATTAACAAATCAAACTGAAAATGAGGAACATTGGAATGAATATAGAGCAACACGAAATCGATATCTTTCATCAATAAGAAAAATTAAGAAAAACTCTTTCATTAGAAAAATAGAAACTGCTTCGTATAATTCGCTACGAGTATGGAGCGTTTTAAAGGAAATAATGAAAGGAAAACAGATAGTAGCATAGATCGCATCATAGTTGATAACTAGGAATACTGTAACCACAAAGAAATTGCAAATATTCTAAACAAATTTTATGTCGATAGTATCAAGATCTTAAATGGACAAGTTCCAAGCGATGATTTATTGTTAGTCGAGATTAGGGCATCAGCGAAAAGGAAATTCGCTTTGAACCAGATTACATTAGCAGAATTAAAGGATATAATCACAAAAATGTGTGATAAGCGAGATGTACACGGATTGAAGCCAAGTATGATTTTGAAAGCTATAGATGTTATTGGCGAAAAATTGTTATCAATTTTCAATACTTCTTTAATGGCGGGTCAGTTCCCTAAATGTATGAAAGAAGCGAATATTATTCCTATTCCAAAAAATGGAGGTGTGGCCAACACACGACTTTCTTTTACGAACAGCGAATTTTAAGAAACTTTTATAATGCAAATTTCTTGCAAACTTTATTAAGATTGTTTTTATTTTTTCATGTTTTCTGTAAATTGTATATTTTTGAAATATTTGTAAAAATAAATTTTCTGTTTCACGGAATCTGGGACCTGAAACCCCAAATATTATGTAAGAGATTAATGAAAATATATCTGTTTTGAGGTCCCTTGAGTCCGAAAAAGTGGGTTTCGAAATGATGTCTGTCTGTCAGTCTGTCCGTTTGTCTGCTCGTCTGCCAGTCTGTGTCTTCTCTATAGCCCAGATGGCTTAACCAATCGAACAAAAACTTTAGATTTAAGCTTTACTTATGTAAAAGAAAGTAATAAAAAATAATAAATTTGTAAGAAGTTTGCGTAATTGGTTTCTCAAAATTCCCTGTTCGTAGAAGAAATGTGTTGGCCACACATCAATTTTATTTTTTTTATATAATTTTTTAATTTTTTTTTTTAATTTTTTTTTTTTAATTTTTTTTTTTTAATTTTTTTTTTTTTAATTTTTAAATTTTTTTTTTTATTTTTTTTTACTTTTATTTTTTGGAAACATTTTGTTTTAGTAGTTTTTTGTAAACCTTATACTTTTTGAGATATTTGCAAAACAAATTTTCTGGCCCAAGGGAGTGGCCACTTCCGGTTGCCCGATTTGGACTAAAATTCACTGGGGCCTTCCAATTTATCAAAAAATCTTAAATCTGAAGTTTCAGTTCGATTGGTTAAGCCATCTGGGCTGTAGAGATGACACAGACTGACAGACAGACGGACAGACAGACGGACAGACAGACGGACAGACTGACAGACAGACATCATTTCGAAACCCAATTTTCGGACTCAGGGGACCTCAAAACAGATGAATCTTCAATAATCTCAAGGTCGAAAATTTTCATGATTACTATACTTTATTTTACTTACGTAAAAGAAAGTAAAATAATAAACGCAAAATATCCAGAGGATTTTAGACCAATTAATATGCTGGACTGCTGTGAGAAAATCTTAGAAACTATCGTAAAGAGACAACTAATCGAATTTTTAAACGTGGAAGGGATATTAATAGAGCAACAATCGGGATATCGTAAGGGATATTCATATATGAATTTGCATTAAACTGAGTATTGAGTAAATGAAGGAATCGAGAGACAAGGGTGAATATACAATTATAGTATTTTTAGATTTCCAAAGGGCATTCGAAACAATTGATCGAGCAGTATTATTGAAAAAGTTAACAAAGATAATTACAAATAACGAATGGAATTGGTTTAAAGTTTATTTGAGTCAGAGGAGTCAAAGAACGAAAGTAGTATATGAAACATCTGATAGATGTACTAATGAGCTAGGTGTTCCTCAAAGATCCGTTTTGGGTGCCATACTATTTATAGTTTATATCAATGATATAGTAAAAAGTCTAAAGAAATGTCATATACATTTATTTGAGGATGACACCTTGTTGTTGATAATATTAACGGTGATTTGGAACTAGTACAAAAAATGACTAAATGGAACAAATTAAAGTTAAATGATAACAAAACAAAGTGTATGGTTATTGGTAAAGCAAATCATAATTATGACATCAGAATTAATCAGATTAACATTGAGCAAATATAAAATATTTAGGGGTAATAATTGATAAGAGGTTGAAATTCAGTGATCATGTGACTTATGTATATAGAAAGCAAAAATAAATCAGAAGATTGGTGTACTGAAGAGATGTCATAGAAATTTGAGCTATTTAAGCAAAAATAGTATATAATATAAAGCAATAATTGCTCCCTATTTTGAGTATTGTCTATCATAGTCATCTTAGGTCAAATTAGTTGAAAATCTCGGAAAATTGAGATACCCAGTATGTTATTACGTGAAAACTTGTATTTTGGCATCCTAAAACTATTCTTAAAATTCGAAAATAATTGGATGGCCGCAAGTTTTAAAATCAGGGGTCAAAGGTCACAAAAATCTATTTTTTCTACTTTTTTTGCAAATATCTCGATTTCTATGGGTTTTACGCTAATTGTATTCATAATCAATATTGTAGAGAATTAAATTCTCTACAACTTTGTATTTAACATTTTTTCATCCCTCGAATTGTTTTCGAGATAGAGGGCGGAGAGCGCGCGGTCAAAGAATCATGTGAGGTCAACTGATAGTCCCGATCAAAAACTTGTAATATTAAGGTTATAAATTATTGTTAAATATATAATTATCATTATTTATTAACTTTTTTATTAAATTCAATCTTTTTGTCGGTTACTTAGCTATTATTAATTATGCTTCAATTTATATAATAGAATTACCTGGTCAGTCATGCAATTAAGAAATTGTTGAGGAATACTTAAATTATATTTTAATTCTAATCTAATTTATGCTAATGATTTTCTAAATAAATAAAGAAGAATAGAAAGAAATTTTTAATTAATGTTTTTATTAAAAGTGTCATTCGATACATATATTATTGTCAAAACGAGTAAAAAAGTATAAAAATTCTGAGAACAACAAGTTCTAATTTCAATCCTCTTCTTCTTCTTCATCATCATCTTCTTCTTCTTTTTCTTCTTCTTCTTCTTCGTCTTCATCATCGTCGTCATCGTCCCGCTGCTGCAGAATTTTAAGTCCCGCTTCATTATCGTCTTCAACGACATTTGTCTCCAAGTCCTTCCATGATTTCTGGGTCAAAGGTTGTATCATCATTAATACCTTAATATTATAAGTTTTTGGTCGTGACTATCAGTTGAACAAAAGTTGTAGAGAATTTAATTCTCTGCAATATTGATAATGAATACAATTAGCGTAAAACCCATAGAAACCGAGACATTTGCAAAAAAAGTCGATTTTTGTGACCTTTGACCCCTGATTTTAAAACTTGCGGCCATCCAATTATTTTCGAATTTTAAGAATAGTTTTAGGATGCCAAAATACAAGTTTTCACGTAATAATATACTGGGTATCTCGATTTTCCGAAGTGAACCCCCTATAATGACTGGACTTCAGTGCTACTTACATGCAGTAGAGAAGATAAGGAGTACCTCCAAAAACTTCAGAATAAAGCGATGCGAGTCCTGCTAAACGTCCCAAAAACAACAAGAATTCGAAATGTGCTGGAAACAATATGTTTTGTGAGTGTAAATCAAAGAATAGTATACAATGTATTAATAATTATTTATAGAGTTAAAAACAATTTAGTTCTTAATTATTTAACAAATTTTATTTCTATAAAACTGATTATAATTTAAGAAATAGAGATCAAATTTTTGTTACCATTTTTTAAGAGAACTGAAAATCAAAATTCTTTGTTTTATAAAGGAATTGATTTATTTAATAAAATTCCAAGTGATGTTGAAGTTTGCCCTAATATAAATGTATTTCAGAGGTTGTTAGTCAAATTTGTAAAAGAAAATATAGATTTAGTTTTCTTAGATAAATATTAATTATTAGATTTATTATAATTATGTAAACCAAACATTGAAAACTAAATAGCTTCCAGCTAAATAAATAAATAAATTTCTTTATAGTCAGTATTCCTAAACTGCAGTTTAGTGGCCTTACTATATTGACTGTTTTATCTGAATTATCTATAAGAATGATGAAAGAGGCTAACGCTAAATGTTTGTTTAATCATATCTGGGATAATGTATTCTAACACTGATGGCGTTAACAAAAATCTTGTATAAAATTTGGGATTCAGATTATTTAGGAAAACGTATCTACAATACGGACTAAAGACTTCACTCGAAACGTTTTATTATGACTGGAATTAAACAAATTTATAATGAAATCGCCTAATACTAAAGATTTCGGATAAGTTAGCAATTCATTTTCGAGATTTGCAAAAAATAATTCGTCAGGAAATTTCTTAGTTCGATATACATATGTGCACCAATTACCTCACTGTGTAATAGAGGCATAAAATACAGATGATGACACAGATCATTTTCATATACTATACATAAATTATTCGTGATAAAATATTTATTTCAATTAAAATTTAAATAGATAATACTTTTGGTGAGAATCAAACTTCGAGAAGACGACGAAAGGCTAACGAGCGAAGGCGAAATAATTGGCAAAGCAAAGTCAAGACTCTTTAGCGAACATTCGTGAGAAGAATGCAGAATTTCATCGCATGCGAGTTCGACAAGAAACCATCGAATATGGAATCATTTGTAGCGATTTCATCACCTCAATTGTTCGAAAATTTTCATTTCGAATGTAAATATAATTGCAGGTGTACATCTCTTTTTATCGACTCAATAGTGGCACCTACAGAATATTTTGAGTCACTAAATATACTCTTTGGTTTGAATTGTTGGACGACAATGTGGCGTTTCGCACTCTCTTTACAAAAATCGCCAATTGTTTCAGCCACGGTTATTCAGCAGCGTTTCTTTATGCTGGTTTAACAATTGGAATTTGATCATCATCAATTTAATCGACGTCCTGTAGCGGTATTGGAACATACCGTGAGTTAACGCTAACACTGTCGTTTTTTTTTTTCAAAAATACCCTGTTGCTATGGAGGTTGATAATCCTCGTGAATCCGGGATGATGCTGCTTGATAATCCGCTAAGATTATCACACTCCAATTTTATTGTGAATTTGTTGATTTTTGTATCGATTTAATATTTAATAAAATAAATTGTAAACCGCTTGAACAAAATCTTTATTTAATTTTAAATACACTTGATATTTTATTTTCGCTTGTTGTTAACTTGATGAAATCTCGCTTCGAATAGAGAGAATTTTCTTTATTTTATTTTTCAGCTTAATTAAAACCGCCAAAAATTTTGATGGTTTTTACATATTGACATCTTAGTTTAAACATGTTAACTAATTACATAATTTCTTTAATTTAATCAAATAATAAGTGACATCTATTATTGTTTAGCTAAACTAAGTTTTTTCGTTAGCATTCATGTGTGTACAAGATAATTTTATAAATTGAGCAAACTGCTATATAAATTCATTTTGAAAATGATTCTTCTGTCAAATGAAAAATGTAAATAATAAACAGTGGTGTTGTGTTGTGATTAGAACAATAATTCAAAAAAATAAGCTAAGTTTCTTAAAATTAATTCTAAAATATTAAATATACAATTCTAATGTTGTGTTTGCTTTTAGGTGAAGATTGCGATGTATTCTGCTTCAACATTCCGCCGGCCATGAATCATCTGATTCATTGTATGTGATGGGTAGCTTACACAATTTATGGATGGGCCGCTGGATAATTTTGTCGGTGTTTGCTACTCGGATGGATACTATTCGAACTTTGCCATCATTTGCAGGATGTGTTTCAACTACTCTAGCCAATGCCCAACATGTAGCCGGTAAGTTCGATTCTGCGATTAATACTATATCTCCTGCCGCTAGATTTTTAGACTCACTTGTCCACTTATTTCTTTTTTGTAGGATAGTAAGATAATCCATATGCCACCGTTTCCAAAAATGCTGCTGCATATGTTTGACCATACCCCATCTGGTCGATGGTGAAACGTTTAATGGCTGTGAATCATCTGCGATGTCGGTGAAAGTGCGCCCGATTAAAAAATGCGCTGGCGTAATGCAGTCGATGTCTTCTGCTTCATTGGCTGCCATTGGTCTCGAATTCATGATGGCCTCTATTTTTGTCATTAATGTGCCAAATTCTTCCATGGTGAGTATAGTGTCTCCAACCACCCTCGTTAGTTGTATTTTCGCTTGTTTAACTGCCGCCTCCCATATACCACCCATATGGGGCGCTCCTGGTGGAATAAATTGCCAATCTATTTTATGTCGTAGCAGCGCTGCGGCTATGTCCGATGATTTTGATTTTAGGAATTTAAATAATTCCCGTAATTGATTGTTGGCACCTACAAAATTAGTGCCATTGTCACTGTAGATTGTGTGACAATTTCCTCTTCTTGATATAAATCTTGATAAAGCTCCCAGAAAACTTTCAGTGGTTAAGCTTCCTGCTGTCTCGATATGCACTGCCTTTGTGCTTAGGCATACGAATATACAAACGTACATTTTATGAGGAATTTGACCTCTGCGTCTTACGGGATGCACCTTGAACGGTCCACAGTAATCCACTCCGACTTTGTGAAATGGGTGTGAATATTGCACCCTATCTGCTGGTAAATTCGCCATCAGCTGCTTTTCCATTGTTGGATTTTGTTTTATGCACTTGATGCATTTGTGCACAATTGTTCTGGATATCACTTTGCATCTTATTATCCAAAACCGTCGCCTTGTAATGCTTGTAAGAAGGCTTATCCCCGGATGATTGTGTAGGTTATGCATATCTCTTACAATGCATTTTACTGCGTTATGACTCGTCGGTAGGATAATAGGATGCTTCACGTTAAACGATGTGACTGATTTTTGTATCCGACCTCCTACTCGTAGTACTCCTGCGTCATCCAAAAATGGATTCAGGCTGATAAGCTTCGTGCGCCTCGGCAATCCCTTTTTCTCTTGCAATGCATCTATTTCTGCCTGAAATTCGGTTTTTTGTATGTATTTTATTAGTATCAACTCCGCAGCCATCATCTCCTCTCGATTGGTATCGCTTGAATTTTGCTTCTTACAGCAGTTGGTGATGAACCTCTTCATTAATGCTAATACCTTGGTCATCTTATGAAAACTGGAGTATCTGTTAGTAAATTCTTCAAGAAAAGTAGTTGTTGATACGGCATATGATTGAATTTTTGCAGGGCATAGTTCTTCTGTTGTCGCACCCTGTTCTCTCAAGTTGGTTGAATGAATCGCCTTGGTTCGTTCAGCATCAATCAACCAATGTGGCCCATGCCACCACAGACTACACTCTACCAAATCTTTCGTATTCATGCCTCGAGAAGCGATATCAGCCGGGTTGTCCTTAGATCCGACGTGCCCCCAATTTTCTCGTTTGTATTTTTGAATGATGTCGCTCGTTCTATTGGTTACAAAAGTTGTCCAGCGCCTGGGATGTGCCGACAGCCAATCCAACACTATTTTTGAGTCGGTGAATAGCAGAATTGTTGTTATCTTGATCGTTAACGCCGATTCCACCAACTTCATTAGATTGGCCAATAACAATGCACCCATCAATTCCAGCCGTGGAATACTAATTTGCTTGACCGGTGCAACTCGTGATTTCGAAGTGATTATATTGGATTGTAGGCCATCTTTCGTTCTCACTATTGCATATATAACGGCGGCATATGCATGTTCGCTTGCGTCGCTAAATCCAATTAAGCTTATTTCGTCACTAGTATGCACCCATCTTGGAATTCGAATTGCTGGAATTTCACGTAAATCTTCTTTGATATTTAGCCACATTTCCGATAAGTTCGTTGAAAGATCTTCGTCCCAGCTCAAATCATGCATCCACACTGCTTGAAGTAAAATTTTCATGCGTATTACAATCGGTGCTAACCAGCCAAGCGGGTCGAAGATTCGGCTAGCATCCGATAGTAAGGTTCGCTTGGTATACGCTGTTCGATCAGGTAGTTCGGTTGTGAACTTGAATGAGTCTCCACAAGGATCCCATTGCAGTCCTAGTACCTTTGGCGACTCTGAATGTTCTCCGATGTCCATGATATCCCCACTTGTGCCTTGAATAAATGCCCTAATCTCGTCATCATTTGTCATCAATTTTCGCAGTTTAAATCCATGGTCCTTTAGTGCAGCTATTATTTGCGTTATTAATGTTTCAGCTTGTACCCTTGAATTAGACCCCGTCATCAGATCGTCCACATAGATGTCTTGTTGTATGGCTTGTGCTGCTTCTGGTTGACTCGCTTGTAGCTTCACACCAATTTCTTTGAGACTACGGGTTGCCAAAAATGCTGCTGATGCCGTGCCATACGTTAATGTTTTCAACTGGTATGTGCTTGGATGTTTGTTCGAGTTGTTTCTCCATAAAATGTTCTGATGTACTTGATCCTCTTCGCTCACCCAGACCTGTCTATACATTTTCTCCACGTCTCCACATATGACGAACTCATGTTGCCGAAATTTCAATAGAATATTTATTAGTGGTGGTTGCACGGTTGGTCCAACTAATAAAATATCATTCAATGATATCCCGGTTGACGATTTGGTGGACGCGTCGAAGACAACTCGGAGCTTCGTGGTTGTACTGCTAGCCTTTAGTACCCCGTGGTGCGGAAGATAATACTTATTTGCCTTTCCATTCCCTTCTACCCGCTGCATGTGTCCTAACTCTTCGTACTCCGTCATAAAGGCTCGATATAATTTCCCAAAGTCTTCATCACGTTCGAACCTTCTCTCCATTGATTTCAATCGGTTGAGTGCTGCATTGTATGAGGTTCCAAGCATTGTAGTACCAGGCTGCTTGAATGGCAATTTAACGACAAATTTGTTGTTTGCGGTTTGTTTGGTCGTTGTTTGAAAAAGCTCTTCACATTTCTGTTCTTCTGGCGATCTCGTTGTACTTTTCGGTAACTCTTCTACCTCCCAGAACCTGCGGAGAGACTTATCAATGTCCATTAAAATGTTAAAGTTTTCAGCTGTTCCGAAATGTCCTTGCTCCGCGATTCGACCAGCAACTACCCAACCAAAGATGGTACGAACAGCTGTCAGCCCACTTGATAATTCAAGCTGCTCAGATAGTAAGGCTTTGAAGAAGATATCGACTCCTAATAATACATCAATGCGACCACGCTTATTCAATGCTGGATCTGCGAGTATTAATCCACTTAATGTTTGAATGTCTTGCTCCGACAGCTTGAATTCATTATGCACGCCTGATACCTTAGGAACTATGAACGCCTGTGTTGTCAATATTGTAGAATTATTTTGCGCTGCAATTACCAACTCAGTTGATCCTCGTGTTGTGCCAATTCCCACTTCGCCAAGTCCCTTTACCATGACCCTTGCGTTGGTGCGTCTAAGTCGCAAACCTTGCATACACTCTTCCGAAATAAAAGACGTCTGTGACGCGGAATCCAGCAATGCTCGAAAAGTCTGATACTGACCACTGCCATCTTTGATTTTAATCAACGCTGTTGGAAGTATACCTTGCGCAGCTGTATAGACTGTATTGTGCACTTCTATGATTGGTTCCTTTGCTTCCTTTGCTGGTGATAAATCAATCTTATGAGCGGTCGTATTCGGTTGCTGCTCATTCTCTAACCGCTTCTCATCTGCTACATGTAGGGATGTGTGATGCTTGGCATGGCAACGTTGACACCGTGCCCTGGATCTGCAATCTCGTACTCGATGGTTGCCATTTAAGCAATTAAAACATCTGTTACCTTTTTGAATGGCTTCTGCTTTCATCTTTGGTGTCATGGCTTCATAAACGCTGCATTCGAAGATTCTGTGTCCGACTTGGTTACATATTGGACACATCATTCCTGGCGTTGTAGATACTGCGTATGCTCTTATAGTTGAATGAACCGGACCGCTTTTCTTATAATAGCACTTCATTGACTCCACCATATCTATTCTCCGTCCAAGGAATTTAAGCAAATCTTCTAATGTCGGAAAATCGTTTTCGGCCATCTCTTGTGCCCAAAGAGATCTGGTTTCATTATCCAGCTTGTTGAGTGCTATGTATATCAGCCAAGGGTCTCTTCGCTCTGCCTCAGGACCTAGTGCCTTTAACCCCCTGATTGATTCATCTAATGTATCCGCAAACTTTCTAATATTAGACGCGTTTGGCTGCGAGATGCTTTGCTGCTCCATGTACGCTTTGATAAAGGCGTTGACCGTGTGCCGCTTTCGATCGTACCTTTGAATCAGCTTTTGAAATGCCTCAATGTAACTGGCATCCGTTACTGGTAAGTGGCGGATGAGTGCTGCAGGTTCTCCTTTCAATAGTCCCTTTAGATACTGAAACTTTTGTGCTCCTGTTAAGTTGCCTCGGTCGTGAATAGTGGACGTATAAATGTCAACAAAGGACTGCCACTCCATATAATTGCCATCGAATATAGGAATGTTGAGCTTCGGTAATCGTGCTTCTATAGAATGGTGTTGCGATGCACTCATGGTGTTGTCCAGTTGGGCCCCTGTTTGCTGTTCGATAAGACTTTTCTTACGAATGGTAGCATTCAATTTTGCGACAACGGTATAGTAATTGTCCTCGAATTCGGACAGATCCGACTCTACTTTGCTATCCAAATCGAACATATCACGTTCAATAGCTTGGAATTCGCTTAACAAGTTTGCTGCTCTTTCCTGTCTCACCGAAACATCGCCTAAGCACATATTGTCCATGCTGCCCTTTACAAATGTTAGCAATTTCGTCATGGATCCTTTTACTACAGCTCTTTGCTTCTTAAGACTCTCCATATTTTATTATTTGACCTTTATTATTTGATTTTATTATTTGAATTAATGTAAATATTTTAATTTTATTTTTAGGTTCACTAAACGCACTTGAATCCGTGAAAAATACAACGTTAAATGGATCGACCGAAATATCGCTTTGTTTGAGCACGATTAATATTACGCTTTGAGCTTCGCCGTATTGGATAGACCACTTAGCACTTCGATTTTTACCGCGCTTACACAGTTAACTTGCACTGAATAAATTAATGCGGTTATACTTACTGACCGCTATGACGTGTTTTCTGGAACTTCTTCACCGTTATCCGCTATTTCAAGGTGTGGCTTGATATTGGGACGACCAAAAATATTGCGACTGATTGTGATGACGCTTGATTTTCGCAAATATGCAATATTCTGTCCCTGTTTCGGCGCCAATTGTTGCTATGGAGGTTGATAATCCTCGTGAATCCGGGATGATGCTGCTTGATAATCCGCTAAGATTATCACACTCCAATTTTATTGTGAATTTGTTGATTTTTGTATCGATTTAATATTTAATAAAATAAATTGTAAACCGCTTGAACAAAATCTTTATTTAATTTTAAATACACTTGATATTTTATTTTCGCTTGTTGTTAACTTGATGAAATCTCGCTTCGAATAGAGAGAATTTTCTTTATTTTATTTTTCAGCTTAATTAAAACCGCCAAAAATTTTGATGGTTTTTACATATTGACATCTTAGTTTAAACATGTTAACTAATTACATAATTTCTTTAATTTAATCAAATAATAAGTGACATCTATTATTGTTTAGCTAAACTAAGTTTTTTCGTTAGCATTCATGTGTGTACAAGATAATTTTATAAATTGAGCAAACTGCTATATAAATTCATTTTGAAAATGATTCTTCTGTCAAATGAAAAATGTAAATAATAAACAGTGGTGTTGTGTTGTGATTAGAACAATAATTCAAAAAAATAAGCTAAGTTTCTTAAAATTAATTCTAAAATATTAAATATATAATTCTAATGTTGTGTTTGCTTTTAGGTGAAGATTGCGATGTATTCTGCTTCAACAACCCCATTTCAGATGAAAATTCGAAATATATTGGACACTGGTACACCACCAGAATTTCTTGGTTTCTAAGCATCTTTGTACGTATGGTATTTTTGTTTTAGTGATGCAAATTTCCACTTGCATTGCTGGTGGCTAGTAAAATTGTTGATCGCGGAGTGTATTTGAGATAAGTTCGTACATCTGCGCACTTCTAATACCACTTTCAGCCGATTGAAAAAAAATAACATGATACTATAAATATTTATGTTTTAAGAAGGATGTAGACGGTAATGAACTTAGTTATCCAGAGTTGCTGAGAAGCTACTCTCTGATGTGAATCATCCCCAACGTACAGACTTGCTCCATCAAATTAGATCATATCACCCTGTTCCATTAGCTTCGATGGGTACGAAAATTGTCCATTTGCCAGGACGAGGCCCCTTATATATTCAAAATATACGGACAAACGTATCATCGCACTTCACAATTGGCACCAATTAACAATCAGGGGCCTCAATATATGGGAATTTCGTCCCAACAAATTTTCTTTAGTTCTTGTCCCTAATTGTTTTATTGCTTAACTTCTTCTGTTTCTTCAAATAATTGATTGATTTGAATTGAGTGTACGGCCAAGCTAAGCTTGTCTTCCGGAGATGGCCGGTCCCTCCGTGCACGTGTAATAAATTCTTCCGAGCGATTGTTACATTTTTTCTCGTGTATCATTTTTCCCCACTTTACCCTGTACATTAACGCCTACATTACATATATTATATTAAACCTCCACACGACCTTTCTATATTTGTATAATTTTTGTTTTGATTTACTGATGCGATTTGTCAAAAAAAAAACTTTCAAACTATAAAAATATTTGCATTTATTTATTTAAATACATATTTACCTTTTATCCATATTGAATTTTCAAATTTATCAAACGACACTGAATAGATGTATTTATTATTATTCAATCTTACTGGACAAATAGAATATTGTCTTCCACTTTACAGTCTAACTTCCACTATCAACCACCTAATATAAAATTATTTGTGATCTTAATTTTAACATCTGAACTAATTTTTAGGTCAAAATATGCGAGCCAAAATGAAAGGTGGTTGTTACATCTCGTTATAGCCGATTAATATTACAAAAATACCGATGACGGTTTAACGATATTGACACTAGCGTATCCACCCACTAAGCCGGTCGAATTAAGTTTGACTCTGATTTTATCGCATGGTAGCCTCTAGAAGTATACGTAAGTAAATTTATATGTAATTTGAATTTTATTGTTTTGCTGATTTTATTTTTAAAGAAACATTTTTTTTTTTTTTTGGTTTTATGTTCGATGAAAGTTTTAGAAAGCTTTTTCCCAGTTCTTTTGTTTTGTTTTATTTTAACTTTGATTCAATAATGGTGAAGAAGAAAAATTGGAGTTTTACGTATTGTTTAAGTTTAATTTTCTATTCTCGAGTTTTCTTTTTATTGCAAAAGGGGATTAAATAATGATTGATAAATTGAGTTTTGGTTATACACACACACTCACTCAAAGTTGTATGGATTTATTTTGCGGGCGCGCGTTTATATAAGTAATACAATAAAAGATTTATTTTTTTTTTTTGTTGAACATGCCAATATTTCTTGTACCCCCCCAACCACAAAAGGTAGGATTAATGTTTGTCAACGATCGATAAAAATTGATATCCGATTATTGAGTTTATTGCTGCTTACGTGAACATATTATGTGTGGTAATGAAATAACTATAAATATTAAGCATGTGCTTAATGTTCATATAAGATAACAGCAGAAAATTGAGTGTGAGTGTAATAACTATTGAAATTGTATATCATCAGTTTAAGAAAGCGATATTTTATGTTTACAATTGGCATCAAGTTTATCCTGAATATGTTGTAAAAGTAACAACAAACATTTAAGTATTGTACGTATGTTAAGGGATAAGGTTAATCGGTGATTATATAATAACCGAGAGTTATACATAATTTCGAATATACATATGTAATTGGCGAATATGATAAGTTCATGTGATTAATGGTGAGATTTTAGGGTGTGAAGTTTAATTGAGCTTGAACGTGAACTTGTTCGTTTATTTTTTTTGCTAATGGTTCGTATCATGCCAATTCCCCTTATCAAAATAGTTACATTATATTTTTGATCCTACAAAAAATGCAATAAAACAATAAAATAATAATTATAACAACTTTCCAATATTGATATTTTTTCCTAAATTACAAAATAACCGTATTGCAAAAACATGGCCACGAATCCTGTAAAAATATTGTGTTGAATTGCAAAGCCAACTTTAGCCAATCTGCCACGAAATTTCTGGATTAATCAAGTTTCCGGTAAATATTTTGCTATTGTTTGACAATACGATGATGGCTATTCCTCTTCAATTGGATTTCCACTATTTCGGAATTGGCGCAGGATACGGTAGTAACACTGGTCAACAAGGGTCAGGTAATATAGGAAGAAGAATAGTATGTTCTGACGTGTTTTTCGATGTGGAATCCAAATCTGGTCGCAGAATTGCCATATCACTTCAAAATTTTGCGATATTCTAACCTAAAATTGCATAAAAAGCTGTTTTTATGGGTTCTAAATATTTTACTGTTTGTTATTGAATTTCAGCAGTAAAAGCCAATGGTTCCATCGTAAAGTACCATTTATCTCATCTCATTTCCTCATCCTCTCATTCTCCTCTCATAAGGTGTGTGACATACATATAAGTTCATACAGAAGTCTTAATATTTTGATTTTCGATATCTCGGTAATATACAAAGATATTTAGATGTTTAAAATGAGAGGGGATGAATGGTAGGGTATGATGGTACCATTGATTTTTACTGCTGAAACTCCCTAACGATACAGTAAAATATTCAAAACCCATAAAACAGCCTTTTTTGCACTTTTAAGTTAGGACATCCCAAAATTCAGGCGTGATAGGGTATTCTGCTTCCAGATTCGGATTTAGCATAAAAAAATGTTTATGTTTATATCATTATGTTTATTATTTTTCATTTTACAATTTTTATAATTTTTTATAAAAAATGTTTAAGTACTAAATTTACAAATTGTTCTAATTACAGAGCGCATCGATCAGTGCGTTTTACTAACGGTTTAATAATAAAGAAAAATAAATAGGAGGACACCGGGTCCGAAAAAAACTGCTGAATATTGTATTGCTGTAGCAGAAAAATCAATTGACTTCATAAAAACTAAATACAATAAAGAAATATTCGCACGGATAACGAAACCAAAATGAAAAAATGTTAACAATATCTGAATTTCATCGACTGTCAGTTTAACAACAGTAATATCGATAATGGTAAGCTATGTACATACATATAATTGTAATCAATATTTACGAGATTTTAAGTTCATGACGGCACTTTATAGTTAATTTGATTTATCTTATTTGCTTTTAGATGAATAACAACTATCATCAAACTTGAAATCTAACAGGGTGAATCATTCTTTTTCAAACATTTTCCAATTCGGCCGCCCTTAGGACTCATCGATCCGCACGATGTGTTTTAACATATGTTTTAACATACAAAAATATTTCAAAAATACGAATGTATATATTTTAAAACATTTGTGAAGTTTTAAATCGCAAACACACGTTCATTCAAAAAATTTGTTAACATCAAATATGGACGGTGATAGCTTAATCATGAGTCAGGCGATTTTAATTTCTTTAGTTTTAACGATAAATGCAATTAAAAAAACAAAAGAAAAGGAAAATATTATGGTCAAAGGGGTAGTGAATGAAGGGATGTTGCTCATCTCCTATTAAAAGAACTAAAGTATGAAGATAGAGCAGCATTTAAAAAATGTTCAAGGCTATCAGTGGAAGCGTTTAGTAAATTGCACAGTAAATTGGAACATTTAATAAAACACTGTAATGAGGGAATGCATTAATTCAGAAAGAAGGTAGGTTGGTTTGGGCTTTCATTGCACCCATGTAGGGTGGAATGAAAGGGTACACGATGCGGTAGTCTACAGCAATTCAAATTTATGCGAAGCAATTGAGAATAATTTATTGGACTACCCTGATAATAAATGTTTGCCAGAAAGCGATGTTGTAGTACCTTATATTATAGTGGCTGATGACGCATATAAATTTACCAAAAGGAATAATGAAACCCCATAGTAATCGACTATTCAAAGAAAAGAAAATTTTTAACTACCGGTTAAGTCGAGCACGCCGGGTAGTTGAAAACGTCTTTAGGATTTTGGCGAACCGGTTTCAAGTGCTCCAAAAGGATCTCCGATTAGACGTTTCAAAAGTTCAGGATGTCATATTAACGGCTTGTGTGCTTCATAATTGTATAAAAGTGGATTGCGGATTTAACAAAAACACTGTCGATAAAGAAAATACCAAAACATTAAGCATAACACAAGGAATTTGGGGAGCAAATACTTTTGTTACTCATTTGGAGCCTGCAACAATGGATATTAGAAATAAGTATACACAGTACTTGAACACAGTAGGAATGGTTTCATGGCAACAGGAAGCTATAAATAAAAATAATTTTTAATAAATGCTAATATACTTTCTTCTATTCACATACCTAAATAGCTATCATATTTCATTTTATTAATTCAAATATGCCGCCCCGGTGGCACAGTTGTTAGCATGCTTGCTTTAAGCTCCGGAGGTCCCGGGTTCGATTCCCGGCGGGTGATGAAAAAATCACGGCTGGTTTAATGTAAGGATCAATGAACTAATCACTCATTATCTGTTGTAAAAATGATCACGAAACTTCAAAAAAAATGAAGCGGCCAAATTCCTCCATGGGATGTAGCGCCAGCGAAAAAAAAAAAAAAATTCAAATATCACAAATTTTAGTAATGGATTTACATACTCCTATTTCAAAATAAAATAATTTTTTTTAAATAAACAAAACTATTGCGTATTATTTTAGATGCGTTTTTATAATTTCGCTAAAGCTTTGCATTTCATCATGAACAAAACATTTGTTGTTCAGCTTCGAGGGTTACATCAAAATCCAAATTGGCAATTTTTTCAACGGTATTACGGTAACTAGTTTAAATGTGTCATTTTCATTAGGAATGACATTATTTATATCTAATAAATTGTTATTTAAAGTTTCCATCATTTAAGATGCTTGTTGCAGCAGCGGATCTGATTCGTTTACACGCTTTTTTTATTTGGACAAATTTGTGAGTCCTCCTCGATCAGTTCATTCAACGATGAAGCATCTATTGGTTCGGATTCTGCATTTGAAAAATGCATCGTGCAAGGGGGCTGTCTAAATCGTATACCTCTTCATTGAGTTTTTGACTTCGCCAAAATAAAATAATATAAATATTAATAAGGTAAAAGAGAAAATTGAATCGTCTACTAACATGCGGAATATGCTATCTTTTATTTTCTTTGCCTCTTGATTATAATTCGATCGTAATGTAGACCATTTTGACTTTACTTCTTCTTTCGTAAATTTTAAACCCACTTCCTTTACTATTTTTGTTAACACATCAGTGCGGGCATGTTTATTTGTATAAAGAGGATGCTTAATTGCTTAGTATCATGGAAACACAATTGCTCCCAAATTTCAATTAATAAAATCGATTCTTCTTTTGTAAAATTTGTCATTTTCAATTATATTAAATTAATTTATTATTTATTAATTATATGTATTATAACATCTACAAACTTGAACACTTCACGACATTTGTTTAATTTTTTGAGGTGTATGTAAAATGAATTAAAGTCATTTTCGAAAATTATGTGTGCAAACATATGTAAACACAAAAGCAAAAACATAACATGTGGAGAAATGTTGACACATTTGTAAAAGTATGTGTAAAAACCCATCGGGCGGATCGCCCCTTAAATGTACATTCAAGCTACTGACTAATTTATTTATTTCATAAGCCCCATTATCGTCTAATTCGGCTGGTTATTAGTTCACGGATGGATATTGAGCACGAGTAACGAACAAGTTCCAAATACACGAAAACAAATTTGAGCGAAATTGTTTTTTGCGACGAAAGACTCTTTAAATAAACGAAATGTTGCATGAAATGTACACTTCTAGTATAGTTTTGATTACACTACCCTGCAAAATTTTAAAAATTTGGTGCCACTTGACAATGAATAGTTGTTTCCGAAGTAATTTTTTACGCTGAATCCGAATCTGGGCTCAGAATTGCTCTATCACGTCAGGTTTATGAGATATTCTACCCTAAAAGTGCAAAAAACACTGTTTTTTGACGTATTTGAGGTTATCTAGCACCGCGATTTTTTTTTCTTCAAAAGTTCATGTGTGGGATCTTATAGTACAAGTCTTCTTCTTTCAAATGCCTTTGAGTTTGCTCAAATATGTTTTTTTTTCGCCGAGATATCGCATTTTCAAAATTGCATGTTCGTGAATTTGTCGGTATACTGTATAATACACTAGCTTTTATACCTACGGTATATATGCACTTTTAGGTTAGAATATCTCATAAACCTGACGTGATAGAGCAATTCTGAGCCCAGATTCGGATTCAGCGTAAAAAATTACTTCGGAAACAACTATTCATTGTCAAGTGGCACGAAATTTTTAAAATTTTGCAGGGTAGTGTTTTTATACAGAAAAATTCACGAATATGCAAATTTGAAAATGCGATATCTCGGCGAAAAAACATGATATTTGAGCAAATTCAACGGCATTTCAAAGAGGAAGACTTGTACAATAAGATCCTTTACATGGCTTTTAAAAAAAAGGAAAAACTGCATTGCTACATAACCTCAAATATGTCAAAAAAAACAGTGTTTTTTGCACTTTTAGGTTAGAATATCTCAAAAACCTGACGTGATAGAGCAATTCTGAGCCCAGATTCGGATCCAGCGTGAAAAATTACTTCGGAAACAACTATTCATTGTCCAGGGGCAAAATTTTGCAGGGTAGTGTTATTTGAGCGTTTTTGTTACGGAATTTGGTGAAAAAGAGTGGTGGCATTAAAAATAAAATTCCATTCTTACTTATCTTAGACACCAAATTTGTCCATATTGGATAAATACCTACTAATCTGCAACCTATTATAAATAGCCGAAAGATTTTCCAGAAGGTTGAGTGTCACCGAATAACAAGTGGGTTTACATGGATTTGCCGATGCATCTTTGGATGTATATGCCGCAGCTATATATTCGCTTTCAATTCAGAACGGACAACCTAACGTCAACCTACTTATTGCTAAAACTCGAATTACTCCAATTAAAGCCATAAGAATTCCAAAACTCTAGCTAAACTGTTACGACCGGCCGTGGTGTTGTAAACAGTACGAAGAAAATAAAATGTTGGCTATATAAAATTAATCCACCCAATGCCAACGCGCATTCGGGAGTTGCTCTATCTGTTTATGTTCTATGATTGGAATATGATATGTGCGGTTTGTATGTTGTTCAAATTCGTTTTATTTTGAAACATATTTTAAAAATTTTTTTTTTTCATATTAATCATGGGACATAAACTCGACAATTACATGAATGAAAAAATGTATTGAATTGATAACTTGTGCATTTTTGTCCGTATATGTATAGTACTTGCAACTTGTGTTGGTTATTCATTTCGCGTGCGGTATTCCTTCTGGAATATTTCATTTCATAACAGGTATATTGTTTTTCAATAGCTGCATTTCTTGACGCATAGTGATCCGGATCAGATCAAAATTTATATGTGAAGCAACAACAACACATGATCCAACATTCATTTTGGATCACAAATGGTGATCTAAAAATTAGTTCAGCTATTAAAATGTAGTTGAACAATATTTTGTAAAGCGACAAAAAGTGCGTTTTTTTATTCGCTATCCGGAACTGCTATCGAGAGCCGTCATATGAAAATAGCTCCGGATAGCGGCTCCATATAAATAGGTAGAGCTAAATATTTTTTATTTCACGTTTTCATTTATGAATTGAATTAAAAATTATATTTTGACGTTAAATAAATGTAATTTACCAATAAATAGCACGTCAAATTTAAATTTTGGTGTAGAAAATTGACTACGTAGAATAGCATAGCAGCTATCGGGAGCAAATAAAAAAACGCAGCTAAAGAATAAGATGAATACAGTACGAGTATGAAGAGGAAGATTCAAAACAAAACGAGACAGAAAATTGAAATTTGATGTTTGTTTGTTTTACGCATTTTAGTGTCGTTTCATGAGACATGATCTGATCTGGATCAGATCAAACGTCAAGAAATGCGGCTTTTGTAATAGATTTGATTTGGGATGGTGGTGTGTGTACCGACATCACACGGAGCCGAAGAAGAAATATTCGGGTGGCGTGATTTGGTTGTGACGCGCGTTGTTATTTTTGACGGATTCGGTTTTTTGTTAACTTTGGATTTTTTTGTGTTTGAGACAGTCAAGTTTGGACTTTTAAAAAATCAAGTCGAGTTTTTGAGTTTTGTTAAATACGGTCGCGTGTGTGGTTTTCGAAAAGGTCAAGTTTGGAGAGTGTGGCAGGGGGGTCAATGTTTGAGATCCGTTCTGTAAACATCTCGTATTTTAGTTTATATTCAAGTAATAATAATAATTATATTAATATTAATTTTGATGAATAAAGAAAAAAAAACTTTGAAATTTTCATAGTATATGTGCTTATAAATAAATTATAATCTGAATAAATTAAATTCGTGATTACGACGGATTTCGTGAATTTTTTTGTTTGAGTGTGTGTAAATATTCAAAATCTAACGTCATCCAATTACTTACTGAATTCTGATCCGGCTATTTAACGGAGGATTATAGATCACACTGTGTCGAGTTTATAGTAAATACATTTTCTGTTTAAATATTTGATTCGTGGTGTGAAAAAACGTTGATATCGGTTTGAGCATTGCGGGATATCTGTTGTTAATAATGCTTACCCAAGCCGTATGATTTAGGCACACGTTATTGCATATGGTGTGGCTCAAATTGTTATAGTTGATTGTTTGCCGAATAGCAGCAACTTGCCAATCAAGCTGTGAGTAGTTGGTTTTGGTGATTAAGTGTTTTATGGCAGCAGACCTGCGTCGGCGCTGGTTGTGGTTAGGCCGGACGGGCTATACCAAAGCAACCTTGATTATACAAGCCATAATCTAAAAAACGAAGCTTTTATAAGGGAATTAGAAACGACGAAAAAACCAAAATTTCCATAATAAAACACATAAAACATATGGGAAATCACTTTTTTTCTTAAGACAAATTTGTAAATGAAAACGTTGCAAATTCTTAATTATGATTTCTGAAATATTTTCATAAATGTTTGAATTTCAACATATATGAATATCGTTTAAGTAAATCGTTTTCATTTTCTTGTAATAATTGATTTATTTAAACCGAAATATAAAAAAAAGTTCATAACAATAGCTTTCTGGTCAAATTAAAAAGTTTTACTACTACAAATCGTGTGTATTAAGTCAATATACATAGATGGCAGTGGGCAGTAAACATTTTGAAAAATCGTACCATAAATGGCCACTTGGGGAAATTTGAGTTCAAAAGTTGTAGGAAAAGCAAAACAAATTCACAAAATATTTAAGAACGTGTCATAATTTGGTGATTAAACAATCTTTTTCGTATTTCTCTGTATAAATCTGAGACATCTAACGTACACTAGTAAAACTAAAGATACATTTAGCAAGTATTATTTTAATTCGTCAGAGCCAACTTTGATGTATTTTTCAAAATGAAAGTTCGAAAAATATATTTTAGAAATAATTTAATTTTAATATTTCTGCAATTAACATTTACTTAATACCAATATACCCTTCTTGTATATTGCTGCTAAATATATGTAGAACATTTTTGTATAAAAATTTTGTAACATTTTTGCTTTTTTCATTGAAAAACTTGAAGCTAAAAAACACCATTTTTACTATGGATTCCTATGGAAATCAGTGAAAAGTTATACCACTAAAAAAGTTTCGAAAAAATACGTCATAATGATTATGGCTCTATACTCTAGAAGGCTCTGGCTATACAGGTAGTGTTGTTGTGGGAAAAATATATAATAACCCATTAACAACTTGTGATTTTTTTTAATTTTTATATATTGTAAGCCGACCTTGACTGTCGGGGGAATTTTGTTTCATTATTCATTTTTTTTTTCTTTTTATTACATAAACATTCTGTTTCAGGCTCCTTGTGGTGTCCGCGAAGCGGCATCATCACCAGTCAGATCAGTTATTTTGTTTAAAATTTTTTTTTAGTTCTTTTTTTTTTCTCATTTAATTAATTCGGGGTTTTCTTTTCAATATTGTTAACGTGTTTGCTTAATTTCCTTTTTCAACTGTGTTTATTTACCGCCGTGTTAAGTGATATTTCAATTTTGAATTCCTCAATTCAATTTTGAATTTGGAATTCAATTTTGAATTCCGTTATAGCCTTTGTTTTATTACTGTTTTCTTTGTAATAATTGGTAGCGTGGTTTCATTTCTGAAGTAACCCTAATACGGTCACCTTATTGAATGATTGCCGGAAGTTACCACGTTATTGGTATCTTAATTATTTACTCCAACATGAGTAAATAAATTCCTTTTTTTATGGATAAGTGATGGTGGGGTAGATGTCTTAAGATGTCGCCCCTTCCTAGCATCTCGCCGAGCGTGTCGCTCCTTCCCCCAGGGCAGGCTGCGCTGAACGAACACACCCTCTTTATTATTTTCGTTAGCCACTAAAGACGTGGCAAAATATTGTTAATTTTGTCTGGTCCCTTTCCCAATTAATCAGCGGTTACACAAGCATGGGAGCAAGTTTGGAAAACCCCACGCCGCACCGTGAGCTCTAGCCAGCTGCACAGACCACACCAAACCTCTGATTCTATGATCTGCCAACAAAATCCTTTGGATTTTGTTACAAAACGCTGCAACTAACATCGACTGCACTAACATCTCTTAATTTGTCGAGAGCCTATTATTTATCTAGATTCGCACAATCACGCTGCAGTGGCTATTCAAACCGCCAAAATGGTTGTAAACGTTTGAGGCCAACCGTGCCTCCGAAATAATGATGACAACTAAGCTTAGTCAATGGTATTTTGTTCCAACCGAAGAAAATCCAGCCGATTATGCTATCAGTGGCGCGAAGCCGGCAAGTGTTTGTAAATAATACAATTTGGGTCAATGTTTCAAAATTCTTGCATGAACTCCAAATTCAACTTATAAAATAACCAATAATCGAGACATTAACCAATTTTGCGAAAGTTCAACAAGTTTTGGCATTATCAGTAACTTAACCGCCGAATATTCTAATTTCGCACAATGCCTCATAGGCATGTTTTAGCCTCTATTCTATGTTATAAAAAGAGGTTAACCACAAAATCAAGACGAATGCAGGTGAGGAATTTAACATTAGAGGAGATATTTCCAAAGCTAGCTAAGATATATCGTTTCATTCAGCAAGAAACAAAATAATGCAGATATAAACTTCTTGTCGAAGGGTAACCCATTACTAAATAATTCTAAAATTTTACCATCTGTTTATAGATGACGAAGATTTTCTCCAGGTGGGACGACATTTTAAATATGCCAACGTGGAAACGCCTTACAAAAATCACCACTCTGGGCAAAAGATGACCAACACAATCTTGAAGCAAAGCATGCGTTCTTCATATATCGACGCTTCAGGGGTCAATAGCAGCAGCAGCTAATGGGGGCAGCTTCCCCCTTCAAGAGTTAATCTATTTGTAAGACCTTCATCGAAGTTGGTATCGTCAAACATTTCGATTTCGTGGACCGAACCCGATTAAATCCTACATCGTGATATTTTTCTGCACGGCTACCAAAGCCGCTTCAATTGAAATACCACTGAATTGAGTTCCGATACACTTCTTGTAGCATTGAAACGATTCTGAACAGTAAAGGTACTAACCTGGTGGTAAATCTAATTAATAAGTTAATCAAATATTGTAGATTAAAAATACTTATCTTAAAATGGCTTGTGTATACAGCTTCACCATGATTTATGTCAAATGTCATAACTGCAGATGAATTTATGTTTAATTTTTGTGAAACTCATGAATACCGAAGCGACATCCGTGTTATTTAATGATTAGCGATCAAAATTCGAACAAAATGTTCGAGACTGTACGTCCATTTTACTACTTTCCTTTATTTTTATTATAAAAACGGTCGTTCTGTAATCACCACCAGAAAACATTACCTAACCTAAAATACAAATAAAATGAATGTATTTGATTTCCAAATATATATATCCTTAGGAATAATGATATAGCTGTGGTCACAAATCATAATGGCTTAAGTATCAAATTCGCATTTTTCAGGAAAACGTTTTTAAAATTCAGAGTCGTTCACAATCGTATGAGTTTTTGAATTCTTGCTTTTATAAATAATTATTGCGGTTGTTTGTAGTTACCGGAATATTACAAAAAATTGATATGATATGAAATCGAATCTGGAGATTTCGAATTTGAGATAATACGTAAAAAGGCTTATCTCACCTTAAGCCATTAAGATTAGTGAACACAGATAGGTAAAAAAGGATAGGATATTATTCAAAACAGAATTACTCCATATTGAATTTACAACAATAATTTTCTTTTTTTTTAATTTCGTTTGGTAAAATAAAGTTATATTTATATTTCTCATCCCGTATACACGGAATTTGAATTTTAAATTTATATTGGGTAAATCCCATCAAAAATTATTTTTAATACTTATTTCTTATACCAAGATTTTTGTTCACAAACTGACTTCTTTAACATTTTAATACTTTCTAAATACATACTACATTGCACGCAAAATATTCCGAAATGGAAAAGCAGATAACACTCGCTTTTAATCGCACTAAAACACTTTTTAAATCACTTTTTAATCCCTACACTATCGCTTACCAATTCGAACTCGTTCGCTCCTTATGTACTCATACAAAACTTCTAGAAATTTCATGACTTTTCCAGTAAGAATAGTCTAGAAACATTTAGAACAGTTTTATCAAGGAAAATTCCATTTTAGTACAGTAAACTTTGTCCTATTTAATAACTTATTCTATTCTTCCATAGGTGTCACCGTAACAACACCATTCTAGATCGTTATACACACACTAACTAAAATTTCTATGTATAGATGGTGTGATTAGTATGTCTACTTACCACCAGAGTATAAGCACGTGGGGTCAATAACTGTATAACTGCTGTAGTACTGCTGCATAAAATAGCAGAAAATTTTTAGCAGCAAAAAGAAGTTTTTCTACTCACTACCAGGGCAGTATTAAAACAAAAGAGAACTTTTCCTGCTGAAATATCTATTAGGCAGCAGCAGAATTATGAATTATGTTCATTTTTTGTTGTTGTTTTTTTAGTGTTTATTTTTGTTTTTAATATTGATGTTATTCGTATTTCTCGTTGGCAAAGGTTGTCTAATTTATTTAGCGAAACGCTCTTCAAGAAGCCAAAATCAGCTGGCCAAACTGAATTTTTCAGTTTTTCAACTGTATCGTATGGGACTGGGACCTTTATTTTTGGATAGTTGGGACCATAATATATCCACACAAGAAATCTTAAGAAAATCGATCTAGTCTAAAGAGCTACAGAATTTTTCAAATAAATTTGGCCAAATTAAATTTTTCAGTTTTTTCACTGTATCGTATGGATGGACTCCATTGTAACTAATATGGGACCCTAATTTTTGGATACCTGGGGTTATAACACATCCACACAAGCAATCTCAAGAAAATCGGTCTAGCCTAAAGAGCCACAGAATTTTTTAAATAAATTTGGCCAAACTGAATTTTTAAATTTTTCAAATGTATCATATGGACGAACCCCCTTGTAACCAATATGGTATTCTGATTTTTGGACACCTGGATCATAACACATCCACAGAAACAACCTTAAGAAAATCGATCGAGTCTAAAGAGCTACAGAATTTTTCAAATAAATTTGGCCAAACTGAATTTTTAAATTTTTCAAATGTATCATATGGACGAACCCCCTTGTAACCAATATGGTATTCTGATTTTTGGACACCTGGATCATAACTCATCCACAGAAGCAATCTTAAGAAAATCGATTTAGTCTAAAGAGCTACAGAATTTTTCAAAAAAAATTTGCCAAACTGAATTTTTCAGTTTTTTCACTGTATCGTATAGACGGATCCCTTTGTAACTAATATGGGGCCCTGATTTTTGGATACCTGGGGTCATACCACATCCACACAAGCAATCTTTAGAAAGCCAAACTCCATATAAAAAAAATGTAAACAAAAATGTTGACCCCGTAACGTCGAGACGTGTCTTATTCAGAGATGTCTCTTATTTTGAGCAAACGCCTTTTTTTTATTTTAAAGCTTATGTATTTTTTTCAAATGTGCGAAACGGTTAAAAAGGTAAATATTTTAACTGTGGTGAAAATAATAAAATTTACCACAAATTTTAACCGATTTGCTGTGCGAATTGCAACCAGTTAAAAAGTTAAAATTTTAACGTCCGCTTGTTTTTACTTTTGGAAAGAAAATTGAATAATTTATAAATAAATTAGAATATCAAAAACGAGCACTAATTTTGGCTTAAATATTTGCTTATTTATAATTATTAATTTGGTAGATTATGGAAATAAAATTGTAAAATTTAATTTCAAAATTCTACAGTACCAAGAAAAGTGAAGGTATCGAATAATTATGATAATTAAAAATCTTTAATGATTACTTAAGAGTTAAGAGTCATATTTGGGAGCCCAAAACAAGTCTCTAAAAATGTAAGTACTTAAATATTTAATGGCATGAGGTTAGGGATGTTCATCGCAAATGCTACAAGAAAAAAATTTTAACTGGTGACACCAGTTAAAATTTTTGGGGTGAATATAATGTCAAAAATTTAACTTTTTAATTTTTTATGTGGTATTTTTTTCGTTTCGCACACAGTCTGAGGTCTGCATTACCTATTTGTAAACCGAATCTATGTTCTGTGTGTCCGTTCTAAAATTAACGTTATTATTACGGTTGGCTAAAATTCTTAAGCTTTTCAAAATTTTTTTAAGTGTTACTTTCTACATGTAAAATTTTTGTTTCGGTAAAACTAGGAAGGTGTTTAGTCTCCAAAATATGTTGTGAAAGCGCTGTGCCTTTTTCTCCAAACTAATATTGCTTTTATGCCCGATAAGTCTATCTTTCAATTGATTCGATGTATCATCTGATCAAATTTGACCCGAACTGGTCCATTTAAATCGCGCGCGTGAACCGAATCGGTATTTTTTTTCTAGGTTGGTAAAACCTTCTTTGATATTCGTGTGATGTTTGAGCAGAATACGTCCATTAGTGTGAGTTTGGCAGCCATTTGTTGACGACGCGAAAAGTTTATCTGGCGATTTTTATTTTACTATAAAAAAAAAAATTGAACAAGAGTTTGCTTGAAATTTTGTGGTTCCAATGAAATTACGGCTACGGAATCATTGAAAATATTGCAGGACAGCGATTTTGGTCGCAAAATGAGGATTGAGAATTTTGTATAAGTACACGGTGTATAATATACATTTTGCTATTGTGTGCCATCAAATATTTCTATTGTATTAGTGTATTTTCTCATGCGTTTTCTCATGGTGTAAATATCAAAAACTTACGCTAGCCTACGTGCAGGGTAGCAAAGCAGGTTTGGCCAAAACTGGACTTGCGGCGCTCCAAGGTATTAATATCCCTGGGAAGACAAGAAATAGGATAGGTCGTAGGGATAATGACAGGTCACTGCCTTTTTGGGGAGCATGCGAGAAGGCTGGGGATATACGAATGACTTTTGTAGAAGTTGCATGGACGAAGAGTAGGAGGAGACTTTGGAGTTGCGTTCCTATGCTCACACTTCCTATGCTCATGTCCGGCGCTATCATATAGAATGCATAAGTATTTGGGCGTGTACGGTATGGACAGCCTTTCGGAACTCGCGGACTGTGGAGTGCGAGATTTATTACGCTATACAAATAGCTCTGGTTGGTTTCAACGGAAGTAATGGGGAGATGGGATCTTGTGGTATCACAACGGGCCACTGCTGGCCTAAGTGTGCGATAGCAGCCACTTCAACCTAACCTAACCTACGCTAGCCTTGAGTAATTTTTCCCTTTATTCTAACATGACGAATTCATGTTTTTGTCTCTATCGCTGTTGTAACCGACGATATTCATTTGGTTTCGTTAATAAAAACCCAAAACAAAACACAACCTAAACAAAAAAATGTCTCGTCTATAAAAAAAAAAACAAAAAGCAACATAAATAAATGATTTTTAAAATTATGCATTCTTCGTCGGCCCCATTCGTAATATCATTTTTAATTTTTTTTTAATTTTGAATATTGCTGTTTCTTTCCAAGTTATGTGTGGGAGTATATAAGAACATAATAATGTCAATCAATCCTAATTTTGCGACCAAAATCGCTGTACAGAAGTGTTTTGGGGGGTCTACTCTATCGAGAACGCAAGTATTTGTTGAGTGGCATAAAGCATTCAGTGAGGGTAGTCGGGTGGTCCATCCACCTCTGTTAACGACGATAACATCGAAAAAGTGAAAAAAATTGTGCTCGAAAATCGTAGTATTGGCATTAGAGAGATATCAGAGGCTCTCAACATCCCTTATGGAACGACTCAATACGTTTTGGTTGATGTTTTAGGAATAAAACGTGTTGCAGCTCGACTAGTGCCAAAAGACCTGCATTTTTTGCAAACAGAACAGTAGAGGCCGCAAAATAGATGCTTGCCAATGTAGCTGATGGTTGGCCAGACTTCTCAAGTCTAGGTGAAGCAATTCGTTGTAAACGGCTGGTTTTGTGGGCAAACAATTGATGGATTTTTTCACCACGATAATTCGCCATCACTTTCCAGCCTGGTTGTGACTGAATTTTTGGCCAAACACGAAACAAAAGTCTCTGTGACTTTTTCTGTTTCCGAAATTTAAATATCCGCTCCGTGGAACGCACCATGAGTCGATTGAAGCCATAAAAAGAAATTCGCTGAAGGAACTAAAGGACATCCCGGCCGAGGCCTATGAGATGTTGTGGAAAAATGAATTACCCATTGGCATGCTTTTATTGGCTCAAAAGCCAATAGGCGATAATAAAGATTTGTATTAAAATACATAAAAATGTTGTTCTCTTTACCAGTCCATCAAATCTGATCAGATGGTATATAACTTCGTTGGTTAAACTTATCATTTTCAACTTCTTGAAGGTTTAATTTGTTTTCTTGTTGCATCATTTTTTCCAGTAAGCGAACTATGGACATGATAGCAGAAAGACATGATAGAATTTAAGTAAAGATACGATGGCTTTTAATTCTTCCAGCAACGAAAGTTTTTTTCTATCCGTCATAATTGATATATAACATCAGCCAAACTTATGGTGTAATTCAAAAGCTCTATGTAAAAGCTCTACACTTTTCACACAACCAATTCGTTGAGCAGCTTTTAATGCCTTGTTAGAGCTCATCAGAAATGTTGGTGCACTTAATATGGAAAAGTTTACCATAAGAACCCTCACAGCAGCCATGTTTCAATAGATAAAATTTATGTTCACTATAAAAATTCTTTATAGATAAAGTTTATGTTTTAAAGAATTAATAACTATATTCATTACGGAGGCTAAACTACGGATGGAAGCTAAATTTTTTTAAATTTTACAGTGCACTGTTTCCAAATCTCACGTAGCCCTGAAATTAAATCAAATTGGTGCAAATAATACTTTTGAATTTGGATGGAATACATCCAATTAAAAAAACAATTAAATTGTTCGAAACCATTTTTTAATCAAATAAATTTCAATTTTACCATGCAATTTTCCCACGATATTTATTTTGTTATTGTTTTTATATATAAACGATTGCTGGCTATTTTGGTTTGTTATTCTTCATTAAGCTTTTAACCATGTTAAAAAATAAAAATTTTCCCTCTATCAACCACAATACAAATTTTAATTTTTATTTTTCATTTCATTAATCTGATTTTTGCGTGTTAAATTTATTAAAATGCTCCTTTCGGTTTATATACCGAACCCCTTACCCATACATATATGGAATTAGTTCTTTTTTTATAGCGATGAACTTTTTATCGCCAAATGTTGATACGTACGATTAATTTGTAAATGCATTTGATTTGTAAATCGAAATTAAATTAACGACCATGTTTACAAACATTTATGTAAATTTTGGATGCGGGAGAGAAATATCTGTGTACATATTCGGTGACATTATTTTGCCTCCGCGAAGATTAATTTAATCAGAATTGATTTGGTATAAAGCGATTTCTTGGCATATTTCCGCTTTATGTTAATTTGTGATTAGGTTATTTGATTTTTTTCTTCGCAAAATAATTAATAGGGTTTATTGAAATTGAAATGATACAGACAGTAGACATTTGGCGCCATGATTATAATTGATTTCATTTTATATTATTGTTTCTTTGTAGTTGTAAGAAAAATGTTTCAGTTAGCACTCTTGTCAAAGTGTCGATTATATTTTGTGCGCCTTAACATTATATAAATGAATAACTTCAGATCGTATATGTACAGGCGCACAGAAATAGTAAACTTATACACAAAGTAAAATTTCAAGCAAGAGTAACAAAACGAATCTCATACTATTGACACAATATTAAACCAATGCTTCTTCTTTAGTTTTTTTTTGTCGTCGTCATTTTCATTTCATTTCTATGCTCGTTTAATATATCGCAAATTCGGAGACATATCGAAATAAACGATAAAATAAAAAAAATGAAATGAAATGAAATGGAAGGATAAAAATCTGAAAATCTTTATTTTGCTCGTTTTTTAAGAAAAAGGCAATTTTCTTATTTTACATGTTAAAGAAAAAAGGCTTACACACACACATAAATATACAAACCGCTTTTCTCCAATTCTGATCTTGAAGGCGGCACAAAAAATATGAAAATCCTTAAAAAATTTGTTTATTGGTTAAGTTTCGAATCACAAGCATAATAAAAATAAAAAATAAAAAAAAATACGAAAGCTTCTCTCTAAAAGGCACTGTAATAAAAAAAGCATATCAAGTTAATAATAAGGAAATCTCTATGTTTTTTTTTTTGCGCCATTTTTCCAATTTTCAATTTTGATTTGACGTATTGATAGCACACAATATTACAACAGCAAGGCAAACAAAAAAAAAAATTGTACGAGAAAAAATCACTTCACATATGTTCCAGGACATTCAGGATACGATATCTCGACAAATAAAATAAATGAAATGAAATTTATTAAAAGTTTAAATATAGTTTGGGTACGAATGCTGGTGAAATAGAAAAGGAAATCATCTCTTCTTTCTACGGTCTATATACATGAGTATATGCTGCTGCTATGCTGCTTTCCTGTATGTATAGTATACCTATGTATGGGAAAAAACTAATAAAAATATTATAAATCATCTTGGGATAGTATGTTTAGGATACTCTCAGTCTCAATTTGAAGCAAATACCAAAAAACCTTATCGATTACATCATTAAAAATAATTGCCCTAAATGATGATAAAAGCCATGGCACGAGAGAGCTTTCGGAATATGAAAATGTACGTACACACATTTTTTTTATGATACAGTTCTGACAATACAAGAAAGATGTACGCCATATATATAAGTATAAACATACCAGAATATATACGATGATATGTGATTCTTCTTTTGTGTGCTGGATTTTAATTTAGATAATTTTTTTTAGGTTAATATGAAAATAGCTCTCACGTACATTGTACAGTAGAACAAAAAAAAACAAAAAAAAAACAGGAGTACAAACAATACTCATGGGATCCTTTTTAACAGGTATAATATAAACAATCAAAACATTTTAGTAGTCACGTATTTTTCTCACAAATTAATTAAGACATTTGACGGAAATTACAAGTGGAGAGATCCTAATTCGTCCTTTGTTGCTACATAACAGCAGAGTATACGGTACATGTTAAAAAACACATCTCAAAGTATAGCATTTAACTGGGAAACATGAGAGAAAAACGATGATTTATTGATGAACTTGAGGAAAGGACGTATCATATGAATATTACATAAGCAATGAGTTCTTGTACATTAATTAAGCTAATTTTAACACCTATGGGGTTAATTTGTTTCCGTGTTTGCTTATTTTTTAGGTGCTAAATTGAATTGAAGTCGTGTTATTCTATTTAGGGATATTCATTATTAATCCAGTTGGTACTGATAAAAAGGCATCAAAGTTGACGTAAAAGTGAACATCAGTAAATATGGGTCAGTTCAAAAAGATGATTAGGTATATTCGATCAATTTTACATGGAAAATTTTAATTTCGATTAATTGGTTTCTCATTTTTGCTTATTTTTGCAAAAATGAGCCAATGGGCGCTTTCAGATCTGTCAACCGTTGGCAACATGTTGAGTAAGATAAACATGTTGTTTTCTGAATGCAACCGATTTATCGAAAATCGATTGTCATTTTCTCCATCAGTTCAAAGCCAACATGTTGCGACCTGTAAACGCCCAATGAATACTATCAGAAGCCTTTTAGGTTATGGAGCTATAGTCATACGTCATCATTTTTTAGAAGTTTTTTAGTGGAATAACTTTTTATTGTTCGTCATTGGAATTCATAGGAAAAATGGCGTTTTTTAACTGCAAGTTTTTCAATGAAAAAACCAAAAATCTTATAAAACGTTTATATAAAAGTTGTCTATATATCTTTAATACTAGTTTATGACAAAAAATTTTAACAAAATATTAAAACGCTAGTGTTAGTATATGTAAAACCTAACAAAAGCCGAATTAAAAAAAATTACAAAAACTAAAACAATTTTGGTAAATGGTAACGCAGACCAGTGTATGCCATCACAGTGCATGTGCCTGTAGAGATGGTTTGCATAAAAAAATATTTGCAAAAAAAGGTGAAGGTGAACGTTTGATGGCCATTGACACGCAACCGTAGAAATGGCTACTCGTATCTAGGTATGCCATCGTATTGTATGTACCTTTAGGGATGTTTTGGGTCATATGAAATATTTGTGCGACCCGTCGAACGGTTTTTATGAATTTTCCGAAATTTCTCTACTCAAATAAAAGGCGAATGAGTGCGTTTGGCGGCCATTGATATGCAATCGTAGAGATGGCTACGCGTATCTGAGTATGACATCGTATTGTATGTACGTTTAAGGATGTTTTGGGTCATATGAAATATTTGCGCGACCCGTCAAACGGTTTTTATGAATCTTTCAAAAAGGCTCTACTCTAAAAAAAGGTTAATGAGTGTGTTTGGCGGCCATTGATACGCAATCGTATTGATGGCTACGCGTATCTGAGTATGCCATCGTATTGTATGTACCTTTAAGGATATTTTGGGTCATACGAAACGGGTTTTATGAATTTTTCAAAATTGCTCTACTCAAAAAAAGGTGAATTAGTGCGTTTGGTGGCCATTGAGAGCAGTTTGAAAAATTCATAAAAACCGTATGACGGGTCGCGCAAATATTTTGTATGACCCAAAACAACCCTAAAGGTGCATACAATACGATGGCATACTCAGATACGCGTAGCCATCTTTGCGATTGCCTATTAATTACCGTCAAACGCACACCACCACATTTTTTTTAGGAGGTCAATTTTGGAAAATTCATAAAACCGTTTGACGGGTCGTGCAAACATTCCATATGACCCAAAACATTCCCAAAGGTAAATACGATGGCATACAACGCGAAAGATAACAGTTAGAGTATATTCGTCTAGCGGAGTTGGAATTGAAGGACAAAGAAGTTGAACTTTTGAAGAGGGAAAACGAGATGATGAAAAATGGCGCATCGACCTCGACAAAAGCAAATCAAAATTCAATTTTTACTTTCAAGGACGTTGAAGAATCTTTGTCTAAGTTTATTGGCGACGACGAATATTTACTCGATAAGTGGAGATATAGATGAATCAGCGGTTTGCACCGGCTGAACTTATCAACAGAAAATTATTTATGCAAAGCGTTTACTGAGCGGAACGGTGAAAAATTCCTTAAGGGTAGCCGAGGATATCGACACGTGGGAAAAATTTATCGATTTATTGAAGGCAGAGTTTCCCATTATGAAAAATAGTGCTTTGGTCCATAAACAGATGGTTGAGCGGAAAAAACTCCCAGGGGAGACTTTCAAAAATTATTTATTGGCGATGCGACAACTTGGAAAAAATTGCAATTTAGAGGAGGCTGCCATAATACAATACTACATTGATGGTAGGTATATCCGATTATGAACCTAATAAAACGGTGTTGTATGGAGCGAATTCAATCGAGGAGTTCAAAACCAAGGTGATGATTTACTAAGAAATAAAAGGGATTACGAAGTGTTTAAAGGCCCAAAATGTTACAAATGTCAAGAATTTGGACATCGTCAACAAACTATGACAACAAATCGGAGCACTCCAAAAAGTTTTGTGCAATTATAGAAAAGCGGAATATGTTACCATCCAAAACAAATAAAGCTGTTTCGTTGAAGAGTATTGAATTTCGCGCACTAGTGGATACGGGAAGCGATATTAACCTTATGTCACATAAAAATTATCTAGTTACCGGAGTGTCGACTTTATTGATAGTGATGAATATGAAACCAAAATTGGAGATGGAGGTGGTGAAGAACCAAACCGATGAATGCCCATCGTATTGGCATATAAAAGAGGCGGTTCCAAGAAGCTATGCATCGACTATCGGAAATTGAATGGCATATAGTTGTAAAAGATCGATACCCGTTACCTTTAATCGACGATCAAATTGATCAACTAGCGAATGCGAAATTCTTCTCGAATACGAGTTTTGGAAAACACCTTTCGGTCTTTGCAACATCCCTTCTGTATTTATGCTGTTCATAAATAGGGTCTTCGAGGAACTGTGTCGCCAAGGGATTATCTGTGTTTACATCGATGACGTCATCATTCAAGCGTTACCTATCTCTGAAAGTGTCGGGAGATTAATCCAGGTTCTGCAAGTAGGGAGCAACACGGACTGCAAATTAAGTGGAGTAAATGCCTTGGGATAGTAGATCGAGGATGGGAAAATTCAACCGTCATCACAGAAGCTTTGAGCGATTTCAAAATTTCCAGAACCAGATTCGGTGATTGAGAGGTTTTTGGGACTTTCGGGATACTTTCGAAGATTTGTTGAAAGTTATGCGTTGTTGGCCAGACTCCTAAGTGACACATTACGCAAAGGAGTGGAATTCAAATTTGGCGTGGTACAGAAAGCTTCTTTCGAAAAGTTGAAAAAATGTTTAATCAGTCATCCGTTGTTAAAAAAAATATTCTCAGAAGGCGGAAACGGAGCTGTGTAAGCTGGGGTTAGGTGCCATACTATTACAGAAGACGGACGTAGATCAAAAGATGCATCCTGTTTTCTACTATTTAAAAAAAACTACTAAATGTCAGGAGAACTTTAGTAGTTATGAATTAGAAGCCATTGAAGAAAACGCGAGTTTATCTACTAGGCCTTTAATTCAAGATTATAACCGACTGCGCAGCGTTCAAAGGTACGATAGAGCGGAAAGAGCTCAGTCCACGAATCGCAGGATGGGCACTGGCACTGCAGGAGTTTACCTTTAAATTAGAACATCGGCCAGGATACCGTATGCGACATGTAAATGCGCTAGGCAGAGGTCCTGTAGTATTACCAATAGTAGACGATGTGTTACATCGAGCGAAAGCAGCACAGAAGGATGATAACGAAATGGTGCCGAACTTCTGAAAATCGGTACGTACCTTGAATATTTCACTAATAACGATATTCTATTTAAGATGAAAGATGGAAATCCATTGTTGTTTGTGCCGAGAAAAACGGCGGAGCTTATTGAATGACAATACTATATTCCGAAGCTCACTGAGAAATGTCACATGATGAAATATTATATGATAATGAAGTAAAAGGTGTTACATTTTGAGGGTAATTTTTGAATTGGTCGCTATTTATATTTTAGTACTAGAGTCCCATATGTTATTTGACGGATGCCAAGTAGAAACATTCCGGTTTTTAAAAATGGAGGGATATACGATTGAACAACGCGTATTTATTGTTAAAAATGTTAAATTTGGTGGAGGAGCGGATGAAAAAAGGTAAATATACCATCGTAGTGGTCGTTCAGAAGAAAATATTGCTAACATCAATTCGTCATCGTTCACATCCATTAAACCAACCACTTTACTCACAATGTTGCACAAAGATCTTCATTTAAAGGCATACAAGATTCAGATAACTGAAAAAATAAACCCATCAGACTTTGGATTACGGCGTCAATTCGCTAAAAGTCATTTTTAACGGCGAAGCAAATTTTGAACTAGGTGGATTTGTAAACAAACAAAATTATCGAATCTAGAATAAAGAAAGTCCACGAGAAATAGAAAGTCATAGTCTAGTGGAAAATGATGCTGGGATTGTTGTTACTGTAAATGAACTTCGATATCGGAATTTCATTACGAATTTTCTGTTTGACGAATTGGAAGGCATTGATGTTTAGAATACGTGGTTTCAGCAGGACGATGCCACATATCATACAGCAGCAGAAACAATTAGTCTTTGCGGAAACGATTTGGTAATCGAATAATTTCTCGAAAAGAGAACATTAATTGGCCGCCTAAATCCTGCGATCTAATACCCCTAGAATTATTTTCATTCGGGCTATTTGAAGGCAAACGTGTATGCAAACGATCCACAAACAATTGATGACCTAAAGGAAAATATGAGGGAGGGGGGGGGGGGACAGTGACAAAAATACTTCCATCTCCATATGGTGGGGAGGAACCATTTGTTATTGATGGAGTATGTTGGTGGATTTTACGATATTCATATGAAATTTTGAGGTTCGTTATATTAATTACTGGCCAAATTACAGAGGTTCTCCACGGATATGACGTAAACGGATAGCTATAGATAAATGCATCCTCTTTGAAGCAAAAATATTCCTATCTCATATGCCATCCTGCGGGAACCTCTCTGATATGACTGATCTTAAATACAGTAAACTTTAAAATTCCACGTTTATATCGTAAAATTCACCAACATACTCCATCAATAACAAAACGTTCCACTCCACCGTATGGAGATGGGACAATTTTTGTTTCAAAGAGGATGCATTTATCTAACTATACATTAATGTCATATCCGCGGAAAATCTCTGTGATTTGGCCACGTCGATTATAGAATCCGCGGGAGCGGATCTATCGCGGATCGAAAACTGCATATAAAAAAAATAGGAAACAATAATTTTATATCATAGTTTCATTGAAATTCCTTAGGAAATGTTTACAATTCGTCAAAAAATTTTGTTTTAGATCCGCAATAAAAATATTGCGTTTGTACGGGGAATCAAAAAAATGTAAATCACATGTAAATCAATAGAAGTTTTCCAGGATACTTTGATTTACACCAATTGTTTCCTATTTTTTTTATATGCAGTTTACGATCCGCGATAGATCCGCTCCCGCGGATTCTATAATCGACGTGAATATCATTTGTAATGCCTTGGCCAAATAAAATACGACTATTGTCGTTGCATATACGTATTTTGGCATATGGAAAACAAAAATTTAAAAATTTATTCGAATTTATGAATACTAGATTGTTCTAAACTAATAAACATTAAGATTTTGTATTCTGTGGTGAGATGTTCTAACATCACTTCGATTCGTTTCGATACAATTTATCACAGGTGATAAGTGGTATTAACTTTTTCGTTCGAAACTAATTATTTCAATGTGGTAACACTTTTTCTATGTTAAAATGGCGTCAATTTGTTGTTGTTATATAGCTGCCAACAAGGCCATCTTTACCATGGGGCTATAAGGGCTGCAGCCCTAGGGCGCCGCATTATTAGGGCGCCACCAAAAGTCCGAGACCTAGTCAATTTTGGGGAACATCTTTTTATTTGAATTTCATTTTTCACTTCAAACGAAATGCAAACCGTTTTATTATAACCAATTTATTCTATTCGTCGCTTGGAATGCATGAGACGCGATAGTAATTTTATGCATTGACGGACGACTGGTAAAGTTACAATAGTAAACTACGAGACTTCTAATAACAAAAATTGCTATATGAAGTTATATGGAAATAGTGTCTATATAATTTGAATTGTTATTTATTAAAAGTTTGATGGTTGGAAAATCTAGTTAATCTATTACATAGTTTAAAGTGCGATTTTTGTATATTTGATTCATTATTGGTACCACTTTTTCATTTTAGATGACAAAAAATTTTGCTTAAATATTGCAAAATTTGATATTAAGCTACTTGATTCTAAAAGCATAACTGTTTTAAAAATATTAAATTTTAGCTTGTAATTATCTGTTAAAACGTGGTAAATATACTCTAATTTAGTTTGAAAAAGGTTTAGTGACTCAAAGATGTATTTATAGTGAATTTAACATTAAATTTCTGCGATTTTTAAGCACGGTTTTGAGCATTTAAAACGATAAAACTGTTCCAATTAAATCAAATATACAAAAAACACACTTTGAACTACATAAAAGATTAACTAGGTTTTCCAACCATCACACTTTTAATAAATAACAATTCAAATTAAATAGACACTATTTCCATATAACTTCAGATAGCAAATTTTTGTTATTAGAAGTCTCGTAGTTCACTATTGTCCGCTAGAGCACACCATACCAGTCGTCAAATTGACCACGTAAACCATCCCAAATTTCAAAACTTGTTTTCTGCTAGAGGTATCAATCATCGAAATCGGAGCACATTTGCAGATTTTCGAATTTTGTGGCTCTGAATTTGTGGGCTATAGTTCAGTTGATTTTCAAAAAAATTGAATTTTCCACGAAACGTGTAGAAATATTCGGCCGATCCAAAATGCCGTTTTTATGATAATTACAGTTCTCAACGCCTATTGATTGAGGTATCAATGCTATAGTACGCATTTTCACAATCATCCGGTGTTCTCATTTTATTCATTATAACGTCTCCGATCGTCGAAATCACTAACGTTTTTTCGTTTCTGGAATTAATTGCCTCTCTTTCTAAATGCTGTTTGAACTTCATGTCTTGTATTTTCTCTAGAATTTCATGGTGTCCAATGTACTGGTTTTAGAAAAAAAAATTTGTTTAGCTTCTTTAAAGGCGCTTTAGCTTCTTTAAAGGCGCAAAATTTGTTTAGCTTCTTTAAAAATATTAGTTTTTAGCCCCAGTGGCCCTATTCTGGTTTTCCCTGGGAATTGGGAATTGGGGAATAATATTTTACAATAATTCCCAAATTTTCATTCCATATTTTGATTTTCCCAAAGTGTATTCTGGCAAATTGGGAATTATTTCCATTTAAAAATAATGCTAGTACAAAGGTTCACCACTAATGTCATTCACATTTGAAGAAAAAATACAATTGGCTGTCAAATAATTATAAACAACATACATAATTAAATTCAGTTTTAAAAATTAATAATTTAAAGTGAATATTTATAATATAAAACTAAATAATTATAATCAATTGTTTTACAAACATTTTTATACAAAGTACAAGACATTTTTTTAATGGCACCACGCCTAATTCACCATTTGGATGATGACGAGAAAGACAGGCGCTATAATTTAGCAATTAGGCGTAAAATTTACGGGATTCATCCAACCCCTTCGAAATACATGAATCGAGTTTATTAAAATAGGATGCCCAGCAATTGGTATTTGCATTGAAAGAAGAAATTGAAAGTTTTATGGAGGAGTCAACTATACCAAAAGAGATTCGAATACTAGTTGCACTTGGTTTCTTGGGAGAATGTAAGGTTCTACATATATGGGGTTTAATTAAAGGTTATTCCTATACGTACATTAAAATTTCAGGAACTTTCCAAAAGAGGGTCGATGTATAATCGAATTTTGCAGTATTATTGACGAACATTTATTGCCGAAATACATTAAATTTCCACAAACGCCAGCGGAAATTAACGATGTCAAAGTACAGTAAGTGTTTGTTTAACAGTTTAATAAACATTATCTTTTTCGAATTTTTATAACTTTCCATTTCAGATTCTATGAAAAATTCAATCTTCTCGGCGTAATCGGCTGTATTGATTGTACTGTACGCACGTCTCGATGTTTAGACCAGCGAAGAGAGTCGAACATGTTTACCTCAACCGACATCACTATCATTCGAAGAATGTCCAATTTGTATGTAGCACAAATAACATTAAATTTATTTGTAAGTTCAAATATTTTATAGATTTGGGATTCTAATCTCAAGATATTAAATGTGAATGCTTCGGAGGGTCAAACCATAATGCCACAATTTGGAAAAAATCATTGATTAAGGCATTTTTACACAACAAGTACGATGGAGGTTCACTGCAAAATACATATTTGTTAGGTACATTTTTTATTTATTTTTTAATTCTAAATTCCAAATTTATTTATAAAATTCATAATCATTTCATGTTGATTTTAAACATAGACTTCAATTACACTTATTTGTTATGTACATTTTTTATTTGGTTTTTTAATTTCAAATTAAATTTCATATAAACATTTCATATATACATTGTATACTCATTATTTTTCATGGATTCAATTCATGTTGCTTAAATTAATTCATAAGAGCTTATTATAATTATAATTCATCTTCTAAATATTCGATGTCTTCATATTGTCTACTGTAGTGAACTTGGAGTGAATTAACATTTTGATTGTTGCTGAAATATAAACGTTTTATGAAATATTATTAAATTATACGATTATTTTATAATTTTTTCAGGTGATAGCGGCTACCCACTGCAACCGTGGCTAATCACGCCGATACAAAATCCATCAAATGAGGGTGAGGAAAGGTTCAACTTGAAACACAGAAAAATAAGAAACTGTATAGAGAGACTTAACGGGGTAATTAAGTCGAGGTACAGGTGCCTAGCGAAAGACAGATGTCTCAAATATCCTCCATATAAAATGGGGCTAATCATAAATACTTGTGCTACACTACACAACTTTTTAAAGCAGTACAATTTTGTGGACGACCATGATTTAGCTCAAAGTGAAGAAACGCAACCAGAAACTGAAGGCGATGAGGACATATTTGCTGATTTAACCGATGAACGATTGTTGACAGCGGGTTGGGCAGTTAGAAATTCAATTGTGGACACATATTTTTCTAACTAAAATAAATTTATATTATTATTATTTTTTTAGAAATTTTAAAAATTTGTCTATTTTTAATAATATAATAAAATAATTTTCTTTGGTTTTTAACTTAATATTTTATTTTTTTATTAATTATTTAATAAAAACCCGACGTTTCGACGGTACATTCCGTCATTCTCAGGGGCACAATTTTTACTACACAATTTGAAAGAAAATTTTTATTTTTTAATAACGAATGTTTTCCTTCGAACAGGATTAGGGTTGGAGTGCAGCTCAAGAAAGCCGGCGGAGCTAAATGCTTAAACCAACGGATTATGGACCTAATTTCTCCGGAATCCTGTTGCGGTAGTTTCAATAATGAAGGAGACCTGCGAATATCAACACAAGTACATAATGGCTAATTTGATTCAATTTTTTTGCCTTTTCCAAAATATATCCGAGAAAAAGTGTAAAGTAAAACCAATTCGCATTACTTTACACTTTTGATTGAATCAAATTAGCCATTATGTACTTGTGTTGATATTCGCAGGCCTGCTTCATTATTGAAACTACCACAACAGGATTTCGGAGAAATTATGTCCATAATCCGTTGGTCCAACGCATTTAGCTCCGCCGGCCTTCTTGAGCTGCACTCCAACCCTAATCCTGTTCGATTATCATATTCCTTATGATCAACCCATTGAGTTCGCGCATACAGCTTACAGTAAAATGTAATAAAAGAAAATTAGTAAAATAAATTTACGAATACCTCACTTTATGTACTTCATGTCTGTCCACGCTCTTTTCCATTTATCGGCATTCTTACATGCGCCTCCAATGCCATTCAGTTGTACAGAAATTCGCTCTCAATTCTGTTTGTTCGCGTTTTTAGCATCTATTGCATTAAATCTGTGGATTGAAGAGCGATTACAATTTCATAAGAGTCTATAATGTAATAAAACCTATTATAACGTTATTATAACCACCTATCTTTAGCTAATTCAATATTATCTTCCATTATGGTCACCAACATCTCCTTCTGCTCCTTGCTTACATTTTTACCCTAAAATTAACACCCGATAGCGTAACTATAATATATATCTATATAATCAGAATCTCACAGAAAATATTTATTGACTTACTCTATTTGAAGCTGATACTGCCAATATTTTTTTTTAAATTAATAAATAATTTTTTTTTATTTTTAAATTTATATTTTATTTATAACTAAGAAATAATCACCAATTCCCCAAAAAATATGCAGGGAAAAATAAACGTCAAAACTGCTACAAAATGGAATTATATTTTCCCCATTCAAAAAAATTCCCAATCGCCAGAATACACTTTGGGGGAAAAAAATTCCAAACTGCTAGAAAAACGTCGATAATTCCCAATTCCCCGGGAAAACCAGAGTAGGGCCACAGGGAGCCTGAATATATAAGAACGGCCCTGGCTGTCAAAGTGTCAAAGAAGCAAATTGACACACATGTGCAAATTATTGCACCGAAGGACGATGAATACATCTACGTCAACCGGAAAAGCAACCATTCCCTAAATGTTCAATTAGTAAGTGAACTAAATTTGTTTGCTAAAGATTTACTTTAATGCTTAACATTCCCTTTTTTAGATCTGCAATTATGACCTATTAATTTTATCGGTCTGCGCTACCTACCCTGGGTCGTCCCATGATTCGGGAATTTCGGCATTGTCTTGAGAGTATGCGCAGGGATTTCGAAAATGGGGAGCGCAACACCTGGAACTTTGGGGATTCGGGCTACCCACTCGAGCCATGGCTAATAACCCCATTTCGCAACCCTAATACTAGGGAACAAAGCTATAATTTTTTACATTCACAGGCTCGAAATCCTATTAAGCGCTGCAACGGGGTCTTAAAAGCCACCTTTCGGTGCCTGCTTGGTGAAAGGGTATTGCGTTATAAGCCGTCAAAAGTTATAAAAATTATAAATGTTTGTTGTGCTTTATTTAACATTTGTATTTTAAATAAAATTAATTAAATGAACCAAATCAACCTACAACAAGCGAAGTATTGGAAAACGAATTCGATTTTCAGACGCAAGATGATTCTTGAGCGATCCAAATTAGAAATGGATTACTAAACTGCTTTTAAGCAATGTTTGTAAAATAAAACATTAAATTTCAAAAATAAATAATATTTTAATTAAAATAAAAATTTCAAATAAATTTAAAGTAAAATGTTTGTTAATTGTTATACAAAAATTTAAATTCTATTAAGTTTTAGTTCGTATTTTTTTTGCTCTATTTCAAGCCGTTTGTTATTTATAGCGTTGCTTTCCTTTAAAAGCTCCAAGATGCGGTTATTGAATTTGTTCATCTGGTCGCCTTGCACCTTCAACTCATCCATGTCTCAACACTTTCTTTCCTCAATTTTTTTTTAATTTTGTTTTTTAAGTCCGCCCAAACCTAAACAAATAGATGAAACTATGAAATACTCTTATTTTTAACACGAATAATGAATGTTTAACATCCGCATTACGGCAGCTTCCAAGTGCCTGGGGTGAAATGGAAACACAAGGTATGGGCAAGGGATTTTGAGCGGTGTTACAATAAAACTTATCCGAATTGTATCGATTAGCATCCAGCGTCTTCGTATATCAGCATTACAACAAGTACCTGCAATGAAATTAGGATTTAGCTATTAAGATTTTGTATTATTAATTATTAATTCCAAAAACTTACCTTTTTTGTTGATCGGTTTTGTTTTTTGACAGATGGTCAGATACGCTAAAACAAAAACGTAATAAATATGCAATTTACATCAACAAAGGAGGTAATAAAATTTTATAGTATTAAATTAATTGTTAAGCTTTATGTATATTTTCGATAGATGGCATTCTGCTATGGTTTTTGTACAAATAAATTATAATTATTATAATTTATTTGTTTATTTGTTTTGGTATTATAATTTATTTCTTTTTGTATTATGTTGTCTCTTTCTAAAAAATAAGAAAGGTAAAATTTCTTTTTGTATTAAAAATTAGTTTGAGCATAGAGCCTGAAAAAATATGTGAACAAGTGAACATGCCATGTGTCTATTAAAATAATAAATGTTAGAAAATAATAAATTGTTTATATATGTTAATAATAAAATTGTTAAAGTCGACAACTTATCTTTTTAATATCAAAGTGAAATACCTAAGCTGATTCCAGATAACCAAATTAATTACAGTCCACTGCCACGGGTAGTACACAATGACAAGTACAATTTACTTACTTTTTCCAACCTTCCTCGTCGCGAATTGGAGGTCCCTGTGAATTAAGGGCAAGAATGAGTTGCTGCCATAATTCGGCTATGGAATATCGACCATTTACAGTGCCGAATGCTCCTGTTATTACTTCTGGATGTTCTTCCATAAATGAAAGCATGATTTCAAATTGTGACGGTGTTGTGATTTTTTTCTGTGGTTTTTCCCTGAAATTTAATGTACATATTTATTATGTGTTATGTAAATAGTTAATACATACATAAATTATAATTTAAAGTACTTACATTGCACTACTTCGACCTAAATATGTTTAATTGAATAATAATTAAATTTAATTGTTTTTTTTTCCTTTATCGACAAATGACAATCACAAACGACAATTCTATTTGAATTTGAATATTTGAATAATGTGAGGTTAGTTTATTGTATCACAGAGTATCACAAGAAAATAATTTGGTGATGAAAGATCGAAAAATGTGATGGTCAAAAATGGTACAACATACCATTCTATCGAACATCGAAAATATCGAAGTAAAAACATCTCACCACTGTTATTTTATGGTTGTTTTTTGGCATATCACTGCTCCCAATTAAGCACAGTACAGTATGAATAGTAAACTGATGGACGATCTTCTGCATCGTGCATGTTTGCAGAAGATGCTTTTTATAATATTTATTAAGCATTTTTATCAAAGTCAACCCAAATTTAAATTCACCCAACGGCAAACAGAAATTCAAACCTAAATTAAGCTTTCTGGCCTTTGTTATCGTACTACATGTATTAAACCTTTCATAAAGGTGATTTTGAATGAATATACAATACAAAACATAAATGCCCAATTCTTTATGATTATGTTCCATTTATCATATCAATTATGGTCTCTTAAGATATTTGCTTTTCGTTTAGATATATTTTATTGATTTGGAATTTTTGCAATACAACAAGCCCACCCAATTATTATCCCATCCATTTCTATCCACATTTTATATCGAATAACAACAATAATAATAGATTTATATAAACAAACACATTCATACTTTGTATACTACATTCTTGCCTTAAAAATTTCTATTCGATCTTCTTCTGTAGAACATATCTTTGTGATAATGTAATGATTATATTCACTTTGTGTGATAAAGATTTTTATTTCGATTATCTTCCTATCTTTATTAACTCTTCAATGGGTTTATTTACAAGATGAAAACTGTACATAATAAATAAATATATAACAAGTAACAACTATACATACATAACAATAGTACACAATATACACTATACAATAAATATACAACAACACAGTACAATGTGCGGGGACTGACGGAAAATCTATAACAAAACAACCGATATACGAGTAGCTATGTATGTAGTGAAAAGTAAAATATTGGAACGTTCTTATTTTTCGAGGTTCTTTCCTTATTTATTATTATTACGATTATTATTGTATTTTATTGAATTCAATATCGACAAGAAAATATATTTTTGAAATTAATGGTCGATACATTTTGTGATAAATTATTTAGGGGTGAATTTTAGTTTGGTTAATGTGCAGCATTACGGATAAGTTTTTAGTAGGCCAGTATCCAAACATAACGGGCTGAAAATGTTCGGATCGTTATACAAAATAAGTCATCTTCATATGTACCCTCACAAACACTAGTCGTTTATTCCATTCGTTTCCACTTCACTATAAAAATATACAAAATTTAAAGTATAAACAAAAATTATGAAAAAAAAAGCTTCAAAAGCACTCTGAAAACTTTATGTTGTTGCTGTATGTACAATATATTCATTAAATTTTCATATATGCAGAAATATTTTTTTTTTATTTTCATTTTGTTTATTTTAATAATTAAAGTTGAAAAAATGTATGTTTATATTTTAGATTTCCTCATCATATTTTTTATGCTGAATATGGCTCCTCTCCAAAAAAAAAAACTGCCTTTAATTCCTCGAAGCACATACAAAAATGAAATAAACCAAACGTATGACAAAGAAAATTACAAAACCATTTTTGTTTTGTTTTGGTTACATTTCTACTGTGAGGCTAATGATGTAAAATTTCCGTATTTTATAATTTTAAATGGGTTTATGGACGGGTGTGTGATATGAAGGACTGTTAAGCTCAGGATTGTCGAGGATTATTAACAACTTTATTGAATTAAGTATGTAATAATATGTTTTTAAATGGGTTGAGAAATGGTCACTCTATATTCATTTACTCGTGTGTGTATGTACAATTTTAACATAATTACTTTACTTGTTCATAATTCTTGTTGTGTGTTTGGGGTAAATAGAATATAAGAGTAGTATGAACCCTTATCAAATTTACAATTAAGAAAATTAAGCAAATTGTTGAACATATATAATATACATGTTCTCTTTTCGGTTCGGAAACTGTTTGGGGAATATTTTGTGTAAACAATGGGATCAGGGTTGGAATAGTTAAATTTATCATTATCAACTTTGTAGAACAATTTTAATGGAACAGGTGTATGGTTCAGCCAGCATATTACTAAGTCCGAGTGAAATTTTCACAAATATTTTCAAAATTACAGTTGAAACAAAACGCTATACCTACTCCTTTTGTGCTGGCATCACACTGTATAAAGAAGGGTTTTCCATAATCAGAATTTGCCAGGACAAGAGATGTCGATAAGGCAGTTTTTAGTTAATCGAAAGCAGATTCAGCAGAGGCGGGCCATTTAATTTTGAAACAATTTTTAAGGAGGTCGGTAAGAGAGGCAGACAACTTTGCTTACGGCGCGGCGGTACCAACCGCACATTCCCAAAAACCATCGAATTTGTTTTACCGTTTTAGGGGCAGGGAACTCGCCGATTGCACGGACTTTTTCGGGGTCGGTACGCAGGCATCCATCACCAATAAGGTATCCAAGATATTTTCATTCATCTAATAAAAGTTTGCTTTTATTAACGTTGATGGTGAGTCCAGCAGTTCTTAAACGAGTCGCCACCTCTTCTAGCAGTGCCAAGTGTTCTTCAAATAATGCAGACATCACCAAGAGATCAGCCAGATATACAAAGATTCTGTCATGCAGTTGGTGCGGGATCACTTTGTGTATCAAGCGGCACATCGTCTGAGGAGCATTGTATAATCCAAATGGCATGACCGTGAATTGATACAAAGGTCTCCCAGGTATGGTAAGCGCCGTCTTATCTTTGGATTGTTGGTCCAACGGGTGCCAAAAGGCATCTTTTAGGTCGACACAAGATGTATACCTGGTATTGATCCAGTCGGCCCAACAATCCATCGGCCTTGTTCAACTCACGGGCATCCAAACCGAGACTAACCTTACCGCTTGCTTTACGCACTAAAGTGACCGGTGAGCACCAAGTGCTCTGATTTTTCTCTATCACGCCCAACGTTAGCATTCGATCTAGCTCATCGAAAAGTTGTTTCTGTATAGCTGGCGAAGCAGAGTAGAATCTTTTTTTGAATCTTGGATCAGAGGGAATCTCAGGACTCAATGAGCATACTGCTATATGGAGTGATCTGGAATAGATTCCAAAAATATATCCCTAGATATAGCAGCTGCTCCAGACTAGGAAAGATATGAAGACGCATTTTGTGACATTTGTTATTAAATTTTACTGTTGCACATATAAATCCAAATCACTCTCTCGGACTGCCCGTTTGCTGCTTTTATATACGATGGAGAAATATAAAATTGAACTCCAGTATCTGTTAAAAATTGTTCTGCTCCTGCGCCTAAAACGTTAACTGTAGCACCACTATCCAACAAACCCTTATATTCAACCCCATTGATTAGAATTTGTGCATATGGCCTTGGATCTTGTAAATGGTTCACGAGGATGGAACTAACTATTTCGGATTTGAGACTATTACGATTTTGCAAGTATAATCGAGTTCGTTTCCATTGATGAACATTGTAATAACGTTTTTTCGTGCTCTGGGACTTAATACATGAATTTAACGAAGATTGAAGATCTGAAAATTTTGGAAGCGGAGAATGGAGATATGGTTTTTCAGAAAGGTTACGTGTAGATGCTTGGTGTGACTATGCGCTACCATTCTGATCAGTGCTATCTGCGTCGCTGACTGAGTTTACTTCGGTGAATTTAGTTGAGCGAGCTGGCGCAACTCCGGATCCGTGTTGCTGGCTGCTTCTTCCGTTTCTTTGGTCGGCCTGGGAAGTATTGCTTTCGGGGTTCCGTGGTTCCCATTTAGCGTAAATTGTGTCCTTCATTCCACATTTGTGATAAAACCATCATATAGGTGGATAACGGCAATCAATAAAAGTGTGTCCCTTCTCGTCCCAATTATAACACACAATTTCTCGGTTAACTGATGAGCGAGAGAAATTGGTGTTTATCTGAAACGTACCACCTGAAGTCCAATTCTTTGTTTGTTCGAAGTAGTCATTACGATACGCTGCTATTTCTTATTCCCTAACAAAAGGATCGTTGTACTGACTGTATTGCTGGTTTGGCAAAACGGCCTTGTTTGATTCGGCGAGTTTCATCTCGTTGATTCCTTTTCTGGTACTTATCATTGATTCCGGATCGATTCGGATTCCAAGTATCTTCCCACGTAGTACAACTGGCAATGAAATCATTAATCGAAGAAAATCGTCGATCTGTCAATTTATATTGGAGACCAGCCCTCATATTTTGCATGAGAAGTTCGATAATCTTCTTCTCAGAATATGGAGCTCGGCATTGTAACGTCATACTCCAAACATTGTGATAGAACACCACAAAGGTCTCACGAGGCAACTGTTTTCTGGTCTCAATCATACGGCGTATCTCAAAGTCAGAACGTCTGTCCCGAAATCTTTCCATGAATTTATTTTGCATTCAGCCCATGATATAGCAGGATGGTGACGTCCACACGTCCAATACCATTGTAACACGATCCCTTTTAGTGCCGAACTCATTTCAGAGAGCAAGTTGGCTTCGGACAAGCTTAAGGAATTCGATAAGGTTTCTACTTGAAAAACGAACAAGTCTATGGGAACACTAGTTGGTGAGCCGTCATAAGATATTCCACATCGAGAAAGGCTGCGATGCTCGAGGGGATATCGTAAACCTTGCGAGGATGGAGCAACAGTAAAATTTGAATATGGCTGTGGTACACTCGCTGGAGGGTTGTTGTAGATGGAATTATATATTAACGGAACGGTTGGAGCAAAAGGTGCTGAATTGACTTGAGGTATCAGAAATAATGATGCAGTTGGTAAATTTGACGAAACGGTTTTTGGAAAATAATTATTTTGAATAGTTTAAGCTGACGGTGACCTATGATTCCCATACACTAATGTAGGGGCCGTAGGGATGAATGAAGGAAGTGGTCCTCCGATTGGCCCTGGTTGACATACGCTTGTCGGAATTGACACATGAGGTGGAATTGTATATTTCATTTGGTCCTGTATTGCGTCTTGGCGTCGATTTACTATGGATAATTGTTGTGCTAAGAAATTGAATTTTTCCATAGTAGACTCCAGTAATTTATTTGAACTTCAATGTGCTGCTGTTTCATTTGGTTATCAAGATGAACTTTATCCAGTAAATCTTCCAGGGTGGATCTTTTACCTGAACCTTGGATTGGAGAATCTGATTCACTTGGTTGGGCTTTTGATGTAGGCAAATTAGGCTCATTAATTTCATCTACTTCTGAGTGTCCGACCTCAACCAATTTCACAGCTTCAATGGACTCGTTCAACTTGTCATGGTCCTGCATAAAAATCTGTAAGCTGTACTGTAGCTGTTCACACATTTTAATGGAATTTAGCGTACTGTTTTGATATGTAGGGGATGACGTTAGTCTATGCAACCGACCTGACACATGCAATAGACGTGACTCAATTTGGTGGGCTAAATTGATTACATCATCACCTGATTCTTGGTTCAATACAGTGATCATCTCTTCCAACACCTGTAATTTAGCGCGACAAATGTCACTTTCCATGTCTGAATTTTTACGACCTTTTAGGTGCATCCTTGCCGAAATTTCCTTTGTACGAGCACCTTCCTCAAATTAATGAGGATGAGTTCAAGGCAGCAAATCTGTCGAATGATTTTTTTTGGTAACAACAACAAAATATGAGCAAAAAAAAATAAACTATTATCTTTATTAGCATAGGAAAAAGTTTAAGGATAAGAAAGTTGGAGGAAATTGAAAATCGTAAGAGACAAATCAAATAATGCGAAGGGTCGACAACACGCGTTTACTGGACTTCTCGAATAATTAAAGATTTTCTCTTTTGAGTTTTTTTATTGCTTTCAAAGCTTAAAATTAGCAAAATAAAACAAAAGAAACGCCACGAATGAATATTTAAGCGTAATTTGTGAAATATGCAGTGAGCTGGATTGAAGTCAACATAATCACGGAAGCAATCAGCTCAATTGCAATTACACTTAATCACACAGATAGGAATTAATAATGAAATGTTAAGAATGGAAGCAAAAAAAAATTTGAAATTTGAATTATCAAACATTAACATCAGATTTATAACAAACTAGCCAGATATGTTAAATGATTGAATTCACCAAAAAACTATAGTCTGAAAAAAAGGATTGGGATAGGATAAGGATAATAGTAAAAGGAAAGCCAATAATTTGGGCCCCACTGTAACGAAATGCAATGGAGTTTTAAGAAATGAAAGCCTGTCTTCGTCGACTAAACTAACTATACTAAAATATAATTGAAGCTTCTGCTATTGTCTCATAGGTGGCAATCGAAAAGTAAATTTACGAGCTTACTTTTCAAGACTTTTCATGTATTGTGAATTACTTTCGTTCGACATTTCTGTTTATTTTTTTGCTTAAAATAAATTTAAAACACCTTAAAATTGCATTGAAAAATGATAAATGCACCATTATCTATTATTAAACAAACAAATGAACAAATGTTTAGGTTTACGTTATTGTTAAGGTTGTTTAGTCCCTTTTGGCACATTTAAACTTTTGTACTAGTGTCATCTTCATGTAAATTATATTAACTACCGTACTTTAGTTTAATTAGTTAGTTTAGCGATTAAGGCACACCAGCTTTAGTATGAGGCAAGAACGTACTTATCTAGCGAATTATATACACTAAACCAAAAAACTCAAGAATACCCTCATTTCTGTGGGTTTGTGCCCACATAAATAATATAAAGAGAATTTGTCTGTAAATCAATAAGATTCTTTCGGCTTTTTATCGACAAAACATATTAACAATAATGGCATTCACAACATTTTTCGACTTGTTAAACAGAAAAAACGAAGAGGCCAATCATTTATAATATATCCACCAAAAAAGTAGAAATATCAAAATCCCCTCGTATTTTAACCTTAAGAATCATATAAAGTGTATCGACCCTGAACGAAAAATGAGAACCTTCCTTGAATTCTCTATGTTGTAACTCTAAGTTGCTAGGGTGACACATGCTAGAGCCGCTACAACCCTAGGTGAGTCAGAGGGGGGGGGGGGGTCATGATAAAGGAAATGCAACCGCTGCCACAGAAAAAAACATTTAAATCATGTGCCAAAAATACAGGCCGTATTTCACGCGCCACAAAGTCCCTTGCTCCCAATTAACACAACACTACACTTTCTCACTGTTCCATGGCTAATTATAATAATACAAAAACTTTAGAAAAACTTAAGTTGGTAAGACCAAGGAAAAATTCTAAAAACACTAATTAATGAATATAATCAAAAAGGAAATAAAATAAAAATGTATAGTATGTATCCAGCTTTCAGCAACAAAGAAAACACGCAGCTGATGCACACCACGTCCACACCACCAAATCAAGAGGATTTTTTAAATTATTTATTGATTTACTTAGGTGGCCTAGGATTGATGCAGATGTAATTTTAAGTATACTTAGATTAAAAAGTTATCGGTGTTTACAGGGGTTTATTTTAACCGATAAATAATTTAATTAGTTTTAGAATCTAGGATTCTTCTAGAATTAATCATTCTTAAAGGGATTAAGTTTTATCCTAATTTTCAGTAACAAAGTTATAACCGGACTCAAAGCTCCAGGAACAACAAGCAGTTAACAATCATGTAGTTTAGAAATTGTGTTGTCTTGTGTTGTCTTATTTACTAACTATCAACCACTATGGTGTCTGGAACCGGGTTGATTCTCTATTACTAACATACCTTTCCTTCCCTCCATTTTGTTATTCGTAAAAGGGTGTACGGTGGACCCGGCGTATTCCGGGAAACTTACCTTAGGCTTGGTCGTACACACTAAATCAATCAATCAATCATGTCGATTCAAGAAAAATTTGAACTAATTAACCAGCATGCCGAAATCTGAGGATTCCTCTGCGACCTAAAAAATCTGCCAAAACGAGAAGAACTTGAAAAGCACTGTAACGATCTTCAGTTGGTTTTAACAGTTGATGAGACTTCCAATATTGATTGAATGGGCTATTTTGTGATAAAATCATCAGTATTAAAAAATTTGTCGAGCTTCCTAATGTATGATTCGCCCTCAATCAATATTCTTAATTTCATTAGAAAAAATAAAATTGAAGATTTATATCTTAATGTATGGGTTAGTTTGGTGGAACCAAACTTTGGAAAACATGAGATGAAATGTCCGTAAACTTTTTAATAGGGCTAGGAGGACGAACGATTGGACTACCTATCAGTATTCCCTTACTCTCCAACTGTCGAAGGAGGTTAAATATCGAGGCGAAATCATAAATACAATTTCTTTGAAAAACCTCGATTTTGATCAATTGTGGATGTTCTATTGCCGATTCTGGCTAAAGTATAATACGCACACACGTGAATCTTGGCCAGAATATTAACTACACTATGTTTAAATTCTAATGTTAATAAAAGGTGGGATTTCTGGAAATCCCCCATACAACTTCTTGGAAAAAGTGCGATTTTGATAAATTGTGGATGTTCTATGGCCGATTCTGGCCAATATAAACTAGTTTTAAGATAAGTTTAGTAAGGCACAATTTTGCACAATCATTGTTAACCGAAAAATATATTTTATTATGTAAACGGTATATATGGGATTTCTGGTGTGATAATCACGTGAGAAGTCCCACCCTGCTTCCTAAAGTACGCTATGCACAAATTTTCTAATCATAGGCACAGAATTGCACAATCCCAATGGTTCGAAATATATATAGAAAACTCAAGTTTTCTAAAATGTGATTTCTGGCGTGATGTCCATTCACAACATTTTTCGAATTTTTAATCAGAAAAAATGACGAGTTATACCGACCAAATGGCGCAGTAGTTAAAGCTATACGGCAGTTGATCGGGAGGTACCGGGTTCGAATCCCATAGGGATAGGGGCGGGATACAAAAGTGATTTTTCATCATCTGATTACGGTCGGTGATGATGATGAACACATCTATAACCACCTGTTTGATAGTACGGAATCCATGGGCCGACCTAGTACTATAGGCTGGCATGAAGCACTGCATTGTGCAAGTGGTCTACGCAAAAACGGATCTATAGCCAGCCGTACGTCCTCGTTTTGGCTAAATACTGCGTAAGGTAGGACGTTATAAGCGAAATGCGATTTATTTATTTTGATTGTGTTATAGGACTAAGTATTTTCCCAACTTGAACTGTATACACAATAATTACTGATATGCCAATCGAAATGGCATGAACTTGATTTTTTATTTTTTATTTGTATTTTTGTATCACTTAATTGTGTTTTACTGGAAATTCCTTTTTTTTTTGTTTTTCTGTTTTGTTGGCGTACGAAATGTTTATGATTTGACTCCAAAGTGGTTTTCAATTAAATGTAATCAATTTTATTTCGTTTGTTACTTTTTGTCAATTGCCACGCACATATCACAAGAAACATTTGGTGGTGGGTCGAATTCCAACGATTTGGTTACTAGGTTCAGCATTCTAACAAGTAACAGGGCTGCACATAACTCGAGTCTTGCCGTTGAAACATACTTTATTGGCGCAACCTTGGTTTTCGCCGATATGAAATTGGTGACAATTTCGCCCATGTGATTTGTAGTGCGAGCGTATGCGGTATTGGATGCATCTGCGAATCCACATAAATGTAGATTTTCATCTGAGTTTAGCCATCTTGGTATTTTAAGATCTTTTAATAGGCTTAGTTTACTCTGGATAGCGATCCATTGCTTCTCGACGTCTGCTGGGAGCTGGTCATCCCACGCCAGTTTTAATAGCCACAGGCTTCGAAATAAGATTTTTATTCCAATTATCACTGGTGACAACCATCCTATTGGGTCGAATACACGAGATGCTTCGGACAACATGTTCCTTTTGTTAAACCTAGTAGTGTTTGGTAGAGAAACAGAAAAGGAGAAGCTATCGGCTTGCGGGTCGACTTAATTCCCAGAATAGAAATTAACTTGGTGCCTTCAGTTATTTCTCTAATCGATATTTCTCGGTCATCTTCTGGCACGCTCTCCAGTAGCTTCACGTTATTTGAGGCCCATTTGCGAAGGTGATATCCACCGAGTTGGCATAAACTATTCAACTCGGTTTGCGTTGAAATAGCTTCTTCGAGTGTCGACGTCCCAGACATCAGGTCATCCATATAAAAGTCTCGCATCATTACTTTTGCTGCATTTGGGTAAGTTTTAAGATGTAGTTGTGCCAATTTGTTGAGTGACTGTGTTGCCAAGAACGAAGCTGATGCTGTTCCGTAGGTATTAGTCAGGAGTCTATAATGTTTAATTGGCAACGTTGGTGAATCGCGCCAAATTATGCGTTGGTAATTAGTGTCCAGCTTATCAATCCACACCTGACGGAACATCTTCTCGATATCTGCCGTGAAAATGTATTGATGTTTCCGGAATCTGATGAGTATCTCTAGCAGGGAATTTTGGACGGTCGGTCCAACCATTAAAGAACCATTTCTTTGAAGAACCGCAACTTTGTAGTTAAGCTGGAATCCTTCATAACGGGATGGTGCGGCAAATAATATTTCTGCTCGTTTGGTATGGTGATTTCTTCTTATGGTATCAACTCCATGTGCCCAAGTGCTTCGTATTCTGCCATGAATTTGGAGTAGGTTTCATGAAGTTCTGCGTTTTTCATCAATCTTTGTTCCAGCGAGCTGAATCGCCTGAGCGCTTGATTTAGTGAGTCTCCTAATTTTGGTTTATTAGGTTTGAATGGTAGTGGAACTATAAATTTGCCTGAACTTGCTATTTTTAAATGGTTATCGAAATGTTCTATACACAACCTTTCTTCGTCTGTGTATTGCTGAACTGCCGGTAGCTCTTCTGTCTCCCAGAACCTTCTCAATGATTTATCAATGTTGACTTCTTCTTGTGCAGACAAATATGTTATGACTTTCTCCGGTACATCATTCACTTCGTATTCCCCTCCTACAATCCAACCTAATTTGGTATTCTGTGCAATAGGTTGTCCAGGATCCTTAGTTGTTTGACCATCAGATAACAGATACAAAAATCTGTCGCACCCAATCAGTATATCTATCGACCCAGGCATGTGAAAATTGGGGTCGGCTAGTGGCAGGCTTTGCAAATATGTTAACTGATCACGATTGATTGGTGTGGGTGGCAGATTAGATGTTATTTTGGATATTACGTACGCAGTTACCCCCATGGTGAATTCTGTGTTGTTCCTGGATCTTATTGTAATTGATGTCATCCCTCTTGAGCTGCCAGCCTTTCCTCCATTCAATGTATTGATGTTGAATCTTGCGTTAGATCTTCGAACCCTTAATTGATTTGCACACTTTTCGGTGATATATGACCTCGTTGATGCTGAATCCAATAAAGCGCGACAAGGTTGCCAATTGTGCCTAGCTTGTCGCAAATTTCAACCAATGCCGTCGGTAACAGAGCATCGTCATTACATTCGGGTGATGAATGTGAACTGGTGACGAGATGGTCATCGGCATGTTCAGATATTTCACACAAAGCTGTCGTGGCACTCGTGCTGTTAGATTGTTTTAGCTCAGATGAGACATTCGAGTCATTTTGTTCAGCATGAGTTAATGAATGGTGTTTCTTGTTACATTGGTGACATCTACTCTTTGATCGACACTGGAATGCACTATGCCCTTCTGCTAAACAATTAAAACATCTGGTACTCTTGTGGACGTACTGTCTTCGTTGATTTGAACTCATTTCGATGAACTTGGGGCAGTCGCATAAACGATGGTTTTGATCAATGCATAAGCTGCATTTTAGTATTGGCTTCGGTTCTACAAATAATGACCGCGACGTCACATTCTGACTGAGTTGGACTTTACTAGCTTGGACCTTAATTCCTTCTCGAGAATTCATTCGTTTATTTAAAAATTCGAGTAACTGCTCGATCTTGGGAAACTCTAGTTCTGACGACTCCTTTCGCCATAATTGCAATGTGATATCATCTAATTTCCTTTCGGTGAGATAAATTAACCAACAGTCTCTTAACTGGGCACTTGGTCCAATGGCTTTCAGACCACGGATGACTTCGTCGCAACAATCATATATTCGACCTGCCGTTTCAATCGATGGCTTGGTAATTGGAGCCTGCTTGATATATGCCTCAATAAACTCGTTCACAATAGATCGCTTTCTATCGTATCTTTTAATTAGCTTTTGAAAGGCTTCTATGTAACTTGCATCGTCCACGGAAAAATGTCGCACTAACGCTTCAGCTTGGTCGCGCAATTGGCAAATCAGATACTGAAATTTTTGCGCCACTTGACGGTACTGTAACCGATGCATTCAAAATACTGTCATTCAAATTGCGAGGTGGCGTTTGTATTTTTGTCCTCATCAGTCGCTGCAATGTGGCTACGCATAAATAGTAACTATCATCGATGGCATCTATATCTGATTTTTGTTCGGCATCGATAGCAAAAATTTGATCCTGAATGCTCACGAAATTTGTGTAATGTTCCTTCAGCTTCTCTAGTCGCATTTGCATCTCATCGTACGGTGTTGTATCATCGCATGATTTGGCATAGGTAGTTAATTTTGTTATCTGCCCTTTGATTACTGATCTTCTCTTTAGTAGACCATCCATCGTAAATGTTAACCAATAAAACGTGGTAACTTTTTATACACTCACACTTGAAATCACTGGAACTTTCGCGACAATTTTAATTTGATAATAATAATACCGAAAGACCGAGTTATTGATTACGAAATGAATTAATAGACTACGTGATTTTATGTTTGGTTTGTAATCACGTGGTATTAATTCTAATTTGGTGATAAATAATAGTGCAAATGGTTGTGCTTTATTTATTTGTAAATTAAATTGATATTAAATTTATACTCAAGTGATTTTAGGTTATCCGATAAATTTCTCCAAAATGGCTGTCCACGAGGCAATGTTGTATTTTAAACCCCCACGCGGTCCAATTATTAGCAATAAATTCACCGGATCCGGTTTGAAGGACCAAATGTTCGATAACTCGCTTCAATTTAATTTAATTTTTTGCACGAATTCCGTAGGTGCAGTGAAAATTCAAACACTATTGTTTTTCTGATAACTTTATGATTTATTTTTATTAATAATTATTGATATTTAAAACTTCAAAAGATTGATTCTAAAAAATTATTCGCTGTCATCTCCAAAGATTTGCTATAAAAATTACAAATCAATTATTTATGACAAAGCGCCATCTATAAATCGATATATTAATTCATGTTCTAAATAGAACATAGAATTTACAGAGTACTTATTAAATTTGTGTTGCCATGAAATTACTATCTGTCAAATTATACAAAATAATTAATTTGATATTTACAAACATTGAAAATTATTACATAATAATATAATTAATTTATAATCAAAGTTAAGTGTTATGTTAATTAGGTATGTAAGTAGAATTTATATAATACAAATGGTTAATCATTAAATGAAGTTACAAATATTATTTTTTGCAGGTATTGACTACAACAAAATATTGATGACGTTGGTGTAATTTTGGATAATGCACATCAGCTGTTGGGTCAGATAAGTTTAACCAAATTTGTAGTTTTATTTGAATGCGATTCTTTGATGTGTTTTCTTTTCCTTTTTAGGTCTCGTCATTAATATTTACTGGAGTTTGGATGATACTCAACATTGCTTAAATACCTTTTAAAATATTTTATTTTTATGATTTGTATACGATATTATGGATATCATGCTGCTCATAGCCCGAAAATTTGACAATAATTGTCAAAAGTTTTTATAATTTCACAATACGGCAGCTTTAATTTAGTTTGTAAAAACAAAATTGAAAATAAAACAAAGCTGCGAGATATAATTGACAGCACTGTGTTTAGAATGTAAATGTAGTAGTGTGTTCGTAAGCTGTACATTTTTACTGTATACATTTTTGCGCCGGGACAAAACCAACACAAATGTCTTATACAAGCCATATTATTTCCGTGACGCACGCATATTATTAAATCCAAAACCTACTACAGTTGATTTCAATTATAACGACTATGGATATAACGACATTAGGGATATAACGACGAAATTTTACGGTCCTGTGAGGTCGCTATTTGTGAAATCTATCCTATCTATAACGACATTCGGATATAACTATACTGTATTTTTTGTAAGTGTTAGTGACATTTTATACTGTTTTTGATTCAAACTACAATTTAAAATCAAAGTATGTAAAGATTATACTGTATTATGACGCTAATACTTACAGAAATAGTAGGTTTTATTTTGTGTTTGTATGGCAATAATATGGCTTGTATAAGACATTTGTGTTGGTTTTGGCCGGGAGGGTTATGATTTCAAAAATGTTTAATTTTTCCCCGTTGTGTTTTTTTCCCTATTTCGAACAGGTCGTAACAACCTCTTAATTTAAGAAAAAGCTTAAATATGAAGTTTCAGTTCGATTGGTTAAACCATCTGGGCTGTAGAGAGGACACAGACAGACAGACACTTTACATTATTACTTTTTTTTACGTAAGTAAAATAAAGTATAGTAATCATGTAAATTTTTCACTTTGAGATTTTTGAAAATTTATCTGTTTTGAGGGGTTGGGTACGTTTCTCCAAAAATCGTTTCCCCAAAAACATTTGCCCAAAATTGTTTCCCAAAAAATTATTTCCACAAATAATATTTTCCCAAACATCATTTTGTCAAATATCGTTTGGCCAAAAATAATTTCCCCAAAAATCCTTTACCCAAAAAGATCACCAAAAATCCCAAAATGGTGGATTGGGATTTTTGGGGATCTTTTAGTTGTACATTTTTTAACAACAATGTTCGTGATTATTATCGTTACAGAGTTAAAGTAGAAGAAATACTTGCATTGCTCAAACTATGATAATACTCGTATGCATAAAGTAGTCTGTTTAATGTTAAATGCAAAATGATTAGAGAATGCGTTTGTTTGTAGTTCGGTTTTATTTCATCTATTGTTCGTGAATGTGTCATAATTAGATGATGTTTTCTCCGTTTATTGTATAAAATACAACAAAATGGCACAAATAAATATAGTGAAGTCCAGCAAAGGCAAAAATTTATTGTGTCATGAAGGATATAGCTAGGGTTGCGTGGGGTTGCGTGGAACATCGAAACCATCAATGCAATGCACGGATTACAACCAAATTTGAAAATGGGATACATCTTATAGTCAAGGGCCCTTCAATGCACGTGCATGGTACGACAGCGAGCGACTTACCAATACGGTGCGTCAACAATAAATTGAAGAAGACCGCTAAAACTACCAACGTACATCCAGCTGCGATCATAAGGGATAGTATTGTCAACTGTCCAATAATGTCAAGGATGTACTTACCACATAAAGAAGCCCAGTGGCTCTATTCTGGTAATTCCCGGGGAATAGGGAATATTTTGTTTTTACAGCAGTTATTCCCCAGATAAATTGTTCCAACTTTTTATTCCCCATTTCCAAAAGTGCATTCTGGCAATTGGGGAATAAATATACAGGGGAAATAAATTTAGTTGTACGTGTTCTCCATGGAATCACATTAAAATAAGTAAAAATCCGCGAAGATTTTTATTAATATGATTAATTATTAATATCAACTAGAGATAGACACACATTATCGTTAAAAAATTTATTCCCTATCAATTCTTTCATAAAATAGGTATGGAAAAACAAACGTCAAAACTGCTGTAATTGGGAATAATTTTTTCCCAATAAATTTTTTTTCCCAAACACCGGAATACACTTTGGGGAAAAGGGAATAAAACTGCTACAAAATTTAAAATTTCTATTCCCCGGGAATTACCAGAATAGGGCCACTGAAGGCTAAGATAGAACGAATTCGAGAGACTACTACTAAAGAGCCAACTAGCATCCGTGACATCAGTGTTCCAGAACATCTGAGAATAGTAGATAGTGAAATTTTTATTTTAGCAGAAGAACGGTTTGACAATGAGTGTATCATCCTTATGGGAACTGTTAAAACCCTGCGAATGTTAGAAAAATCAGACTGTTGGATCATGGATGGCACATTTGATGTTGTTCCATGTATATTTCGTCAATTATTTACAATTTTCGCGAAGATTGACCTCGTTACCGTACCGGCACTTTTCTGTTTGATGACGTCAAAGTCCCGGAAGTGTTATGATCAACTGATTTACGAAATATTGAAAGTTTCTTGCGAACATTTTGTGGATTTGAAGTCCAATTTAGTACTGGCTGATTTTGAAAAGACTTCCACCTCTGCTTTTAAGGCTATGTTTCCGGATAGACGGTTTCGTGGTTGCTATTTTCATTTGGGCCAAATTATTTGGCGCCGCGTACAAAAAGAAGGTTTTATAAGTATTTGCGATACAAACGAAACTGTAGCACTTAATATTCAAATGATCCGGGCCTTAGCGTTCATTCATCCTGACGAAATTCCAGACTTTTTTAAAGAACTATTAAAGCACGTTGATGCACTCACGCGAAAGATTGTTGTCTGGTTTGGCAATAACTATGTTCTACCTGACAAGCGAACCAACAAACCTCCGCGCTATGCACCGCGCTTTTGGTCTGTGTATTATCAAACTTGTGAAAGTCTGCCGCGGACCAGTAACAACGCTGAAGCGTGGCATCGGTGACTTCAGGTAATCACTGGAAAATCACACGTCGGAACATACTGCCTAATTGGGCACCTACGGAAAGAACACATGTATGCTGCATTTCAGGTTGACAAGCACGCAGCTGGTCATACTTGGCCAACGAAAAATTATCTGGTTCAACGTGAGAAGAAAATCAGGACAATCATGGCCAAAAAACAAAATTATTCTAAGATGGACTACCTGCGCTCAATCGCATATAATTTGTCAGTATATTAGTTTAATTAATCGACATTTTAGTTGAATTTTGAAAGGGTGATTAAGATGTAATATCTTATGTTGTTACGTTATAATCATAAATAATATAAATACATATAATAAATTTAAATGGAATTAAATGTAATAATATCTATTTGGGGCATTTGCATTTAAATCTCACATGATTTTGTCCCCAAGCATTCTCCAGATAATTTTTAACGGGTATAAGTTAAGTATTTGATCGCAATTCGCAATACAGAAATTTATGAAAATGTATTTTTGTAAATAATGTTGGACTTTTATTTTTAAAAAAACGGGTTTTTTTGTCATGAACGTTACTTTATTTATTTTAGATAAATTGTGAAATTTAAAAACATAAATTTAATTTATTGATGTATATTCTCATTGGTGACATGTCTACTTGCAAATGTTATATTAATCTTTTGTATTTTGAAATTAATAATTTTAAAAATAACGTAAAACGTATTTTTAGGTAACGTTCATGACAGAAAAATTAAAAATAGCACAAAAGATTATTTAAAAAAATGCAAAACACAAATCTGCTCACGCCCAGATTTAAAAGAAACAGAAATATGATTTAAAAATTATATTTTAAATTTTTTTTAATTCAAAAATTAATTAAATTATGATTCAAAAATTATATTTTAAATTTTTTTATGTGAGATTTAAATGCAAATGCCCCATTTAAATTCCAATAATAAACCATATTTTCTCTGACCAAATATAATACATACCTATACTATATTTTTGAGTAATTGACGGTTGAGGTTATGAGTTTGAGCAAACGCCTTTTTGGGAAAACGCGTTTTGGGAAAAGGCTTTTTGGGGAAGTGTTTTTTGGGAATTTTATTTTATATGTTTTGGGGAAAAGAATTTTGGGTCAACATATCTCTCCCGTTTTGAGGTCTACTGAGTTCGAACTTCGAACATGTGGGTTTCGAAATAGTGTCTGTCTGTCAGTCTATTTGTTAACACATTTTTTATTCATATTAGCCTTTTATAATTTGTACAGCTTTCTAAGCTTCTAATATTTCTTGCTAAATACCCAATCCTGATCAAACAAATATTGTTCCATTTACGATATCTTACTCTAGATACTATTTATTTAGCTAATTTTCATCATTTCTCATTAGTTCTCTCCTAATAATTTACAATAAAGGTGCGTACATCTCACAATTCCTTAAAATGTATTAACAACAATAAAAACTTTTATAACAAATCTCATTATTACCACAGAAAAAAAGACAACCCAAAACCAAAAAAAACAAACTTCAGCAAAATTTAATTTAGACATTGTTGTTACTGGTGATGTTCTTTTGTTTTGTTCCAAAAATAAATGAAAAGCCCATAATGTCTCCTTACCTATATGTATATAAACGCAAAACATGGAAAACAATACCTCAGACAACAAAACAAATATCAAAATGGGAATTATTCAAAAGAAGATTGAAGGTACATGCTACATATGTATGTACATCACCTTGTCGTTGAGAGATAAGATCCATTTTGGACAAACATATTTTCCCAGAGACATTCAGTTAATTACGAATACATTGGACATTTATCGCACATGTATACAATAGATAAAAACAGAAAATACACAATCAAACACTATCATATGTACAAACATATATACCAACCAGATACCTAGTATGTACAATATGCCCATCCCTTCTTAGGTAGTAATTTTATTTTGATTTACTACACAATACACAAACATACACCAAAAAAAGACTTGAAATGAGAGCAACATACCTATACCCGAGCAAGAGGCACAAAAAACCCAATAAATGAACACGATGGTTGGACAAACTGAATAAATTGGAAACTAGACCAAACTAGACACAAATAATCTCAATGTATTTGTATAAAAAGTAGATTTTCTTTTTATTACATTTTCTTTGTTGTTTGTGTGTGTGTGTGTTGTGGCTGTGGAAATTGGAATGACAATAGTGGGACTTGTGAAGGTATGAGTAATGATTTTTTACTTGAGATTCCAATTTTCGGTTTAGGTATTTTGTTGTGTGCTTGTTAGGCTCTGGGAAAAGCAATTGATAATATTTATCTTTTAAAAAATTTTGAATATAAATTTCCAACAACAACAAAATAAAAAGTGAAAGTTGAGAGATCCTACACACAGAGTTTTGTGGGATGTTCACTTTTTCATTGGATATTTTTTGTTCCTGTTGTTATATAGTTGTTGTGTGTAATGGATGGCAAGAAAATTAATGTGATTTCTTCTGTGCACAAAAAAATTTTTTTTTTAATTTTATTTGACATGAAAAATATTTATTGGGTGGAAAATTATGTGGTCGATTGATTTGTGTCTGCTCAGTCACTCATTCTAAATTTTGTGCTTAGGTTTTGTTGTTCGTCTCGTTACAGCTGAGTCATTTTTTGTATTTTTTTTTTAAGGTTTCTTTTGGGAGAACTTTTGAGTAATGAGCCGTACACAATCTTTATTTTCACAAACTTTTATCGTAATTTATTGTTTTTATGATGTGTTTAAAAAATATTGTTTAGTTTTTCATAATATGTATATTATATTTAAACATAAATTTTGGTAATTAGATTCATTGGAGCTGGAGGTAATAAGTTATTAATTGATTTGTTATTTTACTTTAGAGATATTTTAGAATGTTAAAAGTTATTTTTGTAATATCTCTGCAAAATTGGTGTTTAAATGGGCCTTTTAGGTTTAGTAATTATCTGTGAGTTAAGTTTGGAACTTTCTGTTTAATTCATCTTTAGATTACCATTTTGATCTTGAATATTACTATACATTAATTTAGGTTTATTTCCCTTACCAATACAGTTATTAATGATAGTCCATTGTTTCCTGACATCTAACGCACAACTATTAAAAATTGTATCATAATAATTAGTTTTAGCAGTTTCAATTTCCTTTACGACAAGCCTGTTTAAGACGGCCACTCCATTATCTATGTTAACTTCAAAGATATAAATTTGTGTTTACGGCGAAAACTAAAATAAAAAGAAAACTCACAAAAAATCATTGAAACCCAAAATTATAATAAATATTATTTGCACTCATCCGAAATTACGGCTGATCGGTACAATATTTAAATCCCGGTAAATGGATTCTTTGCCTTTAAAATATTAGTCCAGTAAATGAAAATGAAGGGTAAAAAATAGGCCAACCTGTCAATAACACCCTACGACTTTCATACGGCCAGTAATAAGAGATAATTACACATCATTTAAAATAAGCCAAATTCTACAGGAAAAAATTTCCCGGGCGGGCCTGAAAATGCCCCCCCCCCCCCCCCCAATTATATGATAGTTTTAATTATTTAAACAATTTATTTTTTTAAACTCTGGATTTTATCCAGAGCGATATTTAAATTTATTTTATTTTTTATTTAAACAAAAACTACAATGATATCTTGATGAGTACAAAAATCATAATGAATCTAAAATATAATTTTAATGTATGGCAAATTTTACTCGTGCCTAATTTAGCAAACTAGGCAGAATGTATGGGGTCATATTATATGTGGTAACTTTCCGGTGTAATAATTGGTAGACACAACGTGATATGTTATTTTGTTACATCCATCCGGTTGTGTGTTGTGTCAGCTACAATTCCGAAGTCATTGATTTAGTGTATATGCAACGTGACATCAAATTGTTTGGTATTTTATGTTTTAGCTTCATCAGCTAGAATACGGAAGTGGATGTCGGTTCGTTGCAGGTATGTATTGGTGTTGGTTCGTTGGATGTATGTAACTCCCCCCCCCCCTCCCCCCCAAGACCGGGAAAATGTGTTTTCCGCCAATATCTCCTAAAATATGACATTTAGAGATTTTTTGTTCAGACAAAAGATGAAGATCATTTCATTCTCTACAAAAATGGTCCTTATCATTTTTTTCACAACATTCATATTTTTTGCAAAAAACAGGGTTGCAAAATTCACAATTTTGAGCTTAACAACATACACAAGTTTTTTACAAAATTTGAGGTGGAACCCAAAGTGTTGGAAATACAGTGACCTTAATGTTTTGACTTGTGGAAACCAATTGTAGATGGCGCCACCACATTTCCTCCACTTGAAAAATCCTCGCGAACATAAATGAGAAACGCCGTTAACCATGTATTTTTCAAAAGTTTTTATGCTTATGGACCGTTTTTTCTTTCCAGAGATGAGTGTTTAGGCTATGTGTATTAGGAACACAGAGCGTAAGATTAATTACATCGGGATGGCCCTCACAAATTGACCCGAAACTATCGAAAATCAGTCCTCGAGATTTTTCCTAAGGAATTATAGGAAGTTTAAACAGTTACTTACATTTCGTCCTAATGCTCATCGTCAATTTATTGCAAATTTTCTGCAATTTTTTCGCAACAATCAATATTGGGGTTTCGTAATAAATAGTTATACATTTTTTTTCAATTTCCTTTATTATAAAAAATATACTAAGATTGTGACATAAGACAGCGGATCACCACTCTTCTTCTTGATCATCAACATTGTCCTCATCAAGTTATCCCTGTGGGTCTATTTCTCCCTCTATTTCTCCAGTGATTTTTATTTAAACAATATACCGGAACTAATTAGAACAGAAAAGCCGTTTCGAACCTTACTGACCTGCGCCTTCATATTGGATACGAAAACATCACACACGATTATTGGGAATGAAAATCTTATCTTATCCTCTCACAACACAAGCCACCTCACCACCAAAGAGACGAAATAATTTTTTTTCGTTAATATTAATAATGTTGAATAAATGCATTGTTAATTTTGCAACAAAAAAAACAAAGTCGGCGTATTGTATTCTATTCACAACGTAGTTAACTAGTTAGTTTTTGTTTTTTTTGTATCTACAAAAAGAATGTATAGCGCAGTATTATTCAAGGGCCTCCATTATAAATATATAATTAAACAGCTTCTGTTTTATTATTTTGTGTTCCGACGTTTATTACCAATAAGCGTTTGTTCCGGGAATTCTCATAGTTTAGCTGTGGTTAGTTCTGGACATTTAAAACCTCAACAGGTTATGGGCCCAGGTCGCAGCCCAGAGGAATCCCAGCAGCTTTAAAAATAATAGCTGTTTAATTAGCCGATCGTCGTATCGAATATATTTAATATAGAAAAGTGTTCTTGATCAAAATATACCGTCGAACATTCTACAACATTCGAATTACGTCACATAAGCAGTTAGTGTAAATTCGATACGCGTGCGAGTGTTTAAATTGTGTTTAACAAAAATCGAGAAATTGTTTTAACAATGGAATCCAAATTCGATTTAAATGCTCGTGAAGAGTTCCAACTACAGATTGTGGAAATTTAATTTGAACGCATATTTCATGTCAAGAGGATTGACAGACAATGCAACAGGAAAAGTACCAGCGATCGATGCATCACCAGATACTTTGGCAAAGTATAAGCAAAATGAAGGAAGAGCATTAATAGCATTTATGAATTCGTTAGATACAGAACGTGCCAATCTGGTATTAGGATGTTCTACAGAAGAAACAGCCGTAAAGCAAATACTAGATAAATTAAGCAGCATCTACGAAAAGAATTCCGAAATACGTGTGATGACACTGTATGAAGAGTATTTTGCTATAAGGATGAAAGATGAAGAAAATGTCGCTGGACACATTTCCAGGGTTAATCAATTGGCTTCAGAGATTGAGCAACTAGGTGAGAAATTATCTGATAAATTGAAAATGATTCGGATCATTAGCAGCTTACCATCAAGGTTTAACAACTACAAAACAGTTTGGTATAACACAAAAGAAACGAGATCAATTGATACATTGATGTCGTCGTTGATGTTAGAAGAGGATTATTTGAAACGTATCAGCAGTGAACAAGAAATGTCGTCGTCGTCCGATGTAGCCTTTATTGCAAAATCAAAATTTGATAAAGGTAAAAAGAAGTCAACGTCAAACATTGATGAATTAAAGAAGAAAACGAATTGTCATTCGTGTAACAAAATTGGACATTGGGCCAAAGAATGTCCAACGAAGAATAATTTATCATCGATAAGCAAAAATGATGATAAGAAAGGAGAATCAGCCTGGTGTGGCGTCGTCCAAACAACCAGAGGTTATGATACTAATTATTAGCCAGATGACTTATCATCGTAATTGGTTCCATGAATTACACAGATTCAAAGAAAAACGCGTCGTTGAAATAGCCAACAACCATCATTTGGAAATACAAGAAGTTGGTACAATATTAGTTGAAGCCCGAGTAAACAATCAGTGGGAGCCACATCGATTAATAAATGTATTGTATGTTCTAAATATTTGTAAGAATTTGTTGTCAACAGCAGTTTTAACAGATAAAGGCCTAAATGTTTTAATTAATAAAACTGGATGTAGAATAATGGACCAGACAAACAGTGTTGTAGCCATAGGTGACCGGGACAGCAATAATCAACTGAAAATGAACATAAGATTGCGGGTTAAAGAATATGCAAATGTAGCAGGAGTGTCACTTCAACATTGGCATCATCGATTGGGTTATATAAATGTCGATTCAATTAAGAAAATGTGCAAAGATGGTTTGCTCAAAGGCATCGATTTATTAGACAGCGACAATTTTTTTTGTGAGGATTGTCAACTGGGTAAAATGACACGAGCAAGTCATAAAGTTTCAGCGAAACGAGAAGCAACTATAGGCGAATATATGCATGCAGACTTATGTGGTCCAATGGAAGAAATAGGCATTGGTGGTTATCGTTTCTTCATGTTGATCAAAGACGAGGCAACAAGTTTTCGATTTGTGTACCTGTTAAAATCGAAAGATGAAGTTTTTGATTGTCTTACGTCATTCATTCCAATGGTTAACAATATGAATGGTTCCAGTATAAAGCATTTCCGATTCGACAATGGAACGGAGTTTGTAAATAAAAAGGTCAAACAGCTGTTGTCAAAGCACGGAATTCAAATCGAAAATATAGTCGCATATACGCTGGAACAGAATGGTCGAATTGAACGTGATAACCGTACAATTCAAGAATGTGCTCGAACAATGTTAATTTCGAGTAATTTACCGAAAAATCTGTGGTCAGAAGCAGTTCGTACAGCAGCGTACTTATTAAATCGTTCAACAAACAACACATGTGTCGGCAGCACGCCATATGAAAAATGGTTTCAAAGAAAACCAGAATTGGATCATGTGAAAATTTTTGGTACGGAATGTTTTCTTAATATTCCAAAACAGACGGGGCGAAAGAAGTGGGATCCAAAAGCAAAAAGGTATATCTAGTTGGATACGAGCCCACAATTAAAAATTTTATATGATGCGGAAAACAGGAAAATCATCCCTGGTTGCGATGTTCATTTTAACGAATTAAAAATGATGCCATTTGTTATAAGAAATGGTGAATACGTCGTAGAAGCAGATGATAAAGCCGATGTAAGCCATGAAAAAGAAGTTTCATCAGCTAGAAGTTCGACATCATCCCCGTAAAACAATTTTAGATATTATGACCATAAAAAGTCTGGAAATTGGCTGTACGACCATTAGAGACGAAATAAGTCAAATGTCGGTCAATTGTTCAGTCATTTGTTCGTCTAATCTTAGCCGGAAAATGGACGAAATTTAAAGACATTTTCGTCACAACAGATTCGTCTTCCATTTGATCGTTGCAATCGATGGACAAATGGTTGCCAAATTAGCTGTAGTCGAATCCGACTAGAAAATGAAGGTCAATATTGACAGCCAAATAATGTTTCTTAATGTGAGTCTTCTTCGTTGTACCAATAAATAGGCGGAAAGGACTGCGATATGTCGGACTATTCCGGTGCACATTTATTAGTCACTTCTATTGGGATTCAAATAGACGTTTCCGTTGTTTATTTAAATTTTTTAGTTTTTTGGTATATTAAATATACCTATTGTATATTTACCTAATTAATTATCGATACTTTAACAATCACATAATTAAATATTCTGCCATTTTAAATAGACACAATTTGTTGATATCGTCGTTTTGCAATGGTTTGTAAAAATTGCAATTTACGCACGGAATGATATAATACTAATTATTGCGTGAAGCCACTCGTTGGGCCTACAACGTTCGGCAATTGGTTAAATAATTCGAAAGTTTGTTACGGGGCGAGGCATCGTCCCGTGTTCATTAAAATATAGACACATTTTTTTTTTAATTTTCAAATATTATTTTTATTTAATTTTTTGTTATCTACAATTTTTTTTGGTTTTTGTGCTTCACGCACCGTATATTAATTTCGGCGACTGTATAATCTGTCAATGAAACACAGAGAAAAAAATTCTTTAATCAAAATAAAATTGGTATATTTCTTACCTCAATCTGTTTTTTTTTTGTGGTACGACACCACTTATCCATGTATGTACTCGGATAAATACGTACAGGCTCCAAAATTCCAAAATCTGCTGGGTATGCATACACTCATTTGATGACATCCAGCTGTAATAACCTGAAAAAACAAACACACAACATTTCACCAAGAATTTCGTTCATTAGCTATTTTATTCTATTTCTACTTATCTGACTTAAATTGTTGATCCATTCGGTTACTCATTTTTGCTGTCCCATAGTTGCTGAAAGAAATAAACCTTGAATTAATAAATAAACACATATTTTAACTCAATCAATAATTAAACAAACAAAAAAAATGAATAAAATACTTACCTGTCACAAACGCACAATAACAACAATAACACCGACCGAACGTAAATAAAGATCACCAACACCAGCTGGTGGGGGAGTTTTTCTTTAGTTTTTTTTTGTACTTTGAGTATATTTAGCGCAGATGGCATTATTTTTTTTGGTTGAGTACACACGTAGTATTTGGAGTGACCACCTCTAGGGGCGTGATGAGCATCAAATAAAAAAATAAATATTAAAATGTTGTTGTTGGACACGAAAAATGTATATAAGCGGACAACACATACCATTCGGCTTTTTTTATTTTGGATTTTCAACCGAAGCGGACGACAACCGTGTGGGACCACTCACGCCATACCAACTTAGCATAAATATTAATAAGATTTATCAGGGGAATAATAATTGATAACATATCACTATCGGTAATATATATAAATAATAAATTAAATATAAATAATAATTTCGATAAAATCGAAATAATAAATTGAATTTAATATAATATTAACTCATAAATCTAAAAAAAATAAAAAAAAAAAACAACCTCGAGTGTATGGTGTTACCGTTACCTTAAAATTAAAACGTGGTAGTGGTCCCAAAAATAATCTCAAAATAAAACAAAATAAAAAAACAACAACAAAGAGAAAAATAAAACCAGACGAAGAAATAAAACAAAAACCAACAAGGCAACCAGTTTTCACTGTTCCGAGTACCGAGGGAAAGAGGAAAAAGAACCACTCAACCCCTAACCTTATTTTTCAACTGCTGTGTTCCTGCGACCGATTGCTGTTTCCACAACGGATTGCCGATCTTCATCCGGCGTCACACACAAGTAAATCCACACGTGAGTATCGAACGGAAAATCTGCAGGTGGGTATTGGTGGGGCAAAGTACCAAAGTTGGTGGTGCCGAATTTTTTTGTTTTTTTTTGCTCCCGTTTGGGAATTTTCATTCCAGTGATCCCCAAGGATAGAGCTCTGTGCCTGTGGATCACCAGTGCTACGCGTTTCACCTGATGGCATCAAAACGACCAGTACGGCAATAGGATTTACCGGTCGATATTTTTTTTGTGTTGTGGTTTGTGTGTGTTTCCTTAAACGGGAATAAATTGTTAACCCTAATTAAATAAAAAATTATTATAACGTACTTTAATTAAATATGCGTTGTTAATTGCATAAAATCAGTGAGAGTCATCGTGGGAGAATGTGTGTGCTGAGTGCGTGAAAGTGTAAGTATAGGTGAAGTGCTGTGTCATCTAAGTTTAGCAGCAACGTAATCTGCGGATGGGCCTCCACCATACCACCTACCCCCTCGGGACTGAGTTTTAGCCGGACTTTAAGCTGCAGGTGGAGGACTCCGTGGACAATTTTCTGTCTGCGTGATGGGAACGGGATACACAGCTGACAATCCAGTTCGGCCATCATCCACTATAAGGGTGTCTTCCACGGCAACGTGCGGCACGTAGTGGATGATTGGATTGGGGTTCAGCGATGACCGGGTGAGGACTCGTTCCTGATCCCAACTCATTTTTAGGAGTAGCCTGGGCAACTTGGCTACTGAAGTGAGTTGGTGTTTCGGGTTCGAGTTCAATATCTCTGGTCCCCCAAACTGGATTGTTGGTTGTGCTGCTCCCACAACAGGTGAACACCTTCCTTTTTTTCTCGTCACGTAACAAGTTCTCGAAGGAAATAAATACATTAAAGGTCGGCTACGGTATTTATCCCATGATTATTATACTCTTTCATGTATTGAATATGAAATCACATTAAAAATTGTAATTTAAAGTAGATAGTAATTCTAGATAACGATAAGGTAAAATATCAAATTTTATTAGCAAAATCAATTATGAAATCAACAAATAATTAAAAAATTTTGAAAAATTTATATTAGTAGTATATATATAAATATAAAAAACTAAAAGACGAATAAATTATGATCAACAAAACTATTCATTTATTAATTTATTTATTAAAAGTTTTCATGAAAAATTTAAATCATGTTACGAGTTCATGCTTACATATATATATATATATATATATATATATATATATATATATATATATATATATATATATATATATATATATATATATATATATATATATATATATATATATATATATATATATATATATATATATATATATATACATATAATATATATATATGTATATATATATATATATATATATATATATATATATATATATATATATATATATATATATATATATATATATATATATATATATATATTAATATGTAAATATTGTGTTATATACAAAATACACACCTATGTATATGATTACGTAAAATAATTATTCATACAAAAATATAAAAATTCAATTAATAATTTAAAGCTAATGACGAATTATGGCATTTTTAACCGGCAGTAATAGCTTTATTTTGTCCGTATCTATATCAGCAGCCCGTTTTAAAACTTCGACACAATTTTTTCGTAATTCGATTTGCTTATTTCAGGAAATCCCAGTTCCTGAAAACGACAATTGATGGTAGTTTCAATTAAACTAATTAAATGATTCATGTCCGAAAATGCCTTTTTATTTTTTTCTAAAATAAGAAATTAATAATTAGTAAACTTGATCAGTTAATACAAAAAAAATCATAGTTATATACCTTTCTTAATATTGACTGCCCCTGTCCATGTAAACTTATGTAATGTTTCAGGTTCGATCAGCTTTTCGAGAATATTACGAATATTTTTATTTACTTTTCGTCCTTCTACCTCCGATTTGAGAATAATTAGCTTCAAATTCAATGGCATTAATTGAATGTTTACATTAAAATCAAACTTTTTGATATGAAAACATCTTTAGCGGGGGTAAGTCAAAAATTGCATGTAAGAAAAGGAACGGAAAATCCGGTACGACTGAAATTGCAAATTATATACAAGAAAAACGAACACGAAATGCACCGAACTTGCATACGATATAATTTGTATTGCAATTTCCGTCAAATTTAAATGAAAAGACACAAAAAGTATGCATGTGTAGTACAAGTAATTAAAAAAATCTGAAATGGAAGTACGTTAAAAAAAGACAAATGCACCGATACTTTAAATATTAAATATTATATATCTTAGCGAGCTGTGAAAAAGGCACTTATACATTGATACATAATAAAATAATAATTTTGAATTGTTTAATCGGTATGCTATGTTTATTGTTTAGTATTGCTCATCCTGTTGCTGAGTTTGGTTATATGGGGGATATAGAAAACAAAAACTATAATAATGGTAAACAGATTCGAATGCCATTTTCTAAAGATACGCGCAAGGAAGAAGCCGCAGGGAGACATACTACCGTCTTTTCAGCTGCTATGATATTACAGTCAAAATAGCGTCTTTTAGTTTAAATCAATCAAATCAGCGATGCCATTTTGCTTTGTTCATATAGATTGCCGTAACCATTCTCAAAAGTCTAAATATGGAATCTTCAACAATTGCTGTGTACAAGAAATGATGAATTTTAAAGCGTTCAGGGCAGGTTTAGATGATTAACTTAACGGAACTGTACTTTGCTCAAGCTGACGAAGACATGGCTAGACGGAAATATAGTCGGTTATAAATTTCAATTTTCAATTAAACAATTAATGTCGGTAAGATTCGTCCTCCAAATCCAGAATAGAATAACTTATTGACTTTTTAAACCAAAATTGTAGTGTAATTTAAATACTGAGCGAACAGCAGCCGTCTATCTGCATTGGCTTCTCAGGCCTATTGAAGAGACTTGAAATGATTCAATAGTTAAAGGTTTTCACATAATTATTTTGCGAGTTGAGCGTGAACTCGCCCGTTGTTTTATTTTTCATATACCATTTGATCGCTGAAGGTTCTGTCTAAATCTGAAATTAAATTGCTCTACTTCATTTATACTAGAAAATGGAAGTTTTGGTGACTTAAAAGAAGGATCTTTTTCAATTGAGTTAGTGGTATTTTTTCTCATGAAGGCTATTAGATCTGGTAAAAGATGAACAATTGGTTTAACAGTATTCTCCATTTCATGTATTCGGTTTTTTAACAACTTAATTTCGTCCGTTAATTCGGAGATAGTCTTTGTTAAAATACTGGAAACTGCTGGGTTAAAATCCTGAAGTATAGTACGCCAGATTCTTCTTCGTCGTAATTTGGGATTATTGTTGCATTACACCTACGCAATTGGCCTTAAAAAAGACAGATTAATTTTAAATATTTTTTTTTGTATATTTTCTAAATTACCTAGATTGTCGTTGCCATTTAAGCTTTCATGGTCATCCTGATTGATATCTTGACTAAAAATTATGGTTTCTTGTTCGTAACTTATGCCTCGATTGTTTTCTATAATAATAGCATGGTTGTGTTGATTTTCAATTGGTATTGTTGCCGGCGAGTTCAAATCTGCATTTATAATGGTTGCATTCATATCCCCACCTTTTTGTAAATTCATATTAGCAATAGGTTGTATATTTTCAATAATGAAACTACCACGGTTTTGAATTTCTTCGAATTGGTTATTTAGATCCACACTTTTAAATTTTTGCTTTTTATGATGAGAAGCCGCTTCAGATTCTGAATTCGAGAATGCCTCAAACATTCTTTCCCGTTTCTTGGCTTCAGTTAAGGTTTCTGGAAATATTTATCAATGAACATTAATGAAATTTTTAAATAAATAATAATTTATATTAATTATAAAATAATAACTGACCTATATTGTTTTGTAATAGTTTATAAGGATATTTAAGCCAAGTTTCCGTAGGGGTTGCATGACTTTCCAACAGATGTCTAACGTTTTTCTTGTCCGGCCACAACACAGTTTTTCCATCTATCCAGGTTTTTGATACAATTGACACCTCTTTTTCATTATTTGTATCGCTCGTTTCGATAATCGCAAACATTTTTTTATTTTAATATTACGTAGTTAGTAAATATTTAGTATGTAAATATGTAGTATGTACGAGTTCGTAAGCTAGAATTTGAAAGCAAATAAGTAATATTGTGAAGCTAGAATTATAAATCTTGGGTATCGATTTAATTAATTTTAATATATGTTGTAGGTTTTACAGAAATTTACTCGTATAGTTTCGAATATTCATATATGAATTAACGGAAAATATGCCCTATAATTCACATCTTGAGCCTCCATCGCAAACATTTTTTTGATTGGTGCATCAATTTTCCAATATTTTGCAGTATCCATTACTAAATCAGATTCATATATGTCAAGCTTATCAGATGAAATTGGCAGATGAAATAAATTTCGTTTTTTGGTTGCTTCTAATCCAAAAATGTATAAACAATTTTGCTTTTTAATAACATGGGCAAACTGAATAATATTTTTCTATTGTGTTAAAATCCAGCAGTCTCGCTTACTACTATTTATTCGGAAATCCTTAAAAATAATTTCTTTGAAGATAATTTTTGTATTCTCCCTTGTAATTATATTCCGTTGTCGCTTTAAAATTGGAAATACTTTGTCATTACAATATTTTGCTTCTGGTATTTCACTTAGTTCCATCAGTTTCGAATGGAAATGAACTAAACATGTTAATGCTTCCATTCTGATCAACGTCTTCTGGCAAATGCGAAAGTGCATGCATATTAAAAACCAAATGATGTGCACCGTATAAACTCTTTACCCCATTAATAAATTCATTTAAAATAGTTTTACATAAGTTTATCAAATTTTTTGATAAATTATTAGTGGAGAGCAGCCGAATTGCTACATGTAACAACATAAAACGATTGTACTTGTCTTCTGATAATATATTGCGTAATACAAAAGGTGAAGCATACAGTAAGAAACACCTATATTCCGTGCCTTTAAAATAAGACAATTGAGATAAGGGTCTCAATTTTCGTTGAAACTCACTCGGTTGAAGGAGTGAAATAGAACTTAAACGACCAGAAATTCGTTCTATCTGGCTTGAAAGCAAAAGAGACTCAGAAGTGCCAACCATCCACATACGCAAAAATCTTTTGACTTCTCCTAAGCAAACTACGTGAAGATAGTCGTACGGGATTTGGTCAACCATATTTATGGGAAGCTCTTCTAAAATGGAAGTAGTATTGTGGTGGTTTTCATCAGATTTACTTCGAAATGAGCTATTCGTTCTCCTTGTTGCTTGATTTTCGGGAAAGGTTATCCGATTTTTAATGTGCTCTCCTTCTTGAGTACATCTATTGCATCCAAAATAGGCTGTATGTGACTTTATTCCCAAAATACTACTCCTTGCTGGTGTATCGCAAATAAAATTGTTTATTTTAATGTTAATTGGGCAAGTTTTATAACTAAAACTAGCACATATATCCTTTAATTCATCAACAAACGGTCGAAGAAACTCGTTAAATTCGTTAGGTTTTTTGAACCCATGATAAATTCCTACAACGAAAATTCGTTTGCCGATAGATGATTTGCCTAAAATTAGCCAAAAGCAACCATTCGAACTCCTGCTAATTGGCAGACGATCAATATTAAAATCGATGAATATATCCATTGGTAAGTTTTCTATGTTTGCCAAAAATCTGTCCAATGCTACACGGACTCCAATGTGCGCATATCTTCCTGGATTTACATTTATAATTGTTTCGTGACTGGGTGTATTTAATACTGTTCGGCTATCTATTGGCACAGACAATCATAATAGATCTCTCATTTGACTAAAAACAGAAAATAAAAACAAAAATTTTCCATTCAAATATTATCGGTGTATTGCATATACGTATTATATTTGCAACGCATTCTAAAATCATTGCCTTATAAAATACACAACACAACGATACATTGGAATTATCAGAAGTTTTTGTTTTTTTCCTTTAGTTACTATGAAATGAGAAATCTAGTATGAATGTCTATGCTATTGGTAAGCGGGGATATCCATTTGATTTAAAAAATTGTAACATTTCATTTAAAGCTATCATTGTAATATTATGTTGTAATGCCCACGTTCTCAGAAACATTAATAACTCATCAGTGTTAATTTTTTCTGAGCCATCGGTATTAAATATGTTCCACTTCATCATTTAGATTATAGCAATTATAATAATCGTTAGGGTGGTCCAATAAAAACTCTTCATCATCATCGCTTTCAAAATCGTTTTCTGTATTTAAATTTGATTCTCGATTGGATTGTAGCTGACAATTAGCATTTTCGTAGGTAGGTCTCATGTTAGTAGTAGGTTGAACTAGCTTGTTTTGTTGTGAGTCTAATTGAATCTTATTATTAGCAAGAATACTTCCTCGATTTATACGACGTTTAAGGGAATCACGTTTAAGCTCGAGAATATGTTTTCTATACCCCGGCATTTTTGAGAATATTTAATTATTTGCCACAATCTATTAATAATTTAAACTTTGATCTAAATGATAGGTAAAATGAAAATACAATACAAAAATTAGGACACAAGGAAACTTAGCACATACATAATACAGGTTGTTTTGTACTTGAGCGTAAATATTTTCAGAGGTGATCCCTTGATTAATTTTGATTAGTAAATAATGAAAATTTTCCCATCAGGAACAACTTTTCGCTTGAAATTAATCAAGAATTCACCCCTGAAAATATTTAAACTCATGTACAAAACACCCTGTATTTTGAGGAACCGAATTATTTTCACGTGAATTAATTCCGCCGGAAAATACAATATATAACATAATTTCGTATCATGACAGAATTAGTAGAAATAGGCTCACTATGAAACGTATGAATGCATGAACTAAGCGGTGACCGGAATTATTTTATCGTCAAAGGCAAAACGAGCTTGCTTTGGCTACAGTTTGTTTTTTGGCGAAATTAATTCAGAGAGTCATATATTTTATCTACAATAAATGTATGTACAAACACGAGATGTTTATGTGACACGATAGAATACTGCAAAAGTGGCTTACCTAAATATTTTAGGTACCGTTTTAACCAGTTTTATTACATTTGAGTATTACATTTGGATATACATTTCACATCACTTAACTTACGTAATAAATTAATAAATAAAAAATATAATATAATTATAGTTACCAATTACTGTAATATTGAACTAAACTTTAACTTTCACTTGAATAAATTGTGTTACGCACGAAGGATGATTTGCAACTAAACGTGGTTTACATTATTAGTGGGAAATGTCACGTTATTTTACCATTTTCGCCTCTTTTTTGTGTTCTTATTCGGATTCACGGACAAGTTCGTTTCTATTTCGGATTTGATATTTTCATTCATGGTCATTTTCGTCTCTTATTAGTTCCTTATTCGGATTCAAGGAAAAGTTCGTCTCAATTTTGTATTTCATAATTTTATTTATGGCCAGTTACGGCTCTAATATGTTTCTGTTTTGCAATTTAAAGCCAATTCTGTCTATTTCTTATTTTCATTTTATTTTTTATGATTTTGCTGTAGACATTTACGTCTCTAACAGATTTTTCGCCTCTTTTAAGGACGAAAATGTCGCGATGGACGAAAATTGTTTTACGGGATCAGTGTTTGAAGATACAGAAAACGGAGATGAGACAATCATCATTACAGGTTCAGATGAAGACAATCATGTAAGCCACCGTGAAAATCATCGTTACGATTTACGTAAAGAACTTAAGGTACCAGTTCGTTTAATTGAATCAGGTCTTTCAGCAATCATTAGAGAACCAAGAACATATGATGAAGCAATTCAATCAGAAGAAGCAGAGAAGTGGAAGTGCGTGCAATGGACGAAAAATATAACTCATTATTGCAAAACAATACGTGGATGTTAGTGAATAAGCCGGATAATCAAAAAGTGATCGATAATCGATGGGTATTTAAAGTAAAATACAACAGACGAAACAGTTGATCGATTTAAAGCTCGGTTAGTGATCCGTGGTTTCGCACAACGATATGGTATTGTATGGTATTGAACCATTCGTCGAATGGTTCAATTAAAGTTCATCAAGAAGCGTACGTTAAGAAGGTATTGAATCGTTTCAATATGTGTGAAAGCAAACCCGTATCAACACCAGCTGATCCGAATCAAAATTTGGGTGACTTTGTAAATGAAGAAATACATATATACAAATTTATCGTGAAGCAGTTGGAAGTTTGATGTATTTATCCGTTGGTACCAGACCAGATATAAGTTATGCCGTTGGTGTAGTCAGTCGTTATTTGGACAAGCCAAATAAAAGTCATGTTGTTTACAAAAGTATTGATAATTTTGATCTTATTGGTTACAGCGACGCCGATTACGCTGGTGATAATGAAACAAGAAGATCAACAAGTGGTTATATGTTTCATTTGGATTCAGGCGTCGTTAGTTGGGCATCGTCACGACAACAGTCAGTTTCAACGTTAACAACAGAATCAGAGTATGTTGCAGCGTGTCAGGCGATCAAAGAATTGGTTTGGTTAAAGATTTTAGCAGCCGAATTAAATCCAAATCAATTAATCGAGGCAAAGTTCTACATGGATAATCAAAGCGCAATCAGGTTGATCAAGAACCCAGTATTCCACAAAAGGACAAAGCACATCGATGTACAGTACCATTTCATCCGAGAAAAGTTTCAAGAGGATCAATTTGAATTGGAATACGTCGATACAAATGAGCAAATTGCCGATATATTTACCAAAGCATTAGTAAAAACACGTCATAATTATCTGTGCAATTTAATGAATATAAGTGAATAGATTTACTGTTTTGATTATTAAATTAAATTTAAAATTAACGTAAATTTTAAATTAAAGTAGAATTTTAGTTTAAACCCACATTGTTCAGTTTGTTATTTAAGTTTTTTTTGGAATTTTAAATGTAACAATGAGTGGGAGTGTTGAATATACTACGTACGATAACTTAGCCCGAAAAGACTCTCAGCCCGAAAAGGTTTTTTTTCGAAATAATTTTTCTCTCTACTAAATTTCTTTTCCATTTGAAAAAAATTTTAATGTTGGATTGAAATTCGTGTTTAATTAATGAAATATGTATAATTAAATATCAACACCAAAAAATTTAAATTTTACGACAAAATAACTCAAATGTTCAAGCATTGTACAATTAATTGGTACCCACTGTGTGCGAGTGAATATATCTCAATTTGAGCTTATTTTGTCCTTTATCACTAACGAAACATTTAAATAACTACTAATAATTAACACCATTAGGCGGTAACCTGTGTAAAACTTAGAATATTATACATATTAATAAATATACAAAATCACAAAAGTGTAATGAAAGCAATGAATTGAATGAGCAAAATCGAACGATCCGTCATTCTGTAACAATTACACACATTGCAAATGAATTAAATTTGTCCGTTTTGAAAATCACATAGCCCCGTTCTCAGAGATGTCTACCTCAAAAGGAATATGGCCGAATGTTTGTCCAACCTTACTTATGTTATATAGAAAAAAAACTCATTAAGAAATCACGGGGTTCACTTAGTGAACGGACCATTTTTCTGTAACAATTACACACATTGCAAATGAATTAAATTTGCACGTTTTGAAAATCACATAGCCCCGTTCTCAGAGATGTTTACCTCAAAAGGAATATGGCCGAATGTTTCTCATCATGTTTTACATCTCTGAGAACGGGGCTATGTGATTTTCAAAACGTGCAAATTTAATTCATTTGCAATGTGTGTAATTGGTACAGAATGATGGTCGGTTCACTAAGTGAACCCCGTGATTTCTTAATGAGTTTTTCTCTATATAACAAGTAAGGTTGGACAAACATTCGGCCATATTCCTTTTGAGGTAGACATCTCTGAGAACGGGGCTATGTGATTTTCAAAACGTGCAAATTTAATTCATTTAGGTTAGGTTAGGTTTGGGTGGCGGTCCACCAGGACCAGGCATAGACACAAAAAGGTCCGTAGCCATACCACAAATTAAAAATTTTTCCTCCAACTCATTGAAACCACTTTGAGCTTGCTATGAAGCGCTGGATACTCCTGACGTCCTTCTCGCTGAGCTCCGCCAGGTCGTTGAAAAGGTGTGCCCCTAGAAAATTCAGTCTGTTTCGTGCCAGACGAGGACAGGTGCAAAGAAGATGAAGTACTGTCTCTTCCTCCTCTTCGTCCTCGCAACTACGACAGTAGTCATGTGAGAAGAAACCAAGTCTACTTGCATGTCTGCCTATGAGACAGTGCCCCGTAATCACTCCAACAACCACACTGATCTGACTCCGCTGAAGTGAGATCAGCTGTTTGGATCTCGCCAAGTTCAACTTTGGCCAGATTTGCCGAGTTATTACGCATGAGGTACTATTTGACCATCTGTCATTCGTCAACTTACTGGCTTCCTCCTGAAGCAGCAGTTTACATACCGCAAGAGGAATTTCAATATCCTTTTTGCTGTTTGAAATGTGGTCCGTTGTACCACGTCGAGGCAGTTCATCGGGTTTCATGTTCCCCGTACTAACGAAATGTCCTGGCACCCATATGATATGGATGTTGAACTGATCTGTCATCTCGTTAAGAGATGAGAGACAGCTCTGGACTACTTTCGACGTGAGAAGGTGTGATTGAAGCGCTTTAATGGCTGCCTGACTGTCCGTATATATGCGAATATCACTAGTCGATATTACATTATACCTCAACCAGTCCGCTACTTCCTTTATCGCAGTTACCTCAGCTTGAAAAATGCTGCAGTAGTCAGGGAGACGAAAGGAGAGGTTTAACATGAGTTCCTCGCAGAACACCCCAGCCCCTACTCCTCTATCCCGTTTTGAACCATCAGTGAAGAAGTTCAAAACTCCTGGTTCCAAAACTGTATCCATCATCCAGTCCTCTCTAGATGGTATAATAGTCCGGAACTTTCTATCAAAAGATAGTGACGGGACAGTATAGTCGGTGGTCTTGGGAAGCCCTTTGTTACAAAGTATAGATGAGTGCCCTGTGTTATTGCAGGTCCACATTAAGGTGGATTTCAGTCGTATGGCAGTGCTAGCTGCCCACTGTTTTCCCATGATATCTAGAGGAGTTAGAAATAGCAGAGTCTCCAGTGCCTGAGTGGATGTGCTCCTCATTGCACCACTGATCCACAGAGAGATTGTTCTCTGAACTTTTGTCAACAACTTTAGGTTGACAGTTTTGTCCAGAGCAGGCCACCAAACTGTTACCCCATACAGAAGAATGGGTCTAACTACTGCTGTGTATAGCCAAAGGACCATGTGGGGATCCAGCCCCAACCTTTCCCAATTGCATTTTTGCAGGAGTATAGCGCTACCGTAGCTTTCTTTACCCTTTCCGTAATATTCGGTTTCCAGTTTAATTTACTGTCTAAGACGAGACCCAAGAACTTTGCTTCACCTGTAAAAGCCAAGTTGAAACCATTTAAAGTAGGAGGATCGACATGAGGAATTTTATATTTCCTAGAGAAGAGAACCAATTCGGTTTTCTGTGGGTTCACATTTAGCCCACAACCATTGGTCCATAGTGAAAGAATGCCCAGAGCATTTTGAATAAGCTCGCTAAGTGTCCCGGGATATTTTCCCCGAACGCCAATAGCGACATCATCCGCATAGGCAACCACCTTGAAGCCAGTATCCTCCAGCCTCAGCAATAGATCATTTATGACCAAGTTCCAGAGAAGGGGGGACAGTACGCCACCCTGCGGCGTGCCTCTGCTTGCAAATCTTCTGGCGGAGGATTTCCCCAGACTGGCATTTATGATTCTGCCTCTTAGCATCTGATCTATCCAGTCCTTAAGAGAATCTTCCACTCCTAGATTCGAAAGTGCCCGAGTTATAGCCCCTGTTAGCACGTTGTTAAAGGCTCCCTCAATGTCCAAAAAGGTTACCATCGCGTAGTCTCCATATTCGAAAGATTTTTCAATAAAAAATGTGAGAGAATGAAGAGCAGTTTCTACAGATCTCCCCTTGCAATAAGCATGTTGAGATTTGGACAGCTTTTCCGGCATAATCGTGCCTCTAATATGAGCTTCTATTTGTCTTTCCAGTATTTTGAAAAGGAAAGAAGACAAGCTGATCGGTCTAAGGTCTTTGGGACTGCAATGTGAGCGTTTTCCCGCCTTAGGTATGAAGACAACCTTCACTTCCGTCCATTTACTGGGAATGTGACATAGTTCTAGGCTGCCTCTAAAAATTACCTCTAACCAGGGAATGGTTAGATCAGTAGTTTTTTGTATATCCGCAGGGATAATACCATCAGGTCCTGGCGACTTGTATGGTTTAAAACTGCTTATCGTCCACAGAATCTTTCTTCTGCTAATAATTTGGCCTGCGAGGCTACTAGCCCTTTTACCTTCTGATATAGTAGGTGCAGATTCGGAACAACCAGGGAAGTGAGTTTCCAATAGTAGTTCCAGCGATTCCATACTATTTGTGGTCCATGCTCCATCCGGCCTTTGAAGGAAGCTTGGGATGGAAGGGCTAGTAGATAGTACCTTGCGAAGCCTGGACATCTCTGATGTCTCCTGAATTTTACCACAGTATAGTCTCCAAGATCTGTTCTTTGCGCTTCTTAGCTGATATTTGTAAATTTTGAGGACTTCCTTATAGGAGTCCCAGTCTACAGCGGCTTTTGTTTTCCTTGCTGTTTTGAAGAGTCTCTTGCACCGTTGACGTATTTGTTGAATCTCCTTTGACCACCAAGGTGGCCGAGATTTGCCCCTAGGCCTACTAAGAGGACAAGAGCCTAGTACCGCTTCATTAAAAGCGCTGGACAGTTCGTCCACTAAGCCATCGAGTTCTACCGTAGTTTTTGGAGGTTCAGGCACCTGCAATGGTAGTGAATTTCCCAGAATAGTTCTGAAAATATCCCAGTCGGTTTTCCTCCTGTTCCTGTAGAGAGGGCTGTTCGGAAAGACCAAGCTCATTTCAAATTGAAGATAACAGTGATCAGAAAAAGAGTGGTCTTCCGACACTTTCCAATTTAATAGACTAGTCGTCAAGAAGTTTGAGACGAGTGTAATATCCAATACCTCCTGTCTATTTCTAGTTATAAAAGTCGGCTTATTGCCTATGTTACATATATGAAGGTTAGTACTTAGAATGTAATCAAGGAGTAACTCACCTCGTTCATTTGTGTCCGTACTTCCCCAGATTGTGTGATGAGAATTTACATCACTCCCCAGGATGACTCCAACCTTGCGCTTCTGAGCCTCCAAAATTGCCTCACCCAGAATGACTGGTGGAATGTTCACTGCATCATAGGCTAGGTAGGCTGATATTAGCCAGAGGCTTCGTTTATTGACCTCAATGCTGACCGCTGCAACATCTTCATTGCTGAAATTCGATAGCAGAAAACAATTTATATTATTTTTAACGAGAATGCACGACCGAACCCTACCTTCTTGTTCCGTGTGCATTAATCTATAACAGGGTGTCTTGAGTCCAAGTACCCGGTCACCAGCAACCCAAGGTTCTTGGATCAAGACAATATCCGTCCCTTCCTTTCCAATTTTTAAAAGTAGAGCAGCTGATGCTGCCTTTGAGTGGTGTAGGTTAATCTGCAAGAACGTCACCATTCTAAGACTTCCTTCCCTACCAATGTATCATCAGAGTCCTCCCCTGATGATGTGAAGTCCTCTGAGATTCTTCTTAATGACTCCAAGGACATTGTCAACTCCGTATCTGTAGAGATGGTTTCCACCAGGCTGTTCCCCTCTTGGAGGAGCCCAGATGAGCTTCCTGCAGCTTCTTCAGATTCCGGAGCATCCGGCTTGTCCGCATCCTTCTTGTAGATTTTGAGTGTGACTGCACTGAAACCATAGCTTACCATACCATTTGTTTTTTCCAGCGCAGTCAGTGACTCTCTGTTTAGAATTATGACGGCCGACCTGTAGTCGGCCCGTGGCTCCTCGAGCTTAGCAACTTTCCAGTTGTGCGTTGGCAAATCTGGGTTGCCAACCTGCAACAACTGGAGTATCACCTTTGGATCGCTAGGCTCCGAAGGAATCCACACCCTGGCTCTTGGCCTACAGGGGATTTCATCTCTAGCTTTAACAGCAAGGCTGGCTCCGGGCCATACCTCGCCTAGTCTTTCCACTGCCTTCTTGTAGAGCAGAAGAGATCTCTGATCCACACATGCAGTCAGTTTCACCTGGTTCCTGTGCCAACCCGCATCCCGACAAGTCGGAGCAGGTCCTGGGTTTTCTGCAAGGATATCCAGGTAAATGGTGGTTAAGGCCCTTTCCACCTTTCTCCAATTGGCGGGCGTGATACTGCCATCCTCCTGGGACTGGTCAACAACTGCCACTACCAGCTGATCCTTGAGTACCTCGTTAAAAGGCCTCATTTCGGTAGCATGGAGCTTAGTTCGTTTTGCGATCTTAGGACTTTCCTCCTGAGATCTGTTCCTTTTAATCTTTAAGCCAGCTGAAGGACCTTCCGACATCTGTTCGGTGACTTTTTTCGCCCACACAAGCGTAGCTTTGTCTTTCTCCGACCTGTCTTCTGGAGGGATCTTATTTATCTACTCCAGTGCCCTCCACGCCTTTCTCCTAGTATTATATGTTGGTTTTGAGGAACCAGCTTCATTGGTGCTTTGGTTCCGAATTATACTTCTTTGCTCAGGCCTGGTGACTCGAGTGGAGGGACCAGCCTTATCTAAGCTTTTGTCCCGTTGTTTATTGGCAGGTTTAGAGATAGGCCTAAAGACCCGAGTCTCCTTCTCTACCTCTTCCGGTTTTGTAAGAGAACCGGACTCTTTTGTTTGTTTTGTTTTTTGGTCTCCCATATTTGGTCCCACGAGTAGCGGAGAAAAGAGTGTCCATCTGTGCAGAGATCCGCAATACACAGATAAGGCTACTTAATCCGGAGGGCGCCAGGTATCCGGATCCACCGTTTGCGACTGAGCTAGTTTTTAAACTGGGCCCTCAGCCTGGCCGGTTATCGGCACGGTACGAATAACACCTTAACCCAGCCCAGTGATTTGTTTAAGGTTTACTCCTTTAGCGCCGTGTTTTGGCCTAGAAGCCGAAAAAGCAATCTAGTTACCAGCAGCCACCACGAGGAGGTAACACGAGCACTTGCGGAAAACTGCTAGTTACGGAGCCCATCGGCTTGCATCCCCCTAGCAACTTCCCGCCTGGCCGCCTTAATTCATTTGCAATGTGTGTAATTGTTACAGAATGATGGTCCGTTCACTAAGTGAACCCCGTGATTTCTTAATGAGTTTTTCTCTATATAACAAGTAAGGTTGGACAAACATTCGGCCATATTCCTTTTGAGGTAGACATCTCTGAGAACGGGGCTATGTGATTTTCAAAACGTGCAAATTTAATTCATTTGCAATGTGTGTAATTGTTACAGAATGATGGTCCGTTCACTAAGTGAACCCCGTGATTTCTTAATGAGTTTTTTTTTCTATATAACAAGTAAGGTTGGACAAACATTCGGCCATATTCCTTTTGAGGTAGACATCTCTGAGAACGGGGCTATGTGATTTTCAAAACGTACAAATTTAATTCATTTGCAATGTGTGTAATTGTTACAGAAAGATGGTCCGTTCACTAAGTGAACCCCGTGATTTTTTATGATTTTTTTCGAACGAACACGCTTTATTAAAACTTATTTTTTGTAGTGCAAAATATTATACATATTTCATTAATTAAAATAAAAAAAAATCGTGATGAATTTCAATTTTCGTCTCTATTTCTCTTGATTTTCGGGCTGATATCAAATTAAGCGAGGAAACAAACCAAGAAATAAAAAAATCTTTTCGGGATGAATTTTCGTGCTAACTTCACAGACATGTTGAATATGCATTGTTAATTTTGTATACTTCAATGTTAGCATCGCTGTTTGTATAAAAGTGATGCAACAAAAAAAAAAAAAGTCGGCGTATTGTATTCTATTCACAACGTAGTTACTCGAGGTCTACACTATGCAAAATTGCTGAGATTTTCTCTCATGAAATTTTATGTATGTGTGTGTTTTTTTCAATGTATTGATAAATATTTGTTAAAAAATTATCATAACTGGGCATCATTTTACTCTCATGATAATTTCATGATAATTTTTTGTTTTTACCAGTTCAACATCTATGTTTAATTCTTTTGCAATTTTTTGGAACGCATCATTTTTTAAATCAGTTCTTTTAAATTGTTTACTGGTTATTTTCCATAAACATTCGTTAATTCTAAACATATGAATTAATTTTATAGTATTTTCAGTATTAATAAATGCCATTGCGAAATATTTTTTTTTATGCAGCTATAAACATACGTCTCAACAATCGGAAAAAAATGAAAAACATAACCTTAAAAGTGCATTTTAATTTGACATTTCGTACAAATTTCATGATAATTTTTTCGTGAAATAGCCTCCTGATAATTTGCTGAGAATGTCAAAATTTGTATAATATACTTACAAATACATTGATAAATTTAATATCATGAGAGAAAATCTCAGCAATTTTGCATAGTGTAGACCCCGTGTTAACTAGTTAGTTTTTGTGTGTGAACAAAACTTTCTAGGAAAACAAAAAAAAACTAAAAGACAGTAAATAAAACAGTGATTTTAAAACAAGCAAACAGTGATTTTTATTTAAACAATATACCGGAACTAATTAGAACAGAAAAGCCGTTTCGAACCTTACTGACCTGCGCCTTCATATTGGATACGAAAACATCACACACGATTATTGGGAATGAAAATCTTATCTTATCCTCTCACAATACAAGCCACCTCACCACCAAAGAGACGAAATAATTTTTTTTCGTTAATATTAATAATGTTGAATATGCATTGTTAATTTTGCAACAAAAAAAACAAAGTCGGCGTATTGTATTCTATTCACAACGTAGTTAACTAGTTAGTTTTTGTTTTTTTTTTGTATCTACAAAAAGAATGTATAGCGCAGTTATTATTCAAGGGCCGCCATTATAAATATATAATTAAACAGCTTCTGTTTTATTATTTTGTGTTCCGACGTTTATTACCAATAAACGTTTGTTCCGGGAATTCTCATAGTTTAGCTGTGGTTGAACTGGACATTTAAAACCTCAACAAGTAATCTGCTTCTCTTGACTGCTTCAGATATCAGAAGTTGTTCCTAAAAATTTGTTGTTGTTATGATTGAGAACTATATTTAACTATTAACTATCTAAATCTAATTTCGAAGGTTATTAGAAAAACAACTGCATTCTGAAAAACCATTTATTAGTTGGCTGGATCATATTTCTGTACACTTCTTAACATTTTAATCATTATTAATTTAAATTTCACTTAAAACTTATAATAAACAATAGCTCAGAGACTTCCTAATATAAAAAATTCAATTAGTATTTAATAGGTGGCCGATATTAATGATCTCCGCCATCCAAGTGATCTTTACCACTCAAAATACTGTTGTGACAATTTTCTGCTATCTTATACAGCATTTTTTGTTTGATGTTGATCGAAATGTTTGGTTTGTTTCCGATTTCTGCAACGTACACATACGGTTTAGATGTGTAACCTATAATATGTATATTAATTTCGTATTTTAATGACTTACTGAAAAAACAATTGAAGAAATTATTTTTCGACTTTACTAGAAATACATGTGAGTCCTTGCTCACTTAGCTTAGCTGAAATATCCAACGGGTCTTAAGATGGGTATGTTGCTCGAACCTTGAGGCTGTAGAATTATGGGTAAACAAATATTTAATTATTTTATAAATTGCAATAACAAAAATAAAATTCAATTTGGCCGTTATTGCATAGTCGACGATACATCGGTTCAAGTGCTGGAAGATATATGTATCAGCTACTCTTTTTTTATAATAGTAGGGCCGAATAATCGTCGCAAAATATTTCTTTTAAATATCGTTTATAAATTGGTGATTTCCATATTTTAATTTGCACTGAGTAGAAAAGTCCACACTAGTCCGCAAAATTAACAAGCCAAAGATGTTTTAGATGAATTTAAAAAAAAATATTAAATTCTAACCCTTCAGTGCGCGATTTTTTTATTTCAAAAAAAAATTGCTTATTATTCAAAAATAAAAAAGGAATATTTTAAAACAATTTTTTTCTTTATTGAAACAGAGTGACGTGCCACATTTCTCACAAACCACATATGTTTGGGATTTGCAACTTGGATTTTTGCAACGCAAACGGGTTTCGTTCCAAATTGGAAAATGGTTTATGCCATCTAATCGAACATCTTTGGTAGGTATTAGTTGTACATTTGGTTTTTTCTTTTTTTCTTCATATTCCCGTTGTACCTCAGATGGCCTTCCTCATTTTGCAAGGGTAGGTGTACCTATGGTAAGTAGTGTCCGAGCTAATTCTATTCTGAAATCCACAAGTTTTAGCGATTGTTGGTCTTTATTACATCTTCGGTGTAGAAGCCATGCATTTATAATAGCAAATGGTAGAATAGTCTCATGTACCATTTACGTGTTCTCATTTTTATTTTATACCGTCCAATTAGGCTATCCAGTAAATCAACCCCTCCCATATGACGGTTGTATTGCTTTACAATGGCAGGGCAAGGAACTTGAATCCTTTCTTTATTTTTACGGTCATACCGATTAACCATATGAATTGGTTCTATTCCCACAAATGATGACAATAGCGTGACAACCTTATTGTCTTTCCAATAGACATTTCATATATCTGTTCCCTCGAAATCACAAACATATTCGTCGGACGTTCCCCTTTTTAATTTTTTTATAACAGCTTCTGGTGGCACTTTAAACGAGGGTATTCTATTACGTCGCACCGTTCCAAGAGAGTGAATACCATGTTTTGCTAAATATTCTATTACTGGTAGCGATGTATAATAATTATCAAAATAAAGTTTGTAATTTGAATTTCGTGGGATGTCTCTGGCAAGCCGGACCACCACGTTGCTACTTGCGCCCAAATCAGGTTCGTTTGAAAGACGTTTTGCTGGATCATTTTCAGTTCCAGAATAAATTTCGAACTTGTAGCAAAAGCCGGAAACTCCTGAGAGGACAAACAATTTGTAGCCCCATTTGTGTGGCTTCAGAGGCAAATATTGTTTTAGGTGATGTCTAGCTTTGGTGGCGCATATTTGCTAGTCGATCGATAGCATCTCTTCCATAGGTATCTCCAGAAACTTAGTCGAAATTGCATTTATCACTGGCCTTAACTTGTGGAGTTTGTCGTTCGTATTTATGAAATTATATCGTTGAAGTGTAAATTTGAGCGTATTTTTTCGAAAACTTTTTGGCTAATGGAATTTTGAATAATGTCCATCCCAACTATTTGGTTCCAATACATTCTCATGTTGAGAAGGCTAGCAACCGAAGACATAACGCAAACACCCAAATATCTTAGAAGTTCGTTTTTTGACATATTGAATGAGGTGCTAGTGTTTTTTGAATTACTATATTTTACACTTTCCTCAATTATTTTGTCAAGCAAATTGTCGTCAAAAAATATTTGAAAAACTGAAACGGAGTTTGTAAATTTTTAATTGAATCTGGTAATTCTGCATTTCCCGAAAAAGTACCTACAAGGCACGTTTTGTATATGTTTGTGTTTCCATTGTAGGTCTTTTGGTTTAGAAGCTTGAGCATATTTTTTGTTTGACGTTGATGATTCCACATATGAAACTGAAGTGTATGTTGAAGTTTCCTCAATTAAGTTTTCCTCTGAGCTAGGTAAAACAATTGTAGGCTCTGTAATTCCATTTCGTTCTAAATAACTGTCTAAAACATCCTCTGAAGCAACAATGGCTTCTTCTTCATCACTGCTATCTTCTATCTCATCGTCGCTGGCATCAGGAATATCTTCTATTAAATCAAATAAATCCTCGCTATTCAAACTTTGCAAATCTATTAATTCGCCCCGTTTTTGTAAATCAACGGCATCTAAACTTATAAAAATAAAACCTTCTTAGAAAAAATATAAGAAAAACATTGACACACAACACAGAAAATGCGCGGTGATTCATATATGAACCGTACTTTTTTTAAGTTATTATAAAGAAACTATGTATAAAATTCAGGAACAAACAACACAAATAGATACTAAAAAACATAAACAATTGTATTTAATTTTTTTTACACGTACCTTGGTACCGAAAAATGAATTATTTATGATGTTATACTACTAAAAACGAATTCGATAGAAAGGAAAAGGCAAAAGCGACAAAGGGGAAGCCCCTTTAAATATGAATAAAGACTCAATTTTGTATAAACTGGCAGTTTTAAAAAGGTATACTCTGAAAACAGCAACGATTCAAATATGAATCATTGCGCACTGTGTAACATTGGTTATGTTCCAGGCTTGGTGAAATGTACTTAGATGGTAAAATTTTTGTTGTTGTCCATCAATGCTAAAATGGTTGAATGATATGATGAGTTTGTAGATGAAAATTCGTCTAACACTGTGCATATTTTTGTAGCTACTGGGAGTTGGTTTCTCGGATAAATATAATGTGCCATAATTATTGATTTAATGAATTAATCACAGCAAAATGTGATAGATGGTGCTGATCATCGTTTTGTTTTGTCGTTATTGTTCACCCTCTACATAAAAACCAATATTGATTTATTTATAGTCTGATCGGCCATTCGATTTTTGTGCTTAACCCTTAGCGGCCACACTTCGCTCCCGTAACATAGCGGCCACGCTGGGGTGGTTTTTCACCCCAGTCAAAAAATCGGTCTAGAAAGAAAAATTTAACATATTGAGACTCCAAAAAATTCATAAACATTCTGAAACATGTTTTTTAATTTCTAACATGGTTTACAAGAGCCAATATCAAGATAATTTGACAAAAAAAAATTATATAAATCCTTTTGCATTTGATTATAGACCCAAAATTATTTTGTTAAAAAAATATTTTATTTTTTTATTTTTGTGCAATATTTCGGCTTTGTACGCCATTTTCAAGCACTAGATTAAATAACTAAAAATTTACAACAATTAATATTAATAAAAATAATAAAAATGACATAAATAAGTGTATATAATAAAAATATTTACAATTTTTCAAAAATAATTTCTTCTGACTATTTTTGTCTCCAAAAGTTGAATAATTTGTTTTCTTATACAAGACTAAACAAACAATTTTTATTTGTTTGGCTAGCCTTGACCTCTTTATTTATTTGTTTTTCTCCCAACGTCTTAAAAGCCTCTTGTTTTAATACTGTTTTTGGGTATTAAAGTATGCCTTTTTCTTACTATTTTAAAAAATGTGTGTGTCGCTAAGCTACACTTTTAATCCTTGGCAGCGCTGCCGTTTAAAAAAATCAGGCAGCTCCAATTAAATTTCTATTCGGCTCCAATCGGCTCCACAAATAACAGAGCTTCAAAATATACAAAAAAAAATTAATTAAACATTTCAGTTTTTTATTATTTCCGTTCAGTACAGTCACGGTACATTCGTAGACGCACAAATTACAATAAATATACAAAAATACAATTCATTTGTGTAACTAATTATAAATTTTAAGTTTATTAAAACTCAAAAAACTGATTAATAAAATAACACATTACGATTTTAATTAAATTATTTTAAATATCACACTAAATTAACTGTAATATTAAGTTTCAGCATTTTTGTTTGTGTTTCACATTTAGGCTAAAATCAATTCATTAATTACAAACTAAAGCAATTAATCAATTAAATCGAGGGAGTTTGCTAATTAATATATTGATAATACATTTTTTGACGCTTTCGATTCAATAAGCGAACAGTTTTTGGTTAATTGTTTGGTAATTGGCAATGAATTCATTGTAAAAGGTTTCAGCGAATTTCTGCTTTTAGCTTTTATGTTGTTTAATTCTGAAAATGGTCGTTCATTGGTTTGTTTAACCCGTCTTTTAAATCGAATATCCTTGCCCAAAAATACATTCGCGTGAAGTTTATCCTAAACTATCCTAAAAAAAAAAAAAAAAAAAAAAAATAGGATCGTTTAGGAAAAACTTCACGTGTTTGCACAAATGTGTGAAGTTTTTCCTAAATTTAAATAGCTTTGCATGTGTTCGTGATTATAATTTCCTTAATTCGGATTAACCGATAATCAGTATTATATAAAGAAGAAAACCCGATTCGAATTAAACAGTTTATAAAATAATTTTGGGCCTAAGCCCAAACTGCTAAGTATAATTTTAAGCAATCATTTTGAAAGTTATGTATACAGGGTGAGTAGTGATTGCAAACCGGTTTTTCCGGTAACCGAAAAACCGGTTTTTTTTGCTATTTTACGCCACCGAAAAACCGGTTTTATTATTTTAACAAGTAGTGTGTTTTGTTGAGAAATTTACAACAACAATTGCACGTGACAAGAGTTAATAACTGAAAAACAAAAAATTTGAGCTATTTAATTGGAGCTCGAACAAATAAAATACGTAACTATTTGAATGAAAAACAGGAGTAGCTGAAGAAATATATGAACCACCAGCAGCGGATGTGATGAAAAATGTATTACAAAAAGCAATCGACCACTAGTTAACGGTTCAACTACAGAAAGAAGACCAAAACTCTCCTGGTCTAAAACTAAGGTTCGCCTGGAGTTGACCCAGTTCGAATCGGATGGGGTCAGACACCCGCAACTCGAGATAGTGTACAACTTTCTTTTGTCGATTCCGCCTACAAGCGTGGAAGCAGAAAGAGAATTTTCGGTGTCAGTAAGTATATGTACAAAAATTCGGTAACGTCTAGCTGATGACACATTAAACATGTGATATTTATTGAGATCACATTTTCTGGAACAGAAAAATAAATAATTTTCTTGTATAATTCGTATACTTTTTAAATTGTCAAAACAATATTTTTGTTTTGTTTTGTTTGTTTTTTGACTGAATTATTTATTATTACATATAAAAAACGTCAAAAACCTGAATAGATCTTGTTTGGATTATTGTTTTCTAAATTCTGGTGTACAAATTTAGTACAAAATTCATATATTTTAATTTAAAAAAAAAACGGTTTTAAAACCGGTTTCCGGTTTTTTTGGAAAATTAAAACCGAAAAACCGGTTTTAGAATTTTGTCCCAATTTTGCAATCACTAAGGGTGAGAGTATTTAGTATAACAAGACTATTTCCGTTTATGTAGTTTTCCGATTCTTAGATAACTCCGCTTAACATACTAAATTTGGATTTATTGATAGAAAACACCATCAATCCTCCTTTCGGGATGCAGAATTAATGGGCCGACTCCACTTATATGTCAGTTGGATTGGAGATAACCAATGTGTATGTGGTCTAAGTGAAACTCAACTTTAATCACTTCTGGATCTGGTTTTTACTGACGAAAGTTTACATCCATCTGTGCAACCTTGTGAAGACCTGGCTCGCTCATCAAGCATTCATCCATAGATAAGAATATTCTTATCTGTGATTCATCATACACCGTTGGTTATTAAATTAAGTTTTCAATGTTCTGATGATTATATGGTGATTATATCTCTCTAAATGGATATCTTGAAAATATTTCCTGGGATTTCCTTTATAATGAGAAGAATATCAAAAATATAACTAACCGGTTTTACGAAATTTTGTATCCGGGGATGGATTTATTTATTAAAAAAACTGTCAACAAACACAATTCGTATCGTGAAAAGTGGTTCAACAAAAAACTTGTTAATTTATATAACCGTAAAACCAAGGTAAAGAAACGGTATAAAAGGACGAACGCATCTGCTGATTATACATTGTATTCTCACATTCGTATGAGTTTAAGGCTTTGGATCAATTTATGTATGGTAATTACTTGTTAGAAATTGAATCTGTTATCAAGTCAAATACATCGTGCTTTTGGCATTATATAAACTCTAAAAGGAAATCTGTTTGTTATCCAATACCCATGAGTTATGAGGATAAGGAAGCTCATGATCTAAATTGTGTTTGCGAATTATTTATAACGTTTTTCAAATCCGTTTATTCAGTTGATAATGTTTTGACATCTGTCTCTGATCATGACATTAGCAATAGTCATATTTCCGGTATTTTTTCTTTTACGAGAGAACAAATTAAAACAGATACTTCAAAACCCTTACCACAGTTACTCAAAATATACTTAGTATTTTTAGCCGATTTTCCTAAGTCGCGGAAAACGTTTGGGAAAATTTACATAAGACATAAACAGTGACCTAATATGATTTTGCTATACTAAACACCCTTAGTCTCTATAACTTTTCAAATGATGATGGTTTTCTGTTAGTTTACATCCACAGTTACTCAAAAATATACTTAGTATTTTTGGCCGGTTTTCCTAAGTCGCGGAAAACGTTTGGGAAAATTTACATAAGACATAAACAGTGACCGTAATATGATTTTGCTATACTAAACACCCTTAGTCTCTATAACTTTTCAAATGATGATGGTTTTCTGTTAGTTTACATCCACAGTTACTCAAAAATATACTTAGTATTTTTGGCCGGTTTTTCTAAGTCGCGGAAAACGTTTGGGAAAATTTACATAAGACATAAACAGTGACCGTAATATGATTTTGCTATACTAAACACCCTTAGTCTCTATAACTTTTCAAATAATGATGGTTTTCTGTTAGTTTACATCCACAGTTACTCAAAAATATACTTAGTATTTTTGGCCGGTTTTTCTAAGTCGCGGAAAACGTTTGGGAAAATTTACATAAGACATAAACAGTGACCGTAATATGATTTTGCTATACTAAACACCCTTAGTCTCTATAACTTTTCAAATAATGATGGTTTTCTGTTAGTTTACATCCACAGTTACTCAAAAATATACTTAGTATTTTTGGCCGGTTTTTCTAAGTCGCGGAAAACGTTTGGGAAAATTTACATAAGACATAAACAGTGACCTAATATGATTTTGCTATACTAAACACCCTTAGTCTCTATAACTTTTCAAATGATGATGGTTTTCTGTTAGTTTACATCCACAGTTACTCAAAAATATACTTAGTATTTTTGGCCGGTTTTCCTAAGTCGCGGAAAACGTTTGGGAAAATTTACATAAGACATAAACAGTGACCTAATATGATTTTGCTATACTAAACACCCTTAGTCTCTATAACTTTTCAAATGATGATGGTTTTCTGTTAGTTTACATCCACAGTTACTCAAAAATATACTTAGTATTTTTGGCCGGTTTTCCTAAGTCGCGGAAAACGTTTGGGAAAATTTACATAAGACATAAACAGTGACCGTAATATGATTTTGCTATACTAAACACCCTTAGTCTCTATAACTTTTCAAATGATGATGGTTTTCTGTTAGTTTACATCCACAGTTACTCAAAAATATACTTAGTATTTTTGGCCGGTTTTTCTAAGTCGCGGAAAACGTTTGGGAAAATTTACATAAGACATAAACAGTGACCGTAATATGATTTTGCTATACTAAACACCCTTAGTCTCTATAACTTTTCAAATGATGATGGTTTTCTGTTAGTTTACATCCACAGTTACTCAAAAATATACTTAGTATTTTTGGCCGGTTTTTCTAAGTCGCGGAAAACGTTTGGGAAAATTTACATAAGACATAAACAGTGACCGTAATATGATTTTGCTATACTAAACACCCTTAGTCTCTATAACTTTTCAAATGATGATGGTTTTCTGTTAGTTTACATCCACAGTTACTCAAAAATATACTTAGTATTTTTGGCCGGTTTTCCTAAGTCGCGGAAAACGTTTGGGAAAATTTACATAAGACATAAACAGTGACCTAATATGATTTTGCTATACTAAACACCCTTAGTCTCTATAACTTTTCAAATGATGATGGTTTTCTGTTAGTTTACATCCACAGTTACTCAAAAATATACTTAGTATTTTTGGCCGGTTTTTCTAAGTCGCGGAAAACGTTTGGGAAAATTTACATAAGACATAAACAGTGACCGTAATATGATTTTGCTATACTAAACACCCTTAGTCTCTATAACTTTTCAAATGATGATGGTTTTCTGTTAGTTTACATCCACAGTTACTCAAAAATATACTTAGTATTTTTGGCCGGTTTTTCTAAGTCGCGGAAAACGTTTGGGAAAATTTACATAAGACATAAACAGTGACCGTAATATGATTTTGCTATACTAAACACCCTTAGTCTCTATAACTTTTCAAATGATGATGGTTTTCTGTTAGTTTACATCCACAGTTACTCAAAAATATACTTAGTATTTTTGGCCGGTTTTTCTAAGTCGCGGAAAACGTTTGGGAAAATTTACATAAGACATAAACAGTGACCGTAATATGATTTTGCTATACTAAACACCCTTAGTCTCTATAACTTTTCAAATGATGATGGTTTTCTGTTAGTTTACATCCACAGTTACTCAAAAATATACTTAGTATTTTTGGCCGGTTTTTCCTAAGTCGCGGAAAACGTTTGGGAAAATTTACATAAGACATAAACAGTGACCGTAATATGATTTTGCTATACTAAACACCCTTAGTCTCTATAACTTTTCAAATGATGATGGTTTTCTGTTAGTTTACATCCACAGTTACTCAAAAATATACTTAGTATTTTTGGCCGGTTTTTCTAAGTCGCGGAAAACGTTTGGGAAAATTTACATAAGACATAAACAGTGACCGTAATATGATTTTGCTATACTAAACACCCTTAGTCTCTATAACTTTTCAAATGATGATGGTTTTCTGTTAGTTTACATCCACAGTTACTCAAAAATATACTTAGTATTTTTGGCCGGTTTTTCTAAGTCGCGGAAAACGTTTGGGAAAATTTACATAAGACATAAACAGTGACCGTAATATGATTTTGCTATACTAAACACCCTTAGTCTCTATAACTTTTCAAATGATGATGGTTTTCTGTTAGTTTACATCCACAGTTACTCAAAAATATACTTAGTATTTTTGGCCGGTTTTTCTAAGTCGCGGAAAACGTTTGGGAAAATTTACATAAGACATAAACAGTGACCGTAATATGATTTTGCTATACTAAACACCCTTAGTCTCTATAACTTTTCAAATGATGATGGTTTTCTGTTAGTTTACATCCACAGTTACTCAAAAATATACTTAGTATTTTTGGCCGGTTTTTCTAAGTCGCGGAAAACGTTTGGGAAAATTTACATAAGACATAAACAGTGACCGTAATATGATTTTGCTATACTAAACACCCTTAGTCTCTATAACTTTTCAAATGATGATGGTTTTCTGTTAGTTTACATCCACAGTTACTCAAAAATATACTTAGTATTTTTGGCCGGTTTTTCTAAGTCGCGGAAAACGTTTGGAAACGTTTACATAAGACATAAACAGTGACCGTAATATGATTTTGCTATACTAAACACCCTTAGTCTCTATAACTTTTCAAATGATGATGGTTTTCTGTTAGTTTACATCCACAGTTACTCAAAAATATACTTAGTATTTTTGGCCGGTTTTTCTAAGTCGCGGAAAACGTTTGGAAAATTTACATAAGACATAAACAGTGACCGTAATATGATTTTGCTATACTAAACACCCTTAGTCTCTATAACTTTTCAAATGATGATGGTTTTCTGTTAGTTTACATCCACAGTTACTCAAAAATATACTTAGTATTTTTGGCCGGTTTTTCTAAGTCGCGGAAAACGTTTGGGAAAATTTACATAAGACATAAACAGTGACCGTAATATGATTTTGCTATACTAAACACCCTTAGTCTCTATAACTTTTCAAATGATGATGGTTTTCTGTTAGTTTACATCCACAGTTACTCAAAAATATACTTAGTATTTTTGGCCGGTTTTCCTAAGTCGCGGAAAACGTTTGGGAAAATTTACATAAGACATAAACAGTGACCGTAATATGATTTTGCTATACTAAACACCCTTAGTCTCTATAACTTTTCAAATGATGATGGTTTTCTGTTAGTTTACATCCACAGTTACTCAAAAATATACTTAGTATTTTTGGCCGGTTTTTCTAAGTCGCGGAAAACGTTTGGGAAAATTTACATAAGACATAAACAGTGACCGTAATATGATTTTGCTATACTAAACACCCTTAGTCTCTATAACTTTTCAAATGATGATGGTTTTCTGTTAGTTTACATCCACAGTTACTCAAAAATATACTTAGTATTTTTGGCCGGTTTTTCTAAGTCGCGGAAAACGTTTGGGAAAATTTACATAAGACATAAACAGTGACCGTAATATGATTTTGCTATACTAAACACCCTTAGTCTCTATAACTTTTCAAATGATGATGGTTTTCTGTTAGTTTACATCCACAGTTACTCAAAAATATATTTAGTATTTTTGGCCGGTTTTTCTAAGTCGCGGAAAACGTTTGGGAAAATTTACATAAGACATAAACAGTGACCGTAATATGATTTTGCTATACTAAACACCCTTAGTCTCTATAACTTTTCAAATGATGATGGTTTTCTGTTAGTTTACATCCACAGTTACTCAAAAATATACTTAGTATTTTTGGCCGGTTTTTCTAAGTCGCGGAAAACGTTTGGGAAAATTTACATAAGACATAAACAGTGACCGTAATATGATTTTGCTATACTAAACACCCTTAGTCTCTATAACTTTTCAAATGATGATGGTTTTCTGTTAGTTTACATCCACAGTTACTCAAAAATATACTTAGTATTTTTGGCCGGTTTTCCTAAGTCGCGGAAAACGTTTGGGAAAATTTACATAAGACATAAACAGTGACCGTAATATGATTTTGCTATACTAAACACCCTTAGTCTCTATAACTTTTCAAATGATGATGGTTTTCTGTTAGTTTACATCCACAGTTACTCAAAAATATACTTAGTATTTTTGGCCGGTTTTTCTAAGTCGCGGAAAACGTTTGGGAAAATTTACATAAGACATAAACAGTGACCGTAATATGATTTTGCTATACTAAACACCCTTAGTCTCTATAACTTTTCAAATGATGATGGTTTTCTGTTAGTTTACATCCACAGTTACTCAAAAATATACTTAGTATTTTTGGCCGGTTTTTCTAAGTCGCGGAAAACGTTTGGGAAAATTTACATAAGACATAAACAGTGACCGTAATATGATTTTGCTATACTAAACACCCTTAGTCTCTATAACTTTTCAAATGATGATGGTTTTCTGTTAGTTTACATCCACAGTTACTCAAAAATATACTTAGTATTTTTGGCCGGTTTTTCTAAGTCGCGGAAAACGTTTGGGAAAATTTACATAAGACATAAACAGTGACCGTAATATGATTTTGCTATACTAAACACCCTTAGTCTCTATAACTTTTCAAATGATGATGGTTTTCTGTTAGTTTACATCCACAGTTACTCAAAAATATACTTAGTATTTTTGGCCGGTTTTCCTAAGTCGCGGAAAACGTTTGGGAAAATTTACATAAGACATAAACAGTGACCTAATATGATTTTGCTATACTAAACACCCTTAGTCTCTATAACTTTTCAAATGATGATGGTTTTCTGTTAGTTTACATCCACAGTTACTCAAAAATATACTTAGTATTTTTGGCCGGTTTTCCTAAGTCGCGGAAAACGTTTGGGAAAATTTACATAAGACATAAACAGTGACCGTAATATGATTTTGCTATACTAAACACCCTTAGTCTCTATAACTTTTCAAATGATGATGGTTTTCTGTTAGTTTACATCCACAGTTACTCAAAAATATACTTAGTATTTTTGGCCGGTTTTTCTAAGTCGCGGAAAACGTTTGGGAAAATTTACATAAGACATAAACAGTGACCGTAATATGATTTTGCTATACTAAACACCCTTAGTCTCTATAACTTTTCAAATGATGATGGTTTTCTGTTAGTTTACATCCACAGTTACTCAAAAATATACTTAGTATTTTTGGCCGGTTTTTCTAAGTCGCGGAAAACGTTTGGGAAAATTTACATAAGACATAAACAGTGACCTAATATGATTTTGCTATACTAAACACCCTTAGTCTCTATAACTTTTCAAATAATGATGGTTTTCTGTTAGTTTGGAGAAAATTATACGTTTTTCACTTATAAGCTAACTATATTTAAAAACTAGTACTTACGTGATAATATTTAGTCTTTTCAATACAAAAATTTTAATTTCCATTACTTAATGCGTAATGTATAATTTATTCGTTAATGCGCAGTTTTTCTCATATATTCGCAAAACTTGTTGTTTTTGTGATTTTAGGAAAGTTTAGGAAGAACTTCACATTCATAAAAATACTCCAACTTGGTTGAATTATCCACTAATCGTTAATAACGTAGAGTTCGAAACTCTTCTTAGGTCTCTGCAAAATTTTCAACAATTTACGGAAAGATGTTTAACAAAGGTATTACACTTTCACCCATTTTTTGAGGATTTAAATCTTGTAATTGAACTAGGTAGTATTTCATCTTTAAAATCGACACGCATCAAAATTTGAGTAAACGACTTGATATAAAACTTTTTACATCGCTTCTTTATTTCTAATACATATTCTTCAGGTAGAACTTATTTAATTCATTTAAATTGGATTCTTCGACAAATTCCAATTTATCAAAACTGGGTGAGATTATCATTTAATATGTTTTAATAGAAGGAAGCAACCTAAACATTTTTGGAGGCTCACTTTGGAATTCTTTATTTAAATTATTTGTAATTTTAAGAATGTATGATAAAAAAAGAAAATAAGCCAAATTAATGTTATTTAAACTTTCCGAAATTTATGAAGCCAAATCGGAATCGGCCTGAAATGTATTTAATAAAAAAAATGTTGAAAAGGCTATACCATTGCACTAAAATACGATTGAGAACTCCTTCAAGAGACAGCCATCTGTTCAAGGCCAATTTAAAAAAAAACGTTATTTTGTTCATATTTATAAATTTTAATTTAAAACGTCGATTCTTAACTCCGAAAAGAAGGACTGGTTCATTTATTTGAAAGTCCTTCTATTAAAATTATTTTGCAAATTTCTAAAATTTTGGTAAACAAATTGGTCTTGAATAGAGGGACCGGTTCTTTCTTTCGAAGGGAGATGGTAGTGTTCGCTATTTTTAGGATTTTGTTAAATGGAATATTAAAGTATTCCTGAAGTGTACGAATTTCATTTTGGCTTTTAGAACTATGTGCCAAAAAGAAGTAGGTAAACATATGTTTCTCACCAATCTTTCGTATTCTTGTGGAAATTTTTTCGCTGCTGCTGAGGAACATATATGGAGGGAATGGCATGTACATCCCAGGGAGTACAAAGGATTTACTTATTTTAATAAAGCTTGAACTCCACATTTTGTACCTATCATTACGCTGGCATTGTTCGCCTCAACCCTCAAGCAATTAGTTATTGGAATTTTATAAAGATCAAAAAATTTTATAATTTCAATATAAACCGACTTTGCGTCACTATTTTGTAGCTCCAGTAGGAACAAAAACGGCTACAATTAAATTTAATCGGTATTGAAAATTTAAGTTGTAATTTTGACGGGTACATTTGTTCCTATAAGCAGTTTCTATAAGCAGTTTTTATGGAAAATCCAATAAACATACACATACAGATTATAGAATGGGAATAGATACAATGTAGAATCAGAAAATTGAAATAAAAAATTAAATTCATTTAAAAAAACATAAAAATTATTAACTGTTTTGAAAGCTCCAATTGAAAAATTGGCGAGCTCCACTGGGCTCCTGGGCTCCCGAAATATTCTAGAGCTCCATTTTGGAGCCGAAGCTCCACTTTCGACAGCGCTGATCCTTGGTGTAAAAGTAGGCACTTTTAATACTAGGAGAAAAATATTATAGTGAAAATCCAATAATATGTATAATGTATGTATATGAAATAATTATTTTATTTTTTTTATTTTTCGTTCATATCATGACCTCCTTAGTTTCACAAAATATTTCAACAAAATTAGTTTCAATTTTGAAGTTTTAATTACATAATTTGTACTTACTCGTATAATTAGTAATGTACAATCGACATGACATAAACTCTTCGTTGGAGAAAAAATAGTATGTGTTATTCGGATTAAAAGTGACTTTGTTTGACTCGCAATTATATTTGCTTTTGCTCGGCTACGCTGCGCTTCGCCTCGCATGCAAATATAATTGCTCGTCAAACAAAGTATCACTTTTAATCCTAATGACACAATGTACTTTAGATATTAGACAAAAAACAAAAAACAGCTGACTTTTTCCAAAATAATATTTCAAAATAACAACAAACACATTTCAACGTCACAAATTTAGGCTACATAGATTTTTTTAGATACAAAAATATTTTATGTGTAATTTTTAATAATGTTGAGGTAGCTAGCTTGTAATCTATTTGTATCAACTTTGTAATTAACAGGATTGTTTTCTAACCATATATGACACGATTCTTTAAATTGGCGCTTCAATTTCTTACTCTCATATTTTAAGATCGTTGCATTTTCAATGTCAAAATTATGTTTATTTTCACTGCAATGTTTTACAAGAGCTGATCTAAAATTGGTGGGTGGTATACCTTTGAGTTTTATTAAGTTCGCAACATCTCTTTTATGCTCGACCATTCTTTGGTTTAAAGTTTTTCCGGTTTCTCCAACATAACACGAATTACAGTCCTTACATAACACTTTATAGATTAACCCACTTTTCAACTGCATGAAAATCGCGAGTCCCTTTTATTGTTTTCAAGTTCTCTAATCTACTGCCTAGTTCGATTTGTTTCAATTTATATTCAATATCTGAACAAAATTCAAAAAACATATCAGTTTTCAACGTTTTAGTCCATTTGAAAAGTTCCTCCGCATTGGTTATGTCACCATCATATTCTTTGGTGAGACTAGCTCTGGATGCCATTCTCTTAACAGTACCTCCTACTCCATCGCATGGTCCCTTTCCGTGAGCAGTTGCGTGAAAATGCACCTCACAATCAACTCCAAAATCCTCTTTGTGTTTAGTTATATTCATAAATTTTTTTTTATTTTTATATTGTGTTACTGCACCATCTGTGACGTAATAAATTTTAGATAAATCCGGAATTTTTGTTTTCAAAAACTGAAATAATTTTTCTATGAATAAGTGAACTGCTACAGCGTCATGATGAAGACAATCTGATATTATAATGAAGCTGTAGTGCTGCAATATCCCTCCCTCAGTTTTGTAAATTACAAATGGATGAATAGTTGCTTGTTTGTTGTTCCAATGAAAACCCTGTGCTGCATTTTGCATTATAAACGCATAATTTTCTGCAAAATCACAAGAAACAAGTACCTCTGTTGCCTCCAGAGTTAACTTTTTATTTTTTATGAAATCGGATTGTGTTTGTGATATAAAGCAATGAGGAATCAAATTTTTCAGCTTAATTATGAAGTAATCCAGAAATTCGTCTAATGGTTTTGAATATTTTTCCAAGTTGCATCGGTCAGTTGAAACCCACTGACTAAATGATAATTCAGCATCCAGACAATCATGGTCCAAAAATGCGTTTTTCAAATATTCGCGAAAATTATCCAATCCTGGGCAGTTCTCGCATTGCAGAAGATAACATGTTGATCTTGAATCTTATATAGTATTAATGAAATGCAGTCCTGGTATCGCGAAATTTTTCCATTGGTGACAGTTTCCATCCTAGTGCCATGAATAATTAATTTCACATTTTGATGTATTATACAAACGCAAACTGTATGCGTTCCGCTCCTTCCTGGTTGAACACAGTTTTTAGGACGTAGCAGAGAAAATTTAGAAAAACCAATTTTTTTTTATTCATCATCCTTAAATTTCAACTTATAGCCCTCATAGCACTCCTTTAATGTGCACATCATTAGACGTTTCTGAACTTTAACTTTATCAATAGTTAAACAATCGTTTTTCCCAGCCATTATACGACTAACATCATCATCGTTATAATATTCTAGCACTGAATGCCTGAGTTCATCACTGATCCGTTTTCCTACTTTAGGTGCTGGAAGGCTCAGTGACCCATTCTTGTTTTGAATATTTTTAGCTGTCCGTACCAAATATTGGGTTGTGTTGAATTCTTCCTGGATTTGTTGTATAGTTAGAGATTTCGGCAGGGTAGACAGCAGCTGTATTTTATCACAATTTTTCTCCAAATGTCGGAATTTGATTTTCAGTTGATCCATGAATTCATCATAAAGACGTGCCTTATAATGATTTTCCTCTGAGTGAGTCAAAAGAGGTTCTATTCCAGATACCAAAGATGTTGATGATGTCGGTAATGTGGTAGTTAAATTTAATAATTTTTTCTGCTCATGGTACTGCCTGGATTCCAACTTACTTGGATATATAGGGGGCATGCCAATGTCTGGTAATATCTTATTAAGGTTTTCACGAACGAGAGCACTTTTTATTTGGCATTCCTCACTTTCACTCATACTCGAAATATTCTCGTCATTGACTGTTGATGATGTCTTCGGAGTAACAGGTGAATTTAATGAATTATAACCCGGTGATACCTCGTTTTCAACTTTTTGACGTTTATTAGTCACCTGGTAATAACATGATGTACAAATCGATGAATTTTCAGTTACATGAATCGAGCGCGGCAAACGAATTTTAATATAATCATTAACATTTCTTAAATTTTTAGAACATTTCAACTCAGGAAATGGCTTACAACACTTTTTGTACCCAACCATTATCACGCTTATTATTTGAAATACTTTTGATGTTATTTAAATAAACAAATGATTTAAATAGAACTTCACAAGTTAAACTAACTGAAATATTAATTTAAACACTAATTTATACCAAAAAATGTTAACAAAAACCACTGGTTATATTTTATGTTGTTTTACAGGCCTACCTACCCCTTCTTTTATAATTAAATTTTTAAATATGCGTCATTTTGTTCCGAAAGATTACGTTACGGTTTATGTACCTGAACGTAATATTTTGGGACGCATTTTTAGGGTTGGAAGTTGGAACTAACAAAATAAATGACTCATACTAAAATTTAATTTTTTACTCTTTATGGGCTATCCCTAAACTACGTTACGCCTTTGTTTGGAGAAGGAGTATTGATTGTCGTCACGTTTAGGCTGGGGCAGAGAGAATTTCATAAAAGATGACGTCATGTAATTATAAGAAGTTACTGTTATGGGATATTACATAATATGACATAATACAATAATTTGCAGGTATATCATTAGAGGCGTATTTCTTTAATAAACCACTTACTTCATGTTCTTAAATGATTACATCATTGCTCACATATTCAGTTTTGTGATGAACGAGTGAGAGAGACGGAGTTAAGAATGGCCCAAAATAACGTGACGTAGTTTATGAACGGACTGTTACAAATTGTTTCCTCATTGTTTTTTAATTTTTTATTAGAAGTAAGAATATACTAAAGATCGACGAAATAATTTTAAACAATTACATTATCAGGTCGAGCGTAAATTAGTTAAAAATTGCAAATAACATATAAAAATTTGATTTATCATAGTATTCCAAAAACGGGTAAATCGTCATACTTAAACGTATTTTGCACGAAAACGAAAAATTTTACTAGCGCAGGTTTTTAGTATGTTCAATAGAATTAAAAGACGTAAAATTTAAAAAAATAAAAAAAATTGAACGATCATTGAGAAAATTCAAAAATAAAATTTTGGCGGGAAATTTGAAAATGAAGAAATTAAAGAACTTACCGTTTAAATATATTTTGTTATTAATCCGTATTAATTTACCTTTAAATCGAGCCCTATATCATAAATATCGGATATTTCTTTTTCCTTTTATAGCCATAAACACAATATCATGTTTATCATTTTTCTCAAAATTTGGCACCCTGTATTTTAAACAACAACAACAACAACAAAAAATCATTTTCTACAAAATGTTTTTTTTAACTAGTACTACCAATTGAAAACATAAGAAATGAAAAATTTAAACACGACTTCCGGTCCCATATACCAAATTTGTGATTTGACGTATTTTTCATCCTATACATTCATATTACCGTCGCGGAAAAATAGTAAGCAGGAAGCAAAATAAAATAAAAGGAAAGCGGCCAAAATTCTGCTGCCCTCAAAGTTTTTCCGCGACATATTTTTATTGTTTTGGTGTTTTCTTATTATCTAAACACAACAATCATTTGGCTGCAAGATTGAATAATAATCGTACATAAAATATAAATGAAAACGCATAGTATATGAACATGGCGAACAATATCATTTCCGAATAAACGCGTTACAGCCGCATCAAAAAAGTGCTGATCATCACCATCAGATCACAGGATGAGTTTTTAAAAATTATTTATTTATTTATATTATATTATTATTTATTTATATATTATTTTATTATATTCATTGCTATATTTATTTACGGCCTTAGGCGCATACATATTTATTAATTAAATCTTAAAAATAATAATTTATCTATTAAGTGAGGACCGCGGATCCCTAAATTAATTTTGTTAAATGGTGGTATTTAATGCAAGTTAGACTAAATAGGTTGACCACCATATTGTCTTGGTATTATTAACTTATTGATATTAATCATATAATTTATATTGTTAAGTAAATTTATTATACATTGTCAATTGTTAACTTCATTTTTATTTGCATCAATAATTATTTAACTACCTTGAATCAAATGTATATAAGTGTTTTCGTTATTTTCATCTACAAAACATCATCCATTTTAGCCATTTAATTTCTTTGCCGTTTCGTTCCGAATTTCCGATATCATAATGCGTGTTATGACAGTCTGAATATATTTCACCATGTGTCTATAATTATTTAGATGAGGTAGGCTAGTACATACATACAATAAAGGGGGTAATATCAAATTATGCTATATATTGCCTATGAAGGGAGGGAGGTGAGCATATGGTCCAACATCATGACCATTATAAAGTACGGCTGTGACTTAGTTTATTTAATGTTTCTGTTTCTAAATCTTTCTAAATCTATTTTGCATGCGTTCAAATTAACGTTCAATATCCATCTGTCTTAGTGTATGTAACCCGTATTAGCTGTAGTTACCGTTTCATATCTCTCAAATCATACAATTTGTCAATATGGGATATAGCAGCACTGCTAGCTCTCTGTGGTTGATGACAGAAACCCTACCCACCGACTTTTACTAGCCTGCAAACGTGCTGCGGTCATCAGTGTTTAGAACTACAGAGAGATTCTGTTAACGGAGTGGTGAAAAACATAAATTTTACCATCCAAGATGTGGCATATTAGTCGCATCTTGATACATATCAAGCCGCTCCGTTACAACTGTAGGGCTAATAACATTGCGTTACAGAAACAAAAAATTGTTTTGCCCATTTTAAAGAAACAGTCGTGTCATAACAATTAGGTATTTCAAAAGCATTAAAAAGACCAAGGTTTTGGTTGGGACAAGTTTCTGTTTTTGTGCATATAGAATATTTATGTCACAGTCAAGCCCTTGAAAGTACATACGATAGAAATCTATCAAACAATTTACTCTACATGTCATATTCTTATTATCAAAATCTGAAAGAATTTGAAACCTTTTTTTTTTTGTTAAAATGTCTGTATGTATACAATATTTATCATACACATGTAATATGAACGTTTATATGGTTAAAACACAATAATAACAACAACAACAACATTATTGTGATATCCTTAGAAACGTTTATCTTAAAATAACAATAATAATAAAAACAAATCTTGATCTGTTTTTGATTGCTATACTCTTGTTTCGTATCTGAGTATTCTGTTTTTGTACTCTGTGCTCTGTTTATAATTCATATCCCTGGGAGTGAGGTTCTTTATAGCAAATTCACGTATAAACAGGCGAAAACACAGGACGAAATATGTCACAAAATCTAAATGAACACAAAACAAAAAAAAATACAAATCCTTTAAATTTATTTGGGTATTTTGCCTCTTTTCAAATTCAAAATACACAAGACACCACCAAAAAAAAAATCCCCCGAAACCAAGGCAAATTGGATCAACCGAATATGTCGTACGGATATCGTACAACGAGAAAGGAGTTACAAGGAATATAAACTATGCCATATACACACATACATACTCAAACTAGGAAAAAGAAAACTTGAAAATCTCTATGATTTTCGTTTTTGTTTTGCGAATGGAAATTGGTATCATGTGGCTTTGACTGAAACGAAAGAACATACAAAAAAAAATATTACAAAACAGACAAAAAGACAAAGAAGAAAATGAGGAAAATTTTATTGTTCTAACAGAAAATCTGGAAATATTCTTTTCTCTTTTTCATCTAGCAATTTATATTTTATTAGAGAATCTAGTAGTAAATTGTTGAGGATTGTAAAATTGCAATCCATGAATTTGATACGTATATCTAAGTTGCTTTTTTGACGACAATATTATTATTGAATGATGGTTAGTTATCCACCATGATGTGAATTTTCCAAATTTACAGCTGGAGAAACACTAAAATTCGATTACGTGTAATAAAACTTCAAACAACAATAAAAACTTTTATTAATTATTTCTTTTCGCTCACAAAACTTAAGTGCTATTTTGCCATTAATTTGAAAAACAATCGTTCCATAAACAATTATTAATTATCGCAATAATTATTTTAAATTTATTAATATTTTTAATTTTTTCCTAAAATAAAATTTCCATCAATGGAATTTTTTTTTGTTTTTTTTTTTTCATTTTTAATTTCGAAGAAAATTTCACAATTCATAGTTTTCTTCAGGGAAAATGTAATGAAAATCATTTGTCGTTAGCAAAATAATTTTTATGATTAAAAAATAAAAGAAAATAATAACAGTAATAACAAAACATAGGATGAAAATTATTGTTTGTGTTATGCTGGGTGGAAATCTTGGATGTAAAATATGGGAATATGGAAAATGCCGACTTCTTCAAATAGTGTAACATACTTTAACATATTTTACTTGAGCATATAATATGAAACTCTCGAGTCAGGTATCCTTGCATTTGTTTATATAATATATCGTGTATTTTAAAGAAAGTAATCAAGTGTAGCAGCGGTTCATTGGGTTCCAGAAGCAAAACAAATTATAATTAAAAATTATTTTTATAAAGTATTTATGGCAGGTCGAACATCGGAAAATATCGAGAAATTAAGTAGATCGAGTAATCACGTTCGTAAAAATAAAAAGGCTACGGAATATCAAATTTCTGGATTTTACCATCTCCACAGTTTCTTGCACAGCTCAATTAGAAGAATTTAAAAATTTCAAGTTCAAAATAATCTCTTGCCTGTTTGCTTTTAGTTAAATTCGGTATGTAATTTATGACTTGCATGCTTACAAGAATTTGTTTGAGGAGGGGGGAGGGGGGGGGGGCGGACGGACGAAAATAATCCAAACAATGACACTAACATGGAAGAATCAACAGGAAAAGAGCAACTGGCTAACCAAACTACGGAAATCAAATTTCCACAGATCCGGTTGAAAAAAAATTGGTTTTTGATCTCAATACTCAATACTCATTTTGCGACAGAAACTGATAAGCCGAGTACAATTTCGGACCTAACGAAAGCCATCCTTGATGCGTGGATAAAATTGACCAAAAATTACATAAAAAATTCCATTTAAACAAGAATTTTGAAGGTCGGAATGCAACTCGCCTCTACTGAAGCATAACTAAATACTGAATTAAACGTTTTTTAAAACTTTAATTAATTTAGATGTAAGATTTATTGATGCTTTTTTTAATAACCTAAATTAACAACTTGCTTTCTTCTATTGAAAAGTGTGGATCTTAAATTCAAGTACATGTGATATTTTAAAGACAAAAATCATCGGAACAAAATTTCCATCATTTGGAAGATGAGTTGGCATACAACAATGTCTTCCGACATTTGGGCTTCAACAATGTCTTCCGACATCATATCCTCAAACATTGGTCAATTTCTATAACAGGCAATTATCGGCATACTACCTTAACCTTATAATACGCGACTGGGTTACGAATGACCCATTTTGTTATCGGTGACGTTTTATTGAAGCATTAAACATAGTAACAGTTGTTGCTGGTATGATTTGGAATTGGTCGAAAACTGTGATCATATAGAGACAAGAGACCATTCATTCTTATTTTCCGGTTTTTGGCACATTGAGTGCGATATTGACCATTCAATTATTAAGCGAAAATAAAAACGTTGGTCAAAATTCATCATCCCAGCGACTGGTATCAGCTCGTTGGTTTGGCCGGCACTAAGCTCAAGTTTAAGGTAGAAATGAGTGGGTCTAAATTTGTTTACTCAACACTCATCAAAACAAAACTCATGTGGCGCAATATAACATTATCCAAAAATCATTTTAGAATTTCATGTCCATCGCAGAAGTCAAATTTCACTAACATCCGTTAAGAAATCACGTCACGTCCTAATTGTCCATATGTAAAATTTCATCATAATCGGTAAGAAATAGCCAAGTTCCGATCTAATTGACCCTATTCCAAAACTTTATCTAAAAATCATTTCAGAATTATGAGTTTCATCATAATCGGTCGAGAAATAGGCAGGTTCCAGAACTCCTAGAATCCCATTTCCATTGGAAATGCTGAATTTCATCAAACTCGGATCAGATATTTCAGAACGGACAACTTTTTTGGTCCCGTCGATTTCAATTGTAGTGACTGTGAGGTTTCCCTATATATAGATTGCTCAAGTGCTCACTAACCCCTAATCTAACTCCAACTCAACCCTGATTAAACCGGCAAACGGAACCTAACCCAACCCTTAACACATGTCAAAGTTCATCAAAATCGGTTATGGAATAGGCAAGTTCTAGAGTAGTATTCCGCAACTTTACCTAAGAATCATTTTAGAATCCCATTTCCAATGCAAATGTCAAATTTCATCATAATCGGTTGAGAAATAGGCAAATTCCATCATACCTAACTATATTCCAAAACTCTATCCACAAATCATTTTAGAATCCCATTTACAATGCGAATATCAAATTTTATCATAATCGGTTAAGAAATAGTCAAGTTCCATCCTACTTTGCCATATTCCAGAACTCTGACTGTGCCTCAAGGGGAATCGCACCTGGAACGTTACCAAATTTCAGTTTATGGTGAAATGGTCCAAGGTGGATAACAAATTGTGCAGCTTGGCCAAAAAACGCTGAAGTTCACATAAACACAACCGAAGAAATACGTATCCATTCACTACAAGCTCTTCATCAGCCAAACATTATAGATAATTTAGTGAGAAGAATTTCAAGCTTCGAAAAAATTACCCGAATTTTAGCTTATGCCCTCCGATTTATCGACATAAGGCTAAAGAGAACTTCAAACAATTTTTGTTTACCATACCTGCAAAGTCAAGAATTAAGAAAACCACAGCAACTCATACTCAAACATATAAAATTGAGACATTTCGCGTTAGAAATCAGCTTGCTAACAACAAACAAGGAATTACCCAGCTCAAGCAAATTAAAATATCTCAATCCATTTTCACGCGAATCAGGATTGCTACGAGTCAGAGGAGGGCTCTCAAATGCATCAATAACTTACGCAATAAAACACCCAGTAATATTGCCAGCAAGAAATGAGATCAACGAGTCAATTGTGACTAAACACCACTTACGCTACCTTCCATGCTGGACAGAGTCTGATGATCGCCACACCGCGTCAAAAATATTGGGTCTTAGGCTGCAGACAGTCAGAAAAATCGTCATACAATTTTTGTTTTTTGGATAGTCTGCAACCGATCATTTAAGCTACTGAATGATGAAATAATCATCAAAATTTAATTCTTAATTTATTTCAGCATCACCAATCTGCTCCTCTGTGTCAAACAAAAAATTACGACGATTTCGTTATGAGTTCGACAAAGATAATGAATTCTGGATAGCAATAACAATTTCTATTTCCATACTTTTTACACTTTCTGCCGTAGGCACTTGGCGAAACACACTTAATACACACATTTTTAAAATTTTTTTTTTTTTTTTTTTAAATTTTTTTTTTTACAACATAAAGCTTTAGCTAACATTTATCCACCTGATAGCCCAATGCCGAAAAATTGGCGCCGCTTAGAGTATATAGGAAAAACTAGTCAACGGATTAGTAACATCGTGACACAATATACAGATATTAGCTTTGCTTTTTATAACAATAATACAATTAAGAAAATGATTTTTAACAACAAACCAAGAATTGATCGCCTTTCCAAGTCTGGCGTTTATAAGATCAATTGCAATGATTGTAGTTCCTCTTATATCGGACAGACTGGGCGCAATTTTGAAGTTAGAGTTAAAGAACATTTATCTGGTAGCCATGAATCATCCCTTTATAATCCTTTAACGTTAGAAAATCACACATCCAGTTTAAACAATTTAGAAATATTGCATGTACAACCAAAAAGCAGACGTTTAGACAACTTAGAATCTTACGAAATCCGAAAAGCTATATTTCTTAACCAAAATATCCTCAACGAACAGAGAGAAATCCGTTTCTCACCAATTACCGACCCCGCATTGTTTTATTCACATACTCATTCCATACCATAAAATTACTAATTCGTCGGGTTATAAAATAAAAAATAAAAAAAATCAACATCTGGAATTTTGTTATTCGACCGTTGACTAATCAATAATCATATACCTGTGTTTAACTCACCCCCTTTTAATTTTTATTTTTTAATGTTTATTGCTGTCACCAATTTTATTGTTTACCACTCCCACATTTTTTTATTGGTATATTTTGGTTTCACTTTTTGCTTTTTCCAACTATAACTACATTTTTATTTTTACAGTTTAGTAGATACTCCTGATGATGGCCTAATAAGCCGAAATCGATCGAGTGATTTTTTAAACCTTTTGTAATTTTTCGAAATATTTAACAAGTGTTTTTAAAAAAATTTTAAAAATGTGTGAATTTCTATTTCTTTTGAATTTTGACGCAATTTAATATTTGGTACGGTATACGGTTACCAGAACCATACTCAAAACTTACTTTCGTCATTTTTGCTTTTAATGAGTGGTTTTGCTTAACGCTGCAATAAAATTTATTAAATTAGAGAAAATTAGGAGACATACAAAATTAAAACTCGAAACATTTGGTTACCGAACTTACCGTTCTGCTAATTCATTAAAATACTCTTTTTTCCTCTTCCTCGAATCCTGTACCGAATTATTCTCAATCTTTTAATTTTTAAAACTTATAGATAAAACGGATAAAAATCTTCAATCAAGTCTAATCTACCAAGTACCATGTAGTAATTGTAGTCAAACATACATAGGGCAAACAAAACAAAAAATTCTGTAAATTAATTAGTTTTTAATTGACGAATAGTACCTTTTACTTGAATCAATTTTCGTGTTTTTATTTGAGCTGATGAATTCTTTTTGTTAAACTCTTTTCCACCGTCCAGAAATATGGTTATTCAAATTTATTCGATTTAAATCACCAAATGCCAATTTCGATAGTGTTGTCCGGATGGAATTTATGCTCTGTATTTCCATCGTGGCTTTCCAGTTCGGTACTACATAGCATCGGAATACTACGAATTTGCCACGCCACCCACTTTTGTTAAATCCAGCCTATCAGCCTGTTGTATCACTCTTTCCTCCAGTCATTGTCTCCAGAAACTATTCACTGATAATCCTGTGACTATACAGTTTGTATTGATTTCCGATGTACTCTAAACTCTATATCGCTAGAGCGTGATAATCAGAATTTTTTTTTTTTTAATTCAAAATAACATTTATTATTTTAATTTCTTTCCAGCCTTAAACCCCTTATTTTCTATCTTTCTTTTTTTTCTGAGTGATCTAATTGGTACCTATCGCCTTCTGTAACCTATAAAAATTTATTTTGAACGGTATACTTTATTCAAATGTAAATGGTAATTAAATACTATATTCGATCTCATCTAAAAAATTGGTAATCATTGCGTATTCTTTCAAGTTTTGTCTTATCAGAATATCTTTAAATTGATTTGTTTGTAATAGGTTATATTTGAGTTAAACCTTTCTGAATTTTGGACAATCATTAATTATGTGTTGATTGTTTTCATTCGTGCCACAAAGTCACAGTTTGTTGTCGTTTCTATACCCATTTTGAATAGGAAATCTTTATTTTTTGCGTGTCCCGACCTTATTCTTGTTAATTCCTTTATTTTTTTAATCGTAAAATTACTCCCTAAAAGCCATAACTTTTTGAGTTCTGCATGAATTTATAGATTAAATTAGAGTCTTCTATCCTTTTCCGAATTCCAATTTCCATTCATCGCTAATCGTTTTTTTTTTTATTATGGTGCTTATATCTCTTTGATTTGGCATATTTTCAGAACTATGTGTATGTCTTAGGAGTGACATTTTTGCCAATCTGTCAGCTATTATATTCCCTTCAATATCCACATGTCCCGGAATCCATTGTAATACTACATCCCTATTAGTATTGAAACCTGTAAGGTCTATGAATTTATTTTCCATGCTCCTACTACATATTGAGTTTAGTGCAGTTTTAATTGAATTGCATGCACTCTTAGAATCAGATGTTATTACTATCTTTTCCCTTTTAGATCCCAAAGCGACAATTAAAGCTATAAAAATGCCGATTAGCTCTGTGTTTGTTATGTTTGTGACGTGGTTGATTTTTATGGATAAGTTTTTATTTAAATCTTTACAGTGTACCCCACTGACCCCTTCAATAGATGACTTCTTATGATAATATTCTTTGGATTCGTTATTTTATTATGAATCGTCTTTATTCTTTCAAGGAAAGGATATTCACTATATAATTGATTTAATTTCGACGTTGCCTTCTCTTCTTTAATATCTATCTCCAAGTTTTTACGAATTGGTTTTTAGCAATAAATCCTAATGTTTCCCTCCTATTATCACATGATATACTTGTCTCCCTGTTTCCGCAAGTAGTGCTAAAATTGACGTCCTTTTAACCATCCCTAAACATATCCTTATGCAGGTATTTTTAATCGTTTGACAAATCTTAGTACAGTATCCATTATTTTCCTTCGTGATTGTATAATAGTACTCTAATTTGGTTTTTATTATGGTTCTATATAGTGAAAGAAGTGCCTCGATATTGGCACCTCCATTTGTATGTGTGAATCTTTTTAACAAATTTATATTTTTTTATACCTATGTTTTCCTATCGTGATAATGTTTATTCAGGTTGAGCCTACTAGAGAAGGTTACCCCCAAAATTTTTGTTTGTCTTTTTTGTTTGTATATTAAGTTCTAATCTTCTCATCCTGGTTTTATTTATGTTTATCTTAAAAAATGTGTTTTACTAATATTTATTTATAAACCCAGCTCGTCTAATTTTTTTTTAGTTTGATCAAAGTTTTTTTTTAATTCTTTTCTAGTTTATCCCAATCGTGTCAGCACGCTTATGTCATCCGCAAATTGAAATATTTTTGTGTTACTATTGTTGATTTCGTCGTCGTATAAATATTGAAAAGAGTCGGACTCAGGCAGCTCCCCTGAGGTACCCCGATATTAGTTGTGTTGTTGATGTTCCCCATACTGTCTCTCATACTCACTATTCTGCTCGTTAAAAATAAATAAATCCAATTTATAATCTGATTCGGGAATTTTAAATTTATTAGAGTCTCTATCAATTTGTTTTTTAGGATACTATCGAAAGCTTTTGCTATATCTAGACTAATTAGAATCATCTTTTCTCCTTCTCTTTTCCCCCTCTCCACATTTGCAAATATAGTAGTCAGATTATCTATTACACTTTTGTTTTTCCTAAACCGAAATACATTGTCATTTAATAATTTATTTTCATTATATGTAGATTCATTCTGTATAGGATTAGCTTTCCGAAAATTTTTGAAAGTACTGGCAATAGGCATATACATAGGTCTGTAATCTTTTGTCTCTCTTTCATTACTTCCTTTTTCAGGATTCCAATTGTTATAAAACTGTTCCAGTCGTCTGGATATTTTTTGCCTTTCCTTATCCCGTTTAAGTATTACCAGAGTGAATTTAATATGTTTGGTTCTATTTCCACTAGATTTTGATATGTCTATACGAAATATTTACTATCTCTTCCTGGAGCCGAGACTATTGACTTCTTTATTATTTCGAAGATTTCTCCAATATCAAACTCAGGTTTTTCTCCTATTGTTGTTGGCCAATCACATGATACTCTTATTAGTTCTGGGTCATTTGGAAAATGTTCGTCTATGAATTTCCTTTCCATATTTTTATCCTTAAATAGATTGAATTTATTACTTTTGTTATTTTTAATCCTATTAACCAGTTTCCATAAGTTTTGTCCCTCCACTCTCATATTAATCTGTGATAAATACTCTCTCCATGATTTTTTTCTCTCTTCTGATTTTTAGTTTTAATTGTTGTGTAATTTTTTTGACTTCTAATGCCGTATAAAGCGTTTTTTATCTCTTGTAAATTTCTTGCTTAATTTTTTTTGTCTTCTAAAGTGTCTCTATCTCTTTACTCCACCAAGGTTTTTGACAATATTTAAAAGTATCCACCTCAATTGTGTTCTCCCTTATTGACTCTTTTAATATGATATCGAATTTATTTTCTCCATTTCTGAATCTATTTATTGCTGAAAGTGCCGCTTATTCTACTATTTTTCCCATCCTTCCTTTCTCTATTAACCATTGGATTTTAATTGCAAGATGATCACTACCTAAACTGTCGTTAGTTACTCTCCATTTTAAATTATCCAGAATGTCACTTGAGACTAGAGTAATATCTATCGCCGAACCTTCCTGACGGTACGTATCTATCCTTGTCTGTGAACCATCATTTAGTAACACAAAATTGCTTTCTATGATAAGTTTCGATATTTTTTCCCCAATAAGTTATCCTTAGTTTCTGTGTTCCACAATGCACTATGAGCATTTGTATCGCCTCCAATTATTGCTGGATAATCAGAACATTCCTCTAATAAGTTTTCGAATTCCTTTATATCTCTATGCCATTTATTGTTGTTGATATAAAAAGATATCACGTTAAACTTTTTATTTTTGTATTTTATGTTCACTTTAATTATCTCCATCCTTGTATACGTATTTCTAAGTGGAACCTCTATGCCTCGTTTTACCTCCTTCAACCAAGTTTCTTGGAGCAATGCGATTCTAATATTTTCTTTTACCAAATACTGGTCTAGTAATGTTTTTTTTGTTAACTAGAGTTCTTATGTTTATTTGCAACAAATTTAACTCTTCGTTCATATTACTTTTCATTCAGTTAGAAATTAAAGAAAGTTTAAAATAAAACGAAAAATAAAAAATAATTACGAAACTTCAATACGAAGCGGCCAAATCCCTCTATGGGATGTAGCGCCAGCGAAAAAAAAAATAATAATAATAAATCTTCGTTGAATTCTGGTTTTTTGCTAAAGTCTAATTCAGTTGGTGTTCTTGGAGATGCACGAAATAGTTTTAGTTTTGCTTCTTTAAACGATATTTGGTTAATCGTCATACATTTCGTGATTTTAAATTGCTTCATTTTTTCCTCACAACCTATTTCATTATTTTTATGTCCAGGTCCACAGAATTTACAAACCGACTTAATACTACACATATGCCCTTCTATATCCCTCTTTACCTACGTATACGCTTTCAGCACAAATTTTGCATTTACCATTTTGGATTGAAATTCTGCATCTTTTTTATGTGTGCCCTTAGTTTAGACAATTCATACAGAAAAATAGATTTGGAAAAAAGAAATTGACCTACAGTAAAATATTTTCGTATAGGGCTACGTTATAAGTATTTCCGTTAAAATAAATTTTCGTCGATTCCATTGGAGAAGCTGCGTTTGATTTCATATCACATCCCGTCATCCTTTCAATTCTTAATATTTTGACTGGTGAATCTAAATTCCTTAGAATTTCCTCCTCACTTAAATAAATCGGAACATTGTGGATAATTCCCACCGTCTTAACAAAAGATTTTGGAATAAACGCTTTATAACCATCAAAATTTCTCAAAATTGGCGAATCAATACATTCATTAGCTCTGTCAATGTTGTCGAATGTAATCCTCACCATATTTTTGTTTATCTGCTCCACCGAATTTATGTTTTTGATTCTGTTTGTATGTAAAATTCTACCCAAACTAATTATATTTATATTATCTTTCGAAATCATTACCTTGTATGGTACGGTCCTTTGTCTCCATGATTATATTTTATTTTATTTTCTGTAATCTTCATTTCAATTAATTCTGTTGCTTTATCTTTAGAAATTATACTAATAGCATTTTTTATTTTTGTAACTTCATCACATATTTCGATACCATTTCCTTCCTTTTCGTTTTTTTTTTATGGACTCCGTCTTTGTTTTTTCCAAATTCTTACTTCCGCCACATTGTGTTCGATTATTATTTTTTTTAACTTTGTTTTGCATTTCGAATTCACTATGTATCATTATTGGCATCCGCCATCATATCACTTTTTAATTTTTTATTGATTTAATCGAATCATCTGATTCGGTTCCCGATCCCGGGAATTCAATCTTACCGCCGCGAACAAGATCTAGAAGGATTTCGCCCTCATCCCATCTTCTTTCACCCAACTTTATATTTTTTTATGATATATTCTCTCACCACCAACCCGAGAATTAGATCGAATAAAATGATTTTTTACCACTTACCAGATTATCCTTTATTTATTAATCTTTGTTAATTAATTAACTAATTACACTATTACTTTTTAACCACGATAGAAGAATAAACGTCTACACTGTATCGATGATCATACGAGAATATGATCGTTAAACTTGCTAAAACATTTGTAGTCTTACTTTGGCAATTTTACAACAACAATGCTGTGTATATTCATTCCGGAATGAAGAGTTTATTGCACCGTAGTTTTCAATAACCTGACGGTACAAATTTCTGCTTAAGGTTCACTACATTATAATGTTCACGTAATGTAATAGCAAAACACTAAACTTTTGATTTCATATAATATATAATTTTATTAATTTATTTTAATGCAATTCTCTGACTCCATTTATGTATTTAAAATTAAATGATTGTCTCTTGACAACGTTTGGAATTCTATTGCCAAAATTATATTGTCATTACATAATTTTGGCAACAATACAAACACAAACACAAAATACACCACCGCATCTTCAACACCGAAAATATTCACTAATACATTATTCGCATTAACCGCGGACATTGATTGCAAACCGTTTTGTTGTGTCCCGGAATCTTGGAGTGTAAAATGGGAAAGGGAATGAATTTTTTGTTAGTAAGTAGGGAACACTGTGGAAGGAAATAAAGATATAAAAATATATAAATGTAGTTTTATTGACTGCCACGAGTTTCATTCCGCTGAGAAGAAGGTATAGAAAAATTCTCTTCTTCACCTAGTTGCAGTGTTTACCACTAGAGTAAATACATTAAATATATTTAGTTTTATGAGTTGGTATTAAGGGCCGATTGTATGAACACCGCTAAATGAAAAAAAATCCGAGAGTAATGATTAATCACAACTCAAGGATTTTACTTTTCGTCGATTGTATGAACGTTGCTAAATAAAAATTTAGCCTCTCTTTTATTGCAGTTTTATAGCAGTTTTTTGTATGACTGGCAATACTTTTTCTATGACGTTTACTTTGTTGATATTTATTAAAATTTTTTTTTGTTTATTTAGAGGAAAATAAAATTCAATTCCGAATTTGACATTTTCTTCCTTGTTGAGCCCATTTTTAATAATTACGTTCTTTTATAAAAATGCCTCGTTTGTATGATACACATCATTTGAAGTGTCATAAAAATAAAAACAAATGTTTTTAGGCTCTGATTCAGTCACCAAAAAGAGAGGATAAAACGGATGGTAAAAATAAAATCATCCATTAATTTTCTGATTTAGCATCGTTCTACAATGCAAACTACTCTAAATCAGAGGATTAATCATTTATCCTCGTTCATACAATCGGGCCTAAATAACAATTATCAATTTTTCGATAAATCAGAATTTTAAATTTTGTTAATTATTATTTGGAATTAATTATACTTTATTCAATAATGTGTTATCACTATTTAATATTTGTTAAAATTCTAAATAATAAATTATATTGTAGAGCTTGGTACCAACTGTACAAAAAAAAAAAAATCTGAAGAAGAATTGCTCTTATACTTTGTGCAAAATTTCATTCCTATCCGGAGAGGAATAAATTTTACCAAAGTAAGACGGCAATTATTTTGGATTATTTTGCTGAAATGTCAATTTAAATATTTCAATTTTTTATTACCGCTATCTAATTTCAAACACGGAAACTACACGTCCATTTTGTTTTTTAAATACAGTTAATTAGTCGAGTTAATAAGTAGGTGGCACTAATGGCTTATTATAAAAAAAAACTTGATCGAATGGTGTGACATCATGACATAGAGATGTGTTTGTAAATAAAGGGTTTTTAGTAAAACATTATTGATTGTTAATTGATTTTCAAATCAGATAATTATCAATTATTCTGCTTGATAACATATAAATCAAAATTCATTTTAGTAAGATTTTTCATTTAAGAAAAACGAAATTAAAAAAACATCACTTTTCATATGATTTGCATGAAATAGTACATTGTGTCATTAGGAATAAAAGTGACTTTGTTTGACGAGCAATTATATTTACATGCGAGGCGAAGCGCAGCGTAGCCGAGCAAAAGCAAATATTGCGAGTCAAATAACGCCACTTTTAATCCGAATAACACATACTATTTTTTCTCCAACGAAGAGTTCATGTCGTGTAGGTTGTATATTACTAATTATACGAGTAAGTACAAATTATGTAATTAAAACTTCAAAATTGAAACTAATTTTGTTGAAATATTTTGTGAAACTAAGGAGGTCATGACTTTCAAAATTGAAACTAATTTTGTTGAAATATTGTAGTTTATGAAACAAGGAGAATAGATCATTCTCGTGTGATCATCGATAAAGTGCAGACGTCTTTTCTTTTATCGGGATAATAATAGTGTGATTAATTAATTTGTATTAATTCTAATATTTAGAGGAAATTCTGGTAAGTGGTTGTAGATATTAGATTCAATTAAATTCTTGAGTTGGTGGTGTAACGCATTTGGAAAGTTGGGTGATAGGGGAAAAGGACCGCGTGGGACAGGGGATGAGGGAGAAATCCTTTTAGACCTTGTCCGGGGCGGTAATATCAGGTTCCCGAGATCGGGCACAGAATCAGATGATTCAATAAATTCAATAAAAAGTGATGTGATGGCAGATGATAATAATAAAAGTTAATTTAAGATACATATCATAGTAAAACAAAGAAAAATAAGACACAAATATGGAAAGAAAATTTTTAGATGAGAATTTCCCAAACGAGCCAGAGGTTATAAGAGTTCCTTGTGAATGATCAAACAATAGTGGGGTTGTATCTGAGTTCCACAGGGATGAATTGTCGGAAATAATAAAAAAGTCCAAGAAATCAGCTCCAGGAAGCGATAACATTTCTTACAGATTTATTAAAAATCTTGTAGATGTAGAACCGTCTATGTTAAATTTACTTTGTGAGTACTTCAATGGGATATGGAGAGATAAAAGATACCCAAATGATTGGAATAAATTCGTGACGATTGGTATACTCAAAAGAGGGGGTAATGAAAGAGAAACGAAAGAATATAGGCCGATATGTTTACTACCGGTACTCTCTAAGATTTTTGGTAAATTAATTCTAAATAGAATTAATTTACATATAAACGAAAAGAATTTATTAAATGAGAACGTTTTTGGTTTTAGAAAGAATAAAGGCGTAATAGAGAATTTGACTTCTATTTTTACATATATCGAGAGGGGAAGAAAAGATGGTAAGAAAATGATTCTAGTTAATCTAGATATAAATAAGGCTTTTGATAGTGTCATAAAAGACAAACTAATAGAAATCTTAATAGTTTTGAAATTTCCAAATCAGTTAATAAACTGGATTTACTTAACGTTAACAAACAGGATGGTGCAAATGAAAGATAGTGTTGGGAAGTTCAAAAATATGACAAATAGTGGGGTCCCTCAGGGGAGCTGCTTGAGTCCGACCCTTTTTAATATTTATACGGCGAGCATACATGAAATAAATAACAGTGCTACAAAAGTTTTCCAATTCGCGGATGATATTAGTATTTTGATCTGTGGACAAAATTGGGATGAACTCGAAAATAATTCTAAGAAGACATTGATAAATTTAAAGAAGAAATTAGACGAATTGGGGTTACAAATAAACTCTAATAAAACACATTTTGTAAGACTGTTCACGAACATAAACAATACCAGGATGAGGAAATTAGAGTGGAATAACAATTCAATAATTGAAAAAAGACAAACAAAGATATTGGGTGTAACTTTCTCGAGCAGACTTAATTTAAATAAACACTACCTTGATATGAGGTCAGGAGTACAAAAAAGTATAAATTTATTAAAAAGGTTCACACACGCAACTGGAGGGGCTGGGTTGGTGAAAAGTACACCAATTCTAGCATTACAGGCAGAAACAGGAGAAACTAGCATTGCTTGTGATAATCGGAAGAAAACGTTAGGGTTGATCGCGAAGAACTTATTTATAAATTCGAAATTGGGAAGGGATATTAAGGAAGAGAAGGCTACATTGAAATTGAACAGATTGTATTGTGATTACCCATTTTTAGAGAAAATAAAGATGTTACATAAGAGAAAAACTAATCCAGAGAATCTGAGCATAAGAACGAAGTTATTGGATAGAGAAGTGTATAAAAAAATAAATAATAATTTAATTCTAAAAGATTGGACGAAGGAATGTTTGGAAAATTATGACGGATGTCTAATAGTTTTTTCGGATGGATCACTAAGTTCGTAGCGTTCTCATCCAAAAACAAGAAGTTAATAATTGCATCAGACTCGAAGAGCGCTTGTTCTTCAATTAAAACGGCGTTAATCTCTAGTTGTAGCAGAAGCATGGAAAATAAAATTATCGACTTGGCCGGGTTTAATAGTGATAGAGAGATTATAGTTCAATGGATTCCAGGTCATGTGGATATCGAAGGGACAGTGATTTTTTTTTTTTTGTTTTTTTTTATAAATTTTTTAATTGGGTGCAGAGCGGACTTATTAACGGTCCTAGCTCCTTGTAACTGTCAGAGCTTCCGCACCCAATGCGCGATCCTGCAAGTAAAGATTAATAGCTACCTTAAATTTATTCATTTTATATTCCTTCGGAAATTTGAAATGTATTAGCGAATTCCACTTTTTTGATGTTCGGTATATAAATTCGCGCTTGATTTCTTCAGTTCGAGGTTTCGGGAGCTTCACCGTAAACCTATGTGCATTGGTTGTTCCTCTTGTTACTCTTGTTGTTGTAACGAATGGTGGTATTTTCTCCGATAGTTCTGCAGAACATTTACCATGTAAGCATCTATAGAAGACGCAGAGTTCTGCAACATCTCTGCGATGCTGTAAGCTGTCTAGTTCTTGAGTAAGTCTGGGCATCCGTATTATTCTGATAGCGCGGCGTTGAACCCTGTCCAATAATTGGAGGGTGGTACTAGACGCACCTCCCCAAACTTGACAGCAATACTCTATACATGGTCGGATGAAGGTTTTATATATCTGGAGAACTTGATGCGATTTGAAAAACCTTCTGCATCGATTCAGGAATCCGAGTTTTTTTTAAGCTGATTTAGCTAATGCAACAATGTGTTCATTCCATTTGAGTTTGTTACTTATTTGAACACCAAGCAGTCGAATTGAGTCGCAACCCATAAGGATATGGCTTTTACCAAAAATGGGTAGTCGTTGCGACTTTTTTTACGTGATAATGTGCATATTTGTGTCTTTTTTCGTTAAATTGTACTAAGTTGTTGTTACCCCACTCAAATATTGTACTTAAATCGGAATTAATAGAAGTTACGACTTCTGACCGTTTATTATTTAGATCTGTAATGCTAGGCTCCGCCTCGAATGAAATAGAAGAATGCAATGTTTCATCATCCGCAAAGCTATGGATAGGGTTTACAGTGCTATCCAGCAAATCGTTGATGTATAGCCAAAACAGGGTCGGTGACAAAGGTGATCCCTGAGGGACTCCGGCATTTGGGGAGTGCGTCGATGATGATCTCCCATTAAGCACGACGCTGATTTTTCGGTCATTGAGATAGCTTTTAATCCACCTGGTGGTCATCGAGTCCAACCCGTATGCCACAAATTTACAAATAAGATTCTCATGCCATACCTTATCAAAAGCCTTGGATATATCCAAGGCGATTGCAAAGGCCTCTCCGTGGTGTTCTAGGGCGAGATTCCATTTGTTCGTGACATACGTCAGGAGATCGGTCGTGGATCGGCTTTCACGAAAGCCGTATTGTCTATCCGAAATTAGTTTGCTAATTTCAAGATATCTAACTAAATGTTGATTGACGCATTTCTCAAAGACCTTAGCGTCGGCTGATACAATTGATATTGGCCGGTAGCTCGAAGGGTCAGTTTTGTCACAACCCCGTTTCAGCACGGGTTACACCATTGCATTCTTCCAGGCGTTCGGGTAGTCACCTTGCTTATATGAAAGTAGGAAAATTTTAGATAATATTGGAGCCAATTCACTGGCAAACTCCTTCAATATTCGAACTGGAATTCCATCAGGTCCGGTGGCCTTGTTTGCATTCATTGACTTTAGATTAGTAAAGACAATTTCCTCCGAGATGATGACGGGGCTCATTTTAGAACCACAATATGGAATTAATGGAGGTCCAATTCCATCTGGGACAACTAATATCGAGTTCGATTTGAAGACGCTTGCCAATAAGTCGGCTTGTAAATATGGATCCACCACCAAGGCGCCGTCAGCACGTTTCAATGCTGAAACAGATGTTTCCGAAATGTTTGCAACCGATGCGACCATGTGGTAACAGTTGCGATCGGAGATTTTCAACTCGGAAGCCACATTGGCTTTCTTGCTGTCGGCTCTTTTTGCTTCTCTACCACAGGTTTTTTTGCAGGTGTTCCGTATCGTTTTGTATTCCTCATAAGAAATTTCATTGCGCTTATATTTTTTGTGTGCTGCTTTATTTTGTTTGGCAGCTTTGGCGGCTTCTTTTGAAAATATTTTAAAATTTTGACTGGGATTGGAAAATGATGATGGTATAAATTTATTCATTCCATGTAAGACGGTGTCAATAAAACTGGAAACGGCGTCGTCGATGTTGTTGTTATGTAGGCAATGGCGTTCCCAAGGAAAATGTTGAAAAAATGACCGTAAACCATCAAAATCAGCTTTATTAAAATGCCAAAGACGCCTTGGCTGCTGTCTAGATTCTAGTGGTGTTTCGACAGATATTTTTGTGGTTATTAAGTTATGGTCAGAATTTCCAATTCCAGTTTCGACATGGGCCTCCATGGAATGAGGGATTGATGTCAGACAGAGATCCAGAATATGAACTCCTCTAGAATTTTGGCATTCAAATGTGGACTCACTAACAATCTGTGTGAGGTCATGCGAAACGGCAAACCATTCCGCATGGCGCCCGGCGACATTATTTTGTATCTTTGTGATTCAACCATTGTTTATGGTGGGTATTAAAGTCATCGACCATAATTAATTCGCATTCGGGATTTTGATTGCGAATATCGTTACATTTGTCTGATAAGCCCTCGAAGAAGCTAATCGTTTCTGAATCCGTCTGATTAGGAGATCTGTCCAAGCTAATTAAAAAAATGAGTTTATTAGGAAGAGAAATTATGACCTAGATCAACCGCATTGATTTACTTTTTAAGTTGGAGTAATGGTTCATCCTGGCAGACTATGCCACCACCAGTAGAGCAAAAAAAAACCTATGCCTGGGTTCATTCATTAATAAAACTTCATTAAATGTATTTTTCAGATTTATTTAAATGGGGTAAAGAGACAACGCAGCTGGTTATTGACCAGTACAACATAAAAAAAACTAAATTTAGGAACCCAAAAATAAAAAATAAAAATGTTTGGGTTGAAATAAAAAATGTATTCTTTGAAAAAGGCTGTGTTGAAGCATTGGACTGAAAATTTCGTAACCTCAAAAAAACATAAACGGAGATCAAAGGCAAACACGGTAGCACGGGGAATGGGCGTATTAGATGGGACTATGGGAGCACTACAGCTTATTCGAGGAAATATTTACAGAAGACAGAGCTATTAATAGCAACGTCACTTTATTGTTGATGGAAAACGAAAACGAGTTGTTTGAAGATGTGTCAGAAGTTATGGAAGTGGCTAAAAATTCGAGGATTTCACAAAAGGCACTAAAAGATTATCGCCATCAGTAAACACTGGAAATTGAAAAGTCAAAGTTGGCAAAGATGGATAAATTGAATATAAGATTTAGAAAAAAACACAAAAGTTAAATAATGAAATAAATAATTTTTAATTATAAAATTAATTTTTATATTTGTAGTTTTTATTTACGATATTCCAAAACAATACGTCTAAACTATTTGTAATTTCAGATTTAAATAAACTCAACAAAAAGTTTCTTTTATTACTTGTGGATGGCTGGGTTTCAGCACCGTTTGTCTCATATGGTTCAAGGTATTTAATGAACTCATATCCAGGGTCGCTTTCGTTTTCTAAAATAAAATTGTGTGCTGCTGTTATATGTAGTCTCATTTATCGGTTGGTGATCCGACATATCCAAATACTTTAGTTTTCTGAACTACCCTTTCAGTAAAGCTCGTTCTGTGAAGGATTTCATTGCGCTAATTTTTACGTTAAACTTTTCTTGGGCTAAAGTAAGATGGCCGTTTTGCCTAAATGGAGTGACCAAATAATTGATATTGGGTTATGCGGTATCACCAAGTAAATGAAAGGATTCTTCCATCAATTGTTCTGCGCTGCTAATTAATTTATTATAAATTGAACTTTTCTTAAAAATGCGAGTATCATGCATTCGCCCTGAGCTTCCAATATATATGTCGATAAACTTAAGGTTGTATTCACATATACCTAAAAAAATTAAAAAAATATGCCCACATCACCATTATCCTGTATTATTCTGCTGTAATCAGTTACTTCTAGCCCTTCTAAATCTACATCGGCTTCTTCATCGTTAAGCAATTTCTTCTAACCATTCTCTAAAGTTCGAACTTTCACTTAATTCCAGGCTGCCGCAAAATGAAAAATTGCTAATTTTAGGTTACAGTTTTTTAAATTTGGAAGGCACGCTGCCCTCTAGTGTCTTCTTCATCAAATTCATCTGGTAATACAATCATTACTTTCGCTAGAAATTTTTTGCGATACATACGTTTGGTGGCAAAAATTATTCCTTGGTCCATGGCTATAGATATGTAAGTGAAATTGTATATACGAGTAAACATAAGTATGTATGTATTCTAATTTTAAAAAAATGTCCGGTTTATCCGAAGTCCGGTATATCGGGGTCCGTTATATCGAGGTTTTACTGTATATATTATTTCTTCTATGATTCTAAGAGTAAGAGATGGCTTTACTGTTAATGTGGCTTTACTATTTCTAGTAGGGACAAACTAGCATAACAAACCGTACAAAATCTTATCTGTAGCTTAAAAATTTGGATAAATTAAATTTTTCAGTTTTTCCAATTTATCGTATTTATTGTTTAGGGGCCCGTATTCTTGAAATTCACCAAAAAAAAGTCACCAGTGACTTTGGTATAAAACAATTTAAATTTTCGACTTATGTAAATGACTCATTCACTAGAAAATTAACGGCGACTTTTTCGGATGAATTTCAAGAAACGCACCTAGATTCGATTTTAAACTCGTTTATCTAAAACAAAATAATCTTTCAAGTTTATCGTTAAAGGGCGTTGGTCAATTAGGCCAATTTATACATATGAGCCGTTTTATTTGAAAGTGGTATAAGTCTATTTTTCAAAAAAATTAAGTTAATGATAAAAATAGATAAATGACAGTATAACCTATCTAACGATCAACGATTTATGGTCAACATAAAAAAAGTTAATCCCTAATACTTATGCAAAAAATTAGAAAATTCAAAATCCCGTATATTTTTACATTTATTGTTTCTCTATTCTTTCATTACCTCGTTTCAACAAAATATGGACTTATACCCCTTTTAAATAACAAACAAGGAACAACCAGGAAAGTGAGTCTCTGAAGACTCCTGAAGTTTGCCACAGTATAGTCTCCAAGATATGTTCTTGGCACTTCTTAATTGATATTTGTAAATTTTGAGGACTTCCTTATAGGAGTCCCAATCTACAGCGTCTCTTGTTTTCCTTGCAGCTTTAAAGAGTCTTTTGCATCGTTAACGTGTTTGTTGAATTTCCTTGGACCAACAGGGTGGCCGAGACTTACCCCTATAGGCCTACTAAGATGACAAGAGTCCAGTACCGCTTCATTAAAAGCGCTGTACAGTTCGTCCACTAAGCCATCGAATTCTACCGTAGTTTTTGGAGGTTTAGGCACCGGCACTGGTAGTGAATTACCCAGAATTGTTCTAAAAATATCCCAGTCCTCATATTCCTGTAGAAAGGGCTATTTGGGAAAACCAAGTCCATTTTAAATTGAAGATAACAGTGATCAGAAAAGGAGTGGCTTCCGACATTTTCCCGTTTAATAGACTAGTCCTCAAAAAGTTTGAGACAAGTGTAATGTCTAATACCTCCTGTCTATTTCTATTTATAAAAGTCGGCTTATTACCTATGTTACATATATGAAGGTTAGACTTAGAATGTAATCAAGGAGTACTAGGAGTACAAGGAATGTAATCAGGATGACTCCAACCTTGCGCTTTTGAGCCTCAAAAGTTGCCTTACCTAGAATATCCACTTCATCGTAAGCTAGGTAGCCCGATATAAGCAAGAGGTTTCGTTTATTAACCTCAATGCTGACCGCTGCCACATCACCATTGCTGAAATTTGATAGCAGAAAACAACTTATATTTTTTTTAACGAGAATGCACGACCGAACCCTACTTTCTTTTTTCGTGTGCATTAATCTATAACAGGGTATCTTGAGTCCAGGTACTCGGGCATGCTGCCTTTGAGTGGTGTGGGTTAATCTGCAGGAATGTCACCATTCTTAGACTTCCCTCTCTACCAATGTATCATCAGAGTCCTCCCCTGATGTGAAGTCCTCTGAGATCCTCTTTAATGACTCCAAGGACATTGTTATCTCCGTATCTATGGAGATAGTTTTCGCCTGATTGTTCCCTTCTTCAGGGCGCCCAGATGAGCTTTCAAAAGCTTCCTCAGACTTCGGAGCCTCCGGCTTGTCCGCGTCCTTCTTGTAGATTTTGAGTGTAACTGCACTGAAACCATAGTTTACGGTACCATTGGTTTTTTCCAGCGCAGTCAGTGACTTCATGTTTAAAATTATGATGGCTGACCTGTAGTCAGCCCTTGGCTCCTCGAGCTGAGCAACTTTCCAGTTGTGTGTTGGCAAATCTGAGGTAGCAACCTGCAGCAACTGGAGTATCACCTTTGAATCACTAGGCTCCGAAAGGATCCACACCCTGGCTCTCGGCCTACAGGGGATCAATTCCCTAGCTTTAACACCAAAGCTGGCTCCTGGCCATGCCTCGCCAAGTCCTTCCACTGCTTTCGTGTAAAGCAGAAGAGATCTCTGATCCTCACATGCAGTCAGTTTCACCTGGAGTGGGATCATGAAATCCGGTCGGAAATGCCGGTCGTTTAAACGTCACCGCTAGCAAAACAGACCGGAAAAGAAACCGTATCATGAAATCCGATCGGTAAAAATATTGAGCCAATTTTCGTTCAGTGCATACTTTTCTAAGTTGCTATATATTTTGCTATGTAGTTGTCAAAATAATGTGTTTTTTTAAAGAAAAAATCGCTATCCGTCAACTAATATCCGTGAAAGCGGAGTTCATGATACCGGTTTTTGTAAAACCGGGTGATTTCCGTCAAAATTCTACCGGTATCGGATTTCATGATACCACCTGTTTCTGTGCCAGCCCGAATCCCGACAAGTCGGGGAGGTCCTGGGTTTTCTGACAGGATATACCTGAATATGGTGGTCATTAAGACCCTTTCCATCTTTCTCCAATTGGCGGGCGTGATACTGCCATCCTATTGGGACTGGTCAACAACTGCCATAACCAGCTGATCCTTGAGTACCTCATTAAAAGGCCTCATTTCGGTAGTGTGAATCTTCGTTCTTTTAGCGATCTTAGAATTTTCCTCATGAGATCTGTTTCTTTTGACCATTAAAGCCAGCTGAAGGACCTTTAGACTTCTGTTCGGTGACTTTTTTCGCCCACGCAAGCGTGGCTTTATCTCTCTCCGACCTGTCTTCTGGCAAGATGTTGTTTATCTTATCCAGGGCCCTCCAAACCTTCCTTCCAGTGTTATAGGTTGGCTTTGAGGAACCAGCTTCATTAGTTCTTTGGTTCCGCATTATATTTCTGTGTTTAGGTTTGGTGAACCGAGTGGAGGGACCAGCCTCATTTGAGCTTATGTCCCGTTGTTTGTTTGTAGGTTTAGAGGTAGGCCTAAAGATCCGAGTCTCCTTATCTACATTTTCCGGTTTTGTATGAGAGCCGGACTCTTTTGTTTGTTGTTTTTGTTGGTCTCCCACAGTTGATCCCACGAGTAGCGGAGAAAAGAGTGTCCATCTGTGCAGAGATCCGTAATACACAGATAAAGCTACTTAATCCTGAGTGCGCTAGGTATCCGGATCCACCGTTAGCGACTGAGCTAGTTTTTAAAACTGGGCCCCCAGTCTGGCCGGTTATCGGCACGGTACGAATAACACCTTAACCCAGCCCAGTGATTTGTTTAAGTTGACTCCTTTAGCGCCGTGTTTTAGCCTAGAAGCCGAAAAGTCATCAATATAGTTACCACTGTCAGAGAAAATCGCGATTAAAAATGGCGCTGCACCTTGTCACTTTACCGAAAATTGTTCAAATCCCTATTCCTTATTAGTGCATTTCGCATAAAATAATTTACCGAACATCCATTTATTTCAAATGTATTTTTATTAAATACGAAAAAAGTCTCTAATTAATGTATAATTGAAACATAATAAACTTAATCTCCGTAGTTCACACTATAGGAACATCTAGATTTCCAAGTTAATCGAGATTACTAATCCATAGTCAGAACTTAGCATAAAGCTTTAGACAGACTGCAGTTTAACCTTCGCATGGGCAGGATTTACAAATGTAAAGATCTCAATTTTCCGTTTTGAATAATTTCATCGCATTTTATTCTACCTGGAAAAACTTGTTAGTCAGTGTCTAATTTTTTGAGTTTGATTGGAAAATGCAAAAAACCGTTATAATTTTTTGTTTTTTGACAGTTTTTAGAGCAAGTTGAAGTTTTTTTGGATCAATTGGGCAGGATTTACATTTGTTAAGAAATTTGTTTTCTTGATTTTTATGTGAAAATGTATGAAAGTTTTTTAGTGATCTGAATTGGAATTGCAAATATAGGATTATTTATAAGAGTAAATAAAGACAAATATTTCATATATTCAAAATTTTCTTTATTTCAAGAGTTATACATATGTAAAAAAGGCATCCTAAAAATTATTTTTTGTAGCAAGTTTCACATTTTGTTTGTGTGAGACTATGCTCAAGGCAGACTAGCTTCCTACATTCTACACAAATCTTTCTGGTCACCCGTTTTCGTTTTGTTGCTTCGTGATAGCAGATGAAGCAGTTTCCTTTTATTTTAGAATGACCTCGATCATCTTCGTCAGCCACAAATTCATCTGTATTGGGATGCCTTATACTTTCAATACTATATCCCAGCATACATTCAATTGCAATTTTAGTCGGAAAGTAGGCAGTCGTTCGGGGGTTTTGTGCCCTATTTATTATCACTGGACAGCATAAATTCTCGGCTAATACCTGGATAAATTCCCGACGTCGACCTAAACATAGTAAAAGTTACGATATCAATTATTATAATAAGTAGTAAACAAAAACAGAAAATTATAATAACTACCTGTTTTTGCCGTAACATGTGATGGATTATTTTCAGCATATATTATGTATGATGCAAGAGCCGCTATATCCAAAAAGTTGAAAAATAAGGCCAGCGGCCAACGTTTTGTCATTCGTTTTGTTGTGTACTGGGGCTAACATCTTATCCATTGTGTCGACACCTCCTTTTGTTGCATTATAAAATAGTATAATTTCGGGTTTCTTTTTTATTTCAGTAACTTTATCATCAAAATGCATGGTAGAGAGCAAAACTATCGCCTTGTTCTTTTTAGGAACATAGGAATTTAGGAACAAATAGTTTTATTTTCCCCAAAGCCGAAATTAGATGACAAAACTTCTCGGCATGACGAAGCCTTAAATTCATGTGGCAGGCATGTCTTATTTTTTTCATGGTTCCTACCATCGACAGCTTCCAACTTAGCAGCGTGTCCGCTAATGATACAGTGCTAAAAAAATTATCCGTTGTGATGTTCCTTCCTGTATTTTTATAGCATCCAACTAAATCCTTGACAACTCTGTCTCCCTGGTTTATGTCCCTGGTATTTCCAACTTTGCCAGTATAAATTTGACCTGTCAACGGTTAACTACTTTTTGAGTCACAAGCCCACCATAATTTCATACCATATTTTGCAGGTTTCGATGGTATATATTGGGTGAACTTTGTACGACCTCGAAAGGGATATAATTGTTCATCAACGGTAATATTTTCATGGGGCCGATAGCTCCGACGCAGGTTGGCATTAATCATTTCGAATATCTCACTAATCGGAGCGGCTTTATCCGACGCCATTCGATCCGCTCTAGTATTTTGTTGGTCGAACCGAATGAACCGAGTTATATTCCGAAATCTTTTAGCCGATATTGTTGCTCTATAAAGAGGGTAAGAATTTTTTCTCCACAAGGAGTCTAAACGTTCGTAATTCGACCGTTGGCTTCCCATGCTTAAAAGGATCCCGAAATATGCCAACAGTTCCCCTTCGTCCAATTTTCGCCATAGTTGTTTCGTCTTATCCGGGTATTTTTCATTATAATTTTGAAAAATAGACTCTGCCTTTCGATTTGTATGTCGGCATATCGCCGAGGTAATTGAACAATCTAAGATTGTGCAGAATGTTTCCACATCGCTTCCACATGAAGTTTCGGACCACCCCATGATTCACAGTCATCTGGGCCCGTCAACCAATTTTCATCATCATTGTTTCTACCATCGTCCTCCATCTGACTCCTTTCCTCATCGTTTATTTCGATGTCGATAACCTGGCGTAAATAAGCCTGACGTTCTTCAAGGCTTAATCTAAGCAATGAAATAATTGATATCAAATATAAATAAAATGATGAATTTGCAATTATCAAAACAATAATTATATTAATCACCTACCTAGACATCTGGGAGGCAGTCAAAAACTTAAAATCGCTCATTCTATTTCTTCTAGTAAAAATATTCGGTAATATAATAAAAATACACTGTACCTAGTTAATTCTTCAAATATCAACACTAAACTGAACAAAACATTAACGACAAATAACAAAAATCAATAGAATACAGTTATTTTCTCGGTATTGTTATAAAAAAAAAATTAAAAACAGTTATTTTTTTGATTTTGTTATTTTAGACATCTCAACTCAAGCGAAGCGCTAGAGTGAGAAAGATGTCTTATATCCCCGCTATTGATGTCTGTTAAAAAGTATTAAGTCGAAAAGTACTTATCCGATTTTCATGAAACAAAGACAGACTTAGAGACCTTGACCAGATAAGAAAAAAGTGGTATGGCTAAGATCTTTAGGAGGGCGGATTCCAAAGCTATAGAAGCGTAAAGATTTTCTTTGCAATACATTCACGTAAAAAACAAAAACAATAAAAGAACATAATAGAATACACACTACGTTCAAAAATTCTTTTTGCCTACGAATGAACGAAACTGATTTTGTTTGAATGTATATAAAGTAGTATGCATGCAAGTGGCTTGTATAAACATTTTTGTTGGTTTTGTTAGACGGCATTGTTGAGATGCCGGTAATACGATTACATCCTGTAATGGGTTTCCTACTTTTTTTAGCATGTAATAATTAAAAACAACATCTGGTTACATATAATAAAACAAAACTGAATAGCAAAATTTACCTATACATATTAAAATATGCATTTTATATAAAAAAACAAAACCAACATTAAAAAATTTCCGTACAAAATACACAGAAAAATAAATCTTTACACATGTAAATCCTGCCCATGGGCGTAGAAAAAATGTGCTGCCCATGCGAAGGTTAATGAATCCGATTTAGCTAAACTCGTTCAAGTACTCTATGCAAAACAAAGCGATTAGGTAAATTGATGTTGACTGCGACTAAACTCGAAAAAATCACTAAATCGGATTTATTAAACCGTAGTCTGTCAGAGGTATTAGGCTACTCAGCTATAAACAGTTGGCTTGTAAATTACAAATAATTGATAAGCGTTCCGGAACCAGTGATTGAATTGCGTGTTTATATATTAGAATATTCGGAATTTATAATTTGTTTATAATTAACCAATTGAGCTTTCACAATAAGTTTTCATGGCGACTAGTATCAAAGCAACCTTGATTATACAAGCCATAATCTAAAAAACGAAGCTTTTATAAGGGAATTAGAAACGAAGAAAAAACCAAAATTTCCATAGTAAAACACATAAAACATATGGGAAATCACTTTTTTTCTTAAGACAAATTTGTCAATGAAAACGTTACAAATTCTTAATTATGATTTCTGAAATATTTTTATAAATGTTTGAATTTCAACATATAGAAATCTCATTTAAGTAAATCGTTTTCATTTTCTTGTAATAATTGATTTATTTAAACCAAAATATAAAAAAAAGTTCATAACAACAGCATTCTGGTCAAATTATAAAAAAAGCTTACTACAAATCGTGTGCATTAAGTCAATATACATTAGATAGATGGCAGTAAACATTATGAAAAATCGTACCAAAAATTGCCACCTGGGGAAATTTCAAGTTCAAAAATTGTAGGAAAAGCAAAACAAATTCTCAAAATATTAAGAACGTGTCATAATTTTGTGATTAAACAATTTTTTTCGTATTTTCTGTATAAATCTGAGACATCTAACGTACATTAGTAAAACTAAAAATAAATGTAGCAAGTATTGTTTTAATTCGTCAGAGCCAACTTTGATGTATTTTTCAAAATGAAAATTCGAAAAATATATTTTAGAACTAATTTAATTTGAATATTTCTGCAATTAATATTTACTTAATACCAATATACCCTTCTTGTATATTGCTGCTAAATATATGTAGAACACTTTTGTATAAAAATTTTGTAACATTTTTGGTTTTTTCATTGAAAAACTTGAAGCTAAAAAACACCATTTTTAATATGGATTCCTATGGAAATTAGTGAAAAGTTATACCACTAAAAAAGCTTCGAAAAAATACGTCATAATGATTATGGCTCTATACTCTAGAAGGCTCTGCTAGTATTGATGATTATTGAATAACTATTATAATCTTGAAGATTTTGAAAACAGCAATATACAACGGGAAGCCACATTTATAAAATATTAATGAGGATTGTAAAAGGCATGAATAAATCTAACTAATATATAAAGCATAAAACCATAAATACAAATTTTATTCTTAGAAATACATCCTTACATATTTGATTTGCAATCATTGTTTGGAAAATTCCAAGAATTCAAATTTCTATAAATTGTCCCATTTTCCAGGAAAGGATTTTTTTTTAAATATAATGTATATAGCGGTATAAAAATCTAAATTCGGACATATTGAATGAATAAATTACCTATCTGAGTGCTTTAAAAGCTCTGTCAATTCTGTTTCTGTTTTATTTTCGTCATAAAATCAAATCAAATGTGTTGATTTATATGGTCTACGCTCTTAAATCATTTTGTTCATCAACCTTCACCTATAGTACATTTCCGATAAAAATTTAACATTTGAGCTTTTGGATGAAAGTGAAAATATGAAAATTGTAAATCAAAACCAAACAAAAACAAAACAATAATAAACGAGAAAAGCCCAAAACAATGGTAAACTGTTCCATATACACATTTTCATTATGATTAATGATTTGTGTTTTAATATTGTGGTGTATTCTTATTGTTTTCATGTTTAAAAGCTTTATGTATTGTTATTGTGTTTATATTATGTACATAATACAAAGCTTTTTATTTATTCGTCTATTTATGTAATTATTTTTAATGATGTGATCTTTGAGCTTTTTGCTTAAACGAATATATGGTTATTCGGAGATGATTTATAATATTATTATTAGTTTTTTTGTTGTTGTTTTATTTGTGAGCTTTTCCACTTTTCCATGTGCAAGACATGAAATTTATTCCTTTAGTAAACTAACCACCCACCCATTCACCATCATATACATTTTATTACATAACAAACTTTTTTTTATACAAAACCACAAATGATTTTAACTATCTCGCGTAGTTTAGATATATGTATGTGTACATATATAGATTTAATGGTATATATTGAAATAGAAAAATGTTCCAGTTATGTTGAAATGGGAAAACCGAAACCGAAATCATTAGAATTCATATCACATTTTAAATACACGTACATACATAAATATATTTTTCAATAGATCAATAAAAGCTTTGCGGGTGTGTAAAGAAGGTATTTCTGTTTTTCATATTAAATTGTAAGAAATGTGTATAAGAGCTTAAAGGTTTTATTACACGATATCTTGTAGATAAGATTTCACTTTTGTTGATATTTCACGTAAATAAGATGACTACTCAACGGAACATTCAATTATACTCAGTTACGACTTTACGAGGTAGAAAGCCGATACTAAAAAAAAATTTATGAGGGTTGATGCATGAAACTTGTCAATTGAGCTCGACAAGAAAATGGATATTAACGGAGTTCAATATATGTTATCCTTGTAGTTTTCTTTGCTGTTTATGCCTTGTAGTTTACAATACTTATTGTACCTTACAATAAATGTGCATGTGTTTATAATTCCGCATTCTACCCCCGCAGCCTCATGGGGGTTAAATGGTATTGTTGCCCTTCTTCCCTCATCGTTGAAAAAAATTCCGATTTGGAAGTGCAGCAGTTGGGTTCGGAGAGATGGGTATCAAAAGATGGCATCGCGCCAATGGACTTCTTCGAATGTTCCGAAATGTTCTAGAAGGTTCCAGAATGTAGCCAGAATGTTCTAAAATGTTCCAGAAAGAATGTTCTAGGAGGTTCGAAAATGTTTGAGAATATTGTAGAATGTTCCAGATTGTTAGAGAATTTCCTAGAGGTTCGAGAATGTTATGGAATCTTCCAGAAGGTCTTAGAATGTTCCAGAATGTTACAGAATGTTCCAGAAGCTAGTTCGAAGAGACTGCTGGTTCCGCATAGTATAAATACATAATATGTAGTGTACATGTTCTAGTACTTTCACGTGAAGTCGTTGGTGTTCATCGGTTCTGAATTTTTCAAAATATTTTTATATTTAAATTCGCCTAAATATATGTGGGGCATTCTCAGACAAATCAGCCACCTCCACTGCACATTTCATTTTTTGAGATAAATAAATAAACTTTTTTGGGCTTACAATTTGGCTTAAAATGTCTACTTTTTAATGCTGTATGGCGTTTTTATGGCGTCCTTGGATTTTCAAAATGGCGGACTATATCTGCTAAGCAAGTCTTTAATTTTTAATAAAATTGATTTAAAAACCTAATTTTAATTCTGTTAATTTACTCAAAAGTGTTTTAGGTGTCACAGATTACTCAATTTTTAATATTTTTTTACAATTCCAAGATGGCGGATACAAGATGGTCGCCAAAATTGGCAAATTTTTCGACATTCATAAAGATTGTTAGAAACATATTCTAGAAGGTTTTCGAGATCGCTGAACACGAATTTGATGTCGGAATTTTAATATTCAGAGATAGCGGACACAAGATGGTGGTCGAATATGGCCGATAGAAGGCTCATTTTTCGACGTTTAAAGAAATCAATAAAATTTCGGTCTACAGGGTTTTCGGGGCAAGTGATCATTAATTTACGGTCAGAATTTGAAAATTCAAGACCGCGGACACAAGATTGTCGCCATAAATGTCAATTTTTCAATGTTTATGAAAACCGATGAAAACATTATCTAGGGGTTTTCGGGGTCGCTGATCACGAATCTGAGATCAAAATTTAAAAATTCTCTCAAAAAAGTACCAGATTCTCGATAAAATGTATTATTTTTAGACATTTTTTGAAAAATATCAAAAATAACACTTTTTATCGAGAATCTGGTACTTTTTTGAGAGAATTTTTAAATTTTGACCTCAGATTTGTGATCAGCGACTCCGAAAACCCCTAGATCATGTTTTTATCGATGTTCATGAACGTTGAAAAATTGACATTTATGGCGGTCATCTTGGGTCCGCCCGTATTGAATTTTAAAATTCTAACCCTAAACTAATGTTCACCGACCCTGAAAACCCCCTAAACCGAGTTTTTATTGATTTCTATGAGCGTCGAAAAATTAGCTTTCTTTAGGCCATATTCTACCATCATCTTGTGTCCGCCATCTTCGAATATTAAAATTCTGACATCAAATTCGTGATCAGCGACCTAGAAAACCTTCTAGAATATGTTTCTAACAATCTTTATGAACGTCGAAAAATTTGCCAATTTTGGCGGCCATCTGCGGGATCTGCCATCTTGGAATTGTAAAAAAATAATATAAAATGTGTAATCTATGACACCAAAAACACTTTTGAGTAAATTGACAGAGTTAAAATTACGTTTTTAAATCAATTTTATTAAAAATTAAAGACTTGCTTGGCATACATATATGGTCTGCCATTTTGAAAATCTAAGGACGCCATAAAAACGCTATACGTCATTAAAAAATAGACATTTTAAGCAAAATTGTAAGCCCAAAAAAGCTTATTTATCTCAAAAAATGAAATGTGCAGGGAGGGGGGGGGGGATGACCTCCGACGAAGATAATTCGTAAATAATCTTTTGAATAACCCTAAAATCAGAATTTCCTAGACACCAGTACGATTACCTACCACTGACCCTTAAAATCCATGTACCTTATTCCGCCGTGCAGATACACAGTTTTATAATGTAAAAACGTATAAAATTTGTATTACCTGTGAACAGTACACATTTTGTGAATAAACATCAAAGCTCGATTTACGTTGACATTTCTATCATCATAACGTTATGTATTTGTCGACAAAACCAAACATTTTCGGTGGTATAGAGCGAAAAATTGAGTGATTAACTTTTTCCTTTAAATTTCTAATAAAAGTCCAAAAATAAATAATTCCTGTAGTTAATTTGCCGCGATCATACCTGTTACATACCCATCCCTTAATCTGATCAAATTTGATCCGGACTGGTAAAAAGAATAACATTTTTATATATTTTAATACAAATCTTTATTATCGCCTTCAAAATAGGCTCATTGTGAGCCAATACAAGCATGGCAACAGTTAATCCAAGTTTCCATACACATCTTATAGGCCTCGGCCGGGGTGTCCTTTAGTCCAGCGAATTTCGCTTCAGAAAAAAGTTACAGTTTGTTTCTTGTTCTGCCAATAATTCAGTAACAATCAGGCTGAAATGTGACAGCGCATTATCGTGGTGAAAAATTCATAAATTGTTTGCCCGCAAATCCGCCCGTTTACGACGTACCGCCCATTAACGACCAAGTAGTATGCTTTATTGTCCGTTTGACCCTCTAGAACGAATTCCTGGTGAACCACACCACGGTGATTTTCGATCAAATTTGACGAGGTTTTTTCGGTTTTGGCAGTTTCGACGCCATATTCATAAATTCACGTCTCGCCACCAGTAATAATTCGTTTGATGGATGTAGGGTCATCAGCTACGTTGGCAAATATCTCTTTTGCGACCTGTACGAAGTACGCGGCGTTCTTTTTGCAAACAATGCAGGTCTTTCGGCACAAGTCGAGCGGCAACGCGTTTCATACCTAAAACATCAACCAAAATGTGTTGAGTTTCTACGACCTCACGAACCTCACTGAATGCTTTATGCCACTAAATACTTGCGTTCTCGATAGAGTAGACTCCCCAAAACACTTCTACAACATTTTCAATGATTCCGTAGCCATAATTCCATTAGAAACACAAAATTTCAAGCAAACCCGTTGCTCAATTTTTTTTTTCCATAGTAAAAATTGCCAGAGAAACTTTTCACGTCGTAAACAAATGGTAAACCAAAAAAATTTACCGAAGCGCGCGGTTTAAATGGACCAGTCCGGGTCAAATTTAATCAGATGGCAAGCTAGTGTAGTGAATGGCCTTATTAAGATCGGCTGGCGGTGCACAATTTAGAAACGGGTAGACTCAGGTAGTTTGGGAGGTTCAATATTGCCGATTAGCCATTGCATAATACATTTCTTGTTAGTTTTTAGTGTGCGTTGAATTTATGTCTGCGTTAAATTTGCTTGCGGTAACTAAACTGTTGTCCTCATTGGTCAAAGTTGCTCTAGGATAACGCCGGTGCTCACGCCATAATACCAATTTACTTTTAACACGTCATTCTAAACATACTCCGTTCATACTATAAACAATAACAAATAAATAACAATCCCGCCATGTGAAAAGCTTCAATCAATCAAGAAAACAAAACAAACGAAACGAAAACACTTTTTCGTTATACTAATAGCGCACACACTTTTGACGGTCACGCTTACGATATAAGCCGTTAGTTAAGTGAACCTCACAAAATTATTTGATCTCTACGTTAAACTTATAATACTGTACCTAATTGCAAGTAAAAATGAAACAAAACTATCCAACGGGAAAAAATTTGAATACTACACGTTCTACAACACTAAATTCTATAATTATACAAAACTAAGAGTTGGCTACTAACGAGCTAATAAATAAAAAAATAATTATAATGTAATTTTGAAAAATACAATTCTCACCAAAATTGTTAAGATGAAAATTAATTAAATTACGTCACTCCATAGCGGTCCACTCCGTCTTTTCGGATGTAACGTTATCTGACTGGAACCAACGTTGCTTTACTTTATACACTCAGAAAAAAAAATCCTATTAATTATTTAATAAGCCCACTATTAACGAAATTTAATATGAAAATACTATTAATTGAATAATTTTCCACCGAATTTAGCTATTGCTTTAACAAGATCGTCCCTGTTATGAATTTAATAGTACATATAATTATTCTTATTACATATGCTTTTAAATTAATGTTGTTTGTACTATTATTATTAAACGAAAATGCCTATATATTTAATTTTGGCATCTTATTAACTAATAATACTTTCGATCACATACCCTTCCCTTTGGAATAATAAGATATCCTATTGAATTTTTTTTCTTACATGATTTGTATTTGAATTTATAGGTACATACTATTTATTTAATATTGTTTCATTTTACATACAAAATTTTATAGTTTGCATTGCACCATTGTTTTAATATGATTACCTCGTTCTTGTGCCTATTTGGTGAGTATACCTATCTTTTTTATTCTCATACAAATGCTATTAAAAATATCCCGTTTTAATTTCTATTTCATTTAAGGCTGAAAATTAATAACAAAATTTGCATCTCTTTTTTCCTTTCCATTTATTATATTTTGCTGTTTCAAATAGCTAGGTTAAAAAAAACTGAACACTTTCGATGGATCACATTTGAAATTTCATTGTGCGTCTGCGAAAGTGAAATCGACAGCAATTCTATAATTTGAAGTACATTAAAAAAATTTAAATTTAATAAATAATTGAAGTTTTTAATTTTAAATAGTTAAAGTGATAAAAAATAACTTAGATAATAGATTATTTGAAAGTTAAAGTGGAAAATTTTCCAGAAAAAGTGGAAATATAATTTAATTATTTTATTTTTGGGCCAACATTAAAGGTAAAATATATTTACTATCTGTTTTTATTTTACTAAGCTTGCAAATAGTTTTGTGGCAAAATTGCATGTGCTTATTAGAAGATTCTTAACATTAAATTGAAGTCTAAATACCTATACACACTTTCTGCATAATATAGCGAGTGAACGTAGACTTTTGTCAGTGCGAGTACGACGTACGACGCACGAGCTAAACCCCCGTTTAATTTTCTTTTTGTTTTATTTTACCTGCATTACGGTAATTTTTGTATAAAATTAAAAACTAATCAATAAATATACTCAATTATTAAAGTAAAATTCAAAGTTTTTGTTAAATAATTATTACATTTTTAAATAAAGAAATAAAAATTGTCTCAATCATAAATATAATGTAAATAATAAATATTTCACTTATTTTTCTTTGTTTAAGATATATGTATTAGCCATTTTTATGCTTAATTCGAAAATGAGTTCTCTTGAAACCCAAGATGAGGCTATGAAAATTGGCAACGTGTTAGAAACTGATAATAGTGACGATACATTAGAAGAAGAAATTCATAATATTTTAGAACCGGGTGAACTAAAATCCCTTTTTTGCGGGACTTTTGGGTTTGACCAGACTATTTTAGATCGAGTTGTTTGCCATGCCTTTAATTTCTGTTTTATTATTTTTTTAAGGTTTTTCGGTTGTTTATTACTTTATAAAAATTTTATATAACAGGTCATTTTCAGTTTTTAAAAAATTAAAATTAAAAATTCCATCATAATTTGTGGGACACGCGAAATAAGGTCGCGAAATAAACTCGTAAAAAATTTCAATATTTATGTGGAATTTTCGATTTTGACTAAAAAAAAGGGGGAATGGAATTCAAGCCGGTAAAATATTGATAAAAAAGTGGAATTAAAGTCGTTAAAAAATAATTTCTGCATCTATATCTATAATGTTTCTGAGCTAGTTCCATTTTTTTGCGTAATAAACTCGGAAACATAATATAATGTTCTGTTGACTTACATTTTCACGCTCATGTGGAATTCTCGAAAAACGAAAATTTATTATTGCGGAATAAGCCGCAGAATCTCAGACTCAGGATTCCCTAGTTAATTTCCAATTATTTTTCCGAGTCTGGTTCCATTTTCTTTATATTAATTCATACAACCTATTTCCCTACCCCATTTGTTGTGGAAACTAAAGGGATGTTTAAATATTTGATATACAATTCTTTATTTTTGAATACTTCAGCATATCTGAGAAGCGTTTTTTGGGGTTAAACAATTTGGATTTCCCGAAGACGATATTTATACTTATAAAGAAATAAACAACCATTAACCATGAATATTTATTGTTCGTTGTTTTCTAGATTGTGCATTAGACATAGAAAGTTTATTAGTAATTACAGATAGCGATATCAATGATTTATTTCCAATCAGTATGTTGGGAATACGCGCCAAATTTAAGTACCATTTAAATTTATGGAGATCTAAAGTAAATATTTGAACCAACTCTAAGAATGTCTTTAAATTTCTAAATCAATTATATTTTTGTAGGCCGAAACAATTTCGGTTTCTGCTTCCTGCAAAGAATGGATTTTGAAATGTTCTTCATCATCTGGTAATTTCCCATCAGTATCGCAAACTTTAGTGCCTAAAACACTTAATAATGTAAATTTAATGCAAATTTTAAATGGATCCCAGAGAGGTGTTGGCGTTTTAAATTGTTACAAGGGAAACCTTTGTTTAGATGATATCTAAAAAGATTCGTTGATAAGTATTATTGTTGACATCTTCTCAAACAACAATACAGCCATGGGCATGAATGATATTATAAATTGCGCGAATGTAATAAAAAAGGTGTTCCCCAACGAAAATATGGTGAGTTTTTTAATCTTATGCTTGTATGTATAATTAAATTTGTTGCCAAACACTTTTAATTGACGTCTCTCTATTAGACTTCTATTGATTTGTATTTTTATTACAATACACGAACTAAAAATAAACCCTTTATCATTAAACATTTATAGGACTACTACTATCAAAAACGGGAACCAGGTCAAAATCCGATTGGAAAACTTCACGACAAAGCAGTCAATGCGAGGGTCAAGCTTAAAAAACGAAGTCTAAATTCAACTGGAAATAATTGTCCAAAAGGTGTTTATTATTTGAATACATACATATGTATATAAAATGTTTCAGTTTTTATTTAACAAATTTCTTTTAGTTTCAGTAACACCAAAGCCTTGTGACGTAGACATTTTTACACCTAAAGATGTAGAGGATACAATTATTTGGTTGACGCACAATAACGAGCCTTGGTCTGACGTGGAGCAAAAATGGGCTGATGTAATTAATTGTCGTCAACAAGACATTAAATCGCATCACACCGATATTTTAAAAAAATGGCCTTTATTAAAACACAGCATTGGTTATACATTGGTAATACAAAAGTCTACTAATATCTAATGATAAATGTTTATAATTTTTATTTATTTGTTTAGATTGACTTAGACTATAAGTTATTATTTCCCGAAAATCCATCATTTTTATATGAGGAGTGGCCTTCATTTGTCAGCAAAATTGTGCCTTATTTAAAGCAACAGATAAAAGATCGAGCCTCAATTCAGCAGCTTCTACAAATTGACGAAAATATCGAAGAAAGTAAATTGCATTAATTTATTTTGTTTTATGCAAATAATTTTTACAGTAACACATAATTTTATTTCCTTTCTTTTAGATTCCCGAGATTGCCTAATTTTTCTAGTGATTCATGCAATTTTAAAATCATCTGTAATAGTATCGCGTAAGAATAATAAAAAGTTCAAGTGGAAGCCGAATATTTTGGATGCGTAACAATCTACAGTTTTACACTGTGTATCGATTAGTCAATTCAACAGTAAGGTAGAAAAGTTAAAGCAACGGTATTTGGAGAAAGGATTAACCTTCCAACCGGTTATTATTGTAATTGGTGAAAACCTAAGCTCATTAATCAATTTTTTTACTTTTTATGACGGCATTATTTATAAATTTCCAACATTTCTGAAATGTCTAGATATTACCTTCAAATTAGTTCATGTCATGAATTTTGAATATCCAATTGAAGGAAAACATGTTTATTGGTTTATTGAAAATTTCTTTTTTAATTTCAAGTCGAATGCGAATCCCAACCTTACTAAATTATTAGAACATTTACGCTTAGAAAACAACAATAAAAATTAAATTATTTTTATTTTTGCTTTTTACGCCTATTTCAGTTTGTTATACATAATTCAAAATGTTTAAATGTTTCTTGTGTAAAAAAGTGTTTTTATTTTCCAATATTTTAATTAATCATTTAAAGTCATATCATATTATAAAAGATGTTTCACAATTTCAATGCCTTCAGCCAAATTGTTTTCAGAGTTTTCCAAATTTATATTCTTTTAAACGTCATATAGACCGAGTTCATAAACAAGATCTTAAAACAGTAAGCCCTAAAATTAATGGTCAAAAGCAGGAACAAACCAATGAACATGTTTCCCTTCAGTTGGATAAAATCAATAATAATTCAAATGGTTCTCAATACACAAATTAATTATAGTTCTTCAAGCTCAGATATACAAAGAAATAAATTGAATTCTACACCTATTTCTGAAAACCCCTCAGGTCTTCCATTTGTATTGGCACTACACAACAATACTAATTTTAATCGAAAAAATGTATCATACATTATTAATAAAATACAATTAGAAATCACTGATCCTATAGCAAATGTATTCTATTCTAATATTTTGCCATTAATTGAGAATTCAAACGATAGAAGAGAAGCGACTAATATTATTGAAAAATTTGTCCATCCTTTTAATAATATCAACACAGAGTACAAATTTCTTGAAGAACTTCGTATTAATGATTTATTTCGAAAACCGACTTTTTATGTAATTAATAATGAGGTGTGTGAAATAATTATCAATAATACACCAACGCTTGATTCGAATAAAGTAACCGGCATACTCATGCCTATAGAATTTCAGATCAAAAAAATTTTCGAATGTGATAATATTTTAAAAATCACCTTAGAAAATACAAATAAATTAAACCAAACCAAATTTGACCGATTTTCAAATTTGGTACATGGTAGCGTATGGAAGGAAAAAATTAAGACATTCCCAGGAAAAATTACTTTGCCGATACTATTTTATTTAGACGATTTTTCCGTTGATAACCCTTTAGGACCACATGCTAAAGACCATACAATTTGTGGTGTTTATTACACATTCCCAACCATGCCATTACACCAATTGTCTAAACTCAATAACATATTTGTTGCAGAATTTTTTAAAACTAAAGATCGTTCTGAATTTGGAAATGTTTTTACTTTGAAGCCTTTTATAGAAATGATAAAAAAATTAGAGACGGAAGGTATTGTGTTTGAAGTTGATGGTCAAAGTTTTCATATTTTGTTTATTTTATCTTTTATTATTGGTGACAACTTAGGGTTAAATACATTTCTAGGGTATTCTAACAGTTTCAGTGCTAGTTATTTTTGCAGAGCCTGCAAAAGAAGTAAATCTGAAACCTTGTAAGATTTAATTGAAATCAAAGAGACATTGCGCACTAAAGAAAATTATGAAACAAATTTAATCATTAATAATGAGAAATTAATTGGGATAAAAGAAAATAGTATTTTTAATGAAATACCATATTTTCATGTAACAGATAATTTTTATTTTGATATTATGCATGACCTGTTTGAAGGTATTTGCAAGTATGATATTTCAAAAATTTTACTTCATTTTATAGAAAAATCTAAATATTTTACACTAGATAACTTAAACTATAGAAAACAAATGTTTGAATACGGTGAAACAGAAATAGGTAATATTTCACCACCTTTAACAATAGCTATATTAAAATCAAACACTTTAAAAATGACGGCACGCGAGACCATGTGCTTTGTTAACTATCTGTCTTTAATGATCGGCGACTTGATACCTGAAAATGATAAAGTCTGGGAACTCTATTTGGTACTAGTCAAAATTATCGATTTAGTATTAATGCCAGAGTTTCAATCACATGATCTAAACATGTTGAAACATTTAATTTCAAAGCACAACTCTCTTTACATCCAAGTATTTAACGAACCATTAAAACCAAAGTACCATTTCTTGGTACATTATCCAACAGCAATTCGCAAATGTGGACCGTTAAAGCATTTATGGTGTATGAGATTTGAAGCGGTGCACAAAATTTATAAAAACTCAGCTAAAGTGACCAATTCAAGAGTTAATATTTCATATACTCTTGCAATGAAAGCCGGTCTCAAATTTGCCCATCTTCTCTCTACGACAAGTTTTTTTGAAAAAGATTTAATCTTTGAAGAGAAAGATGTTTTTATTTGCAATTTTTACCAAAAATACAAAAACGTTATACAAAATATATTGGATTTTACCAACGTGTCGTGTGCAAAAAAACTTACGTTTAAAGGCAAAAATTTTAAAAAGCAGTATTTTCTAGTAAAAACTAATATACAAACTGGTATAGAACGTTATGAAATTGAGGAAATACTTTTACATAATTCAATGCCGTATTTCATATGCAAACAGTGGAAAATTTCTTACTTTAGCCACCACTTTCAGTCGTATGTAGTAGAGAATCAAATCGAAAATTTTTCATTTCATAATGTAACTAAATTTCAGGGACCTCCAATTCATATACATCTATTGAATAATGGTATTAAAGCTTTCCGTCTAAAAAAATATTAAAATACAATAAATACAAAATTACTTTTCTAACATTTTATTGCCTTACAAGACACGATCATAAAATTTTCCCGTACGTGCCATGTGCAGAATAGCATAATAATTATAATTTTAAATAATACTTTCGAAAATATGTATATTTAAATATAGAATTTTTGAAATAAAAATAAAAAATAACTTAGTTAATAGTTGTAGTAAAAATTATGTTTAAGAAATGTTAGATAAACATTTTAAAATTAATTCATGAAGTACCTTAACATTTATAATTTAAATATTAAATCGAAATATTAAATAGTTTTACTGAAATATATTATACCATATATACAACATTTTAATAAGTGCATTAATAAATATAAATATATGTATCAAAATCAACTCTATTTATTTATTTTCAGTAGTAGGGGGATTTGAAAAATCTTCTAATATTTATACATAAGTATCATATTTAAAAGTTCGATCCTATTATTAACAATGTGGTTTACAGTATTAAATTAATGTGGTTAAACCACTGAATCTAAAATAATCACCACATTAGAATAATACGGTTTGCCCTACTGACTTAACAGTGGCTTCACTTAGTTCTAATAGCTTATTCATTTTATTTGTATAGTACGAGCCATTACTTTTAAATATGATTTGTCGTTTTGAATTAATGCTCGATACTATACAAATTAATGCGACTGAATATCATTTTAAAATGGTGGCAGTATAGTTTTTATAGTATAAGATATATAATTGTTAATATTATTTGTCCAATTAAATTAATGTACTATACTATTGTTGATTAATGTGGTGTATTATTTAAACAAAGTGTTATAGTTTTTGATACAATAGTAATTGTTTACTTTTAATATTAAAGTTTTAAATTTATAATAATAAAAGGACAAATCACGTTGACCAAAATTAATAGTATAAAATTATTGAAAAAATGGGATTTTCTATTAAATGTATAGTATTTTTTCTGAGTGTACGCCTATTTGCTGGAGGCGGTCAAGCTTATTTCTGCCAAATTAAATTTCTACTTTGTATTACCGGGAATCACAGATTTCACGTATTTATTAACGACTCAGCGATATTTCGATTTAGATGCTATTCGTGAGAATATACCTCCACGTACTGCTTTAGCTGACAAACAATGAGGAATTGTTGATTTATTCCTCCACATTTATTAAATTTCACTCAACAACGTAATTGTCAGTAATGGTTTACTGTCTGCACGCTTATCACAAGGCATACAGCCTTATTTTCTTATTTGAAAGGTATCGTAAGCGAACCAAAAAAAACCGACGAGCTTGTATCTAAGACACGACCTTTTAACGTAGGACTACGTACAATTTAGGAAACTTTATTTGTACAATTTAAATGAAACCCAAATTTAAAAATACAAATTAAAGAAACAGCTACTTGTCTAATTCTGCCACGTTATGCATTAGTATTTCAGCCTAAACGTTGATTACCCGATGTACAAAATTTTTCTTATTTTATATATTTATTGTTTATACAACACTAAATTTTATATTTCTCAATTCGTCAGGCCACAATTAAGTGCCGTTTTAAAATAAAAATGCAAAATTGGGTCTATCAGGATGCTCCGAAAACACTTTTCCCACAAAGCGTCCGTTAAAGATCACCAAACCAACCATTTATATTTTACAAAGATTTGCTGTTATTTTGGGTAGGCATTTTCTAAAATTTGGAGACCTCTTCCAAAACATAACAATTGGTCACTACAATATAAATCTTCAACTCTCATGCCGCCGCGCCGTGTTGAAAACCTTAAGAATTTAATTTTGTCGTCTAGAGAGCATCCAGAAGGTTCATAATTTCGTTTCTGAAAATTTGTGCCGTTTCACAATATTATATATCAGCAACGTCAGAATTGACAGTTATGATTCTTCACTTAGTGCTTGGACCCATCACTGTGAACCATTCGAGAATACAAAATAATAAAACCCAAATAATACAAGATCTGGATTAAAGCTAATTATCTTTTGTCACCGAATCCCACCTCCTCTTTCTCCAAAACTGACTCATCCCCTCCCCCCCCTCCCCCCCCCCCCCCCGCCCTAATATCGTACCATAGTAATTTGCTATTAAGGTTTATACGACCTTAAACCAAGAGAATTTATTACTTAAAAATCATACCTTTAAATGAGATTTTAATAAAGCAATTCACATATAATGTATCGGTCAATATATCTTTGAAATTTCAATTATTTAAATGTCACAAAAAATCAATAAAACGTCACAGAAATGTCAATGTCACGGAAATGGGAATGTCTGGCTACTAATAAAAGCTTTCTAGATATATTTTACATTTAAATTTGGTCGATTCAAATGACGTATATCATTAGTTTCCGGTCACATGGAAACTTTAAAGTCCCATAACATGCAAACTTAAACATTTTTCGGCATGATCTTTGTGACTATACATTTTTCTAGGGTTGCATAGGTTATACAGCATAAAAATTCAAAAAATGTACGCAATATTTTACATAATGAAAATAAAAAGTTTTTGAACTTTTTTATTTTTATTTTATAGCTATAAATCAATATGGCCGCCGGCATGTTTGATCAAGTTCATCACTATTTAATTAAAATACATATAATAATTGGTTGTTTTATTTTTTTTTTTTCAATCCACAAATTTTTATTTAACTTGGTTTGATTTTTACAGTTTTTAAAACATTACATTTATATTTATCAAGAGATATTGCTGTAATCAAATAAATTTGATAAATACGGCAATTCCGTGACGCGTGTCATTATATTAAAATTTTGGTTTACCCCCATATATAATGAAAACAAAGACGTAGTCCTACGTCAAAAAAAACACACTCAATTTTATTAAATTTGTATGGGCCCCTATTCTTGAAATTCACCCGAAAAAAGTCGCCGACGAATATCTGTCAAAATCATTTTAGTCGAAAATGTCACTGCTGCATTCTTAATATTCGTCGTCGAAAAATTTCGATCAAAAAGTGGACGAATTTTTTTCGTCTAGTAAAAAGTGGGCGAATTTCATTCTCGCTAACGTTTATTTGTCAAATTCAAATTCAAATAACAATTGATAGTATAGTTGTCATTTATTCTTTATTGAGAAATAAGCAATTTGAATTTTTAAATTAAAAATTAATAAAGCTTGGTGCAAAAAATATAAAGAAATAAAATGAAACAAAAAAATGTAAGATTGAGACATATTTCCAAAAGGCAAAAAGAGGCATTAGTGGATTTTATAGAGCAGCAAAAAATTGACAATAATTTGACCTACAAACAGTAAGCCAAATTATGGGAAGATGGGGCAAGGACTTTAAATGTCATTCCAGGGGCTTGCAAGCCTTGGAAGAGTTGGAGAAAGGTAATCTTTTAAAGAAAATTGTTGTATTATGTTAATTAAGTTATTAACAATCTTGTGTTGACCCAATTTTTAATAGTGTTGGCAAGACATAAAAAATGATGTTCGTCAAAAATTGAGCAAGAAGAAGAAGCAAGAGACAGGAACAGGAGGAGGACAGCAATCGGACATTGTTTTAACGGATGTTGAAGATCGAATTTCCGTTTTAATCGATGAAATTACTATTTCTGGTCACCAGCATGTACCAGAGAGTGCAGCTAACATGGTATATTATTGTATTTATTGTTATAAAAAATATTGTTATAAATTTAATCTTACTCTTAGGAATTCCCGCTGAATGACCCAAACGGAAATGTAGTATATGATGAGAAAATAACGGACATCACAAATGTATTGGCACCTCCACTAATCACAGATGATGTCACAATAACCGAAAAAACTTACCCCGTGTTAATGGACATTTGTAATGATTCGGATGGGGTAATTAACTTAACCGAAACAAGTGTCAATCAAAATATTACTACGCCCATACCGAGAAGTAAGTACTATACCATACAAATCAAACTTTCTATGTACAATATGTGTAAAAAAATCTAATTGTCTTGTGTAATTCTAGAACGTAAACGTAATGTAGCTGCTCAACGAGTAACACACACGCTGGATAGTGTAGACCGGATTACGGAAACCGTAAAACAAAAAAATGATGTCAAGGAAAAATACTACTCTAAATAGAATAAAAAGTAAAGCCGTAGAAGCAAACTTGCGGATTGCGGCTGGCATTGAAAGGATTGTCGAGTCCTTAAGATATACGGAAAATTTGAATCTTTAAAAAATGTATTGTAAATAATTAAAATAGCTTTTTTAAATTTTATTAAATATTTTTCTAGTCAATAATAAAAAGATTTACCTATTTGAATTTTTGAAATTAAATATTTTTTTATTTTAAAAGTTTCCAATTACCTTTGTTGAGCTTTGAATTAAATTGTTTAATTTGTAAAAAATTGTTGTACAATGGTTTGTTGAATCCTCCTCCCTGCGTTCAAGTATGGATTTATTTGTTGATTTTATATTAATTCGTCGCTTCCGGTGCTAATCATCCCGTTCAATAAATCGTCGTTTACCTCAGGTGGAACGTTGTCCAATTTATTTGTTATACACATATTGTGTAAAGCACAACATGTGTTTATAATTTTATAAGCGTTTTGCCTTGGTGATTTAAAATAAATTTTTTTGTTAAAAGAAAATTAGCAAATTTTTTTGGAAATTAGCTAAAGCAATTGTTGTGGTAAAACTATACAGGGTGTTCGGCACATGGACCGACACAATTTTTTGGGGAATTGGTTGGGTCATTAGCTAGTTTTCACCCATATGACCCTACGTCCTAAGTGACACGGTAACTGAGATATGAATTTTTCTCGTGTTTTATTTAAATTACCTGAAATCTCGCCTTTAAATCGTCATATTTTTTTTGTTTGTGATTGTAATAGCACGAAATAACTTTTATTGTATTCTGCAATATATTTTTAGTCTAAATAAATCATTATTTGGTACAAATGGCTTCAAGAAAATAAATTATATGTGCTTCGAAAGTCTTGAAAAAGTGTAAATGTATGAAAACTTTCAACTTCTAAATTCAATATGAAAAAAAATAAACATTATTTTGAACATAGGTTTGTTTTAAAAAGTTGTTTGGTTTATACACGGAAAAAAATTAACTGGTCCTCAGCTAAGAAACGAACTTTTAATTCAAGAAAATATACTTTTTCTTGATTTAAAAGCTAATTTTCTTATTTCATTCGAGTTTTTCTTCATTTCAAGGAACACAATTCTTACATGAAGAAAAACGCGATAGAAATAAGAAAATTAGCTTTTAAATCAAGAAAAAGTATATTTTCTTGAATTAAAAGTCCGTTTCTTAGCTGAGGACCAGTTTATTTTTTTCCGTGTACCCTTTCCAACTGTATGCTACATGTTGGAGAAATTATTTATAGTATGGTCAAAATAAGAGATAGAACTTGTAGGGTCAAGAAAATTCTTTTTATCTTTATTATGTTTTTATTAAATATGAGTTATAATATTTGTTCGAATTGTTCTCCTCTACTCCGTATGCATGCACGACACCTTTTCCTTATTTCAAATGTTGTTGTGCGAAGTCGCATTTCTATTTTCATTATTTCAAATGCAGTTGTAATTCGCTCCATTAAAATTTCTCGTGAGGGCACGTCTGTTGCATAAACCAATTTTTTTTGCACGTCCCCAGACGTAAAAATCGAGGGGTGTCAGGTCTCTTCGTTCCTAAAATTAGGCATTATAACCACAACAGTGAAGACAAACGCAACAAAAACAATTCTGATAACAGTTTAAAATAGACTAAACAAGAAGAACAAAATATTTAACAAAAACAAGATTTAAATAAAACAAAAGAATAAATATAATAAATAGGTTCCTACGGTTCCTAACTTTTGCAAAATGATGTACCGAACTTTTATTATCAGTTTTGGAAGAAGGTGTGCCGATCGTCTTTCAAAATGATGGCTGTCCGGCACACGATTATCGAATGGTACGTGAGTACTTAGACAATTCTTTTCCGAACTCATGGATTGGTAGATTGGGGCCTATTTCTTGGCCCGCACGGTCCCCAGACCTGACACCCCTCGATTTTTACGTCTGGGGACGTGCAAAGGAATTGATTTATCCAACAGACGTGCCCTCACGAGAAATTTTAATGGAGCGAATTACAGCTGCATTTGAAATAATGAAAATAGAAATGCGACTTCGCACAACAACATTTGAAATAAGGAAAAGGTGTCGTGCATGCATACGGAGTAGAGGAGAACAATTCGAACAAATATTATAACTCATATTTAATAAAAACATAATAAAGATAAAAAGAATTTTCTTGACCCTACAACTTCTATCTCTTATTTTGACCATACTATAAATAATTTCTCCAACATGTAGCATACAGTTGGAAAGGGTATAAACTAAACAACTTTTTAAAACAAACCTATGTTCAAAATAATGTTTATTTTTTTTCATATTGAATTTAGAAGTTGAAAGTTTTCATACATTTACACTTTTTCAAGACTTTCGAAGCACATATAATTTATTTTCTTGAAGCCATTTGTACCAAATAATGATTTATTTAGACTAAAAATATATTGCAGAATACAATAAAAGTTATTTCGTGCTATTACAATCACAAACAAAAAAAATATGACGATTTAAAGGCGAGATTTCAGGTAATTTAAATAAAACACGAGAAAAATTCATATCTCAGTTACCGTGTCACTTAGGACGTAGGGTCATATGGGTGAAAACTAGCTAATGACCCAACCAATTCCCCAAAAAATTGTGTCGGTCCATGTGCCGAACACCCTGTATATATATATTTTTTGTTATTATCAAGAAAATACGTTTATTAGTTTGAATTAAATTATTTTAGGATGGTCGGATTAGGTGCGATAGGGATAATTTTATCCCATTTTGCCCTTGAACAAGCCGAAGAAATGGAAATTACCCGGTTTGAAAGGCACCGGCATAATCCATTCGAGCTATCTGACAAAAAATTTATTAAATTATTTCGACTAAGCAAGAGCATGGTTGATGATTTAGTGAATAGTTTAGGACCACATGTGTCAGATAGCTCGCGAAAGAGTATTTTAAGTTTAGAAGAAAAGGTAAGTTTAAATCACATAGGAAATTTCGTAACGTAAATATTTTTAGTAAATCTTATATGGTTAAAAATCTTTAATAGGTGTTTGCGTCACTACGATTTTTCGCTGCTGGCCAGCAAGATGTTGGACAAAACCTAAACATTTCAATGAGTCAACCATCTGTCAGCAGAAGTATACATGAAGTCATCGATGCCGTTCATATGAGTGGATTTGTTGAAGATAATGTTAAGTTCCATAGAAATTTGGATGAACTGAAAGGTGCAAGACAAAAGTAACTATGTATAAAGTAAATGTGCAGTTTTATTATATGTAATAAAATAATATTTGATTTTTTAGGTTTTATGACAACTATGGGTTCCCCGGAGTCGTTGGGTGTATAGATTGCACACACGTAGCAATTGTTCCACCGCTGAAAGACAATCAAAATGCAATTGGTAAAATTAATTATTGTTAAATGTTGATTATTTAATTAAGATATTTTTCTCTTTAGATATGCGATACAGATTTGAAAATCCTCAATGTTAATTCAAAATATCCTGCCTCCACACATGACAGCTTTATTTGGAACAATTCAAATGTGCTTCCTGTGATGCAAGAGTTACACGGTAGATACCCAGGAAATTACTGTTTGTTAGGTACATATTTTAAGTTTTGTTATTTTCATTGTTAATTAATTCCATAGAATTTAAAAAATTTAAGGTGATTCCGGATACGCGTTACGACCTTGGATGATGACACCTATTACAACAGCAGCAGACGATACCCCACAGAGTCAATACAATCAAAGCCAATACAATCGAACGCGTAAATGGTGTTTTAAAAATGCAATTCAGATGCTTGTTAAAACATCGAGTGTTACATTACCACCCGCCAATAGCTTATAAAATTATAAACACATGTTGTGCTTTACACAATATGTGTATAACAAATAAATTGGACAACGTTCCACCTGTGGTAAACGACGATTTATTGGACGGGATGATTAGCACCGGAAGCGACGAATTAATATATAATCAACAAATAAATCCATACTTGAACGCAGGGAGGAGGATTCAATAAACCATTATCCAACAATTTTTTACAAATTAAACAATTTAATTCAAAGCTCAACATAGGTAATTGGAAACTTTTAAAATAAAAAAATATTTAATTTCAAAAATTCAAATAGGTAAATCTTTTTATTATTGACTAGAAAAATATTTAATAAAATTTAAAAAAGCTATTTTAATTATTCACAATACATTTTTTAAAGATTCAAATTTTCTGTATATCTTAAGGACTCGGCAATCCTTTGAATGCCAGCCGCAATCCGCAAGTTTGCTTCTACGGCTTTATTTTTTATTCTATTGCTTCTTTCTTTGGCTTTGACCGATCTTTCCAACAATGCCAATTTCTTGACATCATTTTTTTGTTTTACGGTTTCTGTAATCCGGTCTACACTATCCAGCGTGTGTATTACTCGTTGAGCAGCTACATTACGTTTACGTTCTAGAATTACACAAGACAGTTAGATTTTTTTACACATATTGTATGATACATAGAAAGTTTGATTTGTACGGTATAGTACTTACTTCTCGGTATGGGCGTAGTAATATTTTGATTGACACTTGTTTCGGTTAAGTTAATTACCCCATCCGAATCATTACAAATGTCCATTAACACGGGGTAAGTTTTTTCGGTTATTGTGACATCATCTGTGATTAGTGGAGGTGCCAATACATTTGTGATGTCCGTTATTTTCTCATCATATACTACATTTCCGTTTGGGTCATTCAGCGGGAATTCCTAAGAGTAAGATTAAATTTATAACAATATTTTTTATAACAATAAATACAATAATATGCCATGTTAGCTGCACTCTCTGGTACATGCTGGTGGCCAGAAATGGTAATTTCGTCGATTAAAACGGAAATTCGATCTTCAACATCCGTTAAAACAATGTCCGATTGCTGTCCTCCTCCTGTTCCTGTCTCGTGCTTCTTCTTCTTGCTCAATTTTTGACGAACATCATTTTTTATGTCTCGCCAACACTATTAAAAATTGGGTGAACACAAGATTGTTAATAACTTAATTAACATAATACAACAATTTTCTTTAAAAGATTACCTTTCTCCAACTCTTCCAAGGCTTGCAAGCTCCTGGAATGGCATTTAAAGTCCTTGCCCCATCTTCCCATAATTTGGCTAAATGTTTGTTCGTTAAATTATTATCAATTTTATAACACTTATTAATTTTTAATTTAAAAATTCAAATTGCTTATTCGTCAATAAAGAATAAACGACAACTATACTATCAATTGTTATTTGAATTTGAATTTGACAAATAAACGTTAGCGAGAATGAAATTCGCCCACTTTTTACTAGACGAAAAAAATTCGTCCACGTTTTGATCGAAATTTTTCGACGACGAATTTCAAGAATGCAGCAATTAACATTATTTAGGTTTAGTTATTTACGTGCTCAATATATTTGTTTTATTTCTTATTTATTTAAAGAAAAATAATTCACTCTCAATTTTAATTTCTTTATTTTGTTTTTAATTCGTTTTATGTTTCATACACATTTATTCACATAATATACTTAATTAAATTTTGTATATATTTATTTATTTATTTAGTTAATAAAAAATAGTTTTTAAATTTAATTTATTTATAAACATTATTACATTATTAATATTTTTAAATATTCTTGCGAACGATAATCATTTATATTTTAAGTGTAATCTAAATGACAACTGATTATCAACTGAACTAATCAAGACAATTAGCAAAAAAATATTATTCTGATTTTTCTATCTATTAAACCGGTATTATTTAAATTCGCAAAATTAGTGCATTGCAAAGCAATCACTACAGCACCCCCGCCCTTGATAGTTTTATATAATTAAACTACTATTAGTATTGTCAAAAACAAATAATAATAAAATTCAAAATTTTATAATAACACATTGATTATATTATTGCTGAAATCGTACGCGACGTTCGAAATTTTCGTTTGCTTGTAAAACGTACGCGGGTTTCAAAAATCGACTGAAATACTCTGCTGTTTTCCATTAACATCTATTATAAAATATTTTCTTAGACGTCGTATGATTTTGAATGGTCCCTCGTATGGAGGTTCTAGTCCAATACGTGATCTATCAATTCTGATAAAAACATATTCACAGTCCTTGAGGGAATCGGGTAAGTAAATATAAGAATCTTTAGGGATTCTTGGTGGTGTAGGTTTAATTATTCGAATTTTTTCCTTCAACAACTGTAGGAATGTAGAACTATCTGAAATTGATTTTGTATTAGTTACAAAAATGTCACCTGGAACTCTAATAGTTTGTCTGTAAACAAGTTCTGCCGCGCTACATTTAAGATCATCTTTTATCGCTGTTCTCATGCCTAATAAAACAAAAGGGAGCTGGTCTGACCACTCTTTCAAATTACCCCGAGCTCTTAGCGAATCTTTGAGTTGCCGATGTACTCGCTCGATTAATCCATTGCTTTCAGGATGATATGCTGTGGTTCGTACTTTATCACTACCTAATGTTTTTAATAATTCTTTAAAAATATGAGACTCAAATTGAGATCCTCTGTCAGTGGTAATTTCTACTGGACACCCAAAACGCGCGACGTATGATTCGATAAAAGCCTTAATAATAGTCGAAGTCGCGCTGTCTTTAATTGGTTTTACTTCCGGCCATCTAGTATATCGATCTATTATCGTTAAAAGGTAACAAAATCCTTTAGAAGATGGGAGTGGCCCTACTATATCCATATGAATTTTTTCAAATCTGCAGTTAGGAAGTTCAAATTTTCTTAGACCTTTGACATTTTAAGCAACATCTTGCCCATTTACCCACGTCAACATTAAGTTTTGGCCAAAAGAATTTTTCCGCAATTGCCTTACGAGTTGCTCTAATTCCTATGTGTGATAAACCTGAATATTTTTAAAAATGTCGTTACGCATTGGCAATGGTATATACGGACGGGTTTTTCCGGTAGATGTTTCACAGTATATTTTTTTACCCTCGAATATGTCTTTATATTCCAAATACCAGTTAGATTTTCTTGGTCTATCGAGTAATAATTTTAGTTCCTCATCGTCTTTTCGGCATTGCATCAGTTTTTCTAAATCACATCTCGTTAAATATATTGAGTTAATATCATCAATTCCCGACCTCGAAAAATAATCTACAACTATGTTTGACTTTCCTGCTATGTACTTGATGTTACTTGTGAATTGGGCGATAAATTCCATATGCCTTGTTTGTCGAGGGCTTCGCTCGGTTCGAGAATTTAATGCAGTGGTAAGGGGTTTGTGATCCGTTGGTATTAATAGATCATGTCCTTCCACAAAATGTCGAAAATGTTTGACAGATAGATAAATTCCGAGCAATTCACGATCGAAAGCCGAATAACGGGTCTCGGTGGGCTGTAATTTTTTAGAATAAAATGCCAATGGCTTCCAGCAAGAAAGTTTATGGTCATATTGCTGAAGTACGGACCCAATAGCAATATTATAACTATCTGTGGCAATACAATATTTGGTGTTGTTTGGAAAAGATAATAAGGTAGCTGACGCTAGTTTTAATTTAGCTTCTTCAAACGCATTACTGCATTCACTTGGCCAACTAAACTTGTTCTTATGTTTACCTTGTTTAATCAATACGGTAAGATGAGTATATATTGGGGCAAGGCAATCTGCGAGATTTGCTAAAAATCGATTATAGAAATTAATCATTCCCAGAAATTTTTGTATCTGCTTTATTGATGTTGGTTTGGGCAGAGCTAGTATAGCCTCTATCCTATCTTTGGTAGGTAGGATTCCTTTAGCGGATATGTTATGCCCAAGAAAATCGAGTTCTGAAGCGCCAAATATACATTTAGTAGGTTTTATTTTAACATCGTAAGCATTCAACTTTTCGAAAACATGTTTCAAATGTGAAATATAATCCTCTTTAGATTTACTGGCTATTAAAATATCGTCGATATATACATAAGCAAATGGCAAGCTATTCAATATACTGCCCATAAATCTTTGAAATGTTTGGGCTGCATTACGCAACCCAAAAGGCATTCGTTTGAACTCGAACATTCCAAAAGGCGTAGTTATGGCTGTTTTGTATATATCACCATTCGCTATCGGTATATGATGATATGCGCGAACTAAATCTATCTTGGAAAAATATGTGCATCCATCTAAATTAATAGTGAAATCATGCAAATAGGGCAATGGATACCTGTCCGGAATTGTACAGTTGTTCAGAAGACGAAAATCGCCACAAGGCCTCCAATCATTGTTATCTTTTTTTCTGACCAGATGCAGTGGGGAACAAACGGATGAATTAGAGGGTTGGCAGATTCCTAAATCCATCATATGTTGGAACTCCGATTTAGCTATATCAAATTTTATCTTATCTAATCTTCGAGGCCGTGAAAAAGGTAGTTGTCCTGTTGTGTATATATTATGAACCACACTATGTTATATCGGTAAATTAAAATTTGGTGGTGAAATAAGCGCCGGAAATTCTTTAATTATACTACCAAATTCGTCAGAAAAAGAAAATAATTTGGGGGTTATTGTGTCGACATTAGTCACGAAACCGTTAACCTGCAAGGTAGTATTGCCATCCAATACTCGTTTATTTTTTAAATCAACTAATAAGTTAAAATGTGATAAGAAGTCTGCGCCTATTATGGGATGATTGACTTCGGCAACTGTAAATACATGAACAAAAGTTCGCCGTAGACCTAAATCGAGTTTGAGTAAGTTTGACCCATAAGTTTTAATATGTGAGCCGTTTGCTGCAATGAGGTGAAATTCATTATTTATCTTATTATCTATAAAATATTTATGTGGGACAACAGAAATGTCTGCACCCGTATCAATTAAGAAATGCATTTTTAAATGTTTGCATCTAATAAATAAGCGGCGGGATTGATCTGAACTACTAGTAGCCGCTGTAGTAGTAGTCGAAATTATTTTTTTGGATCATTGGGAAACATACACGGTTTTACGCATCTTCGTGCATTTTCTTTGTATTTGTTATGGTAAAAGCAGAAAGGGTATTTTTCAACTTGCTTTTGAGAACGCGTTTTGCTATTCTGTCGATATCGGTACCGATGATCTGAATAATTACCGTATCTGTTGTTATTATAATGGGATCTATTACTAGATGATGATCTTTCTCTACCTCTATAATTATTTCTTGTTAAATTCAACTCTTGAAATTTCTTATTAATAATTTCTTCGATCTGACTGATATTAATAATATTTGGATCCCGTTTTGAAACAGTTACATTAACTTGAGACGTAATATTCATTTCTTGAATTTTATCAGCTAATGTAATCTTAGTTTCATTGTCTTCAGTCGACACTGCTAAAATTGATTTGATATTAGTTGGTAATCCATTGTACCAAATTTGCATTAACAAATCTTTATTGACTGCAGTACTAGTTCCCGCTATGGTTTGTAGTCGACGATAATATTGAGATGGTACGTCATCTTCTATTGCTACTCCATCCAACAATTTACGTATTCTGCGATTTTCACTTTCAGTGAACCTTGATAGAAATGTATTTTTAAGAACGGCATACGGCTCGTCAGCTGGCGGTTTGTTGATAAGGTCGGTGATGGTTATTAAAACATCTTCAGGGAGAGAAGTTAATATATGGTGATACTTCAGTTCACTAGATTTAATGTTGTTGATGGTAAACGTAGATTCAACAAGCGCGAACCATGTAGTAGGACTACTATGACAAAAATTTGGCATTTGAACTTTCGCAATTATTTCAGCCGATCGTTGTTTTTGCTTAACACCATCTGTATCCTCCTCATCAGGCATTTTGATTTTTAATATTTCAACTCTTAACTAACACTAATAAAAATTTAATAAAATTCAAACAAACCCCCAAAAAAAATAAAAAAAATAACAGAAAAAATATATGTATATCGAATCCAAATTGTTATCGAACGATTATAGTTCGCGAAAATATTCTTACATAAACGTCGGGTAAATGATTTACCTCGATTAAAAATTTATAGAATTAAAATTCATATAACGGTTACAAATGTTTAATTAAATACCGTTGGTTTCGTTAATGTAATGGCTTACCAAAAATTACATAACCTTGATTTATCTGATCGTTATTGATCCTATATAACCAAATGTCCTGTGAATGATGAACAGCAAATATGTATGTATGTGATGTGTGTTGGATTAAGGTATATTATAATACTCCGTTAACTCCAAGTTGGTAAGCTCGTTGATGCTGCTACAGCTACACCGTAATATCTTCTTGACTGCGTTATTGTATGTACCAGCGTTTATGTTTAACAGTATTCGTTGTTGCTTTTTTATTTATTTTGTTATCAATGTTCACATTTTGTATTTTAAACAATCTGATAAAACACGGAAATTATTGTGTGCTATTGTGCCGTTGATTACCCGTACTGTATTGCGCGTACTTTTCTGTTTTGTACCAAACTGCACTAATATTATTAAATATGTATTATAATTTTTATGATTATGTATTTATCATCCGATTTATCTAATGGATGATCCACGTCGGGGTCACCAATATTGAGGTTTAGTTATTTACGTGCTCAATATATTTGTTTTATTTCTTATTTATTTAAAGAAAAATAATTCACTCTTAATTTTAATTTCTTTATTTAATTAAATTTTGTATATATTTATTTATTTATTTAGTTAATAAAAAATAGTTTTTAAATTTAATTTATTTATAAACATTATTACATTATTAATATTTTTAAATATTCTTGCGAACGATAATCATTTATATTTTAAGTGTAATCTAAATGACAACTGATTATCAACTGAACTAATCAAGACAATTAGCAAAAAAATATTATTCTGATTTTTCTATTCAACCGGTATATTAAAATTCGCAAAATTAGTGTATTGCAAAGCAATCACTACAACATTTTCGACTAAAATGATGTAATTTGACAAATATTCGTCGGCGACTTTTTTCGGGTGAATTTCAAGAATAGGGCCCCAGGAAGAAAAAAGAAAACAATAGTTAATAGTTATTGTGTTCCTTTTTCTTCTTGTACTTTCGAATACAAAACGATAGCTATCGAAAATAGTCGTCGAATTGCATAGTAAGGCCCCAGTTTTTATTTTAGAGACAACTTTTATTTATTAATTTTCTGACAAAATTTATCATGTTCCTTTAATGGTTATATTTTTTTACAAAGAAGTTGTCGTAGTGCCAAATATCACTCAAAGTTTACATTCAACACTTAATACTAATACATATTACAATAAAAGGATATTTCAATGTTTTTCCTTTTATAAGCTTCTATTTAGCTCTAAAATTAGTTCTCTTATTACAAATTATTTAATTTTTAATTAACACATCACAAAAAACACCTTTCTACTCAACTTTAGGTAAACAATTTTTTGAAATTCTGTTACCCATTTAAAACGTGTATTCTCTAGCTTGATCTCGACTTTTCTACCACGAGTATCTTTATTTCTTCGCTTTTATCGATTTTTTTATGTTTTTGTTATTGTTTTACTTCTACTGCCGTTACCGATCATCCGCCCATTCAATTATTTTACCAGATAAGTATAGTGGCTGAAATAAATGTAAATTGCGATTATTTGCGCGACAGTTAGTGGTTACACTATACCTAAACGATCCGTTGCATAAAATTCAATCCTCGAGCAGTTGCTAAGTTATTGCAGACATTGTTTCCAACAAATCAACTAATCCCGACAGGACCTTCTTAACCGCTTTTGAGGGGCCGATTTTCAATTGAAAATTTCTAAATGTCTTCAAGCGGCAATATTATATTCTAAGCACCCAAATGGAAATTATTAAATTACAAAATTGTCGTTACCAAAAGATTTTTGTTCATAGAAGAAAATTAGCTTCAGGATTTTTAAAATTTCAACGTATCTGAATTCAGAGAGTATATCGACTTTTGACTTGTCCCAGTACAGTTTCGGCTTGACTGATTTGCTTAAGTATTGCGTGCATAAATTGCAGTTGTGACATTTCATTTTTCACTCTTAAGAAAATTACCTGAGGTCGCCATCTTCAAAGGACACAGTAAATTGAATAATAATTTTAGTGTACTATCCAAACAATCCGATTTCTTGAAAAATATTGATCATAAAGGGAGCCAATATTTTATTAGCCCAAGGAGCTCAAATTTGCTAAGACTGTCCTGAGCTCCGATGGTATTAATCCAAACAACTACTTTAAATATTTGACTAAACTTTTAGTTATTCTGTTCGATTATTCGAAATTGTTCGAAAATTGAATTCCAATTCCAATTCGTTGGTCAAATAAAATACGACTATAATTTATATTCGTATCCATATTATTTACATAAATGTTTCGCTCGATTTTTTTTTTAGTATTGTGGCCGCACAATTTCTGATGAAAGGTTGGTTGAAAGATGCGGGGTAACAAGTATTATCTAAATCAGTGTTTCTCAACCCAAATCAAAGCATTATAACTTTTCACATTTTCAAATCATTAAAAGCGCAAACTTAGAAACAAGCTGCTTAAATGAAAGCCGTCAATTCAAAATTTTTGGCATTTGGTATTCATTTTTGAAAAAAAGGACAAAAGTAATCTCTGCAAAGACTTGACTTGTGCGGAAAATTTTCATAAATTTGTCGACAATTCTCGGGCAAGTAGCTGCAGGGGAAAGCTAAAAATCATAAAAAACTGCAAATAATCATTGGAATATTTGTTTCCTTTCACACTGATTTACGTACATATTAACCATTATCAAGAGTTAATTTATGAGTCTATATAAAATCTGAAGTGTAAAAATGAACAAAAATGCATGTGTACTTAAATTTTAACGTCTTGGTCGATTAAAAGCCATTGTTATTTATTTTTTATTTTATATTTCAATTAAAAATTTTATATTAATATTAAAATTTAATATGCAGGCGAAAATTTCTGCGAATTGAGGTTATTTTATTTTGATTCTACTATTATCATTATATTCATTTGGGAGTAAAAAATATGGAACTATATATACATACTCCGCTTACAGTTCTTAGCATAATAACACAACACATAGTATACAAAGTTAAATTACTCAGGTTGAATAAAAACACACGGATATAGAATATAAGAATTAATCGATTTAGTAAAATGTTTAGCACTGCCGAATATGTATAAACTGCAACTGTATAATATCAGAAGTAATTCCCGCTAACTCTGGTTTGGAGCAAACCAAATTGAGTATAATGCTTCTGTTTAATTATTTTATTGTTTATTTCAATAATAACAATTGAGCCATTAAAAAATAATGAAATAATTCTCGGATAAACTCAACCAACCGTATCATTTATCTCCTTCTAATTTTTTGCATGATAAATGCTCCAATTATCAATTCAGAATCATAAATTAATCATTTAATTGATATTATTCCACAAGAATAAACATTCAATAGTCGTTCCAACAAAATCAATCATAAAAAAATTAATACATCGATAAAATTGAAATACACATACATTTTTTTTGTCTTCATTTTCCCAATTTTTTTTTTATTTGCTTTTGGTTGGTGAAAATCTAAAATGGTTAATTAAACATGATATTAATGATGAAAATCCAAACAAGAAACAGTAACAAGGATAAACAACATCAAAACAGCAACAAAAATCACCATTTTCCTCATCATTTCCATTCAAGCTAATAATACTCATAATATTCAGTTACCCATCCTTCCGTGTAGGTGCGTTCAATTTCACCCAATTTTCTTCGAAAAATATTTACAACAAGCAAAAAAAAAACGAAAAAAAAAATTATGAAAAACTAACGAAATGTATATTCTCTCTTCATACTTCATTATTTCACATCATTTTCCGAACTCCAACCACACCATCGAGCACCACCTTTAACTTATGTTCTAACGTTTGTTAATCTTTTGGTAATAAACCAAAGTAAAAGACGAAGAAAACAAAAACACATAAAATTATGCGTTATGTTTAATAACAAGCAAGATTGGGTATGTATACAGTATAAAGAGGGAGGTGGTTGGTGGTATGAGACGGTAATATAGGGTGGATAAAACCGACGATGGGTATTTTTTTATTATTTTATAGCATGCGATAAACAAAAAATATGTGTGGCACGGGTGAAAAGTATATATTTCAAACCATAATATTGTTAATGTCGATTACTATTATTATAACGATAATATGGTGTTACAGTGTGTAGTATTATTACTATTATTTATATATTTTTTTATATTCATTATTTAATATTTGATTGCAAAAACTGTTGGGTTACATCTTTGCGTAAATACATAACTGTCATCCGAAAATTAATTTTTCCAAAATTCATCCCTAAGCAACAGCAAATTAATGTAATTTTAATAAGTTTCATGTGCTTAGACGACATATATACATCCACACATATTATACAGTAATAATAACCGTACAATGTGGAGTAATAATCGAATGGTGGTGGTGCGGAAGATAATACACACATATGTATATAGTATATAAGCGAAGAGAAGAAAATCGCAGAAAATTCTGCGTGTTAATTGAATTTAAAAGACTTTGTGCTTAAATTTATAAAAAGCATGTGTGATAATAAAATTACAATTTACAACAACAACAACAACTAACGAATTATAAAAGCTCATATGGGTAATGTTAACAGATTTGTTATAATCTAATTTGCTTAAGAAGAAAAGCTTGCGATTTTTTTTATTTTTTATTTCAATTTAAATTGTTTATAAAATTTACGAGATGTTAAGACGCACGCAATGGGATGATGAAAAATTTCCGAAAATCTTTTTATGCTCGCCACGTTCATAAAATTCTAACTGTTGAACGCAAAATGTCTAAAATTTACGATTTGGATTTTTGAGGATTATCTTCAAATTATTATCTTCAATAAATAAGCATCGTAAATTGTAAAGTCCATAATAAGATTTCATGACATTTGGTGGAGATTTCATAAAAGATAAGCGAGGGAATTATTCCATGTTTCAAAACAGACAAGGAAATACTTTATACAGATTTGGAACTTGCTATTCACAATTTTTATTTATTGGCAAATTTTGTGAAGGAACCTAAAATAATTTTGCAGAATTACGGAAATTTTTAAATTGATGTTAGAAATTATTTGAACTATGTTGGCGTAAATCTAAATCCAGACTAGAACTTTGTAGCCCAACATTTCAAAATTTTTTTTTAACATTTCTTTAATATTCATTGAACAAATCTTTACAGCTAATTAGTGGTGATGGCAAATTCCTTGAAAACATAATTAATTAGTTCATTATTTTAAAGAATGACTTGTTTATTTAAAAAGTTATTGTGTCTATGTTTGTTGACTCAATACAATCCAATTAATTTAATGACGTTCCCTAAATATAAATAAGATTAATCAAAAATGAATGTATATTTTAGTTACAAAACTATTCATTAATATTTCGAATTAAGGATAAGAAACAGCGCTGTTCCGTTTCAAAAATGTTGGGTACCACAAAATTTTAAATTAGGCGCTTTTCAGTGGCTCAATGAAAAGTATTAACGTTTCCCTTCGTTATAATATCTCTTGTGTCCATGAACGAGGTTAATACCACTGACAGACTTGGGATTATTGAGCGAGAGTTGTACAGGGATAGAAAACAACAACAAGGTACAAGGCATCACACTACACCAATCAATAGATTATACAAATTTGAACTGAAGCGTAAAAGTAAACAAGTTATTTTGATAAAGATGTCTTTCAAAATTGCCATCAAAGTTGAAAATCGCAAATGTCGATGTTAAAAAAAACAACGAGTGTGTTCATCCTCAACACGCAAAAGATTTATGTGAAAACTTATAAATATCTATTGAATAATTTCAAGCCATTTCGCTGAGGCTGAGAAACTCCTGCATAAAGACATCGGAGTGAAGTTTCTAACTTTAATTTAAAGCAGACATGCTCACGTAGAAGCTCTAGAGCGGCTAGACGCTCTTGAAAAAATAATATGTAATAATTGTAAACAATAGAAGAGCGGATTGCCGCTCTTTGTTACTATTAATACGAAAATTAAAAAGCAATAAAATACCATTTCATGGTTCCATTATAAATTCAATTTTTGATTTACTTTTTATTATTAGCTACACTGCTATTTTGCGTATATTATTTTGAATTTATTTTTGTTTCGTTTGCCGTTCGGTAACAACCTGTCAAAAGTGATATAAAAATCAATTTGCAAAAATATATAATTTTTAAGTTGTACGTCTTGGTCTCGATCCCCTTCATTTACAATCATAACCTCATCTCAAGGTAGACAGTAAATGTAAATTTTTTTTATTAAGTGTATTGGCTTTCGCTAACATAACTTAAAATTGTATTACTTCTCGTATAGTTACTTAATATGAATACAAAAAGGATACGTCTTAATTCAAATGTAAAATTTGATCCGTCCTGGGAGTTTAATTATCTTTTTGTAGAAAATTGTGACCAAAAGCCACAGTGCCTCATCTGCAAACAAGTGATTTCCACGTTTAAAAAAAGCAACATTGAGAGACACTATGACACAGCGCTCCAGCGATTTTCAAGCAATCCAGGGAATAGAACGTAGTAATTTAATTTCCGGCTATAAATTACTACTTCCGATTAATGCAAATCAGCCTGCTACTTCAGTATCTAGTGGCTTGATCAAAGCATCTTATGTAGCAAGCTATGAAATAGCAAAAGCGAAAAAACCTTTTGGCGATGGTGCTTTTATAAAGGATGTTTTTCTGAAAATATTAAATTGTTTGGGAGAATCTGCAAACAACATGTACCATCTAATTGACAGTATTCCATTGTCAAGAGCCTCTGTAACGAGGCGAATCCAGGACATAAGCCTGTTACTGAACATCTGGAGACTGTCACTTTGTTTGGATAGACTTCGGTCGTATATGGGAGGGTTATTTGTCTCTCAGATATCATGTTCAGGCAAACATTACTCGTGACTTAAACTATGAAATCTTAGGCATCATGAAACAACCACCCCTTTTATCAACACCACTAATAAAAAACTGATTAGCACATAACCATATTATAACTCATTCCAAAAAAAAAATAAAAATAAAAAATTCATTCATTTAACAATTGATTATCATAAAAAAATTTGAGTTTATTAATAATGAAAAAAAATCAAAGAAAAAATTTTATAAACAAGGAAATAAACATTAAATTTTCTTATCAATCAAAAAAAAGAACGAAATCAAAGTATTTGAGTGTTTTGTATACTCTGCAATGCACTAATGGAAAATATATATATATAAGAAACAAAAGTATAATTTCGCTTACCCCTTGCCTTCTACCGATGAGCGCTCACTGGTGTTGCTAAGGTGCGTTTGACAATCTTAAACCTAAAAGAAAATATTTTCACTTCCTGTGTACAAAACAAAGCACTCAAAACCCGAAACTTTAACACTAATTTTTTTATTTTTGATTTCACACAAAATGAACGTTTTCTTATTAAATTTTATGATTTTATAATTTTTCTTAATAAAATTTTTCTTGTAACTGATTGGAATATTTCTTTTTATTGTTAACACAATATTTGTAATGCAACTGCTTATATTTAAAGATGCATATTTCATGTAGGCAATCGCAAATATTGGTCGAAATAACCGCCAATCACACGGTATAATTTCGCTGGAATTGAGGCCCCGCTAGCAACAAAGTTTGGTAATCTGTCCGGTTATACGCTACAAGCTATTCATGAGAAAACAAATTTTTGACGCTTTTCAATCAAGCTCAACAAAATTCATGTAGGAAATGACATTCTTACCATTCGCTTTGATTAATGTATTCTTCCATTTTTTTTTTTTTTTTTTTGTAGATGGAAAATTCGTCTAAAGTTGTTTTAACAATTTTAATTAATTGATACAGATTCGACAACTTCAATTTTAAAAGTTTCTGACTTTCACCTGGACACTTTACTTTTAAATTTAATTTAATTTTCTTAAGAGAAAAAGTATTGAAAATAATGTTTCACTACCGTGGCCTCTTCAACAATGATATACCAAATTATATTTTAACGAGGTACAAAAAAAAAATCGCTGGTGCTAACGGCTTACAAAAAAAATATTTATTCCATTTACCCGTTTATATTTACGTTTATTATATATATATATATATATATATATATATATATATATATATATATATATATATATATATATATATATAGTTATGTTCCAATGAACTAGTAAATATGCTAACTAGTCATATTCTATAACATTCCATTCCCGCGCATATAACATATCAAGTAAAGTCGTTGAACAACAAAAATGTAGAATTAACAAGAATCAACAAGTCTAAACAAGATAACATATTGAAAATGCATCCGTTGCAATAATTAGACACTTAAATAAGAATAATCATTTTATTAGAAATTATATTTTTTAAGTTCAGTTTTAAGATCTAACTCAATGTAATAAGACGGAAAAAATAAAATTGTGAAAATAAATAATTTTTTTTATGTTTTAATCCGCCTTCGAAATATAATTGGCGCAGCCGTACGGCAAAGTGAAAGTTCAAGTGTATTGTGTTAAGTGCATAAAAACAGCGAATAAAAACTGTTTATAAGAGTGAATCCGTGGAAATAATTCGAATAATTATTTCAACTTTTTTTTTGTGACATTTAAAATTTGTGACAATTTTAAAAAAAAAAATAAGAAAAAAGTGACATCCTAGGCTGAAGGTGAAAACACCGCCGAGAGGAGTTGTGATTCCGCCAATAAACACACACCACTGCTACACTTTGGGACCGAAACCATCCACGACAGCAAAACAAGGTAAGAGTTTAATTTTATTTTATAATAAATTTTGTTTTTGCCAAAATCGTGCACTACTAGATAGACACGATAAATTAGAAATTTATTCACAACAAGTGCATACTACAAGATAGGTGTAGGAAAGTGATAGAATTTTGTGGGAAACGTCAACCGTCGCGCACTATAAGATAGACGCGAAAAGACGAATATTTCAATCTCCCAGTGCTAGGTCAAGGTAGACAAAATTTTTCGTAACAAGAAAAACTGCACGAGAGAAAAGAAAAATCTTGAATACTTTATAGCTAATCGAGGTATAAAGTTAATAGAAAACGAAACTCGTGAAGAGATGAACGAGGAACAATCACAAAAGTTAAATGAGCAACTGGCAGCGATAACAAACCAGTTAGCTAACCTGATTCAGAAGAATACTGAACAGGATCAGGTACTGCAGTACCTCAGCCTAAAGGTTGAGGCACCACCAGCCCCTAATCCCAAGGAAGAAACGGGAGAGAATCGAACAGTTTTCGATATATTCCGAATTCCTGACCCTATCAAGTCGATTCCTTCTTTCGACGGTAATAAAAAACAGGTGACCTCGTGGTTGAAAACAGCCGAGGAAACACTGAATTTATTTGCTCAAATAGTCCCTCAGGCACAATTTCAAGTTTATGTACAAGCTGTGAGGAACAAAATAGAAGGTAAGGCAAAGGATATATTATGCCTTGCAGGGGACCCTGGTTCATTCCAGGAAATAAAAGAAATACTGCTCGAAGCCTTAGGCGATAAGCAGGAACTCGCGTATTATAAGTCCCAGCTATGGGCAAATAAGCAAAACGAAACTATGACAATTCACAGTTTCTATAATCGGACGAAGGAGATCGTCCAAAATATTAAAACGCTTGCGAAACAAAAAGAAGTGTATAATACCTCATGGCAAGCGATTTGCACTTTTATTGAAGAGGATGCACTTGCAGCATTCATTTCCGGCTTAAGAAAGCCATATTTCGGTTATGCCCAAGCGGCAAAACCCAAGAACATTGAGGAAGCATACGCTTTCCTCTGTAAGTTCAACTCAAACGAGATAATTTCAAATAATTCTCACAAGAATAATCAAGGTCCGTCCATTCAAAATAAAACTAACCAAAATTTCCAAAAGCCTAAAGAATGGAACTCTAATAACCATAATTTTCAAAAACAAAAAGACTGGAACTCAAACAACCAAAATTTCAAAAAACCAGGTTCAGTTAGAGAACAGGCTATTCCCATGGATGTAGATGTTTCTATGAGATCTAGAAACACATTCAACAAGAAAATGGTGTACAATCACGAAGTTAGTTCAAACAATGAGGAACATGAAATTGAAAATTTAAATTTAGAGGAACCATCAACGGAACTCGAAGTAAATTTTCAAGCGGATCCAGAATCGGATACGGAAGATTAAACTTCCTACCGTATCTCAAATGCCACAATAAACAAACTAACCAAAAAATTACTCTATTGTTAGATACGGGCGCTAACAAAAACATTATTAAGCCCAATATTATACCCAATCAGCTCCTAGAATTACAAAACACTTCGGTGAGAAACATTCTTGGAATTCATAAATTAAATAAAAAAGGAAAAATTAATTTAATAAGTAAAAGTTTACCCCCTCAAACGTACTATGAATTAGATTTTCATAGATTTTTTGACGGTATTCTAGGATCAGAATCAATGGCTAAAATGAATGCCAACATTGATTATGGATCAAACACCATTTCCCTAAACGATCAAAAATTTAAATTTTACCGTTATTATCCAGCAGAAAATTTTTATCACCATACAGTCACGTTCGAAACCTCAGAGAACGGCGAATGGGTTGTACCAGAGTATGGTAGAGTAAATAATAAAATTACCATCCAACCTGGTCTTTACAAGGCCACTAACCTCAAAACAACAGTTAGAATTTTAACAAGTGAGCCCATACCACCAAAAGCATTACCGAAACTCAAGTTGAAAATTAACAACTTCGAGACGATAAAACCTATACCTATTTTTGGTAATGATCCAATCAAAGAGGAAGATATTAGGAAGATAATTAGGATAGAACATCTCAGTGATAATGAAAGAAAAGCTCTCCTCAACACTATTTACAATAACCAAGCAGTACTGTTGAAACCAAATGAAAAACTATCAGCAACAACAGGAATTAAACACACAATTTTTACATGCGATGAAGCACCCGTATATACAAAAACGTACAGATACCCACACCATTTTAAAGCGGATGTGGAAGAACAAATTCAAGAAATGCTGAATAACGGCATTATCCGTCATTCCAAAAGCCCTTACTCGGCACCAATTTGGGTGGTCCCCAAGAAAATGGATGCCTCCGGGAAAAGAAAAATAAGAGTTGTCATAGATTATAGAAAATTAAATGAAAAAACGATCGATGACAAATTCCCAATTCCTCAAATTGAGGAAATATTAGATAGTTTAGGAAAATCCACTTATTTTTCAACTATAGATCTAAAGTCTGGCTTCCACCAGATTCTAATGGACGAAAAGTCGCAAGCCAAAACAGCCTTTTCGTCAGACAAAGGACACTTTGAGTTCTGTAGGATGCCATTTGGTTTAAAGAATGGTCCGGCGACATTCCAGCGCGCCATGAACAATGTCCTACAGGGACTAGTAGGCAAAATATGTCATGTATACCTTGACGACATCGTCGTTGTAGGGGAAAATTTGAAGACTCATTTAAATAATCTAAACATTATTCTAAAAAGACTCTCAGAATTCAACCTTAAGATTCAACTCGACAAGTGCGAATTTCTGAAACGAGAGACTGAATTTTTAGGACACATAATAACCCAGGATGGTGTAAAACCAAACAGGGAGAAAGTACAGAAAATATTAGACTGGCCACTACCCAGAAACCAAAAAGAAATTAAACAATTTTTGGGACTTTCTGGTTATTACAGAAGATTTATAAAGGACTATTCCAAAATTGCAAGAAACATGACAAAGTATTTGAAGAAAGACATACCATTAAACATGGCAGACCCCGATTATGTTAAATCATTCGAAACGCTTAAAAACACCATAGCAACCGATCAAATACTGACGTATCCCGATTTCACACAACCCTTCATCCTAACAACGGATGCTTCGGATTATGCAGTGGGCGCAGTCCTCTCACAGATTCAAAACAAAGTTGAAAAACCTATAGCGTTCGCTTCACGAACATTAAATTCTACGGAAATGAGATACGCAACCAACGAAAAAGAGGCTTTAGCGATAATATGGGCCGTAAAGAAATATCAGCCATACCTGTACGGAGGCAAATTTACATTGGTAACAGACCATAAACCTTTAACTTTTATTAAGTCATCAGAAAAAAACTCTAAAATTCTAAGATGGAGGCTCGAGTTAGAGAACTATGACTACGAAGTAAAATACAAAGAAGGGAAAGCAAACGTTGTGGCGGATGCTCTAAGCAGAATGCCAACTACAGATGAAATGAGAGAACTAAATTCAAATGAGGTTGAGAATAACACTTCACGTGAATCTCAGAGAACTCAAGGAAATACTTCGGATGAATTAGAAACAATTCATTCGGCAAGCACCTCAGATGACTATTTCATCCACTTCGCGGATAGACCTATCAATTATTACAGAAACCAACTTATTTTCAGGCTTTCAGAGAATATCGATACAATCATTTCAGAAAATATTTTTCCAAATTTTAAAAGAATCATTATCGCACGTAAATCCTTTGAACAAGAGGATATAACCAACTTCATGAAAACGTATCACAATGGTAAACAATCTGCAATTCTATCCCCAGAAAGTTTATACCATAAAATCCAAGTGTCTTTTAGACAAAACTTTTCACAGAAAAGCCATTTTGTTTTTGTTACAAAAATGGTTGAAGACGTTAAAAATGAGAATCGGCAAGATGCCATAATAGTTAAAGAACATGAAAGAGCACACAGGGGCATCAAAGAAGTCGAGAACCAATTAAGACGATCATATTTCTTCCCAAAAATGGGCAACAAAATCAAAAATCACATCAATGCATGTACCATCTGCAATATTCATAAATATGATCGCAAACCATATAATATAAAAATCTCACCACGACCGGTTACTGAAAAACCATTAGAGCGGATTCATATTGACATTTTCAGTATTAATAAAATTAGTTTCCTATCAATAATTGATTCCTTTTCTAAGCATCTACAAATGGTTCCAATTAATACCAAAAACGTAACAGATGTAACTAATGCTCTGAATAAATATTTCACGCTTTTTGGAATACCAAATTGCATTATTTCCGATCACGAAACAACCTTTCAATCAGGGCAATTCAAACAATACCTAAATAACCTAAATATCAAAATTGAATATGCATCTTCCTCGGAGTCTAATGGACAAATAGAAAAGACACATGCAACAGTGATCGAAATATTTAATACAAACAAACATAAATTAACGAACACAGATACTTCAGCTGCCATAGAATTGTCAGTTGCCCTATACAATAATTCCGTTCATTCCGCAACTAAGTTTACTCCAAATGAAGTAATATTTAACCAAAATAACTTCATAAACCCGATCGAAATTCAAGCACAAGCTAACAATATTTTCCAAATGGTCAACAATAATTTAAATAAAACAGTTAGAAAAATGGAAAAACAAAACGAAATAAAGGAAGAACCACCTAAATTAGTAGAAAATCAGATAGTATTTATAAAACCGAATATAAGGACGAAAGCTCAACCAAGAGCAATCGAAACTCAAATCCAAAAAGTAACGTCCAAAACATTTCAAACAAATAGAAATATAAAGAGAAATAAAAACAAAATAAAAAGAATAAAAGAAAATAATTAAAAATTAATTTTTACCATTTCAGGAAATTCCTATTTTTAATCTATTCATTGGAAATTATAAATTTATTATTGGTATATAAAAATTTAATTGATAAAAAAAAATGTGTAAGAAAATGTATTTAATATCAATGTTAGTAATATTAATTTTGGTTTTTCAATATAACAATGCTCAAAAATTAGAAATTAGAAACTTAAATGAAGACCCTTTATTATTAATAAAAACAAACCAATGTAAAATACAAGTGGGAAATGTAAAAATTATACACCCGATCAATCTAACTAGTTTACAGTTAACAGTAGAATCAATCAATAAATTCATTTCTAACAAATTAGATATTAAGGATGATAAATTAGAATTATATAACATTATAAAAGAAAAATGTAAAAAATTAGATAATAACTTGCAACAAATAAAACCATTAAAACGAAATAGACAAAAACGTTGGGACGCCTTAGGCACAGCATGGAAATGGCTTGCTGGAAGTCCAGATGCGACAGACTTGAGAATTCTGACAACAACAGCAAACGACTTAATAGAGAACAATAATGAACAATTCCGAATAAATAAGCAAATAAACGAGAGGATACATATGGTAACAGATACCGTAAACAGAGCAATGACAAATACCAATATGGTTAACAAAATAATCATCACCGAGATGGAAATGATTACGACGATCATCAATATCGACACAATCAACGCTATACTAGAAGATATCCAAGATGCTATCATCAGGACGAAGGTTGGATTGCCAAGCAATAAAATTCTGTCATTAAAAGAACTAATGATAGTAAAAAACCTAATGGTCACACAAGGCGTCAAGATTACACTACCAGAAGAAGCATTGCAATATGTAGTACCAAAAATAGCAGCAAACGAAGAAACACTACTGTTCATATTAGAGGTGCCAAAATTGGAAAATGAAACATCGGTAGCAGTACTGGTCGTACCATTAACAATCAACGACACAGTAATTAAGGAATACCCTCAACACCTGATAAAAACAAATCGGGAATTATTTACAACAACAAATTATAAGAACTTCGTCCAGAAACACGCAGAAATCAAGGGATTCGAAGACGACTGCATCAAACCTCTGGTGATGGGGACAAAAAGTTTATGCAACGTGACGGCAAAAACAGAAACGACTATACATTTCATCACGGAAGATAAAATCCTAATAGACAATGCAAAAGATGAGATATTGTCATCGGATTGTGGACCAAACAATCGCACGTTGACAGGCAATTTTCTAATAACATTTTGGAATTGCACGATAATATTGAAAGATAAGAAATTCCAATCGTTCCAAATAAGAAGCGAAACACAGGAAATACAAGGAGCGCTACATAACCTTCAAGCTACTCGACAACTGGTTAAAACTGTCAATATCGATCTAATTGAACAACAAAACCTGCAAAATAGAAAACAAATAGCGAAAATATACACGAAACAAACAGACCATCAATATTGGATATGGTCCTTATCAGGAGGAATATCCGTATCATCAATCGGTATAATAATATTAGTCATCTACATCTGTATCAACACGCGTCAACAAGTCACAAAAGTGGAAATAAGGGATGTAAACAAGCTAAATTCAACGCCAACGAACGAAAATAGCCACTCGCATTATTCGGATTTACTGGCAAAACTGGGCATTAAAGCTAAGGACGAGGACGCCCTTTCTCTACCCCCGGGAGGAGTTATGTTCCAATGAACTAGTAAATATGCTAACTAGTCATATTCTATAACATTCCATTCCCGCGCATATAACATATCAAGTAAAGTCGTTGAACAACAAAAATGTAGAATTAACAAGAATCAACAAGTCTAAACAAGATAACATATTGAAAATGCATCCGTTGCAATAATTAGACACTTAAATAAGAATAATCATTTTATTAGAAATTATATTTTTTAAGTTCAGTTTTAAGATCTAACTCAATGTAATAAGACGGAAAAAATAAAATTGTGAAAATAAATAATTTTTTTTATGTTTTAATCCGCCTTCGAAATATAATTATATATATATATATATATATATATATATATATATATATATATATATATATATATATATATATATATACAATAACATTACTAAGACAGAAAAATTATTAAAACTGAGACTACTCTACGTAATGACCATCATAAAAACACAACAACACAAAAAAAAAGAAAATTCAAATTAGATCGTGATATTTGAACTAAAATTGTTCAAAAGTTCAATGAACTTTCCACGTAATTGTGTCCTGGATTGAAATTTCTGTTCTTGATTATTTAGGATAGATGGCACAAATCATCGTAAAAAGTTTATCGCGTAAAAAAAACCGATTCGGTTTGTTTCTTGTCTAAATGTCTAAATTCTACATTCTACAGTTTACAATTTATAAAAAAAATAACGATTTGTTTGATTTAGTTTTTCGCCGTTTCGTTTCTTATTCTTAGTTCATAAGTAAATTTGTAACAAGCCATCAGACAGAACAGGCAATGATAGAGAAAATAAAAAACTGTTCTTATTTCTCATTAGCATTGGATGAATCAATTGACAATACGGATACAGCTCAACTATTGATATTTGTAAGGTATGTGGACTCTGCATTTAATGTGGAAGAAGAACTATTAAATTTAGTGTCGCTGCATAACCAAACTAAAGGAGAGGATATATATAGAGGTGTAGAAGTCTCTGTGATGTCAATATGTCCGTTTGTACCGATGGAGCTCCATCAATGCGGGATCCTATAAAAGGACTTCGTGGACAATTTCACAGAAACAATATAAAAGTACCATTTTACCACTGTATTATACATCAAGAGTCGCTGTGTGCTAAGACAATTGGATTAACTGAAACTATGGCAACAGTAATTAGCATCGTGAACAAAATAAAAGGAGGACATAATGCTCGTACCCATCGAAAGTTCAAATTGTTACTAGCGGAGCTTAATTCAAGCTATGGTGACCTAATTATGTTCACAGAAGTTTCTTGGCTTAGTCGAGGAAATTGCCTCAAAAGATTTTTTAATCTTCGCAAAGAAGTTGCTGAGTTTCTTAAGCAAGATGTGCAAATAGTGAAAATATGCAGGCTAAAATGAATGACCAACATTTTTTAATGGAGTTAGCTTTTCTTACAGACATTACCTCTTTCTTAAAAATATTAAATTTAAAACTTCAAATCAAAAAACAAAACATAGTAGATATGATATCCCTGATTGACGGATTTATAAAAAAACTATCAGTTCTGCAAAGTGAAATATCAGAAAATAATTTATATAATTTTGAATTGTGCAAGATAATTAAGAATGAATTTGATATGGCTAATTTTTATTCTTTCTCAAATCAACTAAAAAATTTAGAAAATGAATTCTTGTCTCGGTTTCGCGACTTCGATGAAATACGAAAATTAATAGTCATATTTCGCAATCCAATAAATTGCACTATTTTAGAACAAAGCGAAGAATTTCGGCTAGAGTTGTGCGATCTTCAGTCAGATGTAAGATTGATTTACAGTACAAAAGAAGAGATCGAATTTTGGAAAAATGTTCCTTCAACTAAATATCCAGTCCTGACAAAGGCAATGTTAAAAATAGCGTCAATGTTCGGAAGTACCAACATTTGTGAGAATACATTTTCAATAATGAAATATACCAAAAATGATTATCGAAATAGGCTTCCTGATGCTAATTTACGCAACATTCTACGTATTTCAGTGACATCACAGCTTATTGATTTTGATAAGTTGGTTAGAGACTTTCAAAATTAATCGTTATATATTTTATAATTCAAACATTTAACAGTGTATTCATTTTTGCAATAAATTTTGTATTGAACTAAATAAAATATAACTGCATTTTTATACAATTTTGTATGGTGGGAAAAAAAATGGAAAATAAAAAAAAATCATTTATGCGTATTTCAATTTAAAATTAATAATGCAACAAGGAATTACCAAATTGTCCAAACTTACCAAATTTGGAATTAATCAAAACGTTATTATGTTATTTCAATTAATTTAATAAACCATTAGAAAATTTTGAATGCTAAAATGAGGGCGAAAGTACAGCATTAAACCAAATAACACAAATCTCAAAGATGTGCTCATATACTCACTATATTCGATGGATTGAGAATATAATAAGCTGGTCAGAATGCCTATGTCATTCTGTTATGATGAGTTGGTATCAAATAACAAATTTTCAAAACTTAACAAATTTTACGAAAATTATTTGGAAGCGGTACTACACTTAGGGCCGATTGTATGAACACCGCTAAATGAAAAAAAATCCGAGAGTAATGATTAATCACTACCCAGTTGTACTATGAGTGAGCGACCGAAGATTTGTTTATGAAACAGCACCTAAAATACTTGAGAGGGAAGTATAAAAGTATAAAATAAAATATTCGGTTTTTTTAAATGCGTGGGTAAACGGTAATAATAAATTATCGGTAAAGTAGATCAATTTATTGCTTTTGTGCGATTTTGTATTGTTTTACCTTTTTCCTGCACATTATCATTACAGAGTTTGCGTTGAAGTAACCACCTTATTTGTGATTAGTTAAAAAGAGTTATTAAAAAAAAATTTAAGGAATAAATAATACTAATATAATAATTAATAAAGAATAAACAAATTATGTAAGTACCTAGTGAATATTTTCCTAATTATATTTAATTATATTTACTTAAATTTATTTAGGGTTATCAGTTTTAGTGTGGAGTACATAATACATATATTTTGACGAGAACAATGAAACTGAATTTTTTACATTGTTGTTGTTTTTCTTAGTGTTTTTCTCTACTTTTGTACATATATCGCTCATTTGCTGCAAGAGTAACACAACGCAAAATGGAAATTTTTGAGTTGTGTTTGGAGTATGGCCCCAGGCCCCACACATGCGTTATTAGAGGTACTATAACGCTGTGTTTCTAACAAAATATTCCCATTACATCTCTATATTACATCTCTAAGTCATTTTAAAATTATTGTCGAAAAGTATTAAAAGTATAAAAGTATTACAATTCAACAGTTTTAAAAGTGTTTCTTCAAAAATAGTCATTTCTGAGTTGTGTCTCTCTTGCAGCAAACGAGCGCTATGTTCTGGTATGCTAACCGATGAATTAGTTTGTGATGAGGAATTCAATTATAAATAACGTTTCATTTGATATAAATATCATAAAAAAATGCATAACTGTAATGCAAATAAAATCAATTAAACTTGATGCATAAGTATTTGTGATTTGCAGAAAAATTTTAAAATCATTAGTAAATCAATTAAATTTAAAATTATTTTTCACTATTTAAATATTAATTTAGTCACTTGTAATTTGTGGACCATTGAAACATTTTTATTACGTCTCTATCACGCCTCGGAAGTGGTCCAAACATTTGTTCATAAAATCGCATCGAATCTTATCCTACACGGTTTGATTAGCATCCCATTATAAATTTTTGGTCTCGCTAGATTGCGCATATTTTCCCCTTTCATTTAAACTCTCGCAAGGATAAATCGACACTCTGCCTTGTCCTAGCCAACTAATTATGTGCAATATTTTTATATAATTTCGAGGCAATGATGCTTCTTTGTATGGGATCGTTATTGGGCTGAGAAGCAAATTGAGGGCCGAATTATTTTTCAACAATTGAGAATGCTACATTATTCAATAAACCGAAATTGAACATTGGCCTTGAAAAGTGGTAGTTTATAGAACACATAGCCAAACAGAATATGATTTACTGTGAGGAACCAAAATGTGAACGTCATCATATTGGATTGCCAATTGAACTCTGGAGAACTCTGTTATGTATCAACTAATGTGTTTTGGCGTTAATTAGAAAAAAAGGATAAACATTTTGTTTTTACATTAGCAGAGAATATTAGATAGGATGGTTACTTCTTCCGTTTATATCTCTTGCGGAAGAAATTGAAGTTTATGCGGCTGTTTAAATTATAACACTTCAAGGTCAATATTCAATTTAGAATGAGGCCGTATTCTCAGTTATTGAATAATCAGTCGGCCCTCAATGTGCTCTTCGGCACAATAATGCTCTCATACAAATAAGTATCATTGCCTCGATATTATATAAAAATATTGAACATAATCAGTTGTCTAGGCCAAGGCAGAGTTTCAATTTATCCTTGCGAGAGTTTAAATGAAAGGGGAAGATATGCGCAATCTAGCAAGACCAAAAATTTATAATGGGATGCTAATCAAACCGTGTAGGATTCGATGCGATTTTATAAACAAATTTTTGGACCACTTCCCAGGCGTGATAGAGATGTAATAAAAATGTTACAATGGTCCACAAATTATATGACTAAATTACTATTTTAATTAATCAAAAATAATTTTAAACGTAATTGATTTACTAATTACATATTACAAATTTTTCTGCATATCACAAATACTAATGCATCAAAAATATGGATCACAAATACTTTTGCATCAAGTTTAATTGAATTTATTTGCATTACAGTTATGAATTTATTTATGAAATGTATATAAAACAAAACGTTATTTATAATTGAATTAAATAAGATAAAAAAAAATTACAAAAAATTATTTTCATTGGTTTCACATGGTAACAAACATAAACGTTACATTAAATTTTTCCCATCACAATTACCAATCCATCGGATAGTATAACAAAACTTGTAAATGAAAGTAACAACAAACCACGCAATTTAACATGGTTTTATGGTTTTATGGAAGTACATACTTAACTAAATGGTGATGGTTTATTCAAATTGTTTTTACTGATGGTTCATGAAATTTTATGACGTTTCCTTAAACTAGTTTGAAGCAATTAAATCAATATAAAACAAATACCTAGTCTGGTGGAAATTTTGTAAAATAGAATGAATCATTTGGTTCTCTCATCGTTGGCCGCAATCACTTTTCCCATTTTATCACATTAATGTGGCAATTGCGATGAAATATTTAACATTATATAATGTGCGTTTAGAACTCAATGGGCACTTTCAGGTCCGCCAACGGTTGGCAACATGTTGAGTAAAATAAACATGTTGTTTTCTGAATGCAAACGACATATGCTAAATTTTACGGCAATATCATAGATCGAATGTTACTTTTTTCCATCAGTAAATTTTCAAAGCCAACATGTTGGAAGACTTTAATTAACATTGCTAACAGTTGGCGGAGCTGAATGCGCCCATTTTTGTTTTGGTAATTTTTATTTTGTACTTCCTAGCTTTCCTGATTTTCCTAGTTAGCACTACTGAACAAATATTTATTCTCTTTGGTTTTGTTAATTTTAACTGTACTTACCTAAATTTAGTCATAGATTGAACAAGAAGGAACTGTGCTGTTTTTTAATTTAAAATTTGCAATTTTTAGAAAATGGAGACCGGAAAACCAGCTTTCTTGTTATCTAATCAGTAACTAAGAAGACAGATTGAAGAATCTGATTGTGCTGAGATGACGTTAGGTTCTAATCAGGAAGCTGTAGCAGAAAGTTCCATGAATCATGACATTACGACAAAAGATATTGACGCTGATTCCAGTTATCGTAATTTGTTCGATGATGAAGAAATTAATGAAAATTTTTTAGTTTCAGATGACGAAGATTTTGACGAAAATCAGTACGAAATTCCAGAGCCTTCAAATAGGATTACAGTAGAGTTAGCTGAGTGGGCAGTAGAATCAGGGTTAGGTAGGGAGAAAATTAATCAATTATTAGCTATATTGAATAGGCATAAAATTGATATACCGAAAACAGCTAAAACACTTCTTCGAACGCCTATAGTAGAAAAATAGTTGCTCGTAATATAAATCCAGGGCAATACTACCATTTTGGGATAGAGCAAACTTTATTAAAGCTTAATTACAATTTTTTGTTTGAGGTCCCAGAAATTGAGATAGATATAGGAATTGATGGTTTACCTTTATTTAATTCGTCCAACGCTCACCTTTGGCCAATTATTGGTGCCTTTGTAGATCGAAAGAATATTTCACCATTCATTATTGGTGTTTATTCAGGAACTGCAAAGCCTGAAAATGTTGATGACTTTCTTTTCGATTTTGTAAATGAGGTGAACATATTGAATAGAAATGGAATTCAAGTGACACCAGATAAGTTAAAGACAACTTTCAAGATAAGATGTTTCATTTGTGATGCCCCTGCCAAATCTTTTGTTATGGGTATAGGAGGTCATACAAGTTTTCACGGTTGTCCTAAATGTAATCAAGTTGGAACCTATATTAATAAAACTGTTTCATATAGTACAGCTGTTGCTCAACCATATTCTGATTTTACATTTCAAAATAGGGAGTTTCCAAGTTTTCATAGTACATACTAAATATTTTAATGTTCCCACTATTTTGGAAAGTGTAGGCATAGGAATGATTTCTCGATTTGTAGTGGATCCAATGCACCTTGTTGATCTTGGAGTAGTTTGCAAAATTTTAACCTTACTAATCAATCGTGACACGTTAGGATTTAAGTTAAGTCAGGATGCTAGAAGTATTTTAGACTCGAAATTAATAAATTGTGCAAGCAGCATTCCATTAGAATTTGCTAGAAAACCTAGATCAATAAATGATTTGAGATTATGGAAAGCTACTGAACTGAGGCAGTTTATTTTGTATACTGGTATTGTCGTTTTGAAAGATATTATTAGTGAAGAGATTATAGACATTTCCTTTTACTGCATTGTGCTTATAGGTTAATATCTCATAGGGATGCACGGAACAGTGTGAGTTTAGTCAACAAAATGTTAGCTGCATTTGTTAGGTTATTTCCGAAAATTTATGGTGAGCATAGGGTTAGCTATAATGTGCACGGTCTTCTCCATATCGCAGATTGTTTTTCTCAATTTGGTAGTGTAGATTCCTTCTCTGCATATAAATTTGAAAATTTTATGCAGCAGATAAGAAAATTAGTAAGAAAACCTAATTTAATTTTACAACAGCTTGCCAATCGAATTGATGAGATACAAATGTCAATAAATTTAAGCAAACAGTTTCCTCCTGACGCTCATTTAAAGGCCAATACCTTAAAATTTGATAATTTTATATTAAAAAATACAGAAGCGGACAAATGCTGCTGTTTGGCGGAAGATATTCCATTTTTAATTTCAGAATTTATAAACCAAAATGGAACAACAATGGTTATTGGCAGACGGTTTATGGACGTATCACCATTCTTCATTAAGCCACTTAACTCACAAGTGGCACTTGGTATTCTCCAATGTAAGAGGATATCAGAAACTAATGAGATTTTTCCAATTACAGCAATTCAATTTAAATATATAAAATTATTTTATAAAATGAATTATATTTTAATTCCATTGCTGCATTAAAGCGGTAATTCATATAGTATATAATATATATATAATACATATATATATATATATATATATATATATATATATATATATATATATATATATACCCGACAAACAATTGTTAACCGCAACAAGATTCACGGTTTCCAAACCGTAAAAAGTCGGTTGAAAAATTAAAGCAAAACAGAAAATATCTATCCGAAGGCTATCCGATTTAAAAAAAGACGGAGAAAGCAAATACTAAGCGAACACAACTAAATTATTTTAATAAAATTTACTTATCGACAGCAACCGATTCAAACACGAAAAGAAAACGCAACCTAGTCTGTCAAAAACCTAGGATATTATTGTCTTAAGTCGGTTATAAAGCAATACTAAAATGTTTATTTAGTAGGTACCGCAGACAGTTTTAAGTCGGTAAAATTATTTACATTTTACAGCCAAGTGGGCTATAAAGTATCCCGACAAACATTGTTATTAAGCGCGACAAGCTTCATGGGTTTGGGACCGTAAAAAGTCGGTTGAAAAATTGAAGCAAAATAAGTACCTACCCGAAGGGTATCCGATTGTAAAATGAATAAAAGGAAAAATAACGAACACGAAAAGACTAACAATTCATGTAATACATGACTTTTCAACTGAATTTGGTTTGGTCGTTCGACGACGACGTGATGAAAAACAATTCTGTGTTCTGTGATAAAAGTAATTTGTGTACTGTGTTAATAAAATAAGTTTGAATTTGTAAAAATAAAGTGAAATCATTTACAGTAAATATTTATTTTATTTTTATATTAATAATTGTTATATTGTGTAATATATATTTATTTCAATTTTAATGTTATAAGTATTAAATTTGTTAATTATTTATTGTAACAAACATAAAAGCCGAGATGAAAATGGCTGTATTGTAGTGGGGGCTTTCATGTGCGTTTTTATATTTGATACGATAAATAATTTACTCATAATATATTGAATATATATTTATAATTTAACTGCTTTACAAGTATGTATGTACCAAGTCGAAACCGCATGGTTCTTGCCATTTTCTTTTGGGAATTTGGTATTGGAAAATAACCGATGTGGGACTAGAGACTGTACAGTATTTTTTCAGACTTTACTTTCCTCAAGTAAAACCAAAACACCGTGTTTGGGCGGTCCTTAAAATTTCAAAAAGGAGGCGAACCGGTATTTTATAGTCCAGTAGCCTGTTACATGTAAGCAAATTTATCGAACAGAAAACTGTCTTAATGTACGTGCAATTAGAATTTTCGTATTGACAAATAACCGACGTAATACTTAAAACCCGCAGGGTTTTCACAGATTATTTTTGCTTTAAACCGTATAAAAAAACTTTCTTAGGAATAAAATAGGAATTATTAAATATTAAATTTATTCTATAATATTGTATTTTTATATTTTTTTATCTTAGATATAAACAAGTATTTCGCCGAGCTCATAAATAAGTTAGAACTAGTACGTAGTGTGCACAATTACTCAAAAACCGCTAATGCATACCAGAGAAACCTACTTCTATACATACATCTACAATCTACATCTATACATACATCTATTCAACTTTACATCTGTACACCTGTACATACATAAATTATATAATTATGTAATTATGTATTAAATTAAATTTCAAAATAATTCAATAACATTTTTTTTTTTCAATGTATGTAAGTAATTTTTCAGTACTCGTACTTTAGTACAATATGTATATGTATAAATTAATTAAAATAAATATGAATTAACATTATCAAAAACAGGTATTATTTTATTAATTATTTTCATTAGGGGCATTTTGGACAAAATTAAAAACGAACAAACTTCATGATGAAGGGCTTGACATAAACCGAGGGATTTTCAGTTTTATGTCGATTATTCGTCAATGCTAATGGTATTACTAATTATAGTAATTTTGCGTGTCTCCATGCCAAAAGAGTCTCGCAGAAAAACCGTGAACTGCCAGCCTTACGTCGGTTTATTAATAATTCCTATATTATTCCTAAGACAGTTTTTTTATACGGTTTGAAACGAAAAAAAATCTGTGAAAACACTGCGCGTTTTAAGTATTAAGTCGGTTATATGTCAATACCAAAATTCCAATTGCACGTACATTAAGTCGGTTTTGTGTTAGATAAATTTACTTACATTTTACAGGCTAGTGGACTATAAAGCATCGGTTCAACCTTCGTGTTCAAATTTTAAGGACCGCCCAAGGTCTTCCAAAACACTGTATTTTGGTTTTACTTGAGGAAAGCAAAGTCTGAAAAAATACCGTACGGTCCTCTAGTCCCACATCGGTTATTTTCCAATACCAATTTCTCAAATTGTTTGTCGGGATATATATATATATATATATATATATATATATATATATATATATATATATATATATATTATATATATATATATATATATATTTTAATTTTTTTTTGTTTTGCTTATTATTAAAATTTTATATAAATATTACGAGTACACATAATTGTAATTTAATTATTTTTGGTTTAGGATGGAAAGTCAAGACCTTGACTGGATGCAAAAAACTTATTATAAAGATTATCCAGAAGATAATGGTAATATAACATAACATTTATTTATTTTAATAGATTTATTTGATAAAATAATTATTACATTTTCAGTTCGCTTATCACCGATCGATTCTCAAAAAATCGAGACTCAAAATCAAAAATCGCTACCACCATTAACTTCAATTGTCGGGACGTATAAAGAGCAAATTCAAAGCAACAAACCGAACAAAAGGAATATAAATAAAAAAAATTTTACCAGCCGCTACACAAGTGCCTTCCACATTAAAAGCATGCGATACACAAAAATCGGAAAATTTATTTAACTAGGATATTCAAGACCTTGATTTTCAAGGTGATGTAACGTGTACTTTCGATGGAGGCCCCAAAGGATTTGTCTTGGTGGATCCTGGTAATATAAAATTGTATTACAATACACTTTTTTCATATACCTAACAATTACAATAGTATAGGTCGAATATCAAGAGCGGATTACCATAAATCATGCACGATGAGTCAGAAGCATTTCGCACCACCCCCACTAAATTTAATTGACGATAGATGTAAAGAGATAGTATCTCTTAGCAATATTAGTAAAGTTTATATAAATGACATATACATCCACCACTTCAACGACTCACACAAGGCACTTAAACAACAACCATAGCACCACAACACCCAACAAAATAATTGTCACAAATGCTGACACAGTATCATCTCCTTGTTGCTGCCACGGCGACATAAAAAATATGAGTGTCATGTTGGACCAATTAACCTATTTGGTTAGAGATTTGTCCAGAAGAATTTTGCACGAAAACTCTGGGCAAAGCAATAGCACCGTCAATAAGGAGATACAAGAATTATTTCCTTTAAATTCGATAAAAGGATTGGAGGAGTTGGAAGCTAGGTGTTCTAGCAAAGAATTCAGGGAACAACTCGTAAGCACCAATTATTTTATTACATTTTATGTAACCGATTAATTATGGGTAAATGTTAATTTCAGATCAATTATCTTACTTGCTGGCGCTGCAATTAAATTTTGCCGGTACGCACAAGAAAATAGCATTCAATAAATATAAACGGTTGAATGCAGTTATGTTTGGTAAGATTTATCCTTTTCATAAAAAATTCATAATTAATAAACATTACCTTTTATTTTATTATATCTAGAGGCTTGGAAATCCCCATTGGACAGCCTGGAGAGCTTCCAGTGTAAACTGATAGAATTCCGGAAATCTCATAATAGAGAAAAAACAAAAAATTACGACTAAAATAGATAGCATAGCATTCATTTATCCGTGAAAATTATTTCACTAAAAGTTTGAGCAAAATAAACCATGTTGAATTTAAATTAAAAATTGTATCCAATTTAATTTAAAAATTCTTTTTAATACTATTTGCAAAACGTGACTAATTCTATTTAACTAATAATTAATAATATATTTAATGAAATGATTAAAATAAATTGCAAAAAGTTAATAACAAAGTAACATTTACTAATTGTTGTAAATTACATTTACAATTTGGTCAAAAAATCTTCACAAAAAATGAAATACTTGAACAACCCAGTATCAAAAAAACAATATTAATTCGTAATATATTATTAACTAAAAATTAAAATTTAAAAATTATATTTTTCTTAAGAACTGAAGTATGTAATATTTCATTTATTTTTCATAACGTGTAAACTTTTTGATTTAGATTTAATTTGTAATGAAATGTGATATTTGATTTTTGAAATACAATAAAAAGATTTATTTATTGATGAAAAAAATATTTTAATTCAAAACATTTATTAGAGTGACATCTGGAGGCTAAGAATAAACTAATTCTGCATTACCGATAAAACATACACGTGAGCAGCACCATCTATCAATCGATTTCTTAAATACAGCATTTACCACTACTATCTCACCATACATTCGGATGGTTTTCGTTCTTTTTTATACGAAATATGGTGTACTGCTGTGTGATGCTCACAGTGAGCTATAAGAGAGCGATCACCGTGATTGATCAATGAGCGCGCATGGAGCACTCAGCCGTACAACTGGCTACTTAAGGATTTTATTTTTCGTCGATTGTATGAACGATGCTAAATAAAAATTTAGCCTCTCTTTTATTGCAGTTTTATAGCAGTTTTTTGTATGGCAATACTTTTCTATGACGTTTACTTTGTTGATGTTTATTAAAATTTTTTTTGGTTATTTAGAGGAGAATAAAATTTCAATTTCCGAATTTGGCATTTTCTTCCTCCAAAATAACTGCAGCAATAAAACTCAGATTAGAAAAAAAACTCAACTGGGCAACGCTGTGATTATTTATGTATCCGGAGAGTTACAGAACATATCACATGGAAATGGATGTGACGACCACCGCAATAGTTATTCCATCTTGAGGCACGTAGCTCGCGAGCCGCATGTTTCAAAATGGAATAAAAATTGCAGTGGTCTTCACACTCACCCTCAGAGGGATAAACTCTGTGGAACTGTGAGTATATGAGCACATCTCTGAGATTTGTGTTAATTGACTTAGTGTAGTACCACTTCCAAATAATTTTCGTAAAATTTGTTAAGTTTTAAAAATTTATCATTTTTTGAAAATTTGTTATTTGATCCCAAATCATCATAACAGAATGACATAGGCATGTCTGACCAGCTTATTATATTCCGAATCCAGGGAATATAGTGAGTATATGAGCACATCTCTGATTTTATGATTTAAAGCTAAGCATAATTTTACATAAATTACATAATTTTATATAAATTTCAATAAAGTTTTGTTGTTTTATCATTATTTTAGATGGTCACCTTTTGAACATACTCCCGCACTATCAAAAATTCAATTTTTAATACGCTAAATAAGAAACCATAGAAGTAGTTTCCTCGCTTGACATCAACGGACAAAGTTTTACTATTGGCCGCTTCATTATACCAGTGGATGTTTTTATGACACAACGCAGACCAGGCCATCGCTACCCGGATGATGTGTTACAATTCGACCCATTAGCCACTTACACGGAGGCAAGTTATCTTCCTTGATGAGTACAAGATCACCAATTTTAATATTTTTAGTCTCTTCATTCCATTGACGACGCTGTTGTAAATCGATTTGCCATTTCCTCCAAAATCCTTGCACATTTTGCCATCTGGATAGTCGATTGCCGACGATGTGTTCCAATGAAGGCTCTGGAATAGCAGTAATAGGCTCGTCAATCAGAAAATGAGCTGGAGTTAGCGCACCTAGGTTATCGATGTCATCAGTTACTGGACAAAGTAGTCTGGAGTTTAGAATACCTTCAATTTGCACCATTTCGTATACAGCCATACTTGTGTTTCGAGTCATTCTTTTGAGATGATGTTTTATTGATTTCACTCCGGATTCCCATAACCCTCCAAAGTGTTGACCGCTAGGCGGATTAAAAGTTTATTTTATTTCATTCTGTGAAATAAAATTAGAAATTAGTTTATTTTAAAAATTGTCTTCGTACAACGCGTGTAATTCTCCTAATAGCCTTGATGGTCCCACAAAATTCGTGCTATTATCTGAAATAATTTCTGTAGGAATACCTCGTTGTGAAATAAAACGCCACAGAGCTGCAATAAATGCTTCGGCTGTCATATCGTGACACAGCTCGATATGGATGGCCTTCGTGGCAAAGCATATGAATAAACAAATGTATCCTTTCATCATTGGGATACGACCTCTTCCGACTCTGGACTTGAGGGAAAGAGGACCAGCATAGTCCACGCCGGTATGTAGAAACGGTCGACTTGGAATAATTCTCGACGCAGGTAGGTTGCCCATTAATTGGTGCGCGGTAGCTGCCCTTTGTCTAACACACTCTACGCAACTGTTGATTTGGCTTTGAACTGCATTTCGACAATTGAGTATCCAATATTTCTGGCGTAATATGCTCGTTTGTAGTGTTGGCCCTGGATGTAAATACCGAATATGTGTTTCTTTCACAATCCTAAATCAGTGACTAAATGTTTTTTCGGGAGAAGCATTGGATGTTTTACGTCGTATGGTGCATTTAGATTACCCGATCTTTCTCCGACTCGTAAAAGACCTTCTTCATCGACGAATGGATATAACGAAATAATTTTACTTTTAGTGCCAATTTTTTTGGTTTGTTTTAGTGAATTAATTTCGTCTTCAAATTTTTCCGAATGAGCCCATTTCACACACAACTTTTCAGCTTTCTTGAGTAGTTGTACAGTATCCAGGTGTCGATTCATCACGCTGAACTTTAAAATCCTTGCTCTCGTAAATAATTCTTCTAGTGTTTGGTTATGTGGTAATTCGGTGTTAATTTTTAATGAGACAGCTCTTTCTTCTAAAGTGGTGTGTTGCGATTTCTTTTGAGTTGGCCATTTATTCGTAGGATTGATTAACCAAGGAGGTCCCGTCCACCATAGAGGGCAATCCAGTAGCTGCTTAGGAGTCACACCTCTCGAAGCGATGGCAGATGGATTCTCTTTCGAAGAAACATGATTCCACCTATCTCTTGGTACAGTTTTCAATATCTCCGATGTCCTATTCCCGATAAAGCATTTCCACCGCCTCGGAACATCGGATAGCCATGATAACAACATTTCAGAGTCGGTCCACGCGTAGCATTCTGAATTGTTTATGTCTAAAGCCTTTTTGGTGTATTCGAGTAATCTGCTTAGCAATACAGCTCCACATAGTTCCAAACGTGGTAAGGACACTTGTTTCAGCGGTGCAACCTTGGCTTTTGAAATAACAATGGTTGTACTTGTTATTCCGTTTTCGTCGCTAGTACGGAGATATACGACCGGTACATATGTATGCATGCTCTGACGCGTCACAAAATCCGTGAATTTGAACATTTCTTGCAGAATTTGTCTTCAAAAATCTAGGAACTTCGACTTTCTTCAATTCCAATAAAGATGATTGGTTCGCCGTCCATTGCTGCTCTATATCTTTCGGAAGTAGATCATCCCAGTCTAATTTTCTGAGCCATAATTTTTGTAGACTTATTTTAAATAATATTAAAGCCCCATCCCAACGGATCGAAGATTCGTGCTATCTGTGACAACATTTGGCGCTTAGAAGACACTATTTGATGTTCGATCTTTATTTTGTAAGAAAATGTGTCTCTTTTTGGATTCCATTGTAATCCTAACGTTTTTACGGTTGTGGAGTCATCATCGATATTTAGGTTTTCATCGTCTTTCAATTCTGCTGGAATGGTGCTCATCAGCTCTGGTGAGTTTGACTTCCACTTGCGCAATTTAAATTCACCTTTAACCAGCATATTTGAAATTTCTTGCATGGCCACCATTGCTTCGTCTGTTGAGTTTGCACCTGATAAACAATCGTCTACGTAAAAATCACGTTTCGCTATAATGGAACCTATTGGGAAAATTGGTTTATAGTCCCCGGCTATTTGATGCAGCGTTCGGACCGCCAGAAAGGGAGCGTAAGATGTTCCATACGTTACTGTCGTTAATCGAAACGTTTTTATGGGTTCAGAAGCTGTCTTTCTCCACAGAACTCGTTGATAATCGTGGTCGGACTTATTAATCTTTACCTGGCTTTACATTTTCTCTACGTCTGACGAAAAAGCTATTGCGTGCTTCCGAAACATCATCAAAATAGTAGTCAAATCCTTTTGAATTGTCGGAGCAACTAACAACTTATCATTTAATGATATTCCGGTTGAAGATTTACACGAGCCATCGAATACTACTCGCAATTTCGTTGTAGTACTGTCACTCTTCACCACAGCATGATGCGGTAGATAAAAACCCTGCTTCTGGTCGCGTTCGACTTCATTGGGTTTTATCTCCTCCATGTGTCCTAAACTCAAGTATTCTTGCATGAAATTGGCGTACTGCTCTTGGAGGTCTGGATTTTTGTTAAATAACGTATCTTCCATCGGAGCTCCGTTCGTGGCTGTCCAAGAAATGGCTTTCACAAAGCACTTCAGATTCAGATCTATCTGAAACCGTTGGAACTTCTTCTAACTCCCAGAATCTCTCAAGCGATCTGGATAACTCATCAGGTTGTATCTGTACTGAGAAGGACTTTGACTCAACATTTTCTTTGCTTACCGCTCCAGATACAACCCATCCAAATTTGGTTGATTGTGCGATGAGCTGATTTCTAAATTTCAGTTTATTTGGCATTAACACTTCGAAGAATATGTCCGCTCCGAGCAAAATATCAATTTTGCTAGGGATGTGATACGCGGGATCGGCTAACTGAAGTTCTTGACTACTCAGCTCTTCTGCACAACAAGCGCCTATTTTCGAGTGCTTTAATATCGAAGCATTCGTGATGGTCAAACCTTGACTCTAGCGTTAATGTTACCAGACCTCTTGCTAATCCTGCTTCCGACTCAGCAATACCCGACACTCTTACATTTGCGAAAGATCTTTCGAGATTTAATATTTTACATAAACTTTCGCTGATGAACGACGATTGAGATCCAGAATCTAACAATGCTCGAGCCATGTGCTTGTTTCCTGCCGAATCATGAACATATACCAACGCTGTCGGTAATAAGGCGAGATTCGATTTACGTGCATCAAATGCAGTTAGGCTTGAACTCGTTTGCAAAGTTAAATCGGCATTCGTTGATTGTGAATTTGCTGTAAGTGTTTGAGCTTGAGGTGTTGATGTGTTTGTTAGTGGCTTATCTGATACCTTAGTTGCTGTGTTTAAGTGTAATAATGTATTATGTCTAGCGTTGCATGTATGGCATGAATCATCTACTGGGTAGTTACTAGCAACGTGTCCTTCTCGAAGGCAGTTAAAACACACTACAAAACGATTCACCATATGGTTCGTCTCTTCTCTATTGCCATTTTTTTAAATGAGATGCATCTTCTTAAGTTGTGTTGACGTTTGCAGCATGGACATTTTCAACATCTGGCGAAACATGCATTGCTTTTACCGGTACACCAGAACCTTTAGTCCCCTTTTTCCTATGGCATCACACAAAGAGCTCTCTTTATAAACTGTTGGAAATTCTTGGTCTAAGGTGTCATTTGCCCAAGCTATGCGTGTCTCTTCATCAACCTTGTTCAATAATAAGCGTATAAGCCACGGATTTCGATTTTCGACTTCTTCACCTAAAGCTTTGATTCCTCTGATTATTTCGTCTGACGTATCACTTAGCTGACGAAGTGACTGTGGTGAACTATTCAAGACGGATGGCTGTTCAATGAATCGGTCAACTAGTGAATTTAAAATTGTTCTGGGCTTGTTATACCGTTTTCCGAGTTTCTCCCAAGCTTCTGTGTAGTTGGTGTCAGTTACCAGAGAATTTCGCGAGTTTGGAGATGCCTTGCAACGAATTATGCCGTTTGATAATATTCTCGAAAACGTCTGGCCTTCAAATTCGCGATCCGGCTCGAAGGACCATGCGTAAAATACACCAAATCACTTTCACTAGGTATACAGTTTATTTATTTGTTAGTAAAATATTCACTTGTACTTTTGTTTTATCATTACACTGGGCCACTGTACTTTTTGTTCACCGCTGTTATTAAAACACAATAGGCAATGGCTCAAATAAGTTTTATTTATTATTGAATTTTTATTTTATTGACAATGTTTGTGATGCTTCGAGAAACTGTGATCGAATGTTCCTAATTTTTACAATTATTGATTTTTGTTAAACTAAAAATTGTGTACATAACTTTTTAATGTGGCAATTTACAAACAGGCAATGAGCTTTTAAAGTTGCGAACGCTATATTCCAAACCATAGACTTTTAATTTTATTATAATTATAGTAAAGAAAGAAATAAAGACTAATTCACAATTATACATTATATAATAATTATAATAGAAAATGTCAACATTGGTAAATGTCACTTAATTAAGTTAAGATTTTATAAATTAATTATTTTATTTAATTAACAATGAATTCAAATATTTTTAGGATTACAAGCATAAATTACATAATTTTATAATTTAAAGCTAAGTATAATTTCACATAAATTTGTATATAGATTTCAATAAAGTTTTGTTGTTTCATCATTATTTTAGATGGTCAGCTTTTGAACATTTCTGTTAATTGACTTAGTGTAGTACCGCTTCCAAATAATTTTCGTAAAATTTTGAAAATTTATCATTTTTTGAAAATTTGTTATTTGATCCCAACTCATCATAGCAGAATTACATAGGCATGTCTGACCAGCTTATTTATTTTTATCTCAATCCATCGAATATAGTGAGTATATGAGCACATCTCTGAGATTTGTGTTATTTGGTTTAATGCTGTAATTCGCCCTCATTTTAGCATTCAAAATTTTCTAATGGTTTATTAAATTAATTGAAATAACATAATAATGTTTTGATTAATTCCAAATTTGGTAAGTTTGGACAATTTTGTAATACCTTGTTGCATTATTAATTTTAAATTGAAATACGAGTAAATGATTTTTTTTTTTATTTCCCATTTGACGCTTTTTTGTGTCGAACCAGAATCGCACCCTACCCCGCTTGAATATTTTTGTATTGTGCAATAAAAAAATGAAAATGGATGACTAGATGGGAATGAAAAGTTTCTTTATCATTTCAAATTATCAATGAACCGCAGAATCGCACCCCTGAGCAAGGATTTTATTCGAAAAACGAGACTTGCTGCTTAGTTTATGACATAGAAACATAGGAAGATAAGAAGATTGTCACGACCAACCAAATTATTTAAAATATCACAAGCCCTGCCTATTGGTTTGAAAATTTTCTTACTTTTGAACAAAGTAGGCTAGTAGGCGAGGCTGGTGATATTTTAAATAATTTGGTTGGTCGTGTCAATCTTCATATACACTCTTGTCATAAACACAGCTAGTACTCAGATCGAAACGAAACGAAATTTTGACGCGGTTTCCAAAAATCTTTTTATTTTCGTGCGAAAATAAATAATAAATCGAATTTAAATTTTTTTTGGAGAGTTTTTCTTTGACATAATTTTAGTTTATTTTATGAAGCAGTTCAAGTGTTTTGACGTGATAACGTTTTACACCGCACATTCTGAAAACTGACCACAAATTTAGCCGTTGGTCGTAAGCAATTACTCATCAACTATAAGCATTACCTTTAATTTAAAGAAATGGTTGCTTAAATTGGTCCTTCGGCGTTATGCTTCAAGCACGATATTATGGCAATGACGTCATCAGGCGGTAAAGGAACCCGTGCCACGAACCTCTGATTTCTACCGATTTAAATGCTTGAATCAGTGTAGCGCGAGAATGGCTCATCCGATCGGAGATCAGATGGTGTCAATTTTTGCGTAGGAAACCAGTGATGGTTAACTTATTTTAAATTAAATTAATTAATCTCCAAATAAATTTTAATTAAAAATTCAAACTACAAAATAGCGATTTACAGAGATTGAGGGCACTATAGCGAGAGAATGCCTCATCAGATCGAATCAATTCGAGTATTAATTTGTGCTTAATAATATTGTGGTAGATAATTTATTTTAATTTAAAATAATTAATCTCCCCATGAATTTTAATTAAATTTACAAAGTACAAAATAGCGATTTACATTGCTTGAGAGCATTGTAGCGAGAGAACCCCTCATCTGATCGGATCAATTCTTGTGTTTATTTGTGCATACAGAAACTGTGGTTAAAATAATTAATCTCCACATAAACTTTAATAAAAATTACAAACTACAAAATAGCGATTATAAATGCTTGAAAGCACTGTAGCGAGAAATTCCCTCATCTTATCGGAGCAATTCTGGTGTCAATTTGTGCGTAAACAATCTGTGGTAGATAATTTATTGTAAATTAAAATAATTATTTTCAGATAAATTCTAATTAATATTTAGATCTACAAAGTAACGATTTAAAATGCTAGAGAACACTGTAAAGGGAGAATGTCTCATCTGATAGGAGCAGATGAGGCATTCTCCCGGAGCTAATACATACCGCCATATATCAGTCTGGAGTCTGATATACCTCTTGCGCTCTGCGGCGATTTCAACATCGATGTCATCGCTAAAGCCGAATTCATGCGCTTCATCATGGACACCTTCGACCTAGACCGCACCTGCAATACACTAGCCACGACGACTTTGGGAGGCACTTGTCTGGATCACACATTCGTCAGGCACATCACCGCTGAGACCCTTCGCTTCATATCGTACTTCTCGTACCATCGCCCAGTACTCAATCGTTTGCAAACAACCTGCGAAGAAGATTTAATTGATAGTGTTAGTACCGTCTGCGAGGAGATTGAACCCGAACCTCCTAACAAAAGCAAAAAACAACCAATTCAAAAACCTGGGTTTTCACAATCAGAAAAAAGAAAACTTGCTCAAGAAATAGAGAAAAAGGAAGCTATTTGGAGCCTCGAGTCAAAACTCCACAGGAATCATATGCCGTTTCTGCGCAATGGGAAGAAGTGGCAAGTCTTATGAAGAAACCAGGTAATTTATTTATGAAAATACATTATAATATATATGTATATGTACAAACATACATTTCTAAACTGATCTACTTATTTGGTTTGGAGGTCATTGCGCGACAGTATGCGCTATCGAATGACTAAACAAAAGTCAGGCAGTCACGCGGATTTAGAATATTCATAACACTCTAAAACTGTGCGGACTGGGAGCTATCAGATGTGATGGGTTTTTTAAACCCGTTGTCATCGCAACAAAAACTGAGGTAATTATTTTATTAAATTGTGGATGTGTCAACATTTGCCGGATTTAGACGTTGCTTGGTGTTTAATTCAGCCTCCAAATAATAGAAAAACAAAAAGAAAATAAACAAAAAATTAAATAAATCAATTTGTTTTATTTTAAAAAAACATTTATTGTCGTAAAAATACTGCTCTTCCTTGCCATTCTACACTTCCAGCTAGTGAGTTAACATATTGCCTTAAGCTATCCCGAATAAATTTAGCATAATTATTTTGGCGTCCCGGATGTGTTAATAATGCTTGGGAGTTCAACGACCCTTCTGATAAATTATGCCTCCAGGGTCCTTCAATTAATATTCTATTTTCATTATATGTATTAACAAGGTTAGGTTGAAAATATATTGAACCTTTTTTTATCTAATAAATAGTTGTGTAATAAGCAGCAACTACTTATAATCTTTTGGGCTCTGTCTGGCCCATAAAACATTGTTCGTCCTAAACAGGGCCATTTAGAACATAAAACTCCAAAGGCGTTCTCGACGCATCTCCCAGTTCTACTGAGTCTGTAATTAAATATTCTTTCCTCTTCGGTTAGCTTAGCCGGTTTCTTTGGTGCATACGGTTTCATGATACTTGGATTTTATGGAAAAGCATCGTCAGCAACGAAAAAAATGGTTGTAATGTTGCCTGGCCAAATTTACTGTTTGTAAATACCCCGAAATCACATTCACGGCCGTATGCTCCAATGTCGAGGTAAATAAATTTAGAGTTTGCGTCGACAGCTGCCATTAATACAATACTATGAAACCCCTAGCAAACAATATTAAAAACAAAATATTAAAAAAATACTGAGAAATAAGAATTAATTTTCAATGCCCACCTTGTAATTGTAAAACAAACTCCCAGCATTATTTGTTCATCTAATCGCCACATGCTTGCCATCGATAGCACCGACGCGACGCAGTTCGGGAAATTCCATTTGGTATTAAAATCGCTGGCAATATTTATAAATGTTTGTGAATTTTTTTTTTCTAATTTTAGACTATCACAAATAGCGCTGCATACTTTGTCTATTATTACACCTATATATTGTTTACTGATACGGTAAATGGATGCCATATTATGTCGCTGCAATGAACCGCTTGCTAAATATCTATAATTAAATTTCATTAAATTAACATCAAATAATTTGGTACAAAAACTTACTGTTAAACGACGATGAATTTTTCCTTTGGACTGATATCATTATTAGGTCTTGTGTTTTTTTTCGGTTGTAGCAATGGCTTCAATATACCGAAAAGCTCATCAAACTCGTTTGGTATCACGTGGAAGTTTTCCTTGAAAACTGATATATTTGACCTCATATCACTGATCTTAAAAAATGTTAGAAAAATAAAATTATTAATTTAATTTGTATAACCATAATAGTTAGTTGACTTGTCGCTTCATTATATAAGGATTAACATAAAAGCGGCGGTCCCGATGGTGACGCTTCTTTTCCTTATCTTGCTAATTAGGAGACCAGCAGATGCAATAATAATATCATCCAATTAATCTTCACTGGATGTATTACACATAAAAAACTCGAGAACACAAAAAACACCTGATGACAGCTTTATAAAATAAACTCTTTATTTAAAACACAAAAGTCAAAATTTCACGTGAAAATAATGGATTGCTACATTAATTTCACTTGAAAATATTTGGAGACTTTAAGGAACGACATGTCTGATGCATTGAAATAACCTTGTTTTTTCGCTGTGGAACTGAGTTCTACTCAAACGAAATTTTTCGCTTCTGATTTCACTTTGGAAAACCCGTATGAAAATTTCGCGCGAAATCGTTCTGAGTACTAGCCTTAAGAGTTGCGATTTTCGTGTACGTACTAGATATACAATGGTAAATATTATTGTTGTTTGGTTTAATTTTAATATTAGTAGTATTGCTTTCACCAAACAAACAAAAATTACAACAACAATCGTACTAGATAGACCAAAAAATAGTTTAGCTAACCCAAAAAAAAATTAGTGGTTAAACAAATCTTAACCAAATGTTTAGTATTAATACCTGCCACAAGAGTCAAATTGACAAGAAAATTCACGGAAAAAAATTTAACCAAAATTTGTTTAATTTTTTCTGTTGCTTTGATCAGTCGTTAACCAAAAAAAATACCTACAGTCAGAAACATTCAGATGTATACGGCAAATTAAAATCAACGAAACACTTTTTTCTTACTTTTTTTATTTTAAAAATACATAAATATGAAGTAAATATATGTGATAACATTATTGATAAAAAATAAAATTTTAAATATGATATGTTCTGTTTGGTTTTTAACTTTATCTTTAAATTTCCCTCTAAATATGAGCCGTATACATCTGAATGTTTCTGACTGTAATTCATTTTGGTTGAAAGCAACACACTTATTATCGTACATCTAGTACGCCTACAAAAATTGCAACTCTCAAGTCTCGTTTTACGAACAAAATTCTTGTACGATCACCACTAATAATATCTCCCATATTCAATATATTTTATTATTTGCTTTCAGAATATTTAGCCGAACCAATCATACAGAACAAATACTAATAGATCCAAAAAAAATATTACAGCCACATTAGGTGGCGAGTCAGTAACCATCAGGGCCGTAAAGGGCTGTCCCCAAGGAGGTGTACTGTCTCCTCTTTTATGGTCATTGGTTATTGATAGACTGCTGGTTCTCCTGAATAGCCATGGGTTTGATGTCCAGGGCTATGCGGATGACGTGGCTATCGTGATTAGAGGCAGGTTTGATGAGATCATCTCTGATCTCATGCAAAATGCACTCAACTTGATATGGCAGTGGTGTAAGAAGGAAGGACTTAGTGTCAATCCAAACAAAACTGTTATTGTCCCTTTTACGAGGAGGAGAAAGCTCTCGCTTGTAGCTCCCTCGTTAAACGGTACTATTGTTGCCTTTTCCAAAGAGGTTAAATATCTAGGGGTTATCCTGGATCATAAACTGAACTGGGAACAACATATACAAAAAATTCAAAATAGAGCCACTAAGGCTTTTTGGGCCTGTTAGAGTCTCTATGGACGTACTTGGGGACTACAACCAAAAATGATCTACTGGTCATTTCTAACAATTATTAGGCCTATGATCACTTACGCATCGCTAGTGTGGTGGCCTAAAACTCAACAAAAGACAGCGCAAACTTTATTGAATAAGGTTCAGCGTATGGCCTGCATTGGGGTTACGGGCTCAATGAAAACATGTCCGACCGCAGCAATGGAGACACTCCTAGGACTAACTCCATTGCATCTGCATGTAAAAAATGATGCTGCTAATATGGTCCTTAAGATGCAGGCGGAGGGTAACATCAAACCAGGCAATATGGTGGGCCATCTGGAGATCCTTAAGGAGTTTCAGACAGACCCCACTATAGGAATACCTTCCGACTGTATGCCAGCCAAACTGGATTTCCACAAACCCTTTTGTGTTAGATTACCTGACCGGGAGGAGTGGAGTACAGGTGGACCATCCTTTGAGCGAGGGTCATTGGTGTGGTTTACAGATGGATCAAAAACGGAAGATGGGGCGGGGGTAGGAATACATGGGAGTGGAGTATCACTCTCGAAATCCTTGGGTACCAATGCAACCGTCTTTCAAGCAGAAGTGCATGCTATAGAACTTTGTGCTAGGATAGGCATTTCTAAAGGCCTAAACGACGCAAAAGTTTATATCGTATCAGACAGCCAATCGGCCTTAAAGGCTCTTAGGTCTTTTACCATTGAGTCAAGGCTGGTATGGGATTGTCTGAAGGTTATTAAGTTGCTGGCAAGCTCAAATAAGGTAACACTTGTTTGGGTGCCAGGGCACACTGGAATTGTGGGAAACGAGGCAGCTGATGTCCTCGCCCGCGAGGGATCTGCTTTTCCATTAATTGGACCAGAGCCCTTCTGCGGCGTCTCTAAGGGGCACCTTAGGGCAGCAGTTAAACGCTGGGAGGATGTGCAAAAGTCCTCTTACTGGCGCGGAATTCCAGGTTTGCGACAGGCGAAGGAATTTATTTCACCTTCGTCGGCCAGGGCCAAGGAATGTCTCGTACTTAGGAAACCTGAGTTGAGGCTGCTTACCGGCTTCCTCACAGGTCACATCCCCTTAAGGTATCACCTAAAGAAAATGGGCCTAAGTTCGACGGATAGATGTCGCTTCTGTGACATGGAAGCGGAATCAGCAGAACATGTTCTGTGCCATTGCCCAGCCATTTTCTGCAAAAGGTTACAACATCTAGGAGGGAGAGTAATGAGCTCGGACGGTATGCACCATATACCGGCCGGCAGTATTGTCAGGTTCATTAAGAGCCTGAATATTGACTGGACGGCTCATTAAGTAGGGTCCATGCACAAAAGATCTTTTAGGTCGCAGTGCGGGGTGGCTTGAACGCCCACATGGCCCTCAACTAATAATAATAATAATAATAGATCCAAAAATTCCTCTTACAAATAAATGTTAATCATTATTTTGTCAATTAGTCATATAAATAGTTTATTAATTTACATATATTTGAACTTGTTCACAGATTGTTGACACATTTACGAGAAATCAAGTACCTTAAACGATAGCAACAACAAAAAAACTTGTGCTATATCCATATCTTCCCCAAAATTTAAATGCTATTAATGTGATAACTTTAAATTCTGTATATTATCTAACATTCATACCATAAATGATAATTGATAAAATAATCAACATATTTAGTTTCCCATTTTAATCTCCCAATCTCTTCATCCCAAATCTAAAGAAATCATATACACAATATACACACACAAAATAAAAACAAACAAAGATTTTAGTTTGGTACAAGAAAAAAAAAAAAAAGAAAAATTTTGTTTTTAAATGATTGTCACGTACAAAAATCATCATCTCTTCTCAACTTCTTGTATAATTCGTTCTGTTTTCCTTTTTGTTATATAATCAAGGGATCATCATCGTTATTAGAATATCAAAACATATAATATTTAAGCACAATACAAATGTTAAAAGCTTGAGATTTACAAAACGTAATATGTATACATGTTACACAAACATACACTTACATATAATATACGGATGATGGTGTTTTGGTCTAATTATTCGACTTTCTATCATCAAACACATTTTCATAAATTACGTTGAAAGAAGTGAACAAAATTTTTATTTGACGCTTATGAATCCATTTTCGTCGTTACTTCTGATTTTTTTTTTTTTTTTTTTGTGTACACCGGTGAAAAGGTTTTTCTCGACAACACAAAAAAGTTTTCTGTGAGCTTTTATGGATTTATTATTTCGAATTTCTACTCTGAAGCGGAATTTCTTAATAATTTATGCAATAACTTAGAGTTTTCGTTCTGAAAGGAGAACACAAAAAAAAAGTGATAACGTTGCTTTATAATATATTATCATAAATCTTATCACCTTAACCGATAGGTTATGATGTTTCCTTCGGTTGAATATGAAATACGCCTTCACCGCACCGATTGAGCATTGCCTCATACTTTCAAGGTGTTAAAACATTTTATTTATTTATATATTTTATTTTGCTTTTAAATTCTTCATGAGCTTTTCAAAAAGTTTTATTTAAAGCTTTCTTTGCATTTAATCTCGTATTTCTCTGTTTCTTTTTTTTAATTTAATTTTTATTTTTCCAGCAAAATAAAATATTGTCTTGATACACTATAACAAGTGCTGTCTAGACAATACGAATCATTATTTAACCAAAATGAAATTGTTCATCAAATTAAGACCAAAATATGCGCATTAAATGACATAACAAGGGGAACAAGAGGGCTGGATATCCCATTAATTAATAGTTCAATAGAAGTGAAACAAATGAACTCCATTAACTGAATATAAAATTGAATTGAGTTTTTCTTTTTGTATATTCCAGATAATTACCAGCTGAAAACTATCTAGCACCACATACATACATATAGTATATAATAAAAATTTCTCGCTTCCCTTCCACTTTTCCTAATTGGTTAGTCTATTATTGGATATCTTAATGATAGTTACATTGTTCGATTACATTTGAAATATATACTTCATACGAAAAAAAACCGTAATTATCTTATTATCGATAGTTATTATCCAAAATAGTTTACAACATTTCTTGTTTTTATGTATCATATCGAAATCAGTTATATGTAGTCCAATCCAAAGCCATTTCAGCAATAATCATTATTAAATTTATTGATTATTAATATAATTGGTAGTTCAGCTGGCTCTATATACATATTATTAATTATGTGTTAAACTGGAATATGTCCTGAAACACGTTTTTTTGTCTACAAGGGTAAATAATTTAAATATTGAGGCCCCTTTATCGATCATATGAATCATACAATATCAATTTTATCTTAAATCGATATGGTTCATTTAATTGAATTGGAAAATTTGTTGTGATGGTTATTCAACTAAATTCATCAAATATACAATTGAATAAAACGCAATTATTAAAATTATTTAATAAGACTTATAGCTACGGGGGAGAGGGGGGGGGGGGAGCAAATTCGGGAACCGGTCGGCTGTTTAGAATTTCCTCTTCTTACTGTTAGTAAATAAATGTATAGATACATAAATATATCTCCGTTATATGTTGCAGAAGAAAAAATAAATAAATCTTCTTGGCAATATTAGTACAGGACGATATTTATCATGTAATTTATGTAATAAGGAACCCGATTGGTTACTTCTGGGTCAAAGAAGTTATGGGATATATGCCCAATTAAGAAGAGACTTGGCCATTTCTTATCCGATTTTGATAAAATTCAGCGTGTACGATGGAAATTAGATTCTTAAATGATTTTTGGACGAAGTTATGGGATATGGCCAATTAGGGAGGAACTTGGCCATTTCTTGTCCAATTTTGATGAAATTCAGCATGCACGATGGAAATTGGATTCATAAATGGTTTTCGGACGGAGTTCTCTAGTTTGGCCAATTTGGAAGGAACTTGGGTATTTCTTATCCAATTTTGATGAAATTCACCATTTATGATGGAAATGGGATTCTCAAATGATTTTTTGGCAAAGTTATGTGATATGGCCAATTAAGAAGGAACTGGGCTATTTCTTATCCGATTTTGATGGAATTATTCATTTAAGATGGAAATGGGATTCTTAAATTGTTTTTAAATAAAGTTCTGTAATTTAGATAAGTTGGCTATATAAATCCTAATTTTGAAGTTTAATTTTAAATTTTGGAATGAGTGCCGTTTGCTATATTGTATCTTGTCGCCAAATACGAAATAAATTGATTATTTTTCATAAATATTTACGAGACCCTATGGATCCGTTTGACATTTCGGAAGCTTGGTAAAAATTAGAATAATATACAATAATTTGTATTACAAATGGTATATGAATGTAAAAAAATAATTTTACAATAGGTTCATAGACATGTACCGGTTGCCTCCATCTATTTGTGTAAATTCTATAGAAGAAATAAAAGCTTCAGGTTCCAATGCTATTACAGATTATATTATATATATGTAATGTCAAATATTATAATTACAATTGCAACACAGATCATACAGTAATGGCTTGATATGCGCGATTTCGTATAATAGTCCATTTATTTGCAGTTTCAAATAATAATTGTCCCAAATATTTTTTTATTTTTTATTATTCCAAAAATTGGGCAGCGGACAGACAAAAGTCCCATTATGCGCTGCCACTACACTACTAGTACAAATAAAACATAAATTAACAAAAGTGCATGTATATGCCTCCACATAAAGCCAGTCAACACTCAATAAGAAACAGTAGATCCAACTCATGTAGAAGCACACACATGCACATTTATTGGACATCCACCAAACCCGCGACTAGGAACCAAACGTCGAAACAGTGCTGAGTATTAAAGCTGAGGAAATATCGTATCTCTTTGGTAATGAAATGGCGTATAAGAAAAATCATAGTTTTAAAATAATTCGCATTTAAATGTTTTGTGAATATACAAGGTGGGGCAATGAAAAGTGCCCTTATTTATGCAATGTATTTTTCTAAAAAAATATTAATGATATTATCCAACGATTTAATGCAGAAAATAGCTCAATTCTAGATCAACTTCCTATCTCGCGGTTTATGATTATAAGTGGCAAACATTTTTATAATATCATCGTAGTGGTCATTAAAAAACAAAATATGTCAATGTAAACCCCACGGCTTAATATACACCCCATTACGTTGAATCGCTTAAGAAATTCTCCACTTATGTCACGTCACCTTGCGATGGGACTATAGCAAAGCATTCCAACCAATCCAATTGAGCTCCTATGTTTCAAATATTTACAACTCGTTTGCGTTTTTTCAAAAGGTTACCATAAATAAGTAAAAAAATTAAAAAATTGTATATAAGGTTTCCAAATTTTATTTTTCATCGCAAACTTTTGTTGACACACCCTGTATTTTTTATTTACAACTTTTGAATTATATTTATAGCACGAGTTACTACCTTGATATTATCAAAATTCTTTAATTTAATGCTCTTTATTACAACCCTAAATCCATAGAAAAACGAAAACAAAAACGCTTAATTTTTTGCACAATAATTTCCAAATTTTGCTTTATATTCAAAATTCTACAATCTTCTGGAAATTTATCGAACCTTCTAGAAAAAGGGGAGCTTATTTTTTTCTGTAGCAAATATATTTTCTGACCGAAAAAATTATAATTCTATTTTCTAAACCAATTAAACATTTTTCTTAAAATAGTTATTTCTGATAAATTCGAATAAGTTCCAGAAGATTTTATCTAGAGACAATCAAAAATTTGGAAACCGCGAAAAAATTAACACGTGAACGGAATGAATCCCATTTCCATCGTGCATGCTGCGAATTGCATCAAAATCGGATAAGAAATTGCCAAGTTCCTTCCTTATTGGCCATATTCCATAGGTTAGGTTAGGTTAGGTTGAAATGGCTGCTATCGCACACTTAGGCCAGCAATGGCCCATTGTGATACCATAGGATCCCATCTCCCCATTACTCCCGTTGAAACCAACCAGAGCTATTTATATAGCGTAATAAATCTCGCACTCCACAGTCCGCGAGTTCCGAAAGGCTGTCCATACCGTACACACCCAAATACTTATGCCTTCTGTATGATAGCGCCGGACATGAGCATATGAAGTGTTCCAAAGTCTCCTCCTCCTCTTCGTCCATGCAACTTCTACAAAAGTCATTCGTCTGTATCCCCAGCCTTCTCGCATGCTCCCCAAAAAGGCAGTGACCTGTCATTATCCATACGACCAATCCTATTTCTTGTCTTCCCAGGGATATTAGTACCTCGGAGCGCCGCAAGTCCAGTTTTGGCCAAACCTGCTTTGCTATCCTGCACGTGAGAGTGTTGATCCACCTCTCATTTGTCAAGGCGATTGCCTTTTTACTGAGCGCCCATTTTAGCACTGCCATAGGCCTCCCCAGACCTACCATTTCCGGCTGCATCTGGAGAGTCGTACCGTACCTAGCTAGTTCGTCCGCCCTGCAGTTCCCCGTGACGTCCGAGTGACCCGGGACCCAGATTATCTGGATGCTGAAATACTCGCTCATCTCGTTAAGAGATGATTGGCAATCCAGCGCCACCCGCGACTTCAGACAAACTGCCTCAAGTGACTTGATCGCTGCCTGACTGTCCACATAAATTGCGATATCCCTCCCGTATACCACATTATGATTCAACCATGTCATGACTTGCCCGATCGCCACCACTTCAGCCTGGTACACGCTGCAGTAGTCAGGGAGACGAACAGAAATATTAACATTAAGTTTATCACAGAAGACTCCGGCTCCTACCTGATCGTCTAGCCTCGAGCCGTCCGTTAAAAATTGTACTGCCTCGTTTTCCAAGATTGATCCGTTTCTCCAGGATTCCCTTGAGGGAAAGATGGTACGGAAACCCTTATCGAAGCACAACGTTGGTGTAATATAATCCAGATTCGCCAGTTCTTCGCCAGCGAATCTACCTATCGTCGAGTGTCCCACCTGAAGACACTTCCACTGAGAGACAGCCAAGAGTCTCGTAGCTACGTTGGCTGCCATCTGTTTACCATAAAGGTCGATTGGAATAAGGTGGAACATAACCTCCTCTTCTCCATCATACCTCTATATGTTACCTTATCTAGAGCTGGCCACCAAACGCCCACCCGGTACATTAGCACAGGTCTTACCACGGCGGTATAGAGCTAGTATACCAGCTCCGGTTTCAAGCCCCATCTCTTACCTATAGCGTTCCTACACGAGTATAAGGCTACAATAGCCTTATTCACTCTTTCCAAAGTGTTAGGCTTCCAGCTGAGCTTACTATCAAAGATTATGCCCAGAAATCTCGCTCGGTCAGCAAAAACTAGTCCGCTGCCGTTTATGATAGGAGGGCTAACCACCGGAATTTTATATTTCCTAGTAAATAGTACCAGCTCTGTTTTGGACGGGTTAATCCCCAATCCACACTTGCTGGCCCATTTCGTAACAATCAGGAGTGCATTCTGCATAACATCCCTAATCGTATCTAAATATTTGCCTGAGACAGCTATCGCTACATCATCAGCATATGCTACAACCCCTATCCCCTCTCTCTCTAGTTCCAGCAGCAATCCATTAATCACTGCACTCCAGAGAATGGGGGACATTACACCTCCTTATGGGGTTCCTCTAACCACCCGTCTTCTAATCTTGGACTCTCCCAGCTCCGAGGTAATAGTCCTGCTTACCAGCATCTGATTTATTAACCTACTTATAGAGCAGTCCACCTTCAAAAAAGACAATCCTTCCATGATCGCCTCCGTTTTTACATTATTAAAAGCACCCTCAATATCGAGAAATGCTACCATGCAAAACTCTTGCAAGTAAATTGATTTCTCAATTGTGCGTACTAGATCGTGCAGAGCTGTGTCCACCGACTTTCCCTTACAGTACGCATGCTGCGACATTGCCCAATTCCTGGGTTCAATTCTTGATCGAATAAACACATCTATCAACCTTTCCAGGGTTTTCAGCAGAAAGGATGATAGAGTTATAGGCCTCAAGTCCTTTGGAAGAGCATGTGAGCTCTTTCCCGATTTCGGGATAAAGACTACTTTGACCTCTGTCCAATTCCTAGGAATATAGACTAGTTTCAAACATCCCCTGAAGATAACCTCTAGCCAGGGGATGATGGCTGCCGAGTTCTTTTGAATCTCTGCTGGTATAATCCGATCCGGGCCCGCCGACTTATAAGGCTTAAAACCCTGCAGCGCCCACCTGATCCGCTCTCTATCCAATATGCCCTCCATAACTATTGGAGGTGTTCCTCGATGAGCTCCAGGCTCCATCGAGTCATCAAAGCTTCCCGGAAAGTGGGTATCGATGAGAAGCTCCAACGATTCCGCACTTGAAGCTGTCCATGACCCGTCTGGTCTAATTAAGTAACTAGGACTAGTTGGGTTAGTAGATAGAATCTTCCTAAGGCGGGAAGTCTCAGAGACTTCTTCCATTCTACCACAGAAGAGTCTCCAAGATCCCCTCTGTGCCTTCCTAAATTCTTTTTTGTACTTTCTTAGGTCCTCCTTATAGGAGTCCCAGTCCCGTACATGCCTCGTGTTCTTTGCCTTATTAAAGGCTGTCCTACACGCCTTCCGAAAGGTCTCCAACTCCATGGACCACCATGTCGGTTTTTGCCTGCCCCTTGGCTTTATCAAGGGGCAAGAAGCATTAAAGGAAAGATTGCATGCTTTTGTGACAACATCCACAATGCAATTCAATTCTTCCACTGTCTCCGGAAGTCCGGGGACCTCCGGCAATAATTCCTCCAACACCTCCCCATATTTCTCCCAGTTTGTCCTTCTAGGATTCCTGAACGGCTTCTGGGTACCCGGGTGTATGTTAAGGTTATAAGTTATATATTGATGATCAGAGAATGAGTGCTCCTTCGCCACTCTCCATCCCCTAATCAACTGAAAAATAGTATCCGAGGCGAGGGTCACATCTAGAACCTCCTGCCGATTACTAACGATAAATGTCGGTTCCTGCCCAACATTGCAGACTGAAAGGTTAGTATTTAATAAGTAATCAAAAAATAACTCACCCCTCTCATTAATATCAGTGCTCCCCCAAATTGTGTGATGCGCGTTTGCATCACATCCGAGTATCACACCAATCCTATTTCTCCTTGCTTCTCGGATCAGGTCCCCCAGGTTATCCGGCGGGATCTCCTTCTCCCGATCCATATAAGCAGAGACCAGCCAAAACTTGTCTCTGCCAACCTCCATACTGATCGCAGTAACGTCACCACTACTGTATTGAGAAAGTAGAAAAATTTTTAAAGTATTTTTCACTAAAATGCAAGATCTTATCTTCTCAGAGTTACTCGAGTACAAAGTTGTATACCCTTTCACCTTAAGGCCACAGATCCTGTTTTTGTTAATCCAAGGTTCCTGGATTAACGCTAGCTCCTCTCCTGATCTAGTCAGTCTGAGAACGAGAGCCGCCGAAGCAGCCTTCGTATGGTGAAGATTAATCTGCACAATATTAATCATCATGCATTATCTCACTCACTTCTTCATGCATTCCCTGTTTCAGGCTAATGCTACCTTCCTCCGGGGGGCCGCTAGTATCCGCCGTGTCGCCCCCCATAATTAATGCTTCGCTGCATTGAGAATCCCCAGCCTCTCTTCGTTCAGATTCCGACAGGGTGTCCCCATCGGATCCAAGCGAGAGAAGGCCGCCTCTCTCCAATAGCAGCTCCACGTCATCGTCTGTTACAACCCCATGCGCTTGCTCGACCGTCTGCCGCTGGGTCCGTCCGACGTCCACCTCCGGCCCGTCCTCCGAGCGCATGCCTACCTCATCCCTCTTAAAAACGTTGAGAGTGATCGACCCGAAACCGTAGCTGATCACCCCCTTTGTCTCTGCCAGGGGAGTAAGGGACTCCTTATGGAGCAGCATGATTGCCATTCTGAAGCCCCCTTTAGCCTCCTCCTGTTTGACAATCTTCCAAACTTTCGTTGGAAGATTCGGATTACTTGCCTGAATAATCTCAAGGATCTCTTCTGGCTTTTCTGGTTTGGTTGGTAACCAGACGCGGGCCCTTGGTCTACTCGGAATTTCTTCCTTTCGAACTACCTCAAGCCTCGCGCCTTCCCATACCTCACCTACTTCGGATATTGCCTTTTTATAAAGATCCACCGATCTTTGATCCGAGCACGCAGTTAACTTTACGCGCCCTTGATGCCATCCCGCATCTCTACAGAACGGAGGGGGTCCTGGATTTTCTCTCAGGACCTTCATGAAAATGGAGTTTAGTGCATTATACACTTCCCTCCACTTTCCTGCCGTGATGCTCCCATCTTCTTGACTTCTGTCAATTACCGCTAGCACCAGTACGTTCACCTTTACTATTTCACTGAACAATTTCGGTTTTTCCTTTGGATCTCCCGATATCGCTCCAGTGACGGTCTTGGCTCGTTTGCTGTCGCCCACTTCGAGCTCATCCTGGGACCTCTGCCTTTTAGGCACAAGGACCCTATCCGAGCTGTCGCGGCCGACAATCTCCCTCGCCCAAGCCACAGATTGCTTCTGTTCTACTGGAAGCTGCCCCTCAGGGGTTGCAGCCAGTTTATCCAGAATTTTATGCGCCGACCGTTTCTCCCTGTATCGTCGCTTTGCAGGAGGGATCCTTCCCGATCCCCCGCTCTCTTGCCTGGCAATGGTATCGCTGACTCCTGGCTTTGGTGCCATGGTGCTACTTACCCCTGCCACTGATGAGGTAGCTCCACCTTTAAGGAAAGAGCCACCTTCTTCCTTCATTGTTTCCGGTTTTTCAAGGGTACCGGCTCCCTTATTTTTATTTTTCAAATCATTCATAGTATTCCCACGAGTGTCGGAGAAATACTGGTCCACCTGCGCAGAGATCCGTATACGCAGGTAAGGCTAAATACAACTGGAGGTAGCCAGGTATCCAGAGGGCTCCGTTAACGACTGGGCTTTGTTAAATGGGCCCCCAGCCTAGCTGATCATCAGCACGGGTCGCATAACACCTTAATCCAGCCCATTGGCTCACCAAGCATCACATCCCAGCACCCCTTTCACTCAACCATTCACCCATCCATATGGATATCCCAAACCAATAGGACCCATTCCATTCAAGGGTGTAACCCGTTTAAAGGGGCCCTCACTCACTACCTGGAGACCCCGGAAATGTGACGCTCAGTTTGCCTGTGGTTATTTGTTGATGGTTTTATGGCGCCATCAGTTCGCCATTCCATACCGGGTATCATAGGCACTCAGAATTTATTAAACTGAGGTTAACCACTCCCCAGTTTCCTGAGACTCTCCTCCCAGCAGGGCTGCGGTTGGGGGCGGCTTATTTAATTCACCGCTAACCTATCTATCGATAGGTCGTTCACTATCCACCACCTGTGACCCCCCCGATAGCTGCAGCATGCCCCGGGCCATATTCCATAACATCGTTCAAAAATCAATTAAGAATCCCATTTTCATCGTACATGCTGAATTTCATCAAAATCGGATAAGAAATGGCCAAGTTCCTTCCCAGTTGGCCATATCCCATAACTTCGTTATGAATGATTTCACAAATTGTAAGTAAAATTTTTATATGAAGAACACTCACAAAGACGAATAAATTAACAAAATGCTATTAAGGGAATTAAATCTTATTAAAGATTTAGGGAATTTACGTTATTAACCAAAATTTTACAATATTGATAAATTCTTTGGAAAGCAATAATGTATTAAAATTGAAAAAAAAAAAAAAAGTTACCTGCATACTTACATACATACATCACAACATCTCAAATATGTACATTACGTTAAGTCCGCTATGTACGATTAAATCTCATTAACTTGGGGTTTTCCAATTAAATGATCAATAACTTTCATACATTTACGAACAATTAGAACGAATTATACAATTTTCTCGAAATGTTGGTTTCAGCAAGACAATTTCGGTTATAAAATAATTTGTTAAAATTATATCAAAAGTATTTTTTTATTACATTTTCAGTGTTAGGCACGCAATTACTAATATTTTATATATATGTAGTTTCACTGCCTACTTTAAGGCTAAAATTAATGCTTAAGAAACTAACCCAAAATGCAGTCGGAATCGCTATCCAGGAGCGAATTAAGGTCGTATATCGGGGTACCATTGTAATTTGAATACTGTTATATAGTACGTCTTAACAAGACACTGATAGTCTCTATTTTTTAATTATCGTGTATTTATTGACGATTTTACTGATATAGATGTCGCGTAGGTTTAGTGCTATACTGCTATGTATAAATCAAATTTGACGTTTAGTGGATTATAATGTTTTAGTATGAAATGGCTGGTAAGTACAAATATGTTTATTAAAATTAAATTAATATTCATTTGAAATCGTTTGTATATCATTTAAATGTTTATTTCACATACTAAATCAAACATCAAAGTAATTGTATAGCACTAATGTTAGTTCATCATAGATGGCAACCCTTTCGCGGAAATACATCAATACGAAAAAATTTTATATAGGCATGCTCATTTTTTTAATCTCTATTTATCGCTAACTTTACGAGAAAAAGAGCAAGCACATTTTTTTTTTTTTTTTTCAAAATAATCCCGTTATATTTTTGTGTTTGATTTTGTTTACAAAACTACATAATATGTTAAGACGTTTAGGGTTAATAGTGATAAACTAATAATGAAATTTTTCTTTCATTTTTTATGTTTTCTTTTTTGTGAAGAGAATGAAAACAAAAAGAAATTGAAAAATAACTTCTGCGCATGCACGTATTAAGTTTTTATGATAAAAAAAAAAATTAACCGAATTTTACGTCGTATGAAAATATGGTCGTGTAACGAAGCGTCGTATACCGAACAAAATTTCTTCAGCTAAAAAAGGTCGTATACCGAGTTTGTCATGTACCGGGGTGGTCGTATAGCGGGGTACCACTGTATTTGGTAAATAGGCATTGGGCCCGATTCTGACAAATTGTAATTTTATGTTATAAATAAATTTTAAAATGGAAAATAAAATTTTTATTTTTCGTATTCCGATTGCATCATTTTATAGCGTATTTTATAATAAAATGTTCTGGTACAATTTTAAATTTCGAAATAGAAAAGTGTTTATAGGGTATAAGAAATCTATTACTTTCGTGGCTTGTACATGACAATTTGACAACCAAAACATTAGAAGATGGCTGCAGCTGTGAAAGGTAAGTTTATATTTCCAAATGAGTATTCCATATATGTTCGAACATTTTTTAATTGCACCATAAGCCAGTGTTTAAATTTAAATTTCGTTCCTTTATTTATTCTCTTTTTGCGAAAGAAGAGAAAAAATATTTTGTTTTGTTTCTTTCCTCCGGAACGAAATCCAACAAAATAAAATATCTCTCCTCTCTTATCTTTTGTGTTTTATATGAGGAGAGATATTTTACTTTTGTCAATTTCGTTCCCGGGGAAAGAAACAAACAAAAATATGTTTTGTTTTCTTTCACAAAGAGAGAAAAAAAAGATAAAAGAAGGGAACGAAAAAATGAATTTAAACACTGAACGTATGATTAAATTCTTCTCGAACCTCCATTGTGTGTAGTAGTGTTTTTACAAAGGCGTTCCAAATAATTTTTTTGATATTTTCGATTAAATTTAACCAATTTACATTGTGTTTCTTTATTAATTTCGGTTTTTTATTAATTTTTTTTTTAATTATCTGGTGAGTTTTTTCACAAATTTATTCGTGTTTTTCAATTAAAATTGCACATCAATTAAATAATATTAGCAAGGTGCAAAATGCGTCGCACTTTGTCTCTAATTTTTCTGATCTTTCTTTGGATGTTTCTGATGAGGCATTCATAGTTAAAAAAAAGTAAAATCGTTTTTTTTTTGTCTCTATCTCTGCGATCTTTTTCTGGGGCTCTAGGCACTCCCAACTCTTTCGCAGTTCCCTTTTAACGTCCTACCTTACGCCGTTCCCAACCAACTCGAGGACGTACGGCTATAGACCCGCTTTTGTTTAAACCACCTGCACATTGCATTGCTTCATGCCAGCCTATAGTACTGACATGAAAGGTGGGTCGGCCCATGGATCTCGCACTCTCAACAGGGGGGCATAGATGTGTTCAACGTCATCACCGATCGTAATCAGATGATGAAAAATCCCTTTTGCATCCCGCCCCTATAGGGATTCGAACCCGGTACCTCCCGATCCAATCGCCATAGCTTTAACCACTGCGCCGTTTGGTCGGTAAAATCGTTTTTGGTAATGATATTCTAATTAATAGTAATTTCGAGATGGGTAATGACAATTTAAAACATAAATCTAAAAACAACACAGTTAATTCAAAAAACATTCCAGTGTCTTCTACTGCGTCTGATATAAATATCAAAATGGATTCTTCAAATTCCAATCAAATCAATTTATATAATAAATCAGATTTAGGCCCTTTCACAGTTTTTGTCAAATTAAATATTGTTAACCTAGGTAAAGAAATTAAATTAAATAATTTCAAAAACATTAAAAGCATCTCAGGCGTAAGCAAAAACATTGCAAAAATTGTATTTGAAAATTATTTAGATGCGAATACCTGTGCTAATTCTGAGGCATTTAAGGCTTTTGATAATTATGTTACCTTCATCCCAAAAAATTTTACTACCTCCGTTGGAGTAGTTAGAAATATTCCGGTTAATTTATCCGATACTGAAATTAAAAATAACTTATATTCTAACATAAAAATCCTAAACATCGAAAGAATGAAAGAATGGGATAGCACTACAAATTCAGCTAAAAATTTAGAATTAATAAAAATCACATTTGACTCCGGTGCAATTCCTTACAATGTTAAATTGTATGATGGTGGTTTGGCGTCTATTGGAAGGGGCTCCGTAACCTTCCAGTAGGCGCAAGTGTACGTACTGCCTCCTCGTGGCAACCACCGGTAACTGTAACCATTAGGCTGAATATAGACTTTTGTGACAGGCTAAAGTACGGCGCTAAAGGAGAAAACCTTGACAAAAAATCCCTAATCTAAGGTGGAACTGCATATGTCGATGGATGAATGGCTGATAGGTTAATCAGTCTATATATGCGGACTCTGGATACCAGGCACCCTCCAGTTTTATTTAGCCTTCCCGTAGTAAACCTGGGTGACCTACAGGCGACTTTTTTTTTTTTATTCCCGGCAACTCGCAAGAGTAATATCAAAACGGTAGACGAGGTACGGGAAGGAATACATGGGAGTGGGTCTGCCCTCTCGAAGTCCTTGAGTCCCAATGCTACCGTTCTTCTAGCAGAAGTAAATGTTATTACATCTAGGAGGGAGAGCAATGAGCCCAGATAGTATGTATCACGTACCGTTAGGCAGTATTATCAGGTTCATTAAGAGCCTGAATATTGACTGGACGGATAATTAAGTAGGGCTTATGCACAAAAGATCTTTTAGGTCGCAGTGCGGGGTGGCTTGAGCCCCCACATGGCCCTCAAGTAATAATAATAATAATACATTGTATGATAATATTTTATTGAAGTTAAATTATTTCATAACAAACCCCTTTTTTTTGCAAAAAATGCCATAATTATGGTCACTCAATTAAATTTTGTAAGTCTGAAATGACAAGATGTAATCTTCGAGGGTAAACACACCTGTGATAATATTAATGCTTGTAAATTCTGTGGAATAGGACATGTCTCAAATTATTATCGATGTAATGAAAGATATCGTCAAAAGCAGATAAGAGATCATATGATTCTAAACAAATCAAGCTTTAGTGAAGCTAAAATGAATCATTTTGGGAATAGAAATGTTCCCAAACAATCAGATTTTAATAATTCTTTAACTAATACGCAAGCCTGGAAAGGAAATGATTTATTTAATACTGATAATAGAAAATTAAACATTTTAACAAAAATGGTTAATGAATTGAAAAGTCAAGTAAAAGAAAGGGATTCTTTCTTCAAAGATATCGCTGCCTTTTTCAATAACCATGATAATTATAGTATTAATCCGGCTGTTATTGATGATTTAAATATCAAATTAGCAAATTTCATTAAAAATGAAATTACTTTCAGTAAAATAATCTTAAATTTATTCTTTTTTACTTTCCATCATGAGTTCGTTAAAATTGTTACAGATTAACATCAGAAGTATTAACAGCAATAAAGATTTATTACTGCATTACATCCAATCTAATAATATTGATATTGTTATACTGTCTGAAACTTGGATTAATCCTGGTTCTACTATTAATTTTAATAATTTTCATTTTGTCTCTAGAGACAGACAAGATGGTTTTGGAGGGGTTGGCTTTTTGATCAATAAAAAATTCTCTTGGAGATTGATAGATCCCAATTTTCACTACTCTCGATTGGAAGTTATTGGGGTTAATATAAAATTCAGGAATATAGATTTAAACTTGATTTCTTTTTATAATAATTCAGTTGTCAGATCCCAAGAAATAATTAATGAGTTCGAATACATGATTACGCCTAATTCAATTAATTGCATAACAGCAGGTGAACTCAATGTCCATAATAGCCTTTGGGACTCCTCCATGTCATCAACGTACAATAAAATTGGAGATAAAATTGCTGATATTATTATACCACCAACAATATTTTCTTATTAATTGTATAATAATAATTATTGACCCCACAAATTTGGGTAGCGATCATTTTCTAATTAATATCGTATACAAACTAAATTTTTCTCAAAAAAGACAAATTACTAACTGGAATAATGTAATAACAAATTTCAATTTATCAAATTTAAACGAACATCTAAACATTGAAGAATATTTGGATAATTTAATTGATACATATTAACACCTCCACTATAACATATAAAAACAGCTTCAAACCTAAACCTTGGTGGAATAATACTATGTATTCAGAAAGGGTAATTAATAATACTAACAAACATTACGAGAATCAAATTTTAGATACAGCTGGTTTTAATTCTTACAAAAAATTTGTCCTACACTGGTTCCCGGGGCATTGCGGCTTGATAGGAAATGTCATAGCTGATGGACTAGTCAAAAAAGCAATTATTTCTCTAACTCATTATCTCGAAAATGATCCCACATACACGGATATTTATAACATCATCCTTAAAAATATAACAGATAAGTGGAAGTTGGATTATATTTCTATGTGTAATTCATCTGACCATTTTTACAAACAAATTTGTCCCTCTCCAAGACCATCTTTTCTTTTTAGACATAACATTTTTACTTCGAATCAAACTAGATTAATCTACAAACTAATTTCTGACCATGCAGTAAATAAAAAATTTAAATATCTTATGGGATTAGATTCCTCACCTAACTGCGATATTTGTAACTCAGTAGAAGATAATAGTCACATCATCAATGACTGTATTAAATATAATAGAGAAAAAAACAGATTTCCTCTTCTTTATAGAAAATCGTTATTAAACATTTCTAAAGATCAAAAAATGGATGAATTTAAGATCTTGTGCAATTTTGTTGAAGAGATACAATATTTTTTGTGAAACTTCTTACTATTTTATTGTATATTTTGAATTTTCTTTTACACACAATGTTGGACTTTAAGAATTGCTTTATTTTTATTAACTTTCTCTTTATTGTCATTTATTTCATTAATTAATTATATTATAAATGTTTATAATCATTTTATTGAATTCATTTTTTATTTTCTTAATAATTTAATTCTTATTTTTAATTTTTTAATTCTTTTATAAATCTTTTTATAATGCTGGTCCGACACAATGCTGGACCACACAATGCTGGAAAAAGGTAATTAATAATTTTTACTCATTGTGTTGTCGTCAACAAAATTGTTACGTGTTTTTTAATTAATTTACATATTTGTTTTTTTTTTTAGATTTTTGAGATTTGGCGAAATGCCGTACGGCACAAAAGTCGAAAAATGTATACACATCCAAATGGTACTGGTTGGGGTCTGGAATGAAAAGAAAAATTAGTTAGAATTAAAAAGACGGGCATTAAACATGTGGGGGTAAAATAGTTGTGGCTGGTATAGGTGATGTGGAAGCGCGATTTAGGGATGTAGCTCCGGATACCCCACCAATAAATTTAGTACCAAATTCTGTACCAGCTGAATTACGAGATGTACCGCAGGTAGCCCCACGTCCAAGGGGGAAACACAAAAACGGTAATTTTATTTTTTTAGGTTAAAGTTAAACGATTATCATGTTGTATTGTTAATTTATTTTTAAATGATGAATTATTGCTAAATCGGCTAAGTGAAATCGAGTCGAAGCAAGCGGAGGGATACTCCGAAATAGGGGAAGGACTACATAGCATTGCTGATGCAATAGATCTCAAGTAGTTAAGATAGGTGATGTTTATAGTGAATGTAAAATTATCAATGATGGTGTTCCTCCAAGTTCCGTGTTAGGCCCCAAGCTTTTTTTGATCTACCTAAACTCTATATTTTATAATTTTTCTTCAAGGTTGATAGCTTTTGCCGATGATGTAGTGTTTATGTACAATGAGCAGTTACAAAGTAATAACATTCATTCTATGAACTCTGATCTAAGATGTCTGAGAAAATGGTGTATTGCTCATTCTAGTATGTTTCTTAGCATGAAAACTAAAGGTATGTTTTTTAAACTTAATAATGATGTGGGTATGGACCCAGACGTCACTTACCTTGATTTAAGTTGTGATCACATAACCTGTTGTGCTGATTGTTTTAAAATTGAATTCGTTTCAAAGTTTAAGTACCTGGGACTGTTTGTGGATACTTCCATGCGTTGGTTACCACATATCGAAACTCTACGTAATTTCATGTGTTCTCTGATACGAAAATTTTATTGGAGCGGATCGAGCGAAGCTCTCATGGAGCGACTCGAATGGCGAATGTAACAGATCGCAGATCTAAGCGAATTTTCGGCCAATTTTCAATTTTTTTTCGTTCAAATGTCCAACAGATTTAAATTCAGGTCGTGACGAAACCAGAATTAAAACTTTATGAAAAATAAAAAAATTATCAAAGAAAAACAAATTGTCTATGGGAAAATACATTAGGCAAAAATTCGCGCGCTTTTTTGCAATTAAATATTCTAAAGAGAATTTTTAAACTATATTAAATCAATTAATTTAATTCATAATAAGTTTCAGTATTTAGGCCATTATATACATACATATTTATTATTAAAGAGGAAAAATATACTGTAGAATAGTTGATTCAATATTTTTTACTAAAATCGATATAAAACAAGGCTTGCTTTAGTGAGTTTTCAAATTTTCATGCTAAATCATGAGAAAACAAACCAGTCATAACTAGAACCGATCCGGAGATAAATCCGATATAATTACACTACAGCTACATTTTATCTGATTTTGATTCTGTTTTTTTCATAGCTTCCAGCAATAACCGAACGTTTTTATACATAAATTAATAGCAATATAACTGCTGTAAATATTTCTTAGGTCTCACTACCATACAAGACCTTTTCTCATACGATTTAACATGCCAGCTGCTCCACCTATTCGAAGATCTCGATTTGGACGACGAACTGCACATGCTAATCACCAGAGATTACAAGCAACCCAGAGAACTAACCAAGAGACCGAAGAAGAACGTTATCGCATAGCTCATGCCGTTCAGAATGTCCGAAATTCGACTCGTGAAACTGGCTTTCTAGAATCATTCGAGAGAGACTTGTCTGGCTACAGCTACAAAGCATGTCCCGCACTTGCAATGGTTTGAAGCTGACAACTACAAGCAATCTGCATTGTACAGCATGTACGAAGAAGCCAACAAAGTTCAGTGCAGACAACAATATGCATCCTGGAATACAACAACCAGATGCTTTGCAAGATCTGACTCCGATTGAACAAATGCAGATCAGCAGAGTCCAGCCTATTCTCAGAGTGTACTAAGTTCGTGCATGCCGCGGCGAGGTACAGCTGCGTTACTCAGGCAACATCTTGAATATCGAACAAGATCTTCAACCAGTGGCAACTACGCTTCCATTAATGCCAAAGGAATTAAACGTTATTTTGGTCAGGAGAGCAGGAATGGCAGGTTATACTGACTTCCGTGTGAGACGAGCAAAGGTTTCAGCAGCTCTGTCTTGGCTTATCAGGCACAATCCATTCTATTCCGATCTGACTATATTTTACGAAGCAATGTCAGTGTTACCACCCGATGGTGACATTGTCGAACAGCTGCGCTTTCTAGAAGAAGAAGTCATTTCTAATGAAGAATTAGAGGTTGACAACATTGCAACTAATGGTTTGCCTATTTTACAAGACCCAAATCAAAGAGCAGTGATTTCAGAAATCTTACAATGGCCTCAAGCTGATTCAAATCCAATCAACAAGTTCAGGCATGCCGGGTACATTGTCAAGGCTTTCCCTCATCTCTTTCCATATGGAAAAGCTGACTTCCATGACTACTTTTGCACATCTAAAGTTACATTCAGAGAATGGACACTCTATATGCTTCGTTTTAAAGACAAGCGGTTTGCACAAGATCCACGTTTTCGCTATTTCTGCTTGAATACAATCCAACGTCATGATGCTTTGCAACGAGGTACGAATTACGCTAACATAAGTAATTTCAATGGAACAGTTGAAGATCTTTTGTATGACGTGAATCGCAATCCAGCTGTCATGAAAAGGCTGCTGCACATCGGTTCAAAGATAGCAGCTACAGGTCCATATTGGTATTCGCGGCGAATAGAGCTTAAAGCAATGGTTTTGTAGCTAGGTGTCCCCACCTTCTTCTTAACTTTGAGCTCGGCAGATTTATGGTGGCCATGTTTAACAAAGCACTTTGAATATGATCCATCAAACAAAACAGAGTCTGTCATGTCAAGAGAAATGCAGAAACTGTTATCCTCTAACCCGTTGATTGCTGACGAGTATTTTGCAAAACGAGTGGAAATGTTTGTGAACCTCCTTCGCAAGAAGTACCAAATCAACGATTATTGGTACCGTTTTGAGTACCAGCATCGTGGTAGCCCTCATGTTCATGGTGTTTTTTGGATCGAAGGGGCGCCTGATGCAAGGAAATTTCCTACAATGACAATAGAACAAGATGAGTGCTTGGAATCCTATTCCGACGGCAGACAAAGCTCTCATCCATCCATCAAGGCTTACCACTGACAGTATTGATGTTGAAAATGAACTGCAGTTGTCGCAATTATTGAATAGAGTTCAGCGGCACACTGTATGCTCAAAAGCTTACTGTTTGCGAGGCCAAGCACAGAATCAAAAATGCAGAATTGGTTTCCCGAATCAATGTTTGGCAGAATCAACTTTAGCTGCAGATGACAAAGGTAACTTCGTTTTCATTCCAAGAAGAAATGATTGTTTGCTGAACCCATACAACAAATTCGTTTCTCAAGCCTGGCGAGCAAACACTGATTTCCAAATCATTGCCTCGGAGCATGCAATTGTAGCTTACATCACTAAATATGCCTCCAAGAGCGAACCAAGTTCTGAAAACTTTAAAGACATCTTCAAGCGCATTGATGAGCAAATGAGTAATAACGATCCGGCATCGAAAGCAATCACTAAACTGTTGATGAAAATGATATCACAAAGAGATGTTTCAGCTTGTGAAGTGATGCACATTTTGCTTGGAGAAGGTTAGTATCATTCTTCAAGATCGTTTGTCAAACTATTCATATCGACGCAAGAATACGTGCCAACTTCTAACCGAAATTAAGATGAAGAGCACAGAACTCACAACAAATTGATCAATGCTTACGCCTCACGTCACGAATCTTTAGAAAACTTTTCTTTGCGTGAATTTACACGCAAGTTTTCAGCAACAGGAAGTCGTAATCGTTCCGAAAGAATCGTACAGCTAATTCCCAGAGTGGTCTTCGGCACTGGAGAGGAAACAGATGAAATTTATTGCAAACAGAAATTGGTTTTCAATCTGCCATGGAGAGACATGAATCAACTAGAGACACAGTCTTCGTGCCGCTTCTGTTAATATCACTACTTGGGAATTGCCTCAAATAGTAGCTGACGAAGACCCTGAAGAAGAATCTCAAGGAGCAGTCAGAGACCCACATGAATGGATGGCTCTTGCAGAAGCAATGCCGGGAATTGCCCCAGAGATGGTTGATCTAGGATTTCGTGAGATCGATCGCGCAATGAATTGGAACAGGGGTATATAAAGATATCCTGAAGCAGCGAGAGATTTAAATTTCATCAAAGCATATCTAAAGAAGCTTTCGTCCGCAATAATGAGCCGAATTCCATGCTGGTCCAGCTCAATTTTGAGCAATCTAGGGTAATTAGTTTTGTGAATTCTGCCTTGAATTTTCTCACTGCTAGCAATCGTAATTGGTGCGGCAGGTACAGGGAAATCATGCATTATCAACGAAATTATTCGTTTGATCGGAAATGAAAAAGTGTTGCTTATGGCTCCTACCGGTGTCGCAGCAAATAACATCAACGGACAAACAATTCATAGTGCATTACGGTTGTCTAACTATCAACAGAGGGACATGTCAGCCGAGAAACTTCAGCAATTTCAGGAAGAGATGGCAGCTATCGATATTGTGATCATTGACGAATTCTCGATGATTGGCTTGAAGCTTCTAGGTCAAATTGACCACCGTCTACGGCAGGCAAGACCACTCAATGAGATCATGGGAGGATATATTGTTGTTTTCTTCGGTGATTTCAATCAACTACAACCTGTCGATGACGTCCCACTGTATGGTACTCCAAAGAGCTCAAATACAGTAGCAGTACAAGGCCAAATTGTTTACCGACACATCAATAAAGTGTCACAACCACCGCGAAGATAGCCGTTTCAGTGGTGATTTTCCAATCTGCATTATGGTGGAATTCGCATCATATTCAGGTCCAAAGCTTCAGAACAGCAATATATTGCCAATTCCACCAGTGACTGTTTCATTTAACAAGGGCTCGAACACATTCACCAGAAAACAATTCCCTATACAGCTTGCATATGCAATCAGCATTCACCGGTCACAAGGCTTAACATTAGATCCAGCAGTTGTAAATATTGGAGACACTGAGTTCGCACTGGGAATGTCATATGTTGCGTTTTCCAGAGTTCGGAACATTAATGGTTTATTCTTCGAGCCTGGGTTTCCATTCGAACGCATCAAAAACTCAACGAAAAGAAGAAATTGGCTGAGAAACGGATAGAGCTGAATCGTTTAAAACAGCTTTCTGAACGGCAATCAATTTAAATCATAATTAGAAATTCACTTTAAAATTTATTTTCGTCAATTTTCCCGAATAAAATAGCTTTTACAATAACTTTAATTGTAGTATTTTTTTTGTAGTAACTGCGTTACATAAATACTGATCGCATAACTCCGCTCCAATCTATGGTGGTAGCTTAGCCTGTGGCTCGCTCAGCACCGACCTAGTCTACAATTCCACCGTATGAATGTGCAGTGAAATTTGCTTATTCGTTTTTAGAATATAACCTTCAAATGAGTAGTAGTGAATTATGATTTTTTGTTAATTTGCTAGTAGTACGAGTGTTCTAAAATTGTTTTCGGTTAGTTTAGTTCGTTGCGTGTACCAATAAATATTACTTTCGAGTTCCGCTGTGGCCCATCAGAAAATTTATCAGTAAGCTCTTAATGTATTTTAATAGCTTGTAATATTTCTAACAAAATTTTATAATAAAAATTGTGTGGATCGTTGATCGCTTTATAGAAAACCATTTTCGATCAGACAATCGTCTAATTTCGTAATATCTTAATGCACAGTGAGGGCGTCACCAAAAATCCCTGAATTCTTGGTTTGCCTCCAAGTCTCCCTCGCCTACTAATTCACCCCCCCCTCCCTTCCCCCTTAAGTGTAACTTAATTTTTATTGCACTAAGTTACTTTGCGTTTATTTTTCAATTGGTTCACTGTTTAAAGAAGATCGTTTTTTTGCTCGTGTACTGAATGCTGATTGCTATGCTTCATTTGATTCAAATGATGATGGTTTGCTTGATCTCAAAGTATCACTTAAATAGTTGCTAAGCTCCAATACTAACACTATTTGGCTATTTATTTACTGTTGGATCGATGTATTCCCCTGCAGGATTATTATCTCGCTAGTAAACGATGACCGTTTCATTTAACTTGCCCGGTGAGTTGTCAGATCTATCTATGTATTTCAATGAACCGTTTAGGTTATTGTAACTGCTTTCATCATCAATTGTCATTTCAGATGTTGACCTACATTTTACGCAGTATCAGTATTCTATCAATATTGCAGCTCATGCTTTATTGGATGTTGAGCCTTGACTTGTTGGTCAACGGAGTTTTGTTACTCTTCCCTTCCACGGGTTGTTTCGGAAATCAGGGGAAAACTACAATGTTAGATTGGCTGATATTTAATATTTAAAAATAAAATGTACAATTGAAAACAAAAAAATACTCAATTGAAAAAAAAACATATTATATTTTATATTTATAATGGTAATTAAAATAATTATTTTAGGTTTAGCGTCATTGTGCTTCTATAACGAATTTAATCAATGATGCTGAGTGTCACTTAATTGTGACCTATCAGAAAATTTCTTGTTAGCTGCCACGCTCATTTTATCATTCAGTTCAATACTCTCGTCGATCCAAAGGAGCGGCATTAGTACAGGTTTAAAGCTGCTACTTTTAGTTATTCTAAAAATTGGCCGCAAAAATGCATTCAGTTGAATTCGTGTGAATCCTTGTAACAATATTCTTGTGTATGGTTCGATTATCATCATCGAATCATGTTTTGCGTTATCTGGCTCTAGTCCATTAATATTTGTAGTATAAGTTTCATCGGCATCTAACATATGTGGTTTGGTCATAATGAATGGAAGATCTAAATGAAATAACAAAGAACAGTTAACTGATTTGCCATGCTTGTTAACATGATCAGTTACACATACTCAAGCAGTTGAATAAATCCAATGCACCACTGAAAAGACAACCGTTCTCTTGTGTTTGATCAATACCCTGTGTTCTGTTAACGCAGAAGCATTGATTACCAAATTGTGGGCCAATATCTTCTACAAAATCTTTACCAATACGATATAATACACCTGAAATCCCTTGGTATTTTGCCTCACCAACGTAGTAAGAGGTTATAGCACGGCATATGTCTGTTTGAAATGATGTCAATGGGTCATATTTGTTTGGAAATGGTGGGAAACGATTACCGAACGATCCAAATAGTTCGTTACATGTTGAAGTTATGATCCCCTCGCCATTTTCATGATTATCATTCAACCAAACATGTAGTTTATCATCACCGTTAAATTTTTCAATTATATTCGTTAACGATGAATCTGATATACCGGTGTTCACCACATAATGACCTTCAGGCTTAGTTTCCCTCTGAAAACAGAAATATTTTCGGTTAATTATTAATAGATAGGCACTCAATATCTGACATTGTGAAAATGTGCAGATACCCTTTTCTACAGTTAGCGATTCATATACATACGTGTCTGTAAAATGCAAACGACAAACGATCTTCGGTTTTTTCAATATAATCAACTTCAAGTGCGAAACTAAGTATCGTTTGGCACAATTGTATCGCCGCACCAGTTGGATTTACACAAAATTCAATACCACTGAAGAGAGCTTCTCGTGGTGTTGTTTTTAAGAAGAAGTTCGTCGTATTATTAAATACTCTAGATAAAAGACCATTGGCCGCCATTAGATTATGTTTCATAGTATCATCCATCTCAATTGTTTGTAAAATCGACTGCGGGCATGAAATTAATTCGATATTTTTATAAAATTAAATATTTACAATTGTATAGACTTAGACTTACATTCATCACCGGATTCATAATATAAATTTCATCTGTATCCTTTAAATCACCCGAGGCTTCCTGATCGAATTCATACTTCCGATAGACATCGAAAGATACCGTTAGATTATCATCCGAGAATTGAATATTATTCTTCCATTTCGATTGGCGATAGACGTATGGACCCTTTTCTTTTACAACCGGATATTCTAAACCAGTGTGCACATTATCCGGATTTTGAATTTCAAAGAAGTAGGCTTTGAAATGAAGAGTTTGTGGTAATTCCGTCCAAAGTTCTTCTGCACCATTGACCAGTGGCGTTGCCTTAAAAGCATAGTACATATTGAATTAGAAGAATTTAAGGTTTTGGAAAATGTTGGAAATTGTACCATAAAAAATTATTTCGTTATTTAAACACTATATAAACCGTTACTTTTTTGTTTCATGAATCGTAATAATTAACAACATCAGTAAATATAGCGCAGGCATAGAGATATCACAGTCTTACAAAAAAATATATTCGACCAAGTGAGAAGTTCACTTGAAAAAGTCATCGACCGCAAAGGGTTAAATATTGCGTTCAGGGTAAATTTTGAATTGACAATTAATGAAATTTGTAATAACTGATGATTTTGATTTTTTAATGTTGAGCAATTTAAAATGTTTAATGTAATTGATAAAATTTTACAGAAAATATTGAATCTAGAATAAGTCAATTGAACATACACGGTTAGGAACATAATATTAAAATAACACAAAAACAACTTAATTACTAAAATAACTGTTTTTTAATGATCGCCTGATCTCCAATTTCGTCATATTAAAGTCACAACAACTACTTAATTCGTTATAACATTGCATTCAAAGGTTCATCATTTCCATAATTGGTTCTGTGAGAATCTATTTTCAAGAGTGTGCGAGTTCGAAGATTTCTAGTTGGAACATACAACTTCAAGTTCAATAACAAGTACGAACTTGAAATGTGCCCATTAAGTAAATTGGAAATAAAATTAGCTCCAGCGTGCTGACGACGAATTTCAAGAGAAACAATTTTCAAGGATTTACATCTTTCAACATATGGAGGTAGATTTCTAATATTTTCCCACAACAGTAATCGGTTGTCAAACCCACCTATTTTCCTTGCATAAAAAATTAGAAAAGATTTTTGCACTGACTCAATTCTAATTATGTGATCCCTATACCGAGGAGACCATATGCATGATGCATATTCGAACTGAGAGCGAACAAAAGATTTATACAGGCAAACAAAAACTCTAGGATCATTAAATTCTTTCATGGTACGTTTTAGGAAGCCTAACATAGCGTTGGCTTTAGCATAGACCAAGTCGAAATGACGATTAAATGATAAGGTAGTAATGTAACTCCAAGATACTTCATTTCATTAACTCGTGTCAAATTATTATTTGCAATATTATAGTCATAAATAAGATGCGATGTTGAACGTGTAAAATTCATCATTTTACACTTTGTTACATTTAAATACAACAAATTGTTCTGACACCAAACATTAACCGCATCTACATGCTTTTGTAACTTCTCTACAATCTACATCAGATTGATTTCGAATAGGGGAAAATATTTTTATGTTATCCGCTTATATGAGACAACGGGAAATTTGTTTACATTTCGTGATATTATTTAAAAATAATATGAAAATAAGTGGACCGAGATGTAAGCCCTGTGGTACCCCAGAATGTGCATAAATTGGATCAGATAAGCTTATTAATTTGTACACGCTGTATCCGCCCAGTAAGGTATAACTCAAGCCATTTGATTAAATTATTAGTAATACCAAGTATTACACACATTTTTAAATTTTTTAAAAACACTTGTTAAGTATTTCGCAAAATTACAAAAGGTTTAAAAATCACTCGATCGTTTTCGGCTTGTTAGGCCATCATCAGGAGTATCTACTAAACTGTAAAAATAAAAATGTAGTTATATATATGTATATATAGTTGGAAAAAGCAAAATGTGAAACAAAAATATACAAATAAAAAATGTGGGAGTAGTAAACAATAAAAATGGTGAGAGCAATAAACATTAAAAATTAAAAGAGGGTGAGTTAAACACAGGTATATGATTATTGATTATTGATTGGTCAACGGCCAAATAACAAAATTCCAGATGTTGTTTTTTTTCCTTCTTTAATTTATTATAACCCGACGTATTAGTCATTTTATGGGATGGTATGAGTATGCGAATAAAATAGTGCGAGGTTCGTTAAGGCTATTTTGGTTAACAAATATAGCTTTTCGCATTTAACAAGTGTTTTAAAAAAATTTAAAAATGTGTGTATTAAGTGAGTTTCACCAAGTGCCTACGGCAGAAAGTGTAAAAAGTAATACCAAGTAATTTAAATTTTTGCTGAACGATAAATTGATGAATTGAGTAAAACCTCTTACGTAAGTCGGAATAAATAACATCAAGTTGACCATTGCCTTCAACCACTTCTGTTGCACGTTTCGTAAATTCTACTAAGTTTGATACAGAAGAACGTCCTCGGAAAAAACCATGTTGCTCATCTACAATAAGCGGCTTAAGACCGAGAAACATATAATCACAAACAACCGACTCAAAAAATTTAGGAATTGCCGAAAATAACGAAATACCTCCGTAGTTAGATATTTCACTTCGATTTCCTGATTTAGATAACTGTAAAATATGAGACGGTTTCCAGACAACCGGAAAACACCTTTCAAAAGTGAACTATTAAATAAAATGGGCAAAAAATGCCCGGGAATTAACGGGGACATGTCGGTTGGATCATCCGACATGGGAAATATAGGACGTGAGTTGAGACATGCCTCAACTTGAGTCACCAGCGTATGGAACTCATCAGTTACGTATGTCGACTGACCCATTATGCACTTTAAATGGAATTTGGCACTCTTGACGGCTGCCTCCCACAAGCCACCAGAATGCGGCGATCTGGGAGGAATTGTCTGCCATTCTATTCCTTTATTCGAACAAAACCTAAAAACCTCGTTTTGGTGCATTTCAGACATAAACAATTGATATAATTCCTTCAGTTCGGTTCGAGTACCAATGAAGTTTGTGGCATTATCCGAGTATAAATAAGCGCAGTTACCACGATGAGATATAAAACGACGGAGAGCGGCGAGAAAAGATTGTGTTCTAAGTAGTTTTTTGAAACTGGAAAATCTCTCAATTAAATTAAAATCTTGTTTTGTGCAGATTAATAATATTTCAGTTTTACGAAGTTCCAGCAACTCTGAAGATATGTGAGAATTTGGGGATAATGGCCAGTTGTCCGCAATTTCATATAAAAAATCTGGGCCATTCCACCTTAAACAACTGTTTATGATTTCTTGTGGCATAAGACCTCTAGACACTGGATCCGCATGGTTTAATTGAAATGGGACATAACGCCAGGCACTTGACACGGTCAATTCCTGAATTTGCGACACACGATTTGCCACGAATGTAGCAAATTTCGAAGGATGCGATTTTATACGAAGAAGTGTGATCTCCGAGATCCGAGTCAGACCACAAAAAAATTGAGTTAAATTGAATACCTAGAATTCCTAAACCTTTATGTGTTAGTTGAGCGACAAATAATGCTGCACAAAGATCCAGCCGTGGAATAGTCTGAATTTTCAGAAACGCCACTCTGGATTTAGCACATAATAGTCTAATAAATACTTTATTAAATTCATCAACTATTCGGATATAAACTACACACCCAAAACCTTTTCCAGAGGCGTCCCCAAATGCATGTAATTCAATTCTTTTATAAGCACAAGGAACTACACACCTAGGTACATGAAGTATCTGCAATCCGGACAGTTGCTCACCAAACTCGGTCCAAGAGTTGATCATATTTTGAGGAATTTTGTCATCCATGTGATATCTGATAAAACTTTACGTTTCGTACAGTCCTTATTAAACTTATGTTTCTCAAAAGAAATGTCGAAGGTATCATCATTGGTATTCCATTGCATGCCAAGAACTGATATCATATTTTCTGGGTTTTCCTTATTCGATACTAATTGACTACTATTCGATGCGAACTTTCGCAATTCAAAACCTCCTAATTCTAATAGTTTTATCAATTCAGTTTTCGATGCTAAAGCTTCTGAAACCGTTTCAGCTCCCGACAAAACGTCATCCACATAGAAATCTGGGCTCAATACTTTGGATGCCTTTGGACACGTCGAAGATTCATCAGCTGCCAACTGATTCAGAGTTCGAGTTGCAAGGAACGGGGCACTTGCGGTCCCATATGTAACCGTACATAATCGATAACATTTTATTGCTGTTGCCGGAGTATCACGCCACCAAATTTTATGAAGATCTTGCTGATTCTCATTTCTCATGCAACCGAACTTGTCGGTACATTTTTACAATGTCACCTGTAAATGCTATTAGATGTTTCCGAAATCGAAGGACAATACAAAATAGATCTTGTTGGACTTTTGGCCCCATGGAAGCATTGAAAACGACTCTAAGTTTAGTTGTCGTACTATTGTTTTTTATGACCGAATGATATGGTAAATAATATACATTATTATGTTGACTATCGGACTGGTCAATATTTAGAACTTCTTTCATGTGTCCGAGTTTGATATACTCGGCCATGAATTTTACATATTCCATGTGTGTTTCGGGATTTTTTATGAGTTTTTGTTCCAAATATTTAAATTGTTTTAACGACTTGAGATTTGATTCATCAAGCTGTGTTAAATTTTGCCTTACAGGTAATGCTACGCTGTACCTGCCAGTCGAATCACGGGTTACATTTTCAGCAGTAATATCCCAAGAGCATTGATAATTTCCCGAAATAATTTTATTATATTTTTCGAAACCACGTTGCTTGGTAACAGCCCGAAGCCGTAGGCTGAGGGCTGTTACCTAAAAGCAACGTGCTTGAGGAAAATATAATAAAATTATGAGGTATTTATCAATGCTCGAGGGGTATTCGACGAGAAAATTGTTTGCAATTTTATTTTATTCTAGTTGTAAGGCTGCTAGATTGTAAATTGTTCTATGAAAGTGTCATTTTGAAACAGTATTTATTGTAAAATAAAACTATAAATTCTTTTCATCTAGTAGACAGAGTATGTTTTTCTAAAATAGCAAGCCAATTAAATCGGTCAATTTCGAGTCACGTGTACAAACTTAACCAATCAAAATAACATTGCACTGATAACTTCCCTAGGGAAATTATCAGTGTAATGTTATTTTGATTGGTTTATTTCGTACACGTGACTCAAAATAGACAGATTTAACAGGCTTGCTATTTTAGCAAAAAAAATTCTTTGTAATATTCTTCACACTATTTTTCTTCCATTGAAAAGTTATTTTTAACTTCAAACTCTTCGATTTGCCAAAACTTTTCAATATTGGAATTCAATTCATTCAAGGAGCTCGTGTGAAAACATACATAACTCTCTTTTTGATTTATGTCATTAGTATTTGATTTTATTTCATCAATTTTTCCCGATACTATGTAACCAAAAACAGTTGATATAAATGGAGGTAACTCTTTAATTACTTCTACCTTTAAATTCAAAATGGCTTCGTGATATATTTCCGTGCCGATCAGAAGATCACTCTTATTTGGTCTAAAAAAATATGGATCTGCCATTTCAATCGAATCTGGAATAGAATTAACATCAAATTTTATTTGTTCTGAAGGAAGATATCTTGTAATTTTAGGTAAAATGAGAAATTGAAGGTTTCTTGAAAATTCTGACGCACGAGACTTTATATTCAGATCAACTGTGTGCCGTATTTGAATTTTATTCTGATTTATACCAGCTACAGGTATATGTACATTTGTTTTACGAATCTTTAACATTTGGCAGATGCGCTCAGTTATGAAATTGGACTGAGAACCACTATCAAGTAACGCTCTGCATTTTAGCTGATAACCCTCAGGAATTCTAATCCAGACAATAGCCGTCGCCAACAAGATTTGTCGTTTACAATTAGATTTTGCATCTAAGTTGCTAGTGTGTATTGAAATATTTTCACAATATAATTGTTTATTAGTGATTATGTTAGTGGATCTTACATTATTTTTAGCAGAAACGTGACCTACGACAGAATCTTGTACATTATTAGATTGTGGCTGTGTAAACTGGGTTGACAATTTTTACTATTCGAATATGAATTGTTCTTACCAAAATGTAACAAAATTGTGCTTCAATGCACATAAAGAACATGGATGACCCGTACATTCAGATACTCGATGTTTGTCTGATAAACAGTTTGTACATAAATGATGCCCTTTCACAAAATCGAACCGTTTCTTTAGTTTAATATTAGGATCTATGAATTTTGGACACATTTCTAGTGTATGTTTACCATTACAAAATATACAAACAATCTCATTTGAAACGAAGGATAGAGTCTGTTTTGGAGTATATTGTTTTTTGAATTTACCATCTGAATTTGACATAGCTTGATTAGATGAAATAGATGTTTGTTTAACTGATTCTAGAACCTGAACTCATTTTTTTTAAATATCAATAAATTCACTAAATTTTAGAATCGCGTTTTGATTAGTACCCTTTATTACTTGAGTTAACGATCCTACATCTAATTTTTCACTCAAATGATGAATAATAAAGAAATTCCATCCGTCAATCGGAATATTCATACTCTTTAGAACATTTACATGCTTAAGTATCGTATTGATAAATATTTTTAATGACTGTGCTGAACCATCAACCGGTTTTTTTATGTCGTATATGCTTTTCATGTGTAATTCATGAACACGGTTTTTTTTTTATTAAAATGGTCATAAATGGTTGTCCACGCAGTTTGATAATTTTTACTAGTTACCGGTAATGCCTCAATTAAATGAAAAACCTTTCCGCCTCGAACACAAGAAATCAAATAGTGAAATTTGGTGGTTTCATCGAGTTTTTGATTATTATGTATTAAATCATGGAATACGTCACGAAAATTCAACCAACTCAGTTCGGAACCATCAAATTTTGGAAGCAATATCTCTGGCAACTTGATAGATACAGTAGTACTAACACCAGAATCCCCGATAGAGTTTCCGACTTCTAAAGAAGTGGTTTTGAGTTCTATATCAGCTCTATGCTCTAACTTATATATTTGATTTAATATTTGAGATTCCAATTTACCATAATTGTCTTCAAAAATATCACGTTCTTTTTCATCATCATCCAAATCTAAATTTTCTATACTAGACTGAACTTCATCGAACTTTGTATATGTGAAACGCAATCTGTGAAGCATGGATTGCAATTCACCAATTGACAAATTCGAGCTTGAATCAAATATATTTCTTAAATATGTCACTCTACCTTTGTGACCAGTTCTACGATGTTTTAAATTTGCAATATCCATGTCTATTAAACTAAATAATCACGTGATCGGTTACAATTAATCATACAATAATTTACGAAAATGATATGAATTATCGAATCAATTAAAATATATACGCAAATATAATATTTTATGATACATAAAATTATTATAACAAAAATATAAACTAAATTAAATTATTAATAAATAATTGATGTTGAACAATGCGGCTAAATTTCCGATTGTTAGGTTATGTTTCCCTACCATGTGGAGTAATTTGATGATTCCAAATGATGTCGCCTTTTCAGCGATGTTTGTTTTTGATAATTATTACAATCTCCGATGATTGGTGCAATTAATTTCACTATAGATACGTAGTCCATAACTCCAATAATTCGCAAATTTCATATGTCGAATGCGCCGAAGAAGATTAAAATAATTTTTAATTTGTATGTATGCCGAAGATAATTTTCCGATATACTCGATTGAACTTTCGATGAAATATATTTTCGAGATGAATTTATTAAATACAGTTTTATACGATGAAAGTATGTTCTGCACGATGAGGCACAGACTTCATCGCACTCAAGTGTTTATTCACCACCACCACCAAAGCGAAATAAACGCCTCAATGTAGGATCAAAGAAGGATGAACTTTTACAGATAGCCTGTAACTATTTGGAGCAATCCAATACCCAAGTATAACAAGACGAAACTAAAAATTGAGCTATAGTTTTTTTATAAGTTTTTGAAGGAAATAATTTGAACTTAATCATAGTAGTATTCGGGTGTGTTGTTTATACAAAACAACACATATATATATATATATATATATATATATATATATATATATATATATATATATATATATATATATACCTAGTGTTTGCTGTTTAAACAATACATATTATAAATGCCGATTCATTTTCACTCTATTGTTTTTATTTTTCATACGTGTTCATAATTCATATCGTGTTTCTAGAATTTGTATAGTGTATTGAGTTTTTTATTTATTTGAGTTTAATTTTGTTTAACGGTAAAACATTATAATTTATTAATATATTTTGTGTCCAAGTATTGAATAAAATTTTAAAAATGTCGAAAAGGACAAATCAACGTCGAATAAAATCAACAGTTGCACGGAAATTACCCCATTATTATCATTCATTTGGAAATCCCCAACCGGGTACTCCTTTAACGTTAACAAATGAATTGTATTCTATTGTTGATTAAGTTTCTGTAACCAATTCGAATACAGTTACAAATAATTCGAATACGCTTTGTGTGGACAACGATATACCAAGAAATGACAACGTTCGATCACCTTCGCCTTCAGCAATTTCAGATTACAACAATAGGTTTGATCGTAATATTTACCAACTACAGCTTGACTTGCAGCGTATTGCCGTTGATACGACAATATGCGGATCAACTATGAACAAAATTTTAGTGGTTTTAAACCAATATTTTCCTTGGCTCCCAACGAATGTTCGGTTACTAAAAAATACTCCCCGTGTTAGTGATGTTGTTGATTTTGGTGCTGGTGTTTCTTATTTTTACTTAAGTATAGCAAGAGGGATAGAGTATTTTTTAACAAAATATAATGTAGTTAATTTCGATGTGATTGAAATTGACCTAGGTATTGATGGACTGCCTATTTCAAAAAGCTCGAACAGTCAACTTTGGCCGCTATTGATAAATATTGTTGGCTTTTCTGATATATTTGTAGTTGAATCTTGTCATGGAAGTAGCAAATATCTAGATTTTCGAAAATTTCTAAAAGACTTTTGTGAAGAAATGGAAATATTGGAAACTGTGGGTTTTGAATTTAACAAAAAAAACGTAAAAATAAAATTAAGATCACTGATTTGTGATGCTGATGCCAGGGCTAAAGTCCTGTCCATCAAATCACACTCTGGGTACTTCTCGTGTTCCAAGTGTACAATAAAGGGTGAAAAGATTAATAAGGGCCATATTGTTTTCCCTAGTACTCAAATAAAAAACGCTGCTGCTAGAACTGATGAGACTTTTAAAAATAGAGTTGATTTTCAGCACCATAAAAAAGATGAACCAATTCCGCTTCAAAATTTAAATTTCGGATGTGTATCCCAAGTAACTATAGATTATATGCACTGTGCATTATTAGGTGTCACCAAACAACTCTTAACTTCTATGATTAGAAAACGAAAATTTCCATTTTCATTACCGCAGGGCAAAATAAAATTAATTTCTGACGATTTACAGACGATAAAATTGCCATCTGAATTTAATAGGCAGCCAAGAAGTCTTGAGGAGTATGAACGTTGGAAAGCAACAGAACTTCGACACTTTCTTTTATACACTGGGCCAGTTGTTTTAAAGAATAGACTTTCCATAGAATATTATACACACTTTCTAAGGTTGTCGTGTAGTATTTCTATACTGTTAAATATCAAATACTGTCAAAGTAAGAACCATTTAGCAACAACACTACTTCAGGAATTTGTTATTGATCAAGAAGAACTTTATGGAGAGTCTAGTGCTACTTTCAACGTTCATAGTTTGTTGCACTTGCCAAATGAATGTATTAAATATTCTTCAACACTAAATGAGATAAGCGCTTTTAAGTTTGAAAATTATCTTTCATCAGTCAAACGTACAATAAAAACGGGATACTTACCATTAGAGCAATTTTATAATTGAATTGTAGAAACATATTTGCTAGAACCCACCAAAGAAAATAAAAAATTTCCAATATTAAAATCTCACCTCGGTAATAGATATTACAAAACTGTTCTTTTAACAAATTATAAATTATCAGTAGAGTTCCCCAACAATTATATTTTAATTGAAAACAACGTTTTCAAAATCGTGTCAATTTTTGAAAAAGAAAGCAGAATACAATTTAAAGGCTTTAAAATATTAAATTTAAGAGACTTTTTTGAAATTCCTTTAAAATCCTCTCTTTTAAATATATTCACCACTGCGGATTCCCCTTCTGAATTTCTTACCGCGGATGCTTTAACATTTAATATTTCTGACATAACATCAAAAATGATTAAAATTAAAACAGAAGATAACATTGCCTACTTTCCACTAATCCACACATCTATAGATACATAGACAATAGATAACCGACGAAATATCACAAGCAGTATGGATAATAAAATAGAAGTAAATTCTCAAGAATTTATTGAAAGTAAGTATATAAAAAAACATTAATTTTAAGTAATGTTTAGTAATATTGGTTATTTTAATTTTATTTTCAGCACAATATGATTCTCATTTTAACTATCATAACTTTTGCCAAGTTCGATCCGGTAAATAAATAACATTAGTTTAAGAATCCGTTTTACAATAATGTTTATTATACAGGTGTTCCATATACATCTACTCAGCGGCAGCCTTGTACAAACCATCATATGACCCACAACAGCTCAGAAGAATTTATCGAAGTTGGAAGTAAGTATATTCAAATTGAATTTATGAAATATGACCTCACTTAGGCCTAAATTAATTCGCAACTACAACTTAAGTGTCTCTTACAATTTAAGTGTATCAAACTGAAACGGAACAAGATGACACCAATTTCATATTAGAAGAAAACAAAACGACACAAACAGAACCAGCACAAGAAAATAATCTCTTAATGATGGACAAAAATAAATTGGAGAGTATAATGCAATCCATCGAAAATATCGAAAGGAGTCAAAAAGCTTTAATGCGGGAATTTGTCGATCTTAGGGACAACCGTCTTAATGTGAGGTATTTGGTAGAAATGGATAACCATAAATTTACTGTTCCATTTGATGAATTGGATACCTTTCTAAATTTTGATGCCAGTTTATTAGAAGACCGTGAGGCCGTAAAACAATTGGTATACAACGACAAGTTAAAATATTTAATTTAATTTTTATTTAACTATATCATCTTTTTATGGTATATTCTTTTCAGAAATGTTTGTTCATGAAACAAGACGGGCACGACTTAAAAAAGTTTGTTAGAACGAACCTTAAAAGTGTTTTTACAGGAAGTTTAACAAAAAAATTTACTTATTCTGGGAGACAAGGCAATCTTGCTGCTAAAAAATTTAACACCATAACAATTTTGAAAAGTAAATAATTATCATTCCTATCTAAAAAATTGCAAACATTATTTTACCAATATTTTTCACATTTCAGATTGTACGCTGGAGAAATTTCCAAATTCAACCGACAATCAATTCCATTCATTGGCTACAGGATATTTTTACTATATAAAGGACCGTCAAGCCAAATTGCGGAAAAAGTCTGAAATTAGTAATTAAGAATTTAGTATTAATTAAGGCTCTCGAATTAATGGCATGTTTTCTTTCAAATGAAATTTTTTTTTTTTTAATGTTTAATTAGTTTTAGTACTACCTTACCAAATTGAATTTAAGCTAATGAAATTATGTGATATAAGATTCCTAATATTGAATTTTGAATATAAATAATGTGATACGAAATAATAATTTGTATGTAATATAAAATTGCAATTGTGTCATATTTAATAATTTAAATAAATATAAAATTGTAATACTAAGGCTTTAAACAAATTTAAAATTAATAAAAATTATGGTTTAAAGTACATATATTAAAATTAAATTCTTTTCATTCCATAACACATATTTAAATCTCCCGCCAATTTTAAAAAAGTCTGTACGCACACATACGCAAAATAATCTCCGCCCATTCTATTATACTGACACATACAAATGTAATAAAATAAAAGTACACTGAGAGAAATATTATTCCAATATTAAGAATAGTACTTTCTCAAAAACACGAATTCTAAATTTTCTACAATTTAATAAATATACTGCGCAATATGAAATTAATTTTCATAAATTAACACTAAGTTGCTCAATACTACTAATTAGAAACTTTTTCAAAATATGATTTATCTTCTTCATTTTAGTTTTGTCTATAATTCACAATTTAACTCAACTTTACTATTGTTACAAGTAATTAGATATTGATTAAAGAAAATTATGCTTTAAATACTATTTGAAAATAATTTATGGATTTGTTTAATATTTATTCTTAATTATAGTAAAAAAAATAGAATCAATTAAAGAATTTGTGTATGCTTGAAATTTCATAAATCTGGTTTTTACAACTTGCTAAATTTATTCTTAATTCCAGTAACGTATAATCAAATGATGGAAAGTTTCTTCATTTGTCAGGTTTTATTTTGATACATTTATTCTCATATTTCTCAAACATAACATATTGTTAGTTTTGATATAAAACTAAAATTTCGGCAAGTTTACATTTGCTTGTTTTCTCGCAAATACAATTTTCTTAAGTAATAATTTTATTTACCTGCTAGAATGTGTATAAATTCCATTCTTTTCGATTTTATACCCTTAAGCTCGGTATGCTGCTCGCGCTAAGATAAATTTTCCATACAAATTTGACGTAAAATTTAGCTAGCGAAATAACAAAAAAATATTTAGCTCACGATTTCGCAGATGCGGTACGCAGCTGACTTGAAAATTTTGTAGTTATCTCATTCAAATACAGACTGCGCTAGTGGAAAGTCTACAAACGTTTTCGCAGCAATTTATCTGCCTAGCACAATAAAATTGAGATAAATTTTGACAGCGACCAAAAAATAAACATTTATTTTTTTAAATCGCAAAATGGAGTACAGTGAAGAAGATCTAGACAATAGCTGCGGAATCCATTTGAAAAAATCACTCAATACTTTATTTAACTTCTAATTTAAATTTTTATTAAAATACTTATATACATAGGACTACAAATACTTATTTGTAGGACAAATAAAACAAATGTCAACATTTATCTCTACATAATCTTTTTAGCTTGTGAATTTATCTGTAGTTTAGTGGAGACTTGTGGAGACCGCGTTAAAATTTATCTTAGCGCGAGCTGCATACTGAGCTTATATACCAAAATGAAAATACATTTCTAGTAATTAAAGAGGTATAATATACATATGAATATAAAGGGTGTTTTTATAGAGTTACACAAGTTTAAATCATAATAAAACAAAGAAATATATTTTTAATATCAATGAAACGGGCTTTATTGGATAGAAAATTTTATGACGTTAATGTTTAAATATGATTTCGGCCATGTGGCCGCCACGACTAGCGCGTACATAGCGCAATCTGGAACACCAATGTTCACAAACTTTTCGCAGCATTTGCGGCCGTATTTCGCCAATAACTCTTCGAATGTTGATTTCCAGGTGTTCAATTGTCTCTGGTTTATCGACGTAGACAAGTGACTTTACATTACCCCAAAGAAAATAATCCAATGGGGTTAAATCACACGATCTTGGTGGCCAATTAATTGGACCATAAAGCGAAATTATTCTTTTATCAAAAGTTTCTTTGAGTAAATCAATTGTAGCGCGCGCTGTGTGGCATGTGGCTCCATCCTGTTGGAACCACATGTCAGCAAGATTAATGCCAGCTAATCGAGGTACGAAAAAATGTCTAATCATGTCCCTATATACCGCTCACCATTGACAGTAACATTCTGACCATCATCGTTTTTGAAGACATATGGACTAATGATCCCGCCAGCCCATAAAGCGCACCAAACAGTCATTTTCGGTGGATGTAATGGTGTTTCGATAACAGCTTGTGGATTATCCTCACTCCAAATCCGACAATTCTGCTTATTTACGTACCTTTCAACCAAAAATGGGCTTCATCTGAGAACAAAATTTTGAATGGAAATTCAAAATCAATATCAATTTGTGCTTCAGCCCATTCGGCGAATTGGCGACGCATACGATGAAATGTCAAACCAAACTAAAAAAAATGCAACTATCAGCTGTTAAATGGGTTGTCAAATAAAGCAGTGTTGCCAACTCAAAGTTGTGAACCTATAAAAAAAATACCCTTTATTTATTGTAGAAGGGCGGAATGTTAAAATTTTCATTTTAGAGTACTTTTATGACTGCACCTAAAGATGGATCAGTCTTCACAAAAGAAGATCATACATCTGGTTAACACAACACCCTTTTCCAAAATGTATTTTATAGAAAATCCTTTAAAAATATATTGTTTGTAAGAAAATAAAACACCTCAAAAAATATGTATATCTTTTGTTGCAAATTTAGTTCATTTCGCAATAATTTAAAATGCAGGTAACTTCCTTTCTGAAAATGAATAATTTGTTGAAAAAACTTTAGGCAAACTTCGACAGCAACAATAAGCCGATTCTAGTTCTAATTTCTCGTTCACAGACTTTCATTCAACAATATATCAATATAATTTAAATTTGGTGATTTTCAAGTATAAGTAAAAGTACATACGATAAGGAAATTATGAATGTGTAATGGTAATTGGTAATTAAGAATGTGTAATTGCAAATATGTACGAATCGATTCGGTAATAAACGTTTATTTTCCCAAAATTGCAATTCTCAAATTGCGAATAATCGTATATTTTGAAGTAAAGTTTATCACAAATTAATAAATAATTCTTGATTCATATGTCTACTAATTTAAATACGAGAGTAAGTATGATGTTTTATCAATTATTGAGAATATTATCATTGATTTAAAATTATACTTAATCGAGTTAATTGAATTTATGTTCATAATTTGAGAATAGTATTCTTAAGCGAATATTAAACAAGTATAATTAGAGATTATACTTGAGTCGATTAGATGCAAAGTGCGATAACTACATTTTTTAAAATTTTTGCATGCGATATGTCGTTTGATTCGTATTTGCAAGGGCTACATTACTAAATAATAAAAAATTGCAAAACTAGTTATTTACCTTATGTTTTAGCGAAATAGGAGTTAATGCAAAACGCTTTATGCCCCTATTATGGTTCTCACCTCACCAAAAAACTTGATACAAATCAAGTCACATTTGCATAGTATTTCTCGGTGAGGTGAGAACCATAATAGTGATAATTATACCCCTAAAATATACTAAATTAATTACAAATTTTTTTTGCTATTCGGTCACCAATTCACCAATTATTATGATATTAAGTGTCAAAACTCGCTATTTACAATTTTAAAAGGGTTCTAGAACCCCAACTAGGTTGAGTACAATCATCAAGTTGCTTGAAAAAGACTAGTATGACATTGCCCGAGCTGTTCAACAAATAAAAATTGAGCTTCGTTGTAAGGTCTGGTCACCATAACTTTTTTCAATTTTACAAGAAATCATTTATAATGTAGTTATCGCACTTTGCATCTAATCGACTCACTTGGTCATTTCATTGTGAATTTGTAAATAGAAATATATATGACGAATCAATTGATTAATATACAATTATTTTCGAAAAATTCCCATTCTCAAATTGAGAATATTCGTATATTTTTTAAGTTTAGTTAATCACAAAATACATAAATAAAATTAATTAATATTTCTTGATTTATGTATACTAGTTTAAAAATGAGAATAAAAATAACGTTTAACAAAAACTGAGAATATTAGCATTCATTTGAAATTATACCTTCTCGAGTTTATTGAATTTATATTCTTACTTTGAGTATACTATTCTTCAGCGAAAATTAAACATTTATGGTTTCCTTATTTTCCTTTATACTATAGATATGTTATTTTTTCTATTCAGTTCTTGTTAAATTCTGGAGTAAGATGGACATAAAATCGTCATTAAAATATAAACCAAAGTTTTATGTGTTCTATCATAAAAAGTGTGGTGCTAAAATTTATAGTGAATTTGTTACTTTTTTAAATTATACGAGTACTTTTTGTTTAAAGAAAAATATTATAGTGGATATTTACTGTGGTGGCCATATTATTAAGGACACATCAATTCTGTTGGGGAAATGTTTGCTTTTGGCGACTTATGTATTTTAATAAATATTTTTATAGCCTAGCCATACGAAACTATTATTTGTTAAGGTGCATTCAAAATGCAAAGTTTTACTTTGTACTAAATAATATTTGTACTAAAAGTAGAAATACTTTTTTTTTAACTAAATTAGAAATATCTTAAAAAAAACATTTCTAGCTGAGCTACCTCAAAATATTGAGTGGATACACGTTCAGCATTATTGACTCTTCATTTCTTTCATTTGGAGTTTTGTGCTATCTAGTCTAGACACAGCTCTCAGTGCATTAAATAAATTTAGATTAATATGAATAAAATTAGTACTAATTACAACAATTACATAAAAATTACATTTTTAGTACAGTTAATGTATTTTCAATACGATACGATACTAAATACGATAAGTACTAATTAATACGTATACCAACAAGTACTAATTTTATTCATATTAATCTAAATTTATTTAATGCCCTGAGAGCTGTTTCTAGCCTAGATAGCACAAAACTCCAAATGAAAGAAATGTAGAGTCAATAATGCTGAACGTGCATCATCCACTCAATATTTTGAGGTAGCTCAGCTAGAAATGTTTTTTTAAAGATATTTCTAATTTAATTAAAAAAATGTATTTCTACTTTTAGTACAAATATTATTTAGTACAAAGTAAAACTTTGCATTTTGAATGCACCTTAACAAATAATAGTTTCGTATGGCTAGGCTATAAAAATATTTATTAAAATACATAAGTCGCCAAAAGCAAACATTTCCCCAACAGAATTGATGCGTCCTTAATAATATGGCCACCACAGTATATACATTTTTTTTGTGTTGTGTAGGCGTTAGTAAATTTGAACCTTAGTGATTTGTAAGTGTTTTATATAAATTAAATATAGCTAAAATAAATTGAACGAAGTGATTTTTTTGAAAACATTTTAAACGTTTTCATTTTTTATACATTTGGAGAAATCAAGGTAATATTACGTTTAAGACATACATATAAGTTAAGATTTTATTTTATTTTATTATTTTAAAATAAATGTTGATCCATAAATAAAAGATTCCGGATCAAACAGTTTAAATATTATATATGTTTCTATGTTTTTTTGAAGAAAAATTTTTACTTTTTCTTGATCCGGGATTTTTTTGAAACCCCAAGATATTTGTTGGAGTGTAAAAAATCAAATTGAATACTTGTACTTCTAAACAAGACCCTTTGTGGATTGTATTTGATTTTGAATAAAAGTAAAGATTTTCTTCAAAAACCTGAAATGATCCGGGATCATTTTTTTTATCTAGGATCAAAATTTATTTTTGGAAATAAAAACTGGTTGAGCTGCTTCCACGAATCATAGGACACAGATGAAATTAAATGGAGCGATACATCGAAAGGCAGACGTTATGAATTTGATGCGATTGAGTCATCGGGAGGGAAAATTAAACAAAAATTTGCAGGACTGGCCATTATATACATCTGCAAATGGATTTAGACTGGTAAATTTCCTTGACTACTTATGTATAAATGTTTCCACTAAAAACAATTATTCATTTTAATTTCAGGTTGAGATATATTTTGAGATTATATATCCAGAAAAGAGCATGCTGCTAATGTCCAAGTGGTACGATTTTGCAGAAAAAGCTCAAAGCATTCTGCAGAAGCATATAAAGGATCATAAAATTAGGAAGGACATTCCTAAACTACAAAATATAATTAATATAGGTAAAATTTATTTGTATAAAGCACATTGGAAAATGTTCTAATATTTTATGTATTTTAATATTTCAACAGACGAGAGATACTTGAAATTGCTAAAGCAAATTCACTAAGCACTGCTACCTACGTTAAGGATTTCAAAGAAGGATAACAAGAAGCAATTCTGGAAGCCGTCAATTGGGGATTCAATTTCGTCATTTGTTTTGGAGGTCGCCAGTCACAACATTGCATAATAAATTATATGTTGAGACGCTTGAAGAAAATTTAAAGCCGAACCATCACATACTAATACACTATTCAAATATAATTAAAATGGCAGGGCCTTTACGATTATTTTGGTGCATGCGGTATGAGTATGAGGCAAAACACCGGGAAATCAAAAATTATACCAATATAAACTTTTCAAGGGTAAATTTACCTTGGTCTATTGCTTGTGTACTTAATTATAAATAAAAAACATGTTAAAAGCAAGGAACTTGTTAGAAACAATTGTAACTCTGAACAGTATTCAAAATATCAAAATATGATATCAGTTCTTCATGTAGAGTATAAAAATACGCAATTTAAGGTTAATAATTATATTTGTTATGAAAACGATGTAAAGAAGAAACAATTATTTAAAATTATAAATATTTTCGTTGAAATCAATGAAATAATTATAGCTGGAGAACATATAAATATAAGAAAATTCGACAATCATTACAAAATATATTTAGTTGGAGAAGAATTATTAGAATTTACATTTTTTGATTTAAGTAATGTTCGTTTAAGGCTGTATGGTACTCAAAAAAAATTTCTGTTTTGGTATCGATATTTAAATGTCCAAAAGTGCGTCTAAACTGTGTCTATACTAAAGAAAAATATCGTTTTGTATTTTTGTTTTATTTTGATGTAAAATAAATATAACTGTATGTCGATTTGTCTTATTTCCCTTTTTTCCAGAATAAAATTATATACTATTTCGGTTATTCATTTTCGTTGTTTCTATGACAACTCAGTATGTTAAAATGTTTAATTTATTATAAAACGATAAGATCCTGGACATTCACCATTTTTTGGGGTTAGCCATCTCGTAGAGTAAAAGGAAATCAAAAATTAGCCGAGGTCATACCCATTTTTGACAAAAAAAAATATATTTATCGATACTGAATTTTTTCGTATCGATAAATATATCGATATTCTTAGTATTTTGATTATATCTTTCTTATTTTATTATTAATCTTTATAATCGTGAATTAATCCCTCAAACATATCTTTCTGCATAGGTCAATATAAAAGATATACATGGTTTAGCGAGAAAAACTTAAGAAAATTGAATTTTCCGTAAGCACCATTATCCAAAATTTCGTCAACTTTGAATTTTTATTACGGATAAACTATAAATAATTTTGAAATAATCCTGTATTAATCCCTCAAAAATACCTTAAGCTTTATCAATAAAAAAAAATTTTGTGAATTGATAAATATTTGTAGCCACAAATTGATTTTTACGATACCCTTATTTTGGTAAAATGAGTACCATACAGCCTTAAGACTAACAACATTGCGAAAAACGCAACAGGGAAAACCATATATAAAATACCCTTTATTGTAATTATTATATATATTTTAGAAATAATGTTTAATTGATGTATATTTTATTTACATTAAAACTAAAATAAAAATTATACATAAAAATTATACAGCTATAAATGCATCTATACAACTAAAAATAATTGTAATTTGTGTATGAAAATTTTTGAAATTAAAAAAAAATATTTTGAATTAAAAGAAAATTGTTGAAATTGAAAGGGAATCTGATATCTTTAATTACATGAGATTTCTATAAAATATATAAAACTTTTATTCCAGAGAGTTTTTTAAATAATAAAATTTAATAAAAATCTAATATGTAATTTGTTTTTAAATTAAATATTCTGGAATCAGAAACTTCACTCTAAAATTGATCATTTCTTTAATCATTATGAGAATCGTAAAATATGTAAGAATTCTGGACTTGGAAACAAAAAGCACGATTTAAGAATAAACCATTCGCAAAAAAAAGATATATCAATTTGAGAATAAAGTGATAATCTTTGTTCTCAAATTTATATTTATTTACTTATTTTGATGATTGTGTGATTAGAAATTATTCTAGCATTATAGAATTTATTCTCAAGCATATAATTTTATTTACTTATTTTGATAATTTCTGGCTTTGAATATATTCTTAAATCATAGATTTTATTCTCAATCTGATATTTGATTACATATTTTGGAGAATTACGGGTTTTGAAATTATTCTGGCATCATGAACTTTAGTCTCAAGTTTATATTTCTTTTACTTGTTTTGAGAATAATTGACCTTGAATGTACTATCCAATCATGCATTTTATTCTCAAGCTGATATTTGTTTACATATTTTGCGAATTAAGTACGTTGAAATTATTCTGGAATCATGAACTTTATTCTCAAGTTTTTAGTTTTCTACTTAGTTTGTGAATTGTTAGTTTCGAAATTATTCTGGTTTTATGCACTTAATTCTCAAATTTAACTATTTTTCTTAATTTGAAGAATATTAGTCTTCAAATTATTCTTGAGTTATATTTTATTTACTTCTTTTGAGATTGGTTGGTTATAACTTGACAATACAGCACTCTTCAATTAGTTATAAATTGCCCTAATTTATTCTAAAAAGCAACAATAAATTCGCAAATTGAGATTAAATCGAAAATAGTTTTATGAATATTTTAATTTAAATTTTCATTATAATAAGAGTAAAATGCTAGAAATGAGAAACACGTGTTTCTTGAATTATATCTTAAATTCATAATTTCAATAAATAAAAATATTAACAAATCATCAAAAATTATTCTATCTACAAGAACATCTTTGCTTAGCGCACATTTAAGCAAGTTTTCTGCTTGATTTTATGCCTTAACTGCATAATATGAGCAATCTTTTTTTTCAGTGTATGAAGTTTAGTCGAGTTTCGACTTTTCGCGACACGTTTCATAGGCTTTCTTATAATAACACTAGACTTAAACTTATAAAAATACTAAACTAAGTTTAGTTTGAACGGCCGAAAAATCACTTAAAAAACTGAAGTAAAAATATTTGGGTACAAAAAAAAAGAAGAAAATATTCCAACTATAGCCATTGCTGGGGTGAAACCCTTAACACCCTTGATCCTCTTCAAAGATTTTTAATTCATCGAGGGATATAAATAACACACCAGTTTTATGTCAAATTCAACTTTTGAATCCAGCTCTTCTCAACCTTCTCAACAGGAGCATCAGCGAGCTCATTTTGTGTGTTTTTTAAAAATTATTCAACCGAACAAATAATAAATAATTTTAAATTTAATGTTATGAATTTTATTTCAGTAAACGTATGCATTTTTCTTGCGTTTCTATCCCAATTTCCCTTCATTATTACAATAAGCACATAATTTATCCCTGTTTATTTTTGCATCTGATGAACTATTTCTGCTAAGTGTATTTTGCACATGAACAAAGTATGAATAGTTATTTTCCTTAGCTAGGAAGTTGTGCAAATAAAAACATGCCATTGTTATTGTTTCCGCTTTGCGAGGTTCCAGGTTAATTGTTTTTTGGAAAATGCCAAATCTGGATGCCAAGATCCTAAATGCGTTCTCCACAACCACGCGTGCTTTTGACAGTCTTTTATTGAATTCATATCGAGCTTCATTTATCGTTTTTTGTTAGTAAGGCTTTAATAGTTTAGTGCAAATGCCTCGACCGCGACGAGCTAATAAAACAATGCTGTAAAACCCTTTGTAGTTGTAGTCCAATAAGCCGGAATTTGCTGGTTTTGTAATCGCAATATGTTTGCCGTCGATGGACCCCAAGGTATTAAAAAATTGATAAATTTGACCAAAATCGCTAGCAATTTTAATCCCTTTATCTGAGGTTGTGGGAAACTAAAATAAAATGTATTTAAAATAACACAATAACTACGATTACATGAGCACTTCACAAGTCTCTATGATAACATTGTTTACTGTGGAAGGTGACATAACAGCCGAAAATTTCATGTCTTCAAAATTCCTCCTCGTCGCGTCGCCAAGTATCTCAACGTTAATGCGAACCTTTTGTTCGCTGGTATGCTTTCCCTCATGTTTGTGTCCTGCCG